>OX465580.1:106710296-109110296 GCA_950022655.1 Alentia gelatinosa
AATTTTGTAACTTGGGTACACTGCAGAGGGCCAGTATCTTAGTGTTTAAGACTAATGCCCAGCTGACCATGACCAACCACGACAGGCTGAACTACCGTCATCACTGGTGCAGGATATATTTGGACGATACAAAGGCAGTATTAGAAGTGAATGATTGCCAAGTGGGTTACAGCAAAGGACCCACTGGCTGGATAAAACTCATACCTATTGATTGCTAACATTTTTCTTTTATAAATCCACGCTCATTTACCAGTGGGAAACATCCCGTTTGTTCCTAGTATCTATAGTACAGCAGTTCGTAGATAATCACAGATACGAAATCTTAAACCTTCCAGGCAGATACTGAATCAAAAATACATTAGCTTTGTATTGACCTCTTAATTGACAACTTATATTGGTTTAATTGGTAACTATCGATCCTGAATTTGGAGACAATTAACTATTGAAATAGAGTGAGTGGTTTTAGAGTCTTGGGTGCTCGTCTGTAGCCATTACAAGCAACCAGCCAAAAAGTAGCCTAGACTCTCATGAGATTAAGTAATGTGTCAAGATTCCCACGCCCATCAAGACGGATTATCAAATTGATAATAGCATTGGACAATTTAAGTGGCCTAAAAGGAACATTATGGAAAGTGAGAATTCCTCGCTGTCTGATCAGATTTCTCCATTAAGGACATAAAATTCTTCATGTTTCATCTGGTGAAAATTTCAATTATCAGTTTATATTTGCTGCAGTTTCAGACGGTCCATTGCAACGATTTCAATGAAAGTATAATTAAATATCATGGGGAAATATTTCTCTTTTTCTCTAACAATGAAAACACACCAAGGCATCTTTCAGACTTTGACGGTCACACTGCATAGCGCCACAGATGACGCACAACAAGTGATTTTATGCATGGTTCGGCAGAGCAACTAGACCGTGCTATCGCGTTAGTTTGCACTTTCTTGGGCCGACCTAAGGAAGCGCCCGTCTCACATTTTAATCATTGTCCACTGGTGCATATATAACAGGCTGATATTACTTAAATGTTGTATAGATGCCGTCCATAAATCTTCATCAATTCAGCGTGCCATTCGTTCTTTAAAAGCCAGTTAATGTCGCACTATATAGATCATGTCTCCTATATATGGGTATTATTCGTGGATCATGTTAAATAAAAGCATCACTTGAAATATGGACACATATCGGCGTTGGATTAATTCAAGTACCATCTAGGCTATGCACATTCTTATATCATATTATAACACTCATTTCTAACCATCTTTTTTCTTTTTAATTTGGAGGAGTTGGTTGTCTCTTACTGACCATGATACTAACTGCAATCTGTTTCCATCCCTTAATTACTTCACTTGCGGCGTTACCACCACAACGTGTCTGTCACCATGCCCGCGCGGGCGCTAACTATATGATGTATAGTAAAACCCCGCGTAAGCATACACCCTCCGTTCCGTGCCAAAGTGTGCGCTTACGCGGGATGACCGCTTACGCGGGGTTTTCAAGTTTCCTCCCGTCTAATATGCAACACCAATACGTCGGCGAGACAGGCGATTATTTATTTATCCTACCTCTAATATAAAATCCCATAGGCTTAACATTGGGTTTCCGTATGCCACGCTGACTGGCATACGGAGTTTTATATGCCACTAGTGGCATACAGCATTGTTATCACATAATATTCCAAAATCGAGGAGATAAGGTAGGATAAAATCAAAACCTGATTCGTTTTAACCTTGGTCACCGCATTCCACTCCTGAAGTTTTGGCTCCGGACTTCGCCTCATGAAGTCACTTTGCCAAACTCCAGTCGTGAAATACGGCGGCCAATATTAAACCTCATCCAGTTTTACGATAATATCTGAAATCCATTTCCCGATATCTTAATTGAATCCGAAGTTATTCAACGGTGAATTACAAAATGAATTTTCTATGAATATTTTCTATGAATTTTCTATTCATAAAAAAACCACAACTTAATCAATTTTTGCTAGGGTGTCCGTAGCAGGTGTTCGCTAACACGGGGTTTTAGGTATTTCCGTACCGAAGTAACTGTCCGCGGACGCGATGTTTTCGTTTATGCGGGATGTTCGCCTACGCTGGGTGTCCGTTGGGCATTGTTCTACTGTGTATTGTTAGATTTTGAAATCAAAGCCTCGTTAACCCACTATTGTAAACTGAACCTATTTCCCTTATTTACTCCTTTGTCATATATTCAGCCAACACCTATTTCTACCCTTCTCTGGCACCTGGCTCTGATTCAACCCGAAATAATCCCTCAATAACAATACATCACTCCCTTAATGCACCGTATCTCACACACAACATAATATCTCATGCTTGTGTCCCCAAACCCGTCTCATCCCATAGTAATCTATTGGCATGTTCACGTGCTACTCTCCCCCTGAGCCCCTCTACTGCTAGCATACTACTGGCAGTCATCCAAGCGCAGTCTTTCTCATCAATCACTGATTTCCACCCCTCTAGAGGACCGGAAGTGATTTAAGGATAACCGATGAGCTGATGACAGGCTGGCTGGTCGTTGGCTTGTACGGCTGGAAATGGCCTCTCTATACGCCGAGAACAAGCCTACGTGCCCAGGCTTGATTAGTCGCTGGTACTAAGAACCTTTCCTACTTAGAACAAACCAAAGAGTGGTCTCAAGTTATCACGTTAAACTACCAGGCTTCCTCGTCAGTGGACTATTTGGTCTTGTTACGTTTTTGTTTGAGAGTTTGCTGGAGTGAACTTTCAAAGTGCAATCTCCTCTTCTCTCAAGCAGTCGTTTTTGTCTAAATGGCTACTTTGAGCTCAAACCTTCAGGTTTGATATAATAAAGTGCCCTTTGCCTTGCGATGTAAGGAAGGGGCTCCTTCATTTTTTGTAGGACCTCTATTTTCCAATAAAAATGCTTGTCTACTACCCACCGTGGGACGAATCTAGATAGTAGATACGATGTGTATGGCCATAAAGAAAGACAGTACCGAACCCATTCAGCTAGACTTGTTTCAGATTTATACTTGGAATTTGGAGAATAACACTTTTTCATAAGAAACCAGAAACAGAGATTGCCATTGTATGAATTAGAGTAGGTCTACTGAGAACAGTTATCATACTAAACCTTAGTAAACTGTAGTAATAATACAACGCACTGGTCTGCACAACCCTCCCACTCTGTGGTGAATTATGTGTTTTAATATTCTTTATGGCCAACTCATAAGACTCTGGGGGTTCAATCAGAATACTTATTTATGACATCAAATAGAAATTGGCACCTAAGAATTTTCATCTACACATAGCAATTCGCAGTATTCCTTTGCCACACAAAGCAATTTACGATCGATTCTCGTCACTCTATAATCACATTTTACCAGAAGTACAACAGTCCTCATCCCACATCAGTGTCACTGGAGGAATCTACTGCTTTAATGAGTCGAAGCTGAAATCTCTAATCATTGGCCACTTGGCAGCCCATTTTCTTCTATTATCGGCCGGGAACAGAAGTCTCCAGTGAAAGAGTCTGACGGGAGATATTGCCCCATGGGTCAATAAACAGCATTGGCCCTTCATATTGATTTAGACATGACTGAAATCAAACAAGTTATTTGTTCGAATTCTCCAATGATATATAACGTCTGGCTACAAATGCTTGGTTTATAATCAAACAGAATTGGGGTCTGGGTAGACCTGATATGAGCATGTCTCTACAACCATTGTGGGAATTGTGGCAGTGTGGCGAGGTTACTATGGCCTACACTCGTTATCGTACAACCTTCTACTAGTTTCAGTCAGGTTTTACATCAATCCTCCTAACTTCTACTTCTTGACTCCATCCTCTCCTACACATCCTTGTAAGTCCAACGCCTAACGCTTTAGGCCATGCGATGCAGGTAAAAACAGAGTTTTATATACTACTTAGCCAGACCAAAGTGTGTCGAGAGCAATCCATACCGTCAGCATATTTTTTCATGGTACTACACGATACTAGCCAGGCACGATGATATTCATACAAGTGTGACAGTTTGCAAGGTGGGTCTGTTCTATCTCGCTACTCTATCTTCAACATACGCCGTAGAAACCAGTGTGGAGTTAGACATAGGTCAACAGAAATAAGTGTGTTGGTTCAATTCACTGTGACAAGGTCTGTTCTTGACAACGTTTCGGATAGCACAGATCAATAGAACACATTCAGGGAGACATGATGAATGAGTTTGATGATAGATGTATTACTATTTCCGTATTTCATCTGGTGTAATATCAATGAGGAGAACCTGCAAGAAACGAAATTTGTCGGCCTATTTCAATGCTGTAGAGTTTCTGATTTCGCTCTCACTCACTGAAACATTTGCATGGTATATGGTATCTCATATGTCCTCATTCGGACGATATGAATTTGGAGGCTGGTTCCTTTTATCAACAAGATTACTTTTTTTCTCTCTTTAATTCTATTTGCGCAAAAAGGTACAACAATGGCCTCTGCCATGGCAGGTATTCTGGCCATTCTGATATCTTTAAAGATTCCTGTACAGAAACAAAAGGTTACATCATTCATACACATATATCCAATGATACCTGAAACTGTCGGCTATTTCGTAGAATATCACCATTTTATTTGAAAAGTTAACCCTTGGACGAACTATCAGCTCCAGTTCAAACAAAGACAGGGGGTACTCTTATATCTAATGTAATTGAAATCTTGGATGTTATAATCTTGAGACTAACGCGGATTGTAAGATCCCAGTGAGAATGGCATGATGCTGAAAGATGATTTATTAAAATCTGATGTGTTCCAGTTCTGTTTATTTGTGTGTCAATTGTCCTTCCATGTAGACTAGCTTAAGGACCAGTTTTATGGAATATCGTCTCTCTAAATAGATAGATATTTACCGCCAATAAACAAGTAATCTATAAAAGGTTATATAGCTCGGAAAATATTGAGTGATGATTTCATATCATCTGTAACACCACTTAGTCACGGTATTAGGCCCTTAACATCTCCTACGTTTCACTTCAACTACCAATATGTTCCTCCAGTTAGAACTTCAAAGTCGGAGGACTGCTCCCGGCGAGCCCTCTTAGAAGGCTACCGTGCACAGTGGGTACCAGCCTTGACGATGTCCCAGCAGACGACATTTGGCCATAATGAGACGGCGTGTAGACGCTGGACAGATGCAGGGCGGACCTAGGGCTCGGTTTTACAGGTCCATTAGGTGGGTGGGTTCCCGCTTTACATGACCGAACCGATATTTCTTCCCATATAAAAATACCTACGGTAGCAGTTGGTCTGTGAAGCGCCAAGGCCGCCCAGAATACGCGAGGTGATGAACTGTAGGGATCTTGTCCATAAAATGGGTGACGTCGTATATGAGGAAAATCTATGAACTGCTGTGATAGGAAATGGACACTTTCTGAAGGAACAGGAAGGGATCAATTTCCCAAAGGATCTGCGTTCAAATCGGTGCTAGTCCTGCACATAGAAGTTATATCATTCAAACATATAAATGACCTTAAATGTCAGTGCTAAATTTCGCAAATGTCTGCCATAGTCAATTCGTCGCTTGCATGGTAACTACAAAAACTATTTCCCTCAAGCTATATCCTACCCCTATGTATCGGGATGAGGAGGTGTTTGACTTATGGAGTGGTGTTAATAACCGGAACCTCGTCATAGAAGCTGGTCACTACGTCCTTACACATCGGAGCAAGTCACTATGTAAGGCCCGGCGTCCACCTACTACGATAGAATCGTAGACCTCCCGATATGGCACCGATACAAAATGTCAAAATCGGTGCCATATCTTAGAGGGGACCCCCACCTACCACGATAGGCCACGACATGCTTCCCGATCGCTACGATTTGAAATGCCCAAATCGTGGCCTATCGGTAGGTCCCCGATAGTTTCAAATCGTGGACATGGTTTGAAATCGTAGAGTGTAGAAACGCCTTTCGAGGACCAAAAACATAAACCATGGTCACGATTCAATCTGTGTATCAATGTATATGAGTTTTAATATTGAAATATATTATAATTTTGGAAACATTAAATGAATCTGAATAGTTTTTTAGAGGTATTCACAACATAATTTGAAGTTATTTTTCAGACTCTAATACAATCAAATTGAAAAAGATAACTGTGATAGAATCGTGATTCCGATCTGAAACTATTATTTTCAGACCTTTATCCTTAATCAAATGATATCATATTTTCACCGAATATATATCTGTATACGGCCTACCTAATTCTAGAATTTCATAATTTTCCATTTAGTATTTCACCCACAAGAGATATTTTCCCATTCAAATACACTACAATACCCTACGACAGGCTACGAAATTTCCAACATGTTGGAAATTATCGGGGCCTCTACGATTGGCGTTTTCATCGCAGCCTATCGTGAGCTGTCGTGGACGGAATCGCAGAAACCTGTTCCACCTACCACGATTTTGCCAGACCTCAGGCTACAATCGGAATGGTGTCGGGAAGGCCGTCGTAAGGCCAATCGGGACCAGAATCGTGGTAGGTGGGGGCAGGCTTTAACCCTTTCTGGCAGGGCAATGCCAAATGGCATTCCCCTGGCCATGGCAGGACAATGCCATATGGCATTCCCCTGGCTGTGGCAGGACAATGCCATATGGCATATTCGTGGGCATAGAAGAAAAATGCTGTATTTGTTCCTTTGTAACTTTTTGGAAATTTATTGCAGAGTTATAAAAATTGCAGGACATATCAGGCTATATGTTGCAAGTAACTCCTCAAAGTTTCAAAAGGTTCTGATAAGAATTCAGATTTATTGGACATTTCAAATTTGTAATATTTTTTAACAAGATAACAGCCAAAAGCCGGTCATACAAACATCACAATTGGTTCTGGTGCCTACTGTAGTATGGGTACATGGTGAATGATGTGTGGCTCTTGAAGGGTTAAATGTCAAAATTGGTGCCATATCTGGAAGGTGCAAAATCGTAGACATATGTCTAGACATGCCAATCCACCACGCATTTATGGGTTTTTTATCGGTGTCTAATCGCAAAAACGTAGTCAACTGCCCCGATGTTAGGTAACCTTCCGACGCGATTTTGATTTTGTATCGGGAGGTGCATCGTAGACCATATCGGAGGCATATCGCAGTAGGTGGACGCCGGGCCTTATACAACATTTTCTGCGATTTTTCCGAACGTCATAGATATACACCTCAATTTTACAACAACTGAATTTTTCCTTCACTGGCTACTAGATGGATAAAATCAAATTCACATATTAACCTACATTTAACTCCACTTTTCAGATGCTTTCGAATTCACTGCAGGTATCACACCTAGTAAAATATCCTTCTTTATACGTTACACTGTGAATTACTTTTTGTCTTTTTGTGGAATACAGCCCCTACATCCCTTTACACTTGACCTTTAGCTTGACTTGACATTTCTCTTGAGCAGGTTGTATGAAATATCAACGACCTTATACCACTCTTATATTCAATATCAAAGTCTGCTTTGCTCAGTAGAGCCGTTATCCATGTTTCTACTGTCACTTTCAGTATGGAAATAATACTAGTGGAAACAAAATACTTGAATCACTGAGTCGTATTTCAAACGTGTGATAAAATATTGATTCCAATGCAGACATTGGTTTTGCGACATGATTGCCGTGGGGTATAAACGCAGAATATTGGACCAGCGCTTACAACAATGCGCAACTCATTGACCTAAAGTGTAGGCAGTGAGCGCTTTGCCTTATCCCAGCACTTGGTTGATTTAGGCCAATAACAAGATCCCATTAAGGATATAGGCACGGGTTCCAGAGAGGCATTAAACAGGGGGAAAAAAGTACAGGTTTAGTAGTTCTAAAACAGGAGCGTTATGAATCAAATACCGATACTGAAATTCGATTGAATTTTCGATCGTCAGTTAGAGTGTACTGCTTCTTTTGACATTATTTCTCCCAGAAAAGGTTGTGTGGACAAACGAAAGTCAAAGTAATTCTAAATGAAATACTATGTTCCACTTTAAAGGAAAACCGCTTTAAATTGAAATAGTTGTAACCGAACCAAGTCTTTTAAACGCACCACAGAGAAATCATGATTCATAAATCAAATATCTGCTCGAGGGCCACATACCACAGTCAACATGGGTCAACGTCAGAACCATCGCAAGGCCGTTTTGTTATATATGAACGAACATATTTTCTTAATCAAAATCAAATTCCAGCCTGAAGATATAGGTTTACATTCTTGAAAGTTTATTTACTTGTATATGGATTTTAATTCCCGTGAATGCTACTACGAGTATCTGTCAGTATCAACCCTGACCAACGATTATATCCAACGCAATATCGGGGCGATAAAAGGAGAAACGGCACACTCTGCCGCCAGGGTCGCATAACTGCCCCACTGCCACCGAAGGGCTACTGCCAGGGCAGTAACTGTACGCCTCTTATTGGCCATTCCGCCTGGGATGTGAGGTAACACATCAGGTGGAATGAATAAGTGGCTTAGTTAGGACGGGGGAAATACACTGCATGGGTCTGGGATAAGGATCCATGCAAGGGCTTCGGTCCTCTACAGGCTGGTAAGGGAAGATGGAGGACGCTATGATGAGTGTCTGTAATGAGAGAAACTAATCTGCTCTTATCATGCCTTGTGTCCGTATCTCAGTTACTGATTGGGTCTTCCATCTACCTTCATGTCTCTTATGCTGATTGTCCACCTGTCATATGCTGTTGATGCATGATAGATGTTTTGCTGAATTGATGCAGCTTAGGAAAACTGTTTGCAGATATTTCTCTATAACGTTCATGTAGCATACAGCAGGAAAGGAAGATATCTCGACCTTTGATAAAGTCATAAATATATAAAGGTCAAATGTTCCTTCTACATTTTCTTTTCTTTTTATACGATAGATATTTTTATATCTAACGGTCTCCTTATCTTTATTTGGTAGGTAGTCTATACGCCATTTGCTCACCATGCAGCTTTAATCGATTGATAATGATGAGTACTAATATACCGGGAGTAGGATCCGCTGCCTCCATATTTGGAACTTTATAACGGAAGCCCGAAAGCAGATATTACTCTAATGTGACATTTCCACCTGCCGATTATCACCACCGATAATGGGATTCCATACCGCCAACCGATCATATAACACGTTCCGCACAATAATCGTAGGCTGGAAACAGAAATAGTCGGCATGGCTGTTTCCCGTACGTCACAGTGTGACGTACGGCCATAAATACGAGATTGGGAAGAGTGGGTGCTGTACCTAGGACATACAGCCACATGTATACTAAGGTTGATAGCTACTTCGGTCTCACAGTCAATTGTGTCTGAGCAATATGGACTTCAATGCCCTGAGATCCTCCCCTTTAATCAATGTTTACAGCTGCGTAGATTACATGTTCTAGAGTGACATCGCGCACAAACACGGGCTCTCCTTGTAGCTTCTTGTACTTCAGGTTGTAGTAAGACATGCCCATGACCGGCAGGGCCCCAGCCTGCAGTCGGGCTCAATTATCCTTACAGCATCTCTAATATCGCCCTTAGCAATGCATTGTCTCTATCCTTCTTTGCTTGGGACAACTTTTACGGCTGCACCGAGTAATGTAATCACAGTGAACAGAACCACTACATACTTGATTCAAAACGCGAGGGACATATTGAGCTATAGCAACAAATCCAAACTCACAAAAGGAAATTACTAAAGTGTTTCACTTCGGCTTCATGTTGGCTATATGCTCAAGTCTTATAAACGAAATCTTTGATAAATCTGAAACCACGGCTACATAATTCTAAAATTGTATTTATGAAAATACAATTTTCAATATAGTTTGTACCTGCATTGTTTCAAGGTTTCTCATAGATTGATCTATTATTACCCATATTATTGAATAAAACAATAATATTCCCACAGATTTTCCCTCATGGCATCAAGCGGCCAGTCCGCCGCGCGCGGTTGACGCCTCAAGCCATCCGCCGGGGCGAATGGGTTGGTTAGATTGATTTCCCAGGAACTTCTATTATTGTACAAACGAAGATGCATGGGTATGGATTTACCCCTTGGTTTTTTTAGTATCTGTTTAGATGGTTTACGGACTAGTGCGGCCGTAATGAAACATCCATATATTGTTGACTTCGACAAATAGATAATCTGTATCATGGCCTGAAGAGCTTGTGATTTGAATTCCTATATGCGGATTGATATCTTATCCCTATCGATTTGAAACATATAGGCGAGCAGGGTATCGGACAAAGTAAATATGGGTGACCCATGGCCGTTGGTCAGGGGTGGTCATTGCTCCCCCTGACACTCTCCCCGCGCACTCTGCGCACTCCCCCCTGGTGTCGGTCACGTGAACCCCGCGGTCACGTGGCCCACCGCCGCTCTGACCTCCTCCTCATTCTGCTCCTGTACTTCACTACGTACACACGTACTTTTCTTTCCCACCCACCCTCAACCCTTTTTTCTTATTCTCCTACTCCGTAGGCCGTTTTTATACTCATTTTATACTCATATTGTATAACCATATATACTCATTGTTATACAACCATATATACTTATACCAATTGACATATCATTATACCTGTCAATTACCAATATGTATCTTAAACGTAATTGACCTCATTATATATCTGTCAATTACTGTATACCTTATATCATATTAATATTTACCGTATTAATATTCATGTCGGTGAAGGTTTATAAAATTAAAATAAATTTTATTATTCCCAAATCTCGACTCATACTTTTGTGTTCAGGGATAGGTGTAATGATAGCTCACAGTTCTTACTGGAAACTGGGATAATAACATATTGTTCAGATTAACGATAACAATGTCTCCCATGTAAAGTTATATATATATATAGACGCTGTAAAGTTACGGGTAAAGATATATGAGTGAGTTACAGGGTAAGAAAGGTGAACGAGTTCAGGTTCCCACAGAATCTCTTTCGGCTACACTTTGTGAGATGTCGACGAATCTGCGACTCTTGTCACATTTGACATTACTAATAATCTGAAGTAACTCGATATAACTTTGGTTTGAAATCATTACCACTCTTCCGGAGAATATCAAGAGACATGTTCTCAGAGAAAACAAATCAAAATATCATTTACACATTTGTAATACAATAAACATGAAGATAGTTGGGTTTTAATTGGTCAACCGGCTTGCCATGCCTTCCCTCTTAATGCATTTATTTCCCCTGAAGCCGAGCTGTCAGGTCCACTTGAGCCAAGCGGGGACATCTGTATGAAGCACCTCCGGTGGAATTAATCCTGTTTTACCGAGGGAATGAAGACAGATGTTTCACGAACACTTACCGAGAGATAATCATGAACGAACTGATGTCAGTAATAATACAGGGTGTGGCGAAAATGTGAGCCGGGTATATTGCCCCTAACACCGCGATAACTGTAATAAATGTACCCACTGTGAGATTGTATATTGTTGAAGGATAATGGAAGTGTATACAGCCTACAGGCAACACTGAACTAACATCAAACCCTGATATGACCAAAGTGTTCCCGATCACTGTCAGGCCAGTGGCGAAAGCTGCATGTTTCAGTAATCATTTCTAATTAATGAGCGCGATAGAAGCCTGTCGTCTCACATTTCAAGTTCCCATGCATAAGGCCTAAACAGAGACCAAAATGATATTTGGTATTAGCCAGGGCTTGAGAAGGAACCATAGGTTCTAGTTAAAAGGAAAACCAATCTGACAATAACTAAGACGCGATGAGATGGGGAAGGATTTCCAACGATCCCTCACATAAACGATGCTAAAGTTAACCGACACATTTTTCATACTTCCCGCCAAAACACACCCTCATTAGTATCTATGGACCGGCTGACGACGAGGCCACCTCATGGTAACTAGTTGCGGACCACTAAGCAGAGCTAGCGGTGAAACATTGGGTTCTTTAGATCGTTGCGCGGGGAATAGCAGCCGCATGGTGCCAACAACCATGGCATTAATTAAAAGCATCGATCTGAAGCGAAAATGGAGATTTTAATAATCTAATAGAAGCTATAGAAAATGCTAAATTTTCATTTTCATTACAGAAAAGTCTCAATGGCGCAGAATGACGTCTTCATTTCTCTCGGACTTAAGAAATGCAGAAGAAAACTATATCCACCGACTTATTTTGATAGTTTAACTGTTTTATGTAATTGAGGACATTTAGTTGGTTTCGAGGTAGAAATAGCAACGGTTACTACAATATAGAAAAATTTAGATTTTAACGAAAAAACCGATGCGAATAATCAAGAATATTTATTCGACTATAGTGTGTTTTAGGCCCGGCGTCCACCTACTACGATAGAATCGTAGACCTCCCGATATGGCACCGATACAAAATGTCAAAATCGGTGCCATATCGGGAAGGTGCAAAATCGTAGACATATGTCTAGACATGCCAATCCACCACGCATTGTATGGGGGTTTTATCGGTGTCTAATCGCAGAAACCTGGTCAACTGCCCCGATATTAGGTAACCTTCCGACGCGATTTTGATTTTTTATCGGGAGGTGCATCGTAGGGCATATCGGTGCCATATCGTAGTAGGTGGACGCCAGGCCTAAGGATGTAGACACACGTTAAGCGATGTTCTCTATCGTATCGCACTGTCCATCTCTAAAACTCCCCTCTAGGAAAATACCAGACAAACAACAAAACGTTTTATTTCCTGTGTGATCCATAAAGACTGCAGGTAATTCACTAAGCTATGGTGCGCTGGTCTGCACAAAAATGGCATTCGTCTTATTCGTGCCACCAACGTTTTAACAACATCTAGTCACCAAACCTTCAGCCACTACGGTGATGTACATTCACTACGCTAAATGGCTGGAGCTCCAATCTCTGACTGCTCATATATGTTTTGGCAGTGTCGTGTCTGCAGAGACCTGGCAGTTGGGGTGACCCCTGTCTGCCTGTCCCCATAGACATAATTCAGTTGACTGTCCTGATAACGATGTGTCAGGGAGGTGTGGGGAGCGGGTGTGGGGGCTTAGCCGCAGCAGCCTGCCTGCTCTAGGAAGATGTGTGGTGCTATGATTGCTCACAGTCACGTTACCGTGGAACATCCATAATTGTGCAGCTTTCCAAACTGAATTAATCTTTGAGCGAGATGTAAAATGTCGAGTCTTTCCATAGAGTAACCTGCCTACATGTATATTTGATGTGATACATCTGAGTCCTAATGGAAAAATAGTATCGGTCGGGGTAACAGGCTAGACACAATTGGATCAATGGAGTATAGAGATAGATCGGCTAGGGCAAACCTTTATCAAATTATCAGTCATAATCACATTTCATAACAATACTTTGTTTCCTCAGAAATACAATAAAACTAGATGTATAGTTAGCTTTTCAAGTTACCTTAACTTCAATAAGATAACATGGTCTCCGCGATCTCCACGATGCAGGAATTAAAACATTACGTGATGTAAAATAAATTGCCTCTGCATAAAGACCCATGCAAAGTAGCCTATTTCCCGTCTCATTTATCAAACTGAATTCATCAACAACTTACTTACATACTTACATAAACGTATGTGAAGTACATCACGTGGAATAAAACAACACAAATTCAAAATGCAAACCGTTGCAAATATTGTAAGAACGACTATAAAAGAAAACTGGTTTAACGACATCCATCCTGCGCCAAAGTATATTTAATTGAAACTCGTCTTTTTATGGTGGGACCTCTTTAGAATCTCATCTTCCCAGCTTAACGGGCCGCCAGCTAAAGTTACCCATGGGTGTATTCCCAAAGAGACCTTGTATGATGTATGTGACAGTTGGGTTTACCTTTCCAAGATGGATGCACCAGTCCAGACAGTCACTCCCAGACAGCTTAAGGAACACTCTAACATTCAGGTCCAGTTTCATTTCACTATCTTCCGAAGAGTTTAAAAGACGCCAGTACTCCCGACGAAGGGACCTTAGTGAATATTAAATGCTGGATGGTGAAGAAAGATATTGATTTCAAAGTGCTCAGTAAAAGACATTCATATATCAAATATGTCCATTGATCAGATATAACCATCACTTTTATGCTGTCTGTATAGATGTAAATGTTCACTGTAAAAAAACAAATAGTGTATCCTCATTTTAGTATGGAGACTCCGTATTAGACGGATAATAAATATGAAGAATCAGAAATATAGCCTTCCGTGTTTATACATAAACGTCCCCCATTAAGACTGCGTGGTTAGTTTGATATGTTGCATGTTGGACGTAACACTGAATATTGACACCTTACATTTTGACGAAGAAATTTGATACAGGCTAATAAGGGTGTCTGGGTACAATGCTACTATATATCCAGTATTTTTCGCGATATAAAAACATAGATATTAAAAATATGAAGTTTATTTGGTAAATGGGCATACTTGGAGTCAGACATGTAGTAGAAAAACCCAGGAAAGACAAATGCGCATAACCTAGAATTCCTTACAGAAGGGACAGACTTTTTGGTGCTGTGATGTCTTTTTACATTTACTTTTTCTCAGATGTGTAGCTTTTACAAGAAAATCCCGGAATCCGCAATCTCCCCGAATTTTATTGTGAAGCTTTACTTTGAGAACGGAAACCAGAAAAAAACTAATTGTGCACAAAAATACCAAACGGAAGAAATATTTCCAACTGGAAACTTCCATTGTTGAATACTAAAAGCGACATGGCTGCCTAATCACAATTGTTTAGGTCCAAATGTGAAGAAAACTCCCCATCGAATTCAATCTTCTCACATTGAAGTCATGTTAGTGAGGTATTTTCTGCGGTGAATGAGTTCCTTAAAGTAAGGAATCGACTTAAGTGCCCTTTAGAATCATGATGCACAGTGCAACTGCATTTTCATATCTCAAAGCATGTTTTTTTTAAACAACTGAGGAGAGGGTGTGATGTACGAAGACTAGGCGGTAGACCCATTCAGACTACTACAAAACGGCTGAAATGCAAGATTAGAGGAACAATCTTCAGCGTTATGGCGAATATTTGATCCAGCCCGAATGAGAAATTACCTCGACAGTGTAAGAAATAAATACTATCCGTATCTATTTAGTTCCTCATTGGCTCTCTGAACGAACCTCGATTCCATGCCTATAGGGCAAGGATCGCTCTACAGACACGCCATGGTCAAGTCTATAAACAGTTTTAGTACCGTGTGATGCAGTCAGAGAGGAGCGAACCTTCATACACACAGAAGCCACTCGTAGGTGGAAGCCACTTGGTCCAAGCCTGAACAAGAAGGCTGTTATTTCAGAGGCTCCCCCAAGGAAGCAACACGATCGAGATAAGCTCACGTCTCAGCACACGAAACCTACACCAATATCTGTTTACCATTAGCTTGGTTGTATCTACCGTTAATACAAAAACTCTGAACACATATCTTTATTGTAATTCCAAATGAGTGAATTTAACATTTTCCAGTTTGTCCAGTTTTAATGAGTAAAATAGGCTATATACGTTTGGTTGATTTACAAAGAAGATGTACCGAAAAACTTTGTTTTCGTAAATTGTTTCAAAAACATATTGTATTTTAAAACTGAAATGTGTAGCACTACATATCTACTGTATTCTTGGAAAGTTTTGGGAAAGTGACATTGGGTTTACTATTTGAAAAATTACTTTTTAGAACTTCTTTATATTCTATTATACATGTGTAATAATCATAATATTGATCTGTAAATCAAAACATGGCATGATGACCCCCCCCCCCCCCCCCAATTGTTAAGCCAGATATGGGTTCTATAGCACTTGAAGATCATCATATTCAATTTCAAGGAAATTGACATAGGTTTTGATTTTGAAGCCAAATTGTCCGATATGCCTTAAATGATCTTATGATGTTAAACTGAGGCGCACCCCTTTGTTACCCTTCACAACCTAACTGATAGCTCCTGGATCAATTAAGGCTGACACCGTTTGCGATACTTTCGTTAACCAGTCACTAAGTTCCCTGATATGCAGAAGGCAGCCAAATCACGAAATCTCCTGTTTTCCAGCCCCCGACTCATTCACCTATCTTAATTAAAGAGCACCTCATAGAGACCCCCACAGAATCATCCCAAGAAGCTCCCACACAGAAGTACGCCTTAAAACATTCCCTAAGTTCAAGAGCTACTCTCTTCTAAGAGCCATTAAGAAAACTACCATCACGCAGCACTGGAGTGGCCACTGACAGAATACTCTGCTGGGAGAGTGAGCTACGGTCGGGCACGTGATATCGGGGCATAAAGCAACGAGAGCTGCTCATTCAACGAGTCAGATACGAATTGCTCGCTCTTAGTCTTAGAGGTTCTCGAGTAGCTACACACCAGCCCTCCACGGGTGGGTACTTCCGGTGCACAGGAGACTCCCACAAGAGAGCGTTTGGTGCGGGCAGTGGATGTTTTTACTGTAATCTCGCATCATCTTAAGGAACAGTTCTTTAGTGCTTTAACAGACGGCATTCGTTTGAGGTTAGCATAAATATATATCTTTTTGGGTCATCTACGTGAATTCAAAATTGTCCATTGGGAGATATAGTGATATCACTGACATGTACGAGGTTGTAGCAGTTGTCGTGATAATATTATGAAACATCGTAGAAAGAAAAGCTGCTTGATCAAAGGAATGTTATATATATATATATATATATATATATATATATATATATATATATATATATACAGAGTGACAATAATCGATGGTCTTGTTGACAGGCAGCCGTAAACGACGAGAAGATGACGCATTGTAATACACGAACGTCAACGAGTGTATTACGACGTAAACATCGAGGGGTCGAGGATACTTGGATAATTCAAAATGTATAGATATATAATAATAAAACCACTATACTGATCCCCACTTTCAGCTATATGGATGTGGGTTGGTATCGGGTATCCATTGCTATGTCACCTACACATTGATGAACATGTATTGCATCTGGTAATTCTCTAATTGGTTTTTGATACACAATCTGAAGTAAATATGCAAAGGTGTTTCTAACCCTGACAGAATCATGCTGAAACCTTTGTGAATGAGCCGAATATTTTCATACGAGGGAAATACTTCTCAGCTTAATATCGTGACAGATGCCCGAGGAACGTGTGAACTAACAGCGTTAAGTGCTAAATGGTGTCACAAGAGATTCCGCCTGAATTTCAGCTGAGTTCCGGTAATAGCAACATTGCCATCTTCCAGAGTTTTAACTAATTACCCGACATGCAATCAAATTCTACTGCCGCCTATCGGCAGCCTCTCGCATGACGACGTCATTGGCCACGATGTCATGTAGTAAGGATTAATCTGGTGCGATGGCGTCTTGAGGTTTATTCTACCCCTAATACCCCTAGTGACATACAGAATTTTATCATGTAATATTCCAAAATCGAGGAGATGGGGTATGGTAAAATCAAAACCTGATTTGTTTTAATCGTGGCTACCCCATTCCACTCCTGGAGTTTTGGCTCCGGATTTCACCCGGCTTGGCCTCGTGAAATCACTATGCCAAACTCAAGTCGTGGCATACGGTGGCCAAGATTAAAACTCATCCAGTTTTACGATACTATTTCACCATGATTCGAGTTGTCATTCTCAAGGAACTCGAGGGATCAAAGACTAACAAGCATATCTTCTCGAAAATATTTTACTTATCCTGTTCACTAAAGGACTTTCATTGTCGCTACTCTAGGGCTAATCCTTATTATCCTCCCTTGCATTAACAAAGCCCAAATATCACATGAAAAATTATTAGTAAATATTAAGTAAATCTACACAATAGTAAGTATAAAGCTATAAAACATGAATAAACATGTCATATCTGTGCATGTCTAAAGTAAAACATCAGAATGACTTATAGATGAACAAAAGTATTATTCAATATGCATGTAGCTGTCTGTCAACTGTACAAATTGCTAGTTGAGGTCTTTAGTGATTACAGTAAGGAGGTCATGTAAGAGAATACAGGTATCTCTCGGAAGAGTACAGGTATCTTACGAAAGAAATGAGAATGAAGTAAGGGAATTTCATGAAGGTCGAGTGACCTAATATGTGAAGGTATTAAACAGAAAATTGGTTTTAAGAAAATGAAAATAGTTGCATTGACATATAAAAATATCCTAGATGGCAAATTAAATTATTGTAATACATATGAAGGAAAAGTAATGATATTACTGGTTCCCTGAATGTACCTAGATTTCATTATTGTGAATAGTCATGCGACTATTGCTTTGTAAAACAACCTTCAATGGGTGAAAGAAATAGTAGTAAATAAATGTATTTAAGAAAAGATGAGAGGGAAAATCTCTTTGTTGATATAACCAGAGCGAAAAACTGCAGGATTTGTGTCTGCTGTGTAAAGTTCTGAGATACTTTCGGGATAAGGCGGAATACGACGGCAAAAAATAATCTGCACCGAAAGTGAATTACAGGTAAATGACATGTTAGTATATGAATCCTGTCAAGTCATGTCTCAATTGATTCATTGAACCCTAACAATACCCAGTATGGCGCACCATCCTGCTATAAACGACACCTATTACTCGTGTTTTGGTTTCGAGCCCCCCCAGGGAATCGTTTCCCTAAAGGCGGTAATGGTTTATTTGCCTTATCCACAAGTGAAGGCAAAAATCTTGCTGTGGAAAGCAATCCAATCTGCGGCACAGACAGTGGTACAGACAAAGCCACGCCCGGGGGGATATGCTGAGGGATATTCTCCTTTGGTTCCAATTGAATCACGCCCAGTTTTTATACATTTCTCTTGTGCGGATGGAAATATGGATGTTCGCTACCTCACTCACCAGCAATCTCATCCAGGCATGGTTTGCCGCACTCTGGATGACCCGGAAGTGGTTCTATTGGCGGGAAAATCACACTAGTCCCTTCTATTTCCATTTGAAACAGTCTCTGAGCTAGACTTCCTTTAGGCTGAGAATGGTTTGGGAACCATGTCATTACTGGTATTTCTTCGTTAAATGAGAAATAATATTTTCCAATAATTCATATTACATAATTCTGCATTTGTATCCTGTATTTGATAATTAAATATCTTTGGTATGTAGAAAATATAGCGAGTACTATAGCCTTTGTTCAATAAAGAAACAATATACATTATATCAAATACCCACAAACGTTAATGGGGAATTCTAACTTTATTGTGATAACTAAATGACCATGCAACTGACATAAAATACGGGAGACAGAACCTAAAAGCGAAATTTTGTCAGACAGATTTGTCTTGCCTGTTGAAACTCACATAGGCCTCCTCAGTCTCAGTTCATAACAGCCTCAGTTCAGAGCAAGTCCATTACTGTCTCCCTAACACAATTATATCGCATTACTGTCAAACTAAGGCCCAATTCGTGTTATCTCCCGAGCAACCAGCGAAACGGATCAAACTCGGCTCCTTTGTGTACTTGTTTCTTTTTTCAATTAGGATATCTCCTAGAGAAGGTGGGACTGAAGATAGACACACGATGTGAACGCCAGCCAGTGTGACTCCATGATCTGATTTGCCTTAGGATTGAGTTCCCGGAGTATATAGGGACAGATGGAATAACACTTCTTGGATCTATCCTTATATTTGTATCAAAATCATATTTGCACTGTGATAAAACGATCCATTCTTCATCTATTATGCATGAAGACTTCTATTTCCTTTTTCTCCTCTACTGTTGCTATTACACCCTATTGGTAAAAGGGAATTCTGCTTACTGAGATCGAGAAAATCTTCATAATGACATACTTATAGCCATACGAGAAACCTTTTTTCCATATTGTTCACTATTTCAGTAGAATGGGTGCAGGCGAGCATTACAGACTATAGTTGGTATTAGATATAAATCACTTTTTGGTGAATTACCCCTCACACTAGTTGCTAATAGACACATGCAGAGTGATAGTGATATTGGGCCATATTCACAACAAGAATGAGGGCGTTTTGTCAAGTCTGCTGCATACAGTTTACAGTAAGCCTCCTGAGTCTCCCTCCCGTCCAGATGGAGACCGAGGTGTACGGCTAGTCTAGGATTCCCCAGTAAATCAAAACCTCAACTTCACCTTTTTATGAGTTCAAAGGATACCTTTCGTTAGTGGGTTTACTGCATGCGGCTCCCCCTCTCAAGGTCATATTACTTTGATACTCTCACTGGCTACTTTGATACCTTCACTGTTGACAACATTACTTAAATTGGATATCACATTTCAGCCAATCATTGCCCCAGTATGTGTTCACGTGACCTCTTAGAGAAGGGCATCAGTAACGAGCCGCTAGCTGTCATTCAACCCGTCCTCTACCCCTTTACTTCCTCACAGGAATCTTCTCTGAAGCATCTTCACCGACCACAGCAGGGCTTCTGAAACCGATTTCGCTGAGTCGGCATTTTCTAGCTGCTTCTTTCGAATCTGCCGTCCACGTAGAGAAAAACACATTTCGCTGCGCAGAAACACATGGTTCCTGTGCATCACCTGCACCTGCGCATAGGTGACGCCCCAATGACAGGGGCATGCTGGGTAGGCAGAAGAGTATTTCAGAACGTTTGTGCAGCAGCTACAGCTAAGGTCAAATCAAAGCAAAGTCGAATCCCTGGCTGGGATTCTACTTGGAAAGTATAAATAAATGTTTCACGCCTTCTTCACCCATCCACGGGCTAACTCAGTGAAATAGAGAGCCTTGAAAATTGCCCATATTTTCGTGAAGCTAGATGCATTTTCTTTTATTCCATTGAGACAGGGCCTGAAAAAGTCTGATTAATCTAGACGACTGCACCCTTCCCCGCCCATCTCGATGGATGACTACCACTTACATTCGAAATAACCTTCTTTGATTTACAGTGGGTTTTTTTTTCATCGACTAGGTTTCTGTCCAGTGTACATTATTTTAGTGGTCAGCATTCTTACCCTGTCAGTTTGAGTAATTGTCACTCGTGACATTGAGTCACTTTGAATCAGTATCCTAATCTAATATTGATAGTAAGGTTTTGCCTCCGAGGATTTGTCGTAGTGAATCAATTTTCCATATCTTAAAACTTCCAACAAAGGGAATTAAATTTGCCTGTCACTCACATTTGCCGCTACACATGTGGTTCAAGTTTGATTCTCCAATTTTCTATACTTTATTTATTGTCGGGCGGCCCATGTGCTCCGTACACATGAGGGTATATTTTTCTTTCTTGCAGGTAGAACTTGTGTCACGTTTTTTCTGCCATGTAATCTCACAGCCCATTGAAGGGAACACTTACTTGAAGAACGTATTCTCTTCTCTTGGATTGTCTTTAAATCCCCTTGGGTTCTGATGACAAATCCTCTAAAGTAAACAGGCAAGCTAGACATGAAAGATGGATGTGAGGTCGACATCGTGTTCAAAGTTATCACAAGACAAATCAATGGACCCGGCCGTTAGGAACGACCTTGGGTCACAGAGGTCACGGGCGGGCGCACGCAAAATCCGGTAAGAGTGGCCTTACCACTAGGAAGCGCCTGAATAATGCACTACTAGTGTCTGAACAGGATTAAAACTACAAGTATTTTGTCTTTGTAGCGGTTGTTGTCTTATACCGTGCAACCCTGGGTTATAGATTTTTTCCTCTCTCTCTCTCTCTCTCTCTCTCTCTCTCTCTCTCTCTATCTATCTCTCTCTCTCTCTCTCTCTCTCTCTCACTGTCTCTTTCTCGTGTATATATATATATATGTATATATATATATATATATATATATATATATATATAATATATATATATATATATATATATATATATATGTATATATTTATTTATATGTATAGTATAGATATCATATAGTATATGTATATATGATGTGACAATATCTATATGTACGTATATGGCTAGCATTAACACAGTTTTCGTATGGGAAAAATGAACCACAGTGGTCCGGCAAGCCGCCATCGTGTAATTTGGCTTACTTTTCTGTTTCATTTCATCTATAAACTGGGGCAATGAGTAAGCTAGCTACGTTGAGCAGGCGAAGGGATGCCGTTTGTGATTGTGAGCGGATATTGCCCTAGAAAAGGGACTTTGGTAGGCAAACCGATCAATCCGAGACAAGGTGATCAATATTACAGCAATCAAACTCAGTTATTTCAAGACAGCTTCTAATCCCGGTTGTTCGTACATTTTTTTAAAGTTCCCATTGACATTTTTAAATCATACATTTCCTCAAGGAAATGCTTCCAAACTAGGTGTAGCACTTTGACATTTATCTTACAAGTATCCCAATACGGCTGCCTTCGTAACACCAAAACCATGTATAATCTATGAGCCTTCAGAGTGAAACATAGTGCCTTCCCTTAAGAAAACTATTTGTCAATATTTGAAGTATCTTATAAGAGAAAGCGAATCATCCACTCCAATCTCGATACATGTATTGTTTAAACGTCTAGAAAGATTTCATTTTCAGAGAAGAATTTATATTTTAATGTTTCCTCTTTTGATAATCAGAATATGAAATGAATAGAAGAGGTTTGCCTCAGGGAATGTGCAGCAAAGTCAGCATCCCTGATGAGAAACACAGACAGTCTGCGATGTATTTACTTCCTATATTTGTTTGCCTAGATCATAAACAAGAACGTAGATATTGCGGATTGATAGAAACTATGAGATACATTGTTGAAGGTAGAAAGCAACAAACTATCAGACTCCAGAAAGTAGCTTCCTTTGCTATCAATGTACAGGATTTTCCACTGCTGAATTCTTTTATATATTCCCTGTATTCCCAGTAGACATGAGTTACAGCCACTGCCCCTCCCTTTGTATTACGTCAGTGGTGCTAAAGGGAACATAAGACCGATCTCTAGGGTCAGATCCGGCACACTGCCCATAGATCCACTCAGTGGGGTGCTGGATCAAGGAGGGGCAGGATGGGGGGCGGTATCGGGGCGGCCGCCTGGTATATCGCACCCTATACTGCACCCATGGGATCTTAGTGACAACAGTGACAGGACAATGAGGCAAATACACACACCAATCAATGGCACCGTTTGAGTTACAGTCCCGCTGCAGTTTGGCTTTTCTCTCTCCTATCACATTGTCTGTTGTATTCGATAACCTTCAGCTATGGCAAGGTTTTGTGGGAACCTGGTGGGAGAACCTTTTTATTATGATAGTTCTAAGCAACTACAAGGAGGTACTTTTAGGGGTGGCTTGTAGGTTATTTTGTATGAGTAGCCTCTTATGGAGTGGTTTGGGAAACAAGGCTCCCTTCGAATGACGCCTACCAACCAAATATGTTCTTTATCTTGGCCTGTAGACTTTTCCGTTATCTGTGTATAGATATGTTCATGGGAAACTAATAAAAAATAACCAACAAAAAGAATCATGTCTCGGCTGTTGAAACTGTGTTTTGAATGTTTTGATAGGATTAACCCAAAATGATAGATTGTAGTTTTGATTACTATTATAGTTAGACGAATAAGATATAGACTGCATTAGGAAAACATTAATATAGACAGAACACCAAAGCGAACTAGCAACGACCTTTGAGCCATCTAGATTACAGAATTAAGCTCGTTTCAGACAGTCTCAAATTCATCTGAATTCATCTGAAAACCAGGCATCTACATAATTGAACATAATATGAATTATCGAGTGTTTAAAATTATACTTACTCCCGGCATAAAAAAAACAAAAAAAACAAAAAAACTATGGAAACACTATTATTGTAATATAAACAACAAATATTATTTTTAAAAAAACCTTTGGTGTAAAATCAGGAGTTCTTGGCTTTTATGGTAACACGAGTTTAGAAATAAAAAACTATTAAGAAAAATAAGTTGATCTCGAGACTCTAGCTACTCACACTAATATAAGGAATCTAATTATAATCTGAGACATAATCAGTACAGTTGGATAGACAGGGATATGATGTCTATATCAGCAAAAAAAATTCTCTTCGACAGGTGACACACTTGGCTCCGACTCCAATGACGCAGCTGGGACAGGGGTTTCTAACCGGCAAATGTCTCAGGGGTAATCTCGGGTGCTGACACCGTAACCTAAACCAATATGGCCGCTCCCGTGACACGGCAAAAGGTCAGGTCCGCAGCAACGGCGTCAAGAGCTGACGAGTGGTTGATGGAGAGGGGGGCTTATTTCTCCACGTGCCAGCGTCCAAAAGGCTCCGAGTGAAACCTCCCCCAATCAGGATCACGGCGTCTGTGCACGCGTGAGATCTCGCGGGAATCTCGCGTGCTTCTGTTAAAGGAAGCGTGAGGACTTTATGTGCACGGGTCAACGCTCGCACGATGAATAGTCCTTTTCTTAAAGGGCTTTGACAGTTGACGTGAAAAGAACAGCTAACTGAGGCCTGAGTGGCGTTTGGAGTGGATATCCCACATCCAGTATTAGACTAACAGTAAAAACACCAGGCTTAACATGAATATCTGATAAGCTTTGAATTTTTGTACCTTCTCGATTATCTCTGCTGGCAATGATAAATTATAGATGAATAAGAGCGTTATAACCCGGCCTTCAAGTGATTAAATTGAATGTTTATACCAGAGGTGGCATCTATTATCGAGCTTCAATTGCCTTTTCCTGATAGCACTGCTTCTGTTGAGATAAAATAACATTTTAAAAAACATAATTAGTTGTCTTATCCTGTGAATACCAAATAGCACAGCCATGGGCAATATGGAGACAATAATACGTGTCCATAACGACTGTTTCGGCTCAAATACCCATACCTTTTTTGTAACACAATTTAGTGGTTTTATATTCCGTTCTCTTAAAACCTTGGAGGCAATGTTTCTTGTAGTAGCCCTAGTACTTCATATCATCCATTCAACAGTTGTATGGATCGTAGTCCCTGTCCTAAATATCTTTACAGCACAACACAAAAAGCGACTCCCGTCTCATCGGAAAATACACCTTTACAATAGGATCAGAGAGTGAGTAGGATGTAAAAAGGGTGATTTTCTCCTGGCATTTCAGTATTGCCGGGAACACCCCTAATTAGTCCGCTACCTGCATGGGTTCCAACTCCCCCGACTACATCCAGAGACCCGACCGCAGGCGGTATACGACCTACCTCCCACGCCTTCACCTACAGTATAGGAGTAAATTCCGCCCCGCTCTGAGCCGTGGTAAGCCTGTCTAATTACTCACAGGCCGAGTGGCCCGCACATCGCTGTCAAGTCACTTTTGTTCTGTAGTCGCCTTGCAGAAATAAAGTATCGATCGTGGGTGATGCCTGCCGGCCTGGCGATGAGCAGATAACGACAGGGGAGATTGGGTGCTGGAGCTAAGAAGTGGATCAGGAGCTGATGTGAGCAGTAGACGGGAATAGTAAGGCGGCTGGAGGGACGGGGATAAATAGGCTAGACTTCGTTGAAGAAAGGTGGGATATAGCCTGGAGTTAGCTATGTTCACTATCAATTCCACTTTAATTGCCTCTTTTGTCACCTTTATAGTACAAACGGTACCTTATCTGCCGATGTCCAAAGTAAGGCCAAGTTATAAATATTTAAAGTTCATCGTTATTGGATATATTAACCCATATTCATACTTGAAAAGAAATACGGTCTATGTCTATGACGTGAATATTAGATTGAGTTCCAAATATTTCTGTCATCTGTTTTATAATCCAATCACAAACTGAAAATCACACTTCTGATCCGACAATCTTAATTCAAAGGCTTCTCTCGAGCCACTGATTAACTTGTCTGGTATTACTGAATGAATGAACAAAAGTACAAAATAGTGCAGCTTCACGGCATTTATCCAGGACTTGCCCAGAGGCACTGAGACATGTTGAATGGGTTAACAAAGACACGGGGTAAGCCATGCGTGGTGTGGTAGGGGTAGGAGGGCGCCATGCCATATTGCTGGCGCCGTAACTGCCAATAAGCGCTGACAGAGACAATACGGCGTAAACTGCCTCCCATTACAGTAACGATGGTCATAGGTGGGGGCTGGGCTCAGTGCTTGTGGGACGGCCAACGTCGCCTCCAGCTACGTTTAGACTGCCGTAGACGTAGCGAGTTCTACTTATGCGCCCCCGACCACAACGGGGGCCTGTGTGATTTCGTCATCATGCCAATAGCAAAGAAGAAAAAACTGTGGATGAGCTCTTTCGGGGGAAAGTATAGGTGGTAATCACAAACTCTGAAATCTAAAAGGATGTCTGGGCCCGAGAGACCTTGAATTATAGTTCTAGACAACAACAAATAATGTTTCATTTAAGTATTGTCGGGCATAATATGAGCCACGAAACATCCGCCAAGGGATAGATATATATATACACACACACATATGTATATGAGTTTCCGTATGCCACGCTGACTGGCATACAGAATTTTTATCTGGTAATATTCCAAAATTGAGGAGATGGGATATGATAAAATCAAAACCTGATTCGTTTTAATCATGGCCACCGCATTCCACTCCTGGAGATTTGGCTCCGGACTTCACTCGGCTTCGCCTTGTGAAATCACTATGCCAAACTCCAGTCATGACACATGGTGGCCAAGATTAAAACTCATCTAGTTTTACGATAGTATATATGTATGTATATATATATATATATATATATATATATATATATATATATATATATATATATATATATGACCAGTTCTCACGAAACGGGAGGAACCCCTGTTTTCAGGTTCACCATGTTGTAACTCATTCAATTTTGGAGTTACTCATCCATTTCTTTTTTCATCAAATAGATCTCACTGAGAGCTTCAACGCCATATATACTTTTACCTTGGTCAATGCATTAGAGGAGACAATATGATTGAAAAACCACCCATTTTTCACTGTTTTCTTGTTGCCATAAACATGTACACAAAAAAATTATAAATACAAACCATATTTCTCACTCTAAAATTGCTCTCAACCAACCTGCCTCATTGGAAACTATATGTTTCCAGTGGAAATTAAAAAAAAATTCCCATTGAAGAATTATTTTAATGCACTTTTATCTTGGCTAAAATGTACCTCATCTTTACGTCGCCATTTTTCTCTATCACATTGAATAATGAAAAAATAGTTAACCACTGGTTATTTGGCATGAATTGTATCACTTATGGTGTATGGTATGGGGAAAAAATATAAAAAAAATCATAAGAAAAGAACTATGGACTCCAGAAATGCCAATATCCTGTAAAGTCCTTGTGGCTAAAATGTGCTCATCTTTACATTGCCGCCTTCAGCAATGTCGGAAGGAAAGAAAAAGATTATTGATATTAAAAAAAAACCTTTAGAAAATAAGAAAATATAATCACCTTCAATGTCAATTTTTTTCTAAATGCTATATACATTTTTTCTGGTAAAAATGATGTGGAAACGGTGTCGACGTAAAGATGAGATTTAGTGTCTTTTTACGTCGCCAGTTTTATATGCCTCTGGCAACAAGGAAATGAGTTAAAATTTGATAGTTTTACCCTAAAACTGAATCTCAACCTATGTCTCACCCTCACTGATAGTTACATCCTCCTAACATGAATTGAAAATGGGATATTAGCCTTTAAAGTGGCGACGTAAAGATGAGCACTCATCTTTACGTTGTCCATTTATATATGTCTCTTGGAACAAAGATTTTGATTTCAATTTGACAGTTTCAGCCTCAAACTCACCTTCGACCTATGTCTTACCCTCACTGATAGTCCCACCTCAGTCATACTAATTAAAGATGAGATATTAGCCTTTAAAAAAGGCGACGTAAAGATGAGTACTCATCTTTACGTCGTCCATTTATATTTGTCTCTGGGAACAAAGATTTAAATTGAAATTAGTTTTTTTCAGTCTGAAACCCAATTTCAACCTATGTCTCACCCTCACTGATAGTTACAACCTCATCAAATGATTGAAAATGAGATATTAGCCTTTAAAGTGGCGACGTAAAGATAAGCACTCATCTTTACATCGTCCATTTATATATGTCTCTTGGAACAAAGATTTTGATTTAAATTTGAATGTTTCAGCCTCAAACTCACCTTCAACCTATGTCTCACCCTCACTGATAGTCCCACCTCAGTCATACTAATTAAAGATGAGATATTAGCCTTTAAAAACGGCAACGTAAAGATGAGTACTCATCTTTACGTCGTCCATTTATATTTGTCTCTGGTAACAAAGATTTTAATTCAATTTTTTTTTCAGTCTCAAACTCACCCTCAACCTATGTCTCACCCTCAGTAAAAAGTACTAACCTAGTCACATGATTTGAATATGAAAAAAAATCACAAATAGGGCAGTGCTGAGACCATTCCTGAGGTATTTGTAGTCAGGTAAGACTAGTGGTGACTGCAATAACCAGAAATGAATGTCTCATCTGGTTGAGGTTCCCCCTGGTATATTTTACAGAATATACCGATTTAGTACCAGTGTAAGTCACCTATATCAGCCTTCAAAAACGATGACGTAAAGATGAAAAATTTGTCTTTACGTCGCCCATTTATCTTTCATCTCTGACTATTTTTAAATTATGTGATTAGGGTAGAACTATCAGTGAGGGTTAGACATAGGGTGAGGGTGAGATTGGGCCTGAAACTCTGACTCTTCAACTTATTTCTTTGCTGCCAGAGACATATATAGGTGGGCGATGTAAAGATGAATAGGGCGACGTAAAGATGAGTACTCATCTTTACGTCGCCATTTTTAAAGCCTGATATCTCATGTTTGAATAATGTGATCATGGTGGGACTACTAGTGAGGGTGAGACACAGGTTGAGGGTGAGTTGGAAGCTGAGACATTCAAATTTCAAATTAAATCTTTGTTGCTAGAGACATATACAAATAGGCGACGTAAAGATAACTTGTTCATCTTTACGTCGTCCATTTTGTAATGAGAATTCAAGAAATATTATGTGCAATTGATATCATTGAAAGATGTGATATAGAAAGGGATGATATCCGACTAGGCCATGTAGCAGATTTTTATAAGATCTCTGTATTTTACTTAACATTATGATAGTTGACAGAAACCCTTATAGTTAATATGCTAAATTAGCTAGTTAGCCCATATATACATTCTCCATTTTCTCAGCTAAAAATCAGAGAATTTGAACAATTCTTTTTGCCTCATACAGGAAAGCACTTATGTTTGAAATATATTTTATATTGAGGGTAATATAAATAGATATGAATATAATTTCACCTATTCTAAATGATATGGCGACGTAAAGATAAAATTAAGAGGTGTTAAAATTCAAATGTCTCTCATTTGATAACCAAATGAGATATCTTGTAGCAAATTCCTCCTGATATGCACAGATATATACAGCTTAAGATAATACTCATTGAAAGTCCATAAAATGTATTTGAAAAAAGGTTGTCAAAAACAGGGGTTCCTCGCGTTTCGTGAGAACTGGTCATATATATATATATCATAACAGCTTTTATCTATAAAATCTATATATACCTATAAACATATATGTATGTATATCGTACATCAGAGCAAATAGATACTAGAGGAGTTTTGTAGATGGAGGCAAAGGCAAAGTAAGTCTGCCTTGGGCAATCTCAAAATAAGTCAAATTCAGGTTTCGAAGATTTGATTTTCGACAGAGGCACAATGTGTTTTGCTGACTTTATCCACTGCGCATGCGCTAAGCCTGAGGCGAGTCCCAAGGCCAATCTTAAGCCTATTGCCACACGTCAATACCTCGTTTTGGGGAGAAAGTCTACCGCCAATAGAGGGCTCTGCCATTTGTAATAATGACGGAGACTATTTCTCGGGGGACATCCATCAGGAGTCGGTCGAGGAGGTGTCTCGGGAAATGTTACAGCAAGAAATCAATGAGCCAACAAACATAATGAAGGATTGCAGTCCTAGAGGGAGGCGAAATGCGCACTGTCGGGTCCTGGCGTTGTCAATAGATGACCAGAGATAGGTAGGCTAATACGTTCTGTTGGCCGCTGCTTTCTTTATCAAATTGTTTCCTCGAGTATAAATTTAGCCTCTTTTCCATAGCACACATCTTGCACGCTTCTCAGAAGAAGCTCTTCTATATACAGTCATAAAAGCGCTGGAGATACGCTTTGGAAAATCAATTTCCCTTATCATTTATGTGCATGCCAAATCAATTTGGAAAATATACCTCAATAACTGTGGGAAATTAAATCCTGACTGTAAGTCAAGAGTGAAAATGGAGACGTTACGAAAGATCGCACGATATTTAAGTCGCCATCTCTAATCAATTAAAAATCTAATAAACCTTTCACCTATGTCACTGAAAGTGTGGTGCTGTAAAAACTTGATAAAAGTAGTGTTACAATATGGAAATAACTATACCGCATGACACGATCCGATATTACTGGAGCATCGCTTTTCCCTCATTTCTAGGAGCAACGAACCCCAGATAAGCAAATCGAGCATCAGCATCAATCAATCTGTACAGCCCCTCTACACACTCTCCAGTTGCTCTATGTACCCACTCCAGAACTCTCCTCACACTCTCCACACGATCTTCACCAAATCTAAATATAGTCTCAAGATATGTCACATAATCTCCGCCCACTGATCACGACAAGAGGCAGTGTTTAGAGAAAACGTGTTTACTTGGAATGTAGAGATGGACTTTGAAGGTCTTTTATATTACCTATCGAAGGAGGAGGTGGAGGGACTTTTATCATTTATCGTATACAAAGACCCCAACGAAAATGTATGGGAACTCAATAGACCATGACCCATTGTATAAAACCTTTCAGATACCATAACTGTGGTATACAGATTCACATATGTGGTATACGGCCTCAAAACCATGGTATACGGGGAAAATAGTCCCTTTGTGCTATAGAGACAAGAAATGGTCCCTCTTTTTATACCCTTTAAAATGGCAAATACTGGATTCAATTTATTCGAAAAGATTGATAATAAATGCAACAAACGATGGTCTTTGGACAGGCAGCTCTGTAAACCACTCGAGGTTGACGTTGTAATGCACTAGCTAGCGCTCGCGTATAACTACGCGTTTACGGCCGCCTGTCCACAAAACCATCGATTATTGTTTATATCTATGTCATAAAAGGCCAAGAATGATATCCTTACGGCTCAGTCACTACATACACCTAACAAACCCGCCGTTTTATTCAATTCGATTCATAGCTCATTTACCATGTCATAGTGCACCCGAACTACAGGAGTAACAGCGGGTAGTATGCCACAGACATTCAATCATAGGTATAAAATGAGTATGTACCCGGTCATTAGCCTGAATCGTTTCTCCCTGTATTCAATGAATTCATACATGGAAGTCAATTCCAAATGCAAAGCATGCACGTCTATTTGGGGACTGGCCTTTCTTGTCTTGTCCTTTACAAATAAATCATGGCATGTGCAAGAAGGTTTTCCATAATCACAAATATGTTTTAATTATTCGGGTAAAATGCGGTGAATATATAATGGTATATGGCACCAAACTACAGTGTCGATATATGTTGCCAGCGTTATATTTAAAACAGAAATTTACTGGGAAACAAACCGGTTATATACCGATATAGATCAAATTAAAATTACATCCCTCACTTAGCGGGACAGCTGCTACCTCACGTTTAAAGAGACCCTTGAGGAAAGGCGCTGACATTGGTTAAAATGTCAGGGTTGAGCTTTAGGGCTGTGGACAACGCGAGGCGGCACCCTGGAGCATCAGGAATAATGCCGAATGGAGACATCTGCATTCATGTCAAGTCCAAGTCGACATTCTATGCCCTCGCCTACCACATGCTACAGTGCTACACCAATTTACCCTGGGCAGGCCTCCTCGTGTCTGCATACCCTAGCACTCTCACACACAATTGTCGTGAACCTCGCCCCGCCCTCCCTGTACTGCAATATGTCAATACCCGCCAAGCTACCGTCACCTATTACCCAGCTTCCATCCCCCCGCCCCGCCCGCACACAAACTGCAACCTATCACCCCCCCCCCCCCCCCCCCCAGCGACCTACCATCAACGCCAGTACGCCCTCCGGAGGCCATCGGCACAGGCGCCGCACCCCATTCGCTGGGTTCCGGACCGCCCGCCCCCTCTACCCCCCGCGACAGGCGTCTCGTTGGTCACTTCCGGTCGAGGGCAGGGCGTTTCCGGTCGGCCAACACAACGCTTTACTGACAAATAGTGGTGCCACCTAGCGAGAGTTTTATTATATTGATGCAGGCGTCACCCGGGCGACTGAAATCCGACAAGTCCGACAGAGGGAGCGTTCCTGCAGAATAACAAGATGTCCGACTTTGTGGTTTATGTGCCCCCCGGGCGTGAACGCATTGCATCTTGGGTACAGTTTGTGTCTGAGTATGGATAGCGTTTTCTAAAGGCAAAAAGGCTCCTGCCAATACAGAGAGGTTCGGTCCTAATACGGATTCTACATCACTCTATATATTCTTAAATCTATGTAGATCTATGATTATGTTTAATCAATTTGATGTGTTTGTCTCATAAGTACCTCCTACCTCATCGGTTACCTAGGATGGAGTCGTTTCATATGTCGTCACTTACCTAGAAATAAAATAAAACATATTCCGTTAAAATTAGATCATATCAATACGTTCGAAGAAGCTTCAATATACAAACGTTATGCATGATTATATACTATGCATAACATGTGTTAATATATATTAATATGCATATTGTTCATGCTGTTTGTTCAATGATATCTTTTACATTAATCATTTATTATTGGAGCTGCCACAGCTCTTAGATAAATATTATAATTCATCTCTGCCCCTTATCAAACAAAAACATAGAACCTATTGGTGCATACTTGCTAGCGTCAGGTTTGAGTCGAACCACAACATTATAATTGGTCTATTCCGTCTTGGTTAAGCAGATGATATGTAAATAATCTAGCCTTGATTTTTCTGCACTCGTTCAACGGATACATCAGGCCCTCAGACCTTAAGTAGTATCTCAGCTTATTCTGACAAATACCAACGCCGATTTCTATCACATCTCATATTCATAAGATTGAATTCCGTCACACGTTTCTATTTTTTGCAATTTCTGCTCTATGTAGATCTTTCGTTTAACCACGTGCTTTTTTTTCCAGATATCGCCAATGTCCAGGGGACATGATAACTCTCTCTCTCCAATAATCACAGGATGAACAGCTAAACGTAGAATATTCTGAAAGCAACTCAACGATACTCTATGATATACCTTCGCAGTTCTCCAAATCCTTGTTTCTTATTCTGCAACTCTATGACAAAACTCTAAACATTGATTACCAGATATGTCAATTAAAAGAAATCCACTAAATGCATTAGACCGGGCACCTACCAAATCCTACGCAGAATTTAGACCTAAATGCAAATTGACGTGCTTTACAATTCAGAATTCCTGCGTCGTAGACCGACTATATTTTCTAAGAGACGTTTACCTAAATGCAAATTGGCGCGCTTTCCAATTCAGAATTCCTGCCTCCTAGACCGACTTTATTTTCTGAGAGATGTTTACCTAAAAGTCCTTATTTCACAGAATATGTTTTTATCATTCCCCTATATTTTACACATTTATGTTAATCCTCGTTACTTCATATAGGGATTATAAGATTTGAGTTAAAATCGTTGTTTCTTTGATGATATAATGTAAATAATTAAACTTCTTTCATCGTTAGGCGGCCTTTGCATCTGTGAGCATCGAGACCGCGTCGGTGTACTCTATAGACTGTGTCGTAAACCCTGTTCCACCGGCCCGACGCAGCCTCTCCTCCCGACGCAAAATTGAATTTTGCTTCGTAAACCGTGTCGTAAAGCACATTGGTGTGCGTCAGAAGGCCAGTGAGTTCACGGTTTTAAATCAAATCGAACCGTTTCTCTCTTTGTAATAAAAGGGTATGTCAAAAATGTTTGTAACTCTTTCGGTTCAATAAAAAAAAGCAAAGCTCGATATTAAAAAAAAAAAAAAGTTCCGTAAATATGCTCAATCAATGTCACCTCATTTTACATTCATTTCACCTACGAAGAGCAATTATTGAAATCAAAGATGTTAGAAAAAACGCTATCATCTAAACATGATGACTTGTCAGACATCTCCTACCTTCAGATGGGGGAGCATTAATTCAGAGAGCTGAATGATGGTTTGTCTGACGCCTGGTAAGCAGATTTATCATGTACTCTGACAGCGAATTGATGGCTGGAGAGTCTCATTAATCTCTATCTACCAATAAAACAAACAAAAAAGATGCAAGCCATAACTGACCGGTAACGTGTTTTGTAATCGCCAGTAGTGGCAGTGATGAATGAGAGAGACGGGAAGGTAATGGTTGTGTCTGTAGTGTTAGCAATTTCTTTTTCATTCTTTTATTTATAAATACTAGGTCCATCCTAGGCAATATGGCTGTCTTCCCTTTGGATAGTGATATATACATATATATATATTTTCTTGTAGAACAATCAAATTTTAGATACTAAATGGTGGCAGTGTTGTGATGGTGGTGTGCGTTTGGTGGTAGAAGGACAGGTCTGACTAGTAAGCTTTTGATAGACGAATAAACAGCGGGTTCGGAAATCAGTCCAGTTATGTTTAGGGGTAGGGTTAGGGTCAATGATAAGGTAAGGGCTAGGGATAGAGTTACGGATAAGGTTTTCTGTTTGTTTTCCCCCAGAAAAGATCGTATTTGAGGTCAATATAACAAACTCACTACTAAATATAGTATTTATCAACAATTATAATAAGGTACTGAGTTGGGAAGATTTAAAACGGGAAGATTCTAATCGGCCGACTTTGTCTTGGGTCGAGTTTTATACAGGTCGAGTTTCGTTTCGGGTCGAGTTCGGTTGTGGTAGTGTTGATCTTAGAAGAATGATATGGGGTGTGTATGTGGGTTATAAGTGCGATGTGTGTTTATGGCGATTGCGGGAAACTGTTGCATGCGAGGATGACAACGTTGGCGAATCTCATCAGGATTTGTGAGGTAGTTCTATTGGTCATATTTGTAGAGTTTTAAGGGTAATATAGTTGTGCCGGATATAGTTAGTGGTAGTTATAGTGTTGTACGGGTGACATGGCAGTGGTAGTTTGATCAGTGACAGTGGCAGTCTGCTGTTATCAGCCGGGATGACATGACAGTATAATTAAACCGATGCGATAAGGTAACATGTGATGGAACTAATCATACTAATACGAATAATCTTGTCGTACAAAGGTAGGTATCATTTACCAGCGGTTGAATCATAGTCCTGTTAAAAGAAAAATCTAAAAAAGAAACGCTGTGAGCCAACTACACGATCCTAGATGGCATGAAAAGCGTGACGGACGTATAATGTGGAGGGCATAAGGCTCCGGCGTCCTCTGAGGCCTTATGATGCATCTCCACACACAAACTCGATTAAAAATTCAGCTTTAATGTAGCCGATACACCGTAGGAGGCACCCCGACGTACGCATCGTAAGGTCTATCGTAGGGTATCGGAGGCTCAATGAATGGCGAGCTTTAAGAGCTTTTACCAAGCTCGGTGGCCAAGTGGTAGGGGTGTTCGCCTCGAGCATGGGAGGTCGTGGCTTACACAAAAATGGTACCCACTGCCCATTCGGCTAACACCCGCCATTAGAATGAGGAGTAGGGGTCCAGGGCCCGAGTGGAAGAACGGCTATATAGCCGAATTCGGTGATTGTGTTGTAACACAATATCCCCTTAAAAATTGCTAAAAAAAAAAAGTAAAAAAGGCGGGCGTCCACCAACCACGACAAAGCTACGACTAGTGCAGACAAGAAAGTTCCAATCGGCGCCTTGTCGTAGCCTTGTTGTAAGAAGGGGGTGTCTGCGACAGCGTTGTCGGGGCGTGTCGTAGACGTCGTTGGTTGCAGTAAAAAAAGGCGTTCATGGTACCGACACACTACGACAGTGATATCAAGGAAACCACAACACTCCACGACAAGGTCCAGTCGTGGCAAAAATCGAACATGTTCGATTTTGTCGTAACCTTGTCGGAAGGCCCCCAACAGGCCCCCGACAAGCTTTCAGTCGCAGCCTGTCATGCCGTACATCGTAGACGTTGTCGGGAACTAGGGTACACCAACCACGACAAGGCTACAACAAGCCCTCCAATCGTAGGCCTGTCGTGGACCTTGTCGGAAAGCCATTGTCGTAGCCTTGTCGTGGTTGGTGGACGCCCCCTTTACTGTCGGGATGAGTGGAAGGTGGTGTCGCACCTTATCTGCTTAGTTACGCTATGCCTGCAGCCAAACAAACGCCTGGCAACGTATACTTTAGCATTGGATCACTGAGTGTATAAGCGTCATACGTTTATAGTACCCATGCACATTATGTCCATAGAGACTAGCGACTTCGTTGATTCGTACTTGGCTGCCACCTACCACCTCCCCCCTGGGCGCCTGTACTCCAGTCTAACAATTCCTAACTGCCATCGTTCCCTCTTGCGGGTGAACGGGAAATCATCGTAAACTTGTGGTTATTATTTCGTATGACACAGGTGCTTGAGCTGATCATCGGCCATCAGAACTGTATGAATTGACACCAGCGAAAGGGTGAGTCTCATTGCTTTCTCTCAAGAAAAGGATATCAGAAAACTACTGTCATAAATTATGTTTTAAGTATGGAACGAAATAAATCTTAAGGATAGAAGTACATATGAGTAGATAGATACAAAAAAGAATAGCCGCTTTGAGTTTATTACTACACGAGAATCTCACTCTCGTGACCTTTCAGTCTCCAGGCCTAGGTCTGGTTCACTCTGTCTCTATGTGCGGGAGCAACTCCAAGCGGATACCACCAGAATCATATTTCTTTAGACATGGTAGGTAGTAAAAGCGATTGCATCATATTCTATGGTATTCCAGCTCCAATTTGATGTATCATATCACCTCAATGATACCATAGATATACCTTAGATAAAACAGGAACGCCTTAACTGGATATACACTAATACATTGGCAGGCCTAGCTATAATATGCTTATCTTTTTCAAAGTTAAAACCAAGATAATTATCAACTATAATGCTTAGACAGTCCAGACTCATTGATACAATACCCTAGTTTGTTCCAGCAATCTAAGCTGTCAAAAAGCAACACTCCTGCAATCACATCCACATTTCACACTCTAGCTGTGAATGCTGTATCTATACGGAAGGGCGGACTTGGCCGTGTTTGTCTGAGCGGCGGCCTAACTAAGGAACTCACCGTTAGGTGGCGTTGAACGGCAACACCTGTATTGACAATAGTGTTCTCCTACATAATCTTAGATTGTGACGTGGTCCTCTTAGTTCAAACCTATATCACATCATTACCATTCTTGAAGCTTATAACGCTCTTTATACATTTTTTGCCCAGAGCATAAACTGTCGGCTATGGTGTACTGTTTTCCACGTGGCTAACGCCAAAGTAGCTAATTCGGTAAAAAAAATCATTAGGTAATACAACATACATGCAATTTCACTTAGCGGCTGAAACCTGAACTTGGGATTTTGAGATCCACCGTTAAGCACGTGACCTACTCAGTCACTCTCTTAAAAACATGAAATCAATGTGTGACTTGGAAAATACACACAATGATTAGGACATACTTGACAAAGTTAAAACCCGATATTCGTGGTAAGAAAAGAGTGGATTTCTTTTTCATTTATAACAGGTGTTTCGGGGCAAGTAGTGTCGATACTTCCAACAGAGAGGCATCATTTAGAGTCTGAGTAGAAAAGGTAACAAGGAACTTCTTTACAACCAGGCCCTAGGATTATGGGGAATACAGAGCGTCCTTGTTAATTGTTGTCAGCGTTGGTATGGTAATCTGCAGTAGTCGTAAATACCGGTAAGCAAAAGAGTGCCAGTGTATGTTGACAAATCATTGCGGTTGACCCGGCCATTAAACGCCTAGTAACGCCACGCCTCGTTAAACACCTGTCTACAGTTTCCATGGAAACGGGTGAAATATGAGCAATTAGATCAGCTTGAATACGTAAAGCATCTAGCCAAAGTGCCCGGTACCCGGGTGAATCCTGAATAGGAGTAGGACATAGGACCTACATTAGAACCTGAGATAACGCAGATATATGCCTTGCCCTAAGTGTTTTATATGCGTACAATCTTTCTTGGGGACATGTCCTCTGACAATATATCATAGAGGTAGTCATTCTTATGCAAATGTCTGTGTCCTTCTGCTGAATACTCCAATATCAAAGGGTAGTCCACTTCAGCAGACTTGGCTCAGTTTAGTATGGTAGAGAGTAATTGATTTTGGTAGAGTAAATTCAGAATAGTATCCAGAAGATTACCATATGTTATAGATAAGTATAGGTAGTACCTTTGCATAATGATAATCCATAGGCGGAAACCATCAATTAGAATTCCAATTTAATATACTCTCAAAATCAAATCGCGTAATGATGGAGTATAAGCACCGCAAGAACCATTGATTTACGGACACTGTTTTGCATACGTTTAAACGACGTTATCTGTAAGGACAACACTGATATGTTGAGTGTTTGAATTCTACAACCTATATCTTGCAATCAAGAAACTGATGTATTATGACTTCCTTGTCGTTGGAAATTGTGAAATTAACCGTTGGTAAATGTGCAACTAAAAAGATTCGTGAATTGTAGTTTACACAGTCCCCACACCGTATGTCTGAAAGATTGGGTTTCGAAGTCGGGCCTCATGATTCACACTCCAGTATGAAATACAAGAGAGAGAGAGAGAAAGGGAGAGAGAGAGAGAGAGAGAGAGAGAGAGAGAGAGAAAGGCCTGCATTACGGGGGGATGAAGGCAAATTTATCTCACATTACCCCAGATCCCCAATGAAACAGAGTGAAGGCCGTAGTGGGCTTATAAAATTTTATTTAATTTTATGAGTCTTATTGATATGAATAAGAGAAATACATGAGTATCAATAATAAGACAAATATAGAAATTGACATAGATATGTGTTTGTCAATTGTGATAAGATTTGTGACAATATGACAAATATTGAAATTGACATAGATATGTGTTTGTCAATTGTGATAATATTTGATATAAGATAAATGAAGATTATGTGATATTACATAGTTAAACATAACATGTAATAATAAAATAATAGAAATAGCCCTACGAGTGTAAGGAGTAGGAGAGAAAAAGGAGTGGGTGGGTGGGTAGAAAAAATAGGTGTTGAGCGAATGAGACCAGTGAAGCGAATGAGACAGAGGACAGTGTCGCACTCGCGCACTTTGATGTTTAGTGCGGCCGAGAGTGGAGAGGTGGCGCAGGGGTGCGCGAGTGCAGAGTGGTTTCACCAGGGGGGGCAATGACCACCCCTGACCAAAGGCCATGGGCAACCCATTACCCCAGATCCCCAATGAAACAGAGTGAAGGCCGTAGTGGGCTTATAAAATTTTATTTAATTTTATGAGTCTTATTGATATGAATAAGAGAAATACATGAGTATCAATAATAAGACAAATATAGAAATTGACATAGATATGTGTTTGTCAATTGTGATAAGATTTGTGACAATATGACAAATATTGAAATTGACATAGATATGTGTTTGTCAATTGTGATAATATTTGATATAAGATAAATGAAGATTATGTGATATTACATAGTTAAACATAACATGTAATAATAAAATAATAGAAATAGCCAAGAAGCCAATAGTTAAGGGAAGAGGAGGGTGGGAAAGTTTTTTATAGTCACTTTTTGAAGGAGAGAGACTCAATGAGAGACTTGTTGACAGTCTCTTGGTCTGATACTTTGATGTAGTCCCTGTGAGCCTGGGACCTCCACCCTCCATACCTCTGGATGTTAAGTTCAGGTATCCCGGCCTCAAAGGCCTGAGTGGCAGCGGCCTTCCTGAGGCTGTGGAGGGTGTATGTCTTCACAGTTTGGCCTGTGGCCTGTAGGAGGCGGTCCCATTCGTTGGTCATAACCCGTGATGTGATGGTCGGCCCATCGGGCAGTGTCAGAAACGGGTCCCGCAGTGAAGCCGTAGGGGCCGCCCGTAGTAGGCCTCGAACCGCGTCTACCGGGCACACCCGGATATCGTCCGCGGCCTCGAGGCGCATCACTTTCTGTTGCCCCACGTATTGAAGATTTTTGGCCGCCTTGATGGTGATAGTGACGTGCCGGCGGCCGAGGACCACGTCCCCGCGAGTGAGGTTCCGAGCCGGATCGAATGCCCGAGCCGACTGCGGCGCCACCTCCCCCTGCCGTAGGGCCGCGTAGAAAATGAGGAGCATGCCCGCCCTCATTGCCGTATGGAGGGGCGATCCCGTCAGGGCATCGAGGACCGCCCTGAACACATCCATTGGTATGGGGGCCTTCACGTTTGGGACGTAAAGCTTGTTTCTCCTCATGCCCTCGAGGGCACGCTTCACCCGGTGATCCTCTGTTGGCCGCACGTCCCCCCCCGTCAGTCGGAGGTGTGCCCGGACGTGCGATAACTGGTTGGCGCCCGTGGCCGGCGAGGGGGCGTGGTCGGCCACGTATTCCAGGTAAGACGTGATCAGGCTCACGGTCGGTGCCCGGGGGTCCGTTCTCATCCGGTTGCAGAACGCCAGGTAGGTGGTGACTGCGGATCGCTGGTTTGCGAGCGTACCTGGGGCACGCGCCTCTGACTGCCTCGCAGATGCCTTCGCCTGGAGTAAGAGAAGCGCCCGATCTGCAGAAGAGACGGAGTACGGGTACAAAAGAGGCATGGGTACACGGTACGATAGGGTACAACTCATGAATGTGAATGAGGGAAGTGGCCTTATCGTATTCCGTCCTCGACAGATGGGCTCTGCTCAGGGCATCTGCGATGACGTTTTGCACCCCGGGGATATGGCTGAAGACCAGTTCCACCTGCAGACGTGCCTGCACCATCCATGCCTGGCGGGCACACTCCGCCAGGACAGGGTTACGGGCACGCCCGCTATTGAGGGTCTGTACAGTTCCGAGGTTATCACAGCTCAATCCGTGATCCCCGATCCCTGTCGGTGATGAATGTGTGGAGTGCGTAGATGGTATTCAGAGCCTCGAGCTCCGAGATGCACTCCACGGGATCGAGGACGGGGCACACCTGGCCGGAGTACGAGAAGCGGCCGTCGGTTCCTCCGACGCCCGACAGGCACGCATCTACTGTAATCCTCCGCGTCGGGGGACCTCGAGGGATGGGAGCGCGGCCGTTCCAGCCCTGGGCAAACTTAACGAACCAGTCCAGATCCTGGCGCATCTCGGAATTGATGTTCATGTAGAAGCCTCTCATCCCCCGGAGGGCCTCGAGTAGCTTCGAGACGAATGCCCGCGCCGGACGTATACACCTCGCCACGTGTAATATCCGGCCGAGCACCGACTGAAGCTGCCGTTTCGTCAACGTCCGGCGCTTGGCTACGGCCGACACGTGACCACGGATGTCCTCCAGCTTGGCCGTGGGGATCGATAGAGTCATGGCACGGGCGTCGATCTCTATCCCCAACCACGTCACGTTCTGGCTCGGCTCCTGCGCTTTATCACGTGCCTCGGGTAGGCCCAATTCCGAGAAAAGGTCTCGCGCGATCCTGAAGTTCACGGCCGCCTTACCTCGGTCCTCGGAGAGGATGATGAGGTCGTCGAGGTACATCGCGGCCGTAACTCCCTTTGATGACAGTATCCCCACGATGGCCTCCGCCACACACTGCATGTGGTAGGAGGAGGCACGGGCGCCGAACGGCATGGCCGTATCGCAGTAGTGCCCGCCCTCCCACGTGAAACATAACAGAGGCCAATCGAGGGGATCTCACCTAAAGTTCTTGTAGGCACGCGACACGTCGATGGACGACATGTAGGCCGACGTGCCTGCCTTGACGAGTTTGGCCACAAACTCGTCCACCGTTGGGAGGCCGTGTTCTCGCTCCAGTCCGTAGACCGAGTTCTTAATGATGAACGAGTTCACGCTGCACTCCCTCGGGTAAGTCATATCGGTAATGATGCGCCGGTCGTCCGTCCCACGCTTTTCCCGTGTCATGAGTGGCGACACGTGACACCACGGGCTAGAAGGCGGTTCGGCGAACGGGCCCATCATATTGGTAAAGCCTGCCTCCTTTTCCAGAAACTTCTCTACCTGCACGGGGTGAGAGGTTGCGCTGGGGTGGTTGGCCACCCCCCTGGTATCACTCTCCGGTCCCAGGTAACCCAGGGGGAAACCGTATCGCAGGAAGCCTAGGAGCTCCTGCGCCTCCTCCACGTGCCCTAGGTAATGCTCCCACGCAGGTAGGTTAAGGTCGGAAGGCACCTCGACCCTAGCGCCGAGTGCGTTGGGGATTCCCGTGTCACGCACGGCCCGGTATATCTCCGCGTGCCTGGCGGGCCCCAGGGCCGTGAACTCCGGCCATGCCTCCCGGCGATGTTCCTTGAAGGCTAACGGGTCCGTCCTCACTCCCTCCCGGTGGACCCCTGTTTCGCAGACGTCCCGAAGTGCTTTAAAGTCGGGAGTGTTAGATTCCTGATCTCGGCCCGGCGCACTAACACTAACACCCGGCAATCGACTGAGACCATCATCCTCCACAGGGCCGGGGGCGACCACCGCCGGTAGAACGGGGGGTATCTCCTCCGGGAGTGTATTCCCCCCGTCCTTGTTGTTGTTTATCTCTGCCCCTCAGCCACGTGCCGAGGGGGTCACGTGGTCGATGACGTCACGTGGGGGAGCCGGCTTCGTTACATAACACTCCGTGCCGCCGGCCCCCCTTTCATCTTTGTTTCGCGCCTCGTCTACTGGCGGGGCGCGGCCGGCCCGTTTTTTTAACTCGGCTGGGGTTGGTGTACCACACTCTGCGCTGCCGCCGGCCTCGTAGTAGCCTGCAGTTGATACCCCGCCTAGGGTACCCGCCGTGGTGTGGGTACAGGGGGAGCCGCCGTGTTGTCGTACCCGTGCCCGTAAGTGAGCTTTCGGTTGCAGGCGTGCACCGAGTGACCGCACTTCCTGCCCACTGAGTCGCAAAACGTGCACACGTGCAACCACCGGATGCCCCCTTCAGTGTGGTCGCTGCTGTGGCGGCACCCCCTCTCTCCATTGAAGTCCCGGCACGGGGCCTCGCTCCCCCGGGCACATCCGGTCTCCGTGTTTTGACTGTTGTTAGACGTGTGGGCACTGGTCATCGCGAGCCGGACACGTTCTTCCTGTATCCGGCCGTGATCCGACCACCGCATCCTGCCCGACTCGACCTGGTCGAAAACGTAGTTTGACCAGCGTCTGACGCCGGCCCACGGCCGTGCCTGCGCGTCAACCGTCACCTGGTATAAGTGTTTGAACATATGCTCCTTGTCCTCGGGGTGCAAGGCGCGTTCGTCATTCAATAAGGCCACAAAACATGAAATGTACTCCAGAGGCCCGAGGCTCGACCGTAGGTCCAGTTTCTGGTGCAGCGTGTACACCCCATCTCTGTCCATGAACATGTACGGCTTCGCCGTCGGCCTCCGGGCATTTAAATCAGAAAGTAGGCTCTTACCCGTTGTGCGGTCGTGTCGCATGGCCTCATGGCCGAATTCACGCTGGAGGTGTTCCTCGGTCGTGTAGGCCTCTCGGAGTGCCCTGGGAGCGGGGAGAAGGCGCTCGTTTTGATCCTGGGCCCAGTCTCTTGTCCGTTCGGCCGCTGAGGAAGCCCGTGAGCCGGCCCGGCGCGAGGTCGGCCTGGAGATTTGCATGATCGCGTCCATCATGACGTCCATCTGGCGCGATATTTTAGTCATATCCGTCCTTACTTCGCCGACGTCCGTCTTTACCTCGTTGACGTCCGTCCTGACCCCTCCGAGGTTGGCCTCCAGGGCTGTGATGCGCGAAGTCCGAGTCCGTGCGCTCGCACTCGTTCCCTGTTGGGATACCGAGTCCACGTGGTCGCTCTCGGCCGCCGGCTGTCGTATCGTTATTTCCGAGTCCGTCTCGGCCTCCGCGGGTGCGGATGCCGCCACAGCGCTTCTGGTCAACATAACTAGACTATAATTCCTTAAACCACTGAATCGCTTGGTATCCCTGTCCTCGTCTGCCGATATTCAGGGGAATATGGAGACCGAAGGTACGGAGGGCGATAAGCCAAGGAGCGATAGAAAAAATAGGTGTTGAGCGAATGAGACCAGTGAAGCGAATGAGACAGAGGACAGTGTCGCACTCGCGCACTTTGATGTTTAGTGCGGCCGAGAGTGGAGAGGTGGCGCAGGGGTGCGCGAGTGCAGAGTGGTTTCACCAGGGGGGGCAATGACCACCCCTGACCAAAGGCCATGGGCAACCAATGAAAAAAGAAGAAAAGAAACAGAAGACAAATAAAAGCCACGTCTTCAGTTAGGAGAGGTTGGCAAAGTGACTCATTCTAGTTTTTACCTTAGACAAATAACCTCAGACTAAATTTTTACCGAAAAGAATGCAATAAGCACACATAGTATTAATGATTCATTGTGCAAGAATCCAAGAAGCCACACACCTTTAATCACATAATTTTAATTACAGGAGGTCTCTCACTCGATTACATATCAATTGCTTTAGCCAAGATGAATGCATCATTCCCTCTCCAGATTAAAGATTGTAGCATATGTGATTTGAATTTCCATCCTTTGATATAATTCCACACTTTTCTATGTGTTTCCATGAACTTATCTTTACATCTAATCGTGTGTTTTCACGCAATGTGGTATCATCGGTGAGCCTCATAAGAGAATGCATATTCAAGGTGATCTGTTCATAGAATCAAATAGTTTGATTTCTGTGACCGCTCCAGTGTATTATCCTACCCCTAATAAAAACGGTCCATAGGCATAACATAGGCAAATTTTATGCGGCATGCCATGACATAAAGTGCGATTTATGCCTCTAGGGGCATAAAAGAAAATTGACCAATCAGCGACCAGATTGTCAGCTGCTCCAAAAAAAGTTCCGGTTGGCCTCAAAAGTTCCGGTTGGACTTCAGTTGGTCATTCAATCGATATTTGTCTTTTAGTAATCCAAAAGCATAGAGACGGGGTAGGATAAATACGAAACCAAACTCGAGTTAGACTTGTCAGTGTCTATGCCACTCTGGTCAGGTCTGTTCCTCACTACGCTCAGCTAACGCTTCGCGTAGTAATACACGACCTTCCCGTCGTGGCATAGACACTGACAAGTCTAACTCTCGTTCAGTTTCTACTAAATATGGAAGGCAGTCTTTAGGCATGATGTGAGATTAAATGTAAGTACAGCTAACTCGTGGCATAATAGTTATTAGTCATTATTTGCAATCATGAGCCAACAGTTCTGAACGTTTTGTCTCGTGTTTCTTATAATCGTACCAACATATAAACTATAGGATTATGTGTTGTAATTCCGTAAATATTAATCTGAATGGCTGTTAATCTAATAGGTTTCATTTCATGCAGCTTTCCGTATTATTAGATCAGGCACATGTATCGCCAAGTCCTGCTTCCCTGTGTATCTGTAGGACCGAGAGCAAAATCAATCAAGTTACAGGTTTATATTTACATGTACTTTTATTTCATGCGGATACGTATTTTACCCTCGGCAGTCACTTACCTGAAATGGTTTAGCTCATGCAAAGTCAAATGATAAGATATATCTAAAGATAAATCATGTTGCTAGGTTACACATCAAGTAGTAATGTAAACTCACAGACAACAACTGCATAAAACGTTACTTCGATTGTGCCCATCCGACTTCATGATTCATTTCACGAGCAGATACAACTTACACAGAGCTGATCTTTGCCAACTTTTAGGGGGCATGAGGTAACCATGCAGAATGCATATTAGCAGCTTGAATAGATGATATCTACTTCAAACGATGCTAGGTTGGTAACAGGCCTGACATTAGGCTGCATTATGTGCGAAGTAATTTCGTATGGATCTCACGTATATAACTCTACCTTGTAATAGGATCCTGGTTACAGCAGTCAGCCGTTCGGAATAATGATACTGTCTTTACGTTGATAGTTATAGGACTGGGTTTTGTCATCAGAAACCCACGGACTTCAGAAAACCCAGCTGATATCAAATTACTCTGTACCATACCCCTTATTGCGACATTACTGAGGGAACGAAGTAGAAGGTCAAACATAAAATGTAATGCATCGATACATATCAGTAATTTGATGGCATACCCATCATCATGCTGGCTTTATTCCATCTCTCCTCACATTACTCCTCTCGCTACTTTTGAATATACTCATAGTTTACACAGATTTAATGAAGCATGAAAATACCCCAAATCGAAGACGATGTTAGGGAATGTCCTGATGAATAACTCACGGCAATGTTTTTCTAGTAACGACGATGATATATTTCAGGAACCCTTAGAATAGTGTATAACGTGAACAGCAATCACAGGGAAATGGGGCATATCTTTATATGGCTTCAGGGTGATGATACACCCATACCGTCATTTATCTGAATAATCTCTACCTCACTCCCTGGCTTGTCTCTATCAATCTTCCATAGCCAGGGATGTATTTACGCTAAATGAAGAGGTCGAAGATTACGCAGATTTGGAATAAAGAAGCCGTGGTCTTTACTGATAAATACAGGACTGCAACATTCACCTTAAATTCATTAACTCACACCGCTGTGCTTATCACAGTCTGGCATCAAGGTTCCTGTATTATAAAGTAGATGATACGTGAAAACTGTACCACACAGACCAAACCCATCCAACCAAAAGTTGTTCCATGTATCATATACCGTACCTGGTACTTCAGAATCCTAAAATACAGGTCTTTGCAAAGCCCATTCCTCTTTATTCCAGAAAGGCTTCTCAACTCATAACAATAAGAAGGCGATAGTTCTCACACTCACTGAGTCCACATCTTAGTTCTGGATTACGGCTAAAATATAGGAATGGTCTTTGTACACACCCTATAATCTCAAACAATCTAATGCAGTTGTCTCGGGCAGTGACTTGCCACCCTTCATGATCTTAATCCTTTTTGGCTGTAGGTACTAATCTTACAACACTGAATGGGCGGTTCAGAGAATAATGGCCCAAATACTTGTGTAGAACTCAGAGAGTCTGAGTAATGTTAATGCCACGCCGGCCGGCTTGCGAATTACTGCACGAGGCGATAACAGATCATAGTGCGGGGTAGACTCTCAGTGGCAGAAAAACTAATCAACTTAACCCAAGTTTGGTTCTGTATTCATCCTACCCTGTCTCCATGACTTTAGAAGATTAGAAAATATGTATACACTCACTGAAATGCAGTTTTAATACATAATTAACCATTTTAGTTCCTCCTATCTGACCGCTCGTGCCAAGTGTAGAAATTCAAACATATCACTGCCACGACCGCTGCAGTTATGATCTTTCCGTGTAAAAACAAGAATATAGTTTGTATTGGTTTCACTGCAGTTATCTCAATGTTTAAAATTGTACTGATAGCTTATTAGGTTTGATTTTAATATGCGAATGACAACATTAATCATTAATACCGCTGCCGAACCTATATTATGATATGGCAGAATGCATCATGTGGCATAAAAAAGAACACTTCATGTCACGGCCTATTGCATATAATAAGTCAATGTTAAGCCTATGGCGGTTTTTTATTAGGGGTAGGATAAACCGTGAGACAAGCCTAAAGCCTGAATGATGTATGCACCAGATCCTTCCCGTATAGGCTCAGAAAGGTGACACCTATATAACAGTGAAGACATACGAAATATATGATAAGATGTTTCCATAGACTTTTAAATCTCCCAGCAGCTTCAAGTCATTCGGAGCAATGAGGATGCAATAATTTAGTTTCAAGTCCTCCACCCCGGAGGTAAAATCCTTTTTCCTTTTCTAGATTGTTTATACAAAATTTCGTTCTGTCGACAGTCAGGAGTGAGAGAATAATGTGAAATGTATCATTAACCCTGAAAACGATGCTTTATACATGACCAAATGCGTTATCGCGGCGCATTGTTCGTGAAAAAACATACACTTAAATTTGTCCTTTTTGATGTTTGATATCATTTCCTTCAGTAACCTAAAAAACCGTCCCATTTACAGTGATTTACATTTCAATTAAGATAAACCTTTCATCGAAATCAAACACCCAGGGAATACTATGAAACCTACAAATTAATCAAGGACTAATAGCATGTATATATTTCCGAAATGCCAGTACCTGGAGATCATATTGAAGAGTCTATAGTGATACCACACTATGCAGCCCTCTCTATCCAGACTCCCTATTCTGTTACTCTGCAGTCCCTGTCTCTGACAGCCGCCATTGAAAACCCAGTGAGAAGTCAATAATGGTCCTAACCAGCGGCGGATATCTACCTACCCCACGTGAATGACAATAAGGGACGGTTCCTTAAATCCAATCTTTACAGAGATCAAGACCTGAGATGGGTACGCCAAGTTAACAAACTTAAGTCCTGAGAGAGTTACAACAGGAACACAGTCTCACTTTGTTGGGTGAGAGTAGAATGGCATTTGCTTCCAAGCTGTCGTCAAATATTTAGTATTGTGTCTATATGCATCATGGTAGAATAGCACCAATCAAGATTGATCTCCGTTTGGCACAAGATGTTTTCCATGCCTATATTTCTCTTGTGAGGAATAGAGGGATATTATAGTCTCTTTATGGTCTAAACTTGCATCTTTTCTACTATGAGGTTTTCCTTTCATCATCGGCTTGCAGGATCAAGTTCCCGAATTTCGATCATGTAGCTCAGTTAGGGCTTTGTTGAAATAATTGCCAAGCTGTCATCCTCACCTCGTAAATATCTGGGAGACAATCCCGGCTGTTTTATGGTAAGCCAACCAGACAGAGATCTAAGACCATCTCCTTGAACACGAACAAGAAAAATATAATCTAGTTTGTCATTCTCCCTGTAGAAGGCATTATCATTACTTCATCACCTAACCTAGCGATTCGATAGTCTTTAAGATCTTTGCCCGCAGTCTTAAAGAACCCCGAAGTGTATCCTTTCACATAAAAAGTCCTAAATCGACCTGAATATTGCGTGGCGAAATTGAGTAGAGTGCACGTCCTTGAAAATATCTTAATTCGAGTATCATTGTCTGTGGTTTCTCACAATGTGCATATTCTGGGCTACAATGCTCTCGGTATCGCTTTTATGGGTGTATTCGACTTGGTACAGTTCGGAATGAGGGGCTAAATCCTGTTATGGAGCACGCAGGCTCGTGGGATGAATGATCTTGCTGGAAAGGGAGGTATCTCTCCGCTTAGAAACCATTTCAATAATGTCAAGATTACCTGTATCTAATTATAAATGCTAGGCATTATCCACCTTATTACCCACCTGATACGGAGTCTCCATACTAAGCATATGGAGATTACAGATCGCTACTGAGGAGGATACGGAGCTCCGTACCCTCCTAGGAGGATACGGATTTTAGAGATGAAAGTAGTCCTTAACATAACTTCTCAATTACATTGAAAAGTTTTCTAACGATCTTATTTATTGCTTAAATCTAAAAATAAGTGAGTAATAAATACAACAATACCATAATTTCGATCTGTGTGGCCGTATTCTCCTTGTAGTTGACGCTACGCAATACTCGTCAACTGCGCGGAGAATACGGCCACTCAGATCGAAATCATGGTAATATTGTGTATTTACCCGACATTTACACTAGACTAAAAAAACGTGGCGAATGTAGATCATCTAGCCGACAACCGCCAGGGGCTGCTGTGATACACACTTTCTGACGAATTGCAAAACAAAACTTAGGTTTTACTGAATCACCAACGGTCTAGACAACTAATTCAAGCTGCCAGGTTGTCTACATAATCGCCAGTTGGTGCCAAGTCCCACAATCCTACGTAATCAGTCTATCTGTTGTCGCCAAACACTTGGCCTCTACATTCAAGGATCGCCGCCTATAATCGTCTAGTGTAAACGCCGGGTTGCGTGAGATAATACTAATAAATTCCAACATACAGAAGAAAGGTCACTGCTTTCACTCTGTATATACATATATATATATATAAACCTACTCCTCCCTATTACATCAGCTGTACAGGTTCTTTCTAATAGCCGCACATATATCTGTTTTCTGCGGCTAAGAAATGTGTAGTTATAGGAGAGTTCTAATCATGATACTTTGGGCATTCTATGATATCCTCATGTAGAGGGGGCATTGTTGTGATGTGGCTGCTGATGGTGTTCCATCCATGTGAGGTGATGTCTGCAGGAGAATTGATCCAGCATCATTGTTTCCGCAAGCTGCCGTACAAAATATTCATGAGAATATTTTCTGTAGCTTATGTCAGAAATATTGCAGAACTTCTGACAGAAGAACAATGATGCATCTTGAAATACTGCTCGTCTAGCCGACAGCAGGAAATTGATATTTCTATGTGCCTGCGAATGTTTTTCAATCTGAAATTTTTATTTTGAGATACCTCTCCGTTTTCTTTTTGTTTGAAATCAATTTCGATTATGGACACAATAATGAGGAATATTTGACATGTGTATACCCATGCTAATATGCTTTAATTGAGTATTATTAGTACATGTACTAGAGTCCTAGTTACTTTCTCTTATTAAAATTAGCAAGAGAGATATATATGAAGCGGGGTATAGGCAGCCACGTTAGAGCATTTTGGCGATGCCTAAACAGGTAGATACGTGAAACATGAGGCATCCATCCATTCTAATTACCTGTGTTTTATCTCCTGTTGGTGACTCTCTCAAGCGCAATACAATAGCTGCCTGATACATGAGTGGATTTTCGGATCATCATACGCGAAAAGGGCATTCCATATATCATGTCTACTGGTAAAGCCCTCCATTACAAAATTTCAAAGATGGTGGAGCATGCAATCCAGAATCCATTTAATCCTCATAGATTATTGATGTCTCAATGAGACTAGATACAGACCTTTGTGGGAATGCCAGGTGAGATGGCATTTATATTCTTTTGCAGTGGTGGGTTTTTCGGGGGAGGAGAGAGAGTGATTCAAATATCATACCAGGGATTGCACCTGTTACGATTCTCTACTTAAAAAATGGCAATCAGTCTGAACAAAAATGGAGTATTGTTCCTGAGGGAGCACCTGCCATGACTGTTATTGTTATGACGTAGCAGGCGGACCGCAGGCCTGTTAAGGGCTTAGGGGCCGCATTGACATATTACAGACCTGCTATGAATTATGTGTAACATCACTTACGAACTTGGGGCCAGGCCATACGAGACCATGTGACCTGCTACCGGTAGCAGGGACAATAGCCTGTCACTGGAAGTATTGTCAGAGACTGCTTGGCATTATCAGTGTGAATAGTGCATGTATAACAGGGTGAACCAGAACGTGAACAAAATGATGACTCCCGCAAACTATTAAGGGTAATATCGTCCGGGGGAAGTGTTGGAGAGAGTATACACGTTTGTATATGGACAACTATTATGAAAAGCCATTTACCATTAGCCGAAAAAGAGGTTTTCTAAAAAAATCTATCGGTGTATACCTTGTTTCTCATGCATTTTGCAAGTCCATTTAATGCTTAAACCTTGCATCTCAACAATAAAATCAAAGCAGTTTGATCCTGTCGTTCATTGATCAAGTCGGTGGGTGGTGGCCCTATGGCATAATCTGTACACAATAAATTGGTGGATAATTCAAATGACAGGCTTTCCATTCGCCTATCTTGTATAAGGTCAATTCCATTAGCCGACAAAACCCGTATATATCTCCCAAAAGCCCTTTTCCATTCACCATCACCGATCTACGTACTTCATAAGACCCGTTGCCATTGGCCGATGAAAACAGACAATAAGTTACCCAGCAAGTCTTTCGGTGGTGCCACCGACTGTGCGTCAGTAGCAGAAAATCAGTGAGTGAGATTTTATTCAGTGATCAGCTTTCACTTAGTGGTTGGTGGCGCCACATTGCATAATCTAAGAAAAAAAGTTGTGGGTCATTTCACGAGCTTGGTCGTTTCCATTGACCGATTTTGGTTCAGCAGTGTCACATGTCCGTCGGTGGTTCCTGCCTGTAGATCAGTGACGGGAAGTCGGCCAATGGAAACGGGCCTACACAGGGCTCAGAGGAGTGTACCATTAACACTGCTGATGCAAAATGGAAATTAGCTTTGAGGAGAACTTAAGAAATCTATACCGTTTTCAGAAGCTGATGGAAACGGGCCTACGCGTTTAGTGGCCCAGTTTACAGCTTCCGATTCAGACCACCGATTATAGTATATGGCTCTGCCCACCGATTATCACAAGTTCCCAATGAAGTATTGGTAAATGTGTGTAGCAAAATGTCCAACCTGGTCAACGATTTCTATTCTTCAAATATAGCACCACCTACCGACTTTTTGCACAAATGATCTCAAAACGCTTTAAATTTGTCAGTGATCGAATGCAGATTTTCAAAAAGACTCTTAAGTTACTTTTTTTCATTGAAAACGACAATATTTATCATAAACCTTTTTGCAAAGAGAGGAACACTGCGATTTTATAATGGGAAATGTATACAATCAGCAATAATTTAGCCAAAGTTAATCTTCTTGTTCTCGATGTATCATCGATTCTCATGAAAATTAATGCTCATAATCATGATTAATAATCGGTCGTAAGGTGTAAGGTATATACTGAATAAACCGTTTATTGGTAGTCAGATGTAAACACCTCAATGATTTTGCAGCGTCACCGATTATAGTTTACGATATTCTCTCGGGTGGGGGGGGGGGGGGGCACCACGGACCGACTCTTTTTCTCCCGATATTTTATCGGCGCATTTTCCGTCGGTAGGTGCGAACTGGGCCAAACTGGGGTATTTAATCATTGGTTAATTCTTGCTATCGATCTTTTGAATTAGGGCTTGGTGTTTCTTCACGTCATTTTTGGTATTGGTCAGTTTTCTATAGCTAGAGACAACTACAGATTACCTGATATATTTCTAATGTAGTGAAAGTTGATATACCGGCAAGGTCCTTCGAGCGCAATTGTACCCAGTGATGAGTTTATGGCCCATATTTTGCACTGCATCTGCAATCATGGTCACATGGTCACAGAATGGGATCTGCTATTTTGTCGGCTGATTTTCGGTTTGTAGTCTGTGATGGCCATTCTGTCAACATTTTATCAAACGCTACTAATTCAGGTCTGCCGAGATGTCCGAAACTAGGTAAGTTTGCTTGCGCTAAGTAGACAGCACTTTGTGGCGTATATACATTTTTGCGCAGACATTGCCAAATAGAAATTTCTACTAAGCATCCCATGTGAAACTGATTCCTCTTTGTGGTTATGTTTATAACTCTCGCTGCACAACTAATCGCAAAAGTATATCAACTCAGTTGAAATATAATTTCGATATAGAGCAGCTCCTGATCTCCCCTGAGCAGCTCAGTTAATCTCAGAGACACGCTGCGGTTTGTAAACTGACACTGGCCAGCCCCGCACATCCAGTGAAAGATCTACCTAATGAAATAAAACTGGTTGAATAATAAAGGAAATGTGGCGTTTCCACCTGCCGATCATGGCCACCACTTATGGCATTTAGCAATTTGTGTGATAAAAGTCGGTCGCCGGTTAACCATAATTTTGATTGACAAACAGCGTTTATTCTGACCGCCAGTGCTGATCATTCACACAAATGGTAGCTTAATCAGAATTAATTTGACTGTCCAATACAAATGAGGTTAGAATATCACATGGTTTCCAAGCTTACTAACAACTTGGTATGAATCATTTTGTCTTAAATTGTCCGCAATTACTCAAGCTATTGCTTCATATTTCATCATAAAAGGGGTATGATTTGGTCACCGCTCAGTATATTACTCACATATTTCTCTCTATCCACGTTTCCTAAAGCCATCTACTTCAAGGAGATTTCGCTATATCTGTATAGTAATTATGATGTAGTATTATTTTAGATATTCTTATCAATCTTAGATAGCGCATGCTAATTCAATATGCTATGCGAACACTCAGCGTATGCCAAAACTGACATCCATGTTATTTGTCTCAGATGAATTGTTAATAAGATAATAAGACAAGATTAAGTTATTGCCGCGACGGGAACCCAGCATATTGCATAAATGATGACGCATAACAATTGTCTTTTGAAAGGTGAGATATGGTAACTTTGACAAATCCCAATTCCCTTCGTCTCTTGCTCTGCAATGCAGGAACAGAAACTTAAGAATAATAGTCCATGTTAAAGGGAAGAGAGACTGAACAGAAACTAAGATGATTATTGTAATGAAAACGTTATTTGTGTTCAAAGCTGCTTTTGCTTATATTCTCTTCCTTATATCTTATATTTGTATTCGACAGCAGTATTGTGCACATCTAATCGTATGTATATTTCTGTTGCAGGCCATGTACTATTCGTCCATTCAGTTTGTTACCCTATAGTTGACACATATATTCATCAGATTACCCAGCTGAATGAGATAAGATGATCAAACAGGACCAAAGTTTCAATTTTTGAAGAAGGGCTATACTTGTTAGGAACTATAGTGAAAAGAGCAGGTGTTGCATGCTTATATATCACAGTAGAATAGGTTTATAGGAGTAAAGATTTAGGAAACCAGAAGACAATAATAGATGAAGATAAAATCATTGAAGGTTTGTAGAAAGAAGCGATGTATCTAGTTACAGGAAAATAACTCAGATTTGTTTGGGCAAAACGATAGGGACTATGGATAAATTGAAAATATCAAAAAATTATGTTGAAAGGATACTCCTTTAAGATTGATATCATAGCTACAATGTAAACAATCTTGAATAAAATCAATTCGACTTTGTTCACGGAGGGCATTTAAAGTTCATGCCAACACATTTGTTCATTTATTTCATTTAAATGAGCTTAGCTTTTTTATTTCCAGATGGTAGAGTTGCTCGATTACCTCAGGGTATACCTATATGTACCAAGTACCTTATGTCTGATTTGAAAAGAACCCCACCAAAATGACAAAAATACACTACATTAAATCAAATTATCTTTCAACCGACGGTGTCCAATAGCATAAACATAAAACACTTTTGTTAATCAGACGAAACGGAAGTTACAGGACGTATCTTATATCTCAAAGGATAATTCCTTATTCCTTAAAAGCAAACCATGCATGAAGAACACCCGTATTATGTATTGTTAGGTGCTATTCATGACTCAAGCATAACATGTTTTTATACACTCTTGATGGACAATCCTTGAGGATGAATAAGTGAAAGAAAATACTGTAAGTAATACCGTTTTCAGATCCTACTGTCTAAAGAAATTAACAAAATCCCATTTTACTAGGAGAGCATATTATACATTATTATTACCATCATTTCATCGGCGGCCTTTACAAAAAAATACCTAATATAACCTAAAGAATTGCCAATAACAGGGTCTCGTATGCTAAGAAGAAAGAACAAACGCAGATCAAGCTCATCTCATATTATTGCCTAAAAACAAGTAGTTATATAAAAGCTTTAACTCAAAGCATTCCAAAGAGTCGTTGCATTGTTTGGATGTTTAGCCTAGGTTATATGGCTCCTTTGCTTGATGATACAGACAAGCACAGATGAGATTTGATTTGCATCAGAAAATCTAATTCCTTGGTAATTGATGGGGTTTTATCACGTTAATTGAACCGTCTTTAACATAGTGGTGTTTCTTTTAACCAAACAAACAATAATGGATATGGATGTATATGTCATGATGTAATTGAACAAACTATGGTGTCTACATTCTGATAATAAAATAGTGTAGCTCATTTACAAAAAAAACAACCTATGTATTGTTGGACAAATGTGAATGAAACACGTAGAATATGATCGGATAGATCAATAGGAACTGTATTGCCCGATGAAATACTTTCAGTTGAATGCAATAAATCCTGTAAAATACATTTATTAAACAGGCTGAAAAATACACCAGTAACACACATAGTATACCTACCGGTCCTTGCTGTCATTTAAGCTTGTGAAAATGTACCACAATGCCTGTCTACCAACCATCTGAGAAACACACTCGGTTGATCATTCACAGTTCTCATTTACAGTGATTATGATAGAAAACCTTTGCATAATGAGTTGGCAATAACAGTTGTTTCTTTTGTATCCTATGGCTTAACATAGACAAATCGGAAGATGTTTTGAACATAGTCAAGGGGGTTTCTGTTTGCTGTAACATCAAGCTGCTGGTAGTGCCAATTGGCTTTCTTTTCATGGCACTAAATTGTCTATACTAGCATGGAGCCAATCTGACTATAGCATTTGCCTAGTAGCTGGATAACCAAGAGGGCGTATATATAATATGCAACCAGCTATGCGCTATCTACGAGAGGTATGCTGCCGGGCCTAATACTTGATCGAGCATTTAACCTAGAAGACCTGTCTACCTATGAGCAAGGTATTTGGTTCTATATAATAATATAGTTATCTAATCAGACATTTCTTAGGAATATCAAGGCATTATCAAGAAATAAATTATGCAAACATATAAATACTTGGTCTTAATTCGGGAGCAACGATGCAGATGGAGAAAGAAAATTGCGACATAGGAGTGTATGCATCTAGAATTAATCATGTTGGGTGCTCAAATCTAGAAGAAAGCATTGGACACCAACTTACCAACAGTCTTAAGACAACCAGGGACTTACCTGAAACTAAAGAACCACAAACTTAGTGTGTGTCTCTTACAATGCATTCGTTAACCTAACTTCACGTGCATGTCATTATACTCTGTTAATACAATTATGGATTATAGGGCACATAGCTTTTGTCTTCTGGAGGCGGTCATATTTCCTCCAAAAGGGCTAACCAAAACACCAGGTAGGGGGAGGCCAGGTTATCAATGGATTTATTAAAGATTCCTTTCTGGTTTGCCATGAAAGGGTTTTAGCCCATCTCATAATCATTTGTAGATTATGACAGCAGAAAATAGTGGTTGTCCCCCAACTAGAGTGGTAACATCTAACAATTTCCTGGTGGATTATGATTGTGGAACTAACAATCACTTTGTGCCCTATATTACGGTTACATGTCCATGTTTCATGTTAATAATATTTGCTTATTTCAACAAAGATTCCTATAGAATCTAAAACACTTATAAATCATTTACTTATATAATCAAACAATAATATTGATAACGAAAAAACCTTTCATTCATTCGATTAAAAGTAAAGATGTAATTTGTCGCCAGGATCATGAGGATCACATATTTATTAGAATCTGAAATTACCCTACCAGTCTCTGCGTCATCATTTCACGTTCAAACCAAGAGACTTTCTGGGGCTTTGTTTCCAATTAATATCAAGTCTTCTACAGCGACGGACGCCTACGTGGACTCAATGATGCGTGACCGCAGACCTATCGATCTCTGTGGATGCGCTGTCAGCAACATCAACCCTGCCAGATATTGACAGACCTGATAGTTCAGAGACCGTGCGCAAGACGCTGTTGCTGTCTGTTTCAGCAATCTGCGGATGATTGTTTTGGCGGATACTTCTAAGAGCACACAGCTGGAAGAGCACAGTCAACGCTAGGTAAAGTATTCACCCGTCTTCTCCATTGACGAGTGAACTGCATTTGGATATCAACATGTGAGGATTTCCCCAAATCCATAAACCTACCTCATATATAACCAGTGCAGATAGATTGTGGTTCCCTATGTTGAATACCTAACAAATGTTGGTACATCGGTTGTGTAAAAGTAAATTCTAATATAAAGGTAAAAAGTTTTACTTCCTATGGCATACGGAAAGGGTATCCATACACGAGCCGAGATTATTAAACGGGCCCCAGGTATGTTTAGAACAAACACACCTGTGGTTAGGTATTCCTTAGGTGAAGCTATATAGCCGCAGTCATACGAACTCCATGTCTGGAAGATCTACGGTCCACACAGGCCCTCACAGTCAAGGTTTATACACACCGCTCTACCATGTAGTTTCTTTCGCTTTTGCGCACAATTCTGAGCCTTTATCCTGGCTAGAGAGAGCTTGTTAGCAGCATAGATGGGTATAGCAAATCACATCGTCTATTGATCTGCGTAGGAAGAAAATATGTCTTTGAAATGTAAAACCTTATTTTGCCTTTCATTTCATGTTTGTTGTATTACCTAATAGAACAATAGTTATACTACACTTAACTAGTAGAGGTATAATGAAGGCCATAAGTGTGAGAGACTATCGTCCTAGTGGTAATTGTCCAAAGGTTAATCGGCCTATCACCTTTCAAACATGTTTTCTCCTATTGATGCTTCTTAACAACGTATGATAATTCTGCTTTATGATCCTCTCTCACTTACCTAAAACGTATGCAACTTGTGACTGAAATAGATAAATCGCATCAATGTAAATATCATGTACTTGGCCTACATATATGTCACCGAAATTGTAAATTCCTTTCCATTTTCATCGATATTTCTCTCGTTACCATACGTAACGATTTTCCATGTTTTGATTCGGTCCAGCAGATCTCCGACGTCACACCGATATGGCGACTACGTAATAAACTTACGCCAGATATGGATTCTCCGTCTCACCACGAGCAACCCCCCACCTTGGATAGCCATACTCATCTCACTCGCTCATGAGAATGATATTACTTCCCTAGAATAAGGTCAGCTTCGTGAATTGGAGGCGGGTGCTTGCGTTATCCATGAAAGGGAAAATCGTCAGAAGGGCACAAAATCAACCACGCAGAGAGCCCATCATATTGGCAAATGGCCACACTAGTGAGCTCTATCCATATTCTGGTTACCTTAGTGGCTGTCACTGGTTGCCAGCTCATATGTTGTATGCACACGCGTCTGAGGTCCTCATTGGCACACATCTTATGTAAAGCAAATAAACATGTTGACAGCAAAGATACCGACCAGCATGCCTAGGCAGGGTCATGATGGGGTTTGCATAATGGTGAAGGAAAAGATATCAGTATAGGCAGTAGCTACACGGGGACTTCTTGTGATGGGAAGGGAGGAAACAATGACAATGGCAGGGTAAAGAAAAGTGTATATACTAAATATCAGTTCAATATTAAAACTGTTTATAGGTATATCAATTCTCGTTTTCTTGACAAACGCAGAGACTCCTGAGGCTCGTTTAATAATCTAGGATCGTACATTTAGACTTTTTTTGTAGGCCATAGAGACCCAGGGACTATGTGGGTCAACTTTATTCAACACTTATGGACAACCTTATGGACGGTAATACTGTCTTAGCGAACAGACTCAAATGTCATCAGACGATAACCCTTGTGCGAGGTACAGAAAAGAGTCCAAATACGATCCTAGATTATTAAACGGGCCCCTGGGTTGTTGATACGGTTCGAGGGTAGTAAAGGGTAGTGGCGAAAACGTAGGAAATTCCAAGAAAAAGAACTGGGTTAATATAATTTTTTAAGGAGAGTATTTAAGGTACATATATAGATTCTAGGAATCGTTTAGTATAGATCAAACAAAGGAAATTATTTGGCATTGTAGCAGTATCGGTTAAGAGCGTCAATGGGACAAGGTGAAGGATATTCATGTTTATGTCCTTAGTCCTCTTTAGATTAGCTCGCGACGCTAACGGTATGACCAAATATGCTATTATCCTTGGATATAATAGCATATTATGATTGCAAATGATCCCAAACAACGGTTTTGTATGGCTTTGATCGGAAAGCAATCGCTCAGAGGTAACAAACAATTCATAATTATATACAATAATGTCCAATGGCGCTACCAAAGGACCTTTACAAATTGACAATTATAAGGATCTATATATATATATATATATATATATATATATATATATATATATATATATATGTATATCTAGATTAAGAGAAACTAGTGCACTGACCCCTGTTAAGGATAGGTATGTGTTCTACGACACTGAGATCATAGAAGTCAACTTCTAGGATTTATGACATCGGTTTAACATTGAAGGTGAATGGTGCGATATGCCTTTAAGAGGCACAGTATCTCATGTAAACACGACATGATAATAGAGAAACTTTGAGTGGTATCTCACACTTTGCACAGCAATCAGGCAAGATACACTTACAGGAGGATTGCCACGCGAGGCAAACGAACTGGTTCCTAAGAGCACCCTCCAGAAGCCCCTGAGTAAATTAGGCACTTGAGTTATTCTTGAATCAATATTTCCCCGAGCAGATGGAAGACTAGTCGTAAGAGTGATATCAATATCATTGCGAATCCAATCATTCGTTACACTTATGGTACAGGTAACGGACATAATGATTCGTAACTAAATGGAGACAAATAACCATAAGATAATTTGGAGTTTCAGACACCTGCTAAACTAATCATCGACGAGAGAGATTGGTGACATCATATAAATTATTTGATAGGATGAAGTCAATACAAAACAATAGAAATACTAGATAGCCAGTAGTCGTGGAGACACAGGCAAATTTACTCAACCGATAAGTCCTGTATTTATAAATGATGGGATATCAATGCTACTAGAGCAAGAAGATAAGTAGAAATTCTCAGATGGTCTACCATGGTAATTTATTACCAATCTATGCAGTAATTTTGCTTTCCTGAGTCACTGCTGAATGTCAGGTATAAGTAGGAAAACTTTCCCTTTTAAGATACCGACTTACTGCACTTAAGGGGAACACTTATGTGCTAGAGTTTTCTGGACCTCTGGAACTGGAACTGCGATAAATCTATTCACTTGAATATTGACACTAAGTATATTACGAGGAACCATTAGTGGGACATTAGTTTATTGTCTATTGAAGACATTATCTGCTCTGGGACCGGGATAATGGTTGCGTCTGTGAATAGAACGATATTAGGAAATTGATAATCCACATTTGTTTTAACACCATAATGTAGCCCTACATAACAGTAACGTCTTCTGCTTTTGTTATTTGAAACAGGGGAGGCTGTCGTTGAATTATGAGCAAAGCTAATTCTATATGATCCGCATGGGAAGAAAATAAATTCTATCAGCCACACACTTGAAACTAATACTTAGAGCGATACCTCCTGTAACTATATCTACTTAAGTCTTCGGCCTGAAAAGCTCCACCTCTTCAAAGCTATAGGCTTACTTCCATTCCATTCATTCTAGTCATCTATCTTTATTTCCCTTGTAATAAAATGCAGATGCAATGGCTTCATTCCGGCAGCAACTTAGACGATATTTATCCTAGAGTCATTTTGATTAATAAAGACAACACTATACGGTAAATGATGGAACATGTGTTTTAGGCCACAAAATGAGCTCCATGCAGCTGTTTGGTTAACGATTTGTATTGCTATTTATTACGTTGCATTGGAATGTTTCAATTGCTGTTTTTGATTTCTTTTCGTGACTTTCAAATGTAACACAACGGGAAAAGAAGTCTATGCTACTGGCTACCTCATGAATATCTTAATCAAATGATCAACATCCCATTCATGGCAGAACAGGTTTAAGGTATTATCGCTCAACAATATGACAGCAACTGCGTTATGCACATTTGCTTCAGGCATAAAGGTACCAGGCAATACAGGCGTGAAGTCTTTTAATACCACAGTACAAGCCTCAGTTGTCCAGAGCAACCGGCAATAGAAGCAATCATCTATGGCCGAAACGGACAGAGCATATTCCTGCTTAAATTATCGGAGACTCATTGACTCATGGGGCCAGGTGATAACCGGTTCAGGTGCACAGGGTACACAGAGGGACCATTTACTGTCATACAGATTGTGTGTTGGGCCTGTGGTATGGTAGTAAGAGTGTATTATTGACAGAACAGTATTCTTCTCGGTATTGCCCTGTATAGCCCGATACGACAGGTAACACCATGTACAAATATACAAGGCCAGATTGACACAATACACCGAAAAAGTCTGCTCTAAATCCGGTTTCCATTGGCCGACGAAAACGGCAAAGATTCTTTAAATTCTTCTAAAAGTCTGTCGGTAATGACGCAGACTGTACGCCAGTATTAAAAGATTGGTGAGGGTGCAAGGCCCGTTTCCATTGGCCGATTTCCCGTCACCGATCAGTGTATGCCTTGTTTCTGTTGCATTTGATAGGTCTATATACCGACTGAAGTCGCTCGGTGGTGGCATCATTGCATAATCTATACACAAATAATCGGCGAACACTCCTCTGCATGCCTTTTTCCATTTACCGATCTGGTGTCGGTGCTTCACGACTGCACAGTCGGCCAATGGAAACAGGGTTTCAGGGACTCAACGTCGCAGATAACGTTGCTGTCTGAAAGGAGACTGATGTTAACTCCTCCTTGTAATACATTTTCAACTGAGGTTCGGATAGAGTGTAAATACACTAACCCTATGTTGGCCTTACCTATGTAAATGTGTTGAAGACAACACTGACAAATGGTATTAGGATGAAATGTGTGAAGCCGATATCTGTGAATAACGTGTCAATATGACACTGATGAATAGTCTTAGTTGTATGAGGCATATGGCTCAATTGAATGTTTCGACAATATATTTTGGCGGGTATCTTATTAGGCCTGGCGTCCACCTACTACGATAGAAATTTAGACCTACCGATATGGCACCGATACAAAAACCAAATATCGGAGACATGTCGGGAAGGTGCATAATCGTAGACATATGTCTAGACATGCCAGTCCACCACGCATTGTATGGGGTTTATATCGGTGTCTAATCGGAGAAACGTGGTCAACTGCCCCGATATTAGGTGACCTTCCGACGCGATTTAGATTTTGTATCGGGAGGTGCATTGTACACAATATCGGAGCCATATCGTAGTAGGTGGACGCCGGGCCTTAGTGTAAGACAAAAACATTACCTGTGATCACTGACGATCCCTTGAATATCTCCTAGGCGATTGACCGTCTGGTGATTGACGGCCGTCCCGCGATCTCGATATAAAACTTGTTCATAAAGAAAACACGGTAACGACTAGACAAGCATAGACGATATCAATCATTATGGAAATCAGCTAATAAGAGACCGTACTTTCGTAGACCAGACAGAACTAAACATGCATTGTCAAGCTATATTGTGTACTTGTAAATGTCTTTCACAATTCCTGGGCCCGTTGAATAATCTGAGGTCGTACATGAAGACTCTTGTCTGTACCTCGCACAAGGGTTGTCGTTTGATAATATTTAGGTTTGTTCGTTCAGACAGTCTCAGCTGTCAATAAAGTCCTTTGTAAGTGTTATATAAAGTTGACCCATACCGTCCCTGGGTCTCCTTGGCGTACAGAAAATGGTCGTTATATATAGGCCCGTTTCCATTGGCCGAAAAAAACTGCGGAAATTTTCCGTGTTACCCAGAAAGTCTGTCAGTGGTGGTCACTGACTCCACGTCGGTGACACATAATTGGTGAGGGTGCAGTGAATACCGTGTTTTCGATGTGTTCCACATGTGTATAGCGATGGATTCGGTGGGTGTCAGTGTTATTGCATAATCTTCGCTTAGTTAGTCTGGCACCATTATAAGTGCAGGGCCATTTCCATTCACCGATTATGCGTCGGTGGTTCCTGACAGCAGATCGGTGCACAAAAATTGGCTGATGGAAACAGGCCTATATACCACCCTATAGATTATTCAACTGGCCCCACCGAGGTATCTAGTCACGTCTCACATCGGTAGTACCTTTGCATATTTCACATCTTTTGAAACCGCATTTTGACTGCCCATATTTCATGGCAACCGAGACATGATAACATCAGACAAATGAGAATGTCTGGTGTACTTCTGTTCATAGTACGTCACGTCTGAAAGCTTCCCTATGTCTGGAGTGCCACCCATATCCACCGTCTATAGAAACTCGTTAGTGGTGTGTTGAGCTATCATATTGTATAGAGTGACCGCGTGTTGTCAGGAACCCCGATGAGAGCTTCATGTAGTGTGGTCACGTGATTCGTCTGAATAGACTGCGGAATCACCCTTTGTCAGGAGAGATGGGTGAGACTGAGGAGAATATATAGCGCCCGATGGCTTAACCGGCGTATCAGCTGAAAATGTGCTGTGGCGCCCCTCGTTCTAACTGATACGGACGCTGCTGGAAGTTTACACCGTAGTTGATAGCTTAGACCTATGAGAGGGTGATTCCATCGTCAAGATAAGGTTAAATGGGGCAGAAGAGCTGTAGAGAATAATAATCTAAGTTAATAACTCTTCACTATGATATCAGTTCAGGTCCCCTGCACTTCACTAAAGGTTCTAGTACAATTCTGAGGTATCTATTTCTCTCATTTAACGTATGTGCACACGTGCGCATATAAACCGCACAATAGTGTAATGGTATGCATGTGCATTTGAATGAATATATATAATATATATATATATATATATATATATATATATATATATATATATATATATACATACAAACATACATACATACATACATACATATACAACTTCGATGTTATCAGTGCCCCACAGAGAAGGCGGCATTGGCATTGGCGTCACAGTTTAGCTGTCTATTTATCATGGTTCCCAAAAATGGGGAAGGTCAGCAGGAAGGGAATATATATGCATATATATATATATGTGTGGACGTATGTGTGTCCACTTTGAAATGAGCGATATTCGGTAGTCAGCGAGGATCATGCATAAACTGTAGGATGTGGTGGATATAAGTGCGAGAGGACTGGACAGCGACTAGCCGCAATGGAGGCACCAGGATATCCGAGCCATTACCATGCAGCGCGCAGGGCTCTGTGGAACCCCCAACAACATCCCAACATCACCATATCAGTTTAACGGGCGATACGCAGCCAGTCGGCCAAGTGCATATTGATAAGCAACCCCGTAAACAGGGGCGCCAGCAAACTTTCCTGTTTGGTTAGCTCTGATATAGCCCGTCAGTCACAAATCACCTCATGAATAGGTAGCATATAGCAGCAATGTAACGCAATGCAATATATTTTGATAGGTAATTTTCTGACGAATTGGTTTTTGCGGTTGGAATATTGGTTGTCTCATTTTAGAAACTAACATGATTGATCTCTGTTGCTTTTATCTGAATTTTCGTGACTTTGATTGGGATTGATTTGAGTATGTAACAGGTTATTACAGCAGAATTACTTTCATTATATGTTCTATATTTTTACAGTCCTTGGAACATTGTGACAGAAAGAGATATGGTATGATCATACTATGTTTAGAAGGTGTGTCTTCTGAGTTATAGTACGTCAAATCAAAATTTCGTTTAATCGAAGCCCTTTCTTCATAAGGAGACTCATGTAAGTTCATGTCTCAAAGAGTCCGTAGATGTGGGGTCTTCGGTCTACGTTGACTGGTTAATAGCTGTAAGGTGGGATTCATGGGTAATACAAATCATTTGAAAGCTTTTCTAGTCTGCTGATGGTAATGAAAATGTATTGACCCTTTCACCTGTAAAATAGAGGACACCATGGCAACCCAACATTAGGCTTTCTCTATAGTAGGCTAAGGGTCAACATGATGGTTCCATGACAGTGCACTAGTGTAGTAATAGTGCCAACTCTAGGCGCCTAGGGGCAACATGTTTACTCAGCATATTGATTCCCTGCTTATAGCAACATGAATTGTGGAATAAATGTGGATGAATCCACAGAGTTGGCTTCCCTAGTTATCTTACTCTCTACCGAGAGATACAGTCGATTATGGAAAAGACTGAGCTTTATAGCTTTTATCATCGACATATGTATGTAAAAACGGTAGAATAAGGACGAGTTACATTAATCACAGTGATTACTTTGAAGGTATAAAACATGAATTCCAGTATACTTTAGACGATCCTTTCTTAACAGTGAGCACACCCAGATGACAAGACTGTTGGCAGGGCCACCAAATCTAGGAAATCTTAAGAGACAAATTTAGGCAAGATGCTCTTGAGAATGAGTTTTATCATTTGATATCATCTTTCTGATACCCGCATCCAAAACTTTTCATAGCGTTCATCAATAGTGTGTAATATGGACTCGAATGGAGTGGTACATATGTCAGGTCAACAGACACCAATGAGAAGGCGCATCATGACATTTCCTTAGTTTAGCATACTTGATATGCTTAAGTAAACTTATCGTTCATTAAGTACGGCGCGCAGTTGATTACTTTATTAACAAAACGGTATTTTCTCCAAGAAGGTGTTGAGTTTAAACTTTAGGAAATAGCTTTGTATAATTAACATTGTATTTTCCACATTCAATCTTTGCTGGTATGTCGTACAGAATTAATCGTTGTTATGTCTCCGTTCTGAACTCTGCTATGGGGCCATCTACAAAGTAGGCCTACATACGCAAAACTACCGACAGTTTTGACACCCCACCCACTCTCAATCCTTGTTTGGTTAATTCTACCGTTTCCTCTCTCCAGAGTCTTTATGAATAGCTCGGTCCACACAATCAGATGAATGCTATATCCAGGACATCCACCTCTAGTCCTTTATACTGACCCTTCCCTAATATAACCGGGATTTCTTCCATTTCCTCATTACCCCACGTGGCCGTCTTCTATGGACATTGTCATGGGAACGGCTATCTAAGGGTCCGGCACGAGGCAAGGTTTCCCGCGAAAATCTGCACTATTCAGACAACGCAATCTACTGCCACACACATCGCTCCTCGTGGAATGGCATGTGGGATGTTGCCAGGGGCGAGCCCTAAAGTATGGATGAGGTCTCAACTCTGAATCAGAAGGCCCATTCTTCCAGCATATAGACGATGGTTTATCTGAAATTAAATCATTTTATTCTGATGTACGAAAAGAAGTATAGAAAGATATCAGCGGAGACTTTGACAATGCAAATATTGATTCAGGTACAGCTGTGATGGTTATTTTTATTCAGGGATTGCTCTAGTTCAGCTTTAGGGTTAGGAGTCCGCCCTAGGCATGTTTTCAGAGTCGGGTAGGGTGGGGTTGAAGGGTGAGGCTGAGAGGTCTGATGCAGGCGTTCAGCGTGCATTGTCACGAGTCCGTGAGATTAATGCTTGAGCTGCCCCCCTCAGAGACCACCTCGCAAAGCCCACATAGGCTCCTTCACATAGACGAGAAAAACATGGTAGATATCGGAGCAAAGGGTAGAAATGATTGGCTCAACGCTCTGGTATTCGTGATTATTTCACAGAGGTCAAACATTATGGCCAATTTAAGACCAGTCTGACTAAAACATATGATTAGATTCCCTGGAAACATGCATGCACTACAACACTCATGTTGCCTTTATAATGGTGTTTAGGAAAAGCATTCTGAGGGTTAGTTTCTGACATTTACGCATCCTATTGATAAGATGTTTGTCTTATTTTTACATTCAGCCAATAATGTCTTTTTGGAGAATTGGATTGTTGCTTTATGATATATGTTCGCCTAGCTGACGTTTATTTCAATTTCCTATTTTTAAACATATGTTATGGGCTCTTTATAGATACATTTCTTGCACTCAACTTGGGGTAGTCACGCTCCTTATTTACTCATTATGTTAATTTAGGTCAGTATTTAACAAATGGAGAGTGAGGGGAAGACGAGAGGTAATATGCAATAAGATTTCGACTCATGCAGGTTCGACTCATGCAGCATAATCAAAGCGAGTTCCACCAACTGGGACGAGGGATAGTCGTCTTGATTCAAAAGACTAAAAGTTATAAGCAGTGAGATTATCTCATAGTCACGCGAGACAGACAGAGAAATTAAGGGATTATGAATATATCGTTACAAACGTCCAATCAATGATTGGATTACAACTCTAAAATAAATATAAACACACTAAAACTAACATCGTCAATATACCGAAATTGTCTTAGCATAATCCTCTACATAGAATGAAATCTCCATGGCGAGTAAAGTATTTCTTTCCTGTTAGTTCTCTCCAGATCGGACCGTTTTACCCGGTTTGGATCATGCCATCCACATCAGTAATGGGGAAAGATAAAAAGACGATCATCCCAAAGCCAGAGGGGAAAAGAAGAGGGTAATCCTCTCGAAGAAGAATGCAGAGACAAGAAGATCAAAGCTGATAAGCTTTAAGCCAAAGAGCTAAACAGGATTATTATTTACAGCCAGTGAGGCATTAGGAAAATGCAGAGGAACCGACCACACTAAGTATTGACAGGAAGATATTGACTCTGTATAAGCATTTAGTTAAAAGGCTCTATTCCACCAGGATGACGTCACGTTTTTTAATGTTCGAGATGGTTCGGACTTGTCGTGGCTTCATCGATAAACATCTTTTACCGATTTCTGGTTCATTCTGGTGAAAACAGTCTTAAAATTACGAAATTTTGATTATTCAGTGTGTATAGGACCTGACCAGCCTGAAGATTAGTGCTCTCTTAATTAACATAGAAATCGTTGACGTCAAGACAAAAACGCTGTTTTTAGACCGAAATTAAAGAGACCACAGACCGAATTGTTGGTCACCGCCACCGATTAATTCAATATGGTTTGATTTCGTAGGTGTCCTAAAGAGCTGGTCAGTAGTGCCATATTGCGTAATGTTGGAGAGAAACATCAATGTCCCTTTTTATTTTCCACCTGACAATTACTGTATAAAAGGTACCACACAGTCGGTCGGCGGTACTAAATGACATAATCGGTGTTAAACATCGTCTGGTGGAAACGCCACATAACACACTCAAACCGAATTCGGCCATCTCACTGAGCTGAACTGATCTCTCAATCTGCTTTACCTGATCGAGGTTCAGTGTCTTTGGGAAGACGGGAATCAGAACGAGGCAAATACCACCCGCGCAAGGGAACTAATAAGATGCTTGAATCACAGCCAACACATTCATCAATCTTAATCTCTTTACAACTTCTTTTTTGGTTCACCTACATCATTAATTATATCAGACTTATTAGAAAGATGTCAACCGTAATGAACTGTCTAACCAGTAAATTAGCTAATATAGAAAACTTCAGGTATCGGTCCCGGAAGGATACATTACTCTCACTAGGTCTAGTAGTGGCTACCTTGAAGGTATAAATCATGAATTCCAGTATACTTTAGACGATCCTTTCTTAACAGTGAGCACACTCAGACGACAAGACTGTTGCTGCATGGAGTTGTCCCATTACACTCACTGCCATATAAGGAATAGAGTAGACCCAGTAGCCAATGACTGCATTCGCAGCAAACCCCGACCTTCACCCTGACCTCCTTACATGGTATTTATAGCGCCTTGGGACGGTTCTACAGTCGAGAGTTGACCTAGAATCTAGTGGGCCACAACCACCCTCGTTGGCAGGGCCACCAAATCTAGGAAATCTTAAGAGACAAAATTAGGCAAGATGCTCTTGAGAATGTGTTTTATCATTAGATATCATCTTTCTGATACCCGCATCCAAAACTAGTCATAGCGTTCATCAATAGTATTTAATATTAATCAAATTTGATGATGCTCCTGGTAACAATGTGTCGTTATTTGTCTTAACTGATAATATACTCGCTACCTCTAGCCATGCGATATTTTATACACTCCTAGATGCTCCAAGCACAGTCACAGTGAGAGGTATGTATACTCTACCCGAATCATTGTATCTGCTTGGAGTGCAGGGCAGAATTTCTGCTAGCATTCTCTAGTGGCAACGTAATGACATTGGGACTATGTCTTCTTGCTCAAGGCCTAAATCCATCGGACGTCAGAATTCGCTTGCAGAGAAATGCTTTTGTTTTTCGCCGACTTTGCAGTTTTTGACAATCTCTGTTACCTACTGCATATAATGGGAACTATAGACATGGGGTGGGACTTTGTGAACCTCCCAGTTTACATAATCGGGGTACTTGGCAAATGAATAGTGGTACCTCCAGGAGGCTTGGTTACAGGGGATAAACAGGACGCTGAGAAAAGTTGTTTTTTTATTCATATGAATACACTTCTAACACGGTGGCTAGGTCTTCCTCTGTAAGTAAGGTTACTACAAACAAACAGCTAATATGGCTAATGATAAGTAAATAAATACATAGTTGGGATGAAGATGAGATGATGTAATTATCGGCATCACATCGACCATCTTAGACTGAGTACATCAATTGGGAGACACAGTATTTTGGTTCCGTATGAGGTCAGCAATCACGCCAGCCTCAGTTCTTGCACTGTTTTTGTCTATGTAGTTTGATTAAAATACATCCTGACCAAAGAGGAAAACGGGTCATGACATTAAGATAACATACTTTACCGGTCTGAGCAGCTCTATATAAAGTAGGAATAGCGGAATCTCACCTAGAAAATAAACATAGAAACGTGCATGAGACATTGTGTAAAATGGAAACGACAGCCTGTATCACTGGTAATGAGGATATGGTCTACGTGCACCACACCAATAGTTCGCTAATCAAACCGTCTAGAGACATCGATTGTGTTTTTGGGATAGAATTCTTGGCGATACCACATGTAAGCCAGCTGACAAGAGAGACATATGTAATAGAAAACTATAGATATAGCTACATTTATTCTTCTAGCAAATGTTAAAACGCATTCATTTATTTCATGAATTAATTGGGTGATAACTGTGAATATCGATCTTGATCTGTAAACGTTGAGAGCAGATTTCAAATTGTAGGTCTACTCTAAATTTTATACATGAATACACACTATCCTGTTCATTCTAATATCTGAAGGGGTCCGACTGACATGTGAGCGGTGTGAGTATTGCTGTCAAATATGTTGACCTAAGGGTATACAGATCCTATGTTCTTGCCCATCCAACATTATTAAAGAAATAGCCGTACAACAGGTTACCATATATTTTCCCTTGGCGTCGCACAAATGAAATTCCCTGTTCTCGAAACTCAGGTTTGGCATTAGGGATGATCCTTGTTGTTTAGACTAATTGTTTTGTTTTTATGATGTCATTTCCTACACTGTGTACACGTGATCCAATACTCTTAAGATAAAGATAAATTCAAACTGCCCTTATAAAAAAGACAATACGAGCACAACCGACCTGCTCATGGTGAAATAGGGGACGTAACAAGAGCTTGGGTTGAGATTCAGGGAGTGGTTTGGGAGGTGGTTGTAGGCGGGGTGCCCGTGTTCGGGGAGTCAGGGTTTGGTTGAGGCCTGCGGGGGAGGGAGGCTGTCCGTCCATCGTCTTTACAGGTATGTACCCGGCGGGAACAGCACTGATCCATTACTGGAGGTCGGCAACGGATGCAGGGTACTAGTGGGGCTGGGTGAGAGAGGCGGCAGTCGAAGGTGCCCTCAATATGTATGAAACAGGACCCAGGCGTCTGAATTAGCGGACCGCTCCGAAGCACACATCACCAACGCGTGTTTTATATACTCTGTAAGGTGATAGCTCAAAGAGACTGGAAAGGTCCGACCACTTAAATTATGCCCATGTCCTCATCATCCTTTTTGAGAGGTTAAGAGATGGAATTTCCAGATTCACATTTGATGTTATTTTAGGTACTCTTTCTTTTGACAGAGACAAATCAGACACATTTCAAAGTTACCGAAAAGAAATGTTTCAGTGCCACTTCTAATTTCGCTGTGGTTACTAAAATGGGAATACATTTATTCATCTATATTTGGCTCCAGAATAAGGAAAATCTGTAAATGAAAATCCTCTGTCAAAAGAAATACTGTGAGTATTTCACTATTCAGGAGCTGATACTAACTGGTCCTATTCTCTTCAACTGATAAACAATGAATAAAATGCATGAAGTTACAGTCAAATTAGATATTCAGGATGCACAATACCGGAATAATTATCTGTAGCTTAACAAATACGATTCGCTCGTTCCTATGACCCCCTGTCAGTGGTTGGGCGAGCAGTTCGACGGGCTATATTTTGCGTTGTGATTTGTTTTGTAAACTGTTCTATACGTGCTATTCCATACGTTCCACTGAGAGTTGCATTTGTTGTTTATGAAGTATCCTGTGAGATATTCCCTGAACTGCCATCTAAGCTGCTGTATGATCTGGAGTCTCGCGTCATTTTAGAGCGGCCGTGAAATGAAACGATGCTATCTCCCTTCGAGAGTGCAATTTTATGACTGAAGTAGTAGGCTGTCGTCTTTTCATCTTGTCTAAACACAGAGCCATCGAGAAAGCGAAGATATCAACTTGAGACTTGAGTACCGTCACTATTAATACACCTCACAGTGGATAGTGGCAATGATCAGTCTGCAAACACTCTCCTTGTTGAGTGGATCCATGTGGTGTCGATTCCCCAAGGCGAACTAGTAGCCATGACTCAATATGGGTGTATATATTCATAGACTCCGAGCTCACCCTCGCCCTCACATATTAACATGAATAGCCTCACAGTTACATCACTGGACCTCGAACTAGCATCCACAGTGTGAATAAGACTTATATTTATACTAAGGCCTGGCGTCCACCTACTACGATAGAAATTTAGACCTACCGATATGGCACCGATACAAAAAGCAAATATCGGAGACATATCGGGAAGTAGCCTGGAAGCCTTGCCTAGTCACATTATGGGCCAGGTAACGGGTTCCATTTTTATGGTGCATTATGGGTAGCGCCTCCATTTTCTGCACTGTCCTAGCAGAAATCTCTACTTCTCCAATCTACTTCCGCAAAAGATCTGCTGGGAGAGTGCCACATTGGTAGACTTAGACTGCAAACCCTAGACTGGCCTCAGTCCCTGTATCCTTTTCTTTTTATTTCATTTATTCTATATGGACTATGTATGGGATGTTTGGGTAATGGTGTGATTATTGAATTCATAACTCTCTCAATCTGAATTTGATTGTAACACTTTTAAATTGACATATTTTTTGTTGTGATCTGGCCTGGATTGAAAACCAAATGTAATGTTTGGATCTATGACCTTATAAAATGAATAGAAGAAAAAAAGACTTGTGCAAGTCTATGTAGAGCCAAGAGGGGTGGCGGGACTGACAGTTCAAGGTCTTTCTCTAATAGGCCTATTACGTAGTTACCAGCGCCTTATATCATTTGGGCAGGGAACCAGTCTAATCGGGAAGGTGCAAAACCGTAGACATATGTCTAGACATGCCAATCCACCACGCATTACATGGGGTTTTATCGCTGTCTAATCGCAGAAACGTGGTCAAGCTCCCCGGTATTAGGTGACCTTCTGACGCGATTTAGATTTTTTATGGGGAGGTGCATCGTAGACCATATCGTAGCAGGTGGACGCCTGACCTTATGATCAAAATCACATATAGAACACATTATTATTTTGGATGATCCATATTAGAACTTGTTAGAGCGTGCTTGCACGCCTATATACATCATCTAGAGCTTAGAGTCAGGGTTAGAGTGGTCACATTGAACTTTCAGTGTGCTTCCAGAAAACTATCCCTTTACTTTCTGCATGCTGTTCCCTGTGATAGTGAGAACACAGCAGGGAGCCAGTGTCTCAGGGTATTAGAAGTGTGCCCAGCTGACCATGACCAATCACTCAAGACCGAAATACCTCATTGACCCACTGTTTTTGATATGTTTTGATCCTAGACTCAGGCAGTTAGAGAAATGGCAAGTTGACTGGGTGCAAGTGGGTTGTAGAAAACTATCCATAGGCTAAATCTAACTCAGACCTTTTATTTGTTATATGTTTATAATTGCACGCTCATTCATCTATGATGAACTTACTTTTTGCTCCTAGTTTATACTTTCGTCAATGTCCTTCGGCTGTTCTTTCTGTCTGGGATATATGTCTCATCAGGTAACATGCTATCAACACGTGGCAAATGTCCCAGCCGGATTATGCCCGCTATAAACGACCCCGACAGGGCTGAATAAACAAATTATCGCCCGCACTTCCATTACCTCAATTACTAGTGGAATTCTGGAAATGTTTATACATAATCAAGCAGGTTAATTCGTTATCGACTGGGAAAGGCTAATCGGAACGCGACATGGTAATGACTTAGGGAATGCTGATGAATTCCTAATGTAATTTGCTCATTAGCCCATCTCACACCCGAAATGAGCAAGACCGCCATGATGGTAGTTATAGTATGGAATGTGCACCGTTAGCTAACTGATCGGTCGCTGCTGAGAAAACGGAATTATGACATCTCTTTAACTGATGAAATGGATGTTCTACATAACTTAAAGCTAAGGATGCAAGTTACTTTATAGAACTTGTATTCCTTGGCAGAGTTTGTTGATACTAGTACAGCATTAGGTCTTGTCTAAGAGAGTGATCTCTATGGATTGTTTCGTTAAGCTTCCAAGGGTAACTTTCAGTCGGAAAATATAAAAAAGGTAGTATCACTTTATAGCACTCGTAGTAAATCTAATGAAGTGCATGATGGTGCATCGTATATAATTCGATTCGAGCATGATGATTTGTAAAGCCTCGGATTCGATTTGGCAAACTCTGGAGACTCATTATAGGATTTATCTGAACTCTGAAGAGCTTCTAGAGATACACGCTGATAATAATACTATCGCTATTGGCGCATTTCTCTAGCCTCTCTCTGTGCTGATTATATCTATAACACTCGTTTGCCTTCTCCCACTGGCTTCCCATAATGTCTTCCGCTGTTGATTCTTTCTGGGGCTTTCATGCCTAAGGAGATTGTGATTACTCTTCTCAGTAAAGACGCTCTCAAACGTACAAATTAGAACACCCCCGACAACGCAAGTGTAATCAACGTCGCCCACTACGCAAGTCATATATCTGTCCTTTATATTAGCAGATTATTCCCGTGCTACACTCTACAAAGCAGGAACATCGGACTCCTGCTTTGCGTCTTTGGACTAAATGCAAAAACTGACATATTACTAGGTACCAATGAATGTATATATATCCGTGTTTTCGGTCAATAATAAACTTGATCACGAAACTAGGACTATGAAGAAAGACACATTTCTAATATGTTCAATCGCTAATGTACAGTTAATGCTGCAACAAACTAAGGCCAACCAGGGTTCTGTATGTCATAGAGACCCACTAACGACATGGGTTTATTTTATTCAACACTTGAAGAAGACTTTATGGACGCCTAAGACCGTCTCAGAAAACAGACTTAAATATCATTAAATACGAACTCTTGTATGAGGTACAGAAAAGGGTCTTTATGTATGATCCTATAGATAATTAAACGTCCCCCATAATCCTCTATCACGATTTATCTTGCCTTGGATGGTCCCCTGTTGTGAATAAAGAGATCTAACCGCTGGTTAGAATATAGTCTATACCCCACAGACATACAGAGCTCCACGTGGCCGACACTGTATACAGGGTGCCATGTCCGATATTCATGGCACGGCGAGGGACGCTATGCGATATCCCAGTTACGGGTCACGTGACCAGAACGCCTGTGTCACGTGGTCAATGAAGTGCCCGGTAGCTGTTCAATAATTCTCTCTGAAAGTACCGGCAACAAATAGACTGCTGACCGGTGGAATAAGCGACACGAAGGGCTCTCCCAGGAAATGCTGACAGCTGCTGGCAGTTGTTCCCACCTGCTCAGAGCTGCTCTTAGCTGATGAGAGCTGGTCTAGTGGACAGCTGAGCTACCATTCCCCCAAGCCCTCATCAAATCTTCCATACCTAAGCCTCACCTCCCACCACGCTACGTGCATTGTGCCCCACTCATTTTCTCTCCACCATTTTCTTGTTAACCCACCTTTTTTCCTCCCATCAATTCTATTTCCTTCATTTCCCCCCCTACTTCTATCCCCGCTCTTATCACCATTGCCTCTCATTCAACTCATTCCGCCCTTACCATTTTCCTTCCTTTTTCTTCCCGTTGTCTTTGCTCCTCTCCCAGCAGGTACCCTGCTGCCCTCAGGCGCTAGGTCTGAGCGTACAATCTCCAACCACAAGACGATGCAGGGATGATGTTTCAGTTGATCTTCCCAGAGGTGGGGTTTGCTCGGTGAAGATCAGGGCACGCTTCGGCCGCGTGGGAAAAGGGAGGAGGAGTGGGGGGTGTATCTTACGTCGCACTGTGGGGTTGAGAGCCAGGTTTGGGTTTCTAATCCCTGACTAGGTCAGCCATCAAATATATCAGGCCTCGGACACCTTTACTCACACATCAAAATAGTGCCACATCCAGGCTTGTCCCTTGTCTGAATTGAAATAATTACCAGGACAGGTCATGTGCGATTGGAAGCGATCTTGGACTCCGCAAATTAGAATCTCTCCTCAGGAGATCCCCGAAATATCTTTCTTAAACTGGTTTAAAATGAAAAGCAATAAGTAATAGCTTATTGTCAACCTTTCAAAATATGACAGATAAATTGTCAAATGTTTTCACTAAAAACTGGAAGAACTAGATAGAATAGAGCTAGACTGTAGTACTTTGAAACATTTTTTTTCAGGGTCCTCTAAGCAGCCTGTGTATGCTAGTATTATATGTCAAGCCATTTATGATTTTTGTATTCATCCCAGACATCTGCTAGTTGGCCACAAGGAAATATAATGTCCTCTCTAGTGTTTGGTACTCAACTCAGTGCAGTCCGACAATGTGGGGATTGTGGGTGCTACTTGGCCTAATATAGTAGTACATCGAACAGGCTTCTTACATTGACTAAGCCCTTGTCCAAAAACCCAAGCCGTCGTCCTGGATTTTACGTTGCGGTCAGTGGTGGAAGAATATTATCCTGTAGTATTTCTGACCACATCCATCTCTCTAAATGTAGATTTGCCTCTTTCTGTCATATATTCTGTACCAATCTTTATCCTACACCTAATATAAAATCCCATTGGCTTAACATTGAGTTTTCGTATGCCACGCTGACTGACATACAGAGTTATTTATGCCACTAGTGACATACAGAATTGTTATCACGTAATATTCCAAAATCGAGGAGACAGGGTGTGATAAAATCAAAACTTGATTAGTCTTAATCTTGGCCACCGCATGCCACTCATGGAGTTTTGGCTCCGGACTCCACTCGGCTTCGCCTCATGAAGTCACTTTGCATAACTCCAGTCGTGGCATACGGTGGCCAGGATTAAAACTCATCCAGTTTTGCGATAATGTCTAACCCCTGATACAAGTTTAGCCATAGGAATGACATTGAAACAATATATGCAACGATCAGACGTTGGACTCCTACACCGTGGTCAGTGATGGGAGATTATGTAATGGGGAACTGGCCAATCAGCGGCCAGGATAAGAGAAAGCAGACAAGAGATCAAAATGGAGATTTATACACTCCTAACTGGATTTGCAAAGTAACTAGAATTATTTGGTCTGTGAAAGCGGTGAGATATACCCAGAGCCGTATAGTACACAGTATCATTTGGATACGCCTTATTCGTCACTCAGCTTTGCCTTGATGACGACTGCAACGCATCCATACTCATGGAGTATCCTATATCTATGTGATTCTCGATCCAGTTCTATATACGTATATGCCCTTCTCTCTCTGTCATTCTCTTCTTTCTCTGTGTCTCTTCCAGTGCCTCTGTTTGAATACTTTTTCCATTTACTTACTGCTACTTGATTCTGACCTTTCAATGACTCCAATCTTCCTACGTTCTAATCTCTTACGACTCCCGATGATATCAAAGATGGACCTGCTGATTACATTTCGTTAGTTCTCTATTGGACTGCCTTTGATATTGTATCTGCTTAATCTTAGATTCTACCAACAAACTCGCAGCACTGAGATCTAATCCCGATTCATGAAACTAAAATATCTACCTCTAATAGTTCAGACTCTGCGCTTGGGAAGGAAACATTCATGAAAGAGTCTGTGGCGAGTTTCATACAAGAACACATCGTTCAAGCACTAGATCGAGTTCTCTAGACATCATGTCTCCACGAACCAGAATTGAACACTAGTCTAGGCCCTGAGACCCTTAGCTTTACTCCGCAGAGAATACACATCTACCTAACCACAAAGATATTAAAGCAAATTAAAAAGAAGGAATGCTGGGAACAAATTCATTGTACAAATCAAGATATTTTCGTTGTGTGCACTCCCCACCCGATTATTAATGTTTATTTAGAATAACATGCTTGTACATATGTTGCTATGATGCTATCATACCAAACCAATAATGTAGAAGGAATGTATGAATCTAAGAAACTGGACGTACATTGAAACCAGTCATCGACTGAGTACGTTTTCCAGTATAAATAAACGTTTCAGACAAATTGCATTTGCTGCTATTGGATTATAAAAAAATAGCTGTTTAATGATTAATCTTAAGTGCAACAGTTTGTAAATAACGATGACCAAAAACTTATCCATTGCAATGTTGATTAATCAAACGAAAACAATCCCATAATGATTATTAAAAGAATTGTGAATCTTTGTGACATTATAATATTAATGGAGAGAAAATTACAAGATATTGGTATATTTCGTGAGATGTGTTGCCAATTAGGTTGTCCATATATATTTTGCGTTGATATCTAGGTGAAATACATTTCCGCACAGCCATGTCTAATAATTGTGTCACGCTCCTCGCAACAGTTGGTTATCTGTTGGCTCGCTACATGCTCCTTTTGCCCAAACAGCTTTTGGCACCGTCAGCCAAGCTACGCAGACCCTACACAGACATGACCCATCAAAACTTTTTTTTATTTTTTTTATTATCTATGCCTCTCAACATAGTCGAGTTTTTCAGGCATATCCCTATAAAGACCTTACATTTATATATCCGGTAAGCACATATAAATTTTGTTTACACAATAGTAAGATGAACAGAGTAATAATGATTATGAGTAAAAACAGCTCTTCAATACATATGCCATTAAGTATCCAGGGTTTGTCTTATTTCTCGGATTAAAAGTCTTTTAAAGTGTTCTTTATCTGGTGCATTTTGAATTTCGTCATTTAAGGCGTTCCACAAACGGGCACCCCTTTGATACGGACTATTGTATACCGTTGCGCATCTCGTTGTAGTCAGCTGGAAAAGTACTTTGTGTTGTGATCTTGTGCGTCTTGATATTGTGTTAATCCATTCTTCATTATTCTTGTTTTTATACATAAAACATAACAGTTGAAATTTTCTACGGTCTTCCAAAGTGTCAATATTACAGTGTTCACACATATCTTTCACAAAAGAATATCTCATCTTAACACACCCCTGTACAACAGCGCTATTGGGTAAACACAAGTGCAGCGCTCGCCCACACCTGTCTATCGGCGCCACCTCGCACTGTACCTCTGTCCGGCTTGTCCTGCATGTGTGGCACAGGTGAGACGGCTCCCATCAATACGCACCCTCCCTCATGGCCACACAGTGGAGAATGGATGCCATGCCCTCCGACAGGTGTGCAGGGAAAGCCCACCACGTCCAACTGACTGCGGACTAGCCAAGATGCCCGCCTTTCTGCTCATTTACCAGCCTGTCTATACAGACCTATCTACCTGCCCTCCTACCTGTTCTACAACCTGACTGTTTAGTGTCCTCTAGCTGGCTGTCTATACCTGCCCACTCATACCTGCCCGCCTACCCGGCCAACTTCCTTTCCAAGAACCTGCCAGAGTCCCAGGACGTTCACCTCGGCACCTACCATGAGGGAACTGCGTCGAGATCCGTATCTAAGCCTGTTTCCATTGGCCGACGAAAATGGCGTGGATTTTGTTAATTCCCCTTTAAGGCCTCTTTCCATTGGCAGACAAAAGTTGTGTAGAATTTTTGTTTTCTCCCAATAGCCTATTTACATTTTGCATCAGCAGTGCTAAAGGTCCGTCGGTGGTTCCTGAGTGAATATTGGTGATGGCCAACGTAAATGAGCTATTACGGGAACACAAAAAGTCTACACAGTTTTCGTCGCCCAATGGAAACGGGCCCTATCAAAGTCTGTCGATTGTGGTAACTGACTCCACGTCGGTGATACATAATCCATGAGGGTGCAGTGGATACCGTGTGTTCAATGCCTTTCACATATGTTTACAGATAGAAACACTTCGAGCCTCGATTGATTTAGTGGATGGTGGTGTTACTGTGTAATCTTCGCACAAATTAGTCGGTCACCTTTCCAAATGCCTGGCTGTTTCCAGTCATTGATCATCCATCGGTGGTTCCTTACTGTAGATCAGACAATTGGAAACAGGCTTCATCTCACCCCTGGAATAAATGTTCATAGGCTTAGCATTGGGAACTCGTTCTCCATGCCCCTACAAGTATTGCAGTCCGTTCTCCATGGTCTATATCCTGAGGGTTGTCCATTCTTTTAGTGTGTACAGGGATGAGATAAATAGAGAAAGTAACTCGTTTTGGTCAAAGAAGTTGTTCTCCAACTCGTTTGAATGCTATGTGATATTCACTCGGCTATCGCCTCGCTCATATCACACCGCATCAAACTCGTAGAGAACGACGACTTTGACCAAAACTTGTTGGTTTCTTCTTTAATTTGCTGAAATTGTTGCCATGAGTTTTGGTTGCGGAGTTATTTCACAAGGCAAAGCAAAAAACATTAAGAAGCAGACCAAAACACATGGTATATATTTATTGGTTACAGATCGAGAGCGGCTTAGAATTTATCCTACTCCTATCACTGACTGATCGGCTAATGTTTGTGATGTCCTTCCCAATAGAGTATATTTTATACAATACTCCACTGGGGTTGAGTACAGGTTTCCAGTGTTAAGAAAAAATACCTGGGGTGGGATGATGAGCCAGCTACCAACCCGCCTGCAAGCCCATCCACCATCTCGCAAACCAATCCACCAACCTGTCCGATTATTAATTCTCCCTTATTGTGTGCCCATATCTGCCCATCCCTCCTTGCCCGCCTACCTGTATGGCCTTACCAACCCAACTATTCTAACCCTTCTATATCGAGCATACATAATGTAGGAAAAGGGCACGAGTGCTTTTGACAGTGTTGCATGAATGGGTTGGGGTTTTGTGGACCAGAATAGTTCAGGTAGAGGCACCGACCAATCACAGGTGCATATCGATAATGACACCCGCGTCACCTGGTCTGAATGATTGATGGATGGTGGTACCCGTTTGTTATCTTGCTACTCACTGGTGCTGGAGCGCCCCAACAGGTGTGTGACCATAAACATGCCAGTATCTGGATCCGCTCTCACCCTCACTCTCTGCACTTTAGCATCTGTCGCCCGAGAGCTACGTCAGTGAATATACATGTGGTACAATATGATGCACGTAAATGTAAAAGAGATATTTGTTTGAGACTAAAATAATCAATCAATCGTTAAAATGAAGATGCCAGTGATGCTGAAGGGTCATGGTTAATCGTTAAAAAAGAGAGCAATAATAGCCCCCAAATATACATACAATTTATTTGAAATTAAGTTTATTTGGGGATACTAGAATCCGTTTAGGCTTTTAAATAACATCAACGTGATATTGATCGAATAATTAATAATTAGACACACCTAATGGACAGGCTGGTCGTATAGAGTGATTGAGGTATGAATACACGTGGGTGGGGGATATTAAAGAGCAGCCGTCTGTCATTGACATGCCTATAACTGTCGAGAGTGGCTCAGTACAGGGCCCAGTACAAACGTTACGATTATTCACAGGCGAAGCATGCGCTGAATAGATGTGTCGTTACGTTAAAAGCTCTGTTCATACTGAACAATAAGCCTCTCTCCACATTTGGTTGCATACAAACCGGATCTCCAGTGCTATGTGATTGTATCAGGAATGGATGTCAATGCGTTTTCGCATCGAAATCGAACCTGAATAGAAATGCTGACACGTGACGTGTGTGCCTGAGCATATTACTCGGGAAAAGACCCTGTCACAGTTGATATATGTTTTTCATATCAACAAATTTGATTAGCTATAACTGTTATCAATAGCTAAAGCACCGAGTAATGCACAACGCAAAGATTTGCCAACAAGGTTTACCCTACTTTGCTTGGGTCAGCAAACAACGGCTGATCCCCATACAAGTTCACAATATGCACAAATAAATCAGAAAGGATGACACAGGGTATCGGTTTAATGATGAATCAGATATCCACATGCACCATTTAATCAATAGCAGATTTTATATGACCGGGTTTATATACACAATCGGTCAGAGCAGTTCCGTTTATATGTATAGATGGCGCCACAATATACCTGCCTGGCATTGCATGAATGTAACACATTAGTCTTTCGGATTCACCCCATGCCTCTCGTACGCCACATTGAAAGCTATATCATTTATTCACTCGTAAAGAGAAGCACCAAGAGAGCGGCAAAACACGTGGAATATGTGGTAAAATCCACGAGCGGGTAAAACCGTAACGGCTCAGGTAATCAAGGGCATATTGAGTCTGAATTCAAGAGATCTTGCCATTGTGAATCGAAGCATAGTAAACATACCTTGACGATCCATGACCATGAACTTCCTGACCAGATTAATCCGTAAACGGAGACTATTATAATCCTTGTCACCAAGAAGTCACCTCCGTCGATCGTTGTAACGGGTTACTAAATGTCGTCTGCTAGGTAGGAGAACACTCACAGCGACCCCTGGTGAGCTCCATCGTTCTCCCCAACACTTACACGCATCCGTGCACGTATACCACGTGTTTCTGATGTAACTATCCCCACATCGCGGCTCTACTCAAATCTCCCGCCGCTAGAGGTCATCACGTGTTAGGGATAATGGGTTATTATTGACGTAATAAACCTCATGAATATTAAACAGCTCGGACACGTGATAGAAGCTAACCGCTGATTCCTGGCAACAGCTGTATTACCCTAGTCATGAGTGGGTGTCAACATGTGTGCGTTCTCCTTCAATTACTCGAGAGCTACACAGAGAATATTCCCACAACGTACACAATGTCCAACTTTCAATCCTTTGTTTTCCCTCCTTCTAATTCAGTAGACTATGCTTGGAGAGACCATTTCCCAAACTGTACCAAGGAATATATGTAAACAAAAATCACATCATCAAAAGAGCACATCATCTCAATCAACTAAGGATTGTTTTTTATAATAGACAAATTGATGAATGTGAAGAACAATTCACTGAACAGAATCTGAACGATACTAAAGGGACCAATATACAAATCATATTCATGCTTTTTACTGGGCATCCCTTCTAGCTTTGAATAATACAGAGGATATACAGAGCCCATCAATTAGTACGAGAGATCAAAGCAGAGGATAACGGTATGAGACTCAATCCCCGTGGGAATGATTATACTGTTCAGTCTCGTTATGTGTTGTAAAATGTCAGCTGATCCATATAACCGTCACTCACTGCTCATCGATTCGTCACATAATCCATCTGATATACATGCATCTATCGCCTCAGCTGGGCTTACCAAACCGTAGCTCATATTTAACGGCAATAATCATTTGGTATTTGGTTGAACAAACGACAGATTCTAATTACAAAACAGTGACCTATAGGGCAGATGTAGATTGGACAAGGATACGTTGATTTAAAGAAAACAGGGGAGATGAGTAATAAATATTAACTCGGATAGCTGTTCTACCACTGCACGAAAACCTCCGTTTTATTAAAATACATACGCCATCACGGAAGTGCATGTATTGGCTGAATATTGACTTGTTTTCATTTATATACGCCCAGGCCTTATATGAGAGAAAATACCCTCTGCCTCCGCCCCCTCATACCCCTTTGTGTTTGTAGAAATACCTCAGTAGGAAGCCCTCCCCCTTGTGGCTTTGTCAACTTAACTATTATGGTTTGGGACTGTACTTCTACCTCACTATTTCGATAAATATCTGACATTTTACTTCGTATGACCGTATTTATTATCCATCAAGTCCCCAGTGAAAATACATGGTGACTAAATAAACTACTACCCATTGCAGAAAAATGTCACATTGCATAACCATTGTTTACAGATTCGAATCCATTGTAATATACAGGCTCAACACCGTTGTATACGGAAAAATAGTCCATTTGTTCTATAGAGCAAAATCACCCTCCACATTGGCATACCCTTTGATATGGCTATTCCTCGGTTTAATCTACTGGGGAAGACGGGAGTTTTACGTCGTAATACACGACCTAACGCTCGAGTATTACTACGCGTATTACTCTCGTGGTTCAGAGCCGTCTGTTCACAAACCCATTAATCATTATCTATGAGGTTACAGTTCCCGACCACTTTCATGTATTTAGACAGGTTCCAGGTCGTAAACCCCTTCACACGAACACGCATGGGTCGGCATGGTGCCCTGAGTCACTCTGTGAGTTGCTGAAGGCAGCAACTGCTCTTCCATTAAATGGCTCTCAGGAACCCCTCTTAACGGCACACCTCGGGGCGAGGTTACCGACAGCCTACACTATATGGTACCATCAATTTTCTAGAAACCGTAACGCTATAGCCTCACAATAGATCGAGATTCTACTGGAAAATAAGGCAATTAACTGCATATTTGTATGTGTTCCTGAAATCTCATATCGATGGTAATATCATTGCATTCGTCACAAGAATGATATTGGGCATTAGTTTAAGCCTCAGCTTTTACTAGACCTCTGGGGTTTGGTAGATATTACCGAAGAGTTAAAAGGCAATTTCCTTGGAAACCACTTTATTTCCGTTTCTTTTCGTCTAGACGTCTGAGGAATATCGTCAAAATCTTATTATATCATAATGTTTATCTGTTTAATTTAACTATTTCCTTCAGTATCCGGACTTTTGAGCTATGATAACGTACCTTAGAAATGATTTACAGGAGTTATATAAACAAGTCAATGACATAAACAACATGACATCCTTTAGGTATGTAAGGACACTGGATGAAAGGGAGAGAAACAAGGGGGGGGGCTTAAATACTTAGGTAATGCTCCTTATGTAGGTAAACCATTTCCAATATCTCCAACCATTACAAGAACATTTAATAAGGAATAACTAGAGGACCACAAAGGGTTACACAGAGTAATATGTATATTTAAGAACTGCTGAACCTATTTGAGTGTACACTACATAAGATAGGGAAAATAAAACAATCTCAAAAAGAAGTCTGAAGATGAATAACTTTGGTATCCTGCCAACACCCATTGGGAATGTCAAACCATCGCACCTCTTGGTAAAATCCTCAACTCAATCATAAGAGGTACAGACTTCAGTTGTACGATTTTATAAATAAAGCAGATACGTAGAGTATAAACAGAGGAAGTAAAAATACACCACCTCATTGAAATCCCATGGGAGACGCGATTTTGTCCTGTAACACGACACGAGAAATCTCTATTACCTTCTGCGTTCTAGTGGGGTTGACGATACAATGGGTCAACAGAGTATCCATGAGATCTCAAAAATACCTGCTAAAAATAGAGATGGATGTACCTTATAAAACAAATAGAAATTCTAGATCCCCAGTATGAGATAGAATTATATGAACGTCAATTATTGGTTAGCCATCTTTCTTCCAGGGCGCTCCATGCCGGCATAATCTGTGTCTTGTGATGAAAATGGAGCAACTTGATAAAAAATCTCATGGGTTAATGAATGGCCTTGATTTTTTAGATTGTTAGCATATAGTGGATACCTATCCGGCCATGAATACCTACCTTGGTAGTGAGCTGTTTATAATACAAAGGCAATGAACATATTCCTATTGTTATTGATTTCAAGTCGTTTGAACAATCCCTATGACTCCCAGTCTAAGGATATTAACTTGATCATGATTAAATATAACCGAGAAAACAAATTGATCGAATGCATATTTTAGGTTGTATTATAGATATCTGAAGAATAATTTAAAGTATTTTGTGTACTAAGGTCCACAGCAGTGGAAACTTGGAACAGTGGACAAATCCACAATGGATTTAGAACAGTGGAAATCGGGTCCTGACTATACGTAGAGTTATGTATGCATTAAGACAGTCACACATTGGGATTAGCGCTACCTCGAGCTTTTTCTCCCATTGAAGGGTTTAACCGCTCTTGATATATGCTTTAGATACTCTGATATCCCCAGCGGGTAGGGCTTCTGGCGCCTACCAACCCACGCTCCCCCGGGTTGAGAGTGCTACAGTAAATCGAGCCTCGAGCGTTCCCCCGCTTTGTCATGGCGCTAAACAGCTGCGGCCTCCCGCCACCTTATCTCGCTTATCTCCGGCCGAAGCCATTCCGAGCGCATGTTACTGCGTGCAATATCAATTTGCACCACATAAAAAATGTGACGTAGGTTTGATACATGCATTGATCTTAGAATAACCACATACACGCAAGCTTACAATACATCCGGAGATATCTATACCTGCATTGATTGGAGACTTGCTTTTAAAAAGATCATTTTTTTAAGGGACTAGGGATTAAGACTATTTTCATGTTTACAAAAAGAAAAAAAAACGCGATTAAATTGACCAGTTTGCGAATTTGACCATACGAGGACGGAGCAACAGGTGGGAGCTGACCCTGACAGGCAATAGTTTGAGCAGTGTAAACAGACTCGATTAGTGTTAGCCACATTTAGTCCACCGACCCTGGTAGTATTACCTTTATTGGGTTAAGGCTAGGACTAACAAGAGTAACATTAACCCCCAATGTTGCCGTAGTGTAAACAAAACACTCCTGATTAGCGAGCCATTAGCACGTCGATATCATGGATGGATAAAGTGATATGCGTGTTTCTAACACTAAGATTATAATACAATATACATCACATGCATTATATTCACTTAGTACTACCTATTGTTTGTATATCTTGGACATATAAGTCCTTATGACAAAATCTGGCCTTTGCATTTATTGCTGACGAATCTGTTTCATAGAACGTTTCAGTTCACAGTCGAAGCATGTCAAATCAAGGAACGCCGAGCCTTTTTACTGAACTTTATTTTTATTGGACTAAGGAAATGTAGCACGCGACACAAACCTACCTGGCAATAAATTATTTAGTATTTGAATAAGCAGACGTGTCCAAGGTGGTGAGGATATGCGAGAGGCTCATGCGTTTGGGCTGGAATGGATCTATGTCTTTTGGTGATGGAGATGTGTCTGGGTGAGAGGGGCGCAAGCATTTGTGTAGGGGGTCATATTTCTCTGTAACAGGCGCTTCATGTGTTTAAGTGAATGTACGTATGGAGGGGTGGGGGGCGGGGGTCACGTCTCTTGATGAGAGCCGTTATGAATTTTAGAAAGGGTTCTATACACGTAGGCCTATGGACGAGGGGGAGTTCATGTGGTTTTCGACTTCTACTCTTATACGCGACGCGGCGAGCATGATTCACCGCTAACGCCATCTCCTTAAGAGCTAGCGTCTCTGAACTGCGGTATTATTTTCCGGTGAAACATTTTATCCTCATCTTGTATATTGATTTGGTCTTTGATCTTAATTCCGGTTGGTGCTAATTTTGGTATTAGTCCCTATGTAGAGAATAGACGATGGTATCCGCCGGCGACAGTTATATAGCCGACTTGTTATGATTATCAACACATTCAGAGTGGGTGACAAATAGCTGATGTAGACCTGTGTTGGCACTAATTATTCAAAAGTAGGCCTTACTTATTTATAAGGCCGTGTCCTAGCTGCAATTTAATCCCTGCCCAGTAATGTATTCTCTGTCTCTTGATGCCCTTTTATGTATATGAGTTATATAGCTGCAATGCGGGACGGCCTGGGAATGTACATTTTCTTAAAATTGAAAAAACTAAACAAAAATAATTATTTTCCGAAACTTCGCAGAATATCTGGCTTAGATGCCGTCTCTCCCTCAAAGATTGTACCACCTAATGGTTTACGGTGTGAGCAGGCTAGTATGGTAGGTAAAGGATGTTAGGCCGGATGCCAATCTACCGATTTAGGTTTGAACGATTAGTTCCCAAATCGTATAGGAATCGGTCATTTTGTCGCAGGCAAATTACGTAACCCATGCTCGACCCGCGGCCCTTGAGGAGAGGGGCTGGTGGGTATTAGTCCTAAGGAATCAGTCTACACCTACCGAAATATATACCCACACTGATAAAATCGGTGTATGGTCCACTAATCGCTATGGGAGGGCAAAAACCACAACTTGTCGGCGACAAACCGACGTCTGGAGGAGGTGGTTCACTAGTCGCTGGGTAGCCTTGCCTTGCTGTCCTACATCTACCGACTCCATTAGGATACCTCGCCTGAGACAAATTACCCTCCGTTTGTCGCCGACAAACGTACATGAATGTTCCGAAATCGGTAGATGGGCATTGGCCTTTACCCACTGAATGTTCAGTTGAAACGGCCCAAGGTGAGAGTCAATTAGGATTTTGAAGTAAGGCCTGTGGGCGTAGTGATCTTCACAAGGCAGTTAGCTGAACGAATACAGTTGCAGTATGGACCGGATAGCTTAAATTTAAATTGACTCTCACTGAGGCTCGGTTAGTATCTATCCTACCCTGTCTCCATAATTTCAGACCGAATGAAAAGTTACATCACAGCATTTTATGCCACGCCCCATCTAATATGGTAACTCAATGTTAAGCTTATTTCGTTTTTTATTAGGGGTAAGATAAAGGTAATTACACATATGTCATGGTGCAAGTTATCTCCCAGACATGGCCATTCAGCATTATTACCTCTGACAGCAATGGAAACAATTAGTATAAGTAGTTTACGGATAAAAACGTTGAATTAATAATGGGCATATTATGGGAATCGTTCGGTTCATATTAAGATGTTTTCACCTTTAAATTCGGTGCCTAATGGTCATCCTAAAATCAGATAATAAAATTTATTGAAATTGGGCATTGGAACAAAAGTCCATTTAATCAACCTGCAATATGCGATTAACTAAATTCTCATGCATCCCAATGAGGAAACCAGACATAAATCCCTAAAGAGGACCGAACTGAGCAACAGTCGTCAATTCTTTTTTTCAACAGCCGGAGGAATAAAAACACCCTTAATCAAACACAATCGTAAATTAGAGACGGCTATAAGAAAGTTGTCAATTGATTGGAGCGACATGTGACAGGAAGGAGATGGTAGACGGCAAAAGGCCTGGAGAAGAACTAAATCGGACTTGTTAATCAGACTAATGAGCGAACAGATTGGAGATGCTCGGGGCTGCTCGGAGCTGCTCGGAGCCAATTCTTCTGCACGCTACTTCCTCGCACGAGGGGATTTGACGTGGCAGTCACTGTTGCTTGGGAAGGAGTATATATAGTGACACTGGCATCACAGATAAAGTCAGAATATGTTCTATAGACTCCTTTTCATTTTGCTCTCTGGTAGTAGGGAGATTGGTTGATGTCTAATTTATAATGAGAGCAAGGGTTAGAGTTCCAGTGATATGTAATATATGACATGAGAAGCAGACTTGAAAATTGGGGGCCGTTTGATAATCTAGGTCGTACATGTAGACCCTTTTCTGTATGCAATAGAAACCAAGGGAGGATATGGGTCCTGACTAAATCGTTAAACTACCCCTTCCCTCAGCAGATATCCCAGATCATCACATTTGACGAGAAGGTCTTAAAACCATCTTCAGGCGAGCTGGTTGTTATAACAACCTGCTCGCTTTACTGAACATTTTATAGACATAAGATAGTAGGAACAAGTCTAGGACTGAATCAAGATGTCAGAACTTAATGGGTAACGGTTTTAGTGAGGTGACAATTAGGTGAGAGTCTTCATTGTTCTCTCCTTCTCTCTCGCAAGATTCTGGATGGCAAAGATTTGCCGTGATTCTTAGAATTCTGAACTCGGCGTAACGAGGAAATGAAGAAGGAGGTAGAGCGGGGAGCCCCCAAGAGACAATCAGTCTTTAATCAGAAAATTAGACTCATCAGCATGCGGGGAGGGGACAGGAAAGGTTTGCCTCACCAGCCAAAAGACTTCTTTCGTGTTTTTCTCCCATCTCATGGTTTTAATTTGTGCGTGGTGAAGGTGATGTTTGTCTATGGGTGGGGGACTGGCGACATAAATCTGTCTAGCATGAGGTTCTATGATAACATCGGGTTGACAACTACTAGCAATATGGCTAATGTAGTCCCATTCATCATCATTACACCATAATGACTAACACAAAGCACGGGTATGGACATAAAATTTATTGAGTATATTGGTGATACGAGATAAGTTTTAGAGGTCCATCATAACATTGATTCGAGATGAGATAATAGTTCAGGAGCTATTGATGAGCCCTATAGAGTAGGAGAGAAGAAAAAGAGAGATTGGAGAGTTTGTAGGGTGGGTGGGTGGTTTCTTCTCGTTGGCTGCCCAGTGTTGAAGTGAACGTCGGCGGGCAGGCGTGGGGTGACCACGTGAGGGTCACGTGACCGGAAAGGGTTGGAGGAGTCCGTGACGACGAGTAGTGAGTCCCTAACTACCGTGCTTAGTTTCGCATTAAAGTCCAACTCTTCAGTTAGCCCATAATGTTCCCGCTCTGTACGTTTTTGGGAATCAACATATATGATGTAATCTTATATATAGATATACATGGTGATATCAGATCAAGATTAAATTTCGAAATTGATTTAATAATATACATCCAATATACATAAGTCCGCCCTCCAATAGCTAACAGGTATTGACCATAGACATGTATTGCATCTAACCTAACATTATTTGGATTGAAGTCCGTCATAATTAAATATGTTGAAGAATAGAGACGTTGTATTAGACCTTGCAAATTTCTAAAAAAAAAACACCTGACGTGACGTCTGTATTAACACTGAACAGAATGAATAAGAATTGACACATCCCTACATGGCTTCACTCTTTCCCCACCAGGTGTCGCCCTGGGGGCTACTTCTCTGATTAAGATGACGTCATTAGCGCGGAAAACACCTGCACTTCTATATTCTAATCAATCAGTCGGATAAAACAATGCCAAACAGGGTCTGTCAGTCTCCACTGGCGGCTTTTAAACGACGTATTGGCGGAACATCTCCTATTTCTGTGTGAACTGAGTAAGAAGGGGGGTTCAATAAACAAAAATAAAAAAATACATATAAAAAGACGCCCAACTCAAACACACCCTCTCAAAAACTATTTCCGCCACTCTAAGTGGACGCCGGCGCCATTTCATTTCGACACTGGCGTTCTGTGTACAGCGCATGCGCGCGCAGAAAAAAAGGCGCCATGGTCGAGCAGGGTTTGCGTTAGGCCAACTCATGTGGCGCTCTGACTCGTGGAAAAGCGGACTGACTTCCGACTCGGCCATTGATGGAATAAATTGGGCCCAACACGAAGCGAATATCGCAATGTTGGGGGAATGATGAGGTGGACCGGCGCGTTGTAGTGTGAGTTAGAGTGGCAGTATAAGGCTCCCGATTCTGCTATAGAAATATATTGCATTTTATTATGTTCTGTAACAGCTGTATCACAGAAAAACATCATTTGATGTCTTTCTTCTGGGCTCACCTTCACAGGTCTTTAGAGCCGCTATTAAATGTAGTAGCATTACCGGGTTAATCATGTTACAATATCAACTCTAAGTGGATACAGATTAGAATACAGATTAAGAATGTGGCTCTTATCATTGGGAGTACTATTCTTTTACCAGGAATCCATGTATTTTAGTGTTCCAGTGGTCAAATCCAGCATTCGCTTATGTTTTCCTGAAGTTGGAGGACCCGAGGCAGAGTAACGCCTACATTTTGTAATATCGAGTAATTAAACAGACTTCCTGTTTATCAGATGGATTTGACAAGGTCGTTGGCTACCTTTTTCCACTATTTAACCAAGGGTCCTTTTAATGTTCTCCTTTCCGAGATTAAAATAGCGTTATTGATAAAAAGTTATGCAACCAGTCAGATCTGACTCTTCTTGTGATAATTGATAATAAAGATGCGTAATATATCATGTACTGAGATATGTTACATGCCTAGAAGGTTCATAACAGGAGTCACTGCCTTTACCAATATATGGTAGCATATATATGCCGAATAACAGGATCCTCTCCAAATGGCAATAGATACAAAACTCGGGAAAAGTCGCCCTTACCCATCATCAATACTGCAAAATCATAGAGTTAGTTTGTGAAAGCTTAATTCGGAGAACGATGCCAATTTTACCAGAGAAGGTTTTAATGTCTAGGCGGAATTACTTTGAAGAACGGATGCAATAAGGCTGCACGTCTTTTCCCATCCTCATCCCTATTCCGACATCTCAGCAAACCATCCTTATGACTTGAACCAAGAAAGTTAACGATCCCGACAAATCAAATATGGATTGCCACCCATACCGCCATCTTGGAGAATCACACTGATGCCAACCCCATTTTTTGTATTCAGGTACTGATTCGCATACAATCATTTCGCGGTCTTCCACCTTCCCCATTTTTCACACCATAGATATCGTGGTTTGTAGGTTGGCTACTGCTTTTTCTGGAACCTGCTCACTTCTGTGCGCTTTATTCGTCTGAAGGTTTGACCTTTTTATGTTTAGCTTGTTTTTTTCTAACCCCTATTCTGAGTTCTTAGAGCTACTGCATCTGTGTGCCTGTGTTTGTGTGCGTGCATGGAGATGCCTGCCCTCTCCCCCAGACACACTCCAACGCACACACCTACACACACACATCGCTGACGGCGTCGGCATTTTCCTGAGACTTAAAGGGATAAGAAGGGCCCCGCGGGTCCAAGACGAGTCCTTCATCACACCAGGAGAATTATCCTAAATCTTCCTGCATCCCAAGACACTCACTGGAGTAAAGCACCCACCCCCTCCCCAAACGCCACTCAGGAGCATTGCACGGCTCTGCTTAATTGTCCAGGATTACCATCGCATACACTTTTGTATCGATTTGTATTCATCATTCCTTACACACTGAGGCTACAGGAAACGTTAGCTTATCGGAGGGCCTCCACCTTGTAACGGCCACCATGGGTGAGTGGGTGTGGGCAGTTGGGAATCGGATGATCTGAGGAGAGCCTTCACTCTCCTTACCGAGGCTTCACAGTGAATTTACAGCACCTCCGGGCGGAGAATAAGACAATCGGTTGGTTTTTGTTGCATCCCTCCCTCGTAATGTGTCTCGTCACTACACAATGTAATCTCATCGGCCTGTCGCATCATGCATCGTTACCCATCGTTATCTGTGGTTTGAGGATGTGTGCAGGGATATCTGCTAAGCCCTAATGAACAATATCAACACATAATCCATAAAACTAAACGAGTACTGAGAATCCATTAAGCGGAAGGTGCAGGCTTGAATACAAGACGTACAGTATACGCCATTGCAACTACCGAGGTAGATATCAGTGTGGAAGATCTGCCTTGGGGTCAATTCAAAAAGAAGTCAAGTTTGTTTCAATTGGGCGATTTCCCGTCAGCGATCTACAGTCAGGAATCACCGACGAACCTTTGGCACTGCTGACCCAAAATCAGTCAATGAAGACAACTCAGCTTGTGAAATGACCCACTTGTTCTGGTTATATTATGCAATGTGGCACCACCCACCACTGAGTGAAAGCTTGGCCACAGACTGAAATCTACTACCCTCACCGATTTTTCGATACCGACGCACAGTCGGTGGCACCACCAACATATTATCTGGGTAAATCTCCGGTGTTTACGTTGGCCGATGGAAACGGGCCTTAATGCGAAATTTAACCAATCTATAAGCACATGAACTTACCCCTCGCCATAATACAGTGTGTCCGTGATGTTAGTCCTGTAGTTTCAACGACAAATCACTGTGGCAGTTAGTACACAGCAGAGAGCATATGGATACATGTACAATAAAACATCACTTAATGACGAGCTCACTCTGGTTACCAACCCACGGGTACGACTACCCAAATGACCAACTGCCTGGATAAAACCAACAATCATAGATAAGTCTGCCCTAGACTAGTCAATAAAACTAAAACTTTTTAATTGCAATTTTTTTTAATTCAGCTCTCTTCCATCAAAGATGAACATCAAATTTGTTCCTAGTTTATTGTTGTTCGAAGATCGACAGGAACGTGCAGGGACAGGCTATGTACCTGTTGGCACCTGCCCGGTAAACACGGTCATTATGTGGACGCAGCTGGTCGTAACGCTAGTTATGGGTTGGAGCTGATTGGTGGCTATTTGTGTGCTGTTAGACACCTCAGAGCAGCGACAAAGTGAATAGATCGTGCAGCTGGGAGCTGTTTCAAAACCATAGACTTAACCCACGTTTTGAAACAGCTCCCAGGTGATTTATTGGCTATTTTCTGTTTTGTACATTTTTCTTTGATTTGTTTTAGCGTGGGAAGCTCTCAGATACAGTGCCTGGGTCAGGTAGAGGGAATACTATTATATATTTCCAGAGTGCTGCAAAAATTACCACTTCACTCTTGGCGTATTAACTCTAGTGCCATTGGTAGGGTGCAGAGGCCCAGTGTCTAAGACCTTGTCCTGCAACACTTACCGAAATACCTCGTTAACCCAAAGGGGTTTAGGTATTTGTGCCCAACAATGGTAATTGCAGGAACGGCACGTTCGCTTACAGAAAATGAAAAATAGAATAAATCCAACCCAAATCTCTTAAATGTTTTTTTGTTCACTCCCATTCCTCAATGACGAGTAAATCAGTTGTTCCTAGTTTTGTCTTACTTCTTATGAAGATATTCGAGCATATTTCAGTGTTTTTTGAATTATGTGTTTTTGTTTCAATTTTGGGTTGATGTTTTAAATCATCATACCTGACAATCTCTGATGCTCAATCTTTAGCAGGAAGCCTTAGCCATGACATATATCATATGTTTACCGATTTATAAGTAGGCCAAAGTCCTAGCTTCCATTGCGATGTATCATTTATAAATATAGGCTGTTTATTCACGACGCAAAAGCCATTTATTTTGTTCTCTTCCTAAACTAGTTTTGTTGTCCCTTAAACGCTCAGGACTCTAGTAACACCCCTGATCATTCCAAGTCAAAACCTATTCTATGAGATAGATGATTTGCTTGCTCTAAGTTATACAGACACTATGTATTAATATATATTACAACGTTTTTTTACAAGGCTGTCATGATGATTTTCTTCCTCCTCTCACTCACAAGCGATCTAGTTCTGTTGAATAAATGCAGGAAGCTGTACTTTATAGGCGATGTTAGGGCCAATTCTTACAGCGACAAAAGTCTGCCGGCTTTAAGTTGCCCGTGATATGATACTAACTGATAGACACGGAGCCGACAGGTCAGTTTTACCAGCGGTGATCCGGTTGAGAGTCTGCCTCCTTCCGACTTGTAAAACTTTGGTACTGGATCCTCAAATAAAACTAGCCGTTTCAAATTTCACTAAAAAAGATATGTCTTTTTTTCTTACGGTGAGCACGTTTCATCAGAGCTTCATATTCTAGCGGGGATATTGCTGCTCAGACATGGCCCTTCTGAAACTGAAACATCAGCTTTCTCCAATATGGATTTGGGGTCGGTTCCCTGGCATTTCCTAGAGAGTTTTGGGGACCGGAGGGGTAGCAGTGATGAAGAAGGTAGTAAAGCAGGATAAGCTGTGTTCTGGAAGGGAAATTAAGAGGCTTTGACTCGCCTGGGACTTTCTTTGAAGATACTGTTGGGGTCGGGAGGGCATGTTGGGAGGGATATAAGGGTGGAGACATGGAGACTACAGCCGTCATGGGGGCTGTTGACACTAGACTTCATACATATAGCCTGCAGCGGGCTCGAGCTAGTTGGTATTTGATTGGTGTTGGCCACGCATACTCAGAGCTGTCTAATGGCTGCGTGACCTGGTGGTGTGGTTGTAATGTGTGTCTGTGATGTATGATGCGGGGATATATTATAGGATCAGAAGCCAGTGACCTTTGTATACCAACAGCAACTTTTGTAATGCATCGCTGTTCCACCACAGCTCGATCATGCTTCCGCATCCCTACATTCCGTGTGGGAAATCTCTCTAGATTATATCCACAGTCAAGAATCAGGGATATGCTGATAACAATACATTTCCTAGTACAAACGTATACGGCATATAGCCTATGATCCATGGGGGCTGCCATGACGCCCCCCCCCCCCCCCGAGAAGGTATTCTTCACTAATGGATGTGAAAAAGTAGGTGTTCTTCACTAATGGAGGTGCAAAAGAAGTAAGTGATTACTGGTAAATGTCACAACTCTAGTATGCTCACATATGTATATAAAATGTTCCATCTGAAAAACATCATGTCCTGGGTTTTATCATTATATCCTCCAACTCTGGGATGGGTGTAGAGAGTCAACGGAACCAGGGCAAAACATTGAAAGGCAGTTGAATTTGGTAAGAACAAAGAGCAGAATGCAGGTTCTGTCCCCCGACCACCTAGTGACTGCTTCATGAACTAACAATGGCTCTGTCCCCTATATATCTCTGATAGCAATACATTTCCTAGTACAAACGTATATTTATATATCTCATAGCAACCTCAAATGCCAGCTGCTGCAATAGTAGATTTTCTACATTTCTTTCTGAAATAGTAGGCGTATGTCATTAGTATCTTATTCCACATGATAGTACGATGTTACTACATGATGCTAGTTAAGTCTGACTACATGCGTATCAGTACTGATTATATAGTATATATGTTAATGATGACCAGTTTCCTCTTAGCATTGAGAGATTCGTAGTGTATCGCAAGGGCCTTTCACAAATTGATTATAGCGACATATCCAAAACAACGGCTAGAGTTGACAGCAAACAACTACTGCTGAAGATCCTAGTTCTAAGGGCATTGAGAAGAAGATCAATACAATACAAAGGAATCAGTGTGGACTTATGATCTAATGAATTATTGTGCACTGATCAAATTTTGTCGACCATGATTTACCCGCTAGTTTGTCATATAGAGTACATGTATTGAATGAAATTATGAATACTTTTTTCTATAGAAAAGAGGAAATGTATATTAGTGTTGCACATTCAATGGGTATACATATATAAGCTGTATAGGCCTATCACAAGTCCAAACATTATAAACTTCGAGTCGGTGACAAGAAATAATGCCCAATGTATTCTTAGATTCTTTGCTGGCGGAGAACATATTTCGACTGCAATCCGCTCGTTGGTAAGTCGAAGCCGATTCTGAATTGAGGTAAATCAATGATAAAAACACGCCTGTCTTGGCAGGATCCAGGGGGACTGGACGATATAGAGAAATATGCCATCATGGCAGGGCCCCTTCGACGCCGGGGAAAAGATGATGAGTCAGCATTCTCAGTGAAACTGACGAAGTGTGAAAAGCAGATCGCATTTGTGACAGGCTGAAGACGAGCGCTGTGCGTAATGAGAGAGCGTCAAGGTCGAGGTCAGGGAGGCGTGATCGACCAGTGTAGTGAACTAGTAAGCCGATGAATTGTGCCTCTCTGTTTGATCCTCTCCCTCTGGACGGTTCATTCCATTCTTCCATCGATGACTTCGATCATTCACTTGGTGATCCCTCTGTCTGTTTCAATCAGGCTTTTCCGACACATGTGAACACTGATTTCCCAGGTTATTTTGAGGTTATTTTCTTTTTGTCTTCTTATCTTTTTGTAGTGGATATTCTTACCCTCTCTCCTCCTCTTTCTCCCTCCCTCCCTCCCTCCCTCCCTCCCTCCCTCCCTCCCTCCCTCCCTCCCTGTTCCTCTCCTACTCACTCCTTATACCTGTTCTTCCTTCTTTGCCCACTCTGTGTTTTTCCATGTTAAATTTAGTCCTACCTCCATCCTTCTGATTTCCAAGATGTCTATAGTGAACTGACTGACATGCTCTTCTGCAGCCTCCCTTCTTCCCCTTCCCTCATTCACCTCTTCTTTAATCCATCATGTGAAAACACCTTACATTTATGTTACACTATGACTATTGCTCAACACTTTATTTCTGTCTCACATTTATGTTACACTATGACTATTGCTCAACACTTTATTTCTGTCTCCTGACTACGGACATCTACTGATCTCTGACCAGACAGTGATGTATAAACCAGAGTGAGTCTATATCTCATTGTCAGTCCAAATCTTTCCATAGCCACCTATCAACGACTCCCATTTACTTTTATAAGACATTGATTATTTGATAGGTCGATCGTGGCACCCAAAATGTACAGTTCATTGATGACGATTGAGGATCAGTTTCCACTCAAAGGCCGACTATTGGAGCCGTGCCTCACTTCTGCAACAACAAAGTGAAAATGGTTTTATTTTGCTGTTGGTGTTTCCCGCCGCTTGGTGGTACAAAATATTGCATTTTTCAGTAGTCTAAATTCCTTGCGTGTCTACGCGTGCTTATTTTACATTGCCTTTTTTCATCTAAATTCCCATGAAATCCGTCGTTGGTTACTGACAAATCAGTTGTTGGGAAAAGTTGGACGATTGAAATACAGTCATACTAACAGAAAGTTACACAGACCTGTCCACCGTTCACACCCAGAGCAACATACACACCATGACACACATACATTCATCCTCACAACACAAACACACCGACCCCCTGGTGTCAGCTAACCGGACAGTACTGACGCTGCTCTATGGCTGCCAGTCAGCCTCCATCATTACGTGACTGGCCGACCTGACCACCAACTCGTTGTTTTTGTTCGCAGCCATCAGAGGATTGGTCCGTGGGAGATGGTGGGGCTAGCGTGCCTGTGTAATGGTGGTGGTGAAGGTATGGGAGTGTCTGGTATGAGGGCGGAAGTGGGGGGTGGCAGTGTCTGGGTGTGGGAGATGGGGTCGGGTGCTAAAAATGGATGGGGGTCGGTTAGAGTATCTGATAGGGGTAGGAATGGAGGTTCTGAGTAAGGTTGGTGATTGTAGGGTTAGACATGGGTTGTGGGGCTTTATCAGTGAGGGCATGCCTGAGTGTTAAGTGCTGCGTGTAAGTGAAGAGATACGGTAGTTTGTACGGAGGAGTAGGTGAGAGTGGGTATGAGAAAAGATCACGCGTAAGAGGGTGAGTTGGGCATTTTGTATGGAATGTTAGGGTCACTGAATATCTGTATTATGGGCTAAGAAGGGAGCTTGGTATGAAGCGTTATGGTGTTTGGATTTTAGATGACGAGTATGCGAGTGCTGAGTATGGGGTGAGAGTTGTATGGGTGTTGGGTATGAGGTGTGCGGTGTATTAGTGCCGGGTATGGGATGAAGACTGTGTGAGTGATTGGTATGTGGTGAGCATGTGTGAGTGTTGAGGATTGGGTGAGCATGTGTAAGTGTTGATTATGGGGTAAGGATTGTGTGTGTCCCGAGTATGGGGCGAGGGGTGTATAAGTGTTTAGTATGGGGTGAGTAATGTGGGACTGATAGGTATGGGGTGAGGGGTGTATGAGTTTTGCGTATGTGGTGATGATCGTGTGAGTTCTGAGTATAGGTTGAGGAGTCTGGCAGTGCCCGGTATGGGATGAGGGATGCATGAGTATTGGGTATTCCGTGAGGATTGTATGAATGCTGATCATAGGGTGAGCGGTATGTCAGTGTTGAGTATAGGGTGAAGACTGGTGAGTGCTTGGTATGTGGTCAGTGTTGAGGATAGGGTGAGCGTTTGTAAGTGTTGAGTATGTGGTGATTATGGCATGAGTGGTGTATATGTGCTGGGTACATGGAGAGGACTGTGTGAGTGCATGGTATGTGGTGGGTGTTTAGGATTCGGTGAGCGTTTGTAAGTGTTGAGTGTAGGGTGAGGATTGTGTGAGTGCTTAGTATGAGGTGAGGGGTGTATAAGTGTTGAGTCTGGGGTGAGCGGTGTATTAATGTTGAGTATAGGGTGAGCGGTGTATGAGTGTTGAGTATGGGGTGAGCGGTGTATGAGTGTTGAGTATGGGGTGAGGAATGTAATGTGTTAGTGCTGGTCATGGGGTGAACAGAGTGTTGAGTATGGCTGACCGCGCCACCATAATGCACACAGAGTCAGCGTCGTCGTCATCGATGAGGCAGCGTATTCATCAATTACATAACGCCACGCGATAATCATGGCGGAAATCAATAGGACCAGGCACGTGCTAACAGTGTTGATTATTTACATTCCCGCGGGGGTGAGAACCCTCTTCTCTGCTTAAACCCTCTGTGTCCTCAACATCTACCAGTTCTCAGCCCTTTCGAAACACCAGTAAACCCCAATTACTGTTCTACTGTCTCAGTCCTCAGTGAACTTAAAACCCTGTTTATCATTGTAACACTACTACACGTTTCCGTGCCTAAACTCTCTCTATGCTCAGTAATACACCACCACCAAACATGTATAAATACTATTAAATCCATTACTTCATCCTCGATCATGAATACAAATTAACACTCTCTACTGCCTCAGCCTTATACTGAATACATAGTAACAGCCTGTCCTGTCGAAGTCACATCACAACTCAATAGACCAATGTATTTTATCATCCACCTAATACAAAGTATCCACAGAAAACACATGAGGAGCATGTATCTACATACCCGGAGTATACGGATATGTTGTATGCTCCGGTGGGCGCATACGGGAAGATAGTGCTTACCTAAATGAACTAATATCGGTACGCCACTTGTAAGGAAAAGGTGGATAGTAAATACAAGATGAAATGGTTTCAAATAAAAGTGGTTGTATGCTCCTCAAAGTTCACAATGTGCAATATCCTGAAAACGCTCTAACCACCTATCCTGCCTAAAATCTTTAATTACCTTGTACCAACCCTCTGTAGCCTCATGGCCCTGCCAGAACTGTCCCAAAGTCTCGTAATTGTTGGTGAAATCAAACTAGGCTCCCTACATGCATGCACTCAGCCAACTCTGGAACCTTGATGTAATAATACATACATCCACATACTTGTCACAATATATGAAGACGAAATGGACCCGACTTATTTAATTAATAACGCGCAGGTTCCATGCCCTCTCAACCTATAGAAATATTGGCATTGCGACCGCAAATATCACCGGGAGGCTGGAGTAACAAGTCCATGAAGGATGGTTACCGCCGTGGGGGGAGTGACAATCATCATGAGGTGGACCTTCATTACCTTTATCAACAACACCCAACACCACAGCCCTCTTTCACCAATGCTCTTACTATCACAGTGCACCAATTCCATCCGACTTGGATATAGTAGTACTCCCACTATCACACACCTCTATCACCAGCACCCTCGCTATAAGAATGTACTAGCCCACCTCTCCATGATATAGGCTATACAGTACCCCGCCAACATACAGCCTGAGGCTTTCCCATGCCAAGTAAAGGCTATGAATGTCTTGTTTCATATGTTGAAATCCTGCCTGAACATGTTGCTTCTATTCTTGGCATTTTAGATACTGTTGCTCTAGAAGTATTTTTGATCTTATCTCATTCCAGTCGACACCCGTCTAAAATAAAACAATAAACATAAAAGAAAACCGCTCAAAAGAAGGATTTTTATGCAAGCCGTCGGAAAGTATTACTGTGGGAAAAATGGTGAAAGCTGACAGTCTGAGAAAGAAACCTTTGACTAGTGATTTCCTTTCAAGCGGAAATATAGAGCGCTTGCTATTTCATAAAGCCATCATCATGTACCTTAGGGCTCATACGGGCACAAAGATGCCTCTATCTACTTTGATTTTACGTTTGAAGGATCTACATACATTAGATAGGCCAATTTAGTTATTTTCAGATCTCTAGTAGGGAGAAAATGTGGTTCACAGAAGAAAAGAGGAGGAAAAGAAAAAAAAAAGCCATCAATATGCTACTGCCGCATGGGACGTTGCACATCTTGATGAGGGTTGTGCAGAAAGCTGATCGTGTGAGTACATTAAGTGGATGTCAATATTGGAGGAGCATGTTGACAGGTGAGACGAGGTTTAGGGGAGTGTGGAGGGTCTGGGCTGCATTCAGGCACTCACTATTTAGCTGATCGATGAATGATGTATGATAGGTGACCACGCCGTTGTTTCCCCTTGTGAGACTGGTGATGTAATGGACAATTTCACATGATGGGTTACGCATGTTAGGTTTTCACCTGCGGCTAACGTTTCTGAGGTTATGCTGCCAAAAGCAGGTTCTCCAAACACCAAGTGATGGGGCAGAACTTAAGTCCTGTATTTCCTATTGAGCACTAAATGGCGAAATAATAAGTTGTTCTGTCTCATAGTAATTTATTCAAATTATCAATATTTCCCATAATAACCAAATTAACCCTTTAAGGGCGGATGATGCCTTAAGGCATCAACCTGCAGGCGGTGGATGATGCTTAAGGCATCATTTGCTGGACATCTATGAAATTGTTTTTCGAAAGGAATTATTTTAACAATAAACTTGAAATTTTCAAAGAATGTAGGTGTAACATAGTATTTTCGAATTCTTAATAAGAGAAATAAAAATATCAAGGATAACATACCACATCACGTGATAAACCTTTGAATTCTGAATTCAGAGGACAATGCCCCCGTCCCCTAGAAGTAAACATAGTCACGAGTACCCGCCCCCAAGTGTGGAGTTCTGCCATATTATCTCACCCCTGGTACAAGTTTAGCCATAGGAATAACATTAGAAAAAAATACTCAACGATCACCCCCGTATAGTGACGATACTACGCCACGGCCGTGGAGTAGTGAATTTGAGATGACGTCATATGGATTTGCTAAGTTTATTCTAATCATTGTGAAATTTTGATGATATTCAATGTCATAAAAAGGGGTGAGATAAATCCAGAACCGGACTCGAATCTGAAAATGTAGGTGTAACATAGTATTTTCGAATTCTAAATAAGAGAAATAAAAATATCAAGGATAACATACCACATCACGTGATAAACCTTTGAATTCTGAGTTCAGAGGACAATGCCCCGTCCCCTAGAAGTAAACATAGTCACGAGTACCCGCCCCCAAGTGTGGAGTTCTGCCATAGGCTTCCGTCCTAAAAGGGTTGATCAGATCATTTTGTATACTTAAATACTAAGGACACTTAGTATTAAAGTAAAATCTGTTAGTCGTGTACAATTCAAAAACGCGTGACTCATGTATCTGTATTTCTCAGGCAAGTAGTATGACTGCCAGAACGTGTTCTGTTGAATTACTTATATCAGGAACATAATGATTTGTTTGTTTGGCAACGTCTTCAGTCAATTCTCATATTTCATTTGTTTAAATAACAAATACAAGTAGAATTTGGCATCATCCTAGAGGTGTGGGGAGTTATGAAAAATCACGTTTACAATCCTTCGGGGTGTACCTAAATATAGCTAGAGGCTAGGTGTAGTTGGAATCTTAATGTGATTTAAGGTTTTGATCTAAGGATTCCGAGAGAGTCTGCCCTTAAAAAGTACTACACAAACGCATCAATGCAAATGTGCGTACTGGTCTAATGAAACTGCAGACATCTCAACTGAAGGGACACAATATCTCTTCAATAATAGGTTACATTCACATCAGCCTTTGTAGGGATAAATATCAAACTAGAAAAAACAAAATAGAAAATAAATACATAGCTCACATGGCCCCAGGACCACACAGAAACATAAAGAATGATACTTCGTATCGCCCAGAAACTGCATCCCATTTGAAAAGGGAACGTAACCCATCAGATATTGATTACACACATAGCTAAAACATTTTTATCTACACTTATTGCTTGAAATATTTAAAATCAACCACAATTTGTGCTTGTTATTTGGCAGATTAGATGCAGGATTGTTCTGATCTATGTCCAATATGCGAATATAGAAAAGAAATACTATAGTTGTGATTACTATGCCTTAGAATAATGATACCTTGCATAAGTGTATCCAATTGCCTACCTTTCCATTACTCTATCTCTGGTTGTATATATCTTGTGACCGTTCTAATGATCTCCCAGACCGCATTTTGGTTCACGTACATCTTATCTTATCTATCTCAGCTGAAGTTAAGTTCATATTTATTCAAGATCCGATTGCAAAATTACTTTAGCTGGCTTTAAAAATATCAGGCGTCATATGATGTTTTCACCGTTACTGGAATTATGCACAACTTTCTCCACAGTAATCATGAGATCTGGTAAAGCAACTCACGCTTCTCAGGCTTGCTCTGGTAATGGCAAACTTCCTCATTAATGATCCCTAATGTTTTGCATGTTTTATCTAGTCACAGTGCCCATTCCACAGCTCTTACGACGGATTGTGTGCACCATTGCTGTTAACATGAGAACATCTGACACGCCATCTCAATATTCCTTGTACCAGAAGAAAATCTCACCGCGAAGGCAAATACACGCAATCAATTCTGTGTGGGCGATACTCCACACTTGTACTTATCCAAACTTAGATTCGTTTTATGGTTCAAATTCTCTCGTCAGCTTTCGCTGTTAGAAAAAATTTTTTTAGATTCGTTTTATAATTAAGTTGACCATAGGATAAAGTTATTACGATATTAGAGTACGATCTGTAAGGACAACTTCTTGCCAAATCGCTGTGTTTAATCTTGATTCTGCAAGGGTTGGCATGAACAAGAGAAATCAAATTGTAAAGACATTTACTCTGATGAAACTTGTTGATGACGCCTATGAATCCCGACCCATTATTGTGGAAAGTTAAAGTATAAACATACTATTATGATATGTAAGTTCCATGCAAGTTCGTTTCCCTTGCGAACAAATGTCACTCTATTTCGTTCATACCTACTCTATCTAGACTTCCTCTTCATTTTGTAACAGCAATACCGCCCTTGCTTTTATCCAAATTGCGATTACCCAGAATATCAATGGGTGTCTTTGATGATATGAATGTCGCGGCAGAGATGTTAGAAAGGCCATAGCTGTTAGACAAATGAATCAGTAATTATGTTATTAACCTTTGAGATTTGTATCAATATAAATCCGTACCTTTGAACCGAACATTGATTACTGTATTCCTATAAAATTACTACTTTCACTGACAAAATTAATTACCGTTAAATATAAACAGTATTATTCTCCCACTAGGTTTATTCAGCAAAGACAACACATGTCTTCTGTATTTGCATCACGGAAAGAGAAGTTCAAACATAATTGTGAAGAAAAACGTCTCTATATATATTGCGCCCGTGCAGAGCACTAAGCAGAAGACATTTGGACCACACTTGAAATACCCTCTCCATCTGCCAGGCACCAGTTATGATGATTTGGCGGGAATGAAAATAACGATCCCACCCAGGTTGACAGTGCTTCGTCAGACATCTATCTGGGGATTTCTTGACTTTGTTTTTGTCACCTGTTTTTTATTAGTGTACATGATGAATGTCTACAGTACACAGTTCACATCAATCTCCCAACGCAGGCTTCACATCAAGATGACCTCCTGTGGATAGAGAGCGACAAGGAGTCGATAGTGAAAATATGACATGAAGTTTCGCTTCGTGGAAATCGTCTCTAGACGATTAATCTTGTCAGATGCAGCACATATATACCAGGCTTGTTGATTTTCACTTAGTTCATGGTGAAGAGATTTGGTAGCCCGACGAACGCTTGGTAAGTATCAAGGAGAGGTAAGCGCCAGATCCACTAAGGCGATTTTCCATGCGAATTTGGGTTCGCAGACGTTCACAGACGTCCGCAGACAATCGCATGGACATGCGAATGCCTTGCGACATTATTAAATATATTGAATATCGTCGCATGGGATTCGCACAGTCGCATGGATCGCAGACGCATTCGCTTGGTCGCTTTAGTGGATACGGCGCTGTAGGCCTCACTCAACCCAATATCAATTGCTGTTGGAAAAGCTTACTATTCGGAAGAGACTATATTTTCTTTTTAATTCCGTGATGTTTTAAAACTTATGACAAGGTTTGATTATGAATTTCGGAATGTTCCTTTTTAGACGATTTGATAATTCCCTATACTTTACAGGAATCTTAATATCGAATCTAATTGAGTGAGATTGTTTTCGACTCCGAACTTTTCCTCTTCTTTTTGATGTATTCCATTGCGGTTCTGTGATTGTGACTTGAGAATCAATTACAAGAGGCATTAGGATCTGTGTCGCAATAGACGGGTCTTTGATCAGCAAAGCATAGCCCAGATTAAAGATGATAGTCTCACAAGGGACGGCTCTACAAAATAAAAACACTAAATAACGTGTGACCAAAATGTCAGTATTCAGTAGTAGACATGAGGTCTAATGGCGGCCTGTAGGTTTCCATTAGAACACGTAATCTAGGATATACATGGTTTAGACTTAAGGTAAGAGTTGCAACCCAAAATGTCGAGTAGTATTTCCTCGTATAATCATGATGCTTTTTATTCCGAAGAAATGAACGCAATATGCCGGACAAAGATCCTGCACTGGTTTCTTAACGCTCATTTAGCATATCGTCCTGTAGACAAATTGGTTTTATGGTTCATTTGGCATTCTTTCTCAATGATAATTATATATATATTTGATATCTAGATTTATTATCACTTATGATTTACAACCTAATAGGGTTAGCTTTAATCCAGTCACACGTGCACTGGCTGTTACAAGCCTGGTGTTCCCACAACCAGACATTTGTACAACTGCCTATATGTGGACCATAGATATCAAGCATCAGGAGGTCAAAGCTGTACTTCCCTCTGAAGCTATTCGTCATGGTCAGATGGGTAATACTCTAAGACACCTTATGACGAACTTGTTTTGTGCATCTCAGAAAGAGTTGGCACGCAGAAACAGCAAAATCGGAGTGCACAGCATATTAAAATTCTATTTATAACCTCTACTGAAACTATGCACCGTATATGGAAGTGTCCTACGCTCAACAAACCGTGAACAACTGGACAGTCTGCACCAGACCTAAATGCAGACAAAATGACGGCCTCTTAACAGATCCCTACTGCAGGGATGAGCGTCAATGACATCATCTATCAATATGACATCACCCTATTGTCCGCGGTATTACCACGGTAACCGACGTCGTGCCAACTAATGAGTGCCTTGCGCCTGTGTGACGTCATTAATTATATAATAGGTCAAAGCTAAAGGTTAGGAGTTGGATCAGTTCACATTAAATCATAATGTCCCTTTGGCGGCGAATCCTTGAAATCCGGGATGGGCGAGAGGTGATATAATAATTGGCGACATCCAACATACAATATCAAATCAACAGGGGTCAAGAAAATTGGTTGTGTCTTGTTTCGTTTCCTGGCTAGGTACTACTTGTAATCTTTACACCTAACCTTCTTTTGTTTCTTCTTTTCGACAATAGATGTATGTATTGACACATAGCATTCGTAATGCAGTTAAAACAGTTAACGAGCTTCCATGTTATGGCTTACATACAGGATACAAGTTGACATTTAGCATGTACAGGACAAAAAATCCTCAATTACACACCTTACATACTACACTGTACTTTCATATGATGGCAGGTTCAAACGAAATTCATCTTACTCTATTTCTGTTGTTGACATAGTGAATATTGATCGGACTCGTTATACAAAATCTGAACAAATTCATGGTTTCACTGTTGCCTATTTCGTTGTTTCATATTTGTCCCTTTGTTTCAGTTTCATTTCTTTTCTCATGTCAGATATTGCTTTGTGTTATAGAATAGTCTCCAAAGAAGACTCTACAAAACAGGGAATATATACCACGGTACAACATGTATATCTGGCAGTTGTAGCTATGGTATCCAAGTGGGTTCAGATAGGAATCGGTGAAGGTATCGTTTTTTCCGGAGTTGAACCCTACAACCTTGACCCTTCCATCTGACCTCCGCCTTCCTAATAGTGCACTCACCTGTTTGCATTGCTACCCCAACCCATCCCCCTACACACCTTCTTACCCCAGCTTTCTCTGTGCACCTGTCCAACCATCACTCATCTCATGTACATGGGCTTACAGGTTCCTGAATGACTCCACAAGCAGGACCACACTGCACAGTCGTGCTCATTTAGGTTTCCAGCTCAGTGGTGGCCTAAGTGGTAGACTCAGTGCAAATGCCTAAATCCGTACTTAGCACTCAAATGTCAAGAGGGCTTTGTGATTTAGGAAATAAGCGTAACTAATGAAAGTCCTATGAGTAACACCTGTAAGTAAGATTAATGGTTTACCCTATATTGTTCTCTCTGTCTGTCTCTGTCTCTGTCTCTGTCTCTCTCTGTCTCTATTCTACTCTATCGCAAAACACATAACTACCTATTATCAACTTCCACCCAAAATACTTCCTTCGACATGTCTCGAAAAAAAACCAGAATGTGACGTTATATGGTGCAAGCGACAGGGCACGAGACTGTTGTGACATCAGGTGTGGGGAAGTTAAAAGTCAAAGTGTATTAATTATTCACCAACCAATTAACTCGCTTATGACATAGCAACCAGTATCAAGGGACATTTGGTATAAGTGGTTGTCGGAAAGATTGTCTGCATCTTGATGCTTTTCAGATGGCTGGTAACATCAGAGGACATGGCGATAAAGAGGAAGACGTTAGATGTACCTCTATCAACACACTGTAAAACATGTCATGTAAAGCATAGTAACTAGTTCTCATTCGATGAATTGTATGTATAAAAACCACCATAATCCTCATAAGAGGAGATTGTAGCGTAATCTTTCACGGCAAATCATGTTGATCAATGCGTGTTAGATATGTGATGGATCCTACTTATAATGCTTCATCTCCTCTTGCGGTTTCCGCTATCGACATGGAAAGAGCACTCAATTAGTGCTGATATAGTTATAATTTATATGTGATGAGATTACACCGCTATGACTAGATAATCTGTGCGCCTTTACAAAACAAATGTGAAAATAAAACATGAGAAAAACCTGTGGAGAAAATGATGCTGTATCGAGCACGTTGACTTTTTCTCAACTAACTCTAACCATTCCCATAACATCGGAGCCCCAAAATAATAAACATCTTTGAGACTGTTATCAACCTTCAACGGTAGCAAATTGCTCACCATTCTGCGTGTCCAGTACACTAGATTTCCACTATAGTATATCAACACTGAGAGGTGTACGCATAGCTTGTGTAGAAATGTACCATGAAGTTCAAAGCTTGAGCAGCCTGATATCTAACATACAAAGTGATAATTGATAGTTCAAAACCGTGTGTGTGACCTTTGGAATGGCGCTGTTATATGCCGCCTCTCTCGTGTATACATACGCCCTTGGACTTCTTAAAGGCAGTTTGTATACCCCTTCAAGTAATCCACTACTGGAAGCTATGCCCATGCCTGCTGTCCCTTTCATATCTAGGAGAAAGTTATCTAGTATTATCCCCCTATGCTTTATAATTTGATAGGTTCCTTAACTCCCCGAGCACACATTTGGGGCCCATTACGTACCCCGCGGAGGTTTCCTAATGACAAACCAGATTTTACGACTGCTGCAAAGGCGTATGGAGGTTGAATGGTTCACTTGGGAACATCGATACAGGCTGCAACGAAGGAGAGTAAACTACATATTGGACTTGGTTGACCATTAATGAAAATGTCAATAATAGTTCTGTTTTTTCTGTATTTATATATATATATATATATATATATATATATATATATATATATATATATATAAATATATATATATATGAAAAAAAAATTCACTCATGAAATGGTATCCGCACCAATAAATCCCCAAGGGAAAGTGAGGTGCATGAACCATATAAATATAGAGAGAAAAATATGCCATAACTATATATATGGAGCGTGGTTTCCTCTTCGGAACATAATTTTAAAGGTTCTCAGTCATATCTAGTTGAAATGAAGCTTGAATATACAGTTTCTAATCGAAAACGTATATATAGATGTACATGCTTGGCTCGGGTTCGACCCATAGTTCCACTATGAGAAGCCCCCAATATACTGGCTATAGGAGCGCTCTATTCTTTGATCAGAGTATTAACACTGGGACAAGAGGGAGCATCCACTCAATGCGGCTTTCTAGGGGGCTCTCGTGACGGAGCCTAATTCTACTCTACTGACAATAATCCGAGGATCAGGTACTCAGTGACAATAGGCACTGTCCCCAGTCTCCACCAATCAACGTACAGCAAACTAGGTCGAGTAGGCTATGCTGTGAGCGACTGGAAACAAGGCTCCGCTTATTAGTGTCAGGTAGGAGCTGCGGTGTTTTCTGCCTGAGGTAAAATCCATTGTTCTTGTGAAGTTATATGTTTTTCATCGGCGGTCAAAATTTGTTATTCATGTCTTTATCTGTAAGTTCATCAAAATTGCTGCAGGATTTACAATGCAACGTTATATCTACGTTAGTGTTTGAATAACGTCTGTAGCTAATTCTATAGACAGCGTCTGTTTTATAATTATCAATTGTCTCTCTATGATAATTATGATTACCAAGTGTCGCTGTATCTGAAGAACTTAAACAAAAATTGAAAAACTATGTTTTAGTAAGATTGAGAGGAAGGGGAAACGAATCAAAGAGTGAAACAAACTATAGAACAGCATAGTAACTACTCCCCATTTTCAATTTTGATATGTCTTCTTCTTTCTCTTTTTCTTTTAATTTTTCCTTATTTCATGCTACACTATGAATACGTGCTTCTATCGTTCAGTTCCCAGATATAAACCTGCATTGCCTACTAGGTTATATGATGCAAACTTTTCCAATACTTATCAAGTGTCATGTATCAAGTATGCCATCTCTATATCTTACTATGCCAGAATGAGGATGCTTATTTCAAAATACTTCTCTACCCCTCATATTGTTTCTCCTCGAAAGAGAAAAGGGAATTAATAAGGTTCAACTGTGCTAGATAATAGACTTCACAGCACCATATGGAATGTGGATGTTATTTCTAATATGAATAAACTGCTTGAAATAACAACATATTGGAAAACCCTTACAGTGAGAAGATAGGTACATTGGATGGTTGCATAAAAGTGTGCTCTGATATACGATAAAGAAATCCACAGCTATATTTTGTTTAATATGGAGTTTTCTCCATTTCTGCCGAGCCTGATCTTATTTCTTATTGCACATTACAGTGTGCAGACTAAAGTAAAGTGTAAGCTTGTAGGCTGGAGAACCAAACAGTTCCACATCTGTCTCTTTGCGAAGTGTAAGGATTTATATTACATGTTCAGCCCCTGCTAGGATTACATAAGATATCAGGCCTGTATGGTATGAGACGTCAGTTTGGAGGAAACCAGTAACCGTACAGTGGCAGTATAGCTCTGGCCATTTTCTGATATTGTTAGGGCTGCCCACAATAGACTGTTGACAGGATCTATTATTTACAATGTAAGGGCATCTTTCTAGGTGATGGGGAATGTGTACTGGGGTCTTGAATTATCAGTGAATAAGAGAAGTTATCGATATGTTCTCTTGAGAGTAGAGAGTAGTGATGCAACAGGCGTTTCCTGAAAGATATACTGATTTAGCATAAAATAGAAACTAGTAGGATACAATAGTTACCTTCCAAGGTGACATAATTATTGGGCAATAGTATATAAAATAGATATGGCATTTACTGTTTTATAATCTAAACTATAATACACTAGATAGAGTAGAAGCTATTCTCGAGCTATAAGGACAAACAGGATAGACTTTACTGCGTAGAATTCATGCCTTGCACCTTCAGTTATTTTATAAAAAAACATGCATTTTTTTCAGATTCCGAGGAGGAACACCTTTAGGGAAATAAGGGAAGATCCGACGTGTTCTAAAACTCCCTCAATAGTGAAAAGAGCAGCTCTTTCAGTCACCCTGAGGTCACTTCACACAGTAAACATGAGGCTTATACGGGCCTCAAAGTAATGCCTGCGTTTAGAGTGCGACTAGAGACCTGTGAGAAGCCCTGCAGGCTACACAGGAGGCAGGGTAAGCCGGGAGGGGCTGGCGGGACTCCCTCAGCTTCCCGCCGGTTCTGGCAGCTTCCCGCGCCCGTCCACCGACCCCCGTCCTGGCCCAGGCCGTATTAAACGTCTCGTGCACACGTCCCTCAATGACAACACTCGGTGCTATCTCCTGGGCCCGACTGAAATCACTTCTGTGTCCCTGCTCAGAGTCCCACACTTGTGTGTGCGTAAATAACATGTATGTAACCATGCTGGCCCTGCCCCTGTGGCCACTGCCCTCTGTATGCATGCGAGTTGAATGTCAGGAGTCCTTTATGGGAAGGGTGATAATGGGTGAGATGTAGAAGGGTACAGGAGGATGCTGGCTTACCTCCAATTATGATGGGGTCCCCGGGCGGGTTGTGATCGTACTTACTGGTCCCATCTGCCATATCCATTGGAGGTTGGGCCTCGTCGGCCGCCGCTGCCGACAGCGAGCCGGGCAGACTCGGCACTGACATCGGCAACGATGCTTCTTCGCTCACGCGCTCCCTCACTCCGAGCCTACCCCCAGCCTCCTCCTCCTCTCTTCTCCCTCTCCTTCTCTCTCAATCTCTCGTGCGTTATTCTCCCACAACCAGCGCACTCGCTCTCTTTCTCCCTAGCCTTAGGAGCGACCGGGAGCTCTGCCCGACCCTCCCACCCCCATCTCCCGTCTCTCTGCCCATGCCCCCTCCCTCCCTCTGTCTCTCTCACCCTCCCCGCCCATTGCTGCCGCGTCGGAGCCAACAGCCAATCAGCGGTCGCGTAACCCTTCAGCCCGGATACCCAGTTTCTACAAATACTGACGGCTGGCGGGAGTGGGCATCGCGGGCGTTTCAGGGGCTTTTCGTGACTGAGCAATAACGTGGTTTGAAAGGCTGCTATGACTTATGGCTAAAGTGAAAGGTTACTTCCTTGAGAATGCACGGAGTTGATATGGTTGCCGTTTCCTATGTTTACAGTAGGACACTGGTCTTTCAGCCTGTTATTTTGCTCACCGACCTCTATACACGGTCATCCAAGTCCGTGTTTTGCTGTTTAGCGTGATAATGAAAAGCAATTATCTCATTTTTTTAGCAGATATAGCGCTATATATCCGTATATATGCAGAATCGTACCCAAGATATCGGTTATTCTTTGACATTAATCAAAACCTTTTTTTATGCAGTATAATTACGTTATACCAGGTTAATGGATAAAGGTTCATCATCTAAACATGTATGTACATTGTATAGGTATTCTAAATAAAGATGGCATAACTGTAATGACTCCTACCCAACTCCACCCTTCTGTATTTGATGAATATTCATAATTATAGACTTAAGCATGCCGTCAGAGGTATACCATCGTCGCAATATCTGTCAGCAATTAAATCGGACAGGTTTACCTAAACGGTATAGACAGGAAGTGAAATATAAGAGAAAATGATAATATGATCGTGTTCTCTGATCTTTGAAATTTATCTATTAACTACATTGACACCTAAGTACACAGCCTATGTCCTGTCTAATTAGGTCAGACACGCAATGTCATTAACCTCTATCCCCGATGCCTGCCATAATTGTGTAGTACGGACGGCTTCCATTGGTGCATGACATAACCAATCAGCGTTTTCATGCCATTACTGTCATTCTATAACCCTCATATAGTACCACCTAGAATCTCAAAGTAAAGAAACACACACTGATGTCTAATAACTGTTGCAGTTCTCATCGGTGCTTTAAGAGGCAGAACTTTGATGGTGAACAGTTGATGTTGTTTGGTATAAACGATACAATTTGACATCTTACTGTTGGTAGTATCTATAATAATTGATGTTTATATGTAACATAATAGATTCGTGGAGCATCTATGATTGTCATGTTTCTATATTGTAATGTGTAAAATACCTGGACACATGAATATCGGATATCGTTTATTGAATACATTGAACATTCATATCATTAGACTCCTTTAATGTAAATTATAGTCACAGATCTACTCAACGTTTTAATTTGATATACCAGTGATATATGAGTCACACCTCTGTACCACAATATGTAAATGAAACAAGACCGATAATCCTCATCTCTTCCTCCACACCACGAGAATTCTCGATCACTTCTCCACAAACCGGCCTGAGAATCGATAGTGGCGCCACCCGGTCCTGCCTTGAGCGGTGGGATAGCCGGGCGGCGACTTGACGAACTACTGTCATTCTGTCACCGCAAGGCTTAGTAGTACATGAGATTAGGCCTAATCCCCAGGCGTTTAGGTAACGTCAATCGCCCCTCACTACATCACGGGCTTGGAGCAGTGACGGTAATTATACACCAATCTTCTCGGGTATTCTAAATACATAAATGCATAAGTTACGCGTGGCTTGTCATATTTATATGCAGGCTGCCATGGCAATAGAGGCTCGAAAATTGGGAGCTATTGCAATGGTAAACAGTATCATTGATTAATGATCGGGGTTGTGATCAACTGAACTACGTGCCAGCATATATATCTATTTTACAGCAGGTGGCACTAAGAGCCTTTTATGAATATGACGTGACGTCATGGAGACCGCTTTAATTTTTTTCACACTTTTCCCTTATCTCATCTCACAGAGGCCATCCATGTCTCAGCTATATCTGATTATATCCAGTATTTAATGTGAAAAGGATATTTATATATTTATGTATTTTAGACTTTCGTCTCTATGTCGTCCTCAACATTTCATTGCTTTCTCACTTGACTTTGAATCTCAGTCAGTTATCATTAGTTGATAATGTGCTACTATGCCATTAGATTCGTGTCATCATGAGACACCTAGAGGGTAAGTAATACTTGAGTAATAATTAAGAATTACCGATCCCCCTCATACTTTGAGACCTTAACATTTCCACTATACAATGAGATAAAGGCATAAAACAGTATTTAACAATTTAACTACATATATGCATATAATAATCAGATATATCTAGCCCACCACCATTATGCTAATCATGGTTGTATTATAGGCCGTGCAACACTATTGGGGACTGAAAACTAATTATTTTTGACTTAGTTTACAAAGTTTCTCATAACTTAGGCTCTAAACAAGATACACATTTGCAAAAGGTAGCATATCAAACCTAAGATTATGGGCTTTATTGTAATTTACTATATACCCATGCCGTATGTACTGTAAATACACACTGTTTCACCATATAACGTAAAAGTACTGTACGGACCACTGGTCCGTACACTATTATATGGACTACCTACCCATACTCGTTTATTAAGATATTGATTGTTAAGCCAAATGAAATTCTTTTTTTTAAATTTCGGGTATATAGTTAATATAGAACGACCGACCATGCTTGTACAAGCCACAAAACTCGAAAATAATTCACGGTTTGTACGGAACTCGGCGTAAACGCCCCGTTACGTACGAACCGTGAATTATCATCTCGTTTTGTAGCTTGTACAGCATGGTCAGGACGTTCTATATAAGTATATATTGAATTCATTTAGGCAGTTGATCTGTTTTCCTTTTTTATGTATTTTCTCAGAAATCATGTTAAAAGTTATGCAAAATGTTTGACTCCTAAAATATTATAGAAGATTCCATAGAATTCCATGTGGAACAAAAATCTAAACCCAGCTTGATTAAGTAGAGAATTATTTTACAATCATTTTGATATCTTAACTTTTGTTGTGCTCACAGTAGAAGTGAAAGTGGACTGTTTTGTTATGAAAATACAAAAGTACCAAAAACCGCTTTTTGTGATATCTGCCATATGTCAAAGCATTGTCATAGTAGGCGAAAAATGGAGAAAAAAGGCTTGGTTGGGAAAGATGCAACATTTTGATATTGTAATTCCAAAGAATGTTTTCCCTTAGTTGTTATTTATAAACAAATGCTTACCTAAACTAATTCGTTATGCAGCACAAGTCAATCTATAAGATCTTTGAGGGAAAAACTATTTGAATTCACATCCCACCATAATCCCTAATATGCCTTCCTAACCTATAGATACAAGTGATCATGAAAATTCAAAATTTAATAAACTTGATCGATATACTCTGGTGCGTTCTAAGATAGACTTTTCGTATCTTCTTGCACACGTATCAATGTGGCTCGTGTGTGTTTTAAGTAGCAATTGCCTCTCCCTGTCCCAGCAAGAGCTGATTGGATGGGACCAAGGCCTGGTATTCTCCCAGGGTGGAGAGGCCCACACCTACACTCTCCACCACACACCCCTCACTCTCCAACCCGCTGTGCAAATATTGAACATTGGATTCGGATAGGAAGAGTGTGGGAAAGAGCTGCGGTTGGGATTGATCAGAACTGACTGAGATACATGCTTTATGGCGGATTGATGGCGTTAGGAGGCGTGTGTGTATAGGGAGGGGATGGATACGAGTCGCCTGAATAAACACCTGGATAAATACCTGGATGTGTGTGGGAGCAGCATACACGTTCAGTTTCACCTGTAAAACCCTCCAGCTGGCCCTACCTGGTCCACATATGTTGTTCTGTTTCCCCAAACCGAGGAACTGTTTATAAAACTGTAACTTAGAAAAAATATACACGTCTTACCTCGTAGATAAAGATGGAAAACATAAAAAGAAACCCTTCCTCACTAATACTAGGACGTGAGACCTGGGTTTTCTAACCGACATTTGGCGTGCTAGAAACGATAGAATACCAGATTTTGAATCATTCACTTCGGTAATGTGAATCCATTTTCTATGCAGCTCTATCTAACCTAAAAGTTCCATACCCAACGATTTTCTAGCCAGAATATGCGTCCAATGGAATAATGTGACATTTAGTGGTAAATCTATCAAGTAACTCTAGAAGGGTTAGTAGCAGGGATCTGTCTATCCTGGTGACATTCAATATTCGATATCAGTAAACCTCAACCCTGTGTGTATGTAAGTGAGGTGATTCGTGCTGCTTTCTACCGGCCTTTAGGTCTGCCGCCTGCCAATATTATGTCGTCTGCGCATGAAGAAAAAAAACCTCATATGGTGCTCTTTATGTAAAACCTTAAAAAAGGAATTCAAGGAAGGCATTTAAGGCACAAAATTTTAGGATGCATTGTCATATATTCAAATGTTATTATGATATATACTCTTACAAAATAGTTGCTGAATGACCTCATTTTCTCTGAAAGGAGGTCTGCTAATATACTTGAAATCACACGTGAACAAGGGCATTATGAGGAGGGGGGGGGGGCATAGAGAACTAATGTCTCCATCTATGATAGCTCAAGGGTCTCTAATATGACTATTTGTATGTTTGATATTTTACAGGGTAAACAGTTTAAATTGATGCTATTGGGGCCATGATCTAAGGTTACAGATATAATAATGTGTATTATACTATAACCCATTATATAACAGCACATTGCGATTCGGTCTGGTGATTATATATATTTTAATAAAAATATTTTCAATAAATGCTACACTTGTAAAAGCCAAAGAATGTAGTGATAATCAAACACATGTACCCTCATTGTAGAATAATAGATCAATATACTAACTATTTGAAGGCATGAAATATGTATATCTATTTAAATGTATGTTCACTATCTCATTCACACACAAAGTCATAGCAAATGCATTTAACCGACATAAACTTGGTCTGTTACACTTCATTAATACATACAGGTATGTGTTTAAGGAAATCGAAAATGTAAATCTCCTCAGTGAAACTTCAATTTAATGAAAATGGGATAGATAAAATTTCATGTATAAATAATGGAAATAAAGGCTGTTTAAGTTAGAAAAAAAAGGGCCTCCGGTTGCTTTCCCTTTTTTTGTTTTAGTGTGCTGTTAGCATGTAGAACATTTATCATTCGACGGGAAAAAAGAAATGTATAACACTTCATTCCATAGTCCTGATAATATTCATAATTCTATAAGGCAGAACACTTTAGCACCACTCCTCGTGGTTCATGGTTCGTGGTTCAACCTTGATAGCGAGATTCAAAACAAGCTGCGTCACTGGCTATCTTGATCGGTCTCTGGTGACATCTTAAAATGCTTTAGTTTAAGACTTCAGTGGCAGTTTGCCGCGTCTCGAAAGGACATCCCAATGCTAGCCACAATATTTATCAAAGGCATAGACTGCAAAACATGCATCTTGTGTTTAAATATGTATTCAGCTTTATTATCACCAAATACATTTTTCCCGATTTGTCAGGCTACATCGTATAAGTTTGATTTATTACGTTCTGACGTTGTGAAGATTATCTTTTCAACATAACGCCATCATCACTACCACATCGTATAAAGGACTTTAAGTTTAAACATGAATTTACACTTACATCCTACTTTATGTCTACATTCTAAACGCCAGATGCAGCAACGGTAATAGAGACTTGAAGTAAATATATACGGAATGCAATGAGGAAAGAGTGTTTGAGTTGAACATTGTAATTGCTATTATTGCGTTCATCATATAATCAACTTGGTTTTTGAATAAGTTGCCCACATTGTTACACAAATAGGCCAATATTACATCTAAATTATATTTTTGTGGTGTTACCAGGTGTGCTTATAGTTAGTGGCAGTGATCAGGGATGCCCAATATCTCCTTTTCCCTGATTTGATAAAGACTTCATAGATAACACAGTGCACATGTGGTATATAAACCTAACGCCTTCATTACACATACTACCTCGGACAATAGATCATCCGGTGAAAACTAGAAGTTGCCGTCCGTATTGAAACCGAAGACTATATTATGATAAATCGTATAGCAATCCACCAGATCTAAATCTAATTGAAGAGAATGTTTCACGATAAATAAATAACCACTTACAATTTATCATCGTGATAGAAATGTCTAAACTTCAGTTGCATTCATTAAGGCGGAGGATAGATGGTCGAAGTTAACGGCAATAAGTTTACTTTTTTCATGAAAGTTATGATTGTATCTCTCAGTCAGGTGAATACTAAAGATAGAACAGTAATCAACGTACGAATGTGCGCATACAAATTTTGAAAAATATGAATAGTGTTTATTCTGAGTCTAGGAGTGTAGTTCTTAAATGTTAGGAGATATTGGTTAACCTTTTAACAGCAGAAAGATGCCTCCAGGCATTCCCCTGGCTACGGCAGGAAGATGCCTCCAGGCATTCCCCTGGCTATGGCAGGAAGATGCCTCAAGGCATCTTAGAGGTATCATTGATACTTATATACAAAATCCAATAGATAAAAAGATGATTGTTTGATTTAAAGGAAATTTTGACAATTTATAATAGGCATATTGACCTTAGATTTGATATAATAAAATATGATCAGTCACCAAGGTAAATTACTTAAATCACATGACACATCACATGACATTGCTATTTCCCCAAAAAAAGGTGCCTGCCGTAGCAGGGTCATTTGGGGAGGCAATGCCTGCCGTGTACAGGTGAACAGGGGAACTGGGTGCTGCAGGGAAAGGGTTAAGGTTATTTACCCATGTCTGGGTATAACGTCTATAATTCAAGACGTACGGGTCTGATAATACATGCCGATTGAACCATGCCATATCAGCATTACATGTAGTGCATGATACCCTTTACACACTTTTCAATGTGGTGTAGAGGCAATGTAAGAAGCGGTAAATATCTTTAGATACTCTGGGTATATATCTTATGTTAGGTGGTGGTATAAACTGCCTTGATTTGATACACGTTCAGGAGGTCTTGGTCATTGAAATAGGAGACCACCTCAAATCTCGTAATTCCTGAGCAAGTGTAGCTTGGATAGAGGAAAGTGAAAAAAGAGTTATAGAATATGATGCAGGCTGTGGGAGACAGGATACATTGCCACATGTCAGCTTCCATTACCAATCTGAGCAATCGAGTTAAAATAAGTCAAGGAAAATATATAGCAGCTAGTTAGATATTCATAAATACAAGGTGCAGGGAAGGCTGTCAAGAAAACACAACTCATATGAGAGTACACGAATCTCTTAGGTCAGGATCTCTCACTTATGACTCTTTCCAGTGCAAGTTTATCGACAATTGCATGGATAAATATGGAAGATATTAACGAAAACAATAGCTAATTGCAACAGGTCAGAATTGAAGGTTACATACAGTATATTATTAAATATATGTTCTTCTAAAAAGGTGTATTATTCTATAAGAACTACACATTCTACTCACTACTTTTAGAGGGTTTTCTTCAGTTTAAAACTGCACTTATATATTGTTAGGTGATCTAAATATACAAACTTTCGAACATTCCCCAATCATTATATCGAAATGAACGAAATTGGATTTCTAAAAAATGAGTTGATCGGTGCACTTACAATTGACCCAATCACTCTATTTAATATTAGTTGCAATTATCCTTTGAAAATTGTTTAATCCTATCTGATAGATGAGATTCCCTTCTAGACTCTATAAATCATGAAAAGTGTCATACATTTATAAGTCGATACAATTAGCATATAACGGTGGCATTAGAAATATTACATAGTTCAAGAAACCCATCGTGGTGACTTTATCAGATGGACCGCTGGGGAACTTATACGATACACTGAAACGAAGAAGTTAGTTTGTACAAGGGAGAGAACATCCTAGAACCATGTGTACATGTGTGTCTGTGAAGGCGGTGGTGTACACTTGAATGTTCGAGTAGAGGAGATACGAGCAGTGCTGATACGAGTAGGGTGGTGGAGTGTGAATGTCGGTGCAAACATGTGGCTCCTCTCCTCACTCAGCTCTGTCAGGGACCCCGCTACAACCAGGCGTGCCGTCCGTAGATCTATCTTACACTCAGACTAGTGTGGTCATTCGTCTGGTAGTCGCGTGCAGCCATTCCCCCAGGGGAGTATGTCCTAGTTAAGTGCCTTAAGGCTAGATGTAGGAGACCCCACTCAAGGAAATCACCAGGCACGTAAACCATACTATGGTGAGTATACGTGCGCGTCAACATTCACAGTATGGTAGCTCCACGGGGATCTGGTGAAAGGTGGATAGCATTGTAGGTTCACGAAGGCAGGTCGGAAAATCGGAAAATGGTACAAAAGCAATGCTTCCAGTCCATATGCATTGTAGCACGCTAAAGGTTTGATGTAGACAAATTTATATGAATTGATAAACAAATATCTATTCTACAGCAGATCACTAGGTCTTTTTAAAGATATACCTATCCATAGAGTTTATGATTTCTTTAATACATTACTTGCATTTTTCATAGGATCAGGGATGCCAGTTGGGGTCCGAACACAAAGTGTAAATAGTTTTCATGAGGAATTGGCTGTCTCAGAGCGACGGAGAAACGTTGAAACCACGTCAGTCAGAGAATGGAGCTGAGTGTCTGTACGGAGGTTCAATCTACTGTTCTAGTTCTGTTTTATTGTTCAATTAATATCATGTTTGTTTTACACAAAGTAATGTAACTTCATATACTGACATGAAAACGTAGATTTCTATAGAAAGTTTGCACATATGATATGGAGCGATACACATGCTACGAAAAAAGAAGGCAGATCATATGGCCGAACCAACGTGTATTAATATTAGAACAGCGACCTAAAACCTGTATCCCACCCCTCAGCGATTTGTCCTCACACCAGGTGTGTGGATGTGTGGTCACGCAGCTGCCACCTCCCCGTTACAACGCTTTGAACCACCTACCGGGCACACGGGGAACTGGCGGTAAATATTTGTGGCGGGGTAATTGATGGGAGGCCATGTTCATGTGGATATGGAATACTTGGATCAATCTAGCCCGAGATGCAATTACCTGGAACACGGCGTTGGCCACTCTTACATGGCCGATCTGTGGTGTATCAAGACGTTATATCAGGGTATACTCTGATACATGTTGCGACAAATCATTTCTGTTTGCATAAGTAGTTCAAGAGTTTCATCCTCCTCTTCTTCGTTATTAGTCTGGGAAGTTTTTTTTTCCAAATGTTGACCTTTTCCCTAATGGTTGTTTACCTCACAGGTTATTGTGTTCTGATAGGCAACAATGATATTCAATGCCATTTTCTTCTTTTCTGATCATGGGGATTGGATGTTTTAATTACTAACATCGATGGTTTCTTTCTTCCTAAACAAAACTAGTATAAAAAATAATCCAATATTAGCCAGAATTACATGGAACTATACAGTACCACACAGTCTTGTGATGGTTGCTGCGATTCCACTAACATTGGGATAGCCTAAAAAACTTCGATAAGCAATATAAAGGTTGTCTAGATACAATTTCCCCATTTGTTTTCCTGATACGATTGATATAAGCACTGACCCCAGACCTGGCCTGTAAAGTCAACGAGGTTAACCAACACAAAGCAAGGCGTGAGATGTCTCAAAAACACAAGCTGACTTATCAGTGATAAGGGTAACCACACTGTTTGTGTCATAGTTGTCGGGTTTGAAGAGAATAAGCATTTTTGCCCACATAAAGTGTCTTCTTCTTTTTTTAAAAACATTTGAGGTGGGGGATTACATCATGGGTCAATGATTAGCATTCCGAGCAATGAAGGCTGGTCCAGAACTTCAGTTGCCGCTATTGCTGCTACTCCACAATATCATTCTCTCAACTGAACTGAAAGGGCCGATCTCCCTGTACTATCACCCTAGCTGTAGCAACGATGTAACAACCGTACCTGTGAATTATACTTATCCATAGCCTCAAGAAAATGTGTTATCGACCAGCATAATAAGAAAACAATCCCATCCATTGGTTAAAGATGAGATGCAATCCACATGATGCAAGGCAAATCATGATTATGCTTTAGATTATTTGAATACATATACGCGTGTTCAAAATATGTGTCATAATAAAAATGACCCTGCTCTAAAAGCACTGCAGTCAGTACAAGCGTAGGTTTACAGGATATTGCTTCTTCGTCGACGGAGTATATTCACGTTGCAAAATAACATTAAGGTTTTGAGATGCTGATCTTCAAGCTACTGTTTATTAATTCTGCCGACTTAAACTGCTATACACAACGCAAGATGTCATCTATTACCATGATTGAATCCGCATGAGCCACAGTCCATCAGGTGTCTGCGATGTAGGTAGAGTGGTGCGTAAATGGATGACTATATTGAAACCAATTCCAATGGCCGATATTCGGTCGATTTAATGCTAAGGATAGATGATTGGGAAGATGCTCGTATTTAAAATGGTCATCGGTTGATTTAGCTAAGCCTAGGCAATAAGGCCACCACCGAAGGACTCGCTCAACGACCGACAGAATAAAAAGATTTTCTCTTCATCGTTTAGTATCGCCTATTATCCTACCCCTAATAAAAAACGCCATATGTTTAACATTGACTCAATGTATTTGACATAGCGTTGGATAAAGTGTTATTTATGCACCGAGGTGAATAAAAAAACGGACCAATCAGGGACGAGATAACGAAAGTAGATCCGGCAGCATTGATAGCTACTAACAAGGATAATTACAAATATTCTCTGTATATCGGTGAGATGGGGTAGGATAAATATGAAACCGAACTCGAGTTAGCATTCTCAATGTTTATACCACTCTGGTCACGTCTGCTACTCACTACACTCGGCTACGCCTCGTGTGGTAATACACAACCTGCCCATCGTGGCATAAACATTGGCAAGGCTAACTCTCGTTTGGTTTCTACTAAGTATATGACTCTTAGATCATTACAATTTCTATATGATTTTCTATATTCCTTTCCCCTTGTGAATATACATTATTTTTCCTATCATCGATAATAATGTTTTATTTGAATGGAGAACCGAACATATAATTGGAAATTGAATATGAAATTGAAAATAACCTTCACCTAATACAAGGTAAAGGCCACTTGTATTGGCAGACGGGCACCTCAATATTGAAATGCTGACTCATCCAGACGTGACAAACATCAAATACTTGTACTGACGTAGTTGGACGGGGCTCTGTTCTCTATCAAAGCACAATTTTCTGTTTCTCGTTTCTTTAATGCTGCATTGTGTAGCTACAGGTTCTGTTTGTCATTGTCGCTTCACACAGCCATGTGCCTTATGTACGGCAAATCTCATACCAGGGGACTTCAGCAGCAACTCATTTGCTTTACCTTTAGGATTTGTGCTCTGGACAAAAATGATCATACGTTTTTCTCTCAATTCCTGGGCCTATTTTATGTATAGTGGATAGCGCAAATGATTGAAGCATATACATCCTCTCTTTCATAATCTATACTTCTCAATACGTCTGAGCTGACATAGTTATTTTCCAAAGCAGAGGAAAATACCGAAGCGCAATCAGTTTGAGGTGGGAGGACCGAAATGTGATCGATATGTAAACGGTGGCCACTGAAACGGGATCTTTCGAAACAGTGCATAAAAGGATGGAGGTATGCAAATAGATGGCACTGCTTTCAAACAGAAATGCGTCAGGGGAAAAGCACACTCAGGAAGCCCGGATGTAAAGCGTGCTGGGTAAGCATAAAACGCCATCAGAGAATGGCTCTAAACCCTTTAATCATGGAACTGAGCAAGGTACAGGAATATCAAGGAATATATTCCGTTTTTTTTCTGCGACAGGCTTTCATCTTCAATCCTATTTATAACGCTTATAAATGAAGGCGTTTTTGCATACAGGCAACAGCTTTGCCATGTTAGCCAATTTAGTGAGCTAAAGTCAAAAACATAATGCCCTGATATGTTTTATAGCATCTGCCGTTTGAAGTACCTGGAGACATTAAATCATCTTCCCTTTGAATACAAAGAAGACCACCTTGTCGTTGATGTGGGATCTTGAATCAACTGAGGAAGGGCCGTGTTGTAATTGCCTACCTTAGGCAGAGCCAATTAAATAGATTGCCTATCTGAATTGCATAAAAATCTCATGGAAATAACAACATCTCTATCTATTACGCGTCTTAGAACGAAGCGGAATTCATTACCAGACTATGTAACTGATAAACACAACAGCTAATGTATTCATGTATTTCTTGAGGCTGGGAATGATGTTTTATTAAGCCTCTTAATGAATATCATGTATGGGACTGCTTACTAATGTATGTCACTGTTTACTTTCATGACCTAATTTGTATTTTTGTTTTGACGGGTCACGGATACAAACAATTTCGCTTGATACTCAGAAAGGGTTATTTCTTTTAGCAGTATTCATTATTTAGAATTTATACTGGACACGCCTTTTACTAACTTTAAATCCTGGAGAGGGGAATGCTATATCTTCTTCGGAGTAACTTGATCTCCATAAAACATAACACTATATGGAGAATATCATTCTATAAAAAGGCATGCTCTAGTGTATGCATATCGGAATTGGTTGTAACAGAGGGGTTAAAGCTATAATAAATCACATACATCAACAGTCAATTATGAAGCAGGGATGGAATAAAAAAAAACTTTACGCCGAGGGGATTTTCACTCAAAGGGCGTTTCCTATCACAATTTTGTGAATGGAGGCATGCAATCGGAAACAGTCCTGACCGTCAAGGGGCCTCCTACTCCACGCCTCTGTTTTACCATTAACGACGACTGTCACCATGGAAACCACGCGCTACAACGCAAGGTCTTCAATCAGGCGAGCTTTCATCACTGGTCGCTAGGTGGCAGCAGGATGGGTGTTAATCCAACTGTCCTACAGTCTTATAGAATGGAACCTGGGTGTGGATAATATGCCTCTCTGTATGTGGATAACAAGCTTAGAACACATAGCATCAAAAACCAATGGGCTAATCATTACTGTCTCTTTAGATATACATAGACAATAATCGATGGTTTTGTGGACAGGCGGCCGTAAACCACGAGAGGTTGACGCGTAGTAATACACGAGCGTTAGCGAGTGTATTACGACGTCAACCTCGAGTTGTTTACAGAGCCGCCTGTCCACATAACCATCGTTTGTTGCATTTATTATCCATCTTTTCGTATGAATTAAACCCATTAATTACCATATAAACGGGTATAACAACAGGGACTATTTCTTTGCTCTACATCACAAAGGGGCTATTTTCCCCGTATACCATGGTTTTGAGGCCGTATACCACAGGTTTGAATCCGTATACCACAGTTATGGTATCTGACAGGTGTTATACAATGGGTCGTGGTTTACTGAATCCCCATACATTTTCAATGGAGTCTTTGTATACGATGGATAATAAGCATACTGAGCCAACATGCGTTAATTGTACCACCCATCCATGTACAACCACCTCAGCTATCAGGGTGGACGTGACAGAGTAGGCTAAGGTCCTCCGATCGAGGATGTATACTACTTGTATGTGAATATATCATATACTTTAAAACTAGGCTAGTCTCCTTACTATTGTTGTCAATTGTCTAGGTTATCACTGTCATCCGAGAAATGCTATTAGCTGGTTGTTCGGTACTTTGTTGTAGGTGAGATGTCAATCAATGCAAACCAGCCATATTTGCACCTTATGAAAAAGTATAAAACAAAAACACAAAGTAGATGAAAATTTTGAATCATTTGTTCATTCGAGTGGTTTTCATTATAGCTATTGAAAGTATGAGTTCATATCAACTTTTAAGCAATATAACAGTTCAATAGATTGCAATAGTATATTTTGTCCTCCTTAGTGACTGGTGTTGAAAGGGAAACCAAATGAAGAGAATGAATGAGAGCAGCTAAGAATAACCTTCTCAATTTTGCTTTGCTGAGGGATCTTTAATTCTATTTTGAATCGTAATTATTAGTCTTTCTGTTTAAGTAATTAGAATCGCATCCCTCACTTCAGTTTTCTTTAAAAGGGAATCTTTCAGAACATGCTCTCTCAGCTTAGTTGAGTTAGCTATTTCCCAAAGCAATGGACATCAAGGTTGAGCATTATTTTTCCTTTCTCCTGGTAATATTAGTTACCACTGAATGCTAAGCCAATGTTATTCAGACAAAATATAGGAAATACCTATAAATGAGTCATGATATTCCAAGAGTAGATGTATGTCAGATATGTTTATTGAAACTCTACAATGGTATTAGGGATTCAGTGCAGTCTCTCTTCATTCTATAATCAGGAATACAGTACAAATGTGACAATTAAGTGTTTTAATATCTCGACTATTAGCTATAATCCCGGACAAAAACATCCAATAAAGACTTCGAACTGGATTCATAATTCGTGGTAAACTTTAACCTATCCAAGGCACAGACAATCAACCCTTTAACCTAAGTTACGTATCAGCCACACAGGATCCGGAGCCCTGACAAGATTTCAAGTGTATCGCATTTGATTTTTTTTTATAATGCTATAGGTATAATTACTGCAAGAAACTCTGTCATGAAGATACATATGTCAGTGGTAGAAATATTGAACATGCCTACGTAAATATTTTCGGCATACATCAGATTGGGTAATTCGTAATTTCAACATAAAAGATCAGCGAGGACTGTGACTACAACCCATTGCTAAAATATTTGATGGACGATCGTATCGAATGTTCGGCGGCTGTATGATGGCCGCGTCAGTTCCATATTTCCTTTTTCAATCGACTCGACCTCGCTGTGCAGTGTCCCCTGCCCATAACTCCTCTTCTACCTCTCATCGAAGCTTGGATTCTCAGTTTTTACTGATATGGACTCTCCGTGTGCATGTTGTATTTCCATATTCTCAGCACACGGCCTATCTACTTAAAAGGACTTCATATAACCTTTGTAAATATGTTCATCCCAGACGCATATAATCGAACCCAGGCGGCGGCCGTGAGAGCGCAAAATCTCAAACACTAGACTAACTGGACCTTTATGACTGTATGCTTTATCAGATTCTCTACAGAGCTACTTTTCTCTAGTTTATTCTGTCTCTCTCTAACCTCAACAGGTTTTCTACTCTTGCTCTCGATTTCCCTATTTCTATTCACCTCACTTTATCTTCCATTTTCTATACTACTCCCTCCCTCCCTTCCTCTTCATATCTTTGCCTCTCTCTATAATCTTCAGGGTAACGCTGTTTCTTGAAGCCGGCCCCATGCACCAGCACTTACGACCTGTGATAGATCTAATAGCTTGCATGGTCCCGGTCCACATGAATAAAACGCGACCTTCGCAAACTTTCCCATTAGCGGTCGCTGTAAGTGCAGAGGGTCGACGGTCGGTGATCGCCGATCGCCGATCAGCGATCGTCGGTAGTTGGTTGGTGGTGACGGAGGGCTAACTGCATGGTATATAGGTTCACGCACCCGTAGGCCGACATATAGACACAGACACACACGTATAACATATACGCCACATTCAGTAGAACCCCGCCTAACGGACACCCCGCGTAAGGCGCTATGGGTTAACTGGACAGCAGTTTAACTGGACAGCAGTGCCTAAATCATGGCCGCAAATGGCGTCATTGATGATGTATTCGAATGATTTTCAATGTTAAATCATCGATTATATGTAGAGGATTTTCATTTCTGTCACGATCATAATCTGATCTTTATTCTTTCTTATAGAAAACGTGATAGGGTGGAGCAATGGACACGTTGAACATCTGTAAGTGTACTTCAATACACCCTTTCATGTTGAGGTTTAAGTACGAAAAAAACAATTAACAAGCAATCTGTAAATTCAGAAAAGTGCCTTATTCATTGACAATTTTGGCTAATTTGTTGTCTATAATGCGCACGGCAGAGGGTTACACTCTCCAAGCCACTGGACTTACATCACATGACCATCACTCCCCACTCACTTCCAATGGACTCTCGCATGGGATAAAACCTTACCACCCATCTACACTACAAAACAATATTTACTCACTCTTTTCTTGCACTCATTTGTAAGGCCACTTACTCAATAAACCACGGACAAAATATTACTCCTTCAACCTACATCAGTCCTGATCTATTTCTACAATATTCTCAATGAGCCTAAGATATTGCCCCCCCCCCCCGTTCTCCGTGTTAGTCATTATGGCTAAGTAAAGAAAGATAAATAAAAAAGTGGCATTTGTGTCGGAAGACCTTGCATATATAGATTGATGAACTGAGTTGTTGGTTTTTAAGAAAGTAAGTAAGAGAAAGTGGAAATGAAGGAAATGCCATTGCAGGGTGTGAACTGCAACGATTTACTCTGGACACAAAATACAATCTGGGCGTGAGGCAGGATTCACACGCATGACCCTTCCGGGACCCAACCTGCCGGTAAACAACCGAGAACAAACTGCCGATAACCAGCTCAGTGAAATCTCCATAATGAGTCCCGCGTCTCACACTCTCCCAGCAGAGATCGAGTTACCGCAGGTCGAGCAAAGATCCCGTGATTCCGAACTCTGAGAAGCACCAGGGGATTTGTATGTGTTAGGCGGGGAAGGCACAGGGGAAAGGGCAACGACCCACACTTTGATTTGCACCGAAATAAGGTGAGAAGGCGGAAGAGAAGAGGCAAGGAGCAAACAGAGACCCGGAGTTTGTCGATTTATTTGTGTCAGTACTTTTACTATTGTCATTTTTCTTTCTTTTTTGGGGGCGTTGAGTTCCATTACCGGCACTTGTTACTGCAGAACATGATTCAGTAATTTAAGAAATCATTTCACTTAATAGATAACTGAGAATGATTATCAGGAGGAAATACAGTTTTATATATCTATGTATTCTTTGCCAGATGTAAGATGAAGGTGTTTTCATTTTCTACTAAAACATTGCATACATTTATTCTGTGCAAAAAGATTTTCCTTTTTCGCCGTCGCTCTTTGCTTGCACAAAGAGTCCCGATTACTATAAGGAAAAAAAGGTTGTTATCGATGTGGTCGTGAAGGCGATAGGTTTGCAAGGATTAATTTACCTTGTGAATTCAATTACGTTTATTGAACTAACATCAGAAATATGAAAACGGATGATATGTAATATTTGAGTAAATTCGTGAGTAAATCAAATGTGATGTCCTGTCATTTTAGATAGCGTTCATATTACATGTGACACATGCATGGCAGATCGTTTTACAACAAGCGAATGTACTGTGTTGTCGTTGAATAGACTATGAATTACAATACTATGATAAAACGACTAGGTCAGTTTGTGTGTATAGGTACAAAGATAAGAGTATCAGTGTTTTATGGTGATTGCAGATGGTAATCATACAGAAAGAAAACAGCCTGATCCTCGATACGGCGCACCATCACTCTTATAGGACCACTAGTACAGAGCTACCTCCGAGTATTGATCACCAAGCAAATACGTTGTGCGCCATTACAAAAGCCCATAAACAAAAGTACGCTTGGAGAGCTGCAGTTTTAGGCGTTGTGTGAGGGTGATGGTCGACTGGTGATCTGAGGGCGCAGCAGCGCCACCAGCGGACACTTCCGCTAGTACCAACAAGCAGCGGCAGGAGGACACGATATAGTGCTGCCCCCTAGTAGCAGTGGCTAGCATCGCTCACTTTGTGTCTATTACTTTGAGATCGGCATGGGGGGCAGGCGGGGGGGGGGGGGGGGGGGGGTAACTGAAAGAGGAATTGGCAATAGAGCCTATGGTAACGTATCTGAATTCATACAAAAATATGTTATATTATACGCGGATAAATACACAATATTGACTGGTTTCAGATACAAGCGGCCGTATGCTCCGAGGAGTTGACGCGTAGTAATATCCGAGCGTATGCGAGGATATTGCGCAGAATCAACTCCGAGGAGCATACAACCGCTCTTATCTGAAACCAATCTATATTGTATTTATCATCCAACCTTTCTGGACAAGTGGCATGTCAATATCAGTTTGTTTTGGTTATGCACTAATTTTCCGGACGCACTATTTTTCTGTATGCGCCTCCCGGAGCATACAACATATCCGTATGCGTCGGGTATGTGCATATAAACTCCCTATGTGTTTTCAATGGACACTCTGTATTAGGTGGATGATAAGATAGACGGTTGTGATTTTTCAATGGTGCTTTACGACATATCAAAAACCAGATCACATCATCTTATGTCTTCCCTGTGACTTAGTCCACCACATTGAAGGTCATACAGCGTATTCATGGGTGGGACGGCTCGTCCTGTATTCTACAGCCTCCTTTCCTCCATATTCCATAGCAGTCCCTTAGTATTAGGAATCTTTAAATCCTCTGCATTGGAACTATATCCTCTGTTTTCACGGGTACATTATATCGCACCAATTTGCAGTCGGGAACCACCGATATACTTTTTTTTTGGAATAGTGACGCCAGATCGGTGAATGAAAACGACACAACATGTATACTGACCAACGATTATTTCTGCTCAGATGCTTACTCCACCGACTGATTTGACAGTGACCACATACTTGGTGGATATTTAATGGTCAGGTAGAAATAATGCATTACGATTAGATGCCCAAAAGTGGCAAATAGTCTTCGGGTGGCGCCAAAAGCCATAGTTTGTGGCCAAAATCGTCAGGTAGAAATGCGCAATTTACATTTTTCTCAATGGTCCGAGCGGTTTGTACTCGCTTCCTTAAATTGAATAGTAATTAAGTTGTTTCCAGAGTCAATTTGTCACTGCTAGGAAAGGCGGAAGTAAAATATCATCGTTTTATATCACGAACCAAAAAAATACAAAACATTCAAAATATTCATAGATTACAATTCTGTTGACAGTATCCGTCGCTAACTAGATTGTTTGCCTTTGTTAACAGGTCTGTGGTTGCTTTTCAATAACAAGTTTTGGAACGGCACCATAGTGATGTGAGGTGTATGCATACAGTCCCTCGTTAGACATAACGATATATGTTGCTGATTGATATCGAGACTTGAGACTCTGTCCTCCTGACGTTGGGCCTACACATAACGAGGCAGCAGTCGTTAAGAACTATCTGATTCTATTCCCTCTGAGGGGCGACTAGTTTACTTCCTTCATCGCCCCAACTACATCTCCCTTGAGGCTCTCGGCGGCTCACTTCTCCGTCCAATCTCCTGTCGCTGCAGTGCGCGGAACAAGTAGGCAAATGAGTAATTTCCTCTACCTGGTCACCAGGCAATTACCGGCGGCAAGTTAATACCCGAGGTAATAAGGCGGCGTCAGTTATACGCTGTGCCCCACTTATTTGTTCTATGGCCGCTCTCCAGGAGAGGCAGGGCAACTATTCCTAATCCCATCCGTCGGAAGTAAAATCCAATCATGCACCCGTCAATGGGTGCCCTTCCAGAAACTTATACGGCTGCTTCTCTTTGACCTCTGATCTCTCAGTTCATACCAGCAATGATCCTTGTATTTAGTTTTAAAATATAGTGCAAGGATCGAATATATAGAATGTTTATTCCGAGGGAAAATATACATATGAGAACGGAAGATGAGATTTCTTGATATCCTCATTCATATTGGTGACTTATGCGGCTTTTCCACCTAAATCCCGCTGATAATTTTCACACTGTTCAAATGTCGGTCGGTGGTTCTTCTTGTGAAAGGTCAGTGGTTCACAATCGGTGACTTGCTCTATAAAAATGCTATGGATGCTCATCGACCTTTGGGAGTAATATGCAGAGCATCACTAAATAATTCAATGAACGTTGATTTAGCTGCATGCTAGGTACAGAAGTCGGTGGGTGGTGCCATATTGCATAAGGTAGGGACAAAAATCGTTGAACATATTTATGTTTCCACCTGACGATTGCTGCACTAAATTTGTCGCATAATCGGTCGGCGGTGTGAAATGCCATAATCGGTGGTCATAATCGGAATGTGGATTCATACCTACACCGTCTATAAAAACCCATAAATCTTTTAAGTCAATTTCCTAGCTCTCACTCCCCATTCTCCGCAGGCATGGTCCTTCCTTCCGGTGGCCGCAAAGTTAATCAATCAGAACGTATACCTGTGTATTTGGGTAGGGCCATTTTCCATTTGCTGACGATAACAGTACCGATTATTTGAATTACCCCAGAAGACTGTCGGTGGTGCCACCGACTGCACCTGGAAAATTGCTCCATAGCGATTTTCAGGCTCAAGCCATGAGGTTCACTGATGAAATAATTAAGAATCTTAACTTTGCTGGTCATTGACCAAGTCGGGCGGTGGTTGCCTTATTGCATATTTCCAATAAAAATGACATGCTGTTTGTATTCACTGATCTTGCTAGGGTGTGAAAATAAAAATCAATTGTTGGTTACCGACTGTGAATTGGCGGCCAATGAGCGGGCTAAAAGCCCGTTTCCATTGGCCGACGAAAACGGTGTCGACTTTGTGAGTTCTCCTAAAAGTCCATTGCCATTGGGCATCCCCGATATACAGTCAGGCACCACCGATAAACCTTTAGAACTGCTGACGCTAAATGGAAATGGGCTTTTAGGAGAATTCAAAATATCTACACCGTTTTCGTCGGACAATGGAAACGGGCCTTATAACCGATCAATTCGGTGTTGTCGTAGACAGGCAGAGAGCAGGTGATTGCCGGGTTTCTATGTGGGTTGTGGAAAACACCATTTTACTATTTGTAACCGTACCATGCCTTCGTCTGTCATAAATTGCGTATTCTTGATACATTTTCCCATTTGTTCAGTATGACACGAGATGTCACATCTGTATATGATGTAACGAACCACATATCTATTGCTTTTCAAGCTTCAGACATCTTTGTGATTTGTCATAACACTGTACAGTATTCTATTTACTGATATCATATAAACTGATGTACTTTTAGTTACATATCTGGACTGGCTGATCATTGTGAGACGCATATCTTCTCCACTGGTCTATTTTAACTGTAGCCTGTGGGAGATAGGGATTGCGATCCCTAACCGTCCCTCAGGAAATAAATAAAAGTCTTAAAAAACAACAAACTTGTAATCATCTGCCAAATGAGCGTGGCAGCATTCCGTGGTTTTTGTCTTCAATTGCACTATCAAAGTATTGTTTCTCTCACTTTCAATAACAACGCACAGGTCTAAGTCTTTCGCCATCTAAATATCTAGTTTAGGTCACTGCTTATGAGGAATAACTCCCAATGAGTTTACATCGCAATGATTTCATATCAGATAGAAACATATGAGAGACCGACTTATTTGGGACGTCAGCGACGATAGAGACGACAGGTCTAAATAAATATCCATCACGACGTATCCATGTTGTTTTAGTGTATTAATTACAATCAAAACTAAATAAACTAATTAATGAATTAGAAGAACCGTGAAAACTAATATTTTATCAAAGGTGTACACCTTCTTTAACTACGATGTGCCCCGGTAAATGATCGAGGACAGATGGAAATATCGCGTAAAGAAAATAATCATGTTTTCTTAAAGAATAATTCAGAAGGAAAATGGAGGTTGCCAGAGGGCAGGCAATTTCGTTCGTGTAGTGGTGGGTTTTATTATCGTCCTCTTCTTGAAGATTCGGCTTCAAGAAGATGGATCTTAAGGAATTCGGGATAGCTGGATCGCAAGAGTACCCTTGATCCAATTGAATGTTTTTAATATGGTTATGTGTATATTTCGACATTTTCACACGGAAACAGATTTCGAAGGAATTCAAATAAATATCTGATGGAATGAGGAATAAGCTGCAGGTAGGGACTTGAAGTTAAAAAATATATATATACTGATTATGCTGCTTTCTTCACTAACTAGAAGACTTAGTAGTACTGAGATAACTGTCTTTTGAATGAGACTAGAACTCCCTCAATAAAGTCTTATAATTCCCATTTCAATAAGTTCAATACATATTGTGGGTTTCGCTCAATTAAGGTTTCGCTCAATTTAGGTATATGCTATCAAACCAAAAGAGTGTGTAGAGAGTACACTTCAATTCGGCGAAGACAAATTGGGAATTCTCATCGAAGATGCCGCAATTCATCGCGCTCTATCGAACGCCCTAACGTGCTGGATGAGATTTCCCTGGTGGGCGCTTGGGGAACTAATGAGCCCAGGTCTTACAGTACACTTATCATTCTGCTGCCCTGCGTGCTGGTACCCATCGGTATGGCTGTACTAACGTGAGTACGAGGAGGAAACTAGACGCCTAAAAAGACTGTAGCCCGGAGAAGCTAGTACGCTCCGACCTCTTATGAATGGTATATGATGCTTGTAACACATCTTTTTGCACTGTCTATGGACATGGCTGGATCATGTAAAAGCAGAGTCAGAGACCTTTATATGGAACCTAGAACGTTGGTTTTATAAAATTACACACACAGAGAAAAACAACAGTTATGTCTGTGAAGTGCACGTGACACTTGAGAAAATTAAATAGTAACTATTTTACCAGACAAATCTACATGAAGAAAATGTCATCCGCCTAATATAAGGTGACAAAATGCGAAATATCGCAAAAATGAAATTAACTTAATTTTAGGATTAACATTCCCGAAATGGCTGAGAAGATTGTAACACGGTGAACGATGCAAGGTAGCCCCTACCGATTGTTAACATGTATTGTCAAGTCAGAATTTTGTCAAGAAACTGGAGAAGGTGACTTATAAAGAAAACGGAATGCCGCTCGGGGCATTGGAAGGTTTGAATTGGTAGCCAGCTACCAGCTACCAAAGTCTACTACTCTGTTACAAAGTATAACCCAGGTATTTTTTTGTGCTCCCGTGATTATTACTACAACCGGTGATACCTATATGTCACAAATATTGCATCAACAAATCCAACCAGTCCAACTTCATTCTACTGCAAATCCAGCACCGAATTGCAGTCCGGGCAGGCATAGGGCAGCCCACTATCAATGACAAAAGGCCATTACACCCGCCTGGATTCCAATATGAATCAGATAGGAGATAAGGACACGCTTGGCGATTTATGTATGTGAAATTGGTGAGGAAAGAATGCCCGGGGGGATTCGTATACTCAACCTCTGTAGCAGAAGCATAGTGCAGTCGTTAGGGCACGTGCCTGCGTAAAATGAAATTCCCAGTGTCAGCCAGTTTGTTTGCCATTCTCATCTCTACAGATTTCATCTCGCTATAGTATGATCCTAACGTTTGGTTTGGCAGAGGTATGAATAGAAACCACAGTTCGATGAACATTTTGTATGCACAAATTCCTGGCTTGCGTCCGCCATTTCGGGGTTCGCGAGGAAATTGGTTTACAGTTCGATAACCAACCATATACGGCCTACTCCTCTTGATCATAAAACAGATTTCGGCAATTTACGAATTTTCTAAACTACCAGGCATTGTCTGTTGTACCTATGTGTTGCACTACAGGACTGAGCATCCCTCACATCACGCCTCCTGGTGTGTGGCGCCCCGTATCGTTTTGCATAAATCATGCAATGGTCCCTGAGCATGCGCAGAACGCATCATACAACACTCAAAGGGGAACCAGCATAGTGTGATCACGTGGTGTCTTTTTTCAGAGCCTCTCGTCAAAAAGTCAAAAGCCCGATCAGCACCGATGAATAATAATCGAAATAAGGGCAAAAATAACAAAAGTTCTTCCATTTTCCTCTCCAACATTGTCCACTTTGCTGGCTCGATGCCAAAACTGCTTTGTGACGTGAGCACGGCAGTCTTCCCGCGTCCCACTAGAGGGTGCTCTAAGCCGGATGCGGTAAGGTGGAGAGGACGTCTGGGCAGCGTACCACTAATGGCGGGTCGTATGCTAAGACTGTGCTTCAGGGTCACGTGTTTGCCGAACGTGCGACTATTGGCTGCGGACTTTTCTGTGCCAAGTACAATCCAAACTCCGATCGTCTTTCTTCTTCTGCACCCTCACTGCCACTCGTGAAGTCTCCATCCAAAGCACAGACGATAGTGCCCTCTATCCACTTTGTAGTCTTGTCTCTGCACTTGTGAACAAATGAGGGTTCAGATTATATTTTTCCAGGGATATTGTCAATTGTTTCAGGTTGATTACTTTCAAAATATATGCGGTATTTAGGACCCCTTCACTACGGCACAAGCAAGTATAGACAATTGGGAATAATTCATATATACATTTATTTTTGGAAAAGGATTATATTCTAGACGGACATAGTTCACATTCGTATGTATATAATCTACCTGTGAATATATCCGTCCAGATACATCTGGCATGCAGTTGTTTTGCCCTCCTTTCCTTTATAGTCCATCCCCAAAACCCGATTTAAAGGATTCTAAGTAGGTTCAACTAACTGAATTATTGAAAACGGACTTCCAAATTATTTCCCCAAAGCTCTCTCCGCATTAGCATCTGATGTTTACAAAATACCCCTACAATAATATTTCTATATGTTCATTAAACCGTCAATTCCAGAGTATTCTGCGAACACCCCTTTTGTATTTGTAGTATTTGTATATATCTTCTTGGAAAGTGTTTGTTTTCTTTTTTTATGTTATTATCATCTCAAGGTGAACATTCATCATAATAACTGTCGCAATTGGCAAATCACCCAATGTACACCTACTCTCACAAATACCTATAATGGTCTTTAAAAAGTAAACTCTTTGGTTTGCATTTGAAAAAGGGGTTTCTCGGCTGTTTTCGTAAAAAACACGTCTGTTATTACCTGAGTAAAGTACACCTTCCATCTACCTGACAGTAATCAAACCTCATCATAAATCGAATTTAACCAAGATAATCATATCTGCCAACTGTAATACCCTTTTTCCTTCGACATTCTCTTTTAGCTTGTCTCATTTTTCTCTCTCATTTTATCAGGACACCCGCTGGAAAATATTGTCAACGTCTGATGCTGCGTGGCAGGTTTGAAGGCTGGGTGTACTTCTCATGAAATGATCTCGCTAAGAAGTACATTACTCTGAATAAATAAATAAGCCCTCCTGTCATTTCCGAGTGCTGGCTAAGGGCCATGGCCCTTCATTTCTTACCTGGCGGCTAGGATTGCCAAAACGGAACTGAGCTGTAATGGAAAAGGTGTTGGCTATATTTTACTAAGCACTGCTGGGAAACCTAACAACTGTGATACTGAAACACGCCTTGGTTGTAATGAGTTTTCGTCGTCCTAATTTATAAATCAGCAGCTTTTTACATAAGACATTATTCCGGACTTAATGAGAGGGTCAGTAAATCCTGCTTGGCATTGAACAATGCAAGGATAATCCTATATAACTTGACACTTTGTAGGGTGCTATGCATACGCCGAACACGGACATTACACAAGCGTAAACATAAAATAGACATGTCATTTACACCGTCTATGCCAGCGCACATACAATACAACCGGTAAATGTATATGAAACAAAACAGAAAATGCGGTATATCGTAGATACCTTGTCATTCATATTATATCATTTTATTATAGCTTTTAGATATTAGCTGGTAATTCATTCTTATATCATTTCATATGAATGTTTTCACAAAGAACAATTGATGTATCACTTGCTACATTGCAATATAGGGGAGTTATAACAGATTGGACAATTTATACTGATATTCCGTCAGTTTTCGTCTAGCACATTGCCACCGCACGGCGTGCTATGGAATCAGAGGAGATATGCGCAGTCAGGGGTGCGTAGTGGTCAAACACCATTAATCATCGATGTGTGTAAGACAAGCTTATGGGCTACAGTATTCCTTACCGCACAAGAAGTTACTGCGTGACTCCGCATACCACACAATTGGCAGCACGTTTGTCAGTTTTGTCTTGTGTTTCTTTTAGAAATCCATCTCATTGATAGGATAACTATGTCCCGTAGAAAGTACGCCAAAGGCACGAGATAAGGGTAGGAATAATTACTCTGACATCTATAAGATAAATGTTTTTATCATCGTCCGGCAAGATTCTAATGTTTTGTTTCATGAATCTTACTGACAGGTACACTTTTCTAAAATATTTTGGTGCTATTTGCGATATGAACTTCTAAACAAACCTGAACGAATCGCGATCGTACTACTTAAGTTCCACTTCTAACATGTTGCGACAAAGGAAGTATCAAAAGCACATTTATTGTGCCTAATTCTGACCCTGCAATCAACATACCCCTGTATTCAAAATCATGTATGTAAGACACCTTGCTAGAATCAATTCACGTGTAAAGTATTTTATAACTTCTGTAACGGATATTGTATCTTACCTTATAGAAGTGCCATTTGTTCTACGTTAGTCACTGTAACGACAACTTACCTGAAAGAGAAGAGAGAAACAATCAGTACGCAATACAGACAGATAGAAACAGCATAGTGTACTGGATATTGATAACAAACAAAAATGACAATCTGTTCTCGTCCATCGTCAATACGATAACAGTACGATTGGAAACCGCGTACGGTTATGGTCTCTGCAAATCAAACTAAATACAACATCAACTCAACTTATTCATGACATCATTTCAACATATATGTGCAAAATGATATGATAGTCACGACGCTGTAATCGACCAATGTTCTATGAATAATTGTGGCCTAGCACAAAACAGTCTAATGACGTGAGAAAGTTCATCGTGTATTCGGCTAAAGCCCAAACACATCTACCGATTCAGGGTTGAGCGATTAGCTCCCATTCCGTATAGGAGTCGGTGAACTTATCGCAGATAAATTACGTAACCCCCCGCTCGGCCAGCAGCCATCCAAGAGAGGGGGTTGTTGGGTGTTTGTCCTAAGCCGATCAGTGTACACTAAAGCCGGATGCCCATCTACCGATTTAGGGTTGAACGATTAGTTCCCAAATCGTATAGGAGTCGGTCACTTTGTTGCAGGCAAATTACGTAACCCCTCGCTCGACCCGCACACAGATAAAATCGGTGTATGGTCCACTAATCTCTGGGGGAGGGCAAAAACCAAGGAAACCGAGTGTTCACTAATCGCTGGGTAGCCTTGCCTAGCTGTCCTACATCTACCGACTCAGTTAGGATTGCTTGGCTAAGACAAATTACCCTCCGTTTGTCGCCGACAAACGTACATAAATTTTCCGAAATCGGTAGATGGGTATTGGGCTTTACTGACAGATATACGATTATGTACCCGACAGAGTTTGGATTTGAAAACAATTCCCTTAATAGGAGCGTTTAGATTATCGTCTATAACTCTGTTGATATTTGGCCAATATTCACCATATTTTCAAGAAACACTGATCATGACCTGTTCATTCCAGAACTGAAGAGTTTTTAATTCAAACATTTCCCCCAAGCTCTCGAATATTCGATAAAACTCCTCACCAACCGGTTCTCCTACAAATGGTCTACCCTCACAAACTGTGTGTGGTACCCTCCCTACAGGCCTCACTGAGTGATTAGTGTGGGTACTCTTGTCGGCCCCTGTTCCTTTATCGCCGACTGGATTTATCATCATGTTGATAAACCTTTGGCCACTGATTTAGGAACTTAGAAACCGCAATGTTTTCTTCACAAAATCTTTCTTTTAGAAAAACTCGCAAGGGAGAACTAGGAAAATTTATGAAACATAGAAACCATAACTTGTCTGCGACAAAATAACATCTGAAGGAGGTGCTTCACTAATCGTTGCCTGACCCTTGCCTAGTTGTCTTACATCAACCGACTGGGGCTAACTCCGTTATGATGCCTTGCCTGAGACAAATTACCGTCCGTCTGTCACCAACAAAGGTACACCAATGTTCCGAAATCGGTAGATGTGTATTGGCCTTTAGTGCCGCCACAAGTGTGCCATACAGTGAGTGAAGGGCATCTCAAAGAACTGACAAGCTCAGGCCTTCTGTTTGTTGATATTAAAAGTCAACATTCATGCAAAACTACAGAACTCACAGCATTATATTTGTATAGTCAATCTGTGTATCCTACACATAAATATTGTCACAGCATTTACGTTGAGACTAAAGATTAACTAGAGCAAATTCTGATAAACCCTAATATAAAGATATGATATACCCTTAACGCTTGAGACAACTCGGATACACTCCTCATTTAACTAGCTAATCAATGCATTATCCTGCAGTCCAGGTGAGGATATTACTTGTCAAGTAAATAGTTTTCTTTCTTCTCTATTAATTGATATACAATATGTCATTCTGCTGTCGTTTCAATATTTAGCTATTAACCCTTCAGGGGATGAGATCGCCATATATCATGCCCGTTGGCGTGGCTGATCATCAGACCTCATTCCCACGACCAGATGGCATTTTTTGGTGGTATTAAATGAAGGATCATTTTTTAGAATCATTCTTGATGGATTTTCAGATAGAGTACATATAGGGATGTATCATGTTGATAAATATGCCATACGTGTTTATTTAACTTAAGACATTATCAGACCTAAGAATAAATGATCAAATACATTTGACAAATATGTGTGCATTACAACTTATAGAAAAATATAGAATTATAGATATTGCACAGACATATTTACCTGTAATTCCTTAGAATATAAGAAAGTTCATATAATGATTGATGACTTAGTGGTAGGGTAACAACACACACTACAGACTCCTGTCTAATAAACCCGTTGAGATTCATGATGTTGCCTGCCGTAGTAATATGCACGGTGGTCAGGGAGCTGCCATACGCTTTCCGCACTATGAATTGTGCGGCTGTTTAAGGGTTAAAGGATTTTTGTCTAATATATTATTTCTTTTATATCTACTTTAAACTGATAAGTGGTCTTACCCTAAAACATCACATTATTTCTCGTTTTGTCACGACGCTCATGACCTTTGCAGTGGTATGCCTCACATAGTTGTGGAATGATACATTCAGCAAAAAGCATGAACGGTAAAAACACACCTCAAACCATTGCGCACCTCGAAGTACGAAAACCCCTGCAGTCGTGACTTCTAGAGAAGAACAGTTTTCAATTCAGGGTGGTAGTGGAGGGGTCGGAGGTTTTTACGTCTAAGTAGGAGTCCATCAGAGAAGGAAAAGGAAGCTTCTGATATTAAGTGTGGTGGTGGGATGGAAAAGCAGGGCGAGGTGGGGAGAGGAAATGTTAGGCTTGGTCCTGAGTGCGAAAGGGAGAAATGGAGGTAAAAGGGCCAGGAGTGGCAGCTGGTAGGTTGACAGACACACTGCACTCAGTAGCGGACAGCCCAGGAGCCAAAAAGACAGAAATAAATAAAATGAGATGCAAACACACTCATTCAGGGAAAATGGTCAAAGGCAGTGGGATTGTGATGCAGCATTTCCTTTCACAAGTAGCCTCGTTGATATCAATATCATATCTCTTTATCTTCGTCCTGGAGCTGAAGATACTGGTGAAAAATCTGAATTCAAATAAGTGCCCTCAAGGAGCTGACTGAAGCCATGTAGTTGACCTAATTTGCAGTACGCTTTATTTGATATCCTTCCTATATCTCCTAGTCTCTCCCCAAACCCCCTGCGTCGAACTATCACGCATACACTGATTCCCGTATTTTATTTAAACTAGATACATCCTCAACTTAGCCTTAACTCGTAATGCTAGGTTTACACCATCACCCCAGCAGTCCCTGCAATGGATTTTGGCACAATCCTCGACTTGGTGTTTTTATGGTATTTTAATGGTATTTTAATGGATTTTGCCCGCTTGGCCCCCTACATCCCGTCGAGTTAGATAGAGTTATTTTTTGGACGTAGGTCGACCTAGGTCGACTTGATCTTTGCCGTAGGCAAGGAGACGGTACAGCTAGGGTACGGCCAAGACGAGTTACAACCACCTAGGATGTGAGGCCAACGGATTACGGAAGTTTCCCATCGACATAAGTCAACTTACGGCAGTCCCGACCAGATATGACTTTTATGGTTTTTTCTTTAAAAAGATTTGTTCGCGAGGTTGCCCAACGTGAGAAAAAAATCAGTAGTCGCTAGGTCGAAGCCACGTTCCCCCACACTTTTATGGGTTTTTTAATGGTTTTTCTCCGCTTGGCCTCAAATATCCCGTAGACTTAAGTCGAGTTAACTTGAGTTGGGCCTGACAACTTTCAAAGCCTGATTACTGCCGTTCCCCATTGACATAAGTCGACTTGCACCGAATTACGGCAGTTCCCAACCAAATCTGTTGGGGTCTCACAGAGATGCCTACATATATATCTATAGATATGATATAAAATACTTATTTTCCTTCCCATAATTCACTATTTTAAAACAAAAGTGAATAGGTTGGATAAAAAAAAATTAAAAAATAAGAAAACATTTATCAAACTTTCCTGTTCAAAGCCAGTTGTTCACCTTCTCCGGTGGTTAGCATGTATCCTATTCAATGTATTCTCTGCCTGTTGGAAGTTCAATGAATATCCCAATGACCTAGGATGACCTACGCCCCCATAGGCCTAATGCTATCCGTAATACAAATTGACTTAGGATTCACAATCCCGATGACCTTAGACGTCCTTAGTCCAACTAAGACAACTTATAGGAGTCACCATGCTCAAACACCACGGGGTATTGCTGGAACTGCCCTGACAGATTTTATTTGTCCGTCAGAAATTTTTGTCCCGGCAGTCCTGGCAAGCTCTCGGCAGTCGAGTCCAGTTAAGATTCACAACCAAGTCCATATACGAAGACTTAGGAAATACAAGTCGAGTTACGGTGATGGTGTAAACCTAGCATACCTTGTAAAACTATCTCTAGGGATGGTTGCACTAAACTATATATACAAACATTTTTGATAAAGTTTACATACAATAAGGACAAGCTACCTACTCATATCTCAAGATGTGGTATACCTGTGTAGGTCAAAGTAGTTGTTTTCTCTTTTTCCTTTCGTGAATGAACAAAATAAATACCAATACTGACCGCAATTAAACCGTAATAAATACCACCACGTGCATCCGGTATCAAACGCCAGTGAATAGTGTCAGATATAAACTTCAGTGATTTAACATCAACATGTTTTATGGCACGGTGGCAATCCAGGTGTGATGGAAAGTATAGGGTGCCTCCCAGCATGATACAAAAAAATCCTGAACGCAGTATATTTTATAACACTAATCAGTGCAGCGCATTACGGGTTTCCCAGAGTATCGTAGTGACACATATCTTTGTTACTCTCCAAATGTTAGAGAGAAGAACTTTTATGAATAGGCTCGAGTGGTATTTATTGGGATATTTAACTGACACGACAGGACTAGTGAAATCTTTAACAACAATAAGGCAGATTCCATAGAGAGTTAATTACTTTCTTGGCACGTTCCACATTTCGGAAGTATCCTTTCGTTCAATACAGCCACGTCCTAAAGCCATGGACTGATAGACAGACATGAACTTAGACAAGCTAGTTTATGGATATATGGAAAAGGAGGCAAGACGTTTGTAATATGTCCGCATATGTATGATCTTTATGCTTGTAAAGTGAAGACATACTTTTCTGTGTTTGAATAAGGAAAAGATGACAATCAATTTTGAACTCAGAACTGGATATAACCTTGCTCAAGCAAGAATGATAAATTAATGCAAATTATTACTGATCATTTTTTATATTTCAATATCGTATTTTCAAAATGTTAATGACACACCTTTTGAAAACAAATCTGGAAGGCCTATTCTTGGTACCGAATATTATATCACTGCATTAGGGCTAACCGGAGGGCTGGCGGTAATGGGTAACAGAAGAGACTGTTGCTATGGACGCTACCTCATGTGGTCCATCCGGTCACGTGAACCTGGCCATGTGACACCAGCGTCTCAACCAATGCTGTCGCCCACAACATTCTGGGACCTCAACGATATCGGATTCACCCATCCACCCTAAAAGAAACTCTTGACCCTTACTTCCTCAAATTCCCCTAATTCGTAGGGCCATTTCAATAGCTTGAGACATTTGATAACTACAAAATTTCTCTCGTTGTATATTTAGATGTAACTCATAACTTTCATTCATAGTAGGGATTCTTCTGTGTTAGTCAGTATTAGGCCTGGCGTCCACCTACTACGATAGAAATTTAGACCTACCGATATCGGAGACCTATCGGGAAGGTGCAAAATCGTAGACAGATGTCTAGACATGCCAATCCACCATGCATCTGAATGGATGTTTTTCGGTGCCTAATCGTAGAAACGTGGTCAACTGCTCCGATATCAGGTGACCTTCCGACGCGATTTTGATTTTCTATCGGGAGGTGCATCGTAGACCATATCGGTGACATATCGTAGTAGGTGGACGCCGGGCCTTACACGGTGAAAGGCTGAGTGGCAGGACAGTCATTTTCCTCACTTTTTTATTTTATTTCAATAATAAAGACAGTACAATCACCCTCGATTGGGCGTTCTTCCTTGGGTCGTCTTATAACATATATACATACTATCGTAAAACTGGATGAGGTTTGATCTTGGCCACCGTATTCCACGACTGGAGTTTGGCAAAGTGACTTCATGAGGCGAAGCCGAGTGAAGTCCGGAGCCAAAACTTCAGGAGTGGAATGCGGTGGCCAAGATTAAAACGAATCAGGTTTTGATTTTATCCTACCCTATATCCTCGATTTTGGAATATTATGTGATAACAATGCTGTATGCCACTAGTGGCATATAAAACTCCGTATGCTAGTCAGCGTGGCATACGGAAACCCAATGTTAAGCCTATGGGATTTTATATTAGGGGTAGGATAAATACGAGTTACAGGACAGATACATCATATAATACAGGACAACAGGACATAACAGGACAAACAGACCCTTGGTTGCCACATGATCACCAGATTACTGCCAGGTTTTGATCTATTGTGATATGTAACACTGATACTATATCTTTCATTTGGGTGATAAGTTTAATATTTATGCTATATTCTGCTAGTTATCAAGTCTGAGTTCAGATGGTGGGTCATATCCATAATATAATATTCAGGCTAATCGATTGAACACCTCGGGTTTCAACAATGCCAATTTTGTTTGTGATTTAAAGTCAGTTTTTGATTCTATTCTTTGAATAGGGTTACTCAGTAGGTTCCAATATTCATTTCCCTTATATAATGGACTATGTTTGTGTCGTTCCCTATTCGGTCTTTTACTTCGGTCACTTACTTATGAACATTGCATGGCCAAGCCTGCAGATATGTCAGTCTCAAAAGTACCATTTCTCAAGGGGGGGGGATGGCAGGCTCCACTACTGAAGAGCATTGTTATCAGGAGAATTCAATATTCTTTCAGTCAGGTTACCTCTCAGGGCAGTGATGACGACACTAGGCTCATTCCTGAGTTCCTGAAACCCAAGAATGCATCTCGCCTGTCAAGTTGATATTATGCAATAAAAAAGGAGATGAGATCCTCTGACACTGGAAGATTAAATGCCATCGAACTTCACGGCGAATCTAAGAGGATTCCAGGGAATGAGGGTAGGAATTGATGGCATGTCTAGAAATAGAGTAAAATGGAGTCTGGTGTATTTTGGTATTTCTTTCTCTGGAACCTCTAGTAGGAGTAATGTATAAATAGGTTACCTATTATGCTATCAGATAGGACTCACCGTTAGACAGCAGGAAACGAAAGTAATTATCTGACTGCTCTAATATTTTACAGAGAAAATCCGCGTCATATAAAACATGGATAATGCTATGGATGTTGCCGATATTAGGAGGCTTTATTTATCCTAATTCTAGGAAGTAGAAATAAACGAAATTATTATCTTTTGTACAGGTATTCGGTGATAATTTCAGGAAACTGTCGTCCTCAAAATTTTTCGAAAAGACTTCAATTCTAAGACAATTTTATCTTGAGGTGTAGATTGCTCGTATACTCAATGTGAGTTACCAGATAAAAGGCAAATCTAGTGATTAGATCCTACCTTTTATGTTAGCATATGTACCTTCCTCTCAGGAGTAGGCCTCCCGTGGAGCCACTGACATGAAGAAATTACTAGTGAGGTTGCAGGTTGGATATTTACTGCTCCAAGAATGATACATCACTAATTAATGATTTTGATATTACGATTGACACCCAGTCTTGCTAATATGTGACCCTAATATTTGCACTCACAAATGGCGTATCTATAGAGGGTGCGTCAAAGGGGTAGTGATCCCTCCCCCTCCCCGCTTTCCATTATATTCCATTTGTCATCCCCATTAATCAAACCCCATCGCACTTTCCTTTAGGTACAGAATATCTGATGTTTACATATGAGGCTGACGAGCATGTTGCTTCGTTGTATGTCGGCGCACATCGCCATGGCAACGCACATATTGGCCGTCTAAGCCAATAGCCATGGAAACAGACGCTCCTCGCCATCGATCAGATTCTGTCTGGGCGCTGGTTCCAATCCCTAGCGCCAGGTGTCAGGTCAGGAGTCACGAGACAGGCGTTGCGCCGGTGCCTGTTAGGTCCGGCCTGCGTTATCTGTTTATCAATAAAACCATGAATATTACACGAGGGGGGTGACTCAGCCTGTACAGGGACAGGAGAAACTGGTGTGAATGCGACACCCTATTGATTGATAATTCTGTCATTTGTCTGGCTATAAGATGAGGACTGAATGTCAGGTAGACTATGAATAGATTATAGAGTAGACATACAACACATGATAACAATGCTATTATTTCATAGAGTCAATTGCTTATGATGCCGATTGGGATGTCTAAAACCTTGACAAACAGCATCTTTCGATCATCCAGGCAAGACCGAAGAGAAATTTTCATGACAGTCCTGACAGCATTTTCTATTTATCACATCATTTCTCAGTATTTACTGTAAAGACCAATTCAAAATATAGATTATATAGATTACATTTTTGAATTGATCATGTTGTACTTCATGAAAATGAAACAACAGGGAGTACACCTAGTTTCCATATATAAAAAGCCTAATAAAGGGTGCCCATTCAAGCTCTACATCACCAGGGGTCTGCTTAAGACCCTGCGAACAATACCGAGGCTTACGATACGAAGGAAGCCACAACTGGAGACATTACAGAAGATTTTAGCCTATTCCCATTTAATGAGGTCGATCGTAACGAGTCTTTGCTATCCTTCGTCCGTATTATAGGTCGTGACGACTACACAGTGAAAGCTGAGAGAAAATAATATCAACAGATACAACAGGTGCCACCAGAATATGATAATCATCCAGGATTTATCATCAAATGAGCCCCATACCATGATCTCTAAAGAAATCTATTATGGGAAAACTAAATACCCAAACCTCTTTTGGTACTTCACAGATTGTGTTTTTTTTTTTAAATAATACAATGTGATTCCAACAGGATTGAGATTTCTGTTCTATTGTTGATTAATTAAAACAATTATACCCGGGAAAACACTTACAGATAAGTGTGGACCATGTGGGGCACATTTATTAGATACATGTATCAAACGACATTTAGGGGTCCTTTTACTCCCGTATCGTCCAGTGGTGCCGGATGAACGATTCTTAGATGTACTAAACGATACCTCCCGTGAGAAAGTCATACGACACTTACCTATTGTTCATAGTATTTTTAACAGACCATAGACACCTACTTTTAGGATTCTAGTGCAAAGCGTGGTCATGTGCAGGTGATGTGTTAGCCTCACGTGTCAGATTTTTGACATTCGGCATATAGCCTATGATCCATTGGGGCCGCCATGACGCCCCCCGAGTAGGTGTTCTTCACTAAAGGAGGTAAAAAAGTAGGTGTTCTTCACTAAAGGAGGTGCAAAAGAAGTGAGTGATAATTGGAAATTGTTACAACTCTAGCCTTGCTCACATATGTATTTAAAGTATTCCATGTAGAAAATACCATGGGTTTAATTATTATGTCATCTTGCTCTGGGATGGATGTAGAGAGTCAAAGGAGCCATGGTAAAACATTGAAAGGCAGTTGAATTTCGTATAACAAAGAGCCAGAACACAGGTTTTGTCCCCTGACCACCTAGTGACTGCTTCATGAACTAAAAATGGCTCTGTTCCCTATATATCCTTGCACTTTAGGATCGCTGTGGCATGTTCTGCAGCCTCTGTAATTATGCCGCCTCATTACCCTTATCCGATGATAATGTGTCATGAAATACCAGAAAGTAGTTGGCTAAATCAGTTTGGAGGTATCCTTAGGTAGCGGCTTCTCTCTTCGGATTTATATTGAGTTTACTGAAGACGTTCGGCAACGTTAGTTGACTAGGATATGTCAGACCCTTTAATTTGTTCAGAGCCTTTTAAAACAAAAACACATGCATGCCTGAGCAGGTAAGATGATGTTGACCCTAATCTAGGAAACTTTGGTTGATACTGTCATTTCTAGTGGAACCAAAACAAAATGGTTGATAACACAAACTCTATTTTGTACGATTAGAATACGAAAAGGCTTGGCTACATGCACCAGACCATTCAGCATAGCCCTTCCCATACGGACACCCGATCGCACTGTGGAAATGAGACTTCCACTCTGAGAGAGGTTTGATGAGCACACTGAAAGGGGAAGAGTGTGGATAGCATCTTAGCAATCTTACAGTGAAGACTGCGGAGTGAGGCTAGTCAATGGCAATGGACTATGGGTCGGTGAGGAAGAGAAAGGAATAACTCAGAGCTAGCCCAGAGCTGCTCTTATCTTTGTACACCAGCCGACTCCGTTGACAGGGTCCGCTCACAGCGAGGATCGTGACAGGGTTAGCATGAGGCTACATTGTCTGTGATGCGACGCTGGGACGGGCTTGGCATAATATAAACTGGGATTCACATGGTGGGATTCACGTACCCCACAGGCCGTTTGTCTGAGACAAGTCCTGTTGAGATTCGGGACTGGAGCACAATCTCCTCGTGTGAATGACAGGGTTCCTTTTTGCTGAGATTAGTTTTTTTTCTGTTGCAATTGTCTGCGATGATCACGCCCAACAAGGAACAGAATCTCATGAGATTTTGACCTTAAGTGGGATTCACACGGTGGGATTCATGTACCTTACAGGGTTCAGAATTTCATGAGATTCCGTTCCTTTTTGGGAGTAAATGTCTTTAACAATTACAGGGGGGGAAACAAGTGTCAGGGGAAAGAGAACGCTATGATTTAGATGACGAGATTGTGTTTGAGTACAGAATCTAAGCAGGATTTGTCTCAGAGAAACACCCTGTGAGATACAGGAATCCCATCGTGTGAATCCCACTAAAAACAGGTTTAAAATTTAGATGGACATTTTGATGAGACAAATGTTTTTCACACATTCTCTCCCAATCTGTGAGTGTCAGTGGTCTCAAATAAAGCCTATTCACACAGGGAAGTTCCCTGAGTTGGATACTGTGTACCCTGTGTACCCTGTGTACCCTGTGTACCCTGTGTACCCTGTATAGGGGTGTAGGGGTGAGACTATGTACCTGTTAAGTCTTCTTATGTGAATCGAATCCGCCATGTTACCCTGACACTGTGGGACACCCCAATCTGTGAAACTTTGTACCCAGCTGAAAATAGTAGCCGACTGGTGCAAAGGTGTGAAGTACACCAGTCTCAGGTCCATGTGTCTCATCGTGTGAATCCCACTTCAGGTATATCATTGTGACGATGCTTGTAGCTTTGTGTTGTGATCACGAATGAACTCCCTCTGCGCTTCACCTCCGCTTCTAGCTCGCTGACAATTCCTTGTCCCCACACTCGATTGCTTGATTTATTTTCTTATATCCAATCTGATTGGGATCCACGATTTAAGGAAAGGTTCCAAAACATTAAATGAGGTATGGTATAGTAGTTACTTTCCTGTCTGATCTAGTCCTTTTATCTGATTATTCAGAGTTCCCTGATTTTCCGATAGCTTATACATATGAACTAAACGTTTTTTATTTCCCTTGTCTTTTAACTTTTGAACATTGCATTCTCCAAAGTGCAAAGTGTCAAAAAGGCCCATAAAAAGGGGGTCACAATGACACCCGAGAGTCTCCTGCATGACATTCTTCCAAGAAAATGAAAAAGGCATATTTTCATAGTGTTCACATTTGACAAAAGAATTAATGATTCTCTTCAGAGAAAAACTGCATTTCTTCACCTTTTCTTATCAGAGAATGTAATATATGGCAGTAATTATTCAAATATGTTTTCCTTCTGTTACCATGGAAGCGTACATGATGCTACATTTTATGGAACAAACGAGCATCAGATTCAGATTCTTGAGGTTATAATTGACCAACATGGCAAATTTCTTGTGTGTCATTGTGACCCATTTTTCAGGCCGTTTGCTCCTCTTCTAGGAGTGTTTTCATTGAGAATTACATTAATTTAGTGTACAGCATAGGTTACTCTGTGTGTTCCTCCGTGTAGAGCGAGCCCTTTGGAGCCTCATGACAGTGGTAGTACTTAGATTTATCCGAACCCCATCGGTGGTTGAGTAAGGAAACTTGTTTCGGCTTGTGGACTTACTCCCTCGGCTATACTTGGCATTCCAGTGCTAAGGTACTGTATAGAAAGGTATCAATAAAGCTTGTATACCTAAGATCTGGAGACGGGTTTTGTATTAGCAGGGTAACATTCGAACCAGTCTATGTAACACCACATAGGGTAGCATAGGCTCACCACCGGAATAGATAGAATCTAATCTGTAGGTAGGGATTCACCAATAGTTTTTCCTTTCTTCTGTCTTCGAAACTTTGAACATTGCATTCTTCATGGAGTTTTTCCACTGAGTACTGTAAATTATATCAATTTAGCAAACATCATAGGGAACGGTTGTGCAAGTACTGCAGTTTCATATCACAAGATCGAGTACTACCGTTAATAAGGAAGTTACATTATCTCGCCCTGGTACAAGTTTTCTCTCAAATGGTCTAGCCGGTTTAGTTATCCTGTAACCTCTATGTGAATATAATCAATTACATCTATCATCGCCCTGATTTGGTTCCATATGCGCTATAATAGCACTCAGTGTTGGAGGAGTAGTCACAATGATCCTCGGCGACACTCTTATCGATAATGTGGCCGGCCTGAGCGAGGTGCTGGCCGCCTATTAGGCGCTTGATTAGATGCGAAATTGTTACAGATCAAAACACCAAAAAACTGAAATTGATGAGCAGCTCTTAACCAGTAGCCCTGAACAGCTTAAGACAATCAATAAAACATGGCACTCTCAACAAAGGTAATTGCCCAGAATGGAAAAATAACTTATATCGGTTTTGGAGTTCTATGAGGAACCTCAAACTTGGTCTCTCAAATACGGGGAGGTATTTATCCTTCCCTGTCTCTACGACTTTACGAATATATATCAGTCATTTTAGTTGCTCGAGCGAGTGGAGTTTGCAGCTGCTGAATTGCCAGGAAGGCCACAAGTTGTCAACAATTCATGGACCATATTAGGGTGACGTCGCTCACGTTCTGGCCATAGATTGGTCAATTTTTTCAATATTACCCTCGTCTAATCAATAAAACTTTACTGCACGCTTGTCCGAATACAGAAACCCAATGTTCAGCCTGTGGCGATTTCTATCAGGGATAGGATAAGCAATAGATTACTGATAAAGGTGACATGAATACACACCTCGGCGGGCAAAGAAACGCTAATACATTTCCCCAATAATTTATCTATTAATTACATCTTGATTAATTACTCCGACACTGGGGTTATTTGGTCGGTTACCCGATTCTCCTACAAACTTTTCTAGCAAAGAATCAAATCATCTCGGTTAATTAATTTGCGAAAACTTTGAATAAAGAACATAGTGTAAAGCGTAGACAGGCTCAAGATGGATCATCACAGTGGAGGGCCGCGGGATTATTAGATAGATTCATCAAGGAATCTTTCATCTTCAAAGGGAAAAACCCAACACATTCCAGACTTTCTAACCTTTGATCAGTATTGTTCCAAGATGACGGGCTGTACAGAAAAAAAACCCACAATAAAGTTGTCTCCTCTCAGAACAAAGGCGAGAGCAACTACTACGGATACGACGTGCTCCACGGCTGGAAGGGGGGGGGGGCATTGTTTTACAGCCCACTCGCCTTGTTCTGAGGTTTTCATCCAGGGGCCAGATATCACAGCCACCCGCCGTCACCTCTCTGTTGTCATGGTAACCATAGTCACGTGGACAAGATGACGCCAGAGGCCAGAGTCCTTTGATAGCGTAGGTTACCTGGTTTTTAAGTTATAGTTTTTCGAGTCATAGGGAGTGTAGGAAACGTGCGGTATTTATTGGCGTATTTGGTTTTTACAAATTGTTAGACGGTAAAAAGTCTTTCCATGAAGTGCGCATCCTTGTTGAAACAAATTGAATTGAAGAGAGTACTCCAGGAAGAAAGAGTAATGAAAGGGATGCTGACAAATATTGTTGCGTTTTCGAACTACGCTAATCGGGTGTTGTACAACATTCATCAAAACGGAGTTGAGCAATATTGGTGCCCAATCAATCCCATTGTTGCCTTATGATTAGCATTGTACCCGACTTCAGAACAGATTCCGTCACCTTCGAAAATGTTAGAGATACACTGAGTTCTTTTAGAAAGGAAAATACGTCTCAGAACCTTGATCATTTCCACTTTTTAACATAACCATAAGTATAATTTGATATAAAAACAAATAACATGAAAATATAAAATACCGGGAAACGGGCAACCTTGTAGAACATTAGGTCATCAAGACGTAGCAAGATTCCTTTTCTGTGAGAGAGATTGGAGGGTAATAAAGGTAGACGATGGTAAAGGAGAGGTGGAGGCTGCTGTACGTAATATCCCATAAATCATGTAAACTTCCAATATAACGTTTGGACAGTGACGTGCAATTAGTTTAACCATCAATTACCTTTTCCCTGACCAGATTTTCAGCAAACAAAACTGATCCCCAGTGCCCCATGTTCTAATTCGAGCTGACTGCACAAAAACCTTAACACCTCACACATTTTAAAATTAGTTCTTATTTGATTGACAGAAGCCCTGCATGTTTTATTTTAACAGGTCACCAAGGCAAGGATAAAAACACAAACGCACTTTTGGACAATGAAATTTTGAGTTCTAACAATTATTGTGCGCCCACACTTGATTATTTTCCTGTTTAATTTATGACTTAGATTATTATCCACAGTCATTACATCAGCAAAGCAAAAACTAGACAGCTGGGCATCATTCACTGTCAGCCCTCTGCGCATGCCTAGACGCCTCTATATGCGTTCCCTGCCGAGTAGCTCATCTACTCCTTAGTTCCCCATACTGCCGCCAGGAGCACCCTTGATAGATCACCCGGTGCTAGAGCGAGACGCCAGAGAAGAACGGGCTTCCGGAAGTATTGTGTTATCGCTCACCGGTTCCCCTTGCGCGCCGCCTGTCGGGGTCGCTGGTGCGGAGTGAGACATCCGCTTAGGGGCGGGCTGGTCGGGGTGTCAGGGAGCAAGCAGGGAGGTGCTCTCAGGTACTCAGTGGACGACTCCCGTGGGATGTAGGAGGAGTGAGCAGTGCGTCTTGCTGCTTCTCACTGTGTTTATCGACGACCGTACGTCACCCACTCATCATACAGGTTTACACGGCCGAAAACGGGATAGGGGCCATCCATATAATACGTACGCATTTAGCATGGTGGGGGATCAAAGATTTCGGAAATTTTGCGTATGGTCCTTCTTTGTTCTATTGCGCACAAATCAGGAGGGTAGATGGTGAGGTAAAAAAATTCAGAAATTTTGCGTGCGTACTTTATGGATGACCCCACTATTTTTACGAGCATGTTGTGCTTACTATGAAAGAAACGATGAATTTGATGAAATACTAGAAGAACGTCATAAAAATTGTACTACTGTCGAACGACTACTGCTTTGTAAAACACACCCCTCCGGGTGAAAGTGAATGTCGAGAATAAATTTTATTTAAAAAAATAGATAGATAAAAGAAATGAGAGCTTGGTCTGTGTGCACGTTCGCCATCAAGTTTGGAGCACACAGTAAAATGGACGAGGCGATCGCTGAGTGAATATTTTGAAGCACTCGAAACAGGGACTCAGATCAAAATATTAATATGTTTCTGATTTTACCTGTAATTTATATATCTGTTTCTCGCCAATGAAGTCAGGAATCTTTACCGTGCAGGGACATATTTAGGAGATGAATAAGATATAAATTTTAGTAAAAAGTATCAAAAACCAAAACGTATCATATATGAATAATCTTAGAGGAATTCAGGTTCAGGAAAAGGAAGGTATAGCATCACGTTACATACCTGAGATGAAGTTACCGAATGGCCTTCACGAATTCTTATTTAAACTCAATTAGATAAGATAATTCAAGGGAGAAAAATTAATGGTGTAGGCAAACAGTAATGCCTCTCGTAAAATGTTTTTCGAACATCTTTCAAAGCAACCTTTCAGTGTGGAATAAACAAAGCCTGTTGGCTGCGGCCTAAGTGAAGTCAGTGTATGCTCCTTTAATAAACTATCCATGCCGCCTGGTAGAAACAACCCCCGGTGGGCATCGGGGAAGCAGGAAAAAAAACCTTGTGGCTATTTGTCATGGAGACATTGCTTCTGGGTAGATATATTCTCACCGTGCTAAGTGTACGTATCTTTTACTTACTCATAGAGAACCGCATATGTGATATTTCACAGGGCTCGCTAGTCAGTGGTACACAGCAGGACTATTTGTGAAACACTCAGAGTGAACGTGTAAGCTGTACGCCGTGAGCCAAGATTTGGTACATAGTTTAATGTCTACTCCGTTTCTCAGTCAGTCAGAGAGAGTCTCAGACCTGTTGCACAGTAAGGAATCGTCAGGCTTGAAACCTGCCAACTTCCCAGTAACAAAAGACTGATTCTCGTACATGTAGTAAATGTGTGGCAGGTTCAGGTATCAATCAGCAAATGAAGAAAAATAATTTTCCCAACGTTAAGCAAAGAACATCCGGCTACCTCTTATAGTTACGCGGCCATCCAGAAAGTTCATTTACTTTATGGTCCAACACTGTTATCTTTTGCATACGCATTCTATGAACAGATGGTTGAGGAGCTTTCGGAAGTTACCCTAGCCATCATGACGCCCCCATGTTAATTTCTGGTTGAGAGGACACAGACGCATCACGGCGGTATGATATGCTCCATTTTCCATTCTGAGGCCCAGTACAACTGTCATCTATGAGCAATCAACCTTGCACTCCCTGACACCCTGGTCACGGCACAAATGTAAATCTCTCTACTGCGCAGACCACAGTCGCACGTGCGTCTAATCCTGGCGACTCGGTGACTAAACCAGCCTGACAGCCAATGCAACAAAAGCTGGCACCAGTCATAGGCCCTGACACCCGTCCTAGACGCTCAGACTCTCATGGGAAATGTCGATATTCCTATAAGAGAATAACAAAACAAACTTGGCCTCTGTCTCATCCGGAAGGCCATCAATATCTGAACACGTGGTTGGCGCGCCTCCGCTTCCGGCGGATCCGGAAACGGCATTTCACATAGATAAATCCACCATATATAGATAGAGTGTGGTGTGGTGGTATAGACACTGACCAGGGTGGACGGAGGGGTTCCTGATGCACGTATTGGTTTAAAGGCTGTCAGGGAATTGATTTAAGGGTTTACAGAATTGCCAAAGGGCATTGTCAATTTATACGGAATAGGATACTATAATTTTGGTATACAATGAAATACTAACTCGAGACATACAGGACTAATTACTGATATATACCGTGTAAGTGATAATGGAGACTCTGTATTGCATGATCATATAATTTCCCTCATGACATAAATATAGATATAACATTCCATCCCTGCATGGAGTTGTCCCCCGGTATTAACTACCATATAAGGAATAGAGTAGTCTCAGTAGCCAATGACTGCATTCGGAGCAAACCACGACCTTCACCCTGACCTCCTTACATGATATTTGTAGCGCCTTGGGACGGTTCTACAGTCGAGAGTTGACCTAATATCTAATGGGCCACAACCACCCTCCATCCTGTCTGATTGAGTTTGCAGGTACCAATATAAGTGGAATACTGAAGTCAAGTGAAACTTGATCAAATTGATTCATAATAATCAAAAATGTGTACGCGTCCTTTCCTTCCCGAGTGACTAATGTTTGAGCTGTAGTCTCGTCAAGGGAGCGTCATAACACTTCTTTCGTCCGATTTCCTACAGACACAAGATGAGAAAACACCTGTCCGCGTCATACATGAAAAGTTGGAATAAAATAAGGAAGTCATACTCTGACCGCTCATCAGTTTCTCTGTGGTCTGTAATATAAACTCTCTAACCTCCAATCCCTGAAAGATTAGAGCATACGCTCAGGATCATCCAGGATCCACACTGCTGGGCGATAAAAGGGAAGGTCGCCCTACATGCGACTCTCCATGGCCTTTGCGATAAATGCGAAGTAGGATGTGATGTCCCCGTGCCTGATGGTTGTGGTGTACGTGATTGCAGACATGGAGAGTGGGCACTTTCATCGTACCTTATGTAGACCCATAGATCTGCGACCCATGTACTCAAAATGTTGGACCCGACAGTTCCTCATATATTATGTTCATATCATCATTGCTTTATTACATCCTCTTTGGAGACTGCACTCAGTGAGCCTTGGTTATTAGTTTCTCATCGGTCTAGTAGACTCTCTCCCCATGCCCATGACCACATTATAATTAAAAACTAGTTTTATTCAGTTGGGACACATACCGGTGGGGTTATTTTTCTTAGATTTCATTCGAGTTGGGTAAGGTTAATGAGAACTCGAGATAAGGATACCTTTTATATGGGAAGTTTCTGTCTCTTCTTAATGGTTGCCTGTTGATAATTGGGTTCATCAAACCAGTTCATAGCAAGAAAATGATGCGCAGCAATACTACACTCAGCAATACTCTGCTCACTGTGAGTCGTTACTGCTTGCCGAAATTAAACATGGGAAGAGATCAGACCTCTGTCCCTTCTAGTGTATTATTGTCCTGCTCAAGTTTCAGAAGATTTTTGTAGTGCCCTGTCAGCCGATAAATGATACTTCCTTGGTAGAATTAACTACTCCGTTACTGGCTACGAATCTGCCCTTGTAACATTCAAACTCGTTTAAATATATTTGTGCAATCAAGCTACTTGCAATTTCTACAATAAGCTCATTTTATAGTCCCGTCTGTCAATGAATGTTAGAATCATGCGTCGTAATAACATTTTGTGAAGCTTCATTTATCTTCACTGATAACGCTTAAATGATGATAACGATAAACACAAAAACAAATTTCCAACCGGGGACATCTAAAAATGAAACATGCAATACCTCAGCAAACAAAGTAATCCGATTAATGGAAAAAATGATTGATTATTTTGAAATTGGTATCTATGTAACACGTTCGAAGGAGACCATCTCGAAGTAGCCATTTTAAAAAATAAACTATTTCAACAGCAAATATTCCAGTAACACACCTGCCTTTACTAACATATGATGGTAGCCATACGTGCTGCATTCAAAGTTAGTCGGCAATAGTGCGTTACTGCATATTGGCGACTGTGCATGAAATTCTGTCCTTTCGGTCTCTATTCCGCAATATTGCTTTTACTTCACTCAATCGTAATGAGAATTGTCCCTCAGCGAATACTGAATCCAAGTTCTATTTGCCATTGTGGAAGAATATGAAGAGAGCTGAGCGCTTTTCACCATGTCTTTCAGCAAAAAACAAGCGGCATCAAAAGTCATGGAAAGTCTTGTTTCTGCGAGTGGAAAGTCTAGTAGCTGCAGCACACTGCTTAGTATCCAATTAGATTCCACTCTGAGGTCGACAACATGAGCTATTTGAAACCTTGTTAGCTTCGCGTGTTACCGACAAGTCTGACATTCTCAAGCCGGCATCCATTTTGGAGTCTGGTATCCGTCATTTATTACCTCTATTACCGAAGAGCTGTCTACTTTCTCTACAACTGCAGCCCAGTCTCTATGGGGATCTGACAAAGCCTGCTACCTGAATGGACACATCTTTATAACTGAGATACATAGAAGACTGATTTAGGTTTTATCTCGGAGGTAAGTCGCTAAAATTAAGAAAGTTTGTCATTTATTCTCACCATGAAATTATGACTGAATCCAAGACATGAACTTCTTCTAGACAGAATACCATAGCGATCTTTGTTGAAATGAGGCTTTATTTTGAAATGGAGCTTTGCTAGAGGCTATTGAGTGGTGGCGGTACCGATGCAAATCACTAGTAATGCACATCTCAATTACTGTCTAAAGAATCAAATTTACAGCATGATAACATATGGTGTGAAATGATAACAATTGCACTACAGGGGAAAATATCACAATAATCAATCAATCAGCCCGCACTGTTTATTTTGCATGATATGATTATCATCCAAATAAATAAAATGGGAAAATAGAAAAAGTAAAATTTTCCTTTGGAGAATCATTGTAGAGGTGCATTATTGCTGGGACCCATCAGTAGGTGGCAGTCACTGTTAGCTTTATAGCAGCAATACTGCTGAAATAACATCATGTCGGTCGAAAATGCTATAAACCTTTTGCCTTAATCTGTAGAAAGGAAAGGCAGCCTCGTGGCATATGCCATTTTTTATGCAATAATGGCTGGAGGTATTAGCTAAAAGGAGATGATTCCTCTACATTTTAGGGTTTAGTACGGTTAAGCGATAGCACTAACACTAGCATTTAACTACTTTTTTCTGTCAGTTTTTTTTATCTACAGCTTAACAGGACTGTCATAGTTTAATATTCGATCACCTCATATATCCAAACTTTGAACTTCGAATAATCCGAATGTTTAGATCCAGGAAAGGAGCTATTTTAGGGTGTCGGTCATTTACATTTGATCTGCTTACATTAATTGAAAATTCTTCTGAGTGCCAATTTATGTCAATTTCATGACGATATTTATTTACTTCCGCCCAATCAGCTATAGAACTGTCAAGTAGAACTCCAAGTTAACACACATTTTGCAGGTATCTAAACACACAAAACATAATATTGTTTCAATTTAACATATAAACCTTTATATAAGAAAAGAATAGAACAAATGCTTGGAAATGCTAATGTTTACAGGACTCATTTCCATGAGGTTTCCCTCTATTGACGGTGTCTGTGCACGGAGGGTATAAGGCAATTGCTGGCTGCAGACAGGCCCTGAGCCAAGTTTCCTAACCTCCACCTGCCAGCAAGCCTGCTATGAGGTAATGCACCGGTCAGGGGGACCATATGGCACGGCTGGCAGGACAGGATTTACGCTGATATCAGAGCCAACCGTCAATGGAACCAATTCCTTCGCTGGACATGTCCCAATGTGAACTTACTGCACTGATATCAGACGAACTCCCTATTTCCCGACTGAACTGTGGAGCACAACGGTCACACTCCCCTACGAAGAACGTGACTCTAGTGCTGCACATTGAAGTAGTGGAGGCTAGCAAAGACTGTCCCAAGGGAAGGTTTCATGTAAATGATGCCAGCTTAGGTAATGTCCATTATCTCAGGAAGTAAACTGCAGGTTTTATGGCCAGAAGTAGATCACAATCTGGCAGTCTCCTTTTTTTTCTCGTTTTTTGATAGATTTCTTTTATTGACTGAGGTAGTTTACAACTTCAAGAGAATTTGTCAATACTTGAACATGGAGTCAATAAAGCGGCCACGGTATCAGCTGCTATCATGGCAACTGGTTTTCATTACCAGGCCTAAAACACCAAACACTAAAAAATACCAGGCCAGGCCTAATACAGCTAGATGTCACGGTGTATTCTTGACCGGAAATGAGGATCCTGCATAATTTATTTCCCACGCTTTTTTCCATTCCCAAATTTCCATGTGATACAGATAATAACATATGAATCGAATGTATCATATGCGTTTCCAATTAACTTCGTATCTAATAGGGTTCATCTATAAATATAGGTATTTCAGTTCATAACTGGTCTATCGCCCCATAGCTTCAGGGCCTCAAGTGAGATTCAGATTTAATTACCCCACAGATAATTTGTGTGAGACAATTCCTGCTAAGATTCTGTACTGGAAAAAAAATCTCATCTGCAATTTTCAATGACAATTTTAAACATGTTCGAAATATAGCGGGACATTTTGGTTGAACAAATGTACCCACTGCTGTGTCGCCGACTAAGTACCCCAGCAGCAAGCAGGATCACATGTCTTTTACACCCCTCATCTTAATGGTACTTTGATAGCCATCTTTCCTTGCGACTGTCAAAGGAAAAAAGTGGTACTTGCCAATAATACTATTTTTATTATATAAAGGAGACTTGTCTGAGACTAGGGTAAAGATGTTAAGTACACCTGTCCCAGCTACATTAGTCTCTACATAAACATCCTGCATTGGAATTCCAAAAATACTTCCCAGGGCAGGTTTGCATATGATGACTGACGCCCAAAAGTCCATGCAAAGAGGAAATCCTCCAACAACAAAGATGCCTACTCGAAAATGAATGCCATATACCCTACCGTAAAAGATGACTGCGAAGAGGATTCAATATTACGCGCATACAATTATTATCCCGTTTTCGATCGCCACCGAATTCAAGTGATTCATTGATTATGTCAAGCAAACAAGAATCATAAAAACCAACAGTTAAATCCTATCTCATTCATAACATCCAAACATAAATGTTACATGCATTACATTAGTAACTTTCTTTCTTATATCGTCGTTTTCTACAGCACATTGGAAAAAATAATTGTTGCTCAAATGTCCTCTACAACTGACCTTTAAAGTCTAGTGTAATTAAATATTGTTTGATAGTGTTGGTACCTTTTTTCTGTTGGCTTTAGTTCTATGGGTTTAGTGGTCACAAAAATACACCAGATATGTCTACCATCTTAACATTCAAAGGAAGATAATTGTTCAGTAGTCGCGTTTGCCGCCACATTTAGATGAATAATGCTTAATGCCCACGAGTAATAGCTAGCAAAAGGAAGCAATATACAATTTAATGGGATCATTATTGGCTATTAAACTCTCTATCGATCAACAAGAGGCCGGTGTGATTAGCGACGCCAACATTACGTTTCTCCTCGTCAGTGTTTAACGTATTCTACAACACATTACCCCTATCCCTGAACACAAAGAAGGAGTCGATAGTTGGGAATAATAAAATTTATTTTAATTTTATATACCTATACCGACATGAAAATTAATATGTAAATATGAATATGACATAAGGTAGATAAAGTAATTGACAGAGGTATAAAGAGGTCAATTACGTATAATATACATAGTTGTAATTGACATGTATAATGGTATGTCAATTATGTATATGGTTGTATAACAGATAGTATGGTTATACAATATGAGGTATAATGGTTATACAATATGATGTATAAAAAACGCCCTACGGAGTAGGAGATAAGAAAGAGGTGAGGGTGGGTGGGAAAAGAAAATACGTGTGAACGTAGTGGAGTACAGGAGCAGAATGAGGCGGAGGTCAGATACGCGGTGGGCCACGTGACCGCGGGGTTCACGTGACCGACACCAGGGGGGAGTGCGCAGGGTGCGCGAGGGGGCGTGTCAGGGGGAGCAATGACCACCCCTGACCAACGGCCATGGGTTACCCATTACCCCTATCCCTGAACACAAAGAAGGAGTCGATAGTTGGGAATAATAAAATTTATTTTAATTTTATATACCTATACCGACATGAAAATTAATATGTAAATATGAATATGACATAAGGTAGATAAAGTAATTGACAGAGGTATAAAGAGGTCAATTACGTATAATATACATAGTTGTAATTGACATGTATAATGGTATGTCAATTATGTATATGGTTGTATAACAGATAGTATGGTTATACAATATGAGGTATAATGGTTATACAATATGATGTATAAAAAACGCCAAGACCATAAAAATGAGGCGAGGTGGGAGGGAGAAAAGTTTGTGAGGGATGAGAGTCACTGGTTGAGGGACTGTATGAGGGACGCATTCACCTCTTGTGAGTTGGAGTCCCTAATGTATCCCCTGTGTGCATTAGAACGCCACCCCCCGTATCGTTGAATGGAGAGTTCAGCGACCCCGGCCTGGAAGGCCTGAGTGGCGGCGGCCTTTCTCAGGCTGTGTAGGGTGTAGGTCTTAGGGGGGTGGCCTGCTGTGGTGTTGAGCCGCTCCCACTCCTTTGACAGCGACCGCGTCGTTATTAGCGACCTGTCAGCGTTGAGCAGGAACGGATCCGTTGGTGTCAGCGTGGGGACCGCGGCGATCATATTCCTCACGGCCGTCACCGGGCACGACCTCGGGTCCGGGGAGGATTGGAGCCTCACGTGTTTTTCCTCCCCCACGCACTGGAGGTTCTTGGCGGCCTTGATGCGCACCTCCACGTGATTTCCCGTGAGGACCACGTCCCCACGTGAAAGGTGTCGCACCGGGTCGAATGCCCTGGCCGTAGGGGGGGCGACCTCGCTCTGCCGCAGTGCGGCGTAGTACAGGAGGAGGAACGCGGCCCGTAGGGTCAGGTCGAGGGGCGTGTCCGACAGTAGCTCGAGGATCCCCTGGAGGGCGGCCATGGGGATCGGAGGCTTGACGTTTGGTGTGTATGCCTTGTTCCTCCTCATGGCGTCGAGGGCCCTCCTGACCCTCACGTCCTCTGTGGCCGTTACGTCCCCGCCCGAGAGCCGTAGGTGTGTCCTCACGTGCGAGAGCTGGTTGGCCACGGTCGCCGGCGAGGGGGCGTGGTCCGCGAGGTACTCGAGGAAGGCCGTGATGAAACTCACGGACGGTGCCTGCGGGTCGGTCCTCGTCCGTCGGCAGAAGGCGAGGTAGGTGGACACGGCGCTCTTCTGGTTCGCGACCGTGCCTGGGGCACGTGCCTCGGCCTGCCGCGCAGATGCCTTCCGTTGGAGAGAGCGTAGCGCCGGATCTGCAGGACAGGCGAAGCACAGGCACGAATGAAGCATGAGTACAAGGCACCACGGACCACAGATCATGATATGTCATCAGGCATGCAGAATTGTTAAAATCCCTCGAGGACAGGTGGGCCCTACTGAGTGCGTCGGCGACCGTGTTGAGGACCCCGGGGACGTGTGTGTAGACCAGGTCGACTTGCAACTTGGCCTGGACCATCCAGGCCTGTCGGGCACACTCGGCGAGGACGCGGTTGCGTGCCCGCCCCGACGTGAGTGCCTGGACGGTCCCCATGTTGTCACAGAAGACTTCGATCCTGGTCCCACGATCACGGTCCCCGAGGAACGTGTGGAGAGCATATATTGTGTTCAGGGCCTCGAGCTCAGAAATGCAGTCCACGGGGTCATTGATGGGGCAAACCTGGCACGCGTAGGCCGCACGGCCGTCTGTGCCCCCCACGCCCGAGAGGCAGGCGTCGACCGTGATGCACTTTGTCGCCGGCCCTCGAGGGATGAGGGCGTGTCCATTCCACCCGACGGCAAACCGTAGGAACCACTGGAGGTCCTGCCGCATGTCCGAGCTCACGTTGATGTAGAACCCGTCCATCGACCGTAGGGCCTCCAGTAGTTTGCTGACGAACGGCCTCGCCGGGCGGATGCATTTCGCGACGTGCAGGATTTTGCCGAGGACGGATTGAAGCTGTCGCTTGGTCAGCGACCGCTTCCTGGCGACCGCCCCGACGTGCTCCCGCACGTCCTCCAACTTGTCCCGGGGGATGGTGAGGGACATCTCGGCGGCATTGATGTCGATGCCCAGCCAGCGCACGGTCTGACTAGGGGCCTGCGCCTTTTCCCGGGCCTCGGGGAGGCCGAGCTCGGCGAATAGGTCTCGGGCTATGGCAAAGTCCGAGGCAGCTTTCTCCCGTGAGGGCGACAGTATGATGAGGTCGTCCAGATACATGGCGGCCTCGACACCCTTACCGGCGAGTATCCCCACGATGGCCTCGGCAACACACTGCATGTGATACGAGGACGCGCGGGCGCCGAACGGCATGGCCGTATCACAATAATACCCGCCGTCCCACATGAAACACAGCAGAGGCCAGTCGAGGGGGTCGCACCTAAAGTTCTTATAGGCGCGCGAGATGTCGATGGTCGCCATGTAGCTCCCTGGCCCCGAGGCCACCAGGCGGGTGACGAAACCGTCGACCGTAGGGAGGCTGTGCTCACGCTCTTCTCCGTAGACCGCGTTCTTCATTACGTACGCGTTGACGCTACGGTCCCGGGGGAAGGTCATATCCGTTATGACGCGGCGGGCCTCGGACCCGCGCTTCTCCCGGGACATCAACGGCGAAACGTGGCACCACGGCTCGAAGGGGGCCTCCGTGAACGGCCCCATCAGGTTTGAGAATCCACTCTCCTTTCTGATAAAATCCCCGACTTGCTTCGGGAATCCGGTGGCGCTCGGATGGTTGGGGACGTCCCGAGTGTCGCTGGCCGGCCCGAGGTAGCCGAGGGGGAACCCGTATCTTATGAAGCCGAGGAGTTCCCCCTTGCCCTCCATTCCCGTCAGGTACCGCTCCCACGCCCGTAGTTTGAGGTCCGTCGGCAGTGTGATCTTTGTGCACAGGGCGTTGGGCAGGCCCGAGGCCCGGACCGCCTCGTAGATGTGACCGTGCGCCGGGGGGCCGGCCTCGGTGAAGCGGGGCCACTCGGCCCGCCTGTGCTCCATGAAGGCCTCCGGGTCCGTCCGGAGTCCGGGCGACGGAATTCCGGTCCGGCAGACTTCCTTTAGTCCGCCGAAATCCGGAGTGTTAGTTGGATCCTCAGCCGGCGCGGTAACACTAACACTCCTGCTACCGCTGTGGGTTGGCGGTGGCCGCGCGGTGAACCTGTCCTCCACGTGGCGGGTCCCGCCCCCTTCGTTGTTGTTGTTTATGTTCGGAGCCCGGCCACGTGGGCCGGCGGCCTTCGTGTTGTGGTCACGTGGACCCCCCGTGTGGTCCCCCCTCCACGTGAGGGGGTGGGGGCCCGGAGTGGTCACCGGGCCGCTTCCTTTTACGACCCCCGCCCACGTCCGGTCACCGGAAATCCTGTTGGGGGTGGTCGAGATCACAGGGCCCGCTGGTGTTGCATCACGTGGGTTGCACCCCACGACCCCGGGCCCGGGGGCGGAGGCACGTGTTGTGACTGTGTGGGGGTGCGCTCCGCTCACTCGCGGGGCGCACCGTAGCCGTTTTTTGCCCCGTGTCCGTGTTGGGGGAGCACATCCGCTCTGGGGTCGACCGCCCGGGGCGTGTGTCCGGCCTGGGGTGCATGTCCGGCCTGGGGTGCTCGCCGGGGAGCCGGTGTGGGTGCAGCCTGGCCGTTATCATAGCCCATTGTGTAACCGAGTTTCCGGTTGCACGCGTGTAACGAGTGCCCGCATTGTCTCCCCACGGAGTCGCAATACGAGCACACGTGCAGCCATCGCACGGGCCCGTCATCGTGACCGCTCCTATGGCGGCACCCCTTCTCCGAATTATATTGCCGGCATGGCAACTCCCGTCCTCGGGCCTTGCCGGTGTCGGCGCCGCTGGTGAGGGTCCCGGTCGTCATCGCGAGTCGGACTCGCTCCTCCTGGATCCTCGAATAGTCGCACCACGAGAGCCTCCCGGCCTCGATCTGGTCGAACACGTGGTTAGACCATCTCCTGACTCCGGCCCACGGCCGGCTCTGGGCGTCGATAGACACTTGGTGTAAGTGCCGGAACATGGCCTCGCGGTCCACGGGGTCGACCGCACGGTCGTCCCCGAGCAAGCCAATGAAGGCACTCAGATACTCGAGGGGGCCCAGGGTTCCCCTCAGTTCCAGCTTCTGGGACAACGTGTAAACCCCCTCCCTATCCACAAACATGTACGGTTTACTTATTAAACGGGTAACATGAATATCTGACTGCAGCTTACCAGCCGTCTTGTCGTGGCGGATGGCCTCACGGTCGAGCTCTCGTTGTATATACGGGTCCCCTGCGTAGCGGTCTCGTAGCTGGCGGGGTGGAGGCATGGCGCGGCCGGCTTGATCCTCGGCCCAGTCCCGAGTCCTTACTTCGGCGACTGAGCGAACCGTAGGTGCCGATGCTTGTCCCGTCGACCGTTGGGTCTGCAGCTGAATTAACGCGTCGAGCTTCCTACTCATGTCCGAGAGTCCGGTCTCTACGGCCACGAGGCGGGCCGACCGGAGGCTTCCGGCCTGAGACGCGGAGTCCACGTGGTCGCTCTCCCTCACGGTTGACTCCGAGGCCTGGTCCGTGGTCGTGGAGGCGCTCGCTTGAGCGCGTGTCGTTGGTGGTGCCATCCTAGCTTTCCTGTAATTCACGTGAACTTTACCCGTATTCAGACACTGTCTCTGCACGGTCAGATACTCGGGGAGTATCGAAGACGGCGTGGAGAGTAGGCCAAAAGTGAGGGAAAAGAAAATACGTGTGAACGTAGTGGAGTACAGGAGCAGAATGAGGCGGAGGTCAGATACGCGGTGGGCCACGTGACCGCGGGGTTCACGTGACCGACACCAGGGGGGAGTGCGCAGGGTGCGCGAGGGGGCGTGTCAGGGGGAGCAATGACCACCCCTGACCAACGGCCATGGGTTACCAATATTCATCATAGGAAACATTCAGTTCGTCTGGCAATAGTCTGAAATATCATAGATACCATCGTTCGTTTTTATTTGCTCTGCTCCATTCCCGTTGTTGTCTTCTATAACATATGATAATACATCTAAGTTGTAAAAGCTCCCTGCTTCTACAGGGAAACTGTCCTCTATATAGCAATATATCAGCATACAATAACTATGACAGCACCATTCTGGGCACCTCATAATCTAACTTCAGTGACAAAAAAGGCAGGGTATACAGTATGCAATTTGTGGTATCCAATTGCAAATCCTAACATCGAATGTGTTGAATCGTCCAGTCTATATTCACTTCGAATCTGAATGTTTATTTCATATTACAACACCGGGGATATGAAAACCAAAGCATACCTGCATTTAGGGTTTTGTAAAAATAATCATCTAGTGCCTCATTCGTGCACGTTATCGTGTAAAATGATTGCCTATTTCTTGCTTGTCCCTCTAGTAGCATCGACTTGATGTTATAAAATTGGCAACGGGAGTCATAATCGGTGCTTCTTCATAGCGAAAAGTCTCCTTATTACTTCGACATTTAATTCTTTCTCACACTACTAAGGCTAAAGGGACAACTATTGCACCACATGTCCTTTCCTTATCCGTACTGGCTATAAAACACCTGCAAAAAGCCACTTAAGCAAAATTATGATAGAATTTCCTTAATTTACAAAATTCGATACATGACAAATGAGAAGTGCACAATGTGTAAAAGTCTTTATCTACCTGACGGTCAACAATACGCGTGTAGACATGAACTCTATGATTAACCATGCTTTTTCTGCCATGTTTTCATTTATGCAGATAACTCCAGGATTCCACCTGTTTTCCACGAGTTAATTGGTCATGGGGATAAGTGATACACCACACCTGAAACTCCTCTACCTGAACTTATCTTTCTAAGGGCCCATCAATATCCTATGGGTTAACGTCATTTTCTATTGTCAAGATCTGAATAAAATTCTTTCAGTCAATTGTTGATGAGATACCATCCTGATATGGAAGCTGTAAAAATAACATTCTCACCTGAGAATAGGTTTTTTGGTTGCCCACTTCCATCGGGAAATCAGCAGGTAATTAGTCTAGTCAATGGATGGCAGATAGAGGTTGTAGGCCACCGATCCAGGCAACGCTACTGCGCTACGCTGTAGGACTGAAAAGCCTGTGAAACGCTCACCTATGTCCATTCTATCATTAAATATCAATATTAGATTTGCACTCTGAAGAGTATGTCGTTGAAATTGAAAACAAAATACACAAATTTGACAAATGGAAGATGTTCTAGAGAAGCACTGTCTCTCTCACTTCTAAGCCTGTTACGGAACAGGCTAAGAAGTTTGTTTTAACCTAAAACGGGAAAAACAGTGTTGAATATGAACCCTCTATGGAAGGAAGTTTAATGTATGGATCCGTACCTAGTTATGTAGCTTATCCACAATCTGGTTAAATCTCTTGGAAGGGATTCCAAAATACTTTTACCCAAAGATATTAGATCAGTTTACCCACTTGACATTGTACCAGGATATCATATATTTACCATCGTCAGAAACTGTGGAGACTGCGTCCGGAAGAATATCTTTGAAGAACAGTTAAAAAAATCCTTCAGATCATTTTGGATAAAAAGTGAAAGTATTCCAAGACATGGATGTATTGGGGAAAAGTTTTTCCTAAAATGGCTTATGATGTACAAGAATGGGATAATATATGCGCACAGCCCTTTATAACACTGAGAGAAACCAAGACACAATTTGTTCAATATAAGATCATTAATGAAATATTCACATGTAAAAAGATACCTGGCAAAACGGATAAATCTGGAGAGTTTGAGACACTAATATTGTCTGTTACAATTTCTGTCTGAATGTCTAGACGTAAGGAATTTCTGGGAAGAGCAGGGTGCATAAACAGGCTATTCGAGTGTGTTAACCTGAACACCACTCCCTTCGTCCGGGAAATACGACAGAAAATTACCACAGAAAGAAATTGCATGTAGATTCTTGAATCATAAATACAAATCTAAATTTCTAGATAAATTGGACAAGGGAATGTAACATATTGGAGAGGATGGTATTGCCCTGTCTGTCCAACTATTATTATCAATACTATCTTTTACTGTATGCAATGTTTTGTATTCTAATGTACTGCTGTCAAGAGATTTTATCGACTGACATCATTCCTTTCTTACAGCACCTTGAATAATATGACTGTTAAGGACAGTAAATAATAATCCTGGGGCACACCCTGTACGACATGTGATCCTTTATACTGTGCAAACGATGCATATATTATGTTGCCTGGGAAGGTTGCTGGAGTCCTATAACAGTCTACCTTTGATATTTAGGGAATTGCCAATTCAGTTAACGATTATAATGATTTTCCGATAATTTGAAATTGAATCCATATCGATTATCTATGTATAACCGGAATTTTATTCAGTTATTCAAACTGAATATAATACACTGTGTATTTCTTTAATATTTTATATGAAACCTGCAATAGCTCCAAGCATACGGCTCGTCACTTTGCATTGTCCTCAAAAGGCTACAATGCCTCCCATATTACCCTGGGGAAATACAGAATACAGGTCTAGCTGTAGAGCTCAGAGGAAGCTTACAACACAGCGAGGATAGAACTGTTGACTGGCAGATAAAAATGTGTCCTTGTGTCGATAAGTTCCATTAGCCGGAAAGAGTTTTAGTGAAGAGGGAATATATCATTCTTAGTTTCCGGACAAAAAGATGTTGTACAACCCTCGGGAGAAATTCACTATTTCCAAAATTCCCGGGTACAGTGGAAGTAAAAGTACTTCAATGTCTAGACGTGCACAGGTCTAGCCCAGTCTTCTGCTGCAAGTGATAGAAATGAAGGGATATGATGGTGGTGTGTTCTTTCACAGGTTGCCTCGCGAGCCAGCTGAATCAGCAGAGAGAAATCAATGGCATCAGCCCCTCTTCAGTGTTCCTCTAGCGTAATTGGTAATTAATTAGGAGCCACTTGAGTAGGATTTTAATGATTTCCGACAGGCTACCCAAGCCTAGGATTCATCGCGACTGAAGCAATATTATATTGTAAAGCGATCCACGTGGGGTATTATGTGGTTAATGGTTGAGTAAGGAGCGTCAAGGACAGATCGTAATGAGACAAGATGAGACGGATTTCTCGAAGGCCAATCAAGAGGAGTTAAAGGAAAGAAAGTCGTCTCGATTGCTGGTTTCCTTTTGTTAAACTAGGCACACATAGCAACATATAATCAAGGATAGGTTTTCTCCTCGAAAGTCTCATGAAGATATTGAAATTACTTGGTATTTGTATAAAGTAAATATCAAGCATTTATCCCGCTGATCGTCGTAAATACTGTTTTGTTCAGAGATCAGTTTTGCTTACTATTCCAGAAAAGGAATATAATAGGTAATACAATCATTGAGGAATGATAATTGCATCATTTTGGGTGTATTTGAATGCAATGAAGTAGATGTAATAGACACAAATCGGATTTTATATTGGGGAGCACATGTCCATTATGCACCGATGGAAAGTTCACATGTATTTTCTACCCAAACTTACTGTAACTCTTTCGGTTCAATAAATAGAGCAAAGCTCGATATTAAAAAAAAGAAGTCTATTTGATTGAACAAAATATACTCACGTCTTACTAATTCAAGTAAACTTATACTTTTGTAGTGGTATAAAGAAACGTGAAATCCCCTTGCTTAAAATGACACCCAAGCACTGGTCACGATAGTCAATGGTGGATGAAACTGTCCGTATGTCGGAAATATTGATTGTAATTAGTCAATGACGATGTCTTCAAGCCCCAAGAGAATCCTCAAATGGTGCAGAAAAACTTAGCCTGGAAGCTTGGGCTATGAACTCCAATATTAGCCCGTGTCAAATGCACCAATAGGTGTATAGATGGGGTTTATCATAATTAAATTGAAATAGGTTGTTACTATTGTTTGCCTGAGCCAATCCTGAGCGGTATCACTATATCTTGAAGGGTTGACGTACGTTTCTTTCTGCATTGCCTTTCATTTTGATTAGGCTATTCGTGGAACCATGTGAGGGAGAGTGCCTTGGTTTGCAAAGTTCAAGGTCTTATCATCTATATGGACAGGGAACCTGTCTGAACGAGGTCTAGTTTATATGGATCATATTTCAAGATAGTTTTTTCGCACATTAGAACTATAAAACTGATTAGAACTAATTTGAAAACATGATCAACAGGTTATATGCTTAATCACTTTAGCCATATGCATTTTCTGATAACAAAAACTATGTAACCATACAAAAAAGAACTGTAAGTGTAATCATTGTTCTTATCATGTTTGTAAGTTTTTTTAAAACCCATTATTACGATTCAACTATGAAGAAATGCAATTCCATATTATGTAAATAGTTGCCAAATAAGAGTCTTTAGCGGTATTAGCCACAAGACATTTTGTGCCAAGTATAACGGAGAAAAAAGATATAATCGTTATAGTTGACGTCAACAGACAGGCCAAAGTGGCGGTGGTGTTGGCTAACATGGAAGGGGCATTGTCCTGTAGTGGCTAGCCAACCTTTCCGGGAAGCATGCACCACAGTCTGGATACAATGCTTAAAAAACAGCTGCGGTACATGATTTCGGTTCTGGGAAGCCTTTTTCTTTTCTAAGCATACCCAGCCTTACAGCAGATGATATTAGACATCTTTGAATTCTGTTGAGTTCTTAATAGGTCATTTATTACCGTATTACCATCTTATCGTAAGTATGCCTTATCTAAGCTTTGCAGAAAAAACCCTAGTACCTGGGAAAGAAAATGAGGAGGACTCATTAGGGTTTAGAAATATGTTCCTCCTTTTTGATTTGAATAGGACTCGTCACTTCTAAACTGACATTTAGTGCTCACAAGTAGTCTGAATCGCCAAAGGTAATTCATTCCATAATTCGAATCCCTGAATCGTGGGTTTGTTTTAAGCATGAAACCAAATTTTCTCGGTATTCAGATTAAATCTATTTTCGTCTCTTATCCTATGGTCTAATAATTTATCATGGCTCTATCGATATTACAACTAGCTAGGCCATTCTTAAGAGGCCATAAACTATCTTTACAAAGCAATATCCTACTTCGTCATGGGTTACTAAATTACATACTGTCTCTACAAGACGACCCCACTTCCCCATGTCTCTCTATAATTTGGCTTGGCGTACATGGGAACTAGCCTCCAGGCTGAGTAAGACCCTGGTAAAATAAATGTTTAGAAAAAGAAATAAAGTGCCTCTTATTTAAGACATAGAGTCCTTAATGACTATGCTTTTATCATCAGTCTCGTCTTGTTTCTCGGAAGTTATCATTTCTCTGCGCTAGACTCTAGCAGTTACTCTTATGTGGCGTTTCTAGCTGCCGACTGAAACCCCACCGACTAATTAAGAGTCGGTGGATGGGTCTTCTTGTGGAAGGTCGGTGGTACATAATCGCTGACCTGCAATGCACAAATGCGGTGGACGCTGACTGACTTTTGGTAGTATGTGCAGACTGCCATCAATTGAATAAATTTGTTTTTAATTCATCGGTGGTTGCAGAAATTGGTCACAGGTGTCAGATTGCATAAGGTGGGGGAAATAAATCATTGACCATTTCTATTTCCACCTCATGATCGTTGCACTAAATATGTCGCACAATCGGTTAGCTGTGCGAAATGCCATGATCGGTAGTCATAATCGGCAGTTGGAAACGTCGCTTTAGACTATGAGAGGAACTATTCACACCCACTTGTAGAATGTGCTGTCCTTTGAAACATATTAGTACTTGGAAAAATAGTTATGTGTATTCCATCTCTTAATGGATGATATCTCTCCGGGGGGACGAGATTTACTTTTTATAAAACTCGATTAACAAAATCGTTTCTTACCTTAGGTGTTTGGTACAGACTGGATAACTATTAGTGGGAACTTACCTGAAAAGAAAGAAAAAAAGAATGCATCATAAGACAATTGTTAACCAATGGCTTTAAAATAAGCATAAATATACAGGCATTTCCTTTTGAACAATCAGTGAACGCTGCTACCATGGAAAATATTTGAAAGTGACAAAAACGAAAAACAGGTCTTTCACCGTTATTACGCCAACAACCTTTTCATCGTTTCCTCGATCATTTAACCATCGTTCCCACCTACTTAAAAGACCCCTCACTTAAAGCTCCCAACTGAAGCACCACTCCCTCCTTCCCGCCCTATTCCTCATGTACCCCAGCTCGTCCTTTACACCTCTCCCCCCGCTCTCGTCTTTTATTACACTAATTGACCACATTTAACGAACTCGTACGAGCCCAGCGATAAGTGGTTCCATTATGTAGATAGTGCCCACACGAAAACGGCTTACAGTGTTTTCTTATTAGAAAATGAGACTTAACATGTAGGAGTAAACGTAGTATGATTACCACAGACAGGTTTGGCCAGCTATCGACCTTTTCTCAGGTTAACTGGTCCTAGTAAATGGATGTAGCTTACAGGTGATCGTAGAATGTACGCTGATATCGAATTGTTTTCAGATTAATTGGGATTCCCTTTCCCTTTTAATGACCATCTTCTATATCTATAGCAAACCATGTTTACCCCATAGTAGAGGAGCAAATGACCTGAAAGGTTGGTTATATTGATCCCCCTAGAATCATTAGGATTGGCTTTGAATTGTACAGCGTGCCCCTGGACGGATGATCAAGTTTAAATGTCATCCAGAAATGTACCTTTGAGTTGCATGTCGTGACCGTGTCTTTTCTCTTTGTAATGCAATTTGGTATAGACCCATGCACATAGTTTTACTAGTTACTTCACATTCTGGGGCATGCAGTATGAATTGTGTACTGCACCAGTGTGCAGTGATTAAAGTGTACTGTACCGTTTAAAAATCTAGGCACTTACATGAAGACCCTTTTCTGTACCTCGTACAAGGGTTACCGTTTAATGATATTTAAGTCTGTTCGCTAAGACAATATTAGCCTCCATAAGGCCGTCAAATAGAGTTGACACACATCGTCCCTGGGTTTCTATGGCATACAGAAAAGTGTCTACATTTACTAAACGGGCTCCAGCATAGCTGAGCAGTGCCCACTAACTGAGTGTCAATAAACCGTGACCATGCCAGGGTATCTTACACAGCTTGTATTACAATATGTCTGCCCCGACGACATCCTACAGCTATTTATTGTAAACTATTTCATTGTAGGGTGTATAATAAAGACTAGACAGCTTAAGGCTGTGTATATTGATAAAGCCTAGCGTCCACTGAGCCGAAAAACATTTACTATAGGTTTTACGATCCACAGTCTATGATTTGCTATCGATGAAAAACCTAATGATCACCTTTCTCGTATTTAAAAACCAATTACGATGCACGCCGATGTGCAGAATCTAAACATCTGTATACGATACAGACCTTCCGATTTGTCGACGATTTCGGACATTCTGCATCGCATGGTCTAAATTTGGACTGTAGTAGGTGGACGCTGGGCCTTACAGAACTCAATTCTTCATGGTGCTGAGTACGTAACTCGCTCTACGAACTCGTTACCTACTCACGGCTGCCAGGATTGTCGTTCTGTTATCAAGACGCAACAACTAAAGAAATACTCTACTATTACAGGTGGAGAGAAACATGAATAATGACTACTTTATATGCAAATGATGATATCCTACGACAATTTCCTTAGATTCTAAAAAATGAACTTAAAGGTACAAAGATATAAAGGAGATATAAACGAGGCGCAGACAATAGGCCCGGATATGCCGCTACTATCCCCAAGGTGGCAGTGTCAATAATTTGGTGGCTTGCCTTTAGGGGGTCGGATCGTCACAGAGACAATTCGCAATCGCTCGACTGCCGGGCGAGTGAGTTCCCAGCGGGGACCCGCGGGAGAGTGCATCCTATTATCACGCATGCTCAACACCTGAGGCCATGGACGTCTATAGAATGTGATGTTAACTCCTGTACAATGTTCCAGAGAATACCTCCCACGATACTCTCCACCCTAAACCTGATGTAATAGTATTACCACTTCATTTGTGTGGGAACATTAACGGTATCGTTATTTGTGTACTGTAAGCATTGGTATTGTACTGGCAATTAATCAGATGTTGATAGACGAGGCCTAGCTTCACGTCTTTCACCTAACGCATTTTTTCCTTCTGTGGAGCCTCTGGTAAATTCCGACGGAACGAGAAAATTCTAAATCTTGAACTGAGAATTTACCTATCCAGGGTTCATGTCTACTTGTCGCTTCCTAAATCGCCACGAATTAAAGCAAGCAGTGATGATTTTATCCTAAAATTAAGGGGTCACAGGATTGATGAAGACAGGGTCTTGTATAAGTACAATTTGAAACATAAACTGGGGGCACTGTTCTACTATTAGAAGAAACGACACTCTACTTAAAGCTGGACATTTTGAGATCTCGACGAGAAAATTATCAATGTAAATAAACTGTTCTAATAATATTGTTTTATATACCTGTCACTTCTCTGATATATAGGGGTCTACAACGATCTCTTTTCCTCTCCGACTTTACATATTTAACTACCACTGTATAGAAATATTACTGATTACATCTCTCTCTCTCTCTACATATATATATATAATATATATATATATATATATATATATATATATATATATATATATATATATATATATATATATATATACACCATGACATATATCAGTTCTATGGCATTTCATGTAGCTATATTCGATAGGGCCGTAGAGCAGTGTATGCCTGGCCATAGCTTAAGCATTATACAATATAACTAGAAATGTGCAAATACGTTAAGCATGATACGATCAAACACCCCGCCTGCTCGTGCTGACTGAGGTAATTCCTGTTGCATTCCTTGTATAGGGTGCTAACGATGGTGTATTCCTCTATCTGACTTCCGACTGTTTTGTTCTCATGAAGAAGTGTAGTTTTCCCGTACATGTTTCCCTGCCACTTAAAGACCGAATTCAAATTGAACTAGTCGCTTTCCCAACACAAAGTGATATTTTGGAGTTACAACGGCTACTGTTACAATCGGTCCATTGAGTAAAGGTCAACCTTTGAGTATTCTATTGTTTTTCTTAATCTTTCCTTAAAGAACGAGTACATCACGCAATCTGCATCATTGCAGTGTTTTTGCCTTGAACAATCGGTGTCTATTTCATTTTATAACAATTGAAGAATATGCATGTATAAAAGAAAATCATTTATAAATTGGAACAGTTGCATTAAATTGTTGTTGCGCTTAACGATGGTATATGATATAGTGGTCTTCTCACTAGACATTACATTCTCTACGTGATATACGTCCTATACTTAGAAATTGAGTTACATTCCTGTACTTGTTTTAGTTGTTTCGTTTAATTCATTTATCTCGGATTTAGGTTAGGCAATTGAATGTTAGTTATAACCAAAATGAAAAACATACTGCTATAAGTGTTAATGAAATTAGCGTTATTACTTTATAACTGACTAGGTTTATATCATCATGTAAACCAAAATTTAAAAAGGTTGTCTTTATAGATCTGTCCAACATAAACGTTTGTAAATAATTTATCTAGGATGGGTTTAACAAAACGCATATACTAATGTTAAGAAAGATAATGCTGATGAAACAAAATAGTTCACAAGCCTTACCCTTCTCTGATACTACTCTTGTCAATATGCCTCTCAAATTTTTGCTGATGATTGTGAACCTCCATCCCAATTTTGAATTCCAATAAGAAGGATATGGCATTCGGTTCTAACTTCAATAACTGGCATATCATCTTACTTGCAATGAGATGGCAAGAAGGACAACCGGTTATTGCACAATATGCGATTTCAACCTTTAAATGTTACGGTGGAAGATGATATTATTGGCAGAGAGACTACAATGCTAGGAAGCTACCCGATCAGAACATTCCTAGATATTTTTATCTAGACAGAGAAACTTATTTATACAATTATGCAACAAGAGTGCTCATATTCTAGCACATAGCTGGTTGGATTCAATCAATTTGAGATGTTGTACAATTACAGTTATTATGTTAGAAAAATAATCTGTTTAGAATTACATTTACTATATGCACAATACAAACATGCTTTTGATCTACATGGTCGTATTCTCCACGTAGGTGACGGGTAATACTCGAGCGAATGCAAGGTAATTGCGTAGTGTCATCCACGAGGAGAATGTTATTATATACCTATGCACAAACTCATCATCAATACTGACTACACCTGGGGTTATAGTAATAATATCATATAACCAAGGCACTCCATCTAGCTTAGTATGCATCGCCTTTGGAATTGACATACGGAGTGCTTTGAACGACATACGGAGTGCTTTGAAAAATAACGCATTCTGATTGGCCAAGAGGCCGGAGGCATGGCGGAACGCTTCACTTCACGAGTTCTGAGGCGTATGACACACGCCACGGAACAAGTTAACATGCGTATTAATCAAATATTGAGGTAAGTAAAGTGTAGCTTGCATGCAATACCGTTTAAATTGCTTAAATATCAATATTGAACGACACTCGTTGCGAAGCCACGGCGCCGTGTATGTGTGTGACGTCATTATCAGGGTTTCCCTACGCTCTGGGAATCCCCAATGATGACGTCATCTGCCATAGCAACAGAGCCAGCATGTATCACAGTGTATTTGACGTCTTTCGCGGCACGTTCAAGTCGCGCGAATGGCGATCTACGGCCGAATAAGGCAAATTCTGACTGTGTTAAGACATTTGAAGGTATATGATAATAGAATTACGACGTTAACGCTCGAGTATGGTAGCCATACGTCTCGGGGAATCCCGACATTCTGAATAGTAATTCTATATTACCAAGCAGATTAAAACCATGGGAATATTGAATTTTTATATTGTATTTGTGGATGGGGATAATTAAAAGCATGGATTGAGTATTCATTTCGTAATACTAACTATATAATACATAGAGTGCTCAACTTACAATGCATATGCAATGTACATAATGCCGCGGACACACCAAGCGACAAATTTTATCGCTCATATAATCGCCATGACTATGTAGGCGAGTAGAATTACCGCCAACGTTTCTCGCTTGGTGTGTCTCCGGCATCAGCAAGCGAAGCTTATACAGAGAATGCAGAGAATTAAACCACAACAGATCTTGAGTATTTGAAGGGAATTTTCATATTATAATGAGCACCTAGAATTTATGATGCTTTCATCTTTTCGATATTTTCGCAAAAGGATCTTTGTTCGTACATATTGCATGTATAGGTAACCGAACACAGTCTAAAGCGAGGGCCCCCTTCCAATTTTCCAAATACAATCAGGTTACCTCTGAATACACGATGTAAATTCCGCTAGATCATCTTCATTGCATAAAATATGCATTTCTAATAAGCCAAAAACAGCTTTACGGATATACAAAATATTAGATATAGCAGAAATATGAACCTTGGGTGTTGTTTTCCTGATACATTTTTCATTCAATTGGAGCAGTATGTACTTGACTGGTATTCCTGCTATTAATATTTTATACCTTTGGTATAAATAGCATGCCAAAGACCAAGAATAGAAACTAATGTTTGGCGTGCCTCTTGTATCTGGTTACCTTCCGGTGAAATACCAATGATTGTTTGAACAGAGAGCAGTATTACATGAGTATCAGAACAATGTCACCAACGATAGAAAACGAATCCGACAATGCTATTCCTTTTATTACATTATTAAGTTTTATACCGCGGTTGACCACGCGACGTTATATATGCCGATCGAAGAACCTGTTCTGGCAGACAACGTTCACTCACACAGCGCGAACACGGTTGTTTTCATATATCTTTTTCAGGCACTTTAGCGCAGGTCGTAGTCCGCAGAAAAATACCACTCCAAGCCCCATCCTCTCCGCGACCCCCACCCCTATGACCAAACACACACCTGAAAGCATAGTAATTATTCCGATAACGCCGTCCAGCAACACAGTCTCCTTTCACCACTGTTGCAGCCATAATGGCTATGACCCGTTGTTTTTAGATCTAAATGATATGATTTATAAATGTTGATAATTTCTAGGCGGTATCAAATATTAAAGGAAATTGATTACGGGTGTCAGAATTCTGGAAACTATCGCTGCAAGAGTGCTGCATCCTCAATAATAGAAAATATATAGAAGCAGTTTTCGTTTTCTGATAAAAAGAAATGCCTTTCTTTCGAGTAGGGAGAGAATATATGTCCTTAGAATAGGGTTGATTTAGAAGGCATTTGCCGTATTGATTGTGTTCCCAAACTACCTCATCACATCTCCACACGACACCGGGTGGTGGTTTATTGCAACCCAACAGCACATAAGGGAGAGCATTAATTCTAATTTAACCTAACCCTTCCCTAGAAGCGCCGGTAGAGATTATCTTCATAAAGTTAAGGTATGATTGATGACGTTCTCGAGTCTCTTATCGAGAAAGAGATAAAGAGGCGTATCTGGAACTGTGGATTCTGCTAATAAATCAGTCAAGGACTCGCCTTTGAATCCACACTCGGATATGTTAAATATTTAAGTTCAGCCTACCTCACTTATTAACGAAATAGCTGCAGAACATTTAACGCCAGATAGTGAACTGGTAAAAGAATAATGTGACGGTTTCTGCTGCCAGCAATGAATTAATCATTGTTCAACTACAAATTTTCTTCGAGCGTTATACAGGGCTGTTGGCAGGAACGGGAGAGGCCTCAGATACATTGTTAAAGTGAAGGCGTTCAATTACAGGCAGAACACAAACATGACCCCTCTAGATTAAATATTCATTGTCTACTTCCTGTTGAGTTCAAAGGCTGGTTCTATTAGTTTTCTTACCATCTCAGCTGATCCTGCTACTGCTAATGTGGTATCGTTACACACAGGAATTTGAGTAGTAGTAAACTGCTCCTGGTTACTGTCTCAAAACCAAGAATGGAAGAATATCTATATGTTAACCACCTGTGTCAAATTGAACTGATGTGCCTCAAGCAGATCTAATACGATTAGATATTCAGAGAATTATAGTGAAGAAACGCTATTACTATTTTGACATTTTGGCTGGTGAAATTCAAAAATAAGGCTTGATTCCATATAGCCAATTTCACTCCCGATGTGGTCAAGGTGTACTGCACTGTTTAGTCTGTTGCCAAGACTGACCCATGTCTGATTTATGTCAGATCGAACACTGGAGTACAATTTGACCTAAACAAGGAGTGAAATTATGAAATCAAGCCTTAAAGGTCAGCTATGGCTTATTTAGTTTATCTAATTTAGTCGATGTTCCAAGTCCGAAGAACGGAGGTTGATATTCATTCCGTTAGCATAGCTGCCCACCCTCCCAACCTCCGCGATTAAACTGTCAGGCGTTGATGAAAATTTTCAAGCAGATCAAGTATAGTCTCTGATTGAGTCAGCGCTCATATATCGACTCTCTGGCAGGCGTCATCACCCATACCCCCAAACAGACTCGAGCTAATGGAAACTCTGATACGTACACTCAGTACACTACGAGAGGTGCTGCCAACACAGAGTCTATACAAAGAGCTAGTGCTGCAGAGGGCCATAATTCTGTTCATTATGGCCCAGAAATGACGGTAGGAAAGCTAACAGTAAAAACCGACATGTTGGCTGTCGGACGTTTCATATTGAAGGAGTGGTAATATAGAGAAACAGGCTCACTGTTTCCGTACGGATAAAATACTTGGTAAAATCGGCGATCAGATGAACCGATGCCAGAGGCAGAGGTTCAACTGATCGCCGATTTTACCGAGTATTTTATCCGTACGGAGACAGTCAGTCTGTTTCTCTATTATCATATACCTTAAAATATCTGATTTTTAACCTTGCTTCTGGTTTTTTTTTAAATTTCGTCGCCGTACATGCCCCATACGTCACATACATACCCCGTACGTCACCTAGGTGTCGTACGGATATAAATATGACATGGGTAGGAGCGGGCCGTATGTGTAAGATATACTACCACAGGTATATAATACGATGGTTATGCATATGTCTTTCTACGAATCCAAAATCCATTCTCAGTAGAAAATATTCAAAGTCAGCCACATGCTGTTTCCCTGGAATATGGATTGTTTTTCGGAACCCCTCGATTGTTTATAATTGACCTACCTACTCTTTAGCCTTTTCAAACATTATTTTAGATTTCAGAAGTGCATCTTTGAAGCTGCATACTTTTGAGGCTGACCTTAAAAGGTATAAAGGTAGACAAAGAAAATAAAACGATGTCATTACTGTATATCTATCAGAATATCTGTATTTTTACAAAATATCATTTGCCAATCGCAGCAGAACTGTAATAACATAACGGGATCTAATCGGAGAATTATCTTTTGCATTTGCAAGTTCAAAAGACTCACATAGAAGAAAGTCCCGCTTACATTACTGGGCTAACGGTAAAGCAGCTAGATATTGACGTAAACATACCTGCAGTAAATATGACAGTCACTAGAGAAAGTCGCTTACTAAACCACTTCTCTGATCAGTGAATGTGCCCGGATCTCACCCTTACTCCCGGCACACACAGTGCACTGACATGCACTAACGAAAATGTAGCTAAGGTCAGCATATGCTGTCATTATATATTGCCGCTCTACATATACCCTTGCCATAACAGTTCTACATACATCATATAAGCCGCTGTTCTTAAGCTATGCTGTAACCTGATGATGCTTGCCGACTACGCTGACTTTAGACCAACTGATAATAGCTAGTCAGCATAGTCCATGGCTCAGTGTGAGGATAGAGCATGGGAATTGCTTGGGGGCACTTGCCTTATCTCTCTTCTACTCTTCTGATTCCTCTACCGTATATTTGAAAGAAGCGGAGAAAAGCAATAGGTAGGGAAAATGGAGGTTTAGCTCAGCTTCTCAAGATATTTAATTGTTGGATTGGCACATCGCGTGCAAAACGAGGGGAAACATTGTTTTTTTAATTTTATTCTATATATTTGTTTACAAATAATCTGAAGTCAAATACCTCATATACTCTTTGTATCTGACCTGATTGTCACTTCATATGTTGCCAAATGAGGTTTTCAACTCCTTTTCCCCTATTTATAGTGCAAGTGGGGTGTCAGGTATGGATAAGGGATAGCGGATGGGAGGGATGTAGTGGAACGGGGCAAGATTACATATTACATCATTTATTTCACTGAGGATCTCCGGCAAAAGATTAAAGCGGGTCTGAGGGAGTAGAAAGGATCTAGGACGATGAGTCCCTTAGGAACACTCCTGGAAATATCCGGTGACTCCACGTAGCCACCAGGAAATTCCCGGAACCGAGATCCCTCATGTATTCTGAAAGTGGGCAGAGTTTCATACAAAGGCTATTTCTGGGGGGAGTGGAAGGTAACCTTTCTAATGCAGTTTTCTAGGAATGAAAGTCAACCGGTGGACCTCGAATACTGTGAGGGTATTCACTGGACAGTAACGATATAGGCTAGATTCAATGAAATGTCCATAGAATTGGAAGGTTTATATTCAGATATATGCTCCTTGTAAGAGGACTTTGCAATGGAACGTTTGCAAAGCAAATACACAAAGCGACCTCTTCATTGCGATCCTTCAATACACCTACCACAGTAAGAATAGGCAATGCAAACATACATATCCTGCAAGTATAAAGCTTACATGTTTAACTAGAACCTTCAGAGTTGTTTTTGAAGACAAGTTGGACATTTTGAATCTTTGCAATTGCATTTCTTATGGTAGCACATTTCCTTTACTCCTGGAATCCACTCCATCTGAACAGCGAAATAACGATAATAGGAAAATTTATATATATATATGCCCGGGAAAAAATAAGCGACAAAGGGAATTCTTATCTGGAATAAACACAATTGAAATAGTTTTCTCCGTCTTTGATACGGTAGCATTTCAGGGCAAAGTGATTTCTTAAAGCTATAAGAGCGAGTTGCTTATGGCTGCATAGTATTTTATGTGCAGTTCAGAAGCCGAGACCGAGCAATTCAGCAGGGAGCTATCCGTCACCTCCCCGACCCTAAAAATCACTTCCTCAGCTTTCACCGCGAAAAGCAATATCTGTTCTCAACGCTGCTAAATAGATTGGGGTTTGGGGATCACCCATTGTAATATTGATACTTCGACTTCCAGAAAGATAGGTCTGTCATAACAGGCGAAAGAGGAACGCAAAAATAGCATTCTATCTTAGAGAATATCAATTATGATTTTGCTCATCCGCATAGAAATTAAAAAGCTTCCCGGAAGGCTTTTCCATATCGTTTGAGGTTTGGGTATTTACATCTCAAGGAACAAAAGCGTCATGCCACAGAAGAATACTGCTATCTTCTCAATTCTTAATCCGTTTTAATGGTCGGAAATCACAATGCAGTAACTACAGTAGGCTGTAATGTCGTTCGAGAATCTTAGGATCCGTTCCACGTTATTTTGAATAGGGGTAGAATTTAGAACGATCTTGAATGAAAGAAATTACCGTAGTGGGACTCAAACTACCCGAACCGCAGCCGGTGACTTGTTTGTAGCTCTTTTGCTGTTAGATTTACAAACGGACATGCAATGTCTTGATAAATAATAACGTGTCGACATGGAAACGTTGGGACTTTAAACTCAGAGACGTTTTTACAGACCGGTTATGAGATTGTTTTTCTATTCCGGCCCATCTGTTATCATCACATGAGAATTTAATAATCTACTACACACTTTGTTCCAAGCCTCTAAGTGAGCAAAATTATATTTCACTCAAAACCTTGCATAGACTTTAACCACACTAAATCCGTCGGTTTGTCCTTGACCTTCGCTGTAAATAACATTTATATAAAAAGGAAATGCATTGAAAACAATTCCTTTTGAATTTGAACTGAACAGACTTCTTATTTCTTAATCATTTGCTCCTTACCTTTGAGGTTTCATCGAGAAGTGACTGGCCGTAAACCAAACATCCTTCGTAACTTCTCCTCTATATTTAGGCCCAGTTTACACCTACCGATTCGGACCACTGATTACTAAATCTTTCACCGCCGACCGATTTTTGGTAAGTGTCAAGAGCAAAATTCTAAAACTTGTCAACGATTTCTATCACCGACACTGCGTAATATGGCGCCGACGAATTCAAAATAGGTTGAAAAGGGTCTATCTTCAGGATTTTTTCTTTTACATATATGATCGATTCTCATAAATATCGGCGCCCATACCACAGTCGGCAGGTGTAAACTCAGCTTGATACGTATACCGTTCACTACGAATATTTTAATATTATTTGGGTGAGAACGAGATCGACTCTGCTGTCCCCATGGGAACATACAGGCAGAGAAGGGACGATGTGGAGAGGAGACTTGAGAGCTGGGCGAAACTGCAAATACATGTTGCTATTATGAAAGTCGATTGTAACTGCTAGACACTGCAGTATCAGCATTTTCACTGTAGGTGCAATGGTAAACTAAATCAGTCTACTGCGGATAAGAGAGACACTCAACAGCTTCCTTTAAAAACAAATATGTGTCTTGTTAATTTTCCTGATGCGCAAGACATTTGATTTGACCTTTAAGTGCAAATTGTGGCGTAGGAGTCATCATTTCTTTGTTTTCTCCTTACTTTCTCTTCCCATATTTGGCCAGCACAAACGCGTTGCAATAAAGACTGTGACTGCCTCAATAGGCTGACTATTAGTAGCACACATTATATTATAATAGTGCGAACTGGGCGCTACCATCGGCGACAAGGTGAACATTGTCGGTAGTGACAGGCTCGGTAACCCCCTGGGAGCCATTCTGACATCCAATCATATTGTTATTACAAATTGATGCAGCATGGAAGCGATTTACCATCATTCGTGTTTACTTGAACTGGCACTGACACCACCATTACGAGCTCCCTTTACCGTCGCTATGCCGTCTATGGCAAGAACAATATACACTGTTGCGACTGCTGGCATTATCCTGGCGCACATTCTACTGTTACATTTACCTACACACCAGGTCCAGCGATTTTATACTAGTTCTATTAAATAAGCTTGAGAGGAAAGATAACAGGTATGGAAAGCGTGATATGAGAATGTGGAAATATGGATCCACAATGGGATTAGTTTATTAATCTTGTTCTTATCTCAATCCTATTCATTAGAAATTTGGAGTTACACCCTTTGATGTGGATAATTAAGAAATTGATTTATTTCCGCACACGAGTAAATTTGCACCTAATGTCCCTCGCAGGCTTCCGATGAAAATCAAAGGCAGAAGCACAAGTTCGCTCCACTTTGGCTTCGTTTTATCATGCACGCCATTAGCTTCCTGGACATGCCATTGCCAGCTTAAACATCACATACTCACCTACTGCTGGTTACAGCAGAGAATGCAGCCCCATTAATGTCTCTTTTATCGCTCATTCCCAGGAACCTTTGATGCGCTGGTGCCTGGTGTCTCTATTGATAGTCAATCGTTATCAGCGACTCTGGAATCAGGTCCAGGGCATTTACCTCTCCGGATATTTACCCAAAGGTTATTTAGGCACAGGATATTTTGCCACAGGATATTTACCCCATAAGGCATTAACCTACCGGATATTTACCTGCCAAATGCTGGGTGTATGTGGTATTTGCCTGACTAACATTATTGAGCAAACGAGGAGGACTATCAGGACAATGGACAGCAAGCCTGTAGATTGTTGATATTTAGTCATGTGGCAAATGGATAGCCGATGGGCAGAATTCATCGATCTTCCCGACGTAAAGCAACTTAGGTATTTTGCCACAGGACATATAATTATGTCGATATTACCGATTATATATCAAAATACAAGCCATCTATATAGATTTGAGGTGAAGCGAATTTTATGTCACCTCAAATCTATATAGATGGCTTGTAATTTCTTTTCTATTGAGAATTTTATCCAAAAATGCCCCTCCCATAAACGTACTTTCACATTTTCGAAAAGCAATTATTTATAGGTTTGATACGTTTAGAATGATATATCGATAAACCAATCATTAAATAATAACTGAACTATGAGGTAAAGGTGGTTCCTGGACCAGCTGAAAATCTATCTGCTACTACTTACATCGTAGGTTATATAGATGTGCTCTCTTTGTCCATTCACCGTTTTTCCTGTTGATGCCTTACTTCCCGAGGCAAATGTTGAAAACAACCTTCATTCAAAACACACTCGAATAACAAACACCGGCAACGACACACACACACACAGAGGCCTCCGTCCCCTTTGATGCATGGACTCTGGGGTGTCTCGTGGTGGGCTGCCACGTGCCTGTGGGCCGCTTGAAAAGGCATCTTGATCAGATGGCACATTCCTACGTTTAGCGCACCTTTGATGGTTTTGTATGGACACACGAGCGACGCATATAGACCACCAGGCCCCGGTTTCTGTGTGTGTGGAGTGAAGGGGTGGAGGGGAGGGGTTGGGACTGATTCAGATTATCAAACACGCCAGGAGCGTGCTCTCTATGGCTTTGAGGATGTGGGCATCTCAGAAAGAGGCTGCTGGAACAGTGCCAGCTGGTGGGAAATAAAGTTTTACTGAATGTGACTGGGGTCCACTGAACCGCTGTGGGGAATATATATGCCTACTATAGATCCACTCCTTGATATTATTATGCCCACCAGGATTACGTGTATCAGGTATGAAATGAGAATCTTCTCTTGAAAAATCACTAATGCCATCTGAATTTGTTCTACGTTATTTTGTGAACTGATACTGATGCAATGTTGACTTGGCAACACCTGTTACTCCCACAAAACCAGAGCTAGAATGAAGCAAAATGATTTGCTCCTACACCTTTGTCTTTGAACATTTTCTAAAACGTACAATATGATACATAAATAAAACATCTCGCCATTGGTTTTCTATCACATAAAAACTGTGTATATTGTCGTTATATTCTCATAGAGAAAAAAATCGTTATGATTAACGGTAAGTAACAAGTGTCATACCAATAGCCAAAAACCTTATCAAATCGTTCTGTGGCTTGCATCATATATCACTAACGTCAGTTGATCATAATAATGGATCTCCATCTAGTCTAGTCTAGACCAGCTCTTGAAGGTAGCCCAATGTTAGAAGTTCCTCGGAGCCCCTCTACTCAATTTCAATAAGAAGGGGGAATCCCCAGAGGGACTGATGGCTGTCTAACACCATTTATAGGGCCCTCCTCAGGGTGTTTGCACGCACCTCCAGGTGAAGTCTGAAAACTAGGACTCCCTCTCCAGAGGTAAACTCCTAATCTTATTACCCGCTTGTCTCGTTTGTGTCTACCTAAAGAAGAAGAGGTGATGGGTGACGACATAAGGCAGTATGCTGGGGTTTTATTCCTTTAAGGCCCGGTCACACTGCTGCGATGCGACCAAAGGGACAAGTCATATTTTAGCTATGGTGCGGTCGTTGGAGGCATATTATGGGAGACCATCACTGAGTATGCGAAACTTTCGGATTCCAGAGCATGGAATCCAGACCAATCTCATATTGTTTACCAAATGACATAAAAGGATAATTTTAGAATATTATACTATTTGCGCCTTTTGAAAATCTTGTACGAGTAATTATTTTGTTCGGGAAAATGTGGAGTAAATTTTTTCAAAGTACGGAATCTCTCCGGGTACTCCAGTACAACGAAAAAGTTACACCAAAATGTGGAGTACATGTATGTTTAATGTACGCGGATGAAGAAATGTTATCTCGATACATCAGGGGAAAATGGATTCCATTTAAAATGACAAATATTTAAAGGAAGGTCGCGTGAGTGTTTTGTTTAAGTAGGCGCCAAGGTGTATTTTACATAAGCTCAATATATCTCATTGGGAAGTTACGAGAATCCTCTTTCATATGTTTTCTATGTATTCATCATATATTCTTCCTTAAAGCATGAGTGGGAATCCAAAGTGGAAGCTTGTACACTAAATACTCAGTATGCAAGACCAAATAAAGACTGAAATACCTCCAAATTGGTCTTCAGAGCGCCAATACACGGAGGGTCCCAAGGCTGAATACCCTCTAAATGACCATACCGTGGGAAAAAGACACAGGGAAAAACGTGCCAAGACATGGCAGCGGCCAACTCAAACCCCCTTCTTTAACCACGCTTCACTCACGCCCTCCTCTCCCACCACCCGAGCCAAGGACCACCCCGTGACGCCCTCACCACACGGGGGGTAAATTCTGTCTCCATGGTTACTGCCAGCAACGCGCCAGAACCAACCGTGGAGGGGAGCCGTGTAAGGGTGGGGTCGACGGAGTGTGCGCCGGGAGAGGCGAGTTTGCTCTGTTGGCAATGTGATAGTGACAGAGGATGTTGCCATGGCTACAATTTGGAAAGGGATGCTGTGGAGTAAATGCTGGAGGAGAGGGGACAATGCAAGGAACTAGAAGAGGGTTATAACACCCCACGTGACTTCACTGCCGCCCAGTTCCACTCACGTAGATTCTAGGTGGATATAAGCTGAGGAAATAAATACACTGAACAAATATTACACTTAAGTATTTTAAATTTTCATTCAGTTGTTGGTGTTACTGAGCTAAACAAGGAATAAGGTACATTACACAAGTGTTTATAATAAATGATAAATATTGCGTATTCTAATTTGCGGTATGCGAATAAACAAAGGTATCGAACTATCGGGTGAGAGAATCAATGAAGCATCTATGTAAAAGGACAATGATTAATCATTCTAGTGAATCTTGGGTTGTAACATCTAATTCATTAGCATTTTCTTTTCTTTAGATATGGGTTTCAACTTCTTTACCCTGACATAAAAATCCTGAAGACGAGGTAGGATGAATACTAAATTACCCTCGGTGAGAATCAATTTGGATTTAAGCAACTGAGCCCACACTGCTAACGCCTTTGCTTGGGTAACGTCTCGCGAAGGTCACCAAGCGCATGGCCTTTTTGCATAAATCCAAATTTACTCGCACCTACGGCCGTTCATACGAGTGTTTTATTACTCTATCATCCCCTGAAGCAACAATACCTGAACTTAGACCATAATCCAGTGTTATCTGGTGTAGCCAACTTCTGGTCGTCTCCATTTCCGTACAAATATCATCAATCACTAACTGTAGTCTATTTAGGTCAAATTAAGACTACTTCTTACGTAGCCAATTCTTTTTTAGCTCAATGTGCAAGATACTAAAGAAGAAACCAACAGGTTTTGGTCAATGTCGTTCTTCTCCATGAGTTTGATGCAGAGTGATATGAACGAGGCAAGAGCCGAGTGAAAATCACGTAGTGTTCAAACAGGTTGGAGAAAAATGACTTTGACCAAAATGAGTTGCTTACTGTGTTTAAGTCACCCATGTACACACTAAGATTATGGAAGACACACAGGATATAGACCATGGGGAATGGACTGCAATACTCATAGGGGCAGGGAGAATGAGTCCCCAATGTTAGGCCTATGGAGCAAACATACCAGGGGTGAGATAAAATAGAGTAATTCTAATTTGATGTAATAACAGCCACAGTAACAATCTGCTGTTACTGTCACAGTTGTGCATGCGCTGTCACCACTCGATTTACAGGGTGACAGGTCTGAGATAATGCAATTCTCTTATCAGACCCCTTCCTTCCAGATGCCAGCGCTGGGTAATCCACTCTAGCCTCAATCCATATTCAATATATCAGATTCAGGCAGTGACAGTGCATTTTGTTTAATAATGCATAATGCTTATCTGGTGCATAAAACACTAGAACACTATCAATAACATCTGATACCCGACCACCTGCCTGTCCTATCTAAACAAATCTACTGCTGATATCCTTCCTTGTTCGTGATACCTCTCCAAAACCAGACCTATCCTGAAAAAAGGTCAGTATTGGGGAATCGACGCAGTCAGTGTGTGTGCAAGGGGGAAGCAGTTGGGGGATGAGTGTTCGCTATCAAAGCACATGCCCCAAAACGCCGGCTGGGATCCCAAGAATCAATGTCTGTTTTTCACTAAGTCGCTTCCATCATGCCTCGCGTTTTGCACACCAGATAATTGACTGTCGAGGAGGGGTTTCCGTCAGGGCTGCATGCGACAGCGACTAATTACAGAATGGATAGAGGCCCCGATGGGATCGAAATTGCTGATTGTTCTAATTTGTATTTCCTACTGTAAAAAGCCATCACTTGTTGGGGAGGATATTGGCCTCGCATTGCTGGATTGGGAACGGAAGTTAGCAGATACTATGAATAATATATACGTTTGATAAACAAAGGTATCCACACCCTTCAAGCCTAGTGTTTATCATAGGCCTTGGTGACGAATGGAAATTCACTCTTCACTTTTTAGTGGTATAAGTATATGCAAAGTATAAAAGGGAAAAACTAGGAAGAAAATATAAAAAAAGAATTCTCCTAATGTGTGTATAAGGCCAGGCCCCAAAAAAATACAGTCACATGTACGGTCCCTTCCAGACCGCCACAAAACTGAGGGCAATAAACATGAGCGTATACAGCAGTATACAGTAAACATAGAACACAAAAAGGTCCGCCACCAAGCGGACAGTATCTCGCCTGATGAGTTTCAGTAAGAAACGAAACTACAAGTCAAGCTCTCCCCCTTATTTTTCCCAATCCTGTGAAAAAAGGTTACACAGAGGGATCACTAAATCTTGGAACTGGCTTGTTTCCAAACAAGCTAAAAAAACTAGCCTTATACGAGTAAAGCTCGCGGCCAGGACCACTAGACCAAGACCTCACCCTCCCACCTTCGCAACCCCCACCCCGTCCCCCCCCCCCCCCACCAGTGGAGGGAGGGAGGGTGTGACCTACAGGTGGGGGTCCAGATGAGCGCATTGCCCTTAGGGCGCTCACAACGTGGACAAAGAGAACAGGGGGCCATATCCAATCAGAACACAGCTCTGATAGAGTGGTAGCAGCCACCCAATCACAGCAGAGGAGACAAAATAAGGAAGGTCGACAGAGGCCGACCTCAGAGGGATTTTCAAATACAGGTGACACTTGTGGTCGCGATACCAAACACACTGCCTCGTAAGCACTCAGACGTTCTAGTAATTGTTAATTTGGCAGGCAAATTACATATGGTGTCGTTGTTTTTTAAGGCGGAGATCTTGGGTCGCAAAGCTCCATTAAGCCATTAGTTTGCGCAAAGTAATTGTAGACTAATGAAATCATAATTCAAAATAGGGCATAGATGTTTTAAAGATGTGCCCATATCTGGACAAAAACAAAGACAAAACCAAAGACCACCTCAAATAAAGTAAACTCTTGTCTCCTTCAACCTTATCATGTATTTAGAAGTACAGTTCATGTCGTATTTCCAAACCTCTATTAATACACAGGTTTCTTGATGAACGTTTTCCCTATAGTTGAAAGTAAAGGAATATCCTGAAAAAAGAGTCTGTTTGCCATTGACTGCTAACGGGTAGCGAAACTCTCAATGCGAAGATAAGCATGCAGGGCACTCTGTCTGGGGTGATAATTGACGGTTGACATTTAACTGTCTTTTACGCCCACTAAATTCCCCACCACTCTGCGGTAAATCACAGCCTAGAACCTACTCGCCGACATTTGACGGAGTAATTATAACCTAACGACACCCGTCATATGGTATTTCCTATCTGGTTATTCTTCTTCTTCGGTCATATTTCAGGCGACAAGAATATATTATACGGAAAAGGGGTTGCTCTGGCTGTACGTGATAAAAACGAGGAAAAGTTGCCATCTGATCGTGAATTTTACCAAGTATTTATCACGTATAGACACAGTATTCCTGTTTTTGTATTATTACAAAACCTTAAAATCGTAATTCTATAGCTTCCCTATTGGGAAATCTGTGGTGATTCGCCGCCATACATACCCCGTAGTCCACATACATACCTCGTAGGCCATGTACGTGTTGCACGGCCATAAATATGGCATAGGTAGGAGCAAGCGGTATGCGTACGGCAACAGGTTTATGATAACTAGGAGCAAACGGTATGTTCATCATAGATGAATGAGCGTGCAATTATAATGAATAACAATTGAAGGTTTTGGGTACATTCAGTCTATGGATCGTTTTCTGTAACACACTTGCACCCTGTCAACTTGCCACTTCTCTAACTGCCTGTGTCTATGATCAAAACATTTCAGCCACCAGTGGGTCAATGAGGTATTTTGGTCTTGGGTGATTGGTCATGGTCAGCTGGGCATGCCTCGAAGACACTGAGACACTGGCACCCGGCTCCTTATCCAATAGTACAGTGAATAGCACGCAGATAGTGAAGTGATGGATTTTTCTCAGCACGCTGAAAGTGTATCCGACCGCTCTAACCTTTTATAGGCAACGCTCTAATAAAGGTATGAACTGGTCTATGAACCTGCTTGGGTCTGCTGGGAACTATGATAACAAGTATGTAGGGGGGCAATTAATCGTTAACATTGTCAAAAAAAGCGTATAACTCGTCTCCTTCAATTGATTTAATACAAAGCATTTGTTATTCTCTTGCATAATGGAGGTATTAATCATAACAACGTACGATAATTTGAACCTTAAATGATAATGTATATCATCTTAGAAATCTAGCAAAATATTAATTATATTAACCGCACTTCAAGTATTTATGAATTAAGCAATCATTGGCTGTATATGTATATGTGTGCGCTAAACACGATTAGTATTAAAGAAAGAGAATCAACGCCGTATTTTGTTGAAAACGAGCATGTAACCTTGTTTGTCTTGGGGGGGGGGGGGTTTGACCGGGGAATGTACTGGCACACACCAGGTGAGCTACAGGTGTGTAGAAGAGGTATGTAGACACTGGAGGCTATATCATCTATACCTTTACATAGCAGGGAGAGCGGTCGGCAGATTACAAATAACATAGATATAAGGGATGTGTGAGGATCGAAAAATAAAGTAAACTGGTGATACTCGGGAAGAAACCTTTGGAGCAGGCGCTTTCAGATTTTTCTACATGATCGGAAAGCATTCTAATTACTGACAAAGTCTGTCTAACAATTGAACCATTCCATTGCACGGCTATGCTATTTCAACATCAAATATAAACGATCAGTTCGAAATTTCCCCAAATAAGAGCTCGAGGTCTCATTTTATATTCAATTTTATAGAGAGGGCTAAATTAAACACAATAACTGGAAAAGGTGTAGACCCTTTATATATCTTGTCACTGGTCTTTGTTATAATCCTGCCTTCCCTGGTCCTTTATGGTACGACTATTTATAGCCTGTTGCTCCATGCTTGAAGCGAAAGCTCCGTGCTTCCCCGCTACATATCTTTCCTCTGTGTGTTCGACTATAGATCACGCAGCTTACTAGCGTGTGGTCCTGTCCCTAACGAGCCTGTCGTCTACAGCACAGCGAGCTCTCAGCAGAGCACCGTTATTTGTGCAACAATGTAATAATAGTTTAAACCAAACTGCGTGAATAACAGTTTTAGCATAGCTTATCAACTGTCCTTTTCTTTCTTATAAGGATATCAAATCATTAACAATATTTCAGGAAATATTTCGTAAAGTACCCTTGAAAAGACTGTGATAGTCGAAACGTCGGTTCTATACAATAAACGCCTACATATAAAACGGTAACCTTGGTAGTTTACTATCTATATCTCACTTTCTTATTTTATAAAATAATCGGGTGGATAACTATGTCCTTGACTATTACATTTTCCACATAACACAAGTTGTCATTTCATCTCAGATGCATCTTAAAGTTGATACCATTATTGAAGCCATAGTTGAAACTATGACTGAAACCACAATTCAAGGCATAATCAAACCAATGATGGAAATCACGATGGAAACCTTGACTGATAACCTTGCAAACGGCTTCATTGAAATTCAGACTGAGACTTAAACTAAAACCATCACCAGCTCTATTTGTAATCATGATTGAAACCATGGCGACTGACGGTATGATTTAATAATGATTGCAGACATATTTTAAGTCACTATTGTCGCTGTGACGGAAATCATTACTGAGGTTTAACAAATGCGGTAGTTTAAGCCCTGACTGATAATATCACTTCAGTCATGATTTAAACATACACGGAAAAAGAATAGTTGCAAAATAATTTGGAATTTGCTTGATGGAAATACCTTTCTGCGTTGTATCAAATATTTCCATTCACAATGTCTATCAATACTAATCGTATGAAATATAAATGCGTCGTTTTAGCACGTATCTCTCTCCTGGATTTTCAATTGTCATTTCAAAAGAAAAATCTACACTGCAATAGGAGCATCAACTGGACATGATACAGTAATAGCCCATACATCTCTATGATTTCACAGAGCCCTAATGGCCCAATCAGGATCACGAACACAGGCAATGAATGCATTGGTCTTTTTACAGTGAGCTTTATCCCGCGTATCAGAGGCTCGTTAGTGTCTACACACATAAATCCTCAGCGAGGATGGAGCCTCGGGGTAGGGGTGGAGGAGGACGGAGTACTGCTTTCTGGACAACACAAACCCGTAGGTAATTGCTGTGAAACGCGATAGGCCTATACATCCACCATAACGTCACACACGCACGTCAGTGTTGGCGGGATGGTCCGCAATACGCGTCCATTGCGTGGGGCGGCCCGTGGCGGATAGAAACTGAGCTACTCAGGTTTGGCTTCAGTATCGTGGATTGAGGAGGGGGGAGGGTGTTCGCTACATCAGTTCTCTATTGGCTACGTATGTCAGTATGCAACGTGTGTTATTGTCTCTATATATCGAAAGTCATGTTAATTCCTTAGGGTGGGATACTCACGCACAGATCGATGCCTAAAGATTTGAGAGCTTACATAGACTCTGAGCCTGCTGCAAAAATCTAACCCTTTACTATCGGCGGGCCATATCTGTGACATTGGTAGGAAGCAGAGGCACAGTGTTTTAGTCTCAGAGGTGTGCCCAGCTGATTCTGACTAGTCACCATTGACTAGAATACCTGATTTACCCACAGGTAATCAATATATTTGGACCCTACATGGGCAGTTGTAAAAGTGGCACTACGGTATCGATTGGGTTACAGAAGATGATGGATGCCGATTGGGTAACAGAAGATGATCCACAGACTAAGACCAGAACTCTTGGAAACCTTTCAATTTTCTTTTATAATTCCACGCTCACTACTTGGTGATGAACAACGCATGTGCTCATAGACTCACTATGTGTGTTGTTTTATCTAAGTGTATGCAATTCCTGAAGTTTCTGGGTAATTGATAAGCAATACACTCTTTAGATAACATTATAGGTATTATTGGGTTCTTCCTAAAGAAGAGATAGAATCAAGGATGACAAATAACATCGCCCTGCCTCTCAGCGATAACTGAAGCTCTGAATATAAAAACATCTCTGCCATGGTACTATGACACCAGGGAGCTGTTTCAAAAGTCGAATGAGGTCTCGCCAGCGGCACGTCACATTTTGAAAGCGAGAGGCCGGCAACAGCGAGCGGCACCTCAAATCAAAGCGGCAGCAAACTACTACCAATATCCCATAGAGAGCGGCACCTCCACCTCGACAGCGACACCTCAAGTTCCATTGTAAGCCTCTCGCATTGGCGATGAGTACTCTCGTTTAGCACCCTCCCGACTTTTGAAACAGCTCCCAGGTATACCTCTGGACTTTAAAAGTGTAGATGAGGGGTCTGCACTAAGTGGCTTAACCACCTATTAGCCCACCTCGTCCTACCCGGCACCGATTCTCAAGATGGGTAAAGCCCCATCCTATGGTAAACGCCCGGCTGGTGGGTTAATCTCCTTAATGAGAAGACAAGGGACAAAGCAGACAGTCATACAAACAAAAAGAAATAGCACCTAGAGAGAAAGGCAGCTCAAATTGACATTGACACATACCCGCGCACTTAAAAAACCCACTTGCACAACCGTTTTACCTGACCACCTATTTACAAAATGTTAGTGGCTTGTGATGTTTGCACAATATCCGTAGGGTGTCTTTGTCTCTTGCAAATCTACTAATTGTCAGTGCGCAGAGCAAATCTGTTAGCCTGGGGGCATAATAAAAGGCATGGAGCCTGATTCCACAGAGATTATACAACCCCGAGATGAGATTTATCTTGGCAGGATTGAGACACTGCATCATTATTACCTTTTTTTATAGTAATGATTAAAACGTTATTTCGCTCCATAAAAATACATACACTGGACGTGAAATGTGGAATGTTAAGGGAATGCAACTGGGTTCTATCAAACACTGTATGAACGTTCATATGATAGATGTGCTATTTGAGTGTGTGTTTTTGTGGTTCATTTTGTATTTCTTGTATTGTAATAATCGCTACATTACCCTCGAACTATAAACCATAAATTACTATGCAATATATATCATATCAATCATCTGAATGATACAGCTGTATCTGTAGCTTATGATTATGACTATTCTGACAGCTAATGACATCTTTATTTTGCTTTTACCAATCAACGTATATACTCAGTATTAAAACCAAAAATACACATATGTAACTTTAATTAATGAATATTATTTCCACTTGAAATATGTTTTAAAGCAGGTTTCACGTAAAGAGACCCATGCACCTGAGGTTGGTGTACATCAGACCTTTTCCCTAGTGCCATACAGTTATCCTTTGGTACAACAATTCCATGGCAAGGTGCCAATTATTGCATTTACCAGTCTCAAGGAAAAGCTGGTGAATTGGATTCACATGAAAGGACCCACCTGGTACATTGTCTCAACGTCCCTGTAAACCCTAAATGGGACTCAAGTTCCCTTGAGGTGAGGGGTGTGACAAACATGCGATCTGCTTGCTGGCTAGGCTGGGTAATTGGTAGGCGACTCAGCAGTGGGTACATTTGTCCCAGCAAATTGCCGCTATATATTTCAAATGTGTTAAGAATAAAAATCTCCTGGGGACACGATTGTGTTGCAGTACAGATTCTCGGCAGGATTGGTAACCCATGGCCGTTGGTCAGGGGTGGTCATTGCTCCCCCTGACACGCCCCCTCGCGCACCCTGCGCACTCCCCCCTGGTGTCGGTCACGTGAACCCCGCGGTCACGTGGCCCACCGCGTCTCTGACCTCCGCCTCATTCTGCTCCTGTACTCCACTACGTTCACACGTATTTTCTTTTCCCTCAATTTTTGGCCTACTCTCCACGCCGTCTTCGATACTCCCCGAGTATCTGACCGTGCAGAGACAGTGTCTGAATACGGGTAAAGTTCACGTGAATTACAGGAAAGCTAGGATGGCACCACCAACGACACGCGCTCAAGCGAGCGCCTCCACGACCACGGAACAGGCCTCGGAGTCAACCGTGAGGGAGAGCGACCACGTGGACTCCGCGTCTCAGGCCGGAAGCCTCCGGTCGGCCCGCCTCGTGGCCGTAGAGACCAGACTCTCGGACATGAGTAGGAAACTCGACGCTCTAATTCAGCTGCAGACCCAACGGTCGACGGGCCAAGCATCGCCGCCTACGGTTCGCTCAGTCGCCGAAGTAAGGACTCGGGACTGGGCCGAGGATCAAGCCGGCCGCGCCATGCCTCCACCCCGCCAGCTACGAGACCGCTACGCAGGGGACCCGTATATACAACGTGAGCTCGACCGTGAGGCCATCCGCCACGACAAGACGGCTGGTAAGCTGCAGTCAGATATTCATGTTACCCGTTTAATAAGTAAACCGTACATGTTTGTGGATAGGGAGGGGGTTTACACGTTGTCCCAGAAGCTGGAACTGAGGGGAACCCTGGGCCCCCTCGAGTACCTGAGTGCTTTTATTGGCTTGCTCGGGGACGACCGTGCGGTCGACCCCGTGGACCGTGAGGCCATGTTCCGGCACTTACACCAAGTGTCAATCGACGCCCAGAGCCGGCCGTGGGCCGGAGTCAGGAGATGGTCTAACCACGTGTTCGACCAGATCGAGGCCGGGAGGCTGTCGTGGTGCGACTATTCGAGGATCCAGGAGGAGCGAGTCCGACTCGCGAGTCCGACCGGGACCCTCACCAGCGGCGCCGACACCGGGAAAGCCCGAGGACGGGAGTTGCCATGCCGGCAATATAATTTGGAGAGGGGGTGCCGCCATAGGAGCGGTCACGATGACGGGCCCGTGAGATGGCTGCACGTGTGCTCGTATTGCGACTCCGTGGGGAGACAATGCGGGCACTCGTTACACGCGTGCAACCGGAAACTCGGTTACACAATGGGCTATGAGAACGGCCAGGCTGCACCCACACCGGCTCCCCGGCGAGCACCCCAGGCCGGACACGCACCCCAGGCCGGACACACGCCCCGGGCGGTCGACCCCAGAGCGGATGTGCTCCCCCAACACGGACACGGGGCAAAAAACGGCTACGGTGCGCCCCGCGAGTGAGCGGAGCGCACCCCCACACAGTCACAACACGTGCCTCCGCCCCCGGGCCCGGGGTCGTGGGGTGCAATCCACGTGATGTAACACCAGCGGGCCCTGTGATCTCCACCACCCCCAACAGGATTTCCGGTGACCGGACGTGGGCGGGGGTCGTAAAAGGAAGCGGCCCGGTGACCACTGCGGGCCCCCACCCCCTCACGTGGAGGGGGGACCACACGGGGGGTCCACGTGACCACAACACGAAGGCCCCCGGCCCACGTGGCCGGGCCCCGAACATAAACAACAACAACGAAGGGGGCGGGACCCGCCACGTGGAGGACAGGTTCACCGCGCGGCCACCGCCAACCCACAGCGGTAGCAGGAGTGTTAGTGTTACCGCGCCGACTGAGGATCCAACTAACACTCCGGATTTCGGCGGACTAAAGGAAGTCTGCCGGACCGGAATTCCGTCGCCCGGACTCCGGACGGACCCGGAGGCCTTCATGGAGCACAGGCGGGCCGAGTGGCCCCGCTTCACCGAGGCCGGCCCCCCGGCGCACGGTCACATCTACGAGGCGGTCCGGGCCTCGGGCCTGCCCAACGCCCTGTGCACAAAGATCACACTGCCGACGGACCTCAAACTACGGGCGTGGGAGCAGTACCTGACGGGAATGGAGGGCAAGGGGGAACTCCTCGGTTTCATAAGGTACGGGTTCCCCCTCGGCTACCTCGGGCCGGCCAGCGACACTCGGGACGTCCCCAACCATCCGAGCGCCACCGGATTCCCGAAGCAAGTCGGGGATTTTATCAGAAAGGAGAGTGGATTCTCAAACCTGATGGGGCCGTTCACGGAGGCTCCCTTCGAGCCGTGGTGCCACGTTTCGCCGTTGATGTCCCGGGAGAAGCGCGGGTCCGAGGCCCGCCGCGTCATAACGGATATGACCTTCCCCCGGGACCGTAGCGTCAACGCGTACGTGATGAAGAACGCGGTTTACGGAGAAGAGCGTGAGCACAGCCTCCCTACGGTCGACGGTTTCGTCACCCGCCTGGTGGCCTCGGGGCCAGGGAGCTACATGGCGACCATCGACATCTCGCGCGCCTATAAGAACTTTAGGTGCGACCCCCTCGACTGGCCTCTGCTGTGTTTCCTGTGGGACGGCGGGTATTATTGTGATACGGCCATGCCGTTCGGCGCCCGCGCGTCCTCGTAACACATGCAGTGTGTGGCCGAGGCCATCGTGGGGATACTCGCCGGTAAGGGTGTCGAGGCCGCCATGTATCTGGACGACCTCATCATACTGTCGCCCTCACGGGAGAAAGCTGCCTCGGACTTTGCCATAGCCCGAGACCTATTCGCCGAGCTCGGCCTCCCCGAGGCCCGGGAAAAGGCGCAGGCCCCTAGTCAGACCGTGCGCTGGCTGGGCATCGACATCAATGCCGCCGAGATGTCCCTCACCATCCCCCGGGACAAGTTGGAGGACGTGCGGGAGCACGTTGGGGCGGTCGCCAGGAAGCGGTCGCTGACCAAGCGACAGCTTCAATCCGTCCTCGGCAAAATCCTGCACGTCGCGAAATGCATCCGCCCGGCGAGGCCGTTCGTCAGCAAACTACTGGAGGCCCTACGGTCGATGGACGGGTTCTACATCAACGTAAGCTCGGACATGCGGCAGGACCTCCAGTGGTTCCTACGGTTTGCCGTCGGGTGGAATGGGCACGCCCTCATCCCTCGAGGGCCGGCGACAAAGTGCATCACGGTCGACGCCTGCCTCTCGGGCGTGGGGGGCACAGACGGCCGTGCGGCCTACGCGTGCCAGGTTTGTCCCATCAATGACCCCGTGGACTGCATTTCTGAGCTCGAGGCCCTGAACACAATATATGCTCTCCACACGTTCCTCGGGGACCGTGATCGTGGGACCAGGATCGAAGTCTTCTGTGACAACATGGGGACCGTCCAGGCACTCACGTCGGGGCGGGCACGCAACCGCGTCCTCGCCGAGTGTGCCCGACAGGCCTGGATGGTCCAGGCCAAGCTGCAAGTCGACCTGGTCTACACACACGTCCCCGGGGTCCTCAACACGGTCGCCGACGCACTCAGTAGGGCCCACCTGTCCTCGAGGGATTTTAACAATGCTGCATGCCTGATGACATATCATGATCTGTGGTCCGTGGTGCCTTGTACTCATGCTTCATTCGTGCCTGTGCTTCGCCTGTCCTGCAGATCCGGCGCTACGCTCTCTCCAACGGAAGGCATCTGCGCGGCAGGCCGAGGCACGTGCCCCAGGCACGGTCGCGAACCAGAAGAGCGCCGTGTCCACCTACCTCGCCTTCTGCCGACGGACGAGGACCGACCCGCAGGCACCGTCCGTGAGTTTCATCACGGCCTTCCTCGAGTACCTCGCGGACCACGCCCCCTCGCCGGCGACCGTGGCCAACCAGCTCTCGCACGTGAGGACACACCTACGGCTCTCGGGAGGAGACGTTACGGCCACAGAGGACGTGAGGGTCAGGAGGGCCCTCGACGCCATGAGGAGGAACAAGGCCTACACACCAAACGTCAAGCCTCCGATCCCCATGGCCGCCCTCCAGGGGATCCTCGAGCTACTGTCGGACACGCCCCTCGACCTGACCCTACGGGCCGCGTTCCTCCTCCTGTACTACGCCGCACTGCGGCAGAGCGAGGTCGCCCACCCTACGGCCAGGGCATTCGATCCGGTGCGACACCTCTCACGTGGGGACGTGGTCCTCACGGCAAATCACGTGGAGGTACGCATCAAGGCCGCCAAGAACCTCCAGTGCGTGGGGGAGGAAAAACACGTGAGGCTCCAATCCTCCCCGGACCCGAGGTCGTGCCCGGTGACGGCCGTGAGGAATATGATCGCCGCGGTCCCCACGCTGATACCAACGGATCCGTTCCTGCTCAACGCTGACAGGTCGCTAATAACGACGCGGTCGCTGTCAAAGGAGTGGGAGCGGCTCAACACCACAGCAGGCCACCCCCCTAAGACCTACACTCTACACAGCCTGAGAAAGGCCGCCGCCACTCAGGCCTTCCAGGCCGGGGTCGCTGAACTCTCCATTCAACGATACGGGGGGTGGCGTTCTAATGCACACAGGGGATACATTAGGGACTCCAACTCACAAGAGGTGAATGCGTCCCTCATACAGTCCCTCAACCAGTGACTCTCATCCCTCACAAACTTTTCTCCCTCCCACCTCGCCTCATTTTTATGGTCTTGGCGTTTTTTATACATCATATTGTATAACCATTATACCTCATATTGTATAACCATACTATCTGTTATACAACCATATACATAATTGACATACCATTATACATGTCAATTACAAATATGTATATTATACGTAATTGACCTCTTTATACCTCTGTCAATTACTTTATCTACCTTATGTCATATTCATATTTACATATTAATATTCATGTCGGTATAGGTATATAAAATTAAAATAAATTTTATTATCCCCAACTATCGACTCCTTCTTTGTGTTCAGGGATAGGGGTAATGGGTAACCCATGGCCGTTGGTCAGGGGTGGTCATTGCTCCCCCTGACACGCCCCCTCGCGCACCCTGCGCACTCCCCCCTGGTGTCGGTCACGTGAACCCCGCGGTCACGTGGCCCACCGCGTCTCTGACCTCCGCCTCATTCTGCTCCTGTACTCCACTACGTTCACACGTATTTTCTTTTCCCACCCACCCTCACCTCTTTCTTATCTCCTACTCCGTAGGGCGTTTTTTATACATCATATTGTATAACCATTATACCTCATATTGTATAACCATACTATCTGTTATACAACCATATACATAATTGACATACCATTATACATGTCAATTACAAATATGTATATTATACGTAATTGACCTCTTTATACCTCTGTCAATTACTTTATCTACCTTATGTCATATTCATATTTACATATTAATATTCATGTCGGTATAGGTATATAAAATTAAAATAAATTTTATTATCCCCAACTATCGACTCCTTCTTTGTGTTCAGGGATAGGGGTAATGTGTCTCAGACAAATACCCACCACTTTAGAAAGGATTTTCCCAGCACGGTGCTTTAATAGTTCTTGATCGACCATCTCAGCCTCTTAGTGCTTTACACCTCGAATTCCCAAGATCTACGGAAGAGGATTTAAGCATTCTGCCTGGAGTTGATGAATAATTGATTGTCCATTAGTCCCTCGCCCTCACGTCCCGAAACACCAAAGACCCACAGAGAGTACCGACCAGGCATGTTGTCGATAGCTTTCTCTGTTGTATTATCCCACTGTAACAACTCGCAGGTATGCCTTTACAACACAGACCTCTAGAGCAGAACGGTAAAGCAAACATTGCCGTAAAGGGTACAAAGAGCGACTGGTTCTCATGCAGGCAGTGCCAGCTTTTACGCTCTGCCAGCTCGGTCCAAAAGCGGGGAAGATAGAACGTAAGTAGTATATGGGAATATGGATCTGACACGGGCTGTAGTAAAGCAGTGACCTGTTGTATCATATGTCTACGATTATATGCAATAGATATCATGTCTGTATAGCAATCTGAAATGACTGATCGATATTGCATATGTATAGTAATCTGAAATTAATGTAATTTCTATTCATGGAATACGCGAACATATCATTGTAGGAACCATTCTATCCAGTGCAGAGCAAGAAATGAAAGACAAAATCTTCAACAGAAAATTGCAGTAAAAGTATAACTATTGTAGACACGGTATACCTATACATGACTAGATATAGTCGGGATAATTACACTGGGTAACAAGTTGTTATTCAGGTAAATCACTCAGGAACCACAGATCACATGTCACTTGTCACTTAGAAGATACTGAAGCTAAGTGGAAGGACTTGGACATATTTTCAACATACATCTATATGTTAATCGATATGCGAATGATCGGGAATTGTTATCAACAGCAGCCACGATTATGAGGCTGGCACAATAGTCCTATTATTGGCATTATCGCCTTATATACTTTGACTTAGAAATGATGTATTTAAGATGATTGAAACGGTCAATAAAGAAATTCTGAAATAAAAACAAAAGGTTTTGCTTTGAAGTCATTGATATGATATCAGTGCCATTCACACCGCATGGATAAATCTTTCACATGCAAGCATTTATTTTCCGACCCCGTTCTTTTGTGATTTGCCGATATCCTCATATATTCAGCCTCACCTTGTCATGACCCAGACGTGACAGACTAATATCAACCTCTGGGACATCTATGTAAATACTAGGAATTCTTGGCAAGGTTCATCATGAAAGTCTGACATTATACCAGGACCATCTCATGCACTGCAGGCTTCGGGGATTACTGCAGGCGTTACTAAACCAATTAGCCCCGCCTCATCTACAGCCTCTATCGATTACATAGTGGGCCCTGGTTGTGTAACAACCCGACCTCGACGTTGTAACTACATCGATAACTCCATCACAGTTTGAATGGTATTGAAGGGACAGGATCTGGGATGGGGAAATCTGTGTGTGGTCAGGATCGAGTAGTAATGATCCTAAGTCTGTCCGTAGTATACCGGTCTTCTATACTAACAACATAGGGAAAAGCAATAAACCATTATACGGATTCCGTTAATCCCGGCTAAACCGTCTGTCAATTTACACGTTGCGTCAATCAATATACACCATGCAAAAAGGTATATATACATAACATACATTACAAAGGACCTATTGCCTCAAGAGGAGGGCAGGCCCAAAGGTGTAAACATATTATAAATGGTGAACTATACTGAGTTATGGAATAAACAAAACATAGGTGGCCAGGAGTCGATGGATGATATGAAAGCAAGCCACGTATATATATGTGTATCTGAATACCGTTACATGATTCATCGTAAAAAAATGCATATTTGTGAAAGGTAGCAAATGTTTTTATTGTATGAGTCGTTACTATAATTATCTTCAATATGAAACGAAAATGATGGATTGAAAGGTTGATTGCTAGTGACTTTATGTTTCCATTCGTAATGATATTGAGTGCAATGATAACACGAAAAATACAATTGGAAGATTAGTTACATCAAAGCATTCCCTGATATTCTATGCCTTTCGGAATAATTACTTCCTTCTTCAGTGTTTTGGACTTTAACGAAAGGAAGTATTATCAGTGTACAAATTACCATGTTTTCGTTCGAGTTGCTTATTTACACCGCGTCCAAATGCAGATTTCAGGGACGAGTGTTTTATGTTTTAAATGATTTATCCCCACTTGGCTGTCCTTGCCATGTGGTCCCATAGGCCTGTGAGCCCTGGGTGCAACCTGCATTAAAGAAACGGGCGGGAAAAAGTCAGACATTTTTACGGGCACGAGGTCCCGGCCGGTCGGCCTGATCACGTCATGAAACTGTTGATTAAACACCAAGAGGGGACGACCAGAAAGGATATTCATTATTCACAATCCACTTAAATTCTTTACTCCAGATTAACAAGATAATTACAGGATGTGAATATGGGAGAGGAAAGAGTATGTGTATATTCTGCTGCGTTTATACACATTTGTATACCTCTACTATCGAGAAGCTAGGGACATCTATATAATTGAAGGTCGGTGTTTGCATATCTTATAACCACATTATGATACCGCCGTATTGCCAAACCAACATTTTTCCGTCCTACGGGAGGAACCCCTGTAGGCATAATCCGCTTCAGGAAACTCCCATTGACATCCAATCTACACAGAAACCGGAAGTGGCAGTCGCTTCATCTGCAGCCAACAGAGGGCGCGTAGAGACGCCATGGGAGCGTCCCCATGCGCACTTCCGGTGTGTTGATTTCCGGGTCGATGTGAGCGTCACCTAGCGGTTAGGCGTGCATCGATAGGCCTTACCACCCCTCGGTGGGAGGCTACAGCACTACTATATAATCCATAGTGGTTTGGATGGTTTAGGAGGACGAGTGGTGGCAGGTCGAAGGGTGGCGGGTGTGGGGGGGGGGGGGGAGGGGGAGGGGGAGGGGAGGGGAAGTACGCAGACGGGAAACATGCTTCCTACATCGAGCTTTCCGAGGGTAGGTGTAGGATGTTTCCTGCTATCCAATAGTCAACAATCGATGTATTTGTGGACAGGTGGTCCACGAGAGATTGACTCGTAGTAATAGATGAGCGTTAGCACAGCCTCATGTCCACAAAACTAAGGTTGGATATATTTATTATTCATATTCTTATATTGATAAACCTAGGTGTGACATATTATAGGGTATACTGAGAGGAACTATTATTTTGCTCTCCAGTACAAAGGGCCCTTTCACCATAATCGATAGCATTGGGGCCGTTATCAATTTTATGGTTTCTGACTGCAAAGATACAATTGGTGGTGGTCAACCGTGAACTCATACATTTCCAATAAAGATGGATGGATGGTAAAAGAAGAGCCACGATTCATAAATCCACAGACGTTTAAGACAAACCATGGAGAATTCGGCATGGAGGTTATAGAGTGAGTGAATTCCCGGGAACTGGATCTCTTTGGATTATGATTTAGTTGGTATGCTCATGTAGATTTTAATTTGACTGTCCAATATATATATCTGCAAATTTCTGGAGGCGAGTCATGACTTAGTTGAGAGACTATATTAGCAAAGAACGCTACCCTGGAAAGTCCTATAGGCATACGCACTACATCATGGCATCCCCTTTACCACGCCTTTGTAACCGACGACAGCGGCGCCATCAAGCGACCAGCTGTGTCAAGACACAAGCCTCGTTGTGGGTCCTGCAGCCAGGCGTGCGTCTCATTGACCTAGTTGTGCAGATAGATGACGTTGCTTTGTGCATGAACAGTGTGGACGTACCCGACTCGATCATCCCGAATAATGGCCTCCGGATGCACCACAAGGGTCTCCAATCTCAGCACCCACATGTTGTTCCCCTCACCCCACTTGTCATATCCACCTGCCTGCCATATCTACACTACTTCGATACCCCACAGTATATGGCATAACCCTTCATTTGTAATTATTTAAACTGTAAATTGTACCCTATTCAGGCATTAGCTAGTTTGAATTGAGGATAGCGGAAAAGGTTACAAAGGCAGTCACCAAGATATTGATTAGTATCACCATATTTTTGCACAATGAACAGTCTCACAAGTATAGTGATAAAGTGAAAAGAAATGAAGAAAAGCAGCCCTTACACAAACAAGGTAGTTCTATTGAAGACAATTTATATGTATATAGATATAACTATGAAGAAAAGCTGTTCTTAATATATGGGATTTTGGTAACACTAGTTCATAAAATATGAATTATCACATAAATGAAATGATTCTCTCGCCATTAATATCCAACTCTACATAACGCTTAATTGATTTCAGCACAAGAGTGATATATGAGATGCCTCGAATTATTAGAAGAAAAGCACTCAAAGCGCACCACTAACGTTGTCCGCTATGTGGAGTACCGGTTCAGAAATATACGCTATACAAACGAGTCTATGCTCATATATTTGGCTGTTCGTTGGGATTTTCTTCGTAATCCTTACTATCCGAATTTTACTGTACTAATCCTAATGTGCAATATGAGTCAACACGTGGCGGAAAGTTCTGCGATTAGTATACTAGCTTGAGACGGTAATGGCACATTGTATCGTAGCTGTGGCATCAATACTGCAACATGTGTGTTGGTCAAATATCCTCTCAGACAGTTGCATATAGCACTAGTAAGTATATGACTTAAGGCACATCTTTTAGCCTACCCCTAATAACATTGACTGACTGTATTCAATGAGGCATAGCATAAATTGTTATCAGGCAACTGTTGATTTGATCTCGAATTGTGGCAATGGGGTAGGATGAAGAGTGGATGACTCTCAGTCAGAATCAGTTTTGATTTGAGCAACTTAGCCTTTACTGTAACTGGCTTCATCTGGCTACCGCCTTGCAAAGATCTCTACACGCACAGGCCGATTAATGCGTTGCATAAATCCATATTGACCCTCTCCTATGGTTATTTCAACTAATTGTCGTAAGTGGTGTGTCGGGAGAATGAATGTAACACCCCGACACGCTAGAGAGTGTGATGGTATTTATTTTGCGGAGTATGTCGTGCCTGACAGCTTGTCACCTAATGTGCTATGTACCTCCTCTTACCTCTGTCAGCATGGAATAACATTCAGCATGTATTAAGTCTCTGATTTCAGGAACAAGAATTCCACTTCCACTAAAAGGCAAAAGGTTTCGAATCTAAAAATCCTGCAATATATCTGTAGGTACTTGATATTGCTAACCTCAGTTTGAATCCCGTGGTTGCGATGATAAAGATATGAACCATAACGAATCTAATTTGTGTTCATGATAATTTAACCGGCCCACTCGTATTTTAAAGGGACGTGTCTACGTAGACATTACCAAGAGGATACAGATGCATGACGAGCTTGAAATGTTTTCTTTAAATGAATGATTTTCATCATACGTATCATGCATCTTCTATATAATCATTTACCAGAAATCTATGACATTACTTGTATAAAATAGGTAGACAATTAAATACTACTCTTCTGAATTATAGGAAGATTTTATTTCAAAGAATTCATTGTCTAATTAGTTTAAACTAAGATGTATCATCTGCCGGGAAATACTTAAAAGTACAAAAAAATATCGTCCTTATTTCTGAAAGGAATTATCTAGTACAGGTTTACTCTTGCAGTATCGGCACCCCTGAGGACCACCTAGCCAAAACCTTTCACTGATATTTGTATCGATATGAGAGGAAATTGACCTGGATCTACCCCAGTACTGTAAAAAAACACGGCTACATTAACCTATGGCCGCTAAGTGCTTCTGGGTTTCACACACGGACCGCTTGCTTTTAGTGTCAGGCACTCTGCCGGCTATGCTGCACGTAGGTTTAAGATCCAGACTGGGCACTATCTTCCTGCCGCTCTCTACTTAAAAATAACAGCGAGGGCTAGTTAATAGTTTCATGAAACAATCATCCAGCCCTCTCAGTTATTTTTCCTCAGAGTATTGCCAAAGTAAAGTGATACACTCTTGAAATTGTTTCATCAACCATATATACTTCAATGTTATTTTATTAAGGGAAATAGATATGATATTTTGGTGATGGTTCTAACAGTAGGATATATTTGACTGGAGTAAGAATTAAAATGCGCAGGTTTTTCTATAGAAATCTACGAAATCTTTACAAAATGTCTTGTATGAGAGGTAAATTGAAAAGTGAGATATAAATATAGGCATCTCTAAACTGTTCATAAATTTTGTAGTTTACTGTTTTACGATCAAAACATGCTTTTCCCATCTCCTTATATGTCAGTGGACCCAAATTATCGCCGATCCTTTGTAGTGAACACGGCTCACTAATCCAGTTAAGGATTATGTCAATATCGACTGCCGCTTAGCATCCTGTGTTATTCTCTTACATCACAAACACCCTGCATCGTCGCACTGAACTGGAGTCGGGTAGAGCTGCACTTGCCACCGACCACTGAATCTATAAAGGGTGCCGATTTTATTACAGTCGGAACTAGGTACATCTCCTTACTATCTACTAGGAAGCCTACACTGCAATCAGCTAGGAGTTATCTGTTTTGCACTAAAATCTGTAGATATTTCTTGTTGTATATACAGACCATAACTGCCTGTAGGGAGAGGAAATTCTATAGAACCTATGATACAATTACCATCCACTTAATATGACATAGATTCTATACGAGGTACTAGACAATCTCTTTTTACATAAACAACTCATTACACAGATTTTCTTTACGCAACGTATCGCCGGCTATTCTGCGAGCCAGTGGTCCCCGTGGTCTCAATTATACCGATTGCCAATTGCTTCATAGTATAATATGAGCAAGTACTCTATGAAATAAACCATCAGGATATGATATTCTTGTATAACATACTAATCCCCGGGTATTCTATGATAAACAAAGACATTCAATGATGCACTAGTAACTATGATACACTGGTACTAGTCATTCAAAGTTAAATATTAACATCAAGGTGCCATTATTCATTATAGGTGTTAAATGATGTGCCCTGAGAGAACTGAGGTTCATGCTACCATGAGAGATATCAGTATATAAATGTGACATGCCTTTTATAAAGGTGTCTCAAGACTAGATGTTGCACCGTTGCGTTTCCTGGTTTATTCTTCCCTCCGAGAGTGTAACAGTGCCCTTAAAGCACAATCACAAAAGCCGAAAGCACGTAAAAGACATTGAGAACGAATCGTACTATTCTCATCCACAAGGAAAAAAATGATGTTATAAAGTTCACGTATTGCCACTTTTTTTTCTCTTTTTTTAAATCAAAGCTTATTTATCAAATCAAACATTCGCTTGTTGCCAAACGATTTTCCATGTATGAGTCACATTTAACGTTTGGGATATATGATGTTAACTGCAGTGATATGATATTGGTATTCCACCCAATGAGTTTGAAATGGTTTTCACAATTCTCCTTTGGTATTACATACTCATGGCAAGGTGTTTTACCAGTCACAGGGGAAAATGGCGAATTTGATTCATATGGAAGGACACACATGGTACATAGTCAAGACATAGTCACAGTGAACACTCATCCTGGCACTCAAGTATACCTGAGGTGAATGGTTTAAAGAACATGTGACCCTGCTTGCTGGTCTCTTAATAGTAAGCTTGGGTACTCAGGGGACTCAGCAGTGGGTCCATTTGTCTCACCATAATACCCCTGTGAATTTTGAATATATGCAAAATCCAAATACCATGAGATTCTGTACCTGGTTAGGGGTAATTATTACTGTCAATCGCAGCGAAAATAACTTGTCTCAAGGAAATGGAACCCGACAATTCAGATGAGGAGATTGTGCTCCAGTAAAAAATCTCAGTAGGATTTGTCTCGAACAAGCGCCCTGTGAGGTGCAGGAATACCACCCTGTGAAGCCCATTTTAGCGGCGTGCCCGTTCTGGTTACCTGCAATTGTTATCTCAGCCTCGGTACTTTTGTCCCATAGGCTTAACATTGAGAAATCGTTCTCTACTCTGCAATTATTGCAGTCTGTTTTCCATAGTCTATATCCTGTGAGTTGTCCTTTGTTTTAGTATGTACAGGGGTAAGATAAATACAGAAAGCAACTCGTTTTGGTCAAAGAAGTCATTCTCCAACTCGTTTGGATGCTATGTGAAATTCACTCGGCTGTCGCTTCTTTTGAATCACTCTGCATCATACTCGTGGAGAACGACGAATTTGACGAAAACGTGTTTGTTTCTTCTTTACTCCGCCGTTACACAAGAATTTTGTTAGATTTCCTAATAATACAGAACGACATTCCATGGTCGTTCATTTTACATGATGCAATGGGGCTTACATTTTTCACGGTACTCGGCCTCATAGCTTCGTAATGTACATAATTGGCAAGCAGTATTTCGTCTTGTATGATGTACGACCAGACCATGTTTACTCTGCTACATCTATTCATGCGACCATACCATGGTAGGCCTTTTTGATATGAATGTTGCCAGAACAGGCAGTAGCAGAATACACATGAATTATAGCTAGAACTGCAGCATTCCCTACGACAGTCACCTAATAATATGGTCTTCAAAGATCCAAAAGATAATTGAATCAAACAAAATGGCCAACAAGAATCCGAATATTTTTATAGAGATTTTAATCTCGAGACTGATTGGCCTAAACACTTTCAGTCATTAATTATGTTGTGATATCTACAAATCCGGATTAAAATGAATTCTCTGTCTACACCGCCAATTCGATGTGCCTATTCTTCTTAACTTTTTTAATAACTATTTTCATAGTCAAATGTTCTGATATTTTCTGTAGGGCTCATATCACAAACTCTTGTTTTGCAGCTACACGATATCACCTGAATTCCACCTAGAGGGTCAGTTTTGACATATAAGTTCTCAATCATTCATTTCTATACCTGCTGAAAATGCTTTTCAATTACAGACACACGCAATATTGAACTTCCTAGCTTTACTCCATTGTAAATTGAGACGATATTCATAAACGCTCCTTCTAGTTACAGATGTTAAAATTCACCCACTTGCCCTGTCGGCAAAATAGACTTCGACATGGCACATCTGACGGTACCACGTGACATTATATGACCAATCAGGACACTTGAATCTGTGCGCACAATTACGCATAGATTCTCTTGATGTGAAAATGGGAGTAATTCAATTTTCGAGGAGGTCCAGAGTGGTTCTCTGTTATTGATCTGAATGCAGGGCACAAGGCTCAGAATGGAGCGATGGATTAAACCTGATGTCATTTGTGAATCTAAAAGGTGAGGTATTGCGGATTGTCTCATTTAGAGAGGCTCCTATGGAGGAAATGAATTGCTTCGTCAATAATAAATAGATGACTAGCAATACAATGAGAACCTAAAATGGATTCATTCATATAACACCCTGCATATTACGGCTGTGACCTTCTGCAATGACTTTAGTGATAGACAGAGTGGAGCCCTAGAACAAGTGTGACATGCCTTCATAGTTAATCATTGCACATTCAATCCCCAACACGAGGGCCTATATTGTTTATAATGTATATCAGGAAGATCCTAGAGCTTGAGGTAATTTTCAAAGTATTGATGTATGCTGATCATTCGGTTATTTACCTAGCTATTGATGAGACCGACAGTTGTATCAAGACTCAATAAGGATATTAAAATAGTCAAAAATTGTATTCCGATATTAGAATACTCTGACTTAATCAATTTTGAAATAGCTAATAAACTGCAGAGGTCAAATCAAATAGAGTTGAACCATGCGTTATACTCAGCAAGCATAATAAAACAAAATACAAGACTTTCTCACGAATGTGCTGTATCAAATATTTAAAATTCGACCACTAAATATCAAAGTTATACGAGTCTTAAGAAGGCCACCATTCGAAAGGCAAGGCAAGTGCAGTATACCAGAGTAAATTGATATGGAATAAGTATCAGAAGACATACACCAGAATATAGAAGAATCAAACAGCCTCAAACATAGGACTACAGCTGTTCTGTTGTCTTATGTTATGTATGTATGCGGCGTCATTGCCTAAGTGATGAGGACGAGAGAGAAAGGGGAAATGAAGAAGAACATCGCAGTAGTGTATATCTTTGAATCTAATGTAATTAACTTTTCTTTAAATCCATAGATTTACCATCTAACGCTATCATGTATTATACATTTTGATCTTTTAATTTAGTCCAGGCTAAATGCAATTCCAACTCACATTGCAACTATCCCAACTCCAACAATAACAACAGCCCTACTAGGCACAAGTATATCCCAAAGAGCCTCCTAAGGCTGTACACATAGCCTAGAAATATCATGCAAGATCACAATTAATAGCAAGCATAAACATATTCATACCTATGACCGTTTGAGTGCACATTTGCAAGATACAATGCAAGGTAGGCAATCTTCAAATCAAAAATAGATACACATTACTGCTTAAATAAGCCTGCTACAGCAAATACCGCATCGCTTTTTGTTATAGCTTCAATAAAAACCATATGCAGAAATAGTCCAGAGACATTCTAAAACCTGAGAGAGAATGTGATGCATAGACGTAATTACATCAGTGTTGCCGTATAATTGGAGGAGCGATTATAAACCACTGTCGGCAGTCGGAAGCTAGTCCCCAACAAACTGCTATCGACCCAACCGCTTGCGTCGCTGAATCCATTCACCGGATCCTGAGAAAAAAGATCAAACTATGAGAGGGACATTCATCGATGTACAAGTAAGACCCACCTTCTAAAAATGGACTTCGATACGGTTTCTCTTTGAAGTTATTCATCTTGCTGTTGGACGCAATGGTTTACGTTGACGTTTCCCCGGTCAGGAACTGGTTGTCCTCTCGTTGCCTTGGTAACAGCGTCGTCACCTCCCTGTGTGTCTCTGGCTTTTCCTCCTGGAAACCCGCTCCTTTAGATCACTCCTCTAATCACTGCAACTGGAGGCAGGACGCAATCTGCGACCTTACTGTACCCTTGGATATTCACTGAATAATCAACTCAAGGTCAGGTGGAGGTCAGCGATCCCTCCTTTGTGTAGGTTATTTCGATAAGCTAACCCAACACGGTACTATTCCACAATTATAATTTACGGATAATCAATTCCGCTATTTAGAATATTGCATTCACAATAGCCGTCAGTAACAACGTTCGAGTGGATGCACACCACTCCTACCTACTGGGAGAGTGAGAGCAATGATACTCGGAACACACACTTCAGGCATCCGTTCGTCATGTAATGCAACGTCCAATCAACTGACCCGATATACCCTGCACGTGACAGTTTGAACCTATGTCTAACCTGGGATTGGCGGGCTGGGGCTGGGGCTGTAGAGTACGCAGGTGGAGGGGGGTGAAGGGAGGGTGGTCAGGGTCAGAGGGGGCGGTGACACCTGGTCAGAGAAGACTCCAGGTGCCGGAATGCAATCAGCGATCACCTGACCACAAGGGGACAGTTCACTATGCTCCAGACTGGACACAAGAGGGCGGACAGTATGCACTTGCACTTATCAGCTGCAAGTGGGAAAGGATTAGTGGGTAAGGCTCACACGGTGTCTGCACCAATGTAGTGGGCCCTCACTGACGCCTCACCCCTGACCTTCACCCTCTACCTGGCCTTGTCCCCAAGACGATGTCGTGGTGATTCTGATAAGGAGGGATCATCAGAGGGAGAGGAACTCGTGGTAGAGCGGAGCGGGACGTGAGGTCTGGTGTGGAACAGAGGTTACGTCAGAACTGGTGAATGTAAAGTGGACTGGCATATAGGATATTCAGCCCCCAGTAGCAGAAATCTACCTTATGACCTAGATTAAGATGGTTTTTTCTCCGATAATGTCCTTGACCTTGACCTAAATCCGTGATTGTTTTGGGTTTATGACATTTAAGGCATATCGGTCGCTGGTGTGTTGGACTGAACCACTGGAGCTTATTCTTTGAATAATCACAGTGTCACTGCACCATAGAGAAACCATTAAAGGAACACAAAAAATCTATAGTATTTCTTCACATAAACGGCAGAAACACACACGCTTAGGGAATAGCTGTTCTGTAGGTGCCTGTCTAGATCATAGTCAGTGAATAAATGCTTTGGGAAACACCAGCCTTAATGATATTACCAGAGGGAACACACAGTAGTTGGGGGGAGAGGTTGTCAGATATTGCGCTGGTAATATCGTTATCGGTTGACAGGGGACTGTAGGGTGATGATGGCAAGGTTATGTTGGTGGAGAGGTGAGATAATGCGTGTCACTCTGCAAACAGATACCGATAAGCCTGATACTGTCTTGACAGGGGGCAACGGGGAAGATGAGACAACGGGGCAGAGTTTAGCAAGCCTGGGGCTGAGTGAGGGTCGGGGGATCCGATGGCCGTTAGGGGGGACACTGCTAGTTTGTCACTGCTCCTGGCACCCTGCCTACCTATTAGTGAGGGTGGCTTCACAAGGTCTGACCGTTATCTTAATCGGTAGTGCGATACGGTGATATATGATCAAGCCGTTTTAAGGTGGATACTGCATATGGGTATATGGCAGTGGGGCTGTCAGTTTCTCTGCCTATACGGGGTGATCGTGGTAGGGGTGCTGAGGATGACTGTGGTAGTTGTGATGCTGGCTTCCTGGTAGTCCCTGTTTGGTCCTGCACGTTTACGAGAAAAACTGGATGCGGCCCTCAGCTCCCCTTGTCTGTCACGATCCACTCACTATGAACCCTGTCCTTAATCAAGGTCTCCTCGGTGTGATTACTCTTCCCTCCGCTAGGTGGCGTGTATATTGTAGAGCTCCCTCTGTTGGCTATGAGGAGAAGGTAGTGAGTGCACGCCTCCCTCACAACATCAACAACAACAATGATAACGCCTGCACGCGCAATGTCAACACTGGCGGGCGGCGTTACGTTCGCGGATGACGTGCGTGCTGTCTGTGCAATGCGACCACTACCTTACAAAGGGGTTCGCTGTGTCTCTGTCCGTGTGACAGCACCAGGACGCCGCCAGCCCCTGCTCCACAGTCCGCTAAACGTAAATCAGCACCGTGTGGCTTCCCGGGTGGCTTCCCCGTGTGTGTGAGGCGTTCAGAATCCGGCGGGGGAAGGCGGTGGGCGGCCCGAGGAGATGACTCACATCCCGGCGTATTGAACACGGGCCAGTCTCCTCCGTATACCTCTGGGCGGGGCGCGCTGCCTGGAGGAGGGACTCCGGGCTGTCAGGGGTGGTGGTAGTGGCGGGATGACGCGCAGGGCAGGCCGTGAGACGCCCACCAGGAGGCGGGGTGTGTGATGGTCGCCCTGGTGCTGCTGGCGGTGGCGGCGGCGGTGGCGGTGGCGGTGGCGGTGGTGGTGTTGCGCCGAGCCTCTGTCGATGACTTGGGAGAGATGATGCGGCGGCGGTGTAGGCCGTTCGTTCTCAGGCGGCGCGGTAGGAGTGCGAGCGGGTTGCAGGTCTGGGTCGGTCCGACGCGCGACGTCGACACCGACTGACGGCCGCTGGGTGGCAGAATCCTAGGCTCACCAACTGCTGCCTCGCTCAGGGCGGTGGACAGCACGCTCTTGGTGGTCGCTGACGGGGTAACACAACAGACTGTGGTAGGCCACAGGCTGCGTGAGGGAGGCAGTGGTGGCAGCTACGGAGATGTGTGATAATGTGTTAGAGTTATATAATGGGTGGCAGGCGATGGGTTGTTAGTGGCAGGTTCATATAGATGAATGGTAGGTGGCAGGCAACAGGGTTATAATGGCAAACAAGTTGGTTAAAGGTAGAAGGATGAAGGCTTTGGGGTTGTGATTCCCAGTGGTGCATGGCTGGTACTCTCTGGATATCGGGCTGCAGGTTATGGTTATCCGGCTATAGGTGGCAGGAGAGCAGGTATCTGTATAGAGCTAGTGGGTTCTGGTAGGGAGACCGCCGTGGTGGTAGGGAGACCGCCGTGGTGGTAGGTGATTGATGTGAGATTATACTGGGATTGCTGGTAGGCCTGTATTGTCGGGTGCTGTGCAGATCCCTTGTGGCACTGCAGGTGGTAGAGGAATGACTAATGGTCACAGGTGACTAGGAGAGAGGAAGTAAGGAGCAGTATACCTCTAAGGACCCTCAGCCGGGGTAGTTCTTCATTCAATACTATTTCTTTTTAAAGAAAGCAATTTATCAAAACTGCCTATAGCAAAATATGAGTATTTGCATGCACACCTGTGTGTTTTTATCTATTCTCCAATTCGTGTTTGGAGCAGCTGAATATGGACGAAGAGGATAAAGCTGGAGACGTGGTGTGAGGGACTACTATAAAACGGCCCAGTAGGGAAATCACTCTTGGAGTTATTAGGAAATTCATGAATTGGAAATATCTTGGTCCATACTCAACCAGCGAAGCTGAGTAAATTACATAGCGGTCAAGCAGACCAAAATAGTTTCAGCGAGTGGGTTTCCGATTTTATCTCACCCGTATACATGATCAGGAACATTATTGATCGATAGAATAACTCACCTAATTAGCCCTTGAGTATTCGGTACAGTACCTTCACGGTCGTTGAGTATGGGTTCCTAATGTCTATGGAATACTACTTTAGGTGGAAGGGGGCACTCTTTAGCGAGTCTAAGCGTATTTTTGCTTAGCAACTTGATGTAGAGAACATAGCATCATAGAAACCGACTCGGGTTTCTGATAAGCCGATAGAAACTTATAAGTTGAAGATGCGATTGGACTGTTACACAGGACTATATAATGGTGTGAAACAGGGGTATAGATAATAGCTCACTTGATCATAGCACGTGGCTGGAATAGTCAGTTCTTAGTGCTTTAAAGTGCTAATTCGAATTAACGTTATTCAAGTAGTTAAAGAGAAGGATGGCGAATGCATTAACTATCGGCTAGACTGGAAGCCTGTCTCAGCCGGTATATATTTGACTTAGAATAGCTGGAGGCATCGACAAATCTGGCAGGAATCCAACTAAATAAGTGATGAATACAAAGTTGGAGAGGCAAAAGTTTGGTTCTAGCTGGCTTTGAAATTCTCCTTTGTACCATTGAAGTCTCCCTTTGATACAGTACACAAATATACACGACTATTGTTACAGCTGTGGCTCAGTAAATCGTCTCTATTTTCGTTTCCTTTTGATGTCGTTGGTTTGCTTACACTTATACTTGTTGGTCAACGTTGAACGCGAACCTGACTAGGTCCAGATCATCTTCTTCGATTAGGCTTCTGGGCATTCTGCTGGTAACCGGATGTGGCTTCGGATATTAGTTGTATTTCTTGGTGGCTTCAGCTTTTTATGTCTGATTAGCCTCCTCTTTCTCCAGTTGCTGCTGTCTCCGTGCAAACCGCTACCGGCTTCTGTCGTCAACAACAACGTCCGTGTGTACACCTTTGCCTAACTTCTATATCTCAACTTACTCTATTGCCCTCACCGGCTTTACTTTCTTTTGTGTGTGGTTGAAGATATCGCGCTCAGAGTATTATTACGCGTCAACTACACGGAGAGTACGACCACGCAAGTCCAAATCATGTAATGTTGTTTTTAATACTCACCTTTCTACTAATTATTAGGAAAAAAATCTTGTACATAATTAGAAATTCGACGCAAGCGCCGTTCATTGTTTATATAATATAGTTCCTACAATGCCCGTCAGGTGGCCGAAAAAGCCGTTTTTTCCTAGGGGAATACGGCTTTCCGTATTCTACTCAGTAGCGATATGCAGGCTCCAAAGGCTTAGTATGGAGACTCCGTACTAGGTGAGTAATAATATCAAGAGACGTTACGAGTTTGAGTCTGAGTTTATTTATGCCACGCATTTTGTTGGCTCCATGGCTCGAAGACGAGTGACATTACGGAACCAACAAAATGAGTGGCATAAATAAGTTAAAACTCACACGAGTGGTGTCTAGAATTTATCCTACTCTGTTCCTATATTTTTTCAGTATCAGAAAGTAGTGGCATAAACAACACTTTATGTCACACCCGTGGCATAAACAAATCCCATGTTAAGCCTATGGCGTTTTTTATTAGGGGTAGGATAAATGAGCATACCCATACCTCCTCTCGGCAAACCAATCAACGAACGCCTAACCACCAAACCCTCAACTATTCACCCACTCAGTCACCCCTGCCTCTCTGTACACCTACTAATACCCAGGCACCCAAACCCTAATTTGTCTATCCACTCTCATTCGCCCTCCCCTTCTCCACAGTTCATGTGGCGCCCACTAGAGACCAATGTCAGCACGCCTGGTGTTGAATGGAGAGGCAAATTGTCACGTGGTGCGTCCAGAGGTCAGAAATGCAGTCACGTGATCGCCTACCGGTAAGATCCTTAACTCTCGACACACCAGTTGACAGAACATCCTGAAGAGTTCCTATTCGTTAAAATAAATGTGTCGATATTTCATATCCTTTACTAGGAAATCAATGGGTCACTGGCATGAATTATGATAAATTACAAAATATGCACTGTTTGTAGAAAACGCGAGTCTTGTACCTCTTTCTGATACGTTTTACTTCCCAAACCCCGGAGCTGCCGGGGCCTTTTGTCAGGACCGGCAGTTGATCTGTATTTCTTTTATACGGAACCTAGAGTATAATAATTGAAGCGTGTCCTCTAATATGTAAAGGTCCTCAGTTAGCAGGCTGTATATATGACCATCAAACCACATGGACCATATTTACTGAGTTGTCAAAGCGAAAAAAACTCTAAAGGGGGGTGTCAACTCCGCTCCCGACACACTACGACATACTATGACAAGCCTTCCGACAAGCGTTACGACACAGAATCGAACGTTTTGGGTTTTTGTCGTAGCAGTGGACACACCGTTCCGACACGGCTTCCGACACACTGCGACACACTCCGACATGACTACGACACAGCGTCCGTGTCGTATAGCCGTGTCGTAGCCCTTCCGACAAAATTAAACATGTTTAAAAAATCGTAGAGGTTGGCTTGTGTCGTAGTGTGTCGGAAGCATTCCGCACTATATAAAAGCTATGCCCACACAGCCCCACACGCCTTTTTAAAACTATTATAATATCATATATATGATATTTCCTCCTCTGTTATATAAGGATATGCATTATGAACATATTCAGGAATAGATATGATGATAGTTTTCAATAATCATATACTTTTAACATCATAATCGGGGTCTGCGATACATGATTAGAGATATTTGTTCGGATATCTAATACTATTGATAAAAGACATCAATTCACTAAGTTTTTCTTTTAGAAAATTGAAGAAAATCATATTTTTCAGTATATTTCCTATATATATGAAGTCCCCAAAGTGAGCTGTTTGTGTCGGAGTGTGTCGGTAGCGTGGCAACCTTTCTTTTCCCGCCAAACCGTTACGACACACTCCGACAAGGCTTTACGACACACTCCAACACACTCCGACAGAGCCCTTCCGACAGGGATTTTCGTTGTCGTAGTGTGTCGTAAGCCTTGTTGGAGTGTGTCGGAAGCAGTGGGTACCCTCTTTATGTTAAAACCCAATGAAAGTGTTGCAGAAAAACATAAATCATATATTCACGAAAGAAAATAAAGGATTATGTTTTGATATTAATTTTCAAAAATCCAATAAATCAACGCTAAAATAAAAGGTTATCGATAAATACCGGTTAAATTATATTCACGCATACCACAGAGAAATACGCAGTAAATAAAAGTAAACCTGAATAAATACGCAGTTTGCCTCCAGATGGAACGTGTTCAAACCAACTGCTGTTTCGGAAAGTGTTATGCAAGAAAGTGGCCTGAGGGATATTCGATATTTCACAAATGACCAGACATACTGTGGCAAATTTAAATATGACCCCGGCTTACTTATATTCCCAGTACGATATATCTTCAGAAGCCAGGACAAAGCATAATCAGGTTGTACAGATTAAACCTGATACATCAGCGAGCTGATTATGCTTTAAGAGCGCCACATGCGGTGCAACTCTAGACAAGCGAAGTATGCGATGCCCTTATTTATACTGCTTAAACATTAAAACCCTGGTGGAGAAACACCTCGAGCCAAATCACCTTTAGATGGACATCCATTCAAAATCTAATCTAATCGCCAATAACAGCCAACGCCGAGCTGCTTTTAGGGCCCTAATTAGAGCATACTGTACTATGATGTTCTATTTTTATCCCTCTTCATTAATCAAAATCCAATCAATCTTAGATACATGCATAAAACATGATACTCTTCAGTTCCACTTCCTGCAGGCAGTTACCTCAGTTAATTGCGTTTTTCTTGTAACTTTAAGGATAAAGGTAGGTCCGCTGTAAAAGAAAGGCCCATGCCATAGTCTCCCTATCCCCCAAGTGTTAAGTCTATAGTGCAGCATGCTGAATATTATAACTCCAGACACCTGGCCCGCCCGCCCCACTTGGTCTTCACTGTCACCTGCTATTGGTACCACCATTGCTATAAATGGCTGCAGGTGCCGAGAGCGGGGCTTAAAATTGAAATAATGACGTTTTCCTCTCGGCTCGGCTACTTTCCCCACGACTATGAAGGAAATCTCATTATCTGGGAGACATTTCTTACTATCATTTTCTCGGTTTTACTACCTAAGCAAGTTACTGAACAATTGCTGTTGGTGTTTGTTTTCAGTACGCCTCAGAGGTACCAAATCAGCTAAGTCTGACACATCTCCGTTAGTGTTAATGAACCTCAGGTGTATTGATTCAAATTGAATTTTTTTAATATAGGACAATCTGAATGTTCTGAGAAATCTCCTTTATCCTTCTTTTCAATAATAGCCCTATCGTATACACGCGGAATTAATGCTTGAATCGTGTTTCAATTTCATTGTCTTTGAAAAATTGTAATTTTCATTTCTAATAACCATTGACTCCGTTGTTATAGTGAAATTGCTAGTGCCGGTAGACCTTGTTGTTTTCGTAATGAAATGAAGAATGTATCTTATTGGTTCTCTATTCACTACTACTGGAAATCTCTATATCTGATATTTTAATCTCTCTCATGAAAGACAACTCCCAGGTAAGGCCAGAATTAGAATTGCCACTGAAAATCAGGTTCTTTTTAAGGTTTTTGTTTAGGCTGAAGGATAACAGTAGGGTATGTCGTACCAATTTCTATGTTGCTCCAGCATATTTCCATTGCTCAAGGTTCCGGTTACAGGTGGGAAAATGCCTATAAGATTTGCACATGAATGTTTTATAATGTCCGTTGGATAGTTGTCATTTGACATATATGTTTGTGGATGCAGAATAGCACCGACGCCTTTAATAACACAGCGTGAAAAACCCTAATTTACAAATATACTCCTGATTCTGTTGTATTTACGCCACTGTCCGAAAATTCTGATCTCTACACCACTGTTGTTTTTTTTTCTGTTTTTTTTTCATTTGCCATTAGTCATCAAAGTCCGTGGTATGTAGAAAATATAATACTTTATTACCAATTTTTATTACAAATAATTTCTAGGACTCGATTTGAGTATCGATTGGTTAATTAATTATATGTAATAATTCCAGTGTTCTCTTGTTCTTTAACCGATTTTTAATAGTTTTTACTTTTGAAGCACAACTGCCGCCAACGCCACAGCTACCGCCACCAACACCTCTGCTCCGACGCCGCTTATTGTGTCTTCAGGAGACAGTATGTATGCTCGTACCCTAGGGGCATTCTGACACTAGCACCCGTCCTTACGTATGTCGCCCTGCCAAGACCGCCTTTCTAGAGTGGCCGCCACCTCTGTCTCCACTCTGTTCCGACCAAAGAGTTGTTGGGTTGAATTCCGCACGTTATCGGCGGTGTGCACCTCAAACCAAGTTATTTTGTTGTATGTAGGTTCTAAAAGCAGGAATACTTAATAAGATATAGTAATAGCTTCACAAATGAAGTGTAGCTTCATGGTGGTTTCATCTTAATAGAAATAAAGTATAGTGTACAAAAACAAAACAAAAATATGGTAAATTGGCTTCGAGGTTATGACTGAGTACACCTCCACGCAGTACAAAAAATCTAGGAGAGTAACAAATAGTTCCCGCTAAAAGGTCAAGGTGGCCACGGATTTATAGATGAACCACGGCAATTAAGCTAAGAATCCAAATGAGTAAGCTCCGCCTACGACGCCCGTGAGCGTGCGCAGAGCAGGGCTTACGGGTACATTCCTAAGCTGGGTGCAGGATGGGGCATGCAGGTGACCACTAACGGCCCTGTTTGAGTCTATACAGTGTATGGCCGGTCAGACTGTGTATGGGGGGGAGGGGGAGTATACATGTGTATATTGTATGTATCTATGTATCTTTGCCTGTCTGTATATATATCTCGTTCTGTCAGTGTGTGTATCTGTATGTATCTGAGAATGTACATGTCAGTGTGTGATTGAGTCGGCCTGTGTATCTTTTTCTGTCTGTGTATATATGTCTGTGTATCTATATCTTTCTGTACCTCCGTGCATCTATAGATGTAATTGTGTGTATCTGTGTAAACATGATGTCCATACACAATATTATAACTACACTCACTGTGAACCCATGTTATAGTGTGATTTTTCCATGCCCCACCTGAGTTGATTATTGATCTTCCCACACACTAATGCTGGAGACACACCAAGCGAGAAACACGGCGATTTCGCGAATCGCCGACATAAAATGGCGTGTCTGTGAGCTATTAATTCATATCTGGTGACGACATGAAAAAACTGTTGAAATAACGTCTAAGACCAAAGCTCGAGAACTACTGAAATTTCAGGAGTTTTGTATGGATAGTGTGTGTATGTTATGGCAGCCCAACTTGTTAATTATATACTTGGACGATCATACTGATTGGAAATTATGACAACCTGTATAACTGATCACCTTTTGTACCTAGGTTAAGGCTCATATGATTGCCTAAAATTATGTCTGATAGCATATGTTAGCTCATGACAAAACGGGTAACAGGAACTGTATATGCTTGTTGACTACTAGTCTCATTATGTATGTGTTCTTTTCTCTGATTTGTAATAAGCCATTATGTAACGAGCTTATCAATAAGCAACACATAAGTACTAGATTTAAGAAATTGTGTTTATGAAGTCATACCGCCAAACTGTTTGTAAGTCTACCCCGTAGACACTTCTAGGCGAAGGAACTCAGAAACTGGAGCGCCGGGAAGATAGGTGGTGAATATATCCACCTACGGCTTTACTCCAGTCTAAATAAAAACCTTTTAAAAAATTTTTTTTTTTAAATATCTTCCTTGATTATTACTTCAGAGACGCTAAATTATTGGTAGCAGATATTATTATGAAATAATGTCGCACATACACACAAATTTCTGTTGGCGATTCTGGAGATCGCTGCCGTTACTCGCTTGATGTGTCCCCAGCATTAGGCCCAGCAAGGAAGTAATCGAGCTGTGTACATCCCAGCTGGCCGATAGCTGTGCGGTGTGTGGACCCCCACCAGTGATGTGTGGCAAATGCATTGACCGCTCTACACACAGGCCTGCTTTCTCACTGTGTGACGGGCAGGCCATCTACCTTTCAAGGAGTAATTACCTCTTAGTATCCACCTAATACAATGTGTCCAAAGAAAACACATAGGCAGCGTGTATGGACATACCCGGCGCATACGGATATGTTGTATGCTCCGGCTGGCGCTTACTGAAAAATAGGGCGTATGGAAAAATAGTGCATAACTATAATGAACTGATATTGACATGTCACTTGTGCAGAAAAGGTGGATAATAAATACAATATAGACTGGTTTCAGATAAAAGTGTTTGTATGCTCCTCGGAGTTGACTCTACGCAATATCCTCGCATACGCTCGGATATTACTACGCGTCAACTCCTCGGAGCATACGGCCGCTTGTATCTGAAACCAGTCAATATTGTGTATATATCAGCTTTAACCCGACATGTGTAACGTTGTGAAGCTCTGGCGGCCAGTGTATACCGCCTATCCTATAAGTGTCAACAGGTGTGGTGTACTCCACGGCAATGGTCGGGGCGCATTCTAGAGGCATGCGACGATCGGATCGGAGCTTGGGATTTAAAGGTCATAATCAGATGGAGATGAAGTCAGCAGTACACAGACTGGACATGTCATCAGAGGATGAATCTCTCGGGCAGTTAATTAGCGGGGCAGTTGGCCAGTGTGGACAGTACGCCGTGTGCTCTAGTGGGGATGACGGTCGTGATTTGTGACGGAATGGGATTTACATAGAGAACTACTCATTACTTTCAGGAAAGAGTAGGGATAATTAGCAAAGTAACGTACAGTTCATGGACATCACCTGGATTGGTTACCTTAAATTTAAAGCTCCCTGTACTTGAAAACTTTTGTTTTATGATAAATTTCATACCCGATTTCTATTTGTGGATGGAGCTTTTCTATTTTACATAACAAAGGTCTATGCGGTGGATCAGGTGAAGAACACCAGATACTTTCCATCTTATCCTTTTTATAAATCGAAATTTCAGGATTCTCCTTGACAGGTATGTTTTCCGTAACACGCAGTTGAACCATCTTCAACATAAATCTAATACAAGGCTACATTCTACCATGACAGATTCTGCCGAGCTGAATGTACCTGTCATATACGATGACCAAGTGTACTGATCGCTTCTGTTTTGAAGGATGTAAGATGTTTTAGAATCTGGTCCAGCAGAAATGGGGCTTATTATTCTGAGGAAGTATTTTCCTGACATGTCGCTTCAAAATGCACCCCTTCTTGATAGCGGTACTGAGGAATAAGGATCTCATAGATCAAATCTTCTCCATCCCTCGGTGTGGTGGTTAGGGGGTCTGTTCTAACCCTGGCTGGGGTGTGGGCGTGGCCATCAAAGGCCATGGAAAGAAATCCCCATCAACCGAACCTGACGAAAGACACCAGTGTGGCTTTATCAAAATTCAAACCAAATTTTAACACGAGGTGTTAACGTTAAGCTCAGGGGACTTGTGGGTTAAACATAAACCACAGGAACCCAGACAACCAGCCCAAATAGACTATAGAACTCTTATGAAAACTGCTGGTATGCTAGGTCACACCAATACAGACCCACGTGACCCGTTGACTAATCTAGGCTCGTACAGAAGGATCCTTTTCTGAAAAGAATTTAGCCGTCCATATGATCGTCTATAAGTGTTGAATAAAGTTGACCCGGATCTTCCCCGAGTCTCATTGGAATACATAAGAGGGTCTTCATGTAAGATTAGATTATTCAAAGGGCCAATGAGCCTATGCGCCCACCCCATTCACCATACACACTGCAAAGGGCCAACTAGAAAATTGGCTCCATCACAAACCACTAGATGGCCAGACTGAGCATGATAAAACTAAGCCAGACTGGGATACGAGCCCAGCCCTGACTGGGCCAATACCTTTCGCGCCACAACATCAGGAACCCAGTCCAATGAGGTACGGTGAGCGGCACCACGTGACACTGGTGATCCAATGGGTGCCGATCTTCATAGAGGACTTGTATTATTTATTACACTCCACAACTAACAGCGGAGACGGTCTAGGCACATACCAGCAGTCACTTGGTTCGATTAAACGTCCAGAATCAATATTATATAGAAAACTATATTGTTTTAGTTAAGATTAGATATAATCAGGGGAGGATTCGTATAAACAATGTGTCCTTTACAGACGACCTTTGACCAGAATAGCACCTGAGAAGAAATTGACTAATGTTTATTTAGGTTTTGACAGATATGTGATATGTTGAACAGAACAATACAAGCAAAGTTCAATTAGCGTATGCAACGTTATCTAATTAATATACGGTCTCATCAATATGAAATCGCTGCCTCTTGTACACACATGTATGTGCACACGGTACATTAAATTGTATTATCTATTTGCGAAATGATATTACTCATCCTAGGATAAAATGTCTAGCGGCTCTCCAACGTTTGAGGTGACGTATTAAGGTAGGAAGCATAGAATATCTATTTCCGTCACTGCATGCCAATATTCAAGATCATTTAGGTGACCTTTTCGTCCTAATAATTAATTTCTCAATTGGTTGAATTGTGGTGGACATGAGACCTCGTTCAAATAGGGTAATTCACGTAAAATGATGATTTCCAGGGACCAACTAATTCGGAGCTGATCTCATTCTTGTTGCACTGGATTTTGAAAGAGCCTGTTTTATCAGTGTAAATAACACAAGGAAGGTGTTGGACGTTGTAAACACATATCAAGCTACTTATTTGTGTGTAAAAAATAATCGCTTTAGCATCTAACTTAGAGGCCGTTTATTTGGCTCTACAGCAATCTATATAGACATTATTTTTTTTAGATTCTTTCCGTTCCCCTAGAGCGAAATTACGTGGTCGCAAGCGGTGGGAGAAGGTAGCGGAATTTGATAGGCCTCGTCTGAACACAAATTTGCCTATATATACATTATGCAATTATCAAGACCATAACGATAATTGTAGTTTTGCTTTCATGACTGAGTAATCTCTCTAGTAGGTGGTATCACAGACAGTCTGACATTTTATCATGCTCTTGAAAAGTGTCTGGAAATAATATCGGCAAATTGATATCCACATTGACTACCCACGGTCATCCATAGAAAACTGCTCTTGAATTCTGCTCGGTTCATCATGCGTTGAGATAAAGGGATGGTTCAGATTTACATTAATTAGGATTTCCACAAGGCCTAATTGGTGATGTTTTTATCTTATATCAACTTCAGATATGGATCCATGTCCATTATTAAGTGCTCGCTGATCAACCTTGGTGGAAATTCAGGAGATATTGATGAATCCCTGAAGACCGACAAAGTGAAGAATCAGTCCAAGTGATGCCTGGAGGTATTCCCCATGAGGGGGGGGGGGGATTCCTGGAGGCACCCCCATGCAGGAAATGAAATGTGCCTTTAGGCATCTAGTGGCACCATTATTACAAACGCTCAATAATTCATTGATTTTCACAATGTCTTCACAATGACTTAAAAACACTTTCAGCATCATAATTTGGTGCATGGATTTAACATTTAACCAAGGTAATGCGTATAATGAAGAACACCCGCCACCATTGACATAATATTCTCGTCCCCTGTTGGTATATTGCTACACGAAATCGGATTCAAGACTCTCGAGTGGCAATGAGACCCATTTTTTGGGTCACTTGCTCCTCTTCTAAATGGGCCTCCCATTAGTAGGGCGTATTGAAAGAGTTAAATTAATAAATCTAATGAGGTGTCAATCCTGCAAAAAATCAATATATTTCCTTTTGATAACTAAACTTTTCTTATTCATTTTAAATGTATTATATGTTGACAACAATTTGCATTTGCTTGATATTTCAACTGAAAATCGGCACTAGTTTATAAGAGTGGGTCAACTATATCTACTATGCGATTCCGCTGTCCTTATATAAATTCTCGTAGATAGGGGAGCACATGTAAGAAGGAGTATCCAGGGATTTCAAAGCATTTCATGCCCCCTCCCTCAAGATATTTCCCCAGGTATTTCATCACCAGGTCACCCCTATTTCAACATGGACCAGTTTACATGGCCATTATACTTAAAGGATGTGTCACGGATTCCACGAAAGATAATCCATCGATTAATAACCGGCAGTTATATCTAACACCAAAGAGGCTGTGGATGGTTCAGAGCCACGTGGGATTTTAACTCAAACTTCTGATACAAAATATCATATTTAGGGTGACCCATCATTGCTGTTATCAATATGATATTTTGAGAGGTGTGGGTGGGTGAGTAAAAAAGTGGATAAGTCCTGCCACGTGTCATGTGAGAGCACAACTGAGAGTCAGGGTGACTGAAGTGGAGCGGAAGTGCACGTGAGGTCTGTAGTGCAGAGATGTGAGACCAGGGGGAAGGCACAGGAGCCACACGGGGGCACTCTCCTCCCAGATATTTCGCGGCACTAGCGCTTGCTAATCTCTGCCTCAACCCAACGCTGGTTCCCTGGTATCTAAATGAGGACAGGGAAACCAGCTAAAATTTCAGATTCAAAACATAGCAACTGTCAAAGGTTTGAAACTCAATTAACTCATATATTATGAGTTGTGAAATGTGGGAATTGTTAAATGAGCTTCATAGACAATCCAGCTGTTTTGTTTTCAGCTCTAAACCACTTTATCATGTGAATCCACAGTTGATTAGACTGCCCCTTCAAGTGAGCACATGTGTCATGTTTACAAAACAAAACCCAATAACACATGAGGTGTTTTCCACTAAAGAAAGTAATCCCAGAGTCGGTGTCTGGTTTGAAATAACAAATAACAGAAATGATTGTATATCAATATGTGTATCTCTATAGATAAATATAACACAAAATACTCCCTAAAGCTTTCAGAATTTAGGATATTCGAAAAAGAGATACAAGCAGCCAGAGGAAGTATGACCACCCCTGACCAAAAATTATGAGTAACCAATTATTCACTATGATATGATAACCCTGGTCATTTCGCTAATGGCACATTCCGGTGAGCAAGATATAAACGACGGAATTATCGTTCACGACTACTGCTCTTGGTATTCATAACTCAGAAAAAGGGTCCCTGCCGATGACGAAAAGGGTGAATGGATGGTACTCTACTTTGAACTTCCCACCCGCCTCCCTTAAAGACTTAATCATCTCAAACTTATAAAAAGGGCAAGGCACAAGACAGCAACCCAATACTACGGTGTTATTTCATTATTTATATTCTCCTTTACTACCTACTATCAGTATCAATCTCTCTTATATGTCACTACTTTACCATATATTGTACTTGAGTGTCTTTCAATAATGTATAGATTTTTTCAGACAATTTCTTTTACGTTTTGCACTAAATGGATAATTCTATATCTTCACAACCATAGAAAAAAGGGGAAAAAAGAAGATACATAAATTGAATGATGAGGGAAATGATCAATAAGCCATATTATATCATTATCCCAAAAAATAATTCATATTTTCAACTTAACTCTTACCTCCTGATTAATGACCCTTTTTGACGTTTCCACTTCCTGTTTTCTTGTTTTTAATGAGAAGATTTACTGGTCATTGGTGCATTATCAAGGACGCCCATCTCTGTATATAGTGTATTCCCTGCAAATTCTCATCCAAATGACATCACGCGAGGCCCGGGCTGCCCTATGTGTACCGGTCACGTGCACACGAGATTTGGCGAGATTTGTTCCGCGCTGACCACATCGCCCTCTGGAGGCAACCAAGGGCAATGATGAATTGGTCCGTGATGATGTATCGCGTTGGGATACTGGGTGCTTTAGTTTCTTGTTTTTCTTTTTACTAAAGTTATAGAGTAGCACGTATGTAAAAAGTAAGTCGTTGAACAATAAAGTGGAATATCCAGTTTATCCTCCAGTTCTGCCAGATAGAATCGCAATTTCCTGCTACCTAAACTCATATATTTCATGTCTCTCCGCGAAATGATCCTCAATCTGCCAGTGCGATCAACAATCTACAAATTGAGTACTGTTAGACAAGTGAGAGGGGCGCCCAGTAACCGTACTCCCATTTGTCATGAATACTAATCAACTGTCATTACTCATTGGGGTTACCTGAAAGAGGAGTTGATTGGAATGCGATGTGGAACCTAGCTTGCAGCCTTATGGTTCTTTGTTTCCATTCCAAGGAGAAAAGCCTCGGAGTATCACGTCATTGACTGAACGATTTCGTACCAATTCCCGTAGTCAATCGCCATCTTCCTATTGTAACATTTCCTTTTCTTCTTGCTGCTAATTAGAACTTAGCTTTGACACCTCGTCAGTAACTATAGATTCAGTACAGATTTTAATTCCTTAGTGTACTGATTAGTAAAACTACCACGCATTGGCAACATAGACAATAATCCAAGTCTGTATACGCATGGTATAGACAACGAGATTAGACAGAAGAGAGTACCAACTTCTGAGGCCTTGTTGGAGACGGATATCACCAGCTTTTTATAGGGTGTTCTCAGTTATTCTCGTATTTATTGTCTTTTGTTTCGAATTTGGAAAGAACTCCCTAGTGTTTATAAAAAATACTGATATAATTAGCTGTCTACTATCGCACATGTCTCATATCTCATATGAATACATTGGATATCTTGACATATCCTACAGTCTTTGAAAAAACAGCGAGGTTATAAACAGCACTGATATTTACAGTTTATGATTACTCTCAAAAGGGGTACTTAAGTGTAATGATAAGCACAGTCCTTGGTTTTGTGCTTATATATCACCAAGCCATCCTTCACGATGCAAACATGAAGGGCTAATAGAGTGGACTATTTAAAGTGAGGTACGCATTCCTTGATTTGATTCCATACGTTATGATGTCGTTACGAAGCGTATCCTATATATTGTGATTATAACAAATACCCTTAACACAAAAACGGCATCTGAAGGTCTTTACAAAATTGAGCAGTGCATTAGGATTTTTTCAACCATTCTACCGTCTAATAGCTGCCTGGGTCACGACGGCAGAAGACAAGCAACAAATCTGCACCACATACAACAAGCCACGTGAGCACTTCGCGCATGCGTGCTGATCACGTGTCACGTTGAGGCCACCCCACGTGACCGGCGCAGACTAATATTGCTCCTGCCGGGAGAAAAATAGGCAGGCCAGAGACTTCGGCTGGTTAACACCAGGGGGTGCTGTGGGCCGGTGGCGGTCGCTTCGTGGGGTTGGGATAGGGTGAGGAGGGGTATGGTAGGGGAGGGATCGTGTCCCATCGATGTATTGATCGCAGAGAAGGCGAGTGTGAAGGTAATGAAAGCTAAGACTCCTTCTACCCTGGTCCTATCCCCTGCCTGCTGGCCCCTTCGTATCAGCTCCAGGCCCTGCGTGCCACCTCCACACTCAGCCCTGATTCAATGCCAAGCGACCCCTGCTCCCAGGTTAAAGCCCTTGACCCCTGTGAGGGTGCGTAGGGAGTGTGTACGTGGGTAGGGAGGAGGTTGGGTTCGCAGTACGTCGTAAATAAATCTATGGTAGTGCTCTATGTGGGCCTCTTCTATGGTAAGAGGCTAATATTGTTATAGAAATATCTCAATTCTATTATGAAGTCACATCACGTAGAGATTCAGGAAGCCGTAACGTCGGTGGTCATGCTAGAGTAGGTCGATAGTCTTGGATAAAAATATTTCATTCTTGCAAAAACGCTTCCAATGGAGAATTCTATTTTTTTTTGTACAAAAGAATTTGATAACCTCTTGATTTGCGAATGATATTTTGTCATATCGCCTAAGCCCAACATGTAATAAAGAAGGAAAACAGATTTGGCGTTTCATTTGAAAATTGTTACGAACTCATGGTCAAATACTTGCCAAACCATGAGTAAAAATCATCAGATTGAACGCCAAGCTGATTTTCCTTTTACCATATACCTTCAAAATTTAAATTGCCTGTAGTCGCTATTCGAAGTCGAATCTGGGCACACAAACCTGATCCATCCATAATGATGTACACATGTATACACCTCGACTTTCCCACACATGGCAGTACATCACTACCACTGTGAAATATGATTCACTTACAGTATACTGATTACATGACAGTAAGCATAGGACGTATATGCATATAGGAGTATATCAAACAATCTATATACTGCTACTGCTTTTTCGTGTGAGCATGCGCGTGTGAAACACGCACGGAGCACTAGCAGCAGCAATTAATGCAATGAAATGAAGATACTCAAACACGAATTATGGATGGATATTGATCTAAAAGTATAAGAAAGTGTACGGAAGACAACCATGCATGAGATGATACGACTGTGATCCTTGATATGGTAAACAACTGCAAAAACCTCCGACGGAGTGCCAGCGCCAGTCCCGCCATTTTGGATTAGCAAAACAAAGAACCAGGTAACGCGACACCGCATATGTCTGATTCCTACGATCAGAATGGAAGGATCAGCGGACACGAGTCTAGTACTAGAAAACTCTCAACAGGGCGGATGTCCTGTGGAAGATGAAAATGTGATTTCGATTGACAACGATGTGTTTGATGACTTTGACTGCCTGTCAACAGCCAGTGACCCGAGTTACGTAAGGGGAAAGTGTGTATCGACTAGAGCCCGTCGCAGGTACACAAAACGGAATAGACCGTTGAGCGATGACAACACGAAGGTAAGCCCGGGTATGTCAGAACAACCACCAAAAAAGATCTCAAGCAGAGGCAGACGTGGAATGACTAAGGTGAAAACGGCTTCTCGAAAAGCCCCTGATGAGCAAATGGAGAAAGAGTCGCTAGTCGGTGATGATAAACTGTACAAAATGTTTGAAATGTTAAATGAGAAAATGAGTGGTATTAAACAGGACTTGGCCGATAAGATGGACGAAAAGGATGAGAAAAGAACTGTCTTTGAAGATGGACTTAGTAAATCGATGACGACAATGTGCTCAAGACTTACCCTAGTGGAAAAAAACCTGAACGAAGTGAAAAAGGTTAATGCCACATTGTCAGAACAACAGAAAAACGTGTGTGATTCCATTAATGAAACAAAGACCCAGATAGGGAAATCTGAACAAATGATAAAGGAGTATCAAGAAGCAGGGAAAAAAGAAATGGATAATCTGTCCAGTAGAATGAAGAAGCTAGAGGCAAATTGGGAAAATCGGCAAGACGCTGCAACACCAGGTGTAAGACCTGCCTTTGTCAATGACAGGTACATGTCTCCCAAAAGACTGAATGTATATCTAGAAGGACTATATGAGAATCCTAATGAGGATGTTTACCACAGTGCCCTGACAGTTCTGAAAAAGATATTACCTATTGTGGACATGAGAGATCTAAACTACGTACAGAGAATTCGCAGAAAGAATCCAATGCATAGACAGCAAGGTAGCAATGCCCCAATCTTGGTGTGTTTTACAAGCATAAGAGTCCATGATCTCGTACTACGGCAAAAAAGAGATTTGAGAAAAGTGGAAGGATATGAAAAAATATTTATCAATCCAGACGAAGAGCCAGAACTCAGAAAAGCAAAGACACTAGCCAGAAAAGTTGCAATCTTCTGTCGAAAACAAGGAAAAACGACTATTCTAAGAGGCGACGAAGTCGCTGTAGATGGAACCTGGTATAATGCCAAGAACCCCGACTCCATACCTAATGAGCTAAAACCCAATGTAGCATATGCTATGAATAGGAAAGAAGAAGAGACCCGGAAAAATAATACCTGGGAAACTGCTCGTATGGTAAAGCAGAGCGATCTTGATTCCACACTGCATCTATTACCCCATGATACTGCTGACTCTGTTGGGCCAGTTAAGACTGCACTACCTGAAACGGCCGATAATGTCACACATGAAGCTGGGGTAGCCCCAGTTACTATTGTTATCAAAGAAAATGCAGCTGCTGGAGCCGTGAAAACTAATGATCCCTTGCCAGTAACAGAAGTCGTCACTGAACAGAAAGATGATTTAGATAAAGAGTACCCTACACTACAAGCAACTTCACCGAAACCGGCAAAACTAAAACCGAAGGGTATTATTCACACAAAAAGTGGAATTGTCTTCAAGGGGTCGGATGCATGGTTGAGTAATTTTCATTTAAATGATATGAAATACAACGGAACCAACCACCCATCTAGCGAACACGCGTTTCAAGCTGAGAAGATAAAGATTTGTGATAGAAACGATCTCTTCGTCTCACTTGGAAAGGCAAGAACAGGCTACGCAGTAAAGAAAGTAGGAGATCAATGCGCAGCCACGCCCACCTGGCTGAAGGTACGAGAGGAGTTAATGATCAATATAATTCGAGCAAAATTCACACAAAATATGAACCTGGCGAAGCAACTTATCGAAACACACCCTGAAACCCTCATAGAAGGTACGAAAGACCATTTTTGGGCGGGTGGTGCAGATCTAAACGATGAAGTGTACAATACTGGACGTTACTACGGAAAGAACACACTCGGTGTGATCCTGATGAATCTGAGAAGAGAGCTACGACGCGAACAACCGTCAACAACCTAATTGCCTATTAGCAGACGCTATTAAGAGATATTACATAACACTTGGCTGGCATGCGGCACTGGTCACATGACTCAGTCAGACGTGCACAGACTTTGAACTGAACGGTTCATATATCACTTGGTGTTGTACTCTGCCAGCAAAATGAACTTCTGGAATAATATTCCCGCACGCTACTTACTCGTAGGTGACTCAAGAACAGCTCATCTTGACTACCATCTGAACTTCCTCAGAAATATGGATTACGAACTTATTACTCTGTCTGGTGCTGGGATTCAGAGAATAACACGTGAAGTCATAGCAGCCCTTGGTAGACGCAGGTACATGGGACCACAATACAAAGCCATTTACGTCCTAGGAGGCATCAATAACATTACTTACAAAACGGGTAACCATATTGGATTACGAGATGGAAATGTGAACCAAATAAGTGGACATGTGGATGAGCTATTTCGTGACCTGAAATACGTGGTTCACAGTATGTACCCCTCGGTGCCGGTAGTGATTGGCACGGTGTATGGAGTGGCGCTTCATGCAGCCAACAGGAGCACCGCCGTGTTTCCCGATCAGCGCACAGTGAACTCAGTAATAAAGGAGGTAAATGAACTGATCTGCCGACTAAACGATGAAGAGTCGGTATACACACCGTATGTAGCAAGGGAGCTACACAGAAACAGGCCAGGCAGAATGACTGTTCACCTCTACAATCGGTTATATGATGGCGTACATCCAACTCCGAACATGCAAGCAGGCATCGCGAGACTGGTAGACGATGCACTGAATAAGAACATCGTTGCGGGACACCATCAGTAAAACCTGAACTAAAGTAAGACCACTCCATTTATACTTGTCGATATCAAAAACATATAGCTGTGAGCTTAATTAATAAGCACATACTGTGTCTACCTACCAGAGTCAAATGACCCGGCATGGGACTAAATGTATATATGAGTCAGATGACCCAGCAACTTTAGTAAATTGTGTCATATGACCGATGGATTTAGAGATAGCTGTATTGTATTAAGAAGATCATGGATAAGTCTGACGTACCACTGATAAAACCAACCGAACATTTTCACAGATGGACATCTTCTTCTACTTATACATGAACTTATAACTTAAAGCTGCCAGGCAATACTATATATTTTTACTGTTAGATCACCACGAAGTTGGTGACATTTTTTGGCAAGTTAATTCACATTTAAGTGCTATTCAGCACATTACTGTATGCTAAACTGTATATTATTATTACTTGTTCTTCACCAAGGTAACTATGTCACCAGGCACAATGCCAGGGTGGCTCAGTCCATTAAGTATCTTTAGTGACTTATGGAACTGTGTTTTGCACTTTATGTTTACTTGTATGTATTACAGCAATATTTCACTCATGACGAAGACGGCTGGTAAAGCGGCGAATATCATTAATGGTTATCTCATTTACTTATGTTAAATAATGGCTCTTCTTATGCCAAATGAGTTATTTGCTGAAAAAGGTGAAATATTTATGACTATGAATGTCAGGAGCCTATTTAGGCGCATGGATGAAATTGGCGATGTTTTAGCAAAATGTGACTTCGTAGTAATCACTGAGACCTGGCTCAGGGATATTCATGATAACAACATGATTAATGTTCAAGGAATGACCCTTTATCGTATGGATAGAAATTATCAAGAAAAAAAAATAGGAGGAGGTGTTGCACTTTTAATGAAAAGCAACACAGCAATTTTCTCTAAACAAATACATAGACATTGTTATACAACCCCTAAATACGAAATACTCACCCATACTATTACGATTCCTAATCATAAACACCTTCTGATTATCTCAATATATAGACCCCCCCATAAAGATGTAAAGGCATGCTATAGTAAGTTAGAAGAAATATTATTAGATGATGATCTACAGGGTAGGGAGTTGTGGATCCTGGGAGATCTGAATGTAAACGTTAATTTTAAAAATAGTAATAAATATGCAGTCTTAAAAAGATTCCTACTTAAGCACAGTTTAGAACATCTCAAAACTAAAGATACCTTCCTACACTCAAAGGGAAGAAGCAAAATTGATCATATTTACACCAATTGTCAGAAAGTAAGTGCCTCGGGTAATCTTAACATGTTTGTCTCAGATCACATGCCTATTTTCGCGATTAAGAAACAACAGAGAACTAAAGTATTAAAATGTAAATCAACCGGAAGAAATCTACATAAAATAAACAAAAATCATCTTAAAGAATACTTGCGTGATTACGCAACAAACCAAATTATTAAGGATGACCCAAACTTTACGAATGACCCGAATTTGCATTTTGAGGAGCACCTTACTGCGTACTTGGATTTAAAATGTCCTGTCAAAGACTTTGTCTTGAAGACAAAAGACAATATTGAACTAACCCCCGAAATAAATAAACTCATTATGAAAAGAGCAAGATTGCTCAAAGAAATTAGTAAAAAGTATAGCTCAAATAACATAAACCTAGGAAAGCTTCGCGAAGTAAGATCACTGCGAAGACAGATTCACTTAAAGATTCGCGCCCACAAAGCTGATATTATAAAGAAAGTTTTTGATAATAATTCCAAGAATCCCAAAAGGTTCTGGAGAAATCTAAACTCACTATGGAAACCGAACAAAGGTCTCATGTCATTTCCGTTTGAAGATGGAAAAGATAGTAATGATCTAAACGAGTATTTCTCAACAATAGGAAAGACACTTGCTGAAAAATTTAGGAATATACCTGATAGTCTATATCACTCACAAACTAAAGATAACAGAGTACCAACCCAACTAGACTTCGTAGAGACCAGTGAGGAGATTGTTAAAAGGATCACTCGCTCTTTGGACAATGATAAAGGTACTGGTATACCTCACATAAAGATTGAGTTTCTCAAGATGATCCTTGAATGGTACCCAGGTATTATTTGCAGAATCTTCAATAACATTATTGTATCTCACTCATTCCCTAGTTCCTTAAAGAAAGGAGTTATAACTCCTTTACCAAAGAGTGGTCCCTTAACAATATTTAGTAATTGGAGGCCCATATGCGTCCTCCCTACAATTGCAAAAATTGTAGAGAAAATACTTCATGAACAACTTATGACACATATTATTAGGCATCGATTATTAAATAAACATCAATATGGTTTCCAACCAAAGAAAAGTACTGCACAAGCTATTTTCAGAGTATTAGACATACTGACTCAGAACATAAATAACAAGAAAATAAGTTTATGCGCATTTATCGACATGCGCAAAGCGTTCGACTGTGTAAATTACGATATATTATTTAACATCTTGGCGGAAAAGGGCCTGACGCCAGGCTCTCTAACACTGTTGGTATCATATTTGAATGGGAGATCCCAACGGGTTAAGGTGAATGGTAAAATCAGTGATGAACTCAACACCACAATTGGAGTCCCGCAGGGCTCGGTCTTGGGACCGGTGCTGTTTGTTATTTATATTGATGGTTTATTTAACGTACTAGAACTCACATCGGCTACTATGTATGCAGATGATCTTGTATTAATAAGTAGCGGTGGTAACTGTATAGACACATTGTACAAACTGCAACATGATCTGAACAAATTGAAGGTATGGTTAGAGATTATGCAACTAACTGTTAATGTTGAAAAATCAAAGTTGCTATGGGTTAATTATGGAAATACTGTTCTAACAAATGATGATTGTGCAGCGGTTATAGGCGGTAAAGAACTAGGCACTGTAGAGCAGTATAATTATTTGGGAGTATTATTGGATACGAAATTATCTTTCATCCCGCAATATAAAAAAGTTGTATATGATGTCCGACAAAAAACATTTAAGCTGAGAAAACTAAGATATCTGCTAAACAAAACTGCTGCTTTATCGATATGTAAACAAATAATTCTTCCAAAAATGGAGTATGTCAGCTTCGTGTACTATCTAGCTACTACATCTATCAGAGACAAACTACAAGTGCTGTTTAATAATGCTTTGCGGGTGGCTCTAACCCTTAGGAATGCCTGGGACACTAGTGTCGAAGAATTATACCATGAGTGTAAGGTACGCCCACTTTTTTATAGAAGAGCTCAACAGTTATTAGCATTGATGTATTGGTGGAAATCAGACGAGGAAAATATAATTGTCTTCGGAAGGGCCAACACTAGGCTTAGTCTAAAAACGGTGATTAAAACTAATAGACCTAAATATGAAAAATACAAACAAAGCCCGACTTATCGGGGTATGCTTATGTGGAATTTGTTGCCGGAATCCCTACAGAATATACCAACTAAAACTCATTATAAAAATGAAACAAAGAAGTATCTCCTGAAAGACGAAGTATACAACGCTATACCAAGATGAGTAAAGTTTATTGTGCTCCCATATATTAACATTAGGAAATCACCATGTGTCAAATGACCAAGTGATAAACAACAAACCAAACGTCTGCTGAACAGTTGTCTTACTAACAATATCTGAATGATTGTTCTAAAAGCATCATGCTGTAATTGTTTGTCCTGTATATGGTATTGTCCTGTTTTTTGTGCTGTTTTGTTCTGGGCTGCTATCCTTGATTGGAACCTACGTATATGTTAACTACAGAAGATTATAATAAAAACTTAGCGTCATATGACCTGAAAAACTAGTATATATTAGTGAGCAAAACTAATTCACGCATGTGATGGTTATGTCAGCCCTACATGTTTGCTTTGTATTGTATTGTCACACAATTTATTCGTTGTGATTTGTTTTCCTATTTCCTTTTTGACTGGTATGTGGAAGAACGCCACTTGGCGAATGTACTTATGTCACATTTCATTTGAATAAAAAAAAAAAAAAAAAAAAAGGAGCTGATGGTTCATATGTACATAAACAAGGGGTGTGATTAATCATGTATTTTAGTTCTATTGGGGTCATGGTGGTAGAAAAGGCATCATTCAAACCTTATACTCATATATATATATATATATATATATATATATATATATATATATATATATATGTGAGTATGGGGGATGTGTTACTTTGCTTGAATGGAAGTTTGCACGGAAATTGATAACACGGCATAAGATATGATAAATCAATTGTCATACCTTGTTGAAACATATGTTCTGCTGCTTATACGTATATCTACCGGTTTGAATTATTAGAGGGAATCTGGTTTAGAGGGAATCTGGTCGTGGGTGAAAGAAAATCAAAGGTACAATGTAAGGATATAGAAATATTATTCAAAGAGTAACACAATTATTCAGATCTTTACCAAATAATGCTCGTATTCCTTCCCCAGGACCTTTTCCCTTTTACTATATATCTTCAGATATTGATGCAAATGGCAATTTGCTTTTATCTCCGATTGGTGGGTTAGTCATGTCCACCCTTATCGAGTAAGTTGAACTCGTATGTTTTTTCACGCGTCTAAGCTTCGATCTCATTGGTCAGGACGCGTTACGTAGTCAGCCTGGGTATGGAAACGTCAGCCTATGTATGAAAAGGTAAAAAAATACTAAACCCTTAGCAGCGGAATGTAACTATAAACTGTCCCACCTAAGATATATATGTATATTCCAAGACACCCCCCCCCCCTCTCACTCACACAGACAAACACACTGGAGCTGCCACCCTGGAGTGACTGACACCCCGTGGGGGGCTCATACATATTCTGTGATATACACAGGAGAGGGGGGATTGATTGAGTGTGCTTCATTATGGTGTTAAAATACAGCACCACGGGCCGGTAGACTATTCAATCGACCAACCCCACCACCCGACCTTAACCTACCCTACTGTGTCGTACCACACGGTGCCTTATCTCACCCTACCACACTCGCAAGATACTCTATCACACCCAACCCTTTTGTCAAATGTCAAGTGGTAGCTTCCCTCACTCCCACGCCGTATTGTAGGAACCAATCACCTGTCCTAACCTGTCCACATGTCCATGCCAATACACAGTTTTACCCTATCACATACGAAAATACCCACACCATACTCTAGAAAACCCAATTCCACTGTTTCCTATTAGGTCAGACCAAATTGTATCCGGCTACATTTCACTGTATCAATCTATACCCAAGCTAAGTCTTATTCTATTTATTAAGTGTACACCTCTTTTTTGACCATGGTTTTCTTGTGCACGGCATTATCAATCCAGATCATACCCTTTTGTAAGAAATACCAATTTGGATCGTTTTATCTGAAGATAGGTTGTCAATATTAAAAGAAAACACCACAAAACACCAGCAAAAACTCAACATATGATCAGTACTGTCTATGCTATCTGTTACATGTCCTAGTGATAAGGAAGAGTGTATGGAGGATGTAACCCTATGCTGATAAAACAAATTCAAGTCAATACATTTACAAAAAAAAGCCTACTTAGCGAAAGCGCGTTGGTGTGTATCAGTAGGTTTAAATTCTGCATCGACGTCGGTGGGTTCCAGGTTTTAACCTACCACACAATTCAGTACGCGCAACTTGATTGCCCATCCTAATCAGCCCAGCCCGGCTTATCCTCGCCTGTTCACTGAGGTTCGATAACATTAATTCATTGAAATTGAAGGTATGTAACTCTGGCTCTTACACATGGTTAGAACATTGAACCCCATGACCTCCACTTGGTGGACCGCACTGATTCCAAAGCGCATTAACGAATTTAGTTTATCAAACATCATTTTCTCCTGAACGAAAACACTCCACAGAATACTTCGAAAAATACCCAGCCAGATCTATCAGGTTTAATCCTCTTTTGCATTCGTTTAAGCTACCACATTTACTCCAGACATCTGACTCGGTACTCAACCTTGTCGTTTAGTTCTCGTTGCTTCAGTATGACATAAATTTCATAGATTCCTTCTTTCTCTGACTTTGTAAATTGTTTCTGGCCAAAATCGCATTATTCCAACCCAAAACAACCAAATACAACGTAAACAAGGTATTTCTGTATCAATATGTAAATATCAAAACTGAAAGCGGTAAAAATGTAAATCGGGGAATAGCTAGGAAAGCTTTTTTGAGCATTCAGATTTTAGGAACCTGACCCTGTGCTCTCTCTATTCAGGACGGGACGGGTCCCGAACGCTTCGAGCACACAGCGACGCACTGTGCTGCCCCCTCATGATAAAATCCTACACTACGATAACTGGCAGGATGTTTGCTACGAATGTGTGTCTCACTTAGGGAGAAGGACTGGTCATGAGAGAACATAAACAAAACCTACACTAATATCGTAAGGCATGAATACGATTTAGTTGAATCTGTAGAGGCCGATAGTTAGTTAAGCAAATGTTCTATTTCTACTCTAGTAACCTAAGTGGTACATGGTATTTTACAGCAATTTGATCAGGGTGTCAATGAAGACATTTTTAAAATCTCTAGAATCCGAACTCTAGGTTATAGACTTTGACTAAAGATGACTTTCGGTATTGCGGATCGGAATCCCATTTTTAGGGGATATACCATGTTTGAGCCTCCTATAGAGAAGACAGTCATTACAAATAGAAGAACAAGTCGATACAGTATAAGCTGTGTAAGAAGACAATCAATACTGCTACCAAGTATCAAATGCGGCATTGGGCTGACTAATGATAGCTAGGACTAAAATGCTAGGAATACCAACTACATCGACACCATATTGATTATTGACCATGAATAATGGAATTGGGAGACACAAATGTAGAGGTTCTGCAATTGAGCTGCAATTCCGGCGATAACAGAAATATGCAGGATTATCACTGTCAATTCTTTCAACACCCTCTTTCCTTTTTTATTTATTTATCTATTTTGTTGGTTTCGACTGCGGCCCTTAAACCAGCAGTATCCATTAGGTAGTATTACATCAAACGCATCAGTTTCTCGACTAACTATGAGTGATATAATCGAACTAATAGGTGCGTAATGATGAGGCGATACGAGTAAATAATGATAGTACCGTTATGATGATATATGAGGTAATATGCTCTGCTTTTGACACTTCAATAATTTAATGTTGATTGATGTATTTTGGATCGGAAATGGTTCTCGATTATCGATGTACGAGGTTAACCGAACAAACTCTTTTTCTGGGAGTTTTTACAAAGTTAACTATATATATGAGTCTTTTGGTTACAACACACAGCCTTAACCAGATGGATATAGAAAGATTGCATATAAACAAAAGGCTCTCTTCCTTTGATCACAACACAGACTCGGACAGACAAGAGGCATGGTACAATAAAAGAACAGAGACCTATTCCCACCCATAAGCTTCAGATAGATCCCCATGGGATTTCTGATCAGAGACAACTAGATAGCCACACATAGACCCCTGCTAAAATCACATGAATTCCGATGACGAATCTCATGATGGCTCTTCGCGTCAGACCCTGTTCTTATTATATAATCGAATCCCCTATGCATATAATCATTACGTTTCATTTCGTATATCACTATGATACCACCCTATTACCCACATGTTCTGCCTTCGTATTGCAGCCATGTCATTGCCCTTGTCGCCAACAGAATTCTTTAAAAAAAAAGCTATATCAAAGTACTGTGTAATTGGAATCCTATACAGATATTCTTAAAAAGATATACTGATCACTTTAGCAATGGTAGCCAATGTAGTTGTTAGGGTCAATTCGACTTATTCCGTCCGCTTAGGTCATCCGTAGTATGATTTCAAATTGGAATAAAGTTGCTTTGATATTTGAAAATAAGTTTGTAGCGCCACAGTCAATCATAGCCTATATGCCTTTGAGTATTGTTATGTCAAGTATGACCCAAGCCTTTAAAATAAATTTAGCTTCTCAGGTTTTATCTCACCCCTGGTATTTTTGCCCTTTTGGCTTAACTCGTTCTCCATGCCCCTACGAGTATTCTCCATGGTCTTTATCCTACCCCTAATAAAAAATGCCATAGGTTTAACACTGACTCAATGTATTTGAAGGAGCGTTGAATAAAGTGTTATTTATGCACCGAGGTGAATAAAAAACTGACCAATCAGGGACCAGATAACGAAAGTAGATCCGGCAGTGTCAACACGCTACTATCATGGATAATTACACAATTTTCTCTGTATATCGGTGAGATGGGGTAGGATAAATAAAAAACCAAACTCGAGTTAGCCTTCTCAATGTTTATGCTACTCTGGTCAGGTCTGCTACTCACTACACTCGGCTAACGCCCCGTGTAGTAATACACAACCTGCCCATCGTGGCATAAACATTGACAAGGCTGACTCTCGTTTGGTTTCTACTAAATATCTTGTGTGCTACCCTTCCTTTTAATGTATACAGGGATGAGCAAATCGTTTTGCTCAAAGTCATTGTTCTCCAACTCGTTTGAATACTACGTAATATACACTAGTCTGTCGCCTCATTCATTTCAATCTGCATCAAAGTTGTGGAGAACCACGACCTTGACCAAAACTTATTGGCTTCGTCTTTAGTACTCATCGGTTCATTTTTATAGTTCTTTCTCCAGTATACCTAGAAAATATCATATCACTTAGCTATTGTCGAAATATGACAGGTGTATCAGTGCTAGAACATTGAGAGGCAATAATAATTGTAATAAATGGAAAAATAATTATTTAAAAAATGACAGTGAAAAGGAAACTCTGCTCGTGCGTATATAAATGGTATCGAGTGGCTGATGTATATAGCTGTATTAATCATATTATTATGTCATTAGGACTCGGCCCAGGTCTCTCGTGGTGCATATAGATAGATGCATCAGACCAACATCCATCATGTTAAGTGTTTTGATTCTGTCTGGTGTGGGTGAGCTTCTCTGGGAGCTGCTCTCTGTGTAACATCCTAGTGATGTGCCATATTTCAGAGTGTCTACGCATTTGTCTGGACCATTGTAATATATCAAGCACTGGGTCAATTCATCTTTAGAATTACATCCTAAGTCTCCTTGATAAAACAACGAATATAAAGCTCATCCGGACTGAATATTTTACTACATAAATATGGCGTCGTGTTAACAGAGAGTTCCATTCTAAATTGCTGATTTAATGAATATGAATGAACAACAAGACCCACACCAATCATGTCTTTTTTGCATTCAGATCAGATCCATGCACAAATCACAGCAATCAAGAAAAACTGCAATTATAATTGTGAGCCGCTACTAAATGTAAGACTCAGTGCATTCACACTCAGAGCCCAACCTACACAGTGACATTCAGATTCCTTGACATAAGTAACAGTGCATATGCACTAAGCCTACTTTAAGTACAGAGGTATTAGAAATCCTTAACAGTACATGAGTACGTAGTACATGGGTTTTGGAACAAGGACCTTATTATTGTCTTCTACCTTGACATTGCAGTGTTTGCAGCCTCGACATTTTAGTAGTCTAGACCGTCTAAGCCATTCAGCATTTAGTGGATTCCTTTATCATAAGCTAGTAGCAAGTACTGCTCTTGGTTGCTCAGACTGAGTTCGTGAGAAATGCCTATTATTTGGGGATCTAATACAGGAGCATACAAGTACCTCGACTGGTGTGTGGAGGGTTGATACAGCTAAGCAGCACCCTGCCTTTCACAACCTTGCTACTCCTCAGCTACAGTATTCCAGGAGAAACCTACTCCAGTAATGCAGTGATTGCTGATAATCATCCTATATCCAGTAGTTAATCAAATGTGATAAATCAGTGGATTATTCTAGCTAATACTACACCTAAGGATGGGACCTCTCTAATGCAACACATATATAGAACAGTACATTACTGCTACTCGCCCTCCTGTATGGGTTAGTTCTGTTCTCTACACGACGGTAGGACATACTCAGACATACAACACTACAAAACACAGTAAGCAAGAGGCATCATGGCTTACTCACCCAGCCCATATGGTGGAGAAGATCCAAAAAGAAATTCAACACAGCGATAGTTCTACTTTTACTGCCAAATATTTCAGTCACTTATTTTACTGAAAAACTAGAAAAACTAAGGTTATAAACGTCGTGCTAGGTGAATTTTAGGAGATGGTAGGTTCAAATGATATGGTCGACTAATGAAATATTCCCCCTGCATGTTTTTAATAGTCACATTATTCAATTCATACCTTCCTGTAGTGTTGGTCAGATATAATGGTAAGTGTATGACGAGGAGTTAGACCATTCAGGCTCGTCAGTAGAACAAATCTACACCATGAAGATGGCGCTCGCCCATAAAGATGATATAACAGCTAGCTTAGTGAGGCGCGAAAATAACCCGTATAAAATAAAAACACTAGCACGCAGAATAACCAAATCTGATCAGTGGAAGCAAAATGAAATCCAAACTCTAAAAGACATAGTTTGGGCCAAGTTTGACCAAAACCCTGTCCTGGAGAAACTTATCACTACCTCTGGTGCCAAATACTTTTTCGAGGCTACACGAGACCCAGTCTATGGCTGTGGGCATCAACTCAGTGACGTCAGGCGTAGTAGGACCCTGCCGGCGACCAAGACAAGCTGTGAAAATCGGATGGGGGTAATCCTCAGAGAGATTGCTTTCGAACTGCGGGAAAGAAACACACAAGAATCAGTCGAAGGTTGAAGACGAGTCGAGTCGGAACCACAGCTAAGTAGAAAAACCTTTACTTAACTATATCATGCCGAGTTTTAGAATCCTACTAATAGCTGATTCCAGAGGCAGAGGGACAAAATCGATGATCGACTATGAACTATACATGAGATACATGCATGATATAAAATTTGATCTACTGTTTTTCCCAGGAGGAAAAATATCTGACGTAACTGATCGAGCGATTGAAATTATTCAATATCGGAGAAGCTATGACATAATCTACTTAGCAGCAGGGGTTAATGACCTTTCAACCCTAGTAGGATACAGAAATGTACAACCAGTATTCTCCACAGCTGACCAAATAATCACCCATATCACACGAGAACTCGCCCAGGCACGCGAAAAGCTAGAAATACACACTAAACTTGTAGTACTTTGTGAAGTTGTTGGCATGAGCTTTGAACACTATAATATAAACAATCAAACGTATGCTAATGAGCAAAGTGAACTCAACAAAGCCATGTTCGATGCGGCAATAGCCACTGACTGCCTCAACACAATGCGCTCTGCCACAACCCCTCATTTCCTACAACAAGTACACAAGCCTCGACCACACGGTCAACTCTCGCATCGATACGAATCGACTATGACTGATGGTGTTCATTTCACCTGGATTACTAAAGCGAAGTATGCACGTAACCTCGTCTACACCTTCTACCAAAACCTACACGTTACGTGTAATTAACGATACCACCACCAGCGCCTAAAATGAGACAAGAACAGAAGAAAAACGAAAATAAAAACGAAAAATGAAACTATGAACTCTTATGAATAATGAAAACATGTATTACAGTGACGATACAGTCAACATTGGGGGCGAAGCCTAGACTGTGGAATACACAGCAAGGACAAACCCAAACAATAATTACTCAAACAAAATATAAGTATTTAATGATACTGTGGAAAAACACAGCATCCTAGATATATTAATAATTATCGAATATATTTATACATCTTTGCACCTATTATATGTGGAAAAACACAGAATATGCACAACAATCGAAGAACCTAACGCCAAAATCGACGCACTGGGTACACATAGAAAAACCCTGGTACAGAGCGAAATAGGACTGTGGATAAACACAATATTATAAATCTTAAATAATAAGTAAGCATATAAAACTACTAATGTGGATAAAACACAAAAAACAGTGAAAATATCGAAATGTGGAGAAACACATAAATAAAAATATACAAACCAACCTTATAAGTAACTTTCCATGTTATAATAATATCATATATATATAAATCAACCCGACACACATAGCAAATAAATACTATATTCTAGACCAATGCAACTGACTCTCTTTTTCTCTCTTAAGTTAAACCTAAATGGAAATTTTTTTACTACTCTAGACATCATTATCATAATAATGAAGAGAAAAGAGGTGAGTAAGGGAAAGGGAACAGAGGATATTTGTATGTACATAAATGATTGATACACTTAAAATACCGGGCAAAGGTTTTCATATCGTACATCAGAATGCATGTAGCTTAAAAGGAAAGATTGATATTGTCAAAACACATATTGAACTTGCACACGCAAATATTTTTAGTTTCTCGGAAACATGGTTTACCCCAGATTACCCAAATGAGCTTCTAGAAGTAAATGACTACCAAATAATGAGACTAGATAGGGAAACGTTAAACGAAAAGGGAGAGGTTAAGATAGGTGGGGGTGTGTGTGCCTATATTAAAAACGATATCACGAATACAAGTGGAGATCTATTAGAGTACAATCGGAGTACAGAAGACATTGAATGCCTATGGCTAAAAATCGAGCCCAAAAATCAGAAGAAAATGATAATAGGTATAATCTATCGACCACCAGATAAAAATCCCCGAATAGCAGTTGATTACCTACTAGATGTAATAGATACCCTAACGAGCACATATAGGAGACATGAACTAACATTAATTGGAGATTTCAATGTAAATTACCTGAATGAAAAAGATTATGAAACAAAAATCGTTAAAGAACTTGAGAGTATAGGAGGGCTTAAGCAATACATAGAAGAACCAACTAGATATGAGAATATGCTAGACCTAATTTTTTCCAATGGTATTCATATAACGTCTAGCGGTTCCTTAAATTTTGCCATAAGTGATCACAAGGGAATATATATGACAAAAAAGAAAACAAAAGAGGCATATGTTACAAAGCAAATCTATGGTCGATCATATAGAAAATATAATCCCGAAATATTGCAGGGTAATTTAAGAAACGAACAATGGGAATATCTCTTCAATTGCGATAATGCGAATGAGGCATGGAATTTCTTGTATAATACAATCATGAGTAATATCAACAAAATGTGCCCACTAAAAAATATCCAATATAGAAGCCAAGAAAATCCATGGATAAATCACGAGATTATAGAGAAGATAGTAGATAAGGACAGAGCTTGGAGCGCATATCTAAACAACAAAAGTAATGATAACAAAGCAACTTACTGCCAAATAAGAAATGATTGCAAACAATCGATCATATATGCCAAGCGAAACTACATACTAGGAAACATAGATGATGAACCGGAAAAATTCTGGAGAAGAATGCAAAGTCTAATTCCATCAAAAAATAAGGCAGATGAAATCATTTTAAACGATAACGATACAAACGAGAGAATCCCTTCACATAAAACCGCCGATTACATTAACAACTTTTTTACTCAAGTGGGTCCCAAGCTGGCTGCAAATTTCGATGAAGAGTGGAGAAACACTATCGAAAAAATGCCAGAGATAGCACAAAAAATCGAAATAACAGAGGAAGAGGTTTCAACACTAATTAATAAGATAAATACACACAAAGCATCAGCCATTGAAAATTTATCAAGTAGAGTATTAAAGGACAGCCTCATGGTATTAACCCAACAACTAACTTATATACTCCAACTAAGTATTAACACAGGCACCTACCCAGATGACTGGAAGATTGGAAAAATTACACCTATTCCCAAAAAAGCAAATAGTACCTCTGTATCCGATCTAAGACCCATATCTGAATTGCCATTACCAGGAAAGCTAATGGAAAAAATAATCCACAAACACATACTAACACACCTGACAGAAAATGGACTATTGACCCAACACCAGGGAGGTTTCCTACCAAACAAATCAACAATAACCACTATTTCAGAATTCACGGATGACATCTTTTATAATATGAACAACCAGACAATCACAATAGCAACCTTTATCGACTATGCAAAAGCTTTCGACACAATAGACCATCAAATCCTACTTAAAAAGACTGAAAATTATGGACTACATCATACAACAGCAAATTGGCTCAAAAATTATCTTAAAAATAGAAAACAATATACAGTGGCAAACAAAATGAAATCTCGAATAAATAATATCACTCATGGAGTTCCCCAAGGATCCACATTAGGCCCCTTACTATTCCTCATATATATAAATGACATAACCCAAATAGCCCAAAATTGTAATATTAAACTATATGCTGACGACGCCGTAATCTACATCAATCACCAGAATATTGAAACGGCACATGACATGTTACAAAATGACATTGATGAACTTGGAAACTGGTGTAAACTAAACAAACTAACAATAAATATCAGCAAAACAAAAACAATGATTTTCGGAACTAACCAGAAAATAAAAAATCTCATAGTACCGCCCATAAAAATGAACGATGTAGACACAGAGATGGTAACCAAATTTAAATATTTAGGGGTAACATTAGATAAAAATCTAACTTTTGAATTACATCTAAATAACATAATCAAAAGAGCTAAGACTAAAACATATATGTTAACGCAAATAAGAAAATACCTAACAAAGAGACAGGCTATTATGATATACAAAGCAAAAGTGCTTCCAATACTAGAGTACGGAGATATACTCATTCAGAACAGTCCAAAACACCTCCTGGACAAAATTCAAATCATCCAAAACCGTGCCTTGAAAATATGCCTGAAAGTCCCATTACGTACTAACACCATGTCGATACACAAGGACTGTAATATAAACGTACTAAGTGAAAGAAGACAGGCACACACCCTCAACCTAGCTTTTAAACGAAGCAGAGAAACCCAATACCTAGACGAAAGAGAACGAATTACAAGACTCGGTGATGCACCAGTTCTAAAGGTACATAACATATCCCTTGAATTATACAGAAGGAGTGTTTGTTATAATACCTCAATGGAGTGGAATAACCAAAGTACGGATAGCAGAGCAATCTTAAGATATGATACTTATAAGCAACACACAAAGGAAAACCTCAATGCCCTACGTTTACTCTATTAGAAAGGTATCCCATTCTGTATCCCAACCCGAATTCTCACCAACATGCCCTAAAAACAAATCTGAAACCTATGATATATACATTGTACATACCATCAATTAGATAAATTGCATTGAAAATTAAAAATATAAACCATGTTCTTACTAAATCATCTGCTTGTTTACCTGTACCATTGTCTTGACCTGTTCTATATATATGTATATGCACTCAATCTATTACACCTGGCCCTGGAGCCTACCGAAAATAGGATTGCCTCAAATCCTAGTAGATACCTCCAGAATAAATAATAATATAAAAAAAAAAAAAAAAAATCACTCAACCAAGCAGTGCAACCAAAATTGCTGCCGCTATACTTAACGTGCTATCTGAGGTAAGCAACAATTAATGTTTATCTACACTACACTAAACGTAAGGTTAGGAGCATGTTTTTTTTCAGACTATGTTTATTATGACAGTGTAATCGTTTTAAGGATCAGACAAAATTAATCAGAACACACTACTTTGTCGACTAATGAAATATTCCCCCTGCATGTTTTTAATAGTCACATTATTCAATTCATACCTTCCTGTAGTGTTGGTCAGAATTATTTGCCAAGCTTACAAGATATCTGCCACACATTTTAGGAGAATATCGCTTCGGAAATATATGGTCAGTTATGATCCATAGTATGATGAACATGTTTGTAGGTATTAGTAAGGGGAACGATGATGTAGGGGGATAGGACATGATGAATCACCTGTGCTAGGAGGACTAGAGGGGGAGGATGATTTCACCTGGGCACAGGCAAACCTCTCATAGCGCTTCTCCAACCGCCATAACCCCACAGCCACTTGCCACAGCCCTCCACTACCCACCTCCTCCATCATAACCCCTATGTCAGCTTGATGACCTTCATATTCACCCCGTGTTAACCCTATTCCATATCTCCCAAAACCACAGTCTCCGAAAACAGTCTGCATGTGTCGGTGGACCCCTTGCTCATCTAATTATTCTTTCAAACTACTTATTTACTTAATCATTCTATAACAAAGTTTTGTATTAAATGAGGACTTTTTATCTCCTTTATTACTGTTTTATGTAATATGTATGCTAGCCCCAATTGGGTGTTAATATTATCAAAATGTTGCTAACTGTCTGAGTATTTGTGCGGTGTTTTTAAATCTAGTGTTTTTTTTCCGAATGGAGTAGAGTGCTTTGGAAGTTGCATATCCATTTATATAGAAATAATCTATAAACGAAACAAATGATCAAATGAATAAACATTCTATAAAGAATATTTTACAAGTTTTAAAGGTGGGAGCTAGATATACTCAGGGAGTAACAGAGTATCTTCTGTCGGCACGTTGCCCTTCCCGCCTCCTACGATGACCCCCCTCCCCACCCACTATGACCCCTTCCCACCCACGTGGACGTCAGGGTTGTTACTACGGGCAGAGACTACGGTTGTCATGGCGACGCCGAGAGGAGTGAGTGTAATTATCCGCGTAAATATGAGCTTGGTGGGCAATGAGTGTTTGACCTAGGACGGAGTGGATGTCTCTGCCTGGAGAGTGTGATGGGAAGAATGTCAGGTGGTTGGAGAGTGTGGCAGTATGGAGGCCGGGGTGAAAGGGCAACAACAGGTAGGTAAAATGTGCCTTTTGTTATACAGAGGTGTCAGATACCACCAGGGACATAGAAGTGAAGTCAACATGGTCATAATTCCGAAGGGAATGAAATATGTATGAAGTAAATATTGTGTTACCTCAAGGGTGTAATCATAATGATTATGTACAGTTGTCAAAATGCGGGAATAAGATATGTTTGAAGTAAATATTGTGTGACGTCATGGGTATAATCATAAAGAATATGTACAAATTGCAATATGTTACACTTGCATAAGAGTCAGAAATTGGATATGATCGTCTATAGAGAGAGTATAACGTAGGTAGGCAGATTATAGACAGGAGTATAGTATGAAACAAACCTATCTTAGGAAAGATATTTTATCGAAGATAGTTAAGGGCATCTCCCTGAAATCCTTTCATTTAAAGAGTTTTATATCCTGGAGTGATTAAGGCTGGTAATTGTAAAGTATATCGATCTCCGCGACCAGGCTGAGGAAATTTACAGAATGCTTATGAGAACTGCCATCCTTTTTATCTTTTATCAAGATGTGTTTATTTGACTCACACACAAATGTGTACTCGTCTCTATCTTAAAGTTAAACTTCCATACAGCTTTACTTAAGTCGAATATACTATCATGTAATATAAAAAAGGACATAGGAAAGAGCACAATAAAATGACGTTGTGAAGAAGCTTTTAGTTTAATAGTACAGAATATCCCCGATGTACCTCTTTTGAACACAAGTTAATCTTTTTGGGAACTGGCCCCTTGACCAGTACGTTTATAGTATATGGATCCATATATTATACACAGTATCAAGATAACCAACTGTAGAAAATTAGTTAACTTTGAGTATTACTGCTGTTATTATTATACTTTCTGTACATCACGTCATTCTAATTGCTAAAGGTTAGAAAATCTTTCTTGGTAATTTACACTTCGTGCACATTTTATCCCGTCATTTTTCCTTGATGGATTAATTTCAAAGTACTTTCTATCAACATGTCATTCTAAATCGTCAGACGGAGCTCCCACACCTACATAAGTATATCTGCGTTTATGGACCCCAGCCCATCTCGTGCACACTAGATTAGTAAAGATAGATAAGTTCAGTTCACAAGGTACTTCACCTGGTATTATTGTGGATATTGTGTATTAACTATTCATACTGAGTCAGCATTTTTTAGATTTTGGCCAGATGACAGGTCTTGACATAAATCCTCGTTCCAGGTACATAGTCCATTTCATCCCCTGCTCTTGTTTTTACTCTTCCTCCTCTTTCAACATTTAGTTTGATTCATATCCAACTCGATATATTTTTTCAAACCGTGTCCACGTTCGTTAAATGGCAAACTGTGATAAAGTACACATTTCGTTTTATCAATATTTTACAGGTTTTTGTCATAGCCCCTTTATTTAGTTGTATATTGGAACAACCTACTTTTTAGACATATTCCTTTGTGTTTGTACCCAGGCTAACACTACCATCGAAGTTGCAAATCATACTATTTATCATAGAGCTTTATTTTATGTTTTAGCGGGGTTGATGCTGTGTATGTGCATGCCAGTGGCGGTGTATACAAAGGCATTGCACCACAAAACACCATAAAATCCCTAGAGCTACATAAATAACAGCCGACCAGATGGTTTGTCAAGCAGTATTAACACGTCATACTACAGCTGACACCTTAGACTTGCTCAAGTCTTTGATTATGAACGTAAATTGAATGAATAAAATAAATTACAATATGTAAGGTTCCTCTGACTGGCTCAGGAATCAGCCAGACCAAAGGGAGAGTAGGTGGAAGGGTATGGAGGGCGTGCGGTGGCGGTAGGCAGCAGTAGGAGAGGTGGGTAGGACACAGGGACATAGGCCAGTCTACTGACACCTGTATGATGGCTTCTGTGGTGGGGCAGTGTCTTTACTGCTTTGTCTCCTAGACCCATAATAAAAGATGGACGGGAGGTAATGGTACAGTATAGCATAGTAAGACGGTCAGCATTCAATCCCCTTCCAGCTTTATAGCTGTTCTTGATGTCAGTGATTAAATTTAAACTACCAATTTGAAGTTCCTTTGGCGCGGATATATATATATATATATATATTTATATTTATGTAGACAGAATCACTCTCAGATATAGAAAATGCTGTTTCATAATCCTGTAAAGCCTTTGTATATCTGCTATTTTCTTAAAATGAGTAAAGCTTTCTTTATTTTCTTTGCCCCACATTTCAATCTGAGTGCATGTTACCATCCCACGTCGATTTTACATCTGGCCATTGTTCGTTGATTATTCCAAGTGCTCATGTTTTTATAACCATTTGAAGACTCCAGTACTACTTTCTATCAACATTTTCCTATTGATTTTCTTACTTCCATAATATAGCCGTTATTTTGTGTTTTATAGCAAACATTCCAACGACTAAGTTACTTTTAGGTGGCAATTTCACAAATGGCTATGACGGTGATTACTTGCTTCATTTGCGAATGAAATAATTGTTGTATAGTGGTTATTTTGTATAATAGTACGACCAGGGGTTTAGATAATACATCAATGATCAGACGAACGATTTTCCAGATATACTATATTATAGTCCTGCTAGACAACTAATCGAAAGATTACATTGAGACATCTAAACACAGGTTTTTGCAATCCTAAACAATGGATATTCATGAGGGAATGAAGTTAAAGGGATCAACATGATTGTGTAAGGCATATTACATATTCACTGCGGTGTGGCGAATCATACTTTATTGCATAAACACATCTGTTAGAATAAAATACAACTATTGAATGAATAATCAAATATATGGCGACAAAACTTTTGAGATATTTTAGTTAGTTCTAACTGTATTGACACATGTGACTGTTTTGGCAATTCAAATTGTACTAGTATAGAATTAGGACTCTCACACGAGGGAAAACAAACTATGCCAACTTTTTCTTGAGAATGAGCTACTTTTGTTCACTGCACGAAACTAAGCACTTTACATGTCTATGCGAATGGCGTATATAGGTATGCTTTTGGGTATACAAGGTTGACCTATTTTCTGTCTTGTATACGCCTAACCTCTAGGCATATATAAGAGTCTATGTTGTGGTCATATATATGTCATATGCCTGATTCTGTTGTATATACGCCACTAATGAATAGTTCCGATCTCTGCCACTTGGGGACATCACTATATTATATCTCATTTGCCATTAGTTTATAAGTCCTTGATATATGGAAAATCCAATCTTATATTACCATTTATTTCATGAAACCTTTATAAAACCTGAGAAGGGATCAACTGATCAAACACAAATAATAAACCCAGCATTCTTTTGTATTTTTTGCCGTTTCTTTGAAAGATTTGACTTTAAAACACCAGTCTTCTGTCATTATGATTCTGGTACTATATATATTCAGACAAGGGGTCAACTTCCCCGCCGATTCCACAGCTGCCCCTGCCGCCTCCCCCCCCCCCCGGCCATGTGTGAAATACAGCCAAGACGAGTCCGTATTCAAAAGGAAACAGACTGGTATACGACTCATATGTTGGCGTGAAGTATAGGCGTATACATGTGACAACAAGTTTATATTTAGCCGATATATGTACTTCCGCGATGGCGTATAAATGAATAAAATGGTTAGATTCGTGCAGTGGTTATATCAACAATACCTATAAACCTATAATCAGAAAGACAATTACATGGCTAAGATGTTATGCTCTTCAACCCATTAAATTATGAGGCCAACCATTACAGGAAGGGCCAGACAAGAGCATGCTAACACCTTGAGTTAATTGTAGTACTGTATTTCAAGATGATATTTGCATTCAGTGATATATCTTAATTCTCATCCATTTTCCTATGTCTATTGTCTTATTAAAAACACTAGTCATATTGCTATCGAGGAAGACCATTACTTTTTACAATCCATTTCTCCATTTTTCTAATGCCTCGAAATAAAAACTAATATGTCTGATATGTTGATCTCCATAGGAAGCAGTTTTCTGTATTCATTCTCCTTTAAGACATTAGTTTGTTGTTTCTTGGTGGCACAGCTGGTCTATATTCGACTAGTGTTCTAATCTCTGGATCTCGCTGCTACTCCCACATTGTTGTTCCTCGTTTTAACAATTCCAGCCAAACTTTGAAAGGCTCTCTGGCAAGGGACCAGATCTCGGCGTAAGCATTGGCTTAATTCAGAATCGGGGACTCTTGGGATAAGAAGCCGCCAGATATAGAGACCAGAGATACAACTCAACTGAAAGAGGCCTGGGACAGTGGGCAGCTCTGAGCAGCTGCAGACAATTGTGATAACAAGGGAGAAGCTAACTGGAGTTGTACGCTCTCTTGCGTTCACCGTAGACTGAGAGTTTTTCTCCAGGGAGGTAAGTTATAGAAAAAAAAGTTTAAATAGAAATACGTAATTCCCAAATCCCTGTCATCTACCTATTCTACTATAATTGAACTGAATATGAATACATACCTGATGCTAGAAAGGAAATATCCAGAATTGTCATTTTTCACAATACTTTAGCTAAGTTTACAACAAGATTAAATCATCGTAGAAGCAGAGTTAGGGTCTAGCATGAAATGCATGTCATTCTTTTGTCCTTGGAGGGTCCAATGTTGTTATTTCATGTTACTATGCATTGAAAAGAAATAAATATAATACATGTGCACCTCATATGGGAGAGCCTACACATGACCAGCTAGCATGTGAATGTACATTCCATACTTCTCTCTGCCCGATATGTTGTCAGCCAACATCAATAGATACTCAATCATCAAGAGATCGTCATCATCGTACTCTTGTTAGTACTGGTGTGATTATAGACATTAACTATACCTATCATCCGAAATTCATAATTCTGATAACCAGCGATTCCGTCGGTCAAGCTTTTCTGATGTTGTCTTGACAAACGTATTGCTGTGTGGAAGAATACATCTTTATATGGCATGGCTATATCATCTGGTAAACTTATATGACAAAGAGTCCAATACCTGGCCCATACGTGCAACACTAGAGACATTTCTTTCGACATTTTTTGCTGTGGGTTTTAATGGATGTTCAGTTTACTCTGAATATTTGCAGAACGTAGCGAGCTTTAGAATTACTTAACCCCCGTTCTATTGACAGAGCCTTCAGGTTGGCATTGCTTTCATCCTAATGTTCCATATTTCCTTTAACTTATACTATCTCGAATTATTCTATCTTGGATCCACAATGGTCATTTTAGATTTCTGCGTACCCAAAGGTAGGTGAAATTGCTAATAGATAGCTCTTGGGTCATTTAATGTCCGCAAAGAGCAGGGACTTCCTTTTATAAACAAGGCATTAAGGGTGAAACTCGAGAATCGAAGTATTTGTACAATAAATATCTCTTCTGAAGTTATTCCTGTCTCGGTTGGTTCAGTCCCGAAGGATATGTGATGCTAAAGCCATCCATAAATGATAATGTTAAGATACATAAAAGCTGACATTTTAAGGTAGAATAGTCCACTCTATTTCGCACCATTGCCAGTAGGTAAACACGCTGGTAATGTAGAACTCTTCACTACGAAGAGAAATCCTTTAGGGAATAACCTTGCTATATATTCTAATTCATACTATTTTAAGTATGTATATTCAGAAATAGAATGGCAAATATTGTAAGAGGGGTGTGGCCCATCACTTGTTCAATATTTAGATCGTTTGTCTTTTCCAATTATGGAAACCAATGTCAGCCTGCCTCTGTTGCGGAATAGGTTTTTACACAGACCATCTTGATACATATTGGACACCTGAGAGTGTGAAAATGTATGGAAGGAGCAGCGGGATCCTATAGCGGTACGCCAGCATGGGTGGATTATAGCCATATGACAAAGAGGGTTTAGTCAGAGCAGACATCGAGTGCTGAGTCCTGTTTTGTCTGCAGTGTCTGAAGGCTCGTCTATCATACGGGGTTCCCAAATTATCAGTGAAACAATGCATCTCAGTTCAATCTTCTTGACATCTGCTCTTCCTCGATGAACATTTGCCAGTTCTAAGGACGAAAACAGGAATAACAAGCATAAACTAAGCCTCCAATATCTCTGCGAAACGACATATTTGTTTTCCAGATAGAAAAGGGAGTTAGAATTGAAAACTCTGAAAACTCCTGCTGAAGAACGTGGTTATATATCAATACTCATATTTGATCATTTTCTTCACATAGTTTTCAAATGATGGACTAACATCATAAAGGTTTCACCACATGAAACCACCGAAACCTCCTACCGTGTCAATTATGTTCCTGAATTGAGGCTTATTGTAAATTCGGGTCTACGCTACAATAGATAAACCAGCAGACCAGTCAATTTGTTAAACACTCTTTAACAGATATCCTCCACCATGTCTTAGATCGTCCAAAACATCTTATCGTACAGCCAAATTATCTTTCTATTCAAACGGACCCCTAGACAAACTGAGGAGTACGTTGTAACTAGTGAAACCTGTGACAGAGTTATATCTGGCACCAACAAAAAAGACAAAATCTAGTATAAGCCATGTCGCCCTTGGGGAATACCAACGGATTGAAGGTGTGTTCTGAATGACCCCCGCGTGGATATGCAGCAATATGTCTCCATCTATTTGCAAAATAGGCCCCATATCGCCTACCATTTACTCACCGTTATAGGAGACGCACTTCTGTAAGAATGGAAGTATTTCATACTTCATATATATACTGTTCATGTCGGAACATACTTTACCGATTTACCGACTGAGTAAGTGTTAGAGTAGAGCAGAGTTACTTTGAGCACCATAAATAAAGACACACACAATAAAGCAATAAGTAGAAGCACAATAACTATGATAGGCGCACTGAAGTTTTGTTATGAATGAAATATTGAAATGGATCGCCATATATAAGCGGGATCAGTCTATTTACATATATGACACTATTGTGATAGCTTTCAGTAATTTCCCTAATGCACATATATACCTGGTTCAGTTCCGACTGATGGAAGGTTTATAGTGGGAGTTACTGAATGAAGCACGGGGCAAGCCTCCAAATGATATACTTTTCTGATTGCCTCTTTTATTCCTGTTGAACCTCTGTTTGAAAATCATTGAGGCGAGAGGAATGTAGAAGCTGACGATTCCGGTTGAGTGGATGAGTTATACGTTATACGTTTAGTATTGTGTGAGTTCTAAGGTCAACCAGTGAGCAACTCACTCAGCTATTGATGATCTTCATTCAGGAGGGCTGATCTTTTATAAACGTGTAGAGCGTGCATACTCCGAAAGGTTTATTGCAATCAGACATATTTTATCCTAACCTGAGTTCCTGAGTATACTACCTCGTCGCTGAAGGTGTTGGTGATTCGTGCCATTGATCTTGCTCCGGTGGAGTGGCGTTTAACAACCGTAGATTGTGGCCAACGAACGTAGCAGTAACCACACCAGCGAGGCACGGCAATTTAGACGAGAGTAGGGCATTCACGAAGAATAATTCAAATAGTCCCTAGGTTGAGAGATTTTGGTATATACTCTCGTCCGATTGATACACATCGTTGATCAGGGGAAAACGGTGTAAGACGAGACTGAGGACAGAGTGTACGAGGGTTTCTACTCACTGCAGGTGGTGCAGCATAGCTGGTTATTTTGTTAAGTAACTAATATTTAATATTTTCTACCCCCATCATTGCAATTTTCTATATCACACCATGACGCACTGACACACATTTCCGCTAGTTTAATTGATAAAAAAAGGCTCTTCTTTGTTTATTTTATTCCCCACGATACCCCAGGAGGGTCGTAGGAGCCTTTCCTGTACATCTTCGAGGGTATGGACGATGTGTATCAACCCCATAATGTTAGATTAACTGTTTTTGGATGATGTACCTTAAATCGTATGTAGCGATAGTCCTCCGGAACGATTGTTACTATCGTTAAACGCTAATCCTCATACGACCTCTCCTACAAAGATATGATCTCCTTTGCCCGGGTTATTAAACGCCCCATGGACTTTTAGAATACCCTAATATATAAGAAAATCGCAATATACATTATGGTTTTAAACAATCATATTTATGGGATATAGTTTAGATATTCCTATATCGTCGTTGATAATTTCTTGTCACTTATATTGCTGGATATCCAATGTTAGTTTTGCAGTTTCTGAAACAATTGAGATCTATTTCGTCAAAACAAAGTTTGATAAAGTTGCTTTCGAGAAGGTCTAAACAAATCGCTGGAAACTTTAGGAAAATACAAATTTGAATTAGACCTAGCTATATTTAGAATGCTTACAGTAACCATTAGTCCTATAAATCATCTAGCTATTATTTGGTTATTAGTTTCAGTCTGGGCACTAATTGAACATTTGACATTGTTTGTGCAGTGACTGTGCAAATAAAGTAAATTGCTTCATCAACTGCCATTATCTCATTGTGTTTTAATAAACGGAGGACAGATAGTATGGAAATAAAGAAAAATTCAAAAACTATAATGAATCCGACTTCTATATTAAACACAGGAGAGTCACGTAATTCGTTCCCTGAATAGAAACTAAAATCTTGACTAGTGATCTTTAGATTCTTATAAATAGGAGCAAATGGGCTGGAGACTTTTAATACAATATGACTTGAGGAAAATAAGATTGGTAGGAGATGGACTGTAAATTGAGGAGATGGGGGAGATATTTTTGCCGAATAATGATTTCACAAATAGGAATTCTGAATCACGCCTACGTGTTCTCTTGTTAAGATTAGTATTGGAATTTGAAATGTGTATTAGTGTATGAATAATTAAATGTACATCTCTTCGCTGTTTACATCTGGAAAAACTGTAGAACTAAGACGGAACGTCTTCTGTACAAAAAATGTATCTTCAGTCTATTTGTGTATTAACAAACCCTCACCTGATGCATTAAGTTAAATTTCATTTCTTTCTTAGTGGTCATTCCTTTTATCGGTACCAAAGATGAGTTTTGACACTTGCAAAGATCTGATAAAGACAATAATAATACGCCACCCATGTAATATTTTCTTGCTGGATCATTTGGGATAACTATGTACCTTCCACTTTCAGGTGAAAGAAGCTATGCCATTATGACGTCATCACTTTGACCAGCAAAAAGACTAGGCACAGATATCAGTCCTTCAGACATTCGTTTTGCCTTTATCACGTTTATATGTACGCTTGGGCATGGAGTAATATATAGTCACATATATGCTCCCTGTATCGGTTGTATAATAAAGACATATATGATAGAGAGATATACAGGTATATATGTGTGTAAGATGATGTATAGTCTGACGTCATTGGTACAACAAGGATCACCTGTTCAAGGCTAAAGTTGATCCGGAATTCACCTTAGTCTGACAGCAGGTCGACTACACCAACTTCCCACCATGTGGTAAGGTTACCCCAACATGTCAACATAGTCTGCTTTGTCCCCATCCACTGCAACCGGAGGTCGGACTACCATGTCGGTCATAGAATCCCATTGATGTAATATAACAGGAGCTTGGGTATTCTAGGGTAAAAAAGCATAAACAAACATAATATCTCTTCAGATTAAAGCATCATGAGTAGCTATCAGTGAGAAGTAATGTCTCTAATGAGCAGTTCAAGAAACAGTGAGGTGCTCACTGAGCAGGTCTCCATCTCCTACCTCATAACCTGGTGGACGATGGTGAGCCCCGAGGCGCGTAGCTGAACCAAGCTGCTCACCTGCCATTTATCAACACGCTGATGGGAGTGTGTAGGCAACATTTTCTCAACATAAGGAGACTCCAGTTGATGTCCATGCATACATCTTGCCTTCTGACTATAAATTGGTTTAGTTCTCGGTCCAAATGAATGGAGCTGTTGATAAATAATCTTGATCGGTTTACGTTTACGAATGCCATGTGCCTCATAGACGTATGGATGATAGAAAAAGACGTTACACTCTGAGGTGTATTGAAAAGAGGAAGTGGGTATGGGCAGGTGTCCGAAGACCGATGTAAAAAGCTAGATCCCTGGAAAACACCACATGAATTATGAAACTTTCTCAAGGCTCTGTCAAGATAGCAAAGAACCAAAACAACAAATTAGATATACGTTATGCCGTACACTTCTTGAATCCAGGTGGTAGCAAAAGAATAAGAAATGTTGATATGACGTGTATCTATCATAGATATCTCCTATTTAAAGCCCTGTATTACATTCTATTATTCATGTTGGGTCTGATGTTTGGGAAACTGAAATGTATGTCATCAATAGTACGTTTTTATGTTCTAATGTCAACAGCAATATTCTCATAAAGGAAACACATAGTCAATAACAAAACGTAATGTATAGCAGTGCAAACTGAGCATCAACGGGTGGTTTTCCCCGACCACACACAGTGAGGTAACTAGATTGCATGCCGTCCTATCACTCTTTGGTTTACATAGGATGGGCGGGTACTTAGGTAGGCAAAAATTGCACACCTCAATAAATAACACCTGCTTTGACCTCTATCTACTTCTTACCTTTACCACGCACCCCATGTGAGACCAGGGACCAAGAACGCCGATAAAGATATTTTCAATCAGTAAACTAATTTATTCAGACTGAACACCTCCCGTACAATTCACTTCATGTATATTGGTGTGCTAGCGGCAAGCGTAAAAGGTAGTTCATCTCGAGAAGGCACTGTCATTACATAGATTTGAAATAACAACATTTCACCGTATAAATGTATTATGGACGTTCAAAAGGAATACACTTCATAGGACAAACACATAGGTAATAACTTGAGGGTATCGGAATACTCATATTTATTGGTCTGAAGCCACAAATACAAACAGAAATATTTCAGTTCTCAATATAACTTAAATTTCAAGAAGATATAATGCAATGAATGAAAAAGTTACTCTTATTTCATGAATTAATAAACATGCTTCAAGATGGAACGCCCCACATAGGGGGCTTGTACTAGTTCTTTATCCCAGAAGGAAAAATAATATGAATAAGAAAACACTAGCATAGAGGTATTGGAGGCGGGGCGTGTTTCGAGTCACAGTGAGGAAACACTTAAGTCCAAGGAAGTCGGACTCATATACTAACATCCAGTGACAATTTCGAAAATGAAAAAAAAACACAAAAAAACTAGCATAGACTGAATGCTATACATTCCGTGTAGTTTAATCATGCCCCGTTTCTGGTAGATACATAATCTGTAGAATCTACTATTCTGTTTTCTTCGTTCATCCCATATCTAACGAGTAATTACCTCAGGCAGTGAATACAGTCGCTATCTTAAACAGCTCCTGCGTGCACAGAGGAACGGACTTGATATTGCCAAGCGAACACTACAGCGAACTATGTGGTGTTACTAAAAACAACCCAGGTGTACAGAAATGTGGTCTCAGGTACATAAAACGAGTCTCCCTTGCGGTCGGATAAAGAGTCTGTGTCGGTCCCGTGCCATGCCGGACGAGTCACGTGCCATTTGGAACAAGTCGCGTGGTCCCAGTACCACTTGAGAACAAGTTTACTGGTGCTTGTTTGAGTGGGTGTGGAAGGGAGACGGGTGTGCCAGGTGTGTATGTGATAAGAGGTACCGTTATCTCTTTTTGTGCAACACGAGGAAACAGTCATTCTGTCGTGTATGGCTTTCCGTCAAAGGGATTCCTGAAATATTCTGTGGTTATGGCATTCTTCGGAGATTACTGATTCACGACAGGCGGTTAGTGTATGTATAAACACTGCTTCCAAACTGCACTGAGTCATGTACTTTACTTTTGTTTCTGAGGATACAAAGGGGGGACTTATGAAAATGCCTTCTTGAATCTTGAAGAATACATAATAACTCTAACTTTCTTTTTATTTTGTACGTATTGTTTTAATCATTTTGTAAACAGGATAACCTCATTCAGACAGAAAAGCTACGCCAGGGAGTACTTCGGTCAGCTCTTCAAAATACCCATCATCATCAATCATCTGCTTGTCAGAATGTTACAACTTGGAAATATATTTCGTAAAAATATTATATTGGAAACTTCTTGTACAGAGAGTTCCTGAACTGCGATGGTAACACAGACAACAGTGACATAGAGATGGTAATGTCAGTGATAATACCGACAACAACAATCTTCATTACTCAGAAACTGATTACTCTAGGTGGCAGAGATCGCATATATATGGACCGTTTGTCTGGTACCAAATGTTTTGTCGTAATATCATGGTCATGTGTATGAATATGCTGAGTGTATACTATACGGTAATAATTCATGATTATGCATTAGTATTCAGGATATACGTTTCTTACTTGCCATAAACCATAATTGTTTCCATTATAGATGTTTGTCGGACCGACAAGGCCAAGAGAAATTGTATATCTACTCTAGGTGGAAACAATCTAATCTCCCCTTGCAAGAGATTTCCCCACAGAACAGAGTTGCCAGTTGGGGTCAGAAAAAAACATTGAAATACATTTTATTGCAATACATGGTTTAAGCATTACATACACATTACAGTGTGGAATCAAGGGAAAGCTCAAGTTTTTATATGGTTCAATGGGAAGGTTCAGTGGGGGATCATGGGCCGTTGACGTTTTCCGTTATTTTGATTGGCATTCATTTTATTTCTTTTGGCAGCATGGTTCTTATGGAACGTTACATAATACCTCCTCCTCTCTATTTCAGCGCTCCATGATTTGGACACATCTTAGACATATTAGATAGCATTACAATCATGTGGTAAACTTACAGTTAACTTCAATAAACATCAGTGGTCGGCACACTGTAATGAACATCTCATATTCACAAATTGAGGTCACCCCTGTGGAAAACATGTGCCATTTGCAATCTTACGATGCGTGATGGTGACCGCATCAATATCCAATGAGTGCATACTCTGCCTATTGGATATTGGACTTGTATCATTACCCATGCTTAGCCCCTACACCATAGTCAAGTTGTGACTTCCCAACCACAGTAATCGTCTAGTGACCCATGCTGCCTCCACATGGACTCTGTATCCATGGCAGATGATGGGTAGAGTTTTAGTTTACCGCTGGTATTGATTTTCTTCCGCGGATTACCCTCGCCACAAGGCTTTAAGTCAATAGCATGTCGGCGATCACCTGCACACCCTTTGACCAATGTCTGTGCTGATGTAAGCTCTGTGCGGATTGGTCAGTCCCTGTGTGCACATTCTCAGAGAGAGGGGAGGTGTTCCTGAAGCATGTTATCAGCGGTGTAGTTTTCGGCTAATGATTTAAGGGTAGCGTCCTTCTATATAGACTGGTCATTTAATATATACCCATGCCGTATGTATACTGTAAATACGCACCGTTTTGGCATATGACGTAAAAATACTGTACGGACCACTGGTCCGTACACTAAAATATGGACCAACTAGCCATACACATTTATTAAAATTTTGGTTGTTAAGAAAAATGATTTTTTTTTTTTTTTTAATTTCGGGTATATAGTAAATATATAACGTCCTGACCATGCTTATACAAGTCACAGAACTCGATGCTAATTTACCGTTTGTATGGAACTCGGCATAAATGCCTCGGTTCGTATTTATAACGGTAAATTAGCATCTCGTTCTGTGACTTGTACAGCATGGTCAGGACGTTCTATATAATTACAGGTACATAGACAAAAAGCCTTACATATAAGAATCATGTATGGTAGATGTGCAGTTGCAATATTATCAATGAATCATTATATGTTTTGCTGAATTCTAACCATATGCTAAATAAATGGCACACCCATTTGCCAATCAAATCCCAAAACACCGAAGGAATCAGAATATAAGCATCATTAGCTTTGTAATGCGAGGACGTCCGGTCATATACCTTCTTCACAAGTATCGTCTCCATTTGTACGGCCTACCTATTTATGTTACTATTGATAAGATAAGATGGACTCAAAATCAGGAAAAAGACATACCTGCTTTGTAAACAATGCATGTGGGGGCTAGATCTACAGAGTAACGGGTTGGTAGTGTACATAATAGTCATATGAATAGTGATGAATGAATCAACAGAGATTTACCAAAGCAAACAAGCAGCACTGGTTGGGACATGGATGTTTGTACCACAGTGAGTTCCTCGATTGAGTCGTACACAAACTTTCAGCCGTGTTGGCAGGCTACCTGGAGGAGGGGGTGGGGACATGAGGCTGCCCACCTGACATGACTTACCTGTGGCTGAGTGGTCAGACATGGCAGTCCAGTCGTGGGGGTCCCGGAAGGAGCATTAATCCAGCAACATCAAAAGGTCACAGGGTCACAGGTCAGCAAGGCAGCCTTCTAGGAAGAGTCCACTACTGATGTATCAGATTTAATCTGGTGAACAACGGCTGGAGTACTATCCGGTCTCTAAAGAAGTCAGGCGATAAGTATGCCCTGCCAGGCCTATCAGGCGCCCATTGTGAGCCTAGCTTCAGACTTGGCTGGTTATAGTTTGGTAGAGCTGGGAGAGGTGTGTGTGGAGACTGGGCAGCTGCAGAGTTGCTCAGCTGTAGTAGGAGGCGTGACCCGCGTGTGTCGATCACAAAACTAGAGGAGTTTCTCCTCCCAGTTTTCTGTGTCCTCATGTCTGTGTCTGTGCGCCTATCGACCCGCGCTCTCCCTCACCCCACCACCCGCCCGCTCCACCCGCCCGGCGTACGCCACCCACCCGGCGTACACCCGCCGCCCGTCGCCCTCTGCCCGCCGCTCGCCGCAACCCGCGGCTTGCAGTTTGCCGCCCACCCGCGCGCCGCCCGCCGCCCGCCGCCCGCCGCCCGCCGCCCGCCGCCCGCCGCCCGCCGCCCGCCGCCCGCCGCCCGCCGCCCGCCGCCCGCCGCCCGCCGCCCGCCGCCCGCCGCCCGCCGCCCGCCGACCGCCGCCCGCCGCCCGCCGCCCGCCGCCCGCCGCCCGCCGCCCGCCGCCCGCCATCCTATACCCACAATCCGGCTCACGCCGTACTCGTCTCGCCGCACGCCGCTCACCATGTTCTAACATTCAGCCCCACCATCCACCACGCCTCACACGCTGCCCGCTATATCAGCCACACGCCGTCGGCCACACGCCGCCCGCCGTTCACTCGTTAGGTTGCTAGGTGTATAGCGCCGATGGCTGGCTGCCGGAGGGGAGCAGGCTCTCGTGGACTGGGGATAGGGTCAGGGTGTGAGCTGTGGGGCGAAGTGATGGCGAGCTACTCGTGTCCCGGGTGAACGATAATAGAGGAGCAGTGAGCACCCCCTACCATCTGACACTCTAAGTATAACGTACTAATCATACTCGACCTAACCCTGTCTTCCCTCGTCCCGCCCAACATTCAACCGCCAGCAACTAAGACTACCTCCTTCCCTGCCTTTCTCTCTCTCAACACTTTCCTTACCTCACCGCCTCCCTGTTTCACCCCTTCCTTCTTTCTCTATTGTGTCTCCCTCTTGCATGCTTGCACCATTGACTGCCTCCTCGCTATGCATTTTTCTCTCCTTTACTTACCGTTTTTAGTGTACTCTGGACAGTGGAAACCTTTACAGATTTACTCGAAAATTCAATTACTCATAAAATGCTATTAATATACTACCCCTGTTAGTCCCGTTGCTGCATATGTACAGAACAAATCTTCTCTCTTTTTTCTAGAACTACAAAGTGTTGCACCTAGTGACATACAACAGCTGTTCATCTCTCAATGTAGATGAGGGGTGGACACTTTGCCTAGGGCGATATAAGTCTCACTTGCAATTATTTTTTCTCTCTGTTCCTTTTTATATTTAGGTCCCTATATTAAGCACTTTTTACATTTCTATACATGAACATCATTGTTTTCGGATAGGCTTATCTTTGCAGATTTTGTACTGGTCATGCATTGATTGCACTAGCTTCGCTGGTTCCCTGGGTATCCGCTAGGAGGCAAGGTGGAATATACCAAAATAAACAACACGGCAAGTGTGGTGCAAGTGCGAACTTGGGAAGGACATATAATGGAAAATGCACACTGTAACTACATGTATTATAAACAAATCTATTGGGGATATGAATTTTTTGTAACACTGCCATTATTCTGGAATGTGTTACGCTTACTCATAATCGGTCCTTGAATAAGATGCACTGTCATAACTAATTATCAAGTAGAGTTCTGCAGCCCCTGTTATCACTCAAGCACCTGTCAAAGTCACCAAAGTTCAGAGCTGCAGTCAATATTTCGGCCATGATGTGATAGTATTAGTTATGTTTATCTCTTCTTCGTGCATTGCTTCAGTTTAATACCCAATTAAAGGTTTGTTATTCATGATGCAGTTCTTTTATCGGATCTACCAAGATGTCTGTTGGCGCTTGAAAATTAAGCTGGTTAATTGACCTTACAAAGTCTGTGGATCACCAGCAATCAACCACTGCCGGGGCGGCAACCGGCAACCATTGCACTAGCCTGCTGTCATCTTTGGCTGGTTCTTTTGAGATCTTAACTTTGAACTATCTTGATCTCGGTCTTCTACAACTGTCTAATAGAGGAGTAGAGCACAACTACTATGGTGGTGTATAAGCCGTCCAAGATCTCTCGGTAATAGACTTAATTATTCATATTATTTTTCATAACACATGCCAAAAAATATCCTCCGAGCTAGAGTTAAAATGCTCTTTCCCAGACGGGGAATCGAACCCCGGCCGCGGCGGTGAGAGCGCCGAATCCTAACCACTAGACCACCTGGGAATTTTCGTTAAATTGCAGGAAATGGATATTTGTTGAATTACACTTTATTCTTTTCCAAATTCGTTAATCTTAATCAAAACATATGGTAAAATGTTGTTTTTTCTTCAGCTATTTGCGGCTTCCTTCCCTAAACGCCAATCAGAGGCGATGATACATGGAGAGTTCGTCCATATTTGATATGACCAGAAAAGATCCTTTGGAGCTTTCCCTCTGTTATTGTTTTGGTGTTTTATTCATACCGGCATTTTGTGCCCGGATCGAAGATTAAAACATAATGTTTTGATTTTGCCTATAATATGCTTCAGGGCTCGAACCACCCGTTGGATATTGGATGGTTATAAAACCTTTTCTCTTTTGAATATTCCACCATTTCCTCAGAGAAAGACTTGTTGGGAGAATTATAATTGATTATTGATATTTGTAGGTATATGATACAAGTAAATCGCATTTACCTTGTCGTGACTTCCTAACGTACTTTGTTTCTTTCGATAAATATAGCAAACCAGTTATTTTATAGAAAGAACCGAAGTACATGAGGACGTCCCAACAAGGTAAATAGGTTTCAATAAAATCTTCATTGATATGGAACACACGAATCATAAAGAGCAAGCAATACAACTCAGTCAACACCCTCTTGTGGTGACTGGCCTAAACATGACCTGACCTGATTGTTGAAAGTGCATGTCTGTGTTCTATCGTCCTTAAGTGCAATTCACACGATGGGATTCATGTACCTCATAGGGTTCAAAATCTCATGAGATTCAGTTCCTTTTTAGGGGTAAATGTCGCTAACAATTTCAGGAGATAAAACGCGTCCAAGGGACATGGAACCCTACAATTTAGACGAAGAGATTGTGTTTGAGAACCGAATCTCAGCAGGGTTTGTCTCAGAATAACATCGCTCTGCCAGGTACGTCAATCCCATCATGTGAATCCCACTTTAAAGAACGGTATACAGACAGAGGTTGGGTTATTTTGTGTCTCTAATAATATAAATAAAGGATCAACAATTCTGTTATCGTGTACAATAAATATTTCATCTCCTAAAGGGCAGACACACATGGATGATCATCACTTGCATCCCATACTGGGTTTTAAGGCTAGATTTGGACAGTGTTCAATCAGTATAAGGACAGTAGAAGGATATTCTGAATGACCCTTTAACTAAGGTATGACGAGATTCCAAATGTGGATCGTTATCATTAGTTTGAAACGAAGGGGAATACGTGCACAGCACAAACTACTATTAAGCTGTTCACATATAGAATAGATAATGTTTCACTACAATTCCCACAGCCATCCAGGAGGGGGGCCAACGATGTGGGTTGGGGTTGTATTAGCTGTGGTGTGATATTGACTGACGGTCGGCGTTTGGTCGGTATTACCCAAACCCTGTTGGTCCCGACCGTTTCTCTCACTGCTATGACTACCAATCCGCCAGTTAGGATACCATGAGAAGGGGTGTGTCGGCTGACGGTGATGGTCAGTCTGTCATCTTGCCAGGGACTGTCTACAGCTTAATGTTGTGGTGTAAGAGTATTTAAGTTGTAAAGGTACAGTGAGGGTTACGAGAACCCTACAGTAAATCAGGACAACAGTGTAAGGTAGGCTGTAGGCCGTTAGCTAATATTTCAAAAAGATTATATCAAAGTGCTATAGAATACATATTTTACTTTAAAAATGGGACTCACTGTTCACACTGTTGATACAAAGATTGCCAATTTATCAATGTTATTATGTAGAATTTGTATAAGTTCAAAACTTTTAGATTCCACAACGTCATTTTCTTAAGAGAATATGGAAAATTAATCTAATCCCCAATACACTATGGAGAGACGTCTGAAGTACCAAATAACATAATTGACTCATTGGATGATCTACAATATTCTCCCTCGTACGGATACAGAACACAAGGGTACAAACATCATCAATACAGGTGCCCCTCAATGGTGCAGAGCTTAATTATTTGGATGAGTCAAACTAGATAAAACGCTATCTTCTACTCATTTGGTATTAGACCTAATCGCATATTAGAGGCATCACAGTATGATTTGATGTAAAACCGGCCCGTCAATGATACCTATAAAACGCTGTTAGAATATTAGAAAATCTGTGTAAACTCACTAAGAGCCTGTTGCGATCATGCTATTTGTCATGTTGATATCGATTTTGACAAACTCAAACAGAGTCCCATGGCTTTGCCACACTCCAACACTGACGTTAGGCGGACATCCAGCTTGTATGGCTGGCAAATCATATCCGGATCAGATCAGTGTATTGAGTTTGACGTTGTTATTTTTATCATAGAAATCCAAATGTAAGGCATGCACGTAGATAGTTCAAGCTTCACTACAAGTAGCCAAAGTAACACAGACATTACGCTGGGCGATCTTAAGTTTTGACATTGTAGTTTCTATCGCTCAGATATTTCAAGGTGAATACTGCTTGCAGCAACAATATAGATATCTGTACCAACAGCCAATAGGGGAAGACTGAATCCGTTCCGGTTGAGCACCCGTTCCAGTCTGTCGCACATGTCAGGAGGCCGCTCATGACACTGAACAACTCAAGGTGTCAATGGTAGAGCCCTCATGTGGGCATACTGGGAACTAGAGCTGAGCGATAATAGGGGTATTATATACCATTCAAAGCATGGCAGCCGTACTGTAAATATCAGGGAGGAGGTTCCTAACCATAATGGTGACTGTTCCAATTCAGTCAATTCGTTTCTCAATAATTAAGGGTAATTTGGATAATTACTTTCTTCTCATAGAAACCAATATTACTTGGCCACGATAGGGATGTATAGACCAGAACTTAACAATGAGTTGCTGATACGTTTAGCAACATCTAAATAGGGATTGAACTAATCACCTTTTATACATTGATAACAACATTATCATGATATTCACACACTTTTAAAAAATAGGATTTAAGTTACTACAGCGACACCATCGAGATCTACATTCTCGAACAACTGCTACAGTGGAAAAAAGCGCTCTGAAGTATAAGTTCAAAAACCAACAAAACAGAATGATAGGGAAAGGTCGGTATTCAGAAAATTTCGTCAGTGACAGTATGTATTTTTTCATAATCAAATATTATTGAGATAAGGATAGGATAAAATCATAACCTTATTTGTTTTGATCTTGGCCGTTACAAGCCCTTCCTAGATTTTTGCCCCGGATTTCACTAAGTTATACCTCTTGACATCTCTCTGCTAAACTCCATTGTGGTATATGATGGCCAAGGTTAATATCTATCCAGTGTTACAATCAAGTCACAGAACAGATAATTTTTAACACTTGGTGTATGGGTGTATGTTCAATGTTCAGCAACGTACTCCAGCAGGTAGGCTTTCATGAAATCCACAATTGGAGACCGTGATTCGGTCCCTATCCTTCAGCTAGGTATGTTTTGACAGGGCTTTACTGGTTGGCGACCGTGCTTGGGGCAAGTGCACGGAAGGTGGAAAATGGGCACAAAGGAGGCATGAGTTCAGAGCATTATGCAGATAAGTGAACGTTCCAAAAAAAGGGAGGCGGTTTTACAGTTTCTAGGTAAAAGATGTGAATGAGTAAGGGCATCAACGACCTGCACCTTGGGGATGTCTGTGAAAACAAGGTCGACCTGGACGCCTGCCTGGGTCGTCCCATGCCTGACAGGCACAATTAGCGAGGAGCAAGGTTCGTGCCTCGCAAAAGTAAGGGCCTGGACAGTCCCTGTTTTGTTGCAGAAGACCTCAACACTGGTGCCTCAGTAGCCTTCTCGAGCTCTGAAATGCAGTCGACTGGGTCCTACTCGGGCACACCTGTCACGCGTAGGCGTATATTCTGTCGGTCCCACCCACTCTATGAGGCACGCATCCACGGTAATGCCCCTGGTAAGAGGACCTCAGAGGATAAGGCTGCATCCGTTCCAGCATTCAGGGAGCAGTTGATATCCTGCCGCATCTCTAGGTCATTGTAATACTGACACTATATTGCCCAAGGATAAATGGGGATAAAAATTGTATGTAGCTTGGGTTAAGGTGAGAGTAAGATGATGCAGATATGCAGGTGCCTGGGGTGTAGTGCAGAAGTGAGGCATCAGGAGGTTCAATGAACACCCCTTGGCAAAGGTCATGGGTCACTTATTCGTAACAGTGTTAGCAGTTGTATTTCGGGAATCCGCGGATAAGTAGGATCAATCAGTGGTACACTGTAAATACAATATGAACTAAGTTCAGCATAGGTTATGCTTTTCAAGTTGATATATATATCTGATGCCTGTTTCGTTTGTGTACATGTCTTTGTTCGTCTTATATAGGCTGCACTTTCCCTGCAGCACCAACTCTGTGTCACAATAGAAGCCAATGTTCATGACCTTTGTGCTGTATAATTCCTGTTTATATTTTAGAAATAACACATACAAATTGTCTGCAGGACTTTTAGCTACAGGGTGATAGTTGAAGATGATGATAAACTATTATGGTTCATAGTTTATGTTTAAACGAGAGAATTGAGCAATCTAATCTCCCAGTGACGGCTATTGGTGACGTTACATACTGACGTCAGGGGGTAAGTGTGTCACTTCCTGTGAGCTATAATTCTCACCCCTCTTGTAGGCGCATTTTAACCAACAGAGGGCAGCAGAACTTGTGTGGCCAGTTGGCACCTAACTTGGCACCTAGTTTGCAGGATGCCATGCCAAGTCAGAGAACTACGTTTTAGGGACTGTATCGACAACGTAAATAAAACATGTGAGGTGAGATCGACAAAACGTATCGACTTGTCTCTAAATAAAAGGGGACATAGTAGAGAATCTGTATTTACACCGACAATAGTTACGGATAAACAAGCTGCCGGAAAACAAGTCCATCATTCCACCTCCTTTCAAATATCAAGTTACATTATTGTAACATTATTCATAGGACAAGGTATGCTCTTTCAAAACAGGACCTAACAAGCTATCTGGTAATGTAAGATGAACGCGAATAACCTTTAGGTTATTTGTACTTAGATTTTCGTGATTGGTGAGAAAGACTGGAGAGATCGCAAGTATATTTGTTAATAATATTTTCACACAAGGGAATGTATGAAACTGTAGTTATCTTGTGGCCTTGCAATCATAGGTAGCATCACTTCATATGAAAGCCAAAACAGAAAAGATGGAGGTACCGTCTGGGAAACTCCCCACATTGCCTAATAACCAAGCGAATTATGTCTAGCGCCCTTTGGCCAATAGACATGTCTTACTAAAAGCCTACCGTCTTATTGGTATAGATGCACGTATTACACACTAGATAGGAGAATCACTGCAGTGAGGCGTAAAGCAGCCCTGGTTATTAATATGTCGACGATATTATCCTGGTGTTCTTTTGCCACTACTTACCACTACATTCTGTTTTGCGTGTATATATGAGTCATTGAAACATTATTACTAAATTATTACGTCGCCTAAACAACTTGTTATCGGCAATATCCTGCGGGGTTCACGACCCAGTGAATAGCAAAGACGGTAAGAAAAACGCATCTTCCGGTAAAAGGCCCTCGAGATGTGATTTATGTCGACAGTTAGTCCTATAGCAGGCGTTTGCAGTATGCACAAGCATAAATGGTGCAGACCCATGATTAGGTAGCGTCATGCGTCTTCATCACGTATTCTGATAGGTCATTAGGCTTTCTTTTGCATCTACTAGCCCTAACTGCCTGACGGAAAACACCGAATCACACCAGTCAGAAAACTTAGTTCCGGTACAAATCCGCCGATATATCAGTTGTAACCTTTGTGCGAGCCAATAATAAAATAGTGATTTGAAAAATGACATGATTTTCTTTTCTAGATTATCGAATATATGGAGATATATATGGTTAGATATAGGTTTAACCCTTCAAGAGCCACACATCATTCACCCTGTACCCATACTATAGCAGGTACCAGAACCAAATGTGGCCTTTGTAAGGCCCGCTTTTGTAGTCAATGTTATTAAAGCAAATTACAAATTTAAACATTCCAGTAAATCTGTATTTGTTATCAGAACTTTCCTATATCTTATTGACTTACTGGCATCACATAGCCTAATATGTCATATAATTTTCATAATTTTCGATAATTTTTCAAAAGATTACAAAGGAAGATCAGGGAAAATCAGCACGCGCACTGCTTTACACTCCACCTCCCGCCCCTGCCTCCTTCTCCTCACCCTTTTCGGGAGGGCGGCTTCAGCTTGCCTCCCCCTCATGGACTCAGAGACTTGCGTCTCAGTGCTTACATGCACTGTCTTACCTTTACCGTATCGTATTACCAATGCTTGTTTATCCTATTTACCTCCCGCTAGGTGTTTATCCTTCACATCTAGTTTGCATTATCGGTAAGGCCCCGCACCCACTAGTTACGATTTCACTTCCGACAAGCCCCGATAGGCCTTCCGATTCAGAATCGAATGTTGTGTCGGAAGCGTGGGATTTATCATAGAAGTGGACCTTGGCTTTCGTCAAGGACTGTGACACGCCCCGACATGGCATACGACATGCACTGACTCGGCGCCTTGTCGCAGGCGTCCCGACATACTTATGACAATTCCATCATGTTGGAATTGTCGGAGCATGTCGGGAGGCTTCCTTTCCTCCCCCCCCCCCCCCCCCCCCACTCACCTAGGGGCATTTGCATTTTTGTCTGTATCTCCGTTATTATTTCACCAATATTCACCATATTTTAAAGAAACACTGATCAGGACCTGCTTATACCATACCTGAAGATTTTTAAATTACAATATTTAGGGGAAGATATAAAAGTCATACAAAGTTGAATTTCACTTTGTAAAACTCATGTCACCTTCTTCAAACTTTACCAGAATATAGTATATGTATAATATTACTTAATTAAGTTTTAAAAATCATCGGTCACTCTCAGCATTTTTTAAATAATCGAGGAAAAGTGTATTCTGTCATAGCCCATGTCGTAGCTCGTGTCAGTTCTGTGGTCTCATTTATTTTCCGCAAAAAAAACCCGTTACGACACGCTCCGACACGCTCTGACAAGAGTGCTGCGATTGGGCTACAACAGAGAAATTATGTGTCGGAGTGTGTCGTAACGCTTGTTGGACCGTATCATAACTAGTGCGTGCGGGGCCTAACTGTATTCCGATTTATTATCCGTATCCTAGTTAGGTTATGTAAACCTTTTCACAACCTTGTGTGACCTCATACTAGCGCTGCTTGCGCCCTTCTAGAAACAAACCCTGTTTTACCTCCACTCAAGTCTCTTCATTTAATTACATATGTGTGTGTGTGATATCGAACGCCATTTTTAACATATGCACAGAGGATAAATCTCAACAGAACCTAATTGCTTTCCATACCGATCCAGAAGGTGAGAGTGAATATAAGATGTACCTATATATAAAGCTTGCTTTTCGTTTGGGAGTGCCTGAGTCTCATGACAGGATGCTGACACAAGGGAAAAAGAAATCGTCCCGTCTCATCATGCTCATTTTCTCATTGATTTCAGTTCGGGATCTGGTTTTCTTACATGAGAAATTGAATTTCCAGCTGAAGGCAACTACTGCCGCTGCACTGGAAGAAAGTGCACATTGCCTTCGAGAGCTGGAAATTACATTTGAAGAACGGAAATCAAAGCTTAATGAGAAAGTATACATATTAATGTTGTTGCCCTCAAGGCTAAGTGAGTGCACTAAGGTAAAAAGGAACTGCGTTCCTAGAATGTGGTCTTTGTCTGATATAGAATGAAGGGCGCTAAACTGATATTGACATTTAGCATAAGATAGGGATGTTAATCTGTTGGGAAGGCTGGCCTCACTTGCACACGTACATACATGTTATACTATTGTCAACAATATACACTCTGATATATTTGTCTCGGTCATTTTTCTCTTATGATCTGGCGGCCTTCCGTTCTCTTTCACTATCTTTTTTATGTTCTGGCGGTCTTCCAAGGAGGCATGTTTCATTTAACAAACTGCCTAAAGACCCAACCGGCTGATAAATAGATATGGGTCGTGTTGATTTATTTCTTCGCTCTATAGGGCACAGAGTGATTGCTAGTTCTGCCATCATCCGCCAGGAAATTGTAAGATAGCGTCACTGTACTTGGGGGGGGGGGGAGGGGGGGCAACTACTGTTTTCTACTTTTATAATATATAGATAATATTGCGATAATGCCAACATTCCTTCATGGCAAGCCCAACATAATATTTCTGATAACACCCTTTGATAATTAGCCCCGCAACCAAGTGTTTTAAATAATGTTGGGGGGCAAGATGACCGTATCCATAACACAAAAGCTATGTGTTCTATACAAATATAATGTAATATGTAAAAGAGCAGTTACCTGTCTCTTATGTTTTCTTTCCAGTCTGAAAAGACATTTCTGTTTCTAGCTGGTATAATTTGGTTCCTTCTCTATGGTCATCTCTATTTCACAGAACATGGAAGAAGCTGACCAACCAGAGTCTAGGTTTTAAATAAGTGCTTTTTGCCTCACTCGATCCCTCCCAAAGGATAGACATGGAAGCATACATCTATTGTTAAGTGTTCTCCTACCCTTTGAAAGATATCACTGGAGGTGGGGTCACTCTACTTTGGTTTGTACAAGCAAGACTTAAAAACAGCCAAACCGTTTATTTGTAAGTGTACATGTTTCAATAAAGGGGCTCCTGACTCTAACACTAAAATACCAAGAAAGCATGCATTCTCTTCGCCAGAAAATAAATATATGATTCTGTGTGTATAATATGTGATATAGTTTGCCATGCATCTACAATGTCAACGTCAGTTATAGTATTTCGTTATCAATATGTGGTGGGGTGATTCTCGGAAAATAGGTAATGTGATTAATCGAGGACTATCTCACCCTTGGTATTTTTCCCCATAGACTTAACGTTGGGAACTCGTACTCAATACCAATGGAGTATTCGCCTTGTGTATCAATATGCTATTCACACTTGATAGGATACTATCGTAAAACTGGATGAGTTTTAATCTTGGCCACCGTATGCCACGACTGGAGTTTGGCATTGTGATTTCACGAGGCAAAGCCGAGTGAAGTCCGGTGCCAAAACTCCAGGAGTGGAATGCGGTGGCCAAGGTTAAAACGAATCAGGTTTTGATTTTATCCTACCCCATCTCCTCAATTTTGGAATATTACGTGATAACAATTCTGTATCCCACTAGAGGCATCTAAAACTCTGTATGCCAGTCAGCGTGGCATACGGAAACTCAATGTTAAGCCTATGGGATTTTATATTAGGGGTAGGATAATAGCTCTGACAGTAAACATTCATAGGTTTCTTCTATATAGAATATCCCATGTACTATATGCCTATTCTTTTTATATTCAGTCACCTATGCATTGACAATCAAGTGAATGCTATGGAGTGGAGTTTATCTGTGCCTGTAAAATCGACCGGACGATCCAACTTATTGATCATTGTTCTATGTCCATGTCGTCTAAACCACCTCCTTGTGTCAGTTACCGGCGACTGTAAAACAAACTCATGAATAAATCCGCTTAGAGTGGATCAGCTTGCTGAAGGTTTTAGACTTTCGGCTCTCCGCCTGAAAACTATACTCACCTGCAACTCTGTGATGTATGTGTTTTATACCGGGAAATAAAATCCGAAATGCTTACCTGAAATAAAACAGAAACGGATTTATCATACATGATAACATTCAAATGGATAACTCATTAAGTGTGTGAAGGAGATATTATTCATGACCTTTTGGGAAGATTTTTCCCAACGCTTTATTGATGCATTTGTTTAATGCACTGTACTTGTGTAAAATATGATAAGTTGTGTTAGCATCAGATAAAGTTGCCAATCGTGTAAGCTTAGTATAAGCTGTTTTTCATAATGCAGACCTATCCTGTTGATTTGTACCTGACTTGACATATCAGCACTCAAAATGGGTTTCTTATCGATAAATTGAAAATGTAACTAGTTCGTTACCCATTGATATACACTTTTGTGGATATCTATATATATCAGAGGAAGGTAAGGTATTACAATTTGCCCATACGTCTGCAATGAATCGTGACTACAAAGCTCATTGACCTGATATCATCGAGCAAAAACTAAACGGAAATGGATCTCTATGATAATACAGTATTGCCCTAGGTAATATTAATCTATGTATTTGCGGGAATTTTCTTTTGTATAGGTGACAATTCATAAGTTTGATTTACTTGCGAGATTGCGCCTTCATGAATCTCTTGGATATATTCTTAAAGCTTTGAATGATTGAATGATAAATAAACATAATAGGAACATATACCACATTATCAATGGTGGTGGGGCCTCACATGTACAATGGTATCAAATACCAAATTCTGGTGAACACAAAAACTAGTTCGAAAACACGCCAGAAATATATCCTTGGAAGTGACACTAGAATATGGCGTCAGGGCGGGAATAAGCATTGGGTTTGTATTTAGGTCATTTGAATTACTGCATCGAAAGCCACTTGTGATATGCCTTATTAGATCTATTTCGGACTTTTAATATCGATCGTATACAAAGCCCGCATTGAAAATGTATGGGGACTCAGTAAACCACGACCCATTATATAAAACCTGTCAGATATCATAACTGTGGTATACGCATTCTAACCTGTGGTATACGGCCTCAAAACCATGGTATACGGGAAAAAATAGTCCCTTTTGCTATAGACCAAAGAAATAGTCCCTATTGTTATACCCTTCAAAATGGCAATTACTGGGTCTTAATTTATTCGAAAAGATGGATAATAAATGCAACAATTTAACGATGATTTTGCGGACAGGCAGCTGTGTAAACCACTCGCGGTTGACCTCGTAATACACTTGCTAGCGCTCGTGTATTACTACGCGTCAACCACTCGTGGTTTACGGCCGCCTGTCCGCAAAACCATGGATTATTGTCTATGTAATCAAGTCCGTGGATCTATTCATCGTGCATGACACTATAGAGCGCAGTCACGAGAGTGCTCACACCTGGAGGTTATAACAGGAACGAACAAACTTTTGTTCTTTCGGTTCTATGTATCTCACTCACAAAATCAAAGTGCAATCAAGGCTATTGTAATGCTGTTGTGCTCTGCCACTATCAGTAAGCATATTATAAAATGGATGTCTACAATAATATAGTAATAGCATATGATGCTATCATTCTGGTATTGTTAATAGTATATACTATAACTATTCTGGTGTCATGGTTCAAGTATTGTAAATAGGATATTACCACCCAGATACTAATATTTCGTTTCTTATTCACACATTATCATGTTGCCTCATTATAATACCATCGGTATGGTAATCGATATGGTCGTACCTATATCGCGTGTTTATATGGGGTTATGTATATAGTGTTATGTACAGGCAATCGGGACTGTGCTATTATCATTGTTAATTCCAGTCACCTTTAATCTGCGGCGTAACGTCTTTCCTAGGAGCTGCCTTCTGGTTTCTGGCAGATGGCGTTAGCGAGCCTTTCTCTTGACTAGAAACCCCGTCCTGTAAATCCCGGTAGGGGTCACTACAGTCTCCGTGCCGCTGCCCTTTATGTTGTTGTTGTTGTTGTTGTTGTTGCTGCTGCTGCTTTTCTTCGGGTGTCAGCAGCAGTGTCTCGACATTCATACCGTAATCCCAGGGCATCTCCCCCGCCCGCTCCACCTCACTGACCCCCTCCCACTCCATGCCCTGCATATCGTAATCCCAAGGCACCTCGTCACTAATCCCCACTTTCTCCCGCGCCTCACCTCTGCCTAGAAACTCCTTCTGCTGATCAGAGTGGTCATTAGTTTCCATCTTGGCCACCGGGGGCGCTGTGGTCCGGAGAGCCCTCTGGCGGGGAGGTGGCGGAGAGGAGGGCAGGTCCTGCATCACGTGGGTGAGATTCGGGAGACTGTTTCTTCTGGCCGAGAACATCTTGAGCAAATTAGTAGCCGCTCCCTCTACAAGCTTTACCCCCGTTTATCGGTGTCTTTATCCACAGACAAATTTCGCACACTTTAAGGGATCTGATGCTCTGCTTTATAACGATCAATCCACTTCCCTGTTTAATTGTGACTCTTTAAATAAATTGGTAGATATCCGTTTCTTACAATATTGACCAAAGGATACAGCAAAGTCACAATAACTATTTACATCCTATACTTTTAGGCCAGTTTTACTCGGTACAAAAATGGTAAGGTAAGTGATTTTAGGATTCCTTTAGAGACTATGTGAAAGTATACTTGTATATATTGATTTACAGACAATCTCTCTATTTATAGGTATATCTATGGATATGAAAAGTGATTCATGTGGATAGGTGTAATTTCCAGTGAGAAATAAATGCCCTGTTTCGCTTTCCGCTGTATTTGTCCTTACCACAACGTGCGAACCTTTGGTTGGCCTTAGGTTAGATTTCAAACAGTTCGTTCACTAAAATAGAAAACCCATATCATTTCAAGTGATTCGAATCACCACCGAAGAGTGTAATCAGGAGAGTGTAATCCGAAGTTCTGTAGTCGATCGTATGCCAAAAGTCCCTTGACAACCCACACAATGTCCAAGGTCGCTAATCCATATCCGAAGATGGTAATGAAATGATCTGCTATTATCCAATATGTTATCTCGGGTAGACTACCCGTTGGTCAAGTCCTGCTTTGTCAGGTCATGTGTTTCCTGTGAACTGAGTGAAATCTATAGCTCCAGCCTCTCAGCAAACTACATAATAGGAGAGGCATGCATATTGGCCTCTCTCCCCACCTTGCGTCACTTCAGATCAATACAAACTGGCCCTCATCAAACACCGCCTGTTGGTTCACTCAGTGTCCTGTGGGACTAATCAGACACCTTTGTAACAGCTGTAATAAAAGGTCACGTTTCCACCGAATACGTCACAGCTGTGAGCTATGTAATATACGTGAGGGAGATGTGAGGGTGTGATCTGTTTATTCAAATAGACAGATAGAGACGTATCGGCACCATGTGGTGGAGGCATTATGTGGGGGAAGGTAAGGTGTTTTGCGAGATTAACTTCTATTTAATTCCCGTTTACATTCTGACTGGTCCCGCATGTATTTAGATGTTGAACCTGTAGAGGCATGCGTCAGGGTTATATGCTAGGTCGCATCCACCTCAGAGGCAATCCAAAAATGTGTATATACATTAGTCCTGAAGCAGACCAGTGGAAGTGTGTTTTGGAGTAGATACGATGTTTTTTTATTTATTCTGGAGCTCCTGAATCTCCTGATTTCAAATCTACTTTGTGCCAATTTGTACATGCTCGGCATTTTGAAATATAAGGGTTTTAAATAAAAATATGAAAAAATAAATGGATAATTGAATAAATATATTCATTTCAACTTAACTTTATAGCAAATCACATTTTATGAGTTATTCCCAAAAGGAATCCCATATTTGATAAGCAAAATTGCATATGGGAAGATTGATAGTATATTTGACCTTGAAACATCAGATGAAGGTCAAATTAAGGTCAATTTTGTCCTTAAAATATAGACATCTTACATTTTATACAAGAGCCTTGGTAATGATTTTAAAGTCCAATAGAAGGTCAAAGAAGTTAAGACTTTATGTTTTACATAAACTGACACTTCAACTCTGTCCAGATGGTCATGTGTGACCATCGGGACAGAGTTGATAGCAATATTTGTATAAATAACACCCATTGACTTTTTTCATATAGGACTTTTCCTCATTCAAAGATTAAGCTAAATGTGTCAATCTTACACAGGATGCCAGTATTGGAAGTAAATCCGCTGTTTTCAACATTCTATTCATGTTTCAGGTTTTAGATCACATTCTCAGGTGAGACACCACACCACTTAAAACCCTTACGGTACACTAGAATAGTAAACGGACATGCTTTCGCACAATGCTTTGCTTCCAACTTTACTTTCTATTGATAATTTCTGGAGCAAGTCCCAAAGAGCACCTACTCATAACCGACATGAGTAGAAGCGTATTGGTTTGTGTATCACTCTAAACACCACGCTGGTCAGAAGGGAGCTCCGTCCTGCCCTCTGCTGACAGTTTCACGGACCACTACCGTAGTTCCACTTCCGCCTCCTATGCATAAAGACAGGAACTAAAGCTGCTAAATTGGCTTTGGCAACGATCGGAACAAACCTAGCAAAATCACAAAGCGTTGGCTTGCAGCTAACGGTATTTATACAGAATAACCACCTGCAAGAAACGACCTCCGATAACTGGATGAAAAGTCGATGTCTGACTCCCAATGCCCACTAGCATAAATCTATTGCTGTTCGTTGTGCTGTCCATATGCAAGTTAGAATTTTAAAAAATGAATCGACATCGTGCTATGTTTCTTAATAATAAAGACTTATGTCATAAGAGTTAATTCTGGATTATCATGATACATACCCTGTAACCCGTTATTAGTGATCTCCAATATTGAAAAATAATTGCCTTAATCCAGACTTTTACTATCATTTATCAGGAGACTATAAGAAGGGGGTCAGACTAGGACTCCCTGCACATGCACAGTAATAAGTCTAGCCTTACATAGCAATATCAGAGCAGGTAACTGATGACGGTATATGGGAAGTCTCTATTTCGAACGTAATGTTTACTTTGCTGACAGCCGCTCCTTCCCTATCAAATGTGTGTATCAATTGCTGTAAGGCACAGAGAGATAGGAATAGATCATATTGGAACTTCATCGACCATTCCATATGTTATAATTAATCCTCCCATAATGCAATTATATACCTCAAGATCTATTGAGCTTAAGGATCCTGTATGTCTTCAAAATAGAAGAATTTAGTTGTTTGTTTGGTTTTTGGGGTGTTTTTTTTTTTTGGGGGGGGGGGGGTCGGGGGGGGGGGGTCGGGATGTGTTTATAGAGCAAAGTGTTTGTATGTATGATTTGAAGAGTATGTTTACCACAAACATTCATCATAACTATAACGATCTTTCATTTATGCAGTCTTTAATAGAAATAGTAAAGGTAGGGGGAGGCAAAAGCCAGATGGAGAGGCGATACAACAAAAGACATACACAAGACAGTACAATTACAATGTGTGCTGGCTGAGGCAGTCATACATCAATATGTAAATAACAATACTAAGAAAAATAGATATACTACGTCAGCCCAGTGGTGTTTACATCAAGTTGCTGGTTCACATACTTTGAAAACGCCCCTTTTATAAATGACAAACATTGAGGTCAAAATGCATGGCAACACATAGGGATAATACGTATCTATGTCGGTTTGTATTTGGCTATTTGTGTATGACGGATAGTGACAACGGTAAAGCCCCGTGACTCTTCCCTCTCATCCCTCATGCATTGGCGTAATTAAATACCCCTCTATTTGCATATCAGGTGACCGAAAAACCTGACCCTGTTCTGACAGGCTCGGCGCCACACGTGATTTGTAGCCTGCCAATCTAAATGAAAATCTAGGTTCTCTGGAAGGTTCTGATATAATGACGTGTTGGTGTGCAAGTCCTCTGCGACGAAACCTCTGTATGAAGCAATAACTGTATCTGCACGCTTTCACGTAGCTTTGCCATCTTGGTAATTCATTTTGGTTATTTAACTGATTTGAAGGGAATAAAACTAGAAAAATATAAGAATGTTGTGGCAGTACGATATTTCTATCTACTTTTTAAGAGACTTCTCATCATAACCGGTCGAAGCAATTACCCTTTTTAACAAATCTAGATTGAATTAGCAGCCAATATCTCTCTGCCACCTAACCACAGTTATTTTTAATCCTTGCAATTGGATGAATATGCAACCATAGCGATGGCCAGTTTAATTTGATAGAGATATCAAATGGGCAGCAAATATCATTCACGAAGACTTCGGCTCCTCATACACCTGTTCAATTGTAAGGAGTACATGAAGCTAACTAAGATAGGAACACGGGTACTGTGTAGTACTTCTGATGTAATACTTGTTATTTTCTCGTTCCGTTGGGGTTTTTTTTGTTTCGAAAAACTCCGTGGTTGGAAAATTATTTTGCGGTGAGACAGGACGCACAAATCTTTCGCTAAGCCACGTTTGAACCTCGTACTTCCAATGTAATCCCCAAGGCACGATTCAGCAGGCCATCATTGATACAGCCCCAACAGAAACTCGGAAAAACTTGAATCAACCACCTTCCAGATGCAGTGATTTCCACAGCTCAAAATAAATTTTGCACCAGGACTCATCCTTAACCAGTAGTCATTATTTATATAAAATAATTATTCTTTAGTAGAGACTCGGAGTACTTGGAGGCCAAAAAGTTGCGCGGCTTATTTTAGAAACAGGGCCCACTTTTATGTGGGGCAAAGAAACCTCCCCAGTCCCTGGAAGCATCGGGCCCCCGGAAGTGGAGGTGAGCGCCCTCTGGTAGAGTTCTGATGGAGCTACTTAATTGGGTTAAACCAACCTAATGGTCATGCTGGAGGCTTCACTGTGACAAGAATTTACAAAACCAGACGAAAGTCTTCCATTTTCGTCCTGACTATCGGTACCTACAAAGTTAGAAATGCACCATATTCATCTCGGTGTATAACACACATAGATAGAACAGATTCATGTGTAGTGCAGTTCTATTCCAATTATAATAGTGGTATTCGTTCCCTATATCTCCGGTAAAAGGTTGTGATCGATCAATAAGGTTAAGAGAGTCCAGAGAAATTGTCACCACCATATCTATATTTTGTTATTGGGTGTACCATTTAGACAAGGAATACCGATTTCTTTTTCCGACATGACAATCATTGATGGTTGTCCATTGAGGGCTAGTAATTCATCGACCGTGATACAATGTCTTTTAAGGTTCTAACTGGAGGGTACCGAATGGTGGTACAATGTTAAAAACTGTAGAGCCTGCAACCCGTCAAAGTCCGATGCACAATTTAGACCTTCCAATGTACAGCAAGGCCCATTCAATTCAGTGCAATTGTGCATCGTAGATCGCATCTTAGGGCGCGTTGGTTTGCATCGGAAGCCTGGTTGGTTCGTGGCTTAACTATAAGAAGGATTATGCAGCAACGGGACATACTTGCTCAGTTATTACTTTTGCACATGCCCTGATGAAAAAGACAACATTTCACACCAATCTACAATATCCAGAGAGTCCTTCATTGCCAAGCAACAGGTTTTACACCAAAGAGAATGCGAAGGGTACCTTACTGTTTACCCATACTTATATTTGTTGTCATATCTACTGTATCTGTGTTTGTGTATACTTGTATTATCATCAAGGATGGCACTAAATGGGGCTATGTATCTGATTGAATAAGTAGGTCTACGTATCTCTTTATGTTGCACAACAACTAAATTGTAATCAGCTATTAGTACTTATATTATTAGTAAGTATATCATTTAGCTGAACTAATACCTGTTCGCCCTAGAGTACAAGTTTTAAATTTCACATCTCATTTTATTGCAATCTCTTCATTATGGTATCATAACAGCCAACTTGATTGTACACAGCATAGCTAAATGTACTAGTATTTGATTGCAATGGTCGGATAAACATCTTGTATGTATTTTAATCCTAATAAATCCAATAAAAAATCAGAAAATAGTGGAGTGACAACTACGTCCCAGTTTATCCCAGGCTGCCGACAAGAATCTTGCATTTGAAATTCAGAGGCCACCTGTGTCCATCTGCCAGGAACCGAGGACTGGTTGAAGTCTCTTTAAAATAATCCCTATAACGAATTAATATGATTCAATAAGTTTGGTTTAATTATGACACTAGAACCGGTTATCCTGTCCATTGCAGATTTGTCCAGGCTAAATAAAGTATTTAAAGAAATTGCACTTTGTTATATGCTACATCGAATATACAGCGACGATATATATTTGTTATTTAGAGATTGCTGAAAGGGAGTATCTATAACTCTCTCAGTCCTGAAGAAATGCTTTCAGATTTAAATGAGAAAATATCTTTATGATTTTCTAACTATATATGAAACCGGCATCATCGCTATAATCCAGCGTTGGTTGGAATATTACAATTGAGGAAACCATTGGGTTCTACATTTGCACCTACGAAATTCATGACCTTAGCGCATATAGGTTCAGGACTCTAGGAGCTCACATACGCTCGGGACACAAGCCTGATAACTGCAACTGCTAGATTGCATAACTGAATGGCATAAAAGATACAAAGGAAATCCGTAGTGAGCCAGGTCTACCTCAATTATCATCTCCTTCGTGTCTCAGCGTGTCTACTACACTCCATGAGACATGCGACCGATGCCACGAATCACATCACAATCTAATTCAACCGCCAGTTACAACAAGCCAATCAGCGTGCGAGTACCGCGAGCTTGCGCAGTCCATCAGAACCAGGCAATTACAAAAACTCCAAGGTAAAGAGAGGCAGCATTCTGCGCCGACTAATCTCCGCAGAGCTGCACTGAGAAATAGACATCACTGCCGTCCCCAGTGGCAGGTCTATTTTCTTGATTGCCGACCAGTCTGCTGAAGGAATTAGATTCATCGAGTAGATCTCAGACGACTAGATAGGTTAGATAAAAAGAGCAGACATCACGGTGATACACAAGAGATGGGATTTGGCCTGGAGTTTAGTTGGAGAAATGGTAGAGCAACGCACTGGATGAGGTGCACTTCTTCTCTTTATTTGTTAAAGACTAATTTTATTATGCGTATGTAAAACTACTATGGCTCATTTACAGATTACAGTTGTATTTCTCCATATGATGCGTTTATTAGAGGTCTCGGACAACGAATGACATATACTTGCAGAGATGGTATTCTCGAATAGATTTCAGAGCTCGGTTTAACTCCTGACGTGAGAGGCACCCTTACAGATTCGAACTTTCACTGTATACAATATTGTTCACTTATTTCCATTGAATGAATTGAGAACAAATATTAGATCTTAGTTTCTCGTGCAATCAGAATTAGTTGATATTCAAAAGAGAAGTGCTACATATACATGGTATGCGCTTATCAATACTAAAGAAGAAATCAACAAGTTTTAGTTAAAGTGAGGGTCGAGTGAATATCACATAGCATTCAAACGAGTTGGAGAATGACTTCTTTGACCAAACCGAGTTGCTTTCTGTATTTATCTGACCCCTGTGCACACTTAAAGAACGGACGACACACAGGATATAAACCATGGATAACGGACTCCAATACATGTACGGGCATGGAGAACGAGTTCCCAATGTTAAGCCTCTGGACATTTATTCCAGGGGTGAGATAAAACCTTCTTCTGAACGTACATCACATTGTATTACATTCGGTTTCAGTGTGCAAACAAATCTCTGATATTGATGGGCCAAACATACACAACCTTCAATAAGGCTCTGGACTATTATAGAACACTGTCGAGTATAACATGAAAGGTAACATCAAACACGTGATCTTCCTCCAGAGGAGTGATCCCTCTTACACATGAGTGATAATAGATGCAGTCATCCACTTCCTTAAGCAGGGGTTATTTTACACTCGGGGCGGCGGGAATGCGGCCATGCGTAGTGTTCGCCTGATAACATAATCAGTGGGCATCGGACCGTGACTATCTATCACAGAGCTGAGTTAGACAGTGAGAGCACACGGCACAATCATTACACTATCCGCTGCCTGGCATTCTCAAAGAGGAAGTTGTGAGTAGATTTCAGCAGTGCCCGTAAGGTAGGACTACTACAAGAGTTACTCTGTGGCTGAGTTCATCCTACCTTGTGGCGCCATCTTGTGTACAGCGTCTGATCTCTCCCTGTCGCTAATCTCTCCTTATTCTCCATAAATGGTGGCTCGTTCAGTACTGACGGTGCTGTGCATATGAATATATGGTGAGCGGGATGATGTTAAGCCTGTGAGTCTGTTATCCAAGTAAATCCCAACGACACCCTACGCCTGCCCGCTCAAGCCCTCCGCACATGCACTCGGAGTTAAGGGTGAACATTTTCAATATTAATCATAGGCAAGAACCTGATAAAGGTGTTTGCGTCTAGCGTTGCCTAACGGTGTTTTGTTTAGCTCCAAACAAACATGGCTCAGTGTGGCCTCAAGGTGATAGAGACACACAACAATCACAGCTTAGGTGTGACAGTTGGATGTGATTGCAGAAGTATGGTTTTCCTCAAAGATTAGACTGCTGGGACATACCAGGGCATTGAATTAAAGAGTCTCGGCTGTTCAAACGTCATAGTTGATAATTGTCTTTGTTTTTCTCTTGGATAAAGTTGGATATGTGATAGCCAATGTATTATTTTGTGTCCAGTTTCCATGTTCCCGTGTTTTTTAAGTTATATCTAAAATATAAATGAGGCGATATGCATGTATAAGTCACCAATCTGAGCCAGAATACCATAGAATACGGTTCAAGGGCTGCAATTTCTCTTGAAATGATATATACAGGCATTATGAACATATTACGCTCATACACTGAGTCATCCAATACTAAAATACGTTGCCAGGTGTTTCTTTGGCTGCAGGCTTTGCGTAACCAAGCAGATAAACCAGCCTGTGGAAAAAGGTCTATTGCTTGCTCTGCTTCTTTACTTTCACAATCTCCGAGAGATCGTTTGTTTTGTCGCTATGTACTGGCAGCTGCAGTGGAATGTGAGGCAAAGGGCCCAGAGCTTAAAATTATTTGCCTTGCTCGGCTAGATTCGCCAAAATTTGTACAGGTTTGATAACTTCTGATATGAAAAGGCTTAAAAAGAAGGAGAGATAAGTTACATGCCAACTAAATATATCTATCCTATTTAAAAAATATACTTGCTGCACTTTAGACTGCTAAATTTTACTACACTATGGGTTTTACTATTCAAACAGAACAAAACAGCACTTGTATCATGACTGAAAGTAGAGTAGAAAGCCTGCTAAATAATAACAAAGAAAGAACTCGAATCCCAAGACCTGTATCGTAACTATATTAATCATATCGAACCCCCATAGTCTGTTGATCCGTCACCTATGGATTGTTGATACTATACGAGGTGACTAATTCATATGTTTGTGTCTTCTTTCGAGTGTGTCTATCGTAACATTGATCGCGCATGGCTGGCTGTAATGGAAGCATTGCATCTTTCTGCTGGGCCCATTGTTCTGGGAAAGACTTTGAACGTGTTCACGTCCAGTAGGCAAAGACTGAGTGTTTTGAACATGGGGGTCGTGGTGATCAAGAGTCATCATTGTAAGAGAAATAATCCTCAAAGAGGTTGTGTTCTTTCTTGCCTGTGTTTTCAGAATGAGCTATAGCCTGACATGGGGAAAGTATGTACATTGTCTTTAAATTGAAAATATTAGAAAATCCCATGCAATTCTCGGATGCTCAAAATATTTGATGTACCCTTACGAAAAATATATAGTTCCGATATCTTTCATTTTTTGTGACTTCATACACTTTGTTTTAGTATCCATTATTACCAGAAACAATATAATTATCATATTTCGCAAATTTCTAGATACAGTACAGCACTTCATAAGTTTGTTAGGAAATCATGATTTTGATTTCTGGTCTATCCACTCAGGGGCTCGGTGTCGTTTTGAAGACAATTTCTATAATCTTTTACTTTCACAAGTAGGAAATCATGCTCCTACGTAATCTCCTACTTGCAAATTATACAACCAATGCGTTTTCTATGGCTACTTCATCATTGGTGATTAATAAAAGCTGAGGCCTCATTGTTGGAGCAATTGGGTCTATTGATCAATGAGTGCTTAGCAGTTTCCAAAAGGATAGTAAAAGGGCTTCTCCGCATATCGCGCTAAGCTCCCTATACAGATTCTGCTTTCCAATAAGGCATATTTCTGAAATAAAAGAAAACAGCTTACCCAGCGTTTACATTGACAACTGAAACCCAATGACTGTAGATCATCTAGCCCATAGTCGTCAGGTTGTGCCCAATTACGTAATATCGGCCGCGATATTCATCATCCCAAGAACTTGTTCAAGCATTTTCAGTTTTTGCATGTACCAATGTCTAGCTCTTGACAGCTCCATATCGTCAGAATGTGCAAAATTCAAGAATTGCCGCCTGTAATCGTGTAGTATTTAACGCCGTGTTACCCTCTTCAAGGTACCATTTCCATATACTACTTATTCTCAGTGTTGCCTTATATAGACGTTGTCATTACTATTTGCGCCTACTACAAAGTACAATTTACATATACTACTTGTGAGCATTTCGATCTGAAATGTGGAACCCATTCTCATATCACCATTGTCTTTATTTCTCTAATAATGGGAGTCTGTTGGTCCATATGTCTGTACACTCCTCTCTTCTAGTTTGATATGTTGGCACTGCAGGAAGGCTGTTAATTGGACCAGGGCCTAACCTCGTAGGACAAGATTCTGAAGTGGGGATCCTACAGATTGTGGTTCGCGGGTTCAAGTTCCGGCCATACTACAACGCTAAGCTCATTATCCATAATCATAATATCCATCTTGTCAATCTGAGCATGCAATGCTATGGCATTTGCAGTGTGTCGCTAAACACTAAAAGACCCAAACTGTACAGCTGCGCTGGCCAATATATCTAGAGTCTGTTCTCCACATACAATTATGTTGGAACGGAGATAATCTATTCAAACACAGTCGTCAAAATTAAAGGCAATTTGGAAATTTAAGCAAATGATATGAACCAGTAGGGCATAGATCAATATCAAGTTAGAAAACCTTTTGCAGGGCGTCATATTGAAATATTTGATACCGTTGCATCAGAATGTGCGGTCAGGCCTGAAATAGCTGTCAATATGCTAATCAGGGAGTTGTGATTCCAGGTCTATCTAGATCTCATTCCCTTGTGGCGCCTGAGCGGAAATACCAATGACTAAGACAAAGCCGGTCGGTTCAGCAATGCTGGGCCCTCTTTAATCAAAATAAACGTCCTGTTAATGAATATCTACCGCCACACCGTACAAAACAAGCGCCAAGAAATCATAACCAGACACCATGGACGCACGACAGTCGATTTGGCGGGAAATGCTCGCCCTGAGCGATAAAAGGGGATTGGTGTTTTTTACGCTTTTATCTCGTGGTTTCTCGCGTCATTTAGGGCACGCGATATCTTCGTGACTTTGTTACGTGGATTGCGCCGATGTTTTGCCATTCTCTGCTTAAATATATTGAATTGTGCCGCTTGTCGTTCAGGAGCAGACGACATTTTCTGTGGATTCTGGAATCACAGAAAATGCCTTTTATCTTGTAACTGAGTTGAGTACGACGGGTCATCCAGTCAGCGTTGAAGCAAAAATGTAGCAAACTTTTGCCAAGGCACGCAATAAAGACAGACCAACTGGAAAAGTAGATCAAAATAAAGCCTCACGTCGAAAATTAAAAATCTACTTCTTAGGCCACTCAAAAAAAAATTGTTTCTCATCACCAAGCCATGAAAAAATATGACGAGGGCGCCTTTTTGTTATTTTTGTTTTTTTTTGCTGGATCAGAGATAACTTTTGAAGTGTCATAATATGGACTGTGTGTAATTGTCTCTGTATTAGATGTTTATTATAACCCAGTGTAAGCTGCCACCCCATGTAGGTGCACACCCCGAGTTAATGGACAATTATTTCGGTACAAAAAGCCATTTAACCCCGTGTAAGCAGTTACTTCAGAGGGATGCTTTATCAAATATGCCTGGGTGGTGTGGGGACAACACTCCATATTAATTTGATTCTTAGTTTATCGTGTGTATTGCCTGGTGTCTGATTGTCTAGACACCAGTCTACCGGCCTGCGTGGGCTACTGTAGGTGTCAGGTAGGCGTCTGTGGGGTGTCTTTGTAGTTATAACAGTTTATCTCACCCCTGACCATTGGGAAGTTGTATCCAATGCCCAATCAGATATTTCGGAAAAATACCCAATGTGGGATTATGTCACAAATTTTCATTTTTTTCAAAGTTTTGACATGTTCGATCGTGTCGGAATGTGTCGGGAGGCTTCCGTCACAGCCCCTGGTGTCAGCCCCAAAAGATTTCCGCGACAAGCAAAATTTGTGTCACAGAGGGCGCGTCGGAGTGTGTTGGGAGGTATGCAGGGAGGCATGTCGGCTCTGGTGGACGCTTGAGCAGACATCCCACATAAGCAGACACTTGGGCCCTTAATGGAGGGTGTCCACTTATGCAGGGGCTAGCTAGATATACATAATTGGTTACACTTGATGTATCACTTTTGCCAACCACATAACCACATTCAATGCACTCCTGACATCAGGGACCTGTTTCAGTAGTCTCGTGACATTAGGCCTCGACAGACATCAACAGTGGCACAAACAGTGCAAGCAACAGCGGAAAAAGACTAACAAATATCTGAAGATCGAAGTGGCCAATCTTCTTTATATTTGGAACTATTATAGATTATATGTATCCCCTACTCATGTTAAAGTGCCATTGCTTAATTCCTACGAGAAGTGAGTGAAACTCCGTGTGTCATCGACTGCAATCTTGTGATCTGTCCGTATGGTGTCACAGACACCATCTAGACATGTCACGAAACTACTGAAACAGGTCCCAGAAGCTTTAATTTGATACCAAATACTCATACCTGTCATGATTTCTATCAAGGTTCATCTTATTAAAAAAAACAAAAAAAACAAACAACGTTTTTGCTGACGCGCGCGGATATGAGAAACAAGTTTTCCCTTTTAATGGCCTTATACTGCGGTATATATGGTTCGTCATTTGTTGTAAATGAAATGGGAGAGTATAACTCATATATTGGTTAATTTCTAAAGTCTGTCTCCACATCGCTGGTCTCATGTCTGAGCTGGGTGGGTTCTGGTTGAGGAAACCTTGTCTGTGGGGTTTGTATTCAGCTGGTTTTACACGCTTTTAGCATCAGGAGACCTCGGGTCACAGCTCGGAGCAACTCCCTGTTGTCCTGGTCATCCTAACCCCGTCCTCCACTCCCTACCCTCCGACCTAAATCTCAGACCTCACCCTTTGAAGCCCAAAGACCGACCACCATCCCTTATACTGTTGTCTTTTATGAAGGGATTAGAATTAAATGCGAAACTTTGATAGTTGATATCTTGTAGAAAAATAAGCACCACAGTCTATATTGATTTTCATTTAACAAGATATAAGCACTTCCCTTTGTTCCTGTTTAAAACCCATATCATACAGCAGAAGGTTAAAGGATTCCCTTTAGCTTTGTTAGCGTTGGCGCATTACAACTTCATCACTTCGGTCAAATATGTGACTATTTTATTTCCTACCAAACGTCACATCTTCCCCTAATGATGGCAGTCACTGCCACACCCCACATTACCTGAAAGCGTTGCCTGCTGGTCCCCTATGGAATAATGCCTTCTCAAGCTACCACAAAGTCTTCACATCTAGCCTCAGAATGCATTAACCTGGTTGTCCGGTGAGGCAGAGATCGCAAGTGAGGTGTCACGATGCGTTGCCACTTGCGGTTTATTTGAGACCAATATAGATAAAAGAAGGGCTTGAATAACACATGGAAGAGTAGAGAGGTGACAGGTTAAAAATGTAAACTGAGGACTGCATTCCCACGGAGACTTCTGAAAGGCTCTTGCGCTGTAACTCGGTACGAGCTCGGGCTGGTCCCCCTCGCAATGGCTCCGCCAGACTGGAATGGAATCGTGTGATCGGGACTGAAGGTCATGGATAACAGACCACAAAGAGAATGTTAGAGAATACCATGCACACGTCACACTTTCACGATTCATCAGCTCGCTATAGATTTACTCAATGTCTCTAGGCAGATCTTCCATCGGATAACGTACATTTGATACAGATCAGTATAGCCTTGGGTGGTGTTAAAATCATTTCGAGCAGCGCTGAGGATAATAATAGAAAGCTAAGGTATGAAGTTCGACATGGAATATAAATATAACGTTTGGAAATCATAAGTGTCTATAATATAGTCTATCAGCTAGCTTGAATTACTATCACAACTCTATTCTATCTTTCGTAGATTTGTATGGATGATTCAATTGAATAAAAGCGGTTCCATAAGGCAGCATTCGATACAACTGAAGTGGCAATGTTTTGATAACTAGGAGCAGTGACACAAGTATTCTTCTCCATAGACCTGACGTTAGGAACCCACACTCAATGGATGTAGGTAGTGTACCCAATACTCAATGGCTGTGAATTTCTCTGCGGACTACAAACCAAATTGTTCAGCTTCCTTCTGGATGTTACAGAGAGGCAGTAATAGAAATCGTCTATACGTTCTCTTTCATTAGCTAGAGAATACGTTCGGATAGCTGATAAATGAACTGTGTTTGAGTATAACACCTGTTAAACTACCAGCATCCAACAATGAAGACAGCCTAACTAACATGATGAGCTCACGAGGGCCTCAACATAAAAAAAGCTAATTCTCTATCGACGCGGGTTCTTCGACAAACCACTAAAACCTTCAGTCTAGATCTAGCCCTGACATGAACTGCTCAGGGTGAGGCTAGTGTTATTGACCCACCGAGCCACGGTCAAACGTTGAAAATGGCAGGCTCCTTGAGAAGCCGGTCTCAGCCGGTTATACAGCGGTTCGTTCCCGCCCATCTTTTACAGTGTGAATCTTTAGGCACGGATCGAGGCGTGAAATGACGTCTGCTACATTGTGGAAATTTCATTTCACACGGAACCGCTTGATAGGAAGGCTAATGGGATTATATTAGGAATATCTTTATTTATTCCAATTATTTATCCTTTGGGTGATCAGGTAACTCCCCACGTGCTGGTATCCATATCTTATACCACATTTACAACACAACATAACATGCTCAAGGAATTGATCTTTTCTTCACGTATAGTAAATAATCTGAACCTCCATGACTTGCAGGTTAGGCATGGCGTCCACCTACTATTATAGAAATTTAGAGCCACCGATATGGCACGATACAAAAAACAAATATCGAAGACATATCGGGAAGGTTCAAAATCGTAGACAAATGTCAAGACATGCCAATCCACCACGCATTGTATGGGGTTTTATCGGTGTCTAATTGCATAAACATGGTCAACTACCCCGATATTAGGGGACCTTCCGACGCGATTTTGATTTTTTATCGGGAGGTGCATCGTAGACCTTATCGGAGCCATATCGTGGTAGGTGGATGGCTGGCCTAACTTTCAATCTTTGTAGGCACTTCTTCGCGTGCGTTTCATGCCATCTCCTGCAGTAAACAAGAGCCAATTCCTAAATAATCTATAGGTTCCTATATCTCTATTGAAGTTTCAAACTGCCATCTTTTCTTATTTATAAAAAATGATTTACAAATCTCTAGGTTAGGCATGTTTTCTAATTTACATGTATTATACATAAGATAAATGTTTGTAGGTGTTATGCAGGTGCATTCGATAAAAGAATACTGTTATTCGAAGGATGTTCATAACACGATCTATTCCTTCTAGAGGCAGTTATGTTATTCAAGCGCCAAAGATATGATGCATATAAACTTTGGCTAATTTCTATGTGGAAGAGCAGGAGGCAAGAAGTATAACATTCCTTTTTCATAATCTCGTTTATAAAATCTACAGTAGTTTAAAGCGAAAAAAACACAACAGAACTCTTGCGGTTTATTCTTTAAGAGACAGCAGGAGGTGAGACATATACGTCTTGTGGCATTAGAAAAGATGCATTCTCTAAGCGCCTGTTTTAGTCCTTCTATTATAAAATCAATGTCTCGGGACGTAAAACTGTCTCCTACATTCTGTTCTGACGTCGGCTGGGCGGGAAGATTCCCATAAAATACGTTAACTGATGACCTCTGTGTGACTTTGGGAATCTGCCTGGCGTTACTCGTGCTTACCAGGTCAATAACTTCCCATCTTATAAACTACGAAAGAGGGCAGAAAAAGCTTTAGAAAAAACACAACAACTTATTGACTTTGTGTATCAATCAGAAAATGGTGAAGTGATGACGTTAGCGCTAGAAGCAGCCTCGGCTAAGTTGGGCAACACTGAAAGGGGGGAGAAGGGACATTTTCATTAGGCCTGTGAAGCGATAGTGATTGAATACTTCTTTTTTTCAACATAACCAATATTGAAAGTCAATTGCTTTTTTCGGACGCCATTTCATCCCAAAAAGGTATCTAAAAGGATACTTGCCATAAATTGATGATTCTGTTGTGGCCATTCATTCAAGATTTGAAAGTCATCAACAAAATCATATTAGTGTTTTCAAAATATTGGTCTTTTGTTGTAAATCTAACCCATTCAGATACAGGATGAACGGACTTAAAATAAATTCGTCTTTGTTGTATATATTTGGTTTAATCTTTAACAAAATTACGTATATGTCACCAGTGTAACATTTAATAACCCTCCCCAATTTGTAATAAACTCATATGGTCATTTCTAGACTAGGTCGTGAGTATTAGTATAGTCTATGTCGTCAGTGAGTGTGGGATTTTGTATTAGCCTTATCCACTCATGAGCTGCACAGAGCGTATCTAGGTGGTACACAGGGTGATTAACAAAGCTGATTTCACATGGTGTCAGTGCTAATCTGGCCTCCAGGCACGACCTCCCCTTCTGATTAATCCTCGATGCAAACACCTGACCACTCCCCGTAGATCAGCTGCAAAGCCCCACTTAACTTAACCCTTTTAGGCATGGTGATACTAGGAGAAAAAACCTGGTTACTGAGCCCGAAGGCATAGCCGTTCGAGGTCTTTTGATGCCATAAATATGTCCTAAAGCCGCAGACAGAGGGACGTATTCATATCATCGAAAGGCCGAGAACGGCATCCTTACGAATTCAGTGACTACCCTTTTATCAGTGATACATTTCTGAATATCATGAAAAAATGTCACTGTATGCATTTATTTTGTGTACCTGTTGACTCGAGGCATTCAATACAAGAAATGGTTGTCATCGTATTGATATCGCCAGTTATAGCTAAGATTAAATGTTTGGGAAATGGTGGAATATATATACGCTGTAAATATTCTATGGGCGATATAAAGCATATAACTTTTAACTAGTTGCGATTCCCCTATGAAATATATCAGATGATCGTTCAAATAAAGATCACAGCCATTTCAATTGCGTTTCATTTAATTCAGTCATTAATAAGTATGTACATATTCTGCTTGATACATAAAAATGTATAAGTAAACATTTAACCTAACATGGATGCAGACTAAGTTGCCAGTAGTATAATTTCGATTCGCATCAGTGTTTACTGAAACCGTAACGACCTGACCAAAATACTCCCGAGCAGGCTGATCACGTGACCTCTGTCGGAGTAGGGGAAGGGGGCGAGGTTTGTGTCTGGGTCCATTGCGGCAGATGTTTGATAACACAACAAAGTTGTCTTGTTAACTGATCCTATCGTGGTTTTTTTTTATCCTATTCCATGATTAGGCAGAAATCAATAGGTTAATGTTTATGACGGCCTCTGCTTATCATATAAATCAATATATATATCGGGAGGTTATTAAATTGTGTTCAAGCAGTTCATGGCGTAGAATAACCAATCGCATCTTATTTTTGTCATTATATAATCTTTTTGTATGTTATCAGGTTAGGTATTTTGTTTGAAGTTAGCCCATTGCCTCTCTTCAAATGGGATTGGGTTTAGATTTTATCATAGTTTTGATCGGTGAGTTTAAATGTTCTTTCTCACTCTTGCTAATTACATTTGAGGTTTAGTTTAAGGGGTCAAGATCTAATTAATTAGAAACACACGGCTTAATATACAATATAAGGCAGTCACCCGTGTCGTAGTTTGCATGCCAATCGCTTTGATAGGACAATAATCCGATAATCCATTAGAGAATAATCCTCGCTGCGGTTCAATATGTATGAGCTTAGGTCAGGTGAACATGGGGGAACCAACTATGGCAGTGATCAACTCAACCGTCCGATTCAGTGTTTATATAGAACAACTTGACCATGCTGTACAACCTACAAAGTGAAATGTTAGTTTACTGTTCTTACGAAACGAGGCACATATTAGAAAATAGTTCTACGGAGCAAATATCGAATTCCCATTTATTAAGTAAAATTCCATTTCTCAATCGGAATTTATTTCATATATATATGGAACTCGGCCTGGCGACTCGTTCCGTATATAACAACAATTCCCCATCTCGTTCTGTAGCATGTACAGCATGATCAGGTTGTTCTATATAATTATTTTCTTCGTTGAATAACTCTTGAAGTTATATACAGTATTGATTCCACATAAAATACATATAACTTGCAAAATAAGCACTGGTCTTTCATCAAAGCTACAGCCGACGTTCCTGGCAAGACACACATGCCTCTGCGAGAATAAAAATGAACATTCTCTAATTTCCGAAGTAAGCAACACGAAGACAGTACCGATCCAACGGGTGTGCCTGGTCAAAAGTACCCTGCAAATTAACTACTATGAAGTGAAAATTATAGTGAAGTTAATTTTGTTGCACGATGGCTATTCTTATTGTCTGACTATACAGGGCCATGGCAATCGGATCATATTAGTATCCCCATTAAAAACTCGATGGTGTAAACACCAGGTGATATGTGCAGACGTGTTAATACCCAGTTTAGTACTAAATATATGAATAAAACCATATCATTAATACGTGGTATCACATGTATACGTGGGGTGTTAAAGATAAGGGACATTTCCCCCGTAAGATATCTCAGTGCATAATAAACACAAATAAAGAGTAAAGTATCGTGGACATCTGAGATTGAGATTGCAGACTGCTCTTTCATATGCTTTCTGATCTCCTCGATTCTCTGGTGGAAAACGAAAGCAAAGACTAAGTCGCCCAGCAGTGACTCGATAAAAAGTACCTAGATGAATGTTCAGACTTCCCCCCCGGACATACAAGAAAAGCAGAAGAAATACCACGAATACTTTCTGACGATAATAAGACGAATGACGCGTCTACTCGGTGAGCAGCTCGGCCTACGAGGCCTCTGTGAGTCGTTTGAGGGGGCACTGTCATGCCCCGCGCTCTGTAGACGGGCGGGGGACGGGGGGAGGGAGGTGGGAGAGATAGGGTGGGCCGTATTCAGACGTGTGTAATGGGTGTCAGGGGACACCAATGGCCAGCTGAGATTCCACCCCACTCTACGAAGGTGAAATAGAGCCCCTTCATCTCCAGCAGATAACCAACTCTGATTTATCGACAATTTTCTATCTTTCTTCTCTCAGTTGTTTGCTCTTCCTTTCATTATTTTTTTCTTTAGTCCTGCCTGTTGTGCTTTCCTTCGTTATTTCCGTTTTTCTTTCATTCCATCTCTATCTTTTTACTTTCAAGGTTTACTTCTAGATATCTTAATTGTGCTTTTATTCATATATTCCGTTCTTTTATCGGTTAATTGTTTTTTTTTATTAATCTCTACTATCATTTCCGTTTTGCAGTGGCGTATGTGGTTATAGGACTCCCATTCGACAAAGCAATACAATTAATAGACCCGCACCACTCATGCAACAGTTTTACGAGCTGTGTTCGGCCCAAGGGATGTGGCGGTTGGGTTGATACGACCACCATGTATAGCCATCTCTTTTTTTATTCGATTTGTATGGGTCTTACTCTCCGCACACGCAATCACTGCCTATATTACTGTCTTGTGTATTATTTGTTCTCAGCCTATCCCACATGCATGTATTTGCCTACTTATATTATATTCATGGACGCCTGGTAGACATATCTGAAACCAAATGTAATAGAGGATTTCTTGCCTTCGATCATATTGCTACAACAAAATCGCAACTAATTGCAATCTAGCAGCAATTAATCGGAAAAGCTGATATGTTTACTATATTTTGTTCCTTTCTAGCAGCAAAACCTATAAAGGGACAGGCTGGTATGAGAGATGTTTAATGAGTTCCAAATGACCGTCCAGAGAAACAACTAAAGCAAAGGTTTCGAGCTTTTGTATTTATTTTTTGTTTATTCTATATTAACTCCTCTAAATCTTCTTAATTTGATAACCTTGTCTCTAAGACTATTTTCCAGGGGTATTCATTTTATCGAGGCAAACGCAAAAGTTTATCTGTGCAGAAATATCTAGACAATGACGACAAGGCAAAAAGACCAAGAAGCCACATACGCAATTTGTCAGGTAGTAATGTATAGGAGGGATTTTATATCAGTGAAGACATTTCTCCCGAAGAAGAATCATGCCTACTTGTGAAGTGTGAAAATGGATTCACACTTGGAGTAAAGATTGGCTAGAATGCAAAAAAGAAACAGCTATGGTCGATTCAATTACGCTTGGGTAATACTGTTCTCCCTTCAATTCATTGGGAACCGTTTTTCTATATAATGGCATTAATCTCAATCAATTCACGATAACACAGAGTATATACGCATTATAAAATCTGCTTTTGTGCACTTTGTAAGACATGCACATATATATGGCCATGTTCCCGAATGTCTCATTACCAAGTCACCAGTGGGTAAAGTGTTCCACTTCCCGCAGTCCGCATATGGTGTGAACAGTGTAAAGTAGAAAGTGAGGTGCGAACCTGTCTGTGTCGTGACCTTGAAGTTGTCATCTTCGCCGACCTTAATATCGCCAGGAACATACCGTGTATTTCGCACGTTCCCCCTGGACGCGATGGTCAAAGTTTCAGCCAGCATCTTGTAGATCGATATGATACATAAAATATACGGAATATACTTCAAACAATGTGGGTCGTGTCTAAAGGATAGCTTGTGGACGCAGTGGCTCTCGGTTAAGTAATACAACCCGTATACGACAAAACACATTGATGTGTTACGTGGATAATTGTTAACCCATCCATGCCAAATCCGAAGGTCCATTGTATCATTTGCCACTCATCCATTGCAGTTAATGGTCCGCTGACCCGCCATTACATTTATACTCCACTTTCCCGGTAACTGAAAAAAGAGACACTATTTGGGTAGTTAAAACTTATTAAAAATTGTATCTTAAATATGAAATATGAAGGTGAAATATCTAACTTAAGATTGATAAAATTTGATGGCTGGTTGGTGTGAATGAAGTGGTTTATATTTATGGGTGTATATATTAAGAGATGTTATAAAATTGGTGTTGGTAGGGTGGGTAAAAAAGAACGTAGTGCATGGGTTAGTGGGATGTCTCATGCGTGTCTGTAGGTGGAACTGTGGTGTTTTTGCTATCAGTTTAGAGACATTGTACCATGAGGGGAAGTAAGCAGCGATGACACGGCCTGAAACATATGTTTCATGCTAGCGCAATTAAACCACACATATGTTCCATTTGAGGTTCTGCATGGCTGAGTCAGACAAGGGCACATATGCCATCATGCTGTCATGATCACGTATTATTGGTTGGTGATTTCCTATTGTGTCTTTAGTTGCCCATGCATATGACTGAGACAAATAAGTCTCGACTATTGGACACCTATAACCCTCCCCATCTCGTGCAATAACATATTTACAATTTCTGGCAATCAGATTTTTTAAAATTATTATTCAATAAACAGACATACACTGTCGTCAAGTGACGTTCTTCCAAGCGATGAAGGACAATTAAGCATGTAAAATTTGATATTGCATTTCTAGTACAAAAGTAAGTTACATTATATATTTCTAGGATTCTGTTATCTGATGACAACAGATGATCAAGTTAACATCACTAGATTAAGTACAGCTAATTTTCATAAATCTGAGACCATTTAGGTAGCACTTATTACCAGATTTGAAATATCTACTGACATCTAAATCCAGTAAGAAAATTCAGTTCAATCAAATAACTCAGTGTTTTCATTTCCAAAAATCCGTAATAGGTCAGTTTTCATACTATTTTTAAAAGTCTCAAGGCTTCCTTTCTTTTTGGTTTCCGCAGATAACATATTCCAAAAAAAAATTCCACGGAAGAAGGCACTGTTCCTATACTTTTCTCGATTAGGTTTCTTTTGTTTAAAAACGATCTTGTCAGCGGCTCTAGTTCTATGTTTATGGGTAGATTGAGACCCATTATACAACAGTATCCATAGTGACTATACAAATACAAAATAAAAATCCAGGGTTATTTTGGTCCTAAACAACCGAGATTAAGCCTAACAATTTCTTGTTGTCCCCTGAACGGCTTCCACGACACATCATTCGGCAACATTTTAGGGGGAAACGTTTAGGCGCAATCCCGTCACACCAAGATCTGCAATTACCAGGAGTTCCCGGCGATAGGCAAACTGCGCTTGCGCAAACTGTTTCGCGCGATTGGCAGCAGGTCTTAATGACAAGGGGAGAACGAGTTGGCGCGGCGCCACGGTTTTGGCGGGAATGTGTAGAGACAGAGGGCACATTGTCGTCTGCTGTAGTAATTGACCGTGTATCGGCTGACGATTGGAGCAGGGCGGATGGGATTACAGAGTAGAGGGAGGCAAAGGGAACCTACATGGACTGCTAATGATTGTAGAGATCTATACGGAGTATTTCCAGGCTGTGAGATAATGATTTCTGTCGTTTTCTAGTTCTAATCTCAAATATATAAGCACCGTCATTGGTTCTCTATAGTATAGTGTAAAGGGAGAGTGAGAAATAGAGTTATAGAGGGAAAGAGTTGATAATTTTAGATTTTCAGCTGGTTCCAGAGGCCATGAGCAATGCCAAAAGCGTCAGAAGGGTTTCCAATTATAATTGACATAAATCAGTTATGTCCGTCAGAACTGTAGCTCAGCAGTAGATCGGCAGGACACGTGGGGCCACTCAATAGATTATGTGAACCAGAGTATAGGGTCTTAAGATACCTCGTTTCATTATGTTTTAAATCGTTTAGAAGGATTCTTAGCAGAGGATAACAGGGATATCAGCCCTATGATAAAGCATCGCGCGGTTGACAGAAATCATGCCTAGTAGGCAAATTCTTTTAACGTGGTTTGATAGGGATATTTCCTTTACAGCTTACATTGCACCGCCTACCCTAGCACAAATCATGCCTTGCTTCATAGACATAAAGAGCAGGTCAGTGGTCATGGGGGAAGGAGGCCTCTTACGAGGGTTAAGCTGGGCACCCACTGCTTCCGATATGGCTTCGACGTGGCTACAACATAGTTATGAATCAAGATTACTGCATCATGGCCTTTTAAGAATGTTGAAAAATGTTGTTTTATAGAATGCCAGAGTACAAAACGGAATTGCTGCATTGTTTCCGTGTCGAAAAATTCTTGTCGTAGTGTGTCGGGAGCACAGTGGGTTCCTGACCTTAGGCCCTATGATGCTCCTCTCGGTAAAAAAATCAAAATCGCGTCGGAAAGTCACCTATTAGTCACGACCAATATTTGATTTGTTGGGGTTTGACGGGGATTTTGTAACCTATACATTTTCTGAAAGTTTAGAACCCCTAGATTTCAAATATTGATGTTTACAAATTTCCACGCCTTTTTTGGGTGGCCATCTTGGATGTTTCAACCAAATAGACCTGCTTTTTTCATTATATATTTACTAAAATGACATGAAATCAACATTTATGACTGAAAACCATCTCAACTACTCAAACCTAAATTATCTAGATAATGAACCTGACTATATACTAAGGGCAATTGATCACCTCTCAAAGGACTTCAAAGAATAGTCTTTACATCGACTGTTTAAAAGCATCGCGATGCCATACTTCATTGATGTCAATCCAATTGTTTGGTGGCGGTTTAGTCAACAGGTCCTGTGACGCTGTATCATGTCATTAGAGTCATAGTCCATTGGGTGTTGAATCTATAATGGCCATGGTTAGTTCATTTCCCCAATGTGCCTTCATGTTCAATCATACTTCCTTCTGCATATCCAATTAAGGTGTGTGATACCATTGCTTATATGCCTCAGGTCCAATTTGATATCTGATGCAGTGTGACTTGGACACTGGCTTTTTTATATACAACAATTTCAACACTAGGGGGTAAGGGGGGGGGGGGGGGGCAGGCTCCCGATTCTGATATGGTGCATGGTATCTGAGCGGTAAACCGCTCAACAAGTTGAGGACAATATTTTTGACAATAACTTACAGCAACCATAACGTTTAAAAACCACAGTGAATAATTCGTCCTAACATGGCTATAAATGTTTACGATTTGACAGGTTGTAGAGTCTTAGGCCCTACTAATAAAAGGAGTAGACATTAAGAGAAGAGAATAAGAACTCAAACACAGATGTACTAGGTACTACTATGAGTTTGAACTTAATTGTTTATTGACAAGAAAGGGTCCTTGTTTTATACCCTTAGTAGGGGGTTGGCATGACAGGCTTTGCATCTGTGAGCTCTGCACTCCCATTGGCTTTTGTACCAAAAGTCAATAGGGGATGACCAAATCTGTTCCGGTTGAGCGCCCGCTACTGTCTGTCGCACATGTCAGGAGGCTGCTCATGACACTGAACAACTGAAGGTGTCATTGGTAGAGCACCCTGCCCTCGTGTGGACATACTGGGAACTAAAGCTGAGTGATAATAGGGGTATTATATGCAATTCAAAGCATGGCAGCTGTACTGTGAACTTCAGGGAGGAGGTTATTTAACCAAAATGGTGACTGTTCCAATTCAGTCAAATTGTTCCTTAATAATTAGGGTAATTTAGATAATTACTTTCTTCTCATAGAAACCAATATGACTTGGCCACAATAGGGATGTATAGACCAGAACTTTACAAAGTGTCTACGTTTATAATTGTTCATACCTTTTCGAATCCGCAGGAATATCAGAAGTCTCAGTTAACCTTTTCCAAATGCTAATGGACTATCTCTGCTGGGAAATGGAGTGAATGCAATCCTCAAGGCATTTCATAGCTCGGGCAGACACCTTTGCATTCATAAAAGATTGTTATCAGAGTTTTAGTAGAGAAAATTGCCAGGACTGCCTCTATCATCAAGACTCTGCTATGTGCACTGCAGTCCCTTGTGAGACACTTAAATCCCCCGATCACTGAATACTTAATAGTGCGCAAGCAGTTTCACAGATAGGTCAGGACAACTACCAGCCATGCTGAAAAGTGATCTGTGAATAATATACGCCGAATACAACATAGTGACAGGATAAATCCAGAATATTCTACTGCTGAGCATAAATGATAGGATTCTTTCTGATGGGGGAGACATTTGATCATGTCTCTTTTTGAAATAAAATCATTTTCAAAGATTATGAAAGATCTACAGGGTATATGGTAGAACTGGTTGAAATAAAGATGGTAACAATGTAGTGCAGAGAATGTGAATGGTCTTTTTACCCTCCTACTACGGAGTCTCCATAGGAAATGTATAGGGCACCTGGAATTAGCTACCAGGAGATTCCGGAAAAATAGACCCGTCCATAATAAGGTTGAATCATCATGTACTTCGAAATAAGTTTCTTGAATGTGAATTCAATGCTAATTATTTAGAATCAATCATAATAATCTCATTTACCATAAGAAATCATTGTTATAACACCGAAATACTGCCACGCTTGACCGTGCTGTGGTGTCTGGAACTATATGGCTTACAGAAACTTTTTAATTGAAATTGATTTGTTATTAATCTTGTAGGTGGGTAATAAATACAAGAACGACTGGTTTTGTATACGAGTGACCGGAATCTCCGCGTAGTTGACAACGTAATATCCTCGCTAATCGCTCGGATATTACTAGGCGTCAACTACTCGGAGATTACGCGTACACAAAACCAGTCATTATTGTGTATGTATCAAAATAGGAGTGTGCCAGCTGCAGGCCTGAAACGATCAAGTATTCACATACAGATTATTATTGATGCGGAAACCACTGCCAGCCTCTAGGATTATTACCCACCTAATTTCTATAGAAACTTTCTATAGAAAACAGATAGTTAGTGTGCATCACCATATCTGGAACATACGGATATGTTGTATGCTCCGGGCTACGCATATCGATAAATAGTGCATATGAACTAATATTTGGCCACTTGTCAGGAAAAAGTGGATAATAGATACAATATAGACTGGTTCAAGATATAAGCGGTTGTACACTCCCTGGAGTTAAATTTTCGCAGTATCCTCTAATGCGCTTGGATATTACTAGGCGTCAACTCGTCGGAGCATACAGCCCCATGTATCTGAAACCAGTCAATATTGTGTATAATATTCCCGTGCCATTCATACACGCAAGATATTCCTTTAAACAAGTATTTTGTGAAACAAGAATACTTTGAACTTGCAAACAGTCAGCCTAAACCAAGTCATACTATAAGGGTCAACCTCACGAAAGCAAAACCAATAGTGAAAGACAAAAATGTATTGACAAATGCAAAGACATCACTGTCTCAAACTTTGCCACTGATCTTTGCTAGCTAATGATTTCTACCAATCGTCTGTATTTCTAGATACTTTTACATTACGACATGTTTTAGAGACGGTTACAAAACAGACGTCATAATCAAAATTACTGAAACTAGATAAAATGATAAACGCACCAAGGCGTTATTATATGTATCCTTGATTTCCAATCATCTAGCTATATTTCTTCCGACCCTATATTTCCACACACTTAAAGCATTCGTTTCTGTCTGTTCGGTTCCTTATTTCCCTACTGAGAGTCATTGTATCTTCAAGGGGGACCATTCCTAATGCCCACTCTCCTCATGCGCCAGACCGGAAATGGTACCTCGGCCCGAAGATCTCTACAGAAGGAGGACAGGAAGCACGGTTGGTGGTTACTAGCTCCTTGTTGGAGAATGAGTCCATCTCTCATTGCTTACTGAAGGGCTATTCGGTCTCCATGGTTACCGGTCTAGAGTGGACCTCTGTCTTATGATATGGCCGTTCTGGGAAGCTGACCTGGAACGTGGACGGAATTTCTCCTTTTTCCACTGAAGTTTCCTTCAAATTGTTGACTTTACAACGGTTCCCTTGGTCGCAAGTCTAACCTTTATTCCCTGTATACTCGAAATGTGGTTATATTGAATATTTAAAAATGTTCTATGATAGAGGTTTATTTTGAGAAAGTACCCGAAAGTAATTTCCTTTGAACAGACAAAAGATGTCTCAGCAATACAGAATATTCAAATGAGACTTTTCTTCTCCATTAGTTATGATAATTTTCACATTTATATGACAGGATTTATAAGTATTCATGAAATGGAATAAAAGGATTCATAGACTCCACTCTACAGACCTACACACCCTCCATAACTTACATAATATTACACCTCAGACACCATCTAAGCACATACAAAACCTGAATGCCCCTACACACCTTACAGGCACCTCCAAACCATAAATGCACCTACAAACCGTCCAGACACCTATACACAATATCTGTACTTACGCTCCCTATTCACACCTACACATCCTCTACACACCTTCGTAATCTTAACACAGGCATACACACGTGGTTTTGAGCTAACTTTCCCACAAGAGTTGGCTGCCACCAATGTATGATCTACTTCCTCTAATTCTATATATCTAGCTACGTGACCCACCACACCCATAACCATCCATTACAGCCCACATATCACCATTGACCGTGTGCCCTGTCCATAGGCCCAGCTCCTTCACTCAGACTCAGCAATCTCCCCTCCATCAAACTCTCTACCAGTTCCTGCTCAAACAAAATTGACGGAGAGCAATTGACATGGATTATGTCAAGTGAACATCAGATTACCAGATCATCCCCCTTATCAGTCCAGGCGTGATACGGGGCAGGTCTGTAATGTCTGGCCCGAGATACCTAGATTAAGTTTCTTCTATCAGCAAAAGTCTCCCCTCAATACTCACAACCATGACAGTAAATTAGATGAAGACATGGACCGAGTGAGTATATTTATTTCCTGCATTTATTTCTATTGTAGTCGGTGTTACATTACATTTGGGAAAATCTGAAGTCACCCCTTTCTCCAAGAACTTCAGAGTATACGTAATCAGTTCTATTGGATCATTCATAACTTATTATGAATTATGATAAGATGCTACTGCCAAATAGAAGTTGTGCGTATCTTCATTCCCGTTCCATTATTTTGCTTCTACTAGTAGATATTGCAAAACTTGGGAAATTTAACTATTAGCTATGTACAATATACATATACACTTTTCAATCTATGCTACATTAGCACATGGCTACATATAGGATCACATTTGTAGATATTTACAACTTTAGGTGCAAATTCAATCCTTCATTTTCTCTCTTTAGGATCACACGTTTCATGCTATAAATAAAGGGAGTAATCCATGATATTTGATAAAGAATGTCTTTAGTCTCTACACATCCGACGTAGCCTGCTGTATAGAGGACAGAGCCATTGTTAGTTCATGAAGCAGTCACTAGGTGGTCGGGGGACAAAACCTGTATTCTGGCTCTTTGTTCTTACGAAACTCAACTGCCTTTCAAGGTTTGCTATGGTTCCCTTGACTCTCTACACCCATCCCAGAGCAGGATGACATAATAATCAAACCCAAGAATGATATTTTCCATATGGAACACTTTAAATACATATGTGAGCAAGGCTAGAGTTGTCACACTTTCCTATTATCACTCACTTCTTTTGCACCGCCATTACTGAAGAACACCTAGTTTTGCACCTCCATTAGTGAAGAACACCTACTTTTTCACCTCCATCAGTGACGAACACCTATTCGAGGGATGTCATGGCGGCGCCCATGGATCATAGGATATGCCGTATAGTATCCCCTCACATAAGAAGAGCATGCATAAGCGGTAAATGTATCATAGACATGGGTCCAGCTGACCTCAGGGTCAATACCTACTGCCTATGCAAGCAGATGAAGGAATGTGTTAAACATATCACGTAGTCGGATGACAAGGGATACCGCCTAACCGGAATATTGCACCAGACGATATTTGCCCATGTTACCCTTTTTTTCTTTCTTTTTTATAATTCATTTATTGCCAACATCTGACATGGGTCAGGTCTTCCTTTCGTACAGTGCTCCTTGTAATCCGTTGGTACATCGAGAAGCTTAGGTCATTAGGTGATGAGGTATGAATATGTAATGTGATATGAAACATGTACATGTTACACAGGTTTTCATAATATCGTATTTCGCAAGACTATTAGCGGTTGCCCAGAAGAAAATGTCATATATAGACAACAAAGCTTGATCTGCAGTAGTACGCAATGTGGCACCATCTTGCAAATAGTTTGGGTCACGATCACTCCAGAACGGTTTGCAAAGAATCGCGGAAGGAAGGGAGATGTTGTTGTTATCTTGAAGGAGCTACACTTTTTATAAAAAAAAGAAAAAAAGATAGGACCTACACATCGCTAACAAATATTTTCATCATAACCCTTCTTTATATAGAGTAACCCTGGCATTTAATAATGGGAAATTATATACTTTAGTTTAGGCAGAATTGATTTTGAGTGTACTATATACTGGACAACCTTCGGGGAATAACAGGAATTCGAACTTATTGAATAATCGGTACATATTTCACCGATATTGTGCAGCCATGAGTCCGACAATCCCCGGGATCGATATTTGGGGAGACCCTTCTGTTCGCAATCAAACATCGGTGGATGTCTTCTGATTTGAATTCCGGGTTCGTTGCGGATAGAGATGATGCCCTATTGTAGCCATCGTTTTAGAGCTACTCGGCGTTTAATGATTTAATATTGCCCGTGCGCATCTTCAATCCCCGGTACTAATAGTCACCCATCCACCTCATATACTTTAAAAGTATGAATATATTATGTGCGCGAATAACAAGGGTGAATTTAACAGAAAGGGTTTGCTCGGTGGGAACTCTCCAAATTTTGAATTATCGTCCACAAATTTAAGCCTTCCACTTGCACTTGATCGTAAAACCTGATGACGGGGTTTTGAAGGGATGAAAGATGATTTCGTTTTAATCCCGGACCGACCTTTATGGGCTATTTGTCAAAATGAGTCTGAAGCAAGGACGAATTAATATCTTCCTTTTCTCTATCACTTTTTTTCGGCAAATTCGTTGCGTTGGCTATTTCGGTGAGTCAGTCTATCTCTCTGCTCCTTGCCCCTGCCTCTCTCTTCTTCTCTTTTTTATGTGTGTATCTCTGTCTCTCCTTTTCTTCTCTTTTCTCTCTTGCTCTTATTTTCTCAGTGTTTACAGGTAATCTATTGTCCGTTCCTCTCTCTCTGATCATTTCCATTCCTGCACTGTTCCCGCCTTTGTTATAATTCTGTCGTTGTTCCTTTCTCTCCGATTCTCTATCACTTTTAGATTTTAACTGTCTTTATTACGCCTGATCATAATTCTGATTGAAGTTATGTAGTCGACTAATCACTTTAGTTGTACAAACTCGACCTGAGAGAAAATGACAGTTAACGTTGTTTTCAGAAACCGACCATTTCTTTTTTTATCAGTCACATCCTTCTTCGTATTGCCGGAGATTTTAATCATTTCTTTTCATCGAAGTCCCCATCCAATCAACGGGGGGACTGTCGTACTAATGATGGTCTATCCTCTTAGCAAAAATTGTGGTTTTTAACAGCCGACGAACCTTTTAAAGATAAGCAGATTTCAACTTAAATTGCTTTCCTCGTGTGCATAATCGACCTTATCTTGATTTTTTGGAGGCCTTTACTTGATTTTATAACCGTTTATTGTGTCATACATGGCTTCTGATATGATTTGATTATGGGGAAAAACTAGAAATAACCTCGAAATAAGATAAATGCGCTTAATTTTCATGGAGGATTAAACATTTTACAAACACAAATGAATACGTTACTACATCTATGCCTAGAACTTTTCAATTAATTTAATCATTTATCATTTTGAAAACATTTTTTAAAAATCAACCATTCACAAATCAAGTGATTTCCCCAAGTGTAGTTGATAAACTCCCAACACATGACTTCCAAATGACATACACTTTTCATAGTTGGCCCTGTAGCCAAAAGAATAGGATACATAACATATTTATAAGTTTGCGTTTTGCTTCTCTCAGAAGAGAGGTGATTGAAAATGGATACAAAAAATCATAAAAACATTCCAAATAATCATTCAAAATACCCTGGCATATTTCTGACCTTTAGGGGTCGATGATATTTATCAAGACTTTCTCCCTTTTGAGGGTCCCTGGTGACCGGAGAGACTTGTCCTGGTCGGGATGGCGCCTTCCCTGCTATCCCCATTCCGTGCGGACCAGCTTCAATCTGGTACCCGTTCCCGTTAGTTTACCTTGGTCCCTGCCTTTTCCCGACGGGGACCGGGTCACTATCTCCTACAGACACCCCGTCAGTCGGCGGACCTCGAGTACATTCAGGTCCCACCAGAGGGTGCAGCGCTGCTACTGTACCTTCTGGATCTCACGTCTGCTTCTATGTGGCTGATACGCCGTGAACCAGCTTCACCCTGTTAGCGATACCATCAGATATTTCTTCCGGGACTGAAGAGACAATCTTAAGTATGACAAAAGGAAATTTGTCTTCCATGACATTCTAGATTTAGAATACTGCTAATAAGTACACCTCTCATTTTGGGCAGCCCTAGAATAAGTGCTAGTTTATATGAATGTGGGCGCATTTCTTTATTACTCTTTTCTTAGAGCATATATGTACATGTAAACACGATATATTATTATATAACTGTGCACAAACTAAGTGTAAATAGGTACTGCTCCTGGGGGTATAGTTATTGCAAACAGAATGCACTGTATGCAGTGAATCTTTGTACCGATGCCTTTGGATACTGACAGACTGCACGCTTTGGCTGACAGTCTGCATCCGACAACACAAATCTGGGCGGAATATTTAAAAATGGTGGATCCCTTCACTTTGCGAGTTCGTACAGAACACACGAAACGAATTCGTGTGAAAATCTATCAAACATTGAGGTAGCAAACGTGTAGGATTCACGTGATACTCTTTAGAAAGCTTAGCTATGTTGTCTCCGATAACTTTGTTTGGAGCGAGTTCCGAACAAATCTATTGGAGACAACTCATAAATCTAACCAGTATTTTCAACATAACCATGGTTTCACATATTACCTGTTTCTGATAGTGGGCGTATCCTCCACAAAGTAGACCAGTCGTAAAATCATTTTTTTGGGTGGCCATGTTGCATAGAGTCAACAAAGATGAGGATATGCAAAGTAATATGAGCGGAGATTAATATTGATTTATCATTCAGTACTGCAAATCCAATCTTCTCACGCAGGACCTTTTTCAATAGATGATGTTTCAGGGGCATTTCCATGTATCCTCGAAGGAGGATACACCGGTCGATGTTGTATCCTCCACCCATAGCGATACATGATCCCCAAGTGTTTTAAATGGCGACTTCGTATTAGGAGGATAAACAAATCACTCACTGAGGGGGAAGGATTTAGTCATAGTTGAGTATTGTCACTAAAAGGCTTACTCTGTCCACTAGCACTGTTTGAAATGGTTAATGCAGACCACTCTCTACATCGGGTTGATACTGGATTAGACAGAAAACCTTTGATAGAGCTAATTAATACTCTCTTTGGTGGCTTAACCCTTTCCCTGCAGCACCCGGTTCCCAGATTCAGCATTATACAGCAAGCATTGCCTGCCCAAAAGACCCTGCTACGACAGGCACCCTTTTTTTTTAGAAATAGCATTGTCATGTGATGTGTCATGTGATTTAAGTAATTTATCTTGGTGACTGAGTATATCTTGTTATATCAAATCAAAGGTCAATATGGCTGTTATACATTATCAAAATTTCTTTTAAATCAAACAATTATCTTTTTATCTATTGAATTTTGTATATAAGTATCAATGATTCCTCTAAAATGCCTTGAGGCATCTTCCTGCCGTGGCCAGGGGAATGCCTGGAGGCATCTTCCTGCCGTAGCCAAGGGAATGCCTGGAGGCATCTTCCTGCTGTTAAAGGGCTAATGATACACGTGAGTACCGTTAGCAATACCGTAAATCAGCCTGTGCACACTGTCTGTGAAGTACTAAGCATGCTTATGAGCATCTAGGCTGCAAAGTTTAAAAGGTTACTCATGGCCTTTGGTCAGGGGTGGTCATTGCTCCCCCTGGTGTTCCCCCCTTCTGACGCACGACACAAGCGCCCCTCCTGCCCCCTAGCGGCTTTCTCACGTACTGCACAGTCACGAGCGCGCCCACGGCACCGGTCCCGGTCTCACTTCTTCTCCAGCCGTACTGCAGTACACACGAACTCCAGTATTTTCTTGTCCCACCCACCCACAACCTTACTTCTCCTCTTTCTACTCACGTAGGCCTTTTTTATTTACCATATACAATTTACCATGTATTGTTTCTCATACAATTAACATTTATATTGTATATCATATTTCATTATCATAATTGACTTATACTCTACATGTCAATTATCATTTACCTTATTACACTTCCTCATTTTAATATCAAATTAATATGTCGTCCAATAAGGTCGACATCAAATTTTACTACCTTTTTACTACCATAAAATTCAATAAAATTTTATCTTCCCAAGCCCCTGTTTCTCTCCTTTTATCCAGGGTAGGGGTAATGGGTTACTCATGGCCTTTGGTCAAGGGTGGTCATTGCACCCCCTGGTGTTCCCCGCTTCTCACGCGCGACACGAGTGCCCCTCCTGCCCCCTGGCGGCTTTCTCACGTACTGCACAGTCACGAGCGCGCCCACGGCACCGGTCCCGGTCTCACTTCTTCTCCAGCCGTACTGCAGTACACACGTACTCCAGTATTTTCTCGTCCCACCCACCCACAACCTTACTTCTCCTCTTTCTACTCACGTAGGCCTTTTTTATTTACCATATACAATTTACCATGTATTGTATCTTATACAATTAACATTTATATTGTTTATCATATTTCATTATCATAATTGACTTATACTCTACATGTCAATTATCATTTACCTTATTACACTTCTTCATTTTAATATCAAATTAATATGTCGTCCAATAAGGTCGACATCAAATTTTACTACCTTTTTACTACCACAAAATTCAATAAAATGTTATCTTCCCAAGCCCTTGCTTCTCTCCTTTTATCCAGGGTAGGGGTAATGGGTTACTCATGGCCTTTGGTCAGGGGTGGTCATTGCTCCCCCTGGTGTTCCCCGCCTCTCACGCGCGACATGAGCGCCCCTCCTGCCCCCTAGCGGCTTTCTCACGTACTGCACAGTCACGAGCGCGCCCACGGCACCGGTACCGGTCTCACTTCTTCTCCAGCCATACTGCAGTACACACGAACTCCAGTATTTTCTCGTCCCACCCACCCACAATCTTACTTCTCCTCTTTCTACTCACGTAGGCCTTTTTTATTTACCATATACAATTTACCATGTATTGTATCTCATACAATTAACATTTATATTGTTTATCATATTTCATTATCATAATTGACTTATACTCTACATGTCAATTATCATTTACCTTATTACACTTCTTCATTTTAATATCAAATTAATATGTCGTCCAATAAGGTCGACATAAAATTTTACCACCTTTTTACTACCATAAAATTCAATAAACTTTTATCTTCCCAAGCCCCTGCTTCTCTCCTTTTATCCAGGGTAGGGATAATGGGTTACTCATGGCCTTTGGTCAGGGGTGGTCATTGCTCCCCCTGGTGTTCCCCGCTTCTCACGCGCGACACGAGCGCCCCTCCTGCCCCCTAGCGGCTTTCTCACATATGCACTGACTCTGAAGGCCTAAAGCGTAGGAGCACAGTTTACAGAGGCCTAATGCAGCCTTTGAGAACAGTCTGCAAAGGGATAATATAATTTATGAACACAGTCTGCAAAGGGCTGATATTGGCTACAAACACAGTCTGAAAAGGGCTTATACTGCCTATGAGCACCGTCTCTAAAGGGCTAATACCGCCTTTGAGCATAGTCTGAAAAGGGCCAATACTGCCTATGAATAACCGGCAAAGGGCTATCTACTGCCTATCAGCACAGTCTGCAATGGGCTAATTCAGCCTATTATCACTGTCTGAAAAGGGCTATTACAGCCTATTAGCACAGTCTGAAAAGGCTAATACAGCCTATGAGTACAGTTTGCGGAGGTTTACCGCTGCCTCTAAGCGTCTTACTAACTCTACCGACAGGTGGTATTTACTCTGCGATTTGAGAGCGGGTTCCGCTGGGGCACACTAATCCGTAAATAATCTAATCCCACACGAGCCTCAATACTTTAAAGAGGAAGATTAAGTGTAAAAAGTGCCTTGCAACCTCGTACTCCTTAGTTTCTGCCACATTTTAGGTACCCTTCACAGTTGTAACATGGTGTTGAAATGTCTCAATTGCATCTGGATTCTGAACACCAAATGGAACATGGACTCCTGGCAGAAAGCTTTCTTGGCGAAAAAAAGCCTACTTTAGTGGATTACCACAAACGGAATCTGTTTTCATTATTCCTTTTACGTGGAAATGCTTGGCAGGAAAATCTCCTTGAAGCCGAGGAGAAGGTTATGGCTTGTAACGCTGAACAACCATTAAATGACATCCGCACACAGCACATCCGTCCCTCTCGCCAACACAGAACTCACACACCACGTTTACCCTAGTTAGACCCTCTCCTAAGGTCAGCAGCATTCGGAGACAATTTCTTCTGGTTGGGGGTTTACACTAGACAACTGAAAACATGACCACTCTAAGTCGCCTAGGAAAAAGTCGTGAGGTGGTGCACAACATATGTTATTGGCTAAAAGGTGACATGGTTGACGAGTGAGCTTTAATACTGCTGTGGCGTGTCTCGATGATTTATTCAAGCTGCCCTGAAATAATTTCCACAGTAAATTCATCATCAAAATCGCACGGTGGTGTTCTATGATCGTCACCCGTTTACTAAATTTTGCGTTTACAGTAGATGATGTCTTGTGTTCGAGGACGCATATAATCGTCAGACTGTTAAAAAGAAATACAATTTTCTATAAACCTCATTGGGTGTGTGTAATTTGCAGGAAGCAGACTACGGAGGTCTGTATTCTGCTCATTGTAAAAGTAGACGTTTACAGAAAGGAAATCTCCGAGACAATTGACCGAAAATAAAAAATCATTACTTCATATCAAACTAATAAAATGCTGTAATAGTACTAGAAATTTGCATAATGTGAAAATAATAATGTTTTTTGTACTAATGAATAATAAAAAAAAGTAAACGGAATTACAAAAACATGAGAGATGGTGGAACTATATATTTCTTATATGAGACTACACTGGATTTTCGTCATGTTTGCTAGAGCTGTTAGCTTAACATCAACAATAGGATGCACATAAATCGGGTTTCAAATCTTTCGAAATGTTAGAACACTACAACAATTTGCAACGAATTATGGGTTGATCAATACAATATAAATTGGTTTCAGATGAAAGCAGTCCTGAACTCCTTGGACTAGACTCTATATAATATCCCCGCATGTGCTTCGACATTACTGTGCATCTGGTCATCAGGAATTATGACGACTTGTATCTGAAACCATTTAATATTGTATGTAAACGCTGGGTAAATCGACTCGATTATCAAGTATAGGTCAATAATGTATTCTGAAAAAATATTTTCATTTTCTGGAAAAAATCCCTCAGGGGGGTCCCTTCAGGTGCGGTATTTTTTGTTTGGCGTATAATAACATTGTGTCCTCAAGAAACGGCCCTTCAAAGGGCACTTTTTCGTGATTTACCCATAATATCATTTCAGATATAGGCATACATTCGAGAATCTATGTCTGTCCCTTTGATGTGATATGAGAAAAAAACAGGAGACCATAGATTTGTATATATTCCTGACAATACATGCTGATATGATTCTCCCGAGAGGGACTGAGATTTGTGCTTATGACTGCTTATTTCTGATCCACATCATCATTTTTCGGTTCTTTGTCAGCAGTCTGCCACTCGCAGATGCCGTTTCTGAAAGTCACGCTACCTGAAATACCCGAATATCGTCCAGCCTAATGGAAATAATGCAGATCACGAGAATCCAGCGACAGCACGATCACGTGACTATAAGGACACGTGAAGAACAAGCAACAATCATTTTTTTTTCAGATAAGTCAAGAGAAACATGCTGTGTTTAGCAAATAGCTCCATAAAGAACAGGTGGCAATCAATGTTATTTTGCGGATTTCAGTTTAAAAGCTAATAAATCAAAGCGAGCCAATGGAATTTATCTTGTAACTAAACGCAAGAAATTTCGGAATCAATCAAATAATGTAGAAAAGAGATAATTGAATAAAAACAGTGAAATAAACAGATTATATCATGGATATCCTAAAATTATCACTGGTATAAAAATAGAGAAAGAACAGGAGCAGTACAAATGCATATTATACTGAGTTGTCTATATAGACGGGTTACGATACCAGCAGGATATATGTACTGATCATTATCCACCTAATACAAATCCTCCAAAGAAGACCTATAGGAAGTATGGAATTCCCAAGTCGGAGATAATGTGGTGGTTGCAATTTCCGCCCTACACAGAGCGAAGCTTACAAAAGAGAGTCCCTTGCATGCACAGTAGTGCGTGAGAAGATGGGCTTTTCATTAAAAATTTGAATTTGAAATGCTGAATAGCAAGTACAGAACTAACTTGTTTCATATACTTGTGGTCATATCATCTCTCAAATATTACTAAAACAAGCTCGCTGGCTAAGTGGTAGGGGTGTTCGCCTTGAGCCTGGGAGGTCGTGGGTTCAAACCCCGGTCGGGTCATACCGAAAGGCTCACACAAAAATGGTTCCCACTGCCCATTCGGTTTAACACCCGCCATTAGAATGAGGAGAGGGGGCAAGGGCCCGAACGGCTATATAGCCGAATTCGGTGATTGTTTACACAAATATTCCCTAAAAAATTTAAAAAGAACAAAAAAAAACCTACACGCCAACTCCTCAGAGAATACAGCCACTGGTATGGGGAATCAGTTATTTACTATTATATGAAATACTCGCTGTAAGGGGAGCAGTATTAGTAATGTCGCGGGCTGGTGAGTGACCGCTAGCAAGTAAGTAATCAAGCTGGCATTTTTTTTTATGATCTGAGGTATATAATAATAAGCAAATGACCTGACCTGCCGAAACAGTCTCCATTCTCGATATGCTATCAGGTCTGTCCAGACTTTTGCCTATGACATCGGTCTGTATAGATCTGACTACAGACCACGATCAGTGGCCTTTTCATCAACAGCAAAGTCGTTTCCTTATAAGATTGTGTGTATATACGAGCACCTGGATGTTTTCTAGAACCCGGATCTGGATGAAGCTGGTCTTTATCTCCACCCATCCTACACCCACCCTGCTCTATTTGTCAAGATTGTGTAGCATATAGAGACTGCCCGCGGAGTGAGACAACACCAGGCACCATTAAGCCCCTCGCCCGGGGGCGCCACCAGCAGCCAGCAATAGGGTTACCGCAAGGCGGCGTCACCATCTTTCTCCTCTAATCTCGCTGTCCCGGGAGCTTCCTCAAATGCCTGGATTCACAAAGCAGATTCCCTGACGTGGGGAGTCGGCTGGTGTTTCCCTGACGCCCCCGTGTAGTAGGGACCCGTGGACGGTGCGCGCTGATATTTTATCCTACCCCTGATAAAAAACGCGATGGGCTTAACATTTGCTGGTTGTATTCGGGTGAGCGTGCAGTAAAGTGCTATTTATTGCATGCAGGTAACAAATTAATTATTGGAGACGGGATAGGATAAATACCAAACAGAACTCGAGTCAGTAGTTTTCGTGTTTAATGCCTCGCGCAGTAATTTGCGACCTTCCTATCGTGCGACAAACGGCAACACTACTAACTCTTATTCAGTTTCTACTAAGCACATGACTAGAGGTTCTTGTGAATATGATTGTTTGTTGCGGACACGTGTATTTGCTTACTACATTATTACTACATTATTCAGGTTTTAGAATTTGCACGCACCTATATTGTGTATTTATCGATTTAACACCGAACTTTGGAACTTAGCGTTAGCCTGGGGATAATGTCACATAACCCTTTATTGAGATCGACCTTATAGCTAGCGGTTGTACCCTGCAGAGCGTAACCTAGTGTTTTATTACAGCAACGAATAAGCAAGCAGTTAAACATTTCCAGCTTTGATAAACCTATTTGAAAAATAGCAATAGTCTATAGCAAATGTATATACATCATGGACGTATACCTTTTCATAAGCAAGACTCCCATTGTTCCCAGCTTGTTGGGTTTAATGTGCGCGGGAAGGATTTCTCCCTCCCACCGATTCTCTCACGTGACCACAGCGTCCCCACGTGACCATCGCCTCCCTTCAACGGACATTCGGAAAAATCTTACCTCCCACCCACCCTACAAAAAACTCTTTTCTTCAACTCCTTCATCATTCACTCGTGGGCTTTGTTATAGTCAAAAGACTCATTCACTCTTCACAACTTCAAACTACATCAATTATGCGTATTACACTTCATCCATAATTCCTTAACATGTCATCCAATAGTATTACACGCATTATGAGAGAATGGTAGTGTCTCATTTAATCATACAGGCAAACGACAATCCAAGCCATGACGCATGCTGTATGCTGCATGACGAAGATGTTGTAGCGTGTGATTTATGACACGTGACCAATGATGACACCTCACATATGCACTGAAAACCAAAGGTCGTCAAAACGGTGCCAAAACCAACAACCCTTCTGACAACTCTATGACTATTTAATCTGAGATAGTTGACAATGTAATGACTATTCTATTAGTGATAGTTGTCATGAATTACAACCCTATTGACAACTCTAGGGTTGTCAGGCACCGGTGCCAAAACCCACAACCCATCTTTGTCAAAAGGTTGTCATCCACTCCTGATGACCTAGGTTGTCATATCAATTTTGACGATATGGTAGTTTAAAAATTGTCTTGATGACAATCATCCTCCACCAAAGTCTTGACATCCTCCAGAAATGTACGATTTTCCATAAGAGTAAGATACCTGGATCAACGAGGCAGCATACCCTGTTATTCCAACAGGATATGGAAATGTTAGTAAAGAAAGTGTAACTGAACAAATTGGATATTAAACTATCAAAACAAACAAAAACAAATCTGGTCACACTGGCATAAAATCTGGCAGATATGTTCCAACACATGGAAAATGCATAACAGAGCACAAACAGAGACATGGCAAAAAAGGGAGTGTCTAAATTCAAACATTTTAAAACTTATTTCTATACTATCTCAATGAGTAAATGAATGCCAAAGTATGGAAAGAAACATTGATAGATATTAACAAATGTTAATAAACATAATTGAACTAAAGCTAAGTAAACAGAACTAAACACAATCTGCAGCTTTTACATTCTAGATACATATGAAAAATCATGGTTAAAGGCAGTGTCACTAGAATTATGTTTTAGTCAGTCAATATTGGCCACTTGGTCAGTATTAGTTGGTTGGTATTTTAAAAGAATTGGTAAAAGAGTCACAGAGATGGAGTTCCAACAGTTGCCCTTTTGACAAGTTTTTGATCAGAAAGTTGTCAATACTGACAAAGTGTGTCGTCAAATACATACAGATATTTGACAACCCAAAGTCGTCATTTTGACTAGTTTTTGACAACTAACGGACATACCAGGAGTTTCAGTGCACACACATTTACAAACACACACACACATCCATACCCACCCAGTATCAATTTTGCCTAAATTAGTAATGTTATATTGATGCTTACAATAATGTTCAGACAATAGTGCTCAGACTGTTCAGAATATATATACATAGAACATTAAATGACTGATATTAGGACATGGTACTTTCAAATTTATCAAAGGCACTGAATCTATCCCTGAAAATCTAGTTTCTGTAGGCCATCTTTAATAATTTTATCACTACAGTGTAAGACAAACATCTTAGGTATATGTATTCATCAAAATCCTTGATGGTTTTGTTAATAATATGAAGATGTCAATGGATAGAAATAGTTACCTCTATCTGTAAAAACCTTGCTCTGTGATGTGGTTACCTAATTCACTTCCTGTTCTAGTGGTAGGTAAAAGTATAACCCACTGCAGCTGGCAATGAAATCCGTTACAACTCTGTCTTTGACAACTGTCTGACAACCCATTTGCCAAAGTTGTCAGTCACTCTGATTACAGAGGCTGTCATTTTGACAACTTTGGGTTGTTAATAATGCATGACAACCCATGTACAACCCTTTTAGGTTGTAATATAATAGTACAATGGTTGTCCTGCGGTTGTATAATTTTCTAAACATGTGACAAACAACCCAATGACAATCTTCCAACAACCGATTTTCTCTAATTTGACAACCTACAGACGACTTTTGGTTTTCAGTGTGTATGTCACATTGCACTTACACATTATGCACTATCAATAGGAACCGCATCAAGATCCATGTCCACTGAAAATATGCCATGAGCTTTTAGTTGCGGATTTCCCATGAGGCAAATCTGAGTGAGATTAAGTAGCAAATGAAACGAATGGCGTATGTTCAGTGGCTGTGGATCGAGTACATTTCAAATTTAACCTCGGATCAGTCCCTGACTGATTGGCTGAAATGTGGAATATCATTCCGCATTGTGTGCTTGTTTTACAATACTCCATGGGCGTTGGGTAAACTTCCCAAGAATTACATCAATGATATAGGCAATGTATGCATTGCTGATAATAAACAACTGTGACAACGTTTCAAGACGTAAAAACAACGGAGAATAATGTATGCCGATATATTATTTTCCTTTTCCTCCCGAATTACGTTGAACAAAACGATCTTAACATATATTAAACTCTATATCTGGTTTATTGCTTATCAAAGGCAATGAACATCATTGTTTTCCAAGACGCATTCTGTTCATACTTGTCATACTGCAAAGGAGCAGATACTAACCAGGGAAGATAGAATTGAAATTGACTTCAATAGTTGAAATAACTTTCATAATCTCATTCAATGAAGGCACAAAGCCTAGATAGAACAGAAAGTATATATTCACATATAAACAGACTAATAAGCCGCTTGTCGAAAATGAAATGAATTTAGCGGGAAATGATTAAAAAGAAACGGAATTAGCAGACGACAATTTTTCAGTATCTGAGTTTGCACTAATAAACCTAGAGCATGCCATCATTAGCAATATTCTTTAGGAATTAACACGCGTTCCGAGATGTAGGTGATAAGTGTAATAGAGAGATAACAAGACAGGCAACTTCAGATGCTTTCAAAGCACTGGTTCATTTAACATTTTACTGGGTCGCTAAACGGGTTATCTTTTATTCTAGCTCTCGCTTCTACTGTGTGATGTTTGGAGCAAATTTGGAGCAAAAAGTAATGCAAATCGTTTTAGGGCAAGAAAAGAGTAGATTCATATTCTGTGCTTTTCTACAGTGTTCAAATCGACTGCTTGATTCGAAAAATACAAGCGTGTACATCTTTTCGAAGATGTACAACGACAGGTATGACTGGCGGGAAAAAACTTTTTATAACCTTAGCTGGAAAGAAATGCAAGGCATTGAACCACGGGGAGTTACAAAAAGATACATCCCATCAGTGATGGGAATGAATCATTAACCTATTTGGGCTGGTGAGACATTAATCTAGGGCTTCTGATTCATTCCGACATTGTGATTTGACACTTTCAGGGCATACACAAATCAGCAAACTCAGCACTGTTCTAATCTAATCTACCCTAATACGTTTTTTCACAATTATATTTGGGCATTGCAGAGGGAGCCAATTAGCTTACCACGGAAGGAAATTTGAAATCTGATGAAGAATTCAGAAATTAATTCTAGCGCATATTACAGGACTGCACTATAGTTTGAGCGCTCTGTGACAATGGATGATTGTATTATGAGTCCCTATTTGTCCTGCTATTGGCCTGATTTATTCATGCTGAGAGCCAACACCTAACGACCAAAAGCTATTTGTTCTCAATTTTAGAAAGGGGATATTGGAGTATAGATACATGAAATGTTTATTAGGATGAGGTAGATATAAATTCGTCTTATGTCACATAAAACATATGAATGAGATCATTGGCAAATTTTCGCGTTGTATTGAATTCTATATAGATTTAATATATCTCTATCTCCAAATAGTTAGTGGAGGAAGGATTGCTGTTTATATTCAACTGTATATGTGTGTTATATTTAGATGATTATGTTATTTGCACCTTGCCATATATTTTACCCGTATAATGAACATATACGATATCAAGATGACCGACTATTACCATTTTGAACGGCGATATATAGATTGCTTCGTGTCCGTGACGGCCAGCGCACTTGGATGTATAGACTAGAACTATATGAAGAAAAGCGGTTGTATTTCTGTAAATTGCATCTATTCAATTCAATTGACTTTGAATTCCATGTGGCCCTTGTTAAACGGATGTTGGTCATTACTGAGAAAATGGTGGAGATGTGTGGGCAGCAGAGCTTTGCCGAATCAAATGATAATCAAACATAATTAGCATTATCCCCATTGTTTTCTGCTGACCGCAATTAACCCGTGAATAATTAGATTTTGTGCCCGACAAAAGGGAATTCATCCAGGTTTTCACAGGAGCGACAATTGTGAAAGGAATGCCAGAACTCACGATTAAAAAATCTAATTCATGGGAAAATCAATATAACATGCCAGGGATAGGCCAAGAGGCCTTTATACAAATAGTCTACGTACAAGGTGCATATCCATGAGAGTGTTCAGCAGATCTATTTGCAAGTACGTGTATATCAATCACAAACATAACATTTACATTGTGTGTTGGTCCAGGAAAACATGACAAAATAAACGTTTCCTGAAAGACTTAATACACGGGGCAAAAAGTCCTATGACTTTGTCGAGTATAACTTTATCTTTTATTGATATTTCTCTTTTTTTACGAAAAAAAAACACCCGCAAATCGGAAACTAAATGACGTGTTGGGCGTAAAGAACATCATAGCGAAGAACTACGCTAGAGACTCATATAAGGGTCTAAAGTCTCATAAGCGAAGCTTTATGTGTCTACTTTAACCTATAAACCGAGGCAGGACCTCCCCTCATAACTCAGACTAAACCATTCAGGGCAATTCTCGCTAAACAAACTCAACCGTTAAGATAATAACACGGCCCCCGTCCAATCTACCCGCGGCCAGCCTTGCTCCGTGAATTACTCATGGCCTAAACCCACAGTCACGTGCTTAGCACCGGACACGGGCTGCGTCACTATACAGGCCGTACCAATGGACCCGCCGTGAGCTGCTCTGAACAGCTCACAGAACACCCCTCCGTCCTGACCCACCGGCCGAGGAAATCCCCTGCAAGCCCGGCAGACTAAGGCTGCATGCCCGCCGGCTCTGCACTTGATATGGGCCTGAGAGGAGGTCTTAATGCCCTGATGGCTGGAGGGGAGAGGCTATAGAGATAGGGATGGTGGGAGGGGTGTGGAATAAGCATACATCGGGGTCTACTCCACATCCTGGGACTGTATTTCTGTCTCCTACTTTGTATGTGTTTATACGAGCACCCTAGCAAAATGTATGAATCAGTTCTAAAAGGTTCTACTTTCAAGCTACATTAAGATGGATGTTGAGTTGGCGGTGATCGATTGTAAAATGATTAAGGCTGAAACAGGGGTAAGTCTGTAGCAGCTTTAATTAACTGTTAATGAATTAAACAGGTATAAGTAATTCTGCAAGAATTATAGTAAGTACATAATAGGTTGGTTCTGTTTCAGCGTGGGTGCGTAATTCCTTTTGATTTTGATACCGTTGCTCGAGTGCCGTGCTTAGTGCGCAGGTAATGTCACAAGTTCATTAGGCTGCCGTCAGATGGGGCTAGCGCTTGCCGCTTTTTGCCGCTTGCCCTCCTTGCAGCTCCTTGCCGCTCTTTGCCGCTCCTTGCCGCTCCTTGCCGCTCCTTCCCTTCCACAATCAGAATTGTTTATATTTACATTCATGTCAATTAGATAAATGAGTGCATTATACTTAACCTTTCTCCAAACCACGCTACCGACCTTCACATCATAGTAACATAGATAAGTAATATAATCTCAGTGACATATTTGTTATTTCAAACAAAGTAAAATATGCTCAAAACTAGATTTCCGAAGCCTGTGTTCCAATAAGAATACGTATGAACATTGTTAGACGGCTCAAAGAGAGAATCTATTCCTTTCCCGTATCAGCCCTTAAAGCACCATTCAGTGGGTTTGGAGAAAGAAATAAGAGCATGCAGTGAGCAGGTCTGACGCTGTGCAGCCGCCCGCCAGGTGGCGAATGAATGCCCCATTACCAGTTAATCTGACCGGCCGTTGGGAGGCGCCAATCAAAGACATGCCCCCTAGCAATGAACTGACCAAGTCGGGGCACAACCAAAGGCTCCAGCCGCAAGCAGTGGGCGATATGTGAAATACTGTGAAAATGGAGATATGTAGTAGACTGTATCCATGATTGTTTGGCCAATTTGTGACTGCGGAGATTTGCTCATGTATCCATATTCCATTCACCATGAGTTGAATCATATAGTACCGATATTGTTCTGCAAAATAAACCCACACTATATCCATGACGACCTGACCAATATTTGAAGGATATCGTCTGGTTGATAACGTGCACACAGGCAATAGTATACCACTACCTGTTTATTCATAGGGTAAAACGTAGTTGTATGGTATATGGCAAACATAAGAGAAATTAGAGATCCTATACGTGGAATTACACTTTGAATATAAATGTCTGTTATTTATTGTATGTAGTGTAGACCATGAACAAGACGAATGGGAGTCTGTTAGACACAATGCAATATATATGTTTGTTGTGATAGCTCCAGTCGTGATTAAGATTTAGCAACGTTGCTAACGTTTTGTCAACTTGCGTGAAATCACCTTCATTAATTATGATGAGCAGAACTGCCTATATATATATGCTCGGATGGCCTGGTAATATTTACTACCCTCCTCCCTAGCATCATCAGCCCTCTACTGCCTATGTCATACCAGGCCACAGCCGTCCTGTGGTGACTACTCAGCAGGTTAATTGCCTTATTGGCCTCCCACGATTGGGTTGATTAACATGGCAATATAGGAGTTGAACTATGACCAAATTACTTCTAAAGGTTTAATATCCATAGGTTTTTCTATTTTTGCATATTTGTCAATCAGTCTGCTAATTTGTGACTTGACATAACACATATATTACCAGTGGTAAGGTTTCCTGTAGGTCGGTGTCGTCATATTTATTTCTTAGCAGAAATGTCCTCACGATACTTTTCAATATGTTGTAGCATGTAGGCCCTCCCAAAAATGTATGAAGATATGATTGATTGATATCAGCTGTTGATTAATCTTTAATAAGCAATGACGTGAGAAATTATCAATGCAGATAGCTGTTTAATATGGGGTTGTTTATAGTGTGGTTTTAACTACCTGCTGATAAAACAATGAGGTGTTCATTGACTGAAAACAAAGGACGATATTGGAACTGCGCTGAGCACACGGGAGTGACCTTCTCCCAGCATCATTATTGTCATAACAGTATAGGTACTACTTCACCCCAAATTAAAGGTACCTTAACTCTAAACTGACTTACAAGTATGTATACACTATGTGTGGTGTTTTTTATTGTACAATTTCGTACTATACACTTGCGTTGTTATCACAGTGTCCTGTTGTAGTTCACATGTATCTCGATTGATATGATGTTAACCACAAAGTTGTCTTAAACGACCTCTAGATGATAAATACACAGTCTTCATGTATTTCAACAAAATAATAAGCTTACTTTAAACAAAACGAATTGTTAAAAGGTGTGAAGGCTAGTGCAGAATATTAGGTGTGAGGCGTGAGTTGCTATGTATTAACCAGGTATATATAAACGTTATGTAATTCTTTGAGATTATAAGGAAAACAAGAAAGCTTACATCGGGCATTCATTATTAGTTATGTATTTTGCAAGTTAAATATTACCAACTAGATGTTCCCTATACCGTGGTTCAGTCGTCGGCCACTGTTGAAATGTTTTGTTTGTACTGGGGTTAACGATTATGAGCCAATACTCCATCCGTCGACTGATTTTACAGTGACCACATTATAGGTTGACCTCTAGTCGTCTGGTGGAAACATGCATAAGGTTACACACACGGGTAAGCTCCACTTCTGCCTCTCTTCCCCTTATTTGCTCCAAGCAGGAATGGACACGTCAGGAGCCGCTCATCCAGAGCTTGAAAACGAGGGAGAAATAGTACCGTTCCCTATACAGCGACCGGGTATATCCACTGACTGGAACATTTGGGATCATTGGTCAAAGGGGTCATTACCTGCCACTCCTTTATCGATCTGTGTCGTGGGCAGTGCGTGGAGCAGGGATGGATAGGTTATGGGGGAGAAGGATGGGGGTTTTAGGCTTAGTATACCTAACATAACAGGAGAAAAGGCCATAACTTCTACTTATTCTGAAAACTCTATTCAGATTTTCTTTTCAGGTTGTTTTGTCCATATAATTCCTCAGGTCTCTATGTTTAATCGAAGTATACACAACTGGCATTTAAGCTTTTATCATTTGACATGCGGTGGATTTCATTCCAGTATTATGCTATTGATTGGCAGGGGATGTAGGTTGTCATATCAATGACCTTACTTCTTTGCGTTTGTGATACAATTCACTGTTGCTGGTGAAAGGCAGCTTTGTATGAAGAAGGAAATCCACACTACTTCAACATTGCATGTAGCCTTTACCGAAAGTGGAAATCACACGGTGGGACTCATTTACCTTACAGGGTGTTTGTCTTAAACAAATCAAGCCGCGTAGTAATATCCGAGCGATTAGCGAGGATATTACGTCGTCAACTGCAAGGAGATTGCGGATACTCGTACACAAAACCAGTCGTTATTGTATTTATTACCCACCTACAAGATAGATAACATGTCTATTGCCTAAAAAGTACATATAGTTCCAGATTTCGCCACAGCACCACAGCACTGTCAGGCATGGTGGTAATTTGGTGTATAGTTCGCTATTTAGTTTGGTTTTTATATGCAAATCTTTTTAAGACAGTGATTTCTGGTGATAAACGAGATTATTGTTACTGATTATAACTAATTGATATTGAATCAACATAAGATAAAGTCATTTTGAAGTGCATTATGAATTGACCTCATTTAAGCAGGGACTTTTTTTTCCGGAATCTCCTGCAGGAGATTCTGACATGCCAGAATCTCTGGGTAGCTAATTCCAGGTGCTCTAGACATTTCCTATGGAGACACCGGAATGGATGGGTAATAACAAAGGGGAATCCTCTGAGACTAGAGGAAAGGTATTAAGATAAAATGTATATACCTTACTGGTACATACTCACATACTGTGTTTCTTTCGATAAAAATATTCCACGAGCTTGCAGAGCGAGTGGAATATTTTTATAAAAAGAAACAAGGTATGTGAGTATGTACCAGTAAGGTAAAACACTTGTATTTCATTATATACCTTCAAATATAAGTATTTGATGAATTACTTAAGGACATATGACAACGTCCGAGCTGGATTCAATATGTACTGGTATATCTCTTGACATCTTAGTTAAAGTCAAGCACAGAATATGCTCCAAGCACATTTTTTACTCTTTTTTTCCCTTCATCTCCTGTGATCCTTGTGTAATTTTTTTCAGCCAATCAGAATTTGTATTCAATGTAGGGTGGTACATCATTTTATACCACCATACTGTGCCGGTATATATTTAATACCAATACCCTAGCAGAGGTTGGTATTTGTGTAACCCATCTCAGGGACATGAGTCTCTACGTGTGGATCGCGCTTTAGACTGTAGGTGAGGATCACAATTAAAACTACGTCTCTTTACGAGAATCTTTTAAAGTTGAAAAACTCTTGTCAAAGCTTAGGCCATTAAATGCGATGCAAGTAACCCTACAGGTTATCCTGTCAACAACAATTGAGGCTCATAGTTGAAACTCTAACTGGTGAACATGGCCTTAGACACACTCACCACACATTAATATTGAATCTTAATCTATCGCCATATCAGTGTTACTAGATAGCGTTATTGAATTTATTGTGTGTCCTTTCCTTCGCGTCCACAGTGAAAATATGTCTTTCTTTTGGGGAATTAAAGATTTATGTAGTATCCAGACGAAGGAGGTACACACGAGCGATTTCAATTGTCGCGGTACCATGCTCAGTGGCCTCTGTCTCTGTAGTATGTGTGCAAAACCACGCCTAGAATCTATCATATTGACCCTCCATTGACCTTGTATTGATTCAGGAATGGTAAGGATCAATTGCTGCTAGGGTGGTCAAAGGCGGTGGTTAGTTATTGATTTTTACAGAGGTCAGTAGCGATTTGCAAATTTCTCACTAAAAAGCACCACTTCTATAATGCCTGAGTATATGATGGGACTGAAAACGTTGACAATGTAGTATAATGTATTGCTACCGGCTGTCAAAAAAAAATCCATTTGAGTCTGTTCACTAGTTTTAATTATAGGCATACCCTCGCATCCGCATACATTTTTTCTTAAAATAACAGCGTTTATTTCATCCATGTCAATCCATGTTACATTGTGGGTATAATCTTTGTGTGGTATACAGAAGCTAGTTGTATTTCATACAGCAGTGCTTATAATCGCACAACTGTAATACTGCTGCTTGGTTCCAGGGTAGCTCAGGGGGCCTTTTAAGAGTAGTACAGTTACTAATTTTATACAGTACAACAGTTAGGTTTCAATACAGCTACTATGAGGATAACAGAAGGTGTATAACAGTTAATGGCATAATAAAGAAAAAGGAGTATATTAAACAGATAACATAATATTGTTATATATGGAACCGAGAGGAAAGAATATGATAAATGAATTATTTCTAGTTTAGGGCTAACATGATATTCCGAATGATTTTGGGGAAAAGTCATTTCTCACGAAGCTCTGTAGATACATGAAAATGAGTTTTCCCAAGTAATATCTTGAGAACAGATCAGGTCAGAGTTCAACTACTTTTGTTTAGAATTTAGTGGATGACAAAGATCAAATAGTATGAGATTGTACTATGTTCCGTCAAAGGATCTGACAATGCCTAAGTAATCATTATCTGAGTTATGAATGATAAGTGAGAGGAAATTATCTTGCAAAGAGTCAAATGACCTGGAGTAAAACCAAGCTTCGTAGCAGTAGTTGGTCAAGGTGAGTGCCATGAACACCAAATTTCTCTATGAGTTCCCATATGAATAACAAGCGATTATTCTCAATAAGACCTTTTACATGTACAAAATTTGCTTCTTTCCGGGCGTTCTAAAATGCTTTGCCTAAACACAACGGCATACTTGATTTTACATCCATAATTAATCTCAGTGTCAAAACTTCATATTCAATCTTTTTTTTTTTAGAATATTAAGTAATCTAGATTCATTTAACTTGCCTGTGATGTGTTGTAATACATTAACTCCGGATTTTCAACATCAATGTTTTGTAATTTTTGGAAGGCATTAGCACACCAGATGAAGATCATTCATAATAGCAGATGTGCAGCTTGTCAACGATATATGGTAATAAGAAGACTGAGTCGGTAGGGATGCAATTATTGATCCTTTTTAACATAAATACGTGGCCCCTTCAGTGGCGTTGGCATGGTACTTAAGACCTCGAACGGCCATCCCTACGGGTTCAATACTTATGTCTACACTTAATTCTTATAATGATATCAATGATAATCATTGCCATATATTCCTACATAGGCCCTGCATTTCATCAAATCATTCAAACAGAGCTGTACCATGAAGGTTTCTTTGACATGAACAAAAAGGAAAAATGCTGATGGTATTTGATAAGTAAACATTTCTTAAAATACACAAGTGTAGGAGAAACAGGATTTATTCGATTGATTACTTCAGTAAAATTGGTTCCAACTAATCGTGCGGACAGAAATTACCCTTTTCAGGTGGGGCAATTAGAATTTCCCTTTAATGAGAGTTGATGATCTCCCTATTGTTGGCAGAAGTAGCCATCTGGAGAGAAACAAAGGGCGAAGAGTTTTACGCGACGTTTGCTCATTGGTCAGAGACAAAAAACTGACACTGGCAGCGGAGGCTGATAGAGGACGCTCATGTTTGACGCTGGGAGATACAGAGATGGTCCTGACGCTAGAAGCATTGAGGGCACATTTTATTTTGCAAGAGTTTTTCATCATCAAGGTGCTACAATCACATTGCCGTAAACATTCTCATGTATTTTCTACGCCCTAATATAAAAACATGTATATATATATACAGGAAAAAAACACCAACCTTTACACAATTGTGACAGGACTACTGAGTATAATAGCTCAAATTTGGTAGAATTGAATCCCTGAGAAAACCTGGTTTCTAACACACTTACATCTGCATCGACGTTAATCAAGAGCCATGGGCAATTCTCAGGCAACTCCAACTTTAGTGACGTGTTTCAGAAACAGACTTATTTAATAGCTCTATGTTCCAGTGCGGTACTGGCGACTTAATGCATGCTTTGCTTATAGATGTTCCCCATAGACTACATTGAATCGAAAACATTCCAAAGCTATAAAGCTTCTTCTACTTCGTTAACCCGTCGTTTAAGGGGCTTGGGGAGGACTAGACGCTATAACCGCAACTATTGACAGAGTAAACAAGTGGGTCCCAGAGCCCGAAAAAAGACCTACGCCCATTCACTCCTCTACGTGGATTGATTTTCCGAACATGCCCATTTTTGGACAGTGCACGGGCAAAGGATTGATTTTCGAATGGGCCATTACACATACCAGTGCGGGCCATGTTGACCGGAAGCGATCAATCTTCTTTCTGGAGACATTTTTGTTATCTACATTTTTTCTCTCCAGGATTTTTGCCCTAATCCTTGGCCAAAGGACTTGCCAACTCATAGGCCTGGTGGTCAAGGGTGGAGTCCTCGCTCGTAGGCTATGGGGCAGGACCAGCATCAGCAACTAGCCTTGTTTAAGGACCTTCCACCCATCAAGTTAACTAGCTGCGAATTACCTCTACATAAAGTATGAGGGACCGTAAATGTGAAGGAGTGGGAAGAGTGTTAAATAAGACAGAACAGCTATCTACTCAGCAAGGGGAACCCTGGCTATCGAGGATGACAGAGCTCAGCTTAATTTTTTACTTTTCAACAATGTAATATTGTATATTAGCGGTTGAAATTTACCTGGTTCAGGTTATATTTGATGGGTATATAAGAACCTTACCTTCTGAGGTTCTTTATTAAAGGTGATATTTCACATAGATCTAGATGAGGCCCTTTCCATACTTTAGATCCATCCAGGTAGTACTTTATACCTGGATATGGCATTGTAGAGATTAAAACTGCAACAGGGAGTCGTTGCTCTTGTTATTGTGGTATCGTTGGCTATAATCGGATCTCAATCCTATCGCTATTGAAAAGATCAGACTGGGCAGTTTTTAACTTAATAGCCTGATGCGATGGAATCTACAGACGACCCACAATGGTGTGAAGATTCGCATTGAAAAAGTTGTTAGGTGACACATTTTATGTGGTGATGCGGATCTACGATTACAACGTGATCTGCTTATTTTCGAGAGCAACGTTCAGGCCATTGGGTCGCAATTTTACGATCTGCACACGTATTGCAAACGTGAAGCAACTTCCCCCTGGTCGGTGCATGTCATTGTTAAATTTGTAACTATCACTGTTGTAGCTATTGTCATCCTATAGCACGAATAACATGTTTCAACATCCAATTACTAGAATTCACCAAATAACCTCCGTTCACCTTAACAGACACTTTCAGTCTCGAGCGGAAAATTGGAGGCTTTAATGATGGAGATTTGCATTAAAATTAATTTCAGAAGTCAAAAGGAGACAATGGACGACCGCTGGGGTGGGTACCGAAGATTACAAAAACTCTCACTTAATTGACCTCAATCAAGGACAGCGTAACAGTGTTGAAAAAGAAACGTATTTAGAGAAGAGAGTCCTCTATAAATTCTAGCCAGAAAGTGTAGTACTGTATTAAAAACAATACACAACAAATATATATATACGAAAGGAAATAAAAGAAAGACACAGCGAAATCTGATGAACACTTGAGAAAATGGAAACCTCATTCCTATATACCGATTAGCAAACTAACTAGAGTTACATACCGCTGCTGGGGGGTGCATTAAATATAAGTTATGTGTCAAGGTTGACAGTTTCGTCCCGCTCTCATGTTTTCGTCCCGCTCCTCGTCAAAGCGGGACGAAAGAATAGCTGTTGGGGTTACTCGATAAGGGTCGCCATTTTCTTCGGAAGTGTTTTAGGTAAAGAATTAAGCAGTTTTATCGATATTTGAAGGTATATAGGAATAGGGAAACCAAGTACCGGTGAGCAAAAGTTCAAAGTTACGAGGTGAGGATCGGGAAAATTACTGCCCAAGGCGTCAAGGCATGCTCACCGGAACATAGTTTCCCTCTAAAACTGAATGATACTTGCTACGAAAAAAAATGAGTCTATCATGGAAAAGTCTAGATGAGCAGAAACATCATAGTCTTCCGCTACGTCTGCGTGATTAGCTTTAATCAGGAAATAGTTATTTAACCTAATAATAACACCTATACAATGTGGGAAAGCTTGTATAATGTTATTTTTATCGTACAGAAAGGTCAGGGTAAGCTGTGGAGTTCCACGTATGGGAGAATTATAACCTGACGTATTACATTACGCACATAACGATGACAAGCTTGTAACGTTCTCCTATGTCATGAGCAACTCTCTAACACTATATGTTTCTGGACGAGATAATAGCATGAGTCTACGTGCCTTTTGACTCTGAATGCTACATCCGTCTTGTATCATCACCATGTGTCATGTTCACATGGTGTAAATCAGTGCTTGTCATGTAAAACTACTAATGGCGGGGTGACACTTCTGACGTTTTGTCACGCAACTACACATACAAAAGTAAAGTGGATTTTGTAGCTCCCAGTTGATTGTGTCTTTGTGTCTCTTTTTTGCTTACCTTTAGAAACCCCTGAACACATGTTATAAGCGTTCTAAGGTGAACAAAGGAAAAATACCTTTTTTCGATATGGTTTATGCATTTTTTTACGAACAACGGAATGCAAAATTTCAGAGGCGCTTATGATAACAGTGTAGAAGGTTCCTAATTGCGTTGTTTTATGTCAAACCTATGAGATTAAGATTAAGAAACAGATAGAGAGAGAGTAAAAATTAAAAAGAAAAATGGAGAGAGAGAGAGTAAGCGAAAACAGTGAGAGACAGACAGTAAACAGATAATTGGTGGGAAGTGTGGTAAAAGACCAAGAAAATGAAATAATCTCAAACAAAACGTTGATTCAGACAAAAAAGTAAACGTATACAGCGATACTCTGATAAGCCATAAGGCTTTATGTAGAAGGCAGATTCTTGAGGTCCTCTTATGATTTGGTGCGTTGTTGTGTCTCCACTGACAGCGCCTGTCTGTTTTCCACTAACTGTGTTATGGCAGCTGTAATAGCCATGCTGTCAGGACCTCACTAGGTTTGTTATGGGGAGGCTCTCACGATAAATACTCTTTGAATCACGCAAACCCACAGGACATATTTAACCAGAGCGCTATGTGTATACACATTCCAGTATATAATACAAGTAAAAAAAGCAATTTTAGACCAATCATTGACTCAAAATCCTGAAAGGATATTTAGTTGATGATTAGTTTAAAGTTTGTTCACGCGTTCAAATTCTCGTGCTGCCTAGGAACATCAAAAAAACTCTTGCGTGGCATATTTAAACTCAACCCTAAGCCTATGGGAGGTTTTATTAGGTGTAAAACACCTATTAACTCAATACATGTATAGTGTACTGCTTGCTTGGAATATAACAATGTTCATCTACCAATAAATACACACGTGCTTTGAACATGTCAAGGCACACACACACACCTACACACACACACACACACAAATACACACACACACACACACACACACACACACACACACACACACACAGAGTCAATTGCTCATGCGAGCAGATCGGAGGCTGGAACAGAAGTGGCAATAACGGTTACAGCAGCTCATGACAGAAGCGTAAGGCTCATGGTATGCGCATTAAACATACCAACCACCCCATCAACGGATGTATGACTAATCCCGAGGTGAATAACAAATACATTGTCATTCGATATTTATATTCATATATTAATAATATATAATAATCTATATATGAAACATGCATGTGATTGATTTGGGCGGAACACTACGGCCGTGTTCATCTTTATATTTACAACAATTCTTAAAGTACGTAATCTTTTCGTTCTACTCCAGAACCTCATGCTGATTACATTTACTAGTCCTGTTCCTTTTTATTTACCGGCTTCTAGCCCTTAGATTGTCATCTCATTTGTTGTCCCAATGTACAGAAGGCCTGTCAGGAGCTTGTGCCGTTGCGCTTTGTTGCCAGCCTTATCTGACGTTATGTTGTATTAGTTATAAGGTAAGTTCGCTTAAGGATAATGAAAAGGATCATGAAAACAACATATGAGAATTTTTTTTAGCATGTCTGGATCTGGATAAATCCGTTGACAGCATCTAGGAATTTTTTTAAATCAACATATGAGAATAGAAATATATCTAGACACTGCAGTCTTTATTGACATAGAATGAGCGGTTGATAATCTACAGACAGAGGTAGATACAGATAACCTTTACAAACTAAATTGTGAAAAGGGATAAAACTAATTTCGGGTGACAGATAGATCTGTAATATTGGGAGCCGCACTAGTATTACAATTATAATTGAGTGTTGAGTAAATCGAGACATAACGAATACATTGGTTAATACTGATTTGAGCCCTAACCTCGGCAGCCAGTTTCATTGGAATCCCATATTGTCCATGTTAAATATTGTATGAGGTATGGAGGCCGTTACCCAGCACTTCGCTCTCGATCTACGAGACTTCCTGCGTTGGTATCTCATCCTCAGCTGGTGTTTTATTCATGGTGCTAACAAACTCGGACATCTCCCACACCATTGACCTACCCCTTTATTGCCGCAGCCACTCTGGCCGATACTAAACCGCCGCAAAGGTTCATGGGAGATGGGTTGTATGGTGAGACATTGTGACGTAAGAGATGAAAGGCGGCTCCTGGTAAAAGCCACTAAAAGCAGTGTAATGGGAGCTGAGGAGGGCACAGGACATCATCTGGTGTGTTATGCTACCTGAATATTCCACATAGAGCTATAAAATGAACTAATTATCTTTCATCTGCAGAGAAATGATGCCACATGTCCACTGGGTTCTAGTGAATATGCATATTATGGAATGTAAAAAAGAAATGGAACTTTACCACACCCTAAGCTGATAAAATAGAGTAACTTCAAACCCTGATCACTCAACACCCTCGACGATGAACTATGGGTTGCCCATGGCCTATGGTCAGGGGTGGTCATTGCCCCCCCTGGTGAAACCACTCTGTACTCGCGCACCCCTGCGCCACCTCTCCACTCTCGGCCGCACTAAACATCAAAGTGCGCGAGGCCGACACTGTACTCTGTCTCATTCGCTCCACAGGTCTCCTACGCTCAACACCTATTTTTTCTATCGCTCCTTGGCTTATCGCCCTTCGTACCTTCGGTCTCCATATTCCCCTGAATATCGGCAGACGAGGACAGGGATACCAAGCGATTCAGTGGTTTAAGGAATTATAGTCTAGTTATGTTGACCAGAAGCGCTGTGGCGGCATCCGCACCCGCGGAGGCCGAGACGGACTCGGAGATAACCATACGGCAGCCTGCGGCCGAGAGCGACCACGTGGACTTGGTCTCTCAACAGGGCACGAGTGCGAGCGCACGGACTCGGACTTCGCGCATCACAGCCCTGGAGGCCAACCTCGGAGGGGTCAGGACGGACGTGAACGAGGTAAAGACGGATGTCGGCGAAGTAAGGACGGACATGACGAAGATATCGCGCCAAATGGACGGCATGATGGACGCGATCATGCAAATCTCCCGGCCGGCATCGCGGAGGGCCGGCTCACGGGTTTCTTCAGCGGCCGAACGGACAAGGGACTGGGCCCAGGAACAAACCGAGCGCCTACTACCCCCACCCAGGGCACTCCGAGAGACCTATACGAGTGAGGAACACCTTCAGTGGGAATTCGGCCGTGAGGCCATGCGGCACGACCGCACAACGGGTAAGAGCCTACTTTCTGATCTTAATGCCCGGAGGCCGACCGCGAAGCCGTACATGTTCATGGACAGAGATGGGGTGTACACGCTGCACCAGAAACTGGACCTACGGTCGAGCCTCGGGCCTCTGGAGTATATTTCATGTTTTGTGGCTTTATTGAATGACGAACGCGCCTTGCACCCCGAGGACAAAGAGCACATGTTCAAACACTTGTACCAGGTGACGGTTGACGCGCAGGCACGGCCGTGGGCCGGCGTCAGACGCTGGTCAAACTACGTTTTCGACCAGGTCGAGTCCGGCAGGATGCGGTGGTCAGATCACGGCCGGATACAGGAAGAACGTGTCCGGCTCGCGATGACCGCCGCCCACACATCTAACGGCAGTCAAAACATGGAGACCGGACGTGCCCGGGGGAGCGAGGCCCCGTGCCGGGACTTCAATGGAGAGAGGGGGTGCCGCCACCGCAGCGACCACACCGAAGGGGGCATCCGGTGGTTGCACGTGTGCACCTTTTGCGACTCAGTGGGCAGGAAGTGCGGTCACTCGGTGCACGCCTGCAACCGAAAGCTCACTTACGGCCACGGGTACGACAACACGGCGGCTCCCCCTGTACCCACACCACGGCGGGTACCACAGGCGGGGTACCAACTTCAGTCAACTACACGGCCAGCGGCAGCGCAGAGTGTGGTACACCAACCCCAGCCGAGTTAAAAAAACGGGCAGGCCGCGCCCCGCCAGTAGACGAGGCGCGAAGGACAGATGAAAGGGGGGCCGGCGGCACGGAGTGTTACGTAACAAAGCCGGCTCCTCCACGTGACGTCACCGCTCACGTGACCCCCTCGGCACGTGGCCGAGGGGTAGTGATAAACAACAACAAAGAGCGGGCGAATACACTCCCGGAGGAGATACGCCCCTTTCTCCCAGCGCCGGTCGTCCCCGGCCCTGTGGAGGACGATAGTCCCAGTCGGTTGCCGGGTGTTAGTGTTAGTGCGCCGGGCAGTGATCAGGGATCTAACACTCCCGACTTTAAGGCACTTAAGGACGTCTGTGAGACCGGAAAGCACCGGGAGGGAGTGAGGACAGACCCGTTAGCCTTTAAGGAACATCGCCGGGAGACATGGCCGGACTTCACGGCCGTGGGGCCCGCCAGGCACGCGGAGATATACCGGGCCGTGCGTGACACGGGAATCCCCAACGCACTCGGCGCTAGGGTCGAGGTGCCTTCCGACCTTAAACTACCGGCGTGGGAGCATTACCTAGGGGACGTGGAGGAGGCGCAGGAGCTCCTGAGCTTCCTGCGGTACGGTTTCCCCCTAGGATACCCCGGACTGGAGAGTAATACCAGGGGGGTGGCCAACCACCCCAGCGCGACTTCTCACCCCATGCAGGTGGAGAAGTTTCTGAGGAAGGAGGCAACCTTTACCAATATGATGGGCCCGTTCGCCGAACCGCCTTTTAGCCCGTGGTGTCACGTGTCGCCACTCATGACACGGGAAAAGCGTGGGACGGACGAGCGGCGCATCATTACCGATATGACTTTCCCGCGGGAGTGCAGTGTGAACTCGTTCGTCATTAAGAACTCGGTCTACGGACTGGAGCGAGAGCACGGCCACCCAACGGTGGACGAGTTTGTGGCCAAACTCGTCAAGGGGCTCAGGAGCCCAGCCAGACCGTCACGTGGTTGGGGATAGAGATCGACGCCCGTGCCATGACTCTATCGATTCCCACGGCCAAGCTGGAGGACATCCGTGGTCACGTGTCGGCCGTAGCCAAGCGCCGGACGTTGACAAAAAGGCAGCTCCAGTCGGTGCTCGGCCGGATATTACACGTGGCGAGGTGTATACGTCCGGCGCGGGCATTCGTCTCGAAATTACTCGAGGCCCTCAGGGGGATGAGAGGTTTCTACATGAACATCAATTCTGAGATGCGCCAGGATCTGGACTGGTTCGTTAAGTTTGCCCAGGGCTGGAACGGCCGCGCTCTCATCCCTCGAGGTCCCCCGACGCGGAGGATCACAGTAGATGCGTGCCTGTCGGGCGTCGGAGGTACCGACGGCCGATTCTCATACTCCGGTCAGGTGTGCCCCGTCATCGATCCCGTGGAGTGCATCTCAGAGCTCGAGGCACTGAACACCATCTACGCACTCCACACATTCATCACAGACAGGGATCGGGGATCACGGATTGAGGTGTTCTGTGATAACCTCGGCACAGTGCAGACCCTCAATAGTGGGCGTGCCCGTAACCCAGTCCTGGCGGAGTGTGCCCGCCAGGCATGGATGGTGCAGGCACGTCTGCAGGTGGAACTCGTCTTCAGCCACATCCCCGGGGTGCAAAACGTGATCGCAGATGCCTTGAGCAGAGCCCATCTGTCGAGGACGGAATACGATAGGGCCACTTCCCTCATTCACCTTCATGAGCTGTACCCTATCGTACCTTGTACCCATGCCTCATTTGTACCCGTACTCCGTCTCTTCTGCAGATCGGGCGCTTCTCTTACTCCAGGCGAAGGCATCTGCGAGGCAGTCAGAGGCGCGTGCCCCCGGTACGCTCGCCAACCAGCGGTCCGCAGTCACCACCTACCTGGCGTTCTGCAACCGGATGAGAGTGGACCCCCGGGCACCGACCGTGAGCCTGATCACGTCTTACCTGGAATACGTGGCCGACCACGCCCCTTGGCCGGCTACGGTCGCCAACCAGCTATCACACGTCCGTGCACATCTCCGACTGACGGGGGGGGGGACGTGCGACCAACAGAGGATTACAGGGTGAAGCGTGCCCTCGAGGGCATGAGGAGAAACAAGCTTTACGTCCCAAATGTGAAGGCCCCTATACCAATGGACGTGTTCAGGGCGGTTCTCGATGCCCTAACGGGGTCACCCCTCCATACGGCGATGAGAGCGGGCCTGCTACTCATATTCTACGCGGCCCTACGGCAGGGGGAGGTGGCGCCGCAGTCGGCTCGGGCATTCGATCCGGCTCGGAATCTCACTCGGGGGGACGTGGTCCTCGGCCGCCGGCACGTGACAATCACCATCAAGGCGGCCAAAAATCTACAATACGTGGGGCAACAGAAAGTAATGCGCCTCGAGGCCGCGGACGATATCCGGGTGTGCCCGGTAGACGCGGTTCGAGGCCTACTACGGGCGGCCCCTACGGCTTCACTGCGGGACCCTTTCTTGACACTGCCCGATGGAACGACCATCACATCACGGGTCATGACCAACGAATGGGACCGCCTCCTACAGGCCACAGGCCAAACTGTGAAGACATACACCCTCCACAGCCTCAGGAAGGCCGCTGCCACTCAGGCCTTTGAGGCCGGCATACCTGAACTTAACATCCAGAGGTATGGAGGGTGGAGGTCCCAGGCTCACAGGGACTACATCAGAGTAACGGACCAAGAGACTGTCAACAAGTCTCTCATTGAGTCTCTCTCCTTCAAAAAGTGACTATAACAAACTTTCCCACCCTCCTCTTCCCTTAACTATTGGCTTCTTGGCTATTTCTATTACACTCCTTACACTCGTAGGGCTATTTCTATTATTTTATTATTACATGTTATGTTTAACTATGTAATATTACATAATCTTCATTTATCTTATATCAAATATTATCACAATTGACAAACACATATCTATGTCAATTTCAATATTTGTCATATTGTCACAAATCTTATCACAATTGACAAACACATATCTATGTCAATGTGTATATTTGTCTTATTATTGATACTCATGTATTTCTCTTATTCATATCAATAACACTCATAAAATTAAATACAATTTTATAAGCCCACTACGGCCTCCACTCTGTTTCATTGGGGATCTGGGGTAATGAAGCTTGATAACTATCTCCACCAATATGAAATGCAAAAGAAAGCATTCTGTTCTAAAAAGAATCTAAGCAGGAATAGATATAAGGGTGTCAACCTCACACAATAGGAAGAGAGTCGGGATTTAAGTAGTGTAGTCCAATGTTCACCTGTACTTAAACCAATAGAAGAGGAAAAGAGGTGCTGACGAAAAGTTACCAATCAGGAACTCATGCATTTGTACTGATAATTATATCATATATATTTAAGAGAAGCGAAGCATAAATGGCAACTACACTAAGTACATTCTCAGAATAAAGAAAGGCTTGCTCATAATGAAAATGATAATACTTGATCACCGGAAATTTGTACGGGAATTCGATGAATTGTGTTGTGGAGCGAGGAGGTTCTCGAAGTAAGAAGCCTGAAAGGTGAGTGACGAGGGACATGGAGTCAGGGGCCACGCTTTGATTTGTAAGGAAGAATGATTATGATAAATCTGATTATGAATCACACTCTCCTTGGAGATCAGACATACTGTGATCGATACATCGTCGTCCATGGAGCTAAGAATAATTATTCAGTCATGCATCGATTAATAAAGGAAATGAGAGTAGTAATACATATACATGTACTACTCCATAAAGGTCTATGATAAGATAGACAATTTTGAATTTCTCCAGCACCATTGTTCTGATATCTTGATTGAATAAAATGACCTCTTCTGGCTTTTACTATCTATACATTGAATACCTCGAAATTACAAAGCAGGTCTAAAGGCCATGCACTTAGATTTCCTTTTACCTCAGTGACACCTTTGAGATATATGATATCGATATTACAAGGGACTGGCTAGGGGCCTACCCCATGATGGAATATTTTCTTAATTTAGACTGTAAACAGGACAGAGCATAACATCAGGACACCAATTTGGTATTATAAAAATAACACAAATTCTTACTAAAAATATCGTTCAGGGAGTACTCAAGCCGTCTAGTATTACCTATACTTCGTAAGTAGAAAATGGTATTTTCGTATCTATAGTTAATATTGTGGTTTTTTTTCATACATACGCAAGCTTCATTTGCATCGTCCATCATAATTCAGACGAGGCATATACGGCATAGCTATACACTGACGCGTGTGACAACTAGCGGAGACCCCGCACTACCGTGTACCTATTGTTGGTCCAGTCCAGGTTGCCATGACTGATTGCCCCCATATCGTCTCTACCGGTAGGGGCGCTGCCATACGGAGTTTCCTGGCGGCCTGTCAACTCAGGCAGAAGGTCATTGATCATCGTTTGACAGGAGCCAATCTCGACCATTATGTCTCTGAGGACGGGGTTAGCGGCCGGAGAGTGAGACAGGGGCAAGGTAAACGGGTGGAGAGTGCGAGGCATGTGAGTTGCTGTGGAAGTCTGAGGCATAAAGCCTTGCACCCACCAACGCTGATGGTCTATGATAGAGCTCTCGATAGGGTACCATTGGGAATGGTAAGATAATATCGGAGGTATTTAAAAGAAGCCTTGAATCGTAGAGCTCTGTCGTGATTCAATCGGTGAATCATGCTCCATGGCCACCGATAGGTTACAATAGGCTATGATAGGCAGTGAAAAATCCAATTGGGAAGTCAATCGTAAGGTCATGGGGACCGGAATCGGTGTTTGTGGGTGCAAAGCTTAACTCTAATGTCTGTCTAAAAGGCTAATCGTACGGGAGAAACTGCTGCCTATCAGATTAGTTCATATTCAAGAATACTGGTCATCTGTGTCCGTTTGAATCTTAATGGCGACATATATCATCTGAAGTACCATCAATGCTAACCTGTCGCTAATAGCACTAGTCAGCGATGCTGCGAAATACAGTGTCAGGATAAAGTCCAGGTCGACCCCGCCGATGGAAAATACCTGGTCGGTGTTGCTCACTTTGGAAATATCGGTATTGTTAATGAGCGATACTGCAAGTCGTTTAGAAGTTTACACCTGACGACTTATTTCTTTAAATCCGCATTCCATCACCGATTAATTTAACCTACTTTGATTTCATCGATGGCCTTAAAAATCGATCAAAGTTGCTAGATTCGGAAATTGGGGTTTAGTCAGCGGGATTCCATTTTTTGCTTTTCTATCGGGAACGTGTAATAATCGTTCGGTGGTGCCAGATTCTATCATCATTGGTAAAATCGGTGGGTCCCCCAAGGTTGCGTAGGTTTTGACCAACCTTCTCCAATACCCATTCCTGCATCTTTGAAGCTTCGACCCTGTCCCACTACGAAGTAATAAAGATTAAGACAAGGGCAAAAATGGATGATGGCGACTATCCTCTTGCAGTTTTGCAGCAGTGGGGGGAATTGGATGAGATGCGATGGATCTGTCGCATTATAATTCAGGAGATATTCATGATTTGAGTTACGGTCATGGCAGAGACTTGGTGCATTTCCTACCATTTGTGTAAAAACCCCTTCTTCCTACCCCTAATATAATTCATTATCACGGACCACTCAGCAAGTTGCGGGACAACTATTATGAAAGTAGTTCCAGTGCCATTAATATAGTCACTTTGCCAATAGCGACTGGCACCTCTATTCAAATGTAGTTTGCCATATCATAGAATATTTTGGGCTATATATGCACCGCATCCTGTATCCATAGGTATTATGATATCAGAAATATGTGTATATTCAAGGAAATCAAGTTACAATCGCGGTGTTTTCTATATTGCCTCTTTATTGAGTGCGAGTTGATAACAACGTGTCGTAGTGTCTCGGAATGCTTATCGTAGCGTGTCGAGAGCTCAGTGGGTTCCCGCCTCATGAAATCACTTCGCCAGACTCCATGAGTGGCATACGGCTGCCTATACTAAAACAAATCTGGTTCTGATATTTTTATCTCACCCTGGTATTTTTCTCCATAGGCTTAACGTTAGGAACTCGAACTCCACGGCTCCACTACTCGATGGCTAATTGGGTGATTCATTTTATCAATAAATAATGTTATACGGGGTGAGATAAAATCAAAAACCCACGAGATGAAAATAGCTTGGTCCACACTCCACCTCGTTTGATCGCAGAGTAATTCACTCAGCTTCACTTCGTGAATTACTCTACAGTCAAACTTTGTGGAGTACGGACCAAGCTATTTTCATCTCGTGGGTTTCCTTTTAAATCCTACCGTTATCTACACTTTTACATAACATGTAATATTCTGAATCATGCTATTAAACATTTAAATGGGCTCTTTGGGCACAACCGTAACTTTCTTCATAGTAGCTATATTTCTGGTCGCTGATTGGTCAATTATTTGGTCACGTGAAAACAGTCCCATAGTGGCATAAAAAAAACCTCTGTATGCCAGTCAGCGTGGCATACGGATACTCAATGTTAAGCCTTTTATCTTAGGGGTGGGATAATAACCCATATTTGGGTATTAGATTTTAGAAACATTTTTGCAACCATGCCCGTCTCATTTCACTATCATTGCCTCCCTATCATTATATTAAACTTTGAACAGTTATTCCCCTTAAACCCATGGTGCCCAGTCTTGATGCCAGTTCTTTCCATTAGACAGGGAGTCGGGATTGTGACACAGATTGACTCTAATGATAATCGAATATGAGCTGGAAGATGATAATCTCTTAGAGAAACCAGAAACCTACTTTAGAGAAGTCACATCTAACCTACTTTAGCGACACGGCACCTGCATGGAAGGACCATTCCAGTTAAGCAGTGATGACATCTCTAGGGATGTACTATCGATTTTATGCAATAAATTGTGTGACGTTCTCAAGCAAACAAAGTCACATCTAATCTACTCAAGTGCCAAACACTACCCTAGACGACTCACTTCCCATCCAGACATCACGTGTGCGCATCAGGTTACAGTCACGTGCCATTGATTGATAGTCACGTGACAGTCATGTGACAGGCACATGGGAGTCGGGTAACGACCCATGCAGTTATAGAGATAAAAGAAACAAAAAACAGAAAATGTCTCCGTGATATTCGTCTGATCTGATCTGATCGGTCTGATTCTAGACGGTGCTCCCTGGTGGGTTGGCCTGACTTTAAATGAGAAGACGCCGAGTTATGATTGAGTGAGGTCAGACAGAGTTCTCAAGCCCCACTGCATGCCCTGACTACCAAGGCACAAGGTTGGCGGCTTAACAGAGCTGGCACGATTCACTCACATGAGGGGGCATCGGGATTACGAAGGAACTGCACCGAGATCAGTAGCCCCTAAAAATATGCAGTGACTTTAAGTTGCAGAGTAATCTCACAGGGCAAAGCTGAAAGAGATTGTGTAGCAGACCAAAATGAACCACACTGCTGTAGTTCCGCCTTGTCTGTCATTCCTATGCTAAATGTTTGAAATCACCGTATGATATATGAAGATGGTAATCGCAAGGGCTTGGAAAATCAATCATCAAACTTCATTATTATGTTTTATAAATTTGATAGTTTCAATGCTCGTTTTTTCCATATAAATATAAAGAATTAAAGAATGAATAACTCAGCGAAGATGATACACAAGGTTATGGGATGCCGTACCTGATAAGGAAACTCTAATAATGTAGGATCAGTCTACTTTCAGTCCCACCGGATTTCCTTTAATTGATGTTAGGTTTTTGTAGCCAAGAAGATAGCATAGTGTGGTGATCAATTAAAGAAAGACGGAGATGAGAGCCAATTTGTATAACTGAGTGGTACTGTAGAAACATGAATATCAGACCTAACAAGCCATGGGGCAATCAAGTGCAACATCTCGATGCCATCCGTCGACAACAGCAAATAGATCTGGTTTCAGCTTTTGTATGGATACTACATTTGTTCCATAGTCATGGTACATGATTATCTATGATTGCTGTTTCCGTCTGTCTGAAGGTATCCTTTACCATTTACCGTGTTTGAACAGATGACGTCGTCAGCATTATTTAAGACTACAATAGTAAACTCTTAAATCAGATAAATGACTTTCAGTCAATTATCATTTCCAGAAATAAAGCATTGACAATGCAGCATGGGCTTTGTCGTAGGGACAATGAAGATTTCCTGAATTGACGGATTCTCTGATGGCTTCCGTTAGGATTATCCAGCACAATGGTGCAATAATATTCTTCCATTAATGACAAAACTTATGCTAGGAGACGTGCATTGTTCGTAGCTATACAAGTGTTGCAGAAGGATGCACGCAGGGCGAATTTGTAATGAGGCAGAACACGTTTTAGTAGCCAGGAAGTCAAAGCAGAGGTCTCTAGAAGAATTACCAATACCATGAAGAAATTCTATAAGATGAATGACCCATTGATGTACAACGAGCAATGAACGATCTAGCACTAAGGAAAAGGTTTGGATAATGGATTGAGATTATAATTACAAACCAAACACTTTTAACAGAGGTTCAGCGATTACAAAGGCGGGCGTCCACCAACCACGACAAGGCTATGACATGAGCCGACAAGAAAGTTCCTATCGGAACCTTGTCGCAGCCTTGTCGTGAGAAGGGGGGGGGGGGGGGGCTTTACGACAGCGTTGTCGGTGCATGTCGGGAAGTGCACGCTCCAGCCAAATTAAATATCGTAGACCTCTGCGACACGCTCCCGACACGCCATGACACTCCACGACAAAGGTCCAGTCGTAGGAAAAATTGAACATGTTCGATTTTCTCGTAACCTTGTCGGAAGGTTCCCGACAAGCTTCCCAGTCGCAGCCTGTTGTGGCCTTGTCGTAGACTCTTGTCGGGAACTGGGGTCCACCAACCACGACAAGGCTAGGACAGCCCTCCAATCGTAGGCCCGTCGTGGACCTTGTCGGAATGCCATTGTCTTAGCCTTGTCGTGGTTGGTGGACGCCTGCCTTAAGTCCTTGAACCAATTGGGCTGACGACACTATGACAAACGTTCCGACACACTACGACAAAGAATCTTTCAACGCTCCAACACGGCAAAGATATGGTAATTTAGTTTTTAATTCTGACATTCAATGAAACCAGATTTTTCAACATTCTGGGAAAGGAATGAAGGAGAAATTTGTATTCATATTCATGTCGGAGTCACGTTGGAACAATGTTACGAACCAGTGGGTGTCCGGCTTTATGTGTATATGACTGCATACATTAAACATTCTAACGTTTTAGTATCACATACATCAAGATGTTTGTTAATTTGTGCACCAATGTTGTGGACCTTTCTTTTTCATACCTATCATCACTTTGCATCTTATTTCATTTTTTAACCTCTCGTCGTCATTAGTTTTCGAGGGATGGTTGTATCTCGTCGAAACCTGTGGTAATTAATTCCTGGAAATGCCTGCATCGCCATTGAAAACGAGCGATGTCACAATGGCTTCATTAATTTCCTTCACCACTATGAAGTCACTATCTAGTAATAATCATACTAATAGTCATAGGGTTCTTATAGTCTAACTATCAAATAACGTCACAATATTTCATACCATCGTTTTTCATGGCGTGAGTTGTCTTTTTGGAACAATATCACAAAGCAGAGCTGAGTGATATCTGTAGCAGAAGACAACGAACACCATGTAAACACCCATATCAAATTGAGTGAAGTTTAGATTTTATACCCCGTCACATGTTTTTAACTTCATATTTCATGTGTCACATATACATATCATATGGCATAGCTGTGGCATATAGTCGCACCATTCAAAGTTTATGAAGAATTATATGAAAGGTAGGATGATAAAAAAAATATGGAGAAATGGAAGACACCACCAACTGCTACTTTGAACTGCAATGTTCAATTGAAGAATCTCCAAACCAATGATAAAAGTCTGTCTTTCTTTTCACACACTCTCTATCTTTTTCTGAATGAAATGAGACATGCGTTGTTTTTGCGGCGACTTGAAGCAGCATAAATCTATTCTACCTGTCTCCTCTTCTCTCTTCTAATGTCTAGACATTGACGATACGAGTGGGCGTTCTACGTAATTATCGGAAACCATACTGGAAATTAGCTTTGCGAAGCTGTGGAAGAGCGCTAGACTGATTGGCTTCATAAATTTCAACTATCTGGTCAATGGGTTCAATGTTTCTTTCCGTCTTTCGTCACTTTGATGGCGATCTGCCCAGACAAGTACATCTCCAGACCTTGATCCAACTATTAGGAAAAGTCATGGGTACCCATAGGAAAGTCTATAGGACCAGTATATTGCATTTCAGTAATGCAAATAGTAAAGTCCTTCTTATTATTATATGTAGAGTGGTTGATTGCCTCGTTTGTCAAGGGGAAGTGTCATTGATTCTGATTTGTTTACATAGAATTAGACAGGAACAAATGCATGAGGTAATGCTTTATTTGTCTGGGTACGCCGTTTATAGAACGATTGCATTACTGCCCAACTGAAACTCGCAAGCTGGCAATAACTATATGGAAACTATTATTGAAACAAATCGTTGAGGGAAAATATCTATGTTCATAAACAGCGATTATCACATTGATGGGGGACGGTGGTTAATGACAGTAATATTTCCTATTTAACCTATTGACTACGCTATAGTGTGAGGGACGCGGCATGTATTACTATTCCAATCCGCTGTACAATGGATAAAGGCGACTTTATCAAAACAAACACAAAAATTACCACAACCATTCACCATGCTATGATTCCTTGAAACTTTCCCGAACTTAGTACGGTGTGGTGCCTTGAGGCATCATTTTTCGAAATTTCAGCAATTGCTATTTTCTAATGAAATGCGATTGTTTTGATAAAATTTTCCAAACCTATTTCAAACTATATAATGATTGATAATATGAACGAAATATGGTAGAATGTCACCATGGTGATGTCGGTATATAAAAAAGTTTTTATAAAATGACGTAACGTTGGCTATTTAAATTGCCAGCATATTACAAAAGTTAAAATGACACCCGGCTGGCGTATTTCAGGGCGTGCATTGTTCGCCAGGCATCGTATAGATAGGCAAACTCAGAACGACGAAATCAAACCATCTTCCTATTAAACTGCGATTCATCCAAGGAGTTCAAGTGATATGTAATAACAATGCCTACTTTACCTGATTACATGTTACCTCTCATATTGATCCGCCTTTGTATGTTACGTAAATCCACTTACCTGAAATTTAAAGAAACATGTATCTGAGATTACAAATGAATGCAAATATATTCGTGAATAGAATTAATATGTATCGTCATCTACAATGATATTTCCATTTCTTAAAAAGAAAGCTGCAGAAGAGCTTGGGAAATGCGCCAGTGGTCACAGAAAGGTACACCGAATCTGCACATTCTAACAAGGAACATTCCAACATCGGTGCCATATCGTAGTAGGTGGACGCCAGGCCACGATACGATATGCCTCCCATATGATCCACGATGGAACTCCCAATACAAAATCAAAATCGCATCGGAAGGTCACCTAATGTCGGGGCAGTTGACCACGTCTCTATAATTAGGCACCGATAGAAAATGGGGTCTATGATTTGGTTCCGATGCAAAACCTGTATCGTAGGGTCTCTATGACATTTTAACATGTTTAAATGGCGGTGGCTAATTAAGAGCATCTCAGAGCATTCTGCCGGGATAATTGCTCCTACTCGTGAGATACTGATCCGACAATTATGAAATTTAGGAATTAGATAAACAATACATATGCCCGTATGCCCTACAAATTTGGTGATTTTCGACAAGGATTAAGTGTCTTGAATCAATACTTTCTCATTTGACCTGGAACAGAGCTTTTACTGACTGAAAAAAAAACCAATTGTTGTCCTATATGTCCGGGTAAACATTACTGAGGCGATATATCCTGAATTATAATGTATTGATCATATATCAAGAAATGAACCTAACACTTCAAGATATGCACTTTAGTAAAGCTAGTATTGTGGGGCATATCGGGACCATGGTCACCTTTTCTATCAGTCAATGCCTTATGATGACTGGTGAACCGGCATGTCTAGACTTGTCTACGATTTTGCACCTTCCCGATATGTCTCCAATATTTGCTTTTTGTACCGGTGCCATATCGGTAGGTCTAAATTTCTATCGTATTAGGTGGACGCCACGCCTAAATTAAGAATATGACAGAGATAAAATTGTAAGTCATTGGATCTCTGAAAAATACTGAAACGATAGCTCCACCTCCTATTGTACTTACTATGATTCTTTGATCCAGTAGAGGACCTTCGACAGGACAGTGCTTAGTATTTGCGTAGGCTATCCGTCGGACAATTTCACCATTTTTCTTGGGAAAAGCTTGATAAAAACTCCATTGACGGTCAGATTGCTACTTCACTTACCCTGGTTCCAAGGGCTATCATGGGATATCAATGTTATTTGTTGTCTGTCTACGAACTACCATTGAAGTATATCGAATTGTGCTTTTGATAATCCTCATCAAATCACCAGGCAAAGGTGTTCTATTTGCGTAGATAACCACCATATTTGAAGTCAGACGTTCAAATTCCTTAAGAATTCAAATTGGATTCTAGACACAGCTCACACATTGTATACCGCACAACATGGTAATAATTACGAATCTAACCTAGAAGCTTCTGTGACATATATGCAATACATACATGCAAATATGACCAAGACTCTAACTTCATTCTTAACATTCCGAAATAAGATGAAAATGTGCTTTAATATTCCCTCTGCTTGCATTCCATTGGGTTGCATCGCACAGTCCAATATTTGCTCATGATTCAAAATCCACTGGGAAAGAATTAGGCAGAACTAAATAAAGAGCATCTGAACAAAGGGAAGCAACTTCCACATCGCACATCATTTTACTGATTTCTGTCGGCTACACAGCAGCAGTAGGCAAGGCTTCAGTAAACACTGATGGGTACAAGCAAATCTGGACCGCTTCCGGCGCCCAACACCTGCACGTGACTGCCCATGAGATCTCGCGAGAAGTGTTTCCGCCAATCAGGACTCACCTAACAATTGTGCGGGCAGCCTACTTTCACCACCAGGGTAATAGAAAGGGTCCGAGAGTAAATAATATCCCCTGAAATGTTTGTCTTATGCCGGAAAACGAGGCAAACCATCCCAGGAAGCCAGCATAATGCAGGGGAGATGGCTGGAATTTTGTCATAATGATTTATGATGTTAATATGCAAACCAGAAACAGGAATGACTCAGCAGGTGCTCGTTGAATTATTTAGGGTCGTAAATGAAGACCATTTCCTATATGTCAACAAGACCCATGTATGATTTGGGTCAATTTTGTTCAACACTTATGGACGACCTTTGGTCAAGAAGAACAGTATTATCTGAACGAGTTTGAATATCATTAAACAGTAACCCTCCTATGAGGTCTACTTGTACCCTGACCTTTCGCTGGCATAGGTTATTCAACGACCCTAGTTTTAAACCTATGCATCTGTGTTTTAGTAACCATTCCAAAACCTGTGATCAGAGTATATTAGCAATGGCCTATCAAATATTAAACGTTATCATATTGTAAAACATAATTCAAAAAGAGGTAGAAATACTATTCTCACTTCAAATATTTGATTGCATATCATTACTAGATTTAGGCCGATATATCAGGTATTTATCATAATACTAGCGTCCTATAAAAATATGCGACAGTTTGTTTGGAAACTAAAATGTATAAATGTATAAATTATGATTAAAAATCCCATATTAGAGATCATGATATATTATATTGTCTTAGTGTACGTAACATAAACCACTGTATGAAGTAATGGCTCATTCTCATAGAACCAGTGCAACTGGGGTTAGGGGGGTCAAAAATAAAAATATTGGAATACGGTAAAAATGATTATGGGGTCATATTGTCTAATGGGTGGGCCATTTTTCCTTGAAATAGTATTAGTTAAATATTGAAAATGTGGGCATGGTGGCCCATGGAACATATATATGTAAAAGAAATTCTCTTACAGCGTGGACAAAACACCCAATTTAATTGAAAACAAGGAAAATAATTAAATATTAATGATTTGAACTTTCTAAACGGTTTATACAATACAACATAGTTAGTATCAATAAAATAATAACTTTTCATACTGGGATAATTAGATTTTCCATCCATTATGGACCAAAAATTGAAATTTTAAAATCTGAATACCATGTTTTTTAGATGATTTAAAATCTTACAAATACAACGTTTGTTGTGGTTTGTTAAAAAAAAAAAAAAAAGGTATTTCAAGTTCAGCTTACTATTCTATAATATGTATACAATCAGATCATTTATCATTTATTTTGCTTACAATTTTTTAATTATCCATAAATAGTCATTAATAAATTGTATTGGTTTTTGAAGCTTTGTCCACGCTGTAAGAGACTGGTACTAGTCTAACATCAGTTGCAATTGGGACAGAGTACTGGAAAGAGTTAGAAGTTGTTTATTTGCTAGTTCAAATGTTTAATAATATGAAAATGATCTCTTTGCCAAAATGAGATGTATATCTATAAATGTTTGATAGTTTTAAAAGTTAAAAATTGCCCCTATTGTCCACGCTGCCAAGAGAATTATGAATTGAGAGATACTATCATGTTTATGAAAAAATAGAGGGTAGCAATTGGGACAGAGTACAGGAAAGAGTTAGAAGTAGTTTATTTACTAGTTCAAATGTCTAATAATATGAAAATGATCTCTTTGCCAAAATGAGATGTATATCTATAAATTGTTGATAGTTTTAAAAGTTAAAATTGCCCCCTAGTGTGCACGCTGCCAAGAGAATTATGAATTGAGAGATACTATCATGTTTATGAAAAAAAATAGAGGGGGAAAAAATTGGATTTGATATAATATAACATTGGAATTTGTTCATTTACATAAGAAATTGCCAGATTGCTATGTACAGATATTATTTTAATAGAGATTCTAAACCAATTTTCCACGCTGCTAATTCTAATCAAATTGTCCACACTGCTAAGAGAGTTCTCCATATCCATTTAAGAGTAGGAAAGTTATCTTTTCATGAAAAAAAAAGAATATGGAGTGTATTACGATTACATTTTCTTTTTAATATGTCTAATATCGGGTATGGCTCGATTGAAATTCTTTATCAAGTTTTTAAAATGTATATTTATGATTTTAATTGGAAATTCTCTCTATTGTCCACGCTGCCAAGATATAGAAAAACGCTGTAAGAGACTAGAGAAAAAGTGTAAAAGTGACTTTATATGTGAAATTTCCACTGCTATTCTATTTTTTTGGGTTACATTATTTGCAGATGGGTATAAGTACGATAACTGTTATAATAGGATTTCTTAAATATTTGAAATTTAAAAAAAAACAAGAATATTGCGTAAATTTCAGGTGTTAATGAAATTGCAGTAAAAACAAGGGGGTTTGAGTCTGTACATTGAAATTGCTAGAAAAAAAAATCTAGAGACAATAACAACTTGATTTTTTTAGCAAAATAGTATATGACATTATTGTCTTAACTTTGGTAATAATTCTCTTATCATATTTGTTACTCAAAATAAGCTTCGAACATTTGAACGAAAATGACACTCTGTAAGAGATTGAGTTTCACCAACCTTCCCCTACATACCATTTTTTTAAAAATAGGTTTATTTTTCCAGATTTTTCATAGTAATGTCCGCTGAACGCAGTTTCCTTAGGAAAAAATACAAAAAACACCTTCCCATATGGTTAAACTTTGTTGGGGGGGGGGGGAAATATGTTTCTAAAGTGATTAAGGGGTTCATTTTTGGTCATTTTTGGCCTATTTTCACCACCTGGAGATCAAAATATTCATATTTAAGTAATAAAACCTATACTCCCCCTCGAGCACTCAACGCGATACAACATTTAAATAAGAAAAAAATAACATATAATACAATGTGAAAAATCTAGAACACAGGAAACGACTAAAAATGGAGTTGCACTGGTTTCGTGAGAATGAACCTAATACTAATCCGTTTACAGATTTCGGGCTATCAATATCAGGCAAGTACATATTTGTTTCAAACAATCACAAAATTATATATTTTGGTTTTGAAGATTAACCCTTTACAGGGCCCCGTTGCTCCAGGATTACGACAGAGTTGCGGTTCGCAGAATAGCGATCCAAGGGCCAAAACGTTGCTCCTGAAATTTTGCGGATCGTGTCGCAATCGCATAGGCGCATCACCGCGTAAAATACGGCTTTTAGCGATACTTTTTACGCGGACCCTCACACCAGTGCGGATCATCTGCGGATCGCATTACTTTGGTTAGAGATGGCCTTGTCTGAAATTCTGAATAACGATGGGTGGTGGCACTACGATCCCCCGCCCCTTGTTCTTCTACCTATAGAAAATGGCGATCCACACCAACAGGTGTCAGATCTAACAGTTTTAACTCTTTCAGTCCGAGCAATGCCTGGAGGCATTCCCACCCAGGGGACGAGCAATGCCTGGAGGCATTCCCACCCAGGGGACGAGCAATGCCTCCAGGCATTGTTTAAAAATATATTTATGTTTACGTGTCATCATCACATATGTTATGTTTTATGAGAAATAATGAATAGATTTACACCATTTTTTCACAATTAATAAAAAAAATACCATGTTCATCATTATACTCTGTGGGCATTCGATAAGTAACTATAGTAACTTGTATCAAGAGGTTGCTAAGTGACGCCCATACAACAAACAGACACCATACGGCGATAGTCTCGTCCCCTTGGGGTTTATAGAGGTATTATGCCTCGTCCTATAGTGCCTGTGCTCTCCAATCAGGCTCGGACAGAAAGAGTTAACTATGGTGCCATCTGTAAATATTAAAAAAACTAATGAATCTTCCCCTGTCTCATTCAATATGTTCCCCTGAATTGTTGTATCGCTATCGCATCGCAAAAAATAGCGATACCGCAGGAATATAGGGATATGATCCGATATTACAGGAGCAACGCTTTTTTAGTCGGATGGTTAAAGTAATCGTAAAAATAAAATTGCGATCCGAATAAAGCTAGCGATACCACAAAAACAGGAGCAACGGGGCCCAGGCACGCAGGTTGGTGGGTACCAGTAGCTACAGGGGCTAGGATGCCCCTAGGTTGTATGTCTATGGGGGCGAGAATGCCTTGAGGCATTCAGGAAAGTTTCACTTGTCATGTGACCTAAGAGACTTCTTTATTGCCAAATTTCAATTTCTTGTAAACAATATACAAAATGCATTGATTTCCACAGATATATTTCCATATTTTTGAAAAATTCTTTAAATTGTTCTTGTATTTATTGGAAAATGTCTAAATATATCATGAATGCCTGTAGGCATTCTCTCACCCTGTGTACATAATGCATGTAGGCATTTTCGCCCCCCCCCCCCCCCAATATACATAATGCCTGTAGGCATTCTCGCCCTGAATGGGTTAAAGGTCATCATGTATACTTTAAGATTATTGAAGAAAACCGTTTTTACAGTATATTTCCATTCAAATTAAACAAATGTGATCATGCCTATTGCCCTTATAGTGTTAATCAAACTAGACAATTTTTACATTTACTTATTTGGCAATGAATCACAACGAAAGAGTTTGGACTGGGAATTATAATTATTTAAAAACTACCCAATGGTGCCCTTTGAATTGTAGGATATGCCTCTAAACAAGATAGCGAACGGGAAAGGTTTGCTGGTCTGACATTAGGAAAATCTCTCCGTCATGATATCAACGTAGCAGCTCTTAGGACTGATCATACAGAGATCATATCGGTTGACACATGTGAGAGTCAGGGGCTCATCAGTTCCCCTACAGAGTTACCTCATCTGAAAAGGTAGCTACACAGTAAACCGATCGCTCATGACACCAGCTTTGAGGATTGCATTGCTAACCACAACGATGCACCCTTCCTCAGAGAACCTAATTAACCTTTACTTGAAAGAAGCCATGGAAAAGGGTGGAGAAGCCCGAGAAGTTTGTGTGAGATTCATGTTTTCAGTTCGCAGAGTTTCGCGGGGTTGTATCGGTGTCAATATCACAATTGCGAGAACAGAGGTTAGTGGCATCTATTTGCCATTATATCTATTCCTTTACAATAATTCTATATCATATGACGAGTAACATATTCAATGAAAACATTCCACTACCATAACCTATATGCACTCAGATTAATATGATCATTCTATAATATGGTTTAGACTTTACGGCGGTATGTTTTTACACACATTAATAAGCAGGCACTTAGAACAATATATCCCTTGTAGCAAGAGACAGTTAGCAATATAAGGGGACGTGTCCTTTCAATTCACGCCTTTGGTTTATCAATTTATCAGCGGAATTTGCAATTAGCAGTATATGTTTTTAGATGTGGGATGTTAATGTTAATAATCTGTTGTCACATGTTTAGTCACACAGTCACTCCATACTGATGAGTCCAGTACAATCTATCGTCACATTGTTATTGTAAACAATCCATGTACAACAGGACGACGCTATACAAGATGCTTTATTCAGCTTACAAGTGAACGCGACAGAATTTTAGTCGTATTTTTAGTAGCTTAACTAGTGGGAATATCCAATACGATGTGTGGTGCCGCATTCCATCTTCTTCTGTCATGTCAAGTTAAATTAATTCAAAACAGACTAATATGTATTCAAAGAGAGTTAGGGGGGACACCATGAACTGCCATGCCATGACCTATGACCTTGATATGACCTTACCGTCTTTGAGGGGAGAGTAGATCAGATCAGACCTGTCACGTGACTCCTGAAGTAGCACGGTTTCTTCCTCTGGAAGCAGACGGCATTTTACGACCATGTCCATTTACAGGTTTCCCGCCAAATCACAGCTAGACTCAAAATATCACAATTTCTCCTGATAATGAGACCTCCTTGATTTCAGATTATCATTGCCCTAATTTTCATCCTCTCCTCGTCATATATCGAATTGTTCGGACTCCCATGTATCGGACTCTCATATTTATAAACTCACTGCTCCTAGTAGCAGCCCGCCACTATAATAGGGGAAAACATATTATTATCCTACCCCTAATATAAAATCCCATAGGCTTAACATTGACTTTCCGTATGCGCCCGTATGTTGCATACAGATAAAAAAATCGCTCCTAGGAGCGTACAAAAGATGGACCAATCAGAGATCAGCAGCTGAAAATAGTTGCAAGCGCCTTCAGAGCAGCAAGGAGAGCTATATGGAGGACTTCAGAAAGTTTTTATCATGTTTTTTGTTATTATCCTCACATAAAAATATCGTTCACAGGGGGTAGGATAAAATCAAAACCTTATTCGTTTTAATCTGGGTTCCCGTATGTGACTCCTGGAGTTTTGGCTCCGGATATCACTACGCCAAACTCGAGTCATCGCATACGGGAGGCCAGATTAAAACTCATCCGGTTTTACGATAGTATGTGTATTCCCTATCACTTTTATGGACCTCAATGCTAACATAGGCCCATATAGATATACATTCAATGTGTTCATTCACAGTTTTACCATCAGGACTTAAGAAAATATGCGAACTGAATAAATAGATTTTCTGAAATGGAACGGAAATTACAAAAATAGTGGTCTGACATTGGTTGAATCTAATACTTTTTTTCTTTAAAGTATCCTATTTTTAGAACATCTCTTTAAAATCTCTGATCGCGACGGGATTGAGTTATCAGGATAACGTTCTATTATTCTTCATAACATCCTACTAGTGCCATCACGGGACGTATATTGAACAAGGAGGAGATGTCATAGACACAATGAATCCTACTACTCTATTTAGTCTGTGCTCTTTCTTACTAATACTCAAATGCATCAACGTACGAAGAAAGCTTCGTTGGAAAAAGATGAATTACAGAGTGGATCAAAGGGCGTGTCCTGTCGTATGCCAAAAAATCCTCTGTATCTTAAAAAAAATTGTAAAATGGGCTTAAAATCACCCGACTAGTAAGAAACACGCCGAATTTTATGCAACTCTCATACGAGTAATTCCTCCGTTGTACGATGATCAATTTACCCGTCCTTTAATAGTGGTTTGTGATGCTCATTCTGGGAGATGATACAATAAAACAGTCCCGTTACGAACATTGCCATACAAAACGAGGCCAGATTCATAAGTCCTTCATAAAACTCCTACCCAAATTTTAGCAAAATATATAGACAAATGGATAGATAAAAAAAAACGCCAAGGCAATCAGTGTTCAGGAAAAAAAAAAGGAAAGGAATGTGTGGCGATATATTGATTCGATGACCGACAAGGACTATACCTAGCGAAGATCTGAAGCTCGTACCAAGATGAAGCGTCAAAGTCTCCGTGTGTCAGGGGTGTGATAACCGCGTATTTTTTAGCACATATAGCGGGATCGTCCAGTGGCGGACATAAATACAGCTTATAGCTCGTCTCCAGGGTGACATTCTGACATGAATAGACTCCCCCAGTGTGTGCTTTTCTATAACCTGTTTGTTTTTTATTCATGGAAGAGATTCTACGTTCCTGTGTACTATCTTGGGTATAGAATTTATTCAAGAACCAGCTTCAGAGCTTAATTTAAATTGGGACACATATAATTATTTCGGTGCAACTCTTTGATGTAAAGACTTTCAATTCTAAAATGAACGCATTAGCTGCGTGTCATAATCTGAATTCATCTTTCTGAACAACAAAAAAGTGAAATGATAAGTAATGAGAAGTTTAATGAACTTGCTTATCAAGTTCTAGGTGGCATGCTGTGACATTACCCCAGATCCCCAATGAAACAGAGTGAAGGCCGTAGTGGGCTTATAAAATCTTATTTAATTTTATGAGTCTTATTGATATGAATAAGAGAAATACATGAGTATCAATAATAAGACAAATATAGAAATTGACATAGATATGTGTTTGTCAATTGTGATAAGATTTGTGACAATATGACAAATATTGAAATTGACATAGATATGTGTTTGTCAATTGTGATAATATTTGATATAAGATAAATGAAGATTATGTGATATTATATAGTTAAACATAACATGTAATAATAAAATAATAGAAATAGCCCTACGAGTGTAAGGAGTAGGAGAGAAAAAGGAGTGGGTGGGTGGGTAGAAAAAATAGGTGTTGAGCGAATGAGACCAGTGAAGCGAATGAGACAGAGGACAGTGTCGCACTCGCGCACTTTGATGTTTAGTGCGGCCGAGAGTGGAGAGGTGGCGCAGGGGTGCGCGAGTGCAGAGTGGTTTCACCAGGGGGGGCAATGACCACCCCTGACCATAGGCCATGGGCAACCCATTACCCCAGATCCCCAATGAAACAGAGTGAAGGCCGTAGTGGGCTTATAAAATTTTATTTAATTTTATGAGTCTTATTGATATGAATAAGAGAAATACATGAGTATCAATAATAAGACAAATATAGAAATTGACATAGATATGTGTTTGTCAATTGTGATAAGATTTGTGACAATATGACAAATATTGAAATTGACATAGATATGTGTTTGTCAATTGTGATAATATTTGATATAAGATAAATGAAGATTATGTGATATTACATAGTTAAACATAACATGTAATAATAAAATAATAGAAATAGCCAAGAAGCGAATAGTTAAGGGAAGAGGAGGGTGGGAAAGTTTTTTATAGTCACTTTTTGAAGGAGAGAGACTCAATGAGAGACTTGTTGACAGTCTCTTGGTCTGATACTTTGATGTAGTCTCTGTGAGCCTGGGACCTCCACCCTCCATACCTCTGGATGTTAAGTTCAGGTATCCCGGCCTCAAAGGCCTGAGTGGCAGCGGCCTTCCTGAGGCTGTGGAGGGTGTATGTCTTCACAGTTTGGCCTGTGGCCTGTAGGAGGCGGTCCCATTCGTTGGTCATAACCCGTGATGTGATGGTCGTCCCATCGGGCAGTGTCAGAAACGGGTCCCGCAGTGAAGCCGTAGGGGCCGCCCGTAGTAGGCCTCGAACCGCGTCTACCGGGCACACCCCGATATCGTCCGCGGCCTCGAGGCGCATCACTTTCTGTTGCCCCACGTATTGAAGATTTTTGGCCGCCTTGATGGTGATAGTGACGTGCCGGCGGCCGAGGACCACGTCCCCGCGAGTGAGGTTCCGAGCCGGATCGAATGCCCGAGCCGACTGCGGCGCCACCTCCCCCTGCCGTAGGGCCGCGTAGAAAATGAGGAGCATGCCCGCCCTCATTGCCGTATGGAGGGGCGATCCCGTCAGGGCATCGAGGACCGCCCTGAACACATCCATTGGTATGGGGGCCTTCACGTTTGGGACGTAAAGCTTGTTTCTCCTCATGCCCTCGAGGGCACGCTTCACCCGGTGATCCTCTGTTGGCCGCACGTCCCCCCCCGTGTGTGTGTGCCCGGACGTGCAATAACTGGTTGGCGACCGTGGCCGGCGAGGGGGCGTGGTCGGCCACGTATTCCAGGTACGACGTGATCAGGCTCACGGTCGGTGCCCGGGGGTCCGTTCTCATCCGGTTGCAGAACGCCAGGTAGGTGGTGACTGCGGATCGCTGGTTTGCGAGCGTACCTGGGGCACGCGCCTCTGACTGCCTCGCAGATGCCTTCGCCTGGAGTAAGAGAAGCGCCCGATCTGCAGAAGAGACGGAGTACGGGTACAAAAGAGGCATGGGTACACGGTACGATAGGGTACAACTCATGAATGTGAATGAGGGAAGTGGCCTTATCGTATTCCGTCCTCGACAGATGGGCTCTGCTCAGGGCATCTGCGATGACGTTTTGCACCCCGGGGATATGGCTGAAGACCAGTTCCACCTGCAGACGTGCCTGCACCATCCATGCCTGGCGGGCACACTCCGCCAGGACAGGGTTACGGGCACGCCCGCTATTGAGGGTCTGTACAGTTCCGAGGTTATCACGGAACACCTCAATCCGTGATCCCCGATCCCTGTCGGTGATGAATGTGTGGAGTGCGTAGATGGTATTCAGAGCCTCGAGCTCCGAGATGCACTCCACGGGATCGAGGACGGGGCACACCTGGCCGGAGTACGAGAAGCGGCCGTCGGTTCCTCCGACGCCCGACAGGCACGCATCTACTGTGATCCTCCGCGTCGGGGGACCTCGAGGGATGAGAGCGCGGCCGTTCCAGCCCTGGGCAAACTTAACGAACCAGTCGAGATCCTGGCGCATCTCGGAATTGATGTTCATGTAGAAGCCTCTCATCCCCCGGAGGGCCTCGAGTAGCTTCGAGACGAATGCCCGCGCCGGACGTATACACCTCGCCACGTGTAATATCCGGCCAAGCACCGACTGAAGCTGCCGTTTCGTCAACGTCCGGCGCTTGGCTACGGCCGACACGTGACCACGGATGTCCTCCAGCTTGGCCGTGGGGATCGATAGAGTCATGGCACGGGCGTCGATCTCTATCCCCAACCACGTCACGGTTTGGCTCGGCTCCTGCGCTTTATCACGTGCCTCGGGTAGGCCCAATTCCGAGAAAAGGTCTCGCGCGATCCTGAAGTCCACGGCCGCCTTACCTCGGTCCTCGGAGAGGATGATGAGGTCGTCGAGGTACATCGCGGCCGTAACTCCCTTTGATGACAGTATCCCCACGATGGCCTCCGCCACACACTTCATGTGGTAGGAGGAGGCACGGGCGCCGAACGGCATGGCCGTATCGCAGTAGTGCCCGCCCTCCCACGTGAAACATAACAGAGGCCAATCGAGGGGATCGCACCTAAAGTTCTTGTAGGCACGCGACACGTCGATGGACGACATGTAGGCCGACGTGCCTGCCTTGACGAGTTTGGCCACAAACTCGTCCACCGTTGGGAGGCCGTGTTCTCGCTCCAGTCCGTAGACCGAGTTCTTAATGATGAACGAGTTCACGCTGCACTCCCTCGGGAAAGTCATATCGGTAATGATGCGCCGGTCGTCCGTCCCACGCTTTTCCCGTGTCATGAGTGGCGACACGTGACACCACGGGCTAAAAGGCGGTTCGGCGAACGGGCCCATCATATTGGTAAAGCCTGCCTCCTTTTCCAGAAACTTCTCTACCTGCACGGGGTGAGAGGTCGCGCTGGGGTGGTTGGCCACCCCCCTGGTATCACTCTCCGGTCCCAGGTAACCCAGGGGGAAACCGTATCGCAGGAAGCCTAGGAGCTCCTGCGCCTCCTCCACGTGCCCTAGGTAATGCTCCCACGCAGGTAGGTTAAGGTCGGAAGGCACCTCGACCCTAGCGCCGAGTGCGTTGGGGATTCCCGTGTCACGCACGGCCCGGTATATCTCCGCGTGCCTGGCGGGCCCCACGGCCGTGAACTCCGGCCATGTCTCCCGGCGATGTTCCTTGAAGGCTAACGGGTCCGTCCTCACTCCCTCCCGGTGGACCCCCGTTTCGCAGACGTCCCGAAGTGCTTTAAAGTCGGGAGTGTTAGATTCCTGATCTCGGCCCGGCGCACTAACACTAACACCCGGCAATCGACTGAGACCATCATCCTCCACAGGGCCGGGGGCGACCGCCGCCGGTAGAATGGGGGGTATCTCCTCCGGGAGTGTATTCCCCCCGTCCTTGTTGTTGTTTATCTCTACCCCTCGGCCACGTGCCGAGGGGGTCACATGGTCGATGACGTCACGTGGGGGAGCCGGCTTCGTTACATAACACTCGGTGCCGCCGGCCCCCCTTTCATCTTTGTTTCGCGCCTCGTCTACTGGCGGGGCGCGGCCGGCCCGTTTTTTTAACTCGGCTGGGGTTGGTGTACCACACTCTGCGCTGCCGCCGGCCTCGTAGTAGCCTGCAGTTGATACCCCGCCTGGGGTACCCGCCGTGGTGTGGGTACAGGGGGAGCCGCCGTGTTGTCGTACCCGTGCCCGTAAGTGAGCTTTCGGTTGCAGGCGTGCACCGAGTGACCGCACTTCCTGCCCACTGAGTCGCAAAACGTGCACACGTGCAACCACCGGATGCCCCCTTCAGTGTGGTCGCTGCGGTGGCGGCACCCCCTCTCTCCATTGAAGTCCCGGCACGGGGCCTCGCTCCCCCGGGCACGTCCGGTCTCCGTGTTTTGACTGTTGTTAGGCGTGTGGGCACTGGTCATCGCGAGCCGGACACGTTCTTCCTGTATCCGGCCGTGATCCGACCACCGCATCCTGCCCGACTCGACCTGGTCGAAAACGTAGTTTGACCAGCGTCTGACGCCGGCCCACGGCCGTGCCTGCGCGTCAACCGTCACCTGATATAAGTGTTTGAACATATGCTCCTTGTCCTCGGGGTGCAAGGCGCGTTCGTCATTCAATAAGGCCACAAAACATGAAATGTACTCCAGAGGCCCGAGGCTCGACCGTAGGTCCAGTTTCTGGTGCAGCGTGTACACCCCATCTCTGTCCATGAACATGTACGGCTTCGCCGTCGGCCTCCGGGCATTTAAATCAGAAAGTAGGCTCTTACCCGTTGTGCGGTCGTGTCGCATGGCCTCATGGCCGAATTCACGCTGGAGGTGTTCCTCGGTCGTGTAGGCCTCTCGGAGTGCCCTGGGAGCTGGGAGAAGGCGCTCGTTTTGGTCCTGGGCCCAGTCTCTTGTCCGTTCGGCCGCTGAGGAGGCCCGTGAGCCGGCCCGGCGCGAGGTCGGCCTGGAGATTTGCATGATCGTGTCCATCATGCCGTCCATCTGGCGCGATATTTTAGTCATATCCGTCCTTACTTCGCCGACGTCCGTCTTTACCTCGTTGACGTCCGTCCTGACCCCTCCGAGGTTGGCCTCCAGGGCTGTGATGCGCGAAGTCCGAGTCCGTGCGCTCGCACTCGTTCCCTGTTGAGATACCGAGTCCACGTGGTCGCTCTCGGCCGCCGGCTGTCGTATCGTTATTTCCGAGTCCGTCTCGGCCTCCGCGGGTGCGGATGCCGCCACAGCGCTTCTGGTCAACATAACTAGACTATAATTCCTTAAACCACTGAATCGCTTGGTATACCTGTCCTCGTCTGCCGATATTCAGGGGAATACGGAGACCGAAGGTACGGAGGGCGATAAGCCAAGGAGCGATAGAAAAAATAGGTGTTGAGCGAATGAGACCAGTGAAGCGAATGAGACAGAGGACAGTGTCGCACTCGCGCACTTTGATGTTTAGTGCGGCCGAGAGTGGAGAGGTGGCGCAGGGGTGCGCGAGTGCAGAGTGGTTTCACCAGGGGGGGCAATGACCACCCCTGACCATAGGCCATGGGCAACCCATTATATGTCCACCTTTAGTGTGGACACTATAGGTGAAAAGCATGCTGTCTCAGCTTCTGTCACTAGCCGTCAGGGTAATATGGTGAATTCTATCCAACACCCGGAACACACCTATCTCCAGTAACGTGATGGACAGCGGAATGGGACACAGTGATTATTGAAGAGAGCAGGCAACACGAGAACCCGTAGGAAACAGACAAAGACGGAAATAAGGTGATGATTCACAGGGAGATAGAGAGAAGGAATCAGAGAGATGCCGGTAAGACAAAGGAGCACTGTCATATGGACAACGGCATGGAAGTAGAGACAGAGAGACAACACCTTTTTATAGCAAGGAAGAGAGGTAGAGAAGCCAAGTTAGAACACAGGGGAGGGATAGACAGAGACAGAGAGAAAGGAACAGTAGCAGGAGAAGAGATGACTGATAGCAACACAAATACAAAGAAATGGAAAGAGAGAGAGAGAGAGAGAGAGAGAGAGAGGGAGAGGGCAAGGCATACCGAAGGAAAGAGAGTGGTAAGGGAAGGGTAAATAGGAGGCGATTAGGCTTTAAAAGTGTCGTTCCTATTCAGTTCGGGCTTGTTCTCATTAAGATCACACTAGTTATGTGACAATTGTGTTTTAATGAGGCAAAGTCTTTACTATGATGAAATACCCTAAGCTCTCTATATCTTTCAATATCTTAAGCTTGATTGTCAAGTCCAGATTATCCCGTCTTCGCAGCTACCAAAACAAGCTAAAAAGGCGTCTTTAGATATTTGTAAGTGAATGAAGAGCGGAATGCTGTTGGTATCGTACTTTTTGTTATCGGATATGTGCAATCAGCGATGCGTTTAAGGCCCGGCATCCATCTACTACGATATGGGTCCGATATGGTCTACAATGCACCTCCCGATAAAACATCAAAATCGCGTCGGAAGGTCACTTAATATCGGGACAGATGACCACGTTTCTGCGATTAGACACCGATAGAACCCAATACAATGCGTGGTGGATTGGCATGTCTAGACATATGTCAACGATTTTGCACATTGACTTTTTTTATCAGTGCCATATCGGTAGGTCTAAATTTCTATCGTGGTAGGTGGACCCCGGGCCTAATGGTAGACCGTCATACATGTATTTCTGTACATGCGATTCAGCAGACATACACCCCCGTGCAATTCGGGCTAACTGTTGAAGAGTTGGCGGTAATGCGAAACAGAGCACAGGCGCTAATGACTCTCACGTGGTCCCAGTCACGTGACCACCGCACTCAAACCCGCCTGCGCCCACTTTAACCCTGGGACGCCAAAGAGGAAGGAACCACCCACCCACCCTACAAAAAATCTCATCTCCTCAACTTCTCCTACTTCGTAGGGCTTCTCAATAGCTCATCAACTCTCTTCTATATCTTAATCATATATGGTCTTATGGACTTTTAAAAATTTCTCATATTTCAAATCGTACTTAATACATTTTATCTCCATACCCGTGCTTCTGTGTTAGTCATTACATAAAGCGACCTGACCATGCTGTACAAGCTACAAAACGAGATGGGAATATATAAGTTTTTCTGACACTGAGCATTAAGCAGGGTTACTTGTGGGTTTGGTTGCTTCAACAAGCACGGAAGGTTGTTTTATATTTATCATATACCCGAAATTATTTCTTTTTAAATTACGATACTCTGTCATAACAACCATTTTCCAGTCGACCTGTACGGAACAAGGTTCTGTATTTTGCAGTATGGAACTCTGTATCCGTACGGCATTGTTTACGTCATATCGTGAAACGGTGCATATTTATGGTATACGTCATGGATAAATAGTGAAATACCCGTGGATCTGGCAGGCCCTCACGCATATTGCGAGACGTCCCATGTCGTCAACCCGTCCCGGGTTTATTGGCGTCAATTTACGAGGGCATGGGGCGGGAATCCGTCAGGATATGATCTGGTTATTGGGAAATGAAATCCTGTAGCTGTATTGGGCATACCTGACCGACACACATACGACACCCCGCCCTTCACTGTCAGACCTGAAGGTCACCCTCTCCGTTTGTGCCTTTCCCACAGAAAATACAATATCACAGATGCCCTGGAGGCTTAGTTTCTAACAACCGCTGTTCTTTTGGGGATTTTTGCACAGTTTGGGGTTTTGTCGATACGATTCCCAAGATGTTGTTGACAATATATTTCGTTACCGATATGGGATTTGAACCTATGGTACTCTGATGTTATTATGTTGTTAGAGTTGGAGTGGGAAGGTAATCAGTCTTTGTGTATTGATAGCCGAATAGAATATGAGACACATGTACATGATATTCATACCTAGAGACATATGATATGTGAAACGACATTGGCTACCTCCCGTTTATCTTTATACATAAAAAGCGGAGATGAATCTATTCGCAGGGGTGATGCCTTGAGCCATGCAAGATCGGGTGACACCTTAAGGCTTCACTAGGCCAGATCGGGTAAAGCCTTGAGGCATCAGTTTCTAAGAATTACAAGATTTGATCAATATGTATACATGAAACTTCCATATATATGAAACTTCCATATCTATAGATATAACGTCATATCTAAAAATTATATGGAAATGATGAAGGATACCAGGTATCACGTGACAAATCACGTGATGGAAATTATCCTAATCAGCTTTTGGAGTCCCGGTCCTTAGCGGCCTGGCTAATACTAATACCAAGCTATATTACTGCAGCAGGCGCCCGCCGCGAATGGGTTAACAAAACTCGAGCCCGAACATAGAACCTCGAGGCAGTGTTCGCGTGTGGACATTAACACTAATAGAATAAAGGAAAAAAAAGTAAGTGGGCCCTACAGAGATCTGAGTGTCTGTGCCTAACCCAATACTTCTTCGATCTGCTATAAGGCTTTAGCTAAAACACAACGTAGTAGGCAAGTGGGGGGTACGTTGTGAGGCAAGTGACTTCATTTGTATGTATGATGTGGGAATCTGCCGGCCATGACCCCTGGTATTAGTCGATGCCGTATTAGGCACAGTATACTGAATACCGGGGGTTGGACTTTGTATAACGCTCCAAGCAGAGGAGGCGGTCGTATTCCATGTGATCGTGCGTAGACTGTGTATGGAGACAATTTTGGCCACAAACTGGTGTGCTTCCACCACTGCTCAACAGAGATAACCCGGAATCAGGTTTGTCTGAATTGACCACGGGTTTGTGGATCCGTGGCTTTCCCACGCGATGTTTACTAGTGGGGTGTGTTATAGAGGTCTGGGGGATCCAGTTGGGACAACAACATGAGTATTTTCTCTTGGAATTAGATCTGGAGATGTATTTATACCATGAAATGAGGAGTGTAAGAATATATCTTGTTCAATGAAGGATACCGAACAGGGTTTCATGGCGAACATATCTATAATCAACCATGTTCAATTGATGTAATTAAACGTTGGTATAACATTTAAAAAAAGATTATGCTCAGTGTGAATGAATTGGAGAGAATTATCATTAAATATTTCAAAATGAACTTTCTCTACCTCGTCATCCTGATACTACGCTATCTGGTGCCCTCCTAACCAGTACCAGCTCGGATAAATGCAACCATCTGTGATTTGTATTAAAACAAACTTTTGTAATTTATTCTACTCTGTATGTCACCTACACGGGCCTAAGCCTATCCAGACCTAGCTCACATTGGCATCATGTTCTCAACGTTTACATTTTCACGGTAATATTTGGAAGTCGTCTGTTGTGCCCAAATCATCGAAGACCTTAACAACCTTAATTTGCTATGGTTTAATCTTACCGATCGCTATTCCACTCTTGTTTTATTAATGTATGTTTTGTTGTAAAGCAATGTGGCTATGTAGTATGGACCGCATATGGTAATGGCCGATGAAGGTTATATATTGAAAATCCCTCTTGGACGATACTCAGTTTCATCGTTTACAATATGATGCATACTATGATTCTTTTTCAAATTTCTTTATTGCTTTCGATTTTGCAATGATACGAACTGCTATCAGGGACACATTCCCAAAGAAATTATAAAAAAAATACACTAGAGAACCCACAAGAGTGTGCTATTAGTCTGATTAAGCCTATGATGAGGTAACAACGGGAATTGTTCAGAACAAGCATTAGAGTGAACGCGGTGAATTTTAATGATTTCAGACGGCGCTCCGCATGCCGCGCTTGCGCTCCCTCTATCGGACGTTTTCATGGCTGCCTCTGCTCACGTGATCCCGCAGTAGTCCCCATTCCACAATGACTGAAATACGTTAAAAGTTTTCCACCCGACCACCTACGTGGACCCTGTGGTGTTTTGGGTGTTTATGATTGATACATTCCATATTACAACTCTTATTACCTATATTGTTAACTCAAAGAACGTTTTATACTGTATGCATAAATCTCATGTATTTCGCAATACTCAAGTATTACTAAACTATCGTTTATCTTGTTTGTATCATCACTTTTTCATATTCTCAATTACGTATTATACTATATTGTATTATAGTTTAATATAATTATTTATATTGAACTATAGAATTTATCCAAATAATTGTCTATCTTCCAAGTCGGGCTTCGACTAAGTCATTGACACCCAAATGACAGACTTAAAATATCTGTATTCGAGGGAGCCACCAAGTGCCTCAAGCCGCCGCTATTAGAAGGAATACGCACCATCCACTATGATATTTTTCAATGCAATGGAGTGTTGATTCCCTCCACTAGAAAAGGTTTCATGACTGTTGGCTTATTGGAATCTCAATCCTATATTCTGCTGGTAGTAAAAAAAAGGTTTATTAAATCTTATTTTCTCCATATCGCCGTATGGCGTGTCTCAAATCAAATAGCACCCTGCGCTTTGCCCCACGGAATTAAATAGCGCACCAACAGTAAACGGTCGTTGAGCCAACAAGTATCTACCATGAAATACATTGCCTAGACATTTGCTATATATGTATGTAAATGCTGAAGGTTACAACATATAGTTCGTCAAATGATTTTGATGTTAGACGCTGTAGAGGATGAGATATTCCATGCTCCCATTGTGTACATATTGTGTAGTGTAAACTATTATTAGAATACGGCTACACAGATCTAAATCATGGTAATGTTGTATTTGTTGTATCTATAATGCACCTTTCGACTACACAAAACATTGTTTTTTGTATTTATCTCATCCTTGTACACACCAAAAGACTGGACAACACACGGGATATAGAGCATGAGGAACGGACTGCAATATTCGTAGGGGCTGGAGAACAAGTTCCGAATGTTAAACCTATGGGGAAAAATATCAGGGTTTCATGGAAAACATATTTATTATAAATTATGTCCAATTGATGTAATATTAGTAGGGGCATGGAGAACGAGTTCCAAATGTTAAACCTAAGGGGGAAAATATCAGGGGTGAGATAAATACCAGAACACTGGCGCCAGATGAGAGTAGACGTACACACGTCTACATCGTAGGAATGCAAACATGGTGTGTTAATGTGGTCTACATCTCAGACTTACAGAAATACAACTGGGATTGGGACTCTGAATATTAGTGGGATCTGTCTGAGATAAATACCCTGTGAGGTACATGAATCCTACTGTGTTAATTCCCCGTGCAAGTCCCAACTTCGCTGTCAACACGCGGAATGTCTGTATTTCACAGAAAACACGGCTTGTTTACCAGCCTCTCATCGGCTGTCTGCCTCAGGTGAACGTTGGGATGATGGGACCTCTGGTAACTTGAAGAAACACCACCAGGGGGTAACAGCTGCCATACCTACTGCAGATGACTGATCTGAATTGGTTAAGTATGCATGGGTTTTCGTGAACAGACCGATGGCAGGGGCCAGTGCGTATTCCTGGTTAAATAGCCCTGGAACCCACCAACGCCGACGCAGAAATTCAGATCATCCGATGCACCCAGAAGCTCTTTCAAATCAATGCAGTTGTGCTTCGTGGAGCGCGTCGCAGGGCCCAGTGTTATTTCCAAGAACAGATGCATTTTTTTCCCACTCAGTCTAACATCTTCCTTCTTTGGCAGGAATTGCAATAAAAAACTGAATTTAACAAATATCAGGATATACGTTCATCACAATGGTGGATTTTTTAATGGTTTCTGGTGACACATAGATGTATGATGTATGATGCACATACAGATACATGTACATTTGTAAAGTTTTGGCATCGACAGATTTCTACTCATATATAGTTGTTCAAAATATATTAGCCTTAGATATTAGAAAAGAATTACTCGCACTCGCTGATAATCCATAGCTTGCTATAGGAAATAGCCTATTGGGAGAATTACTCTGTTCATCCCCATCATGATTATACACAGCTCTATAGTGACGAAAAAAGGTAAAACTCACAGATGGTCTATATTGTCTTTGGACTATTTTTCTCCCTCTTGTACGGTGGGAAAAACACTTAGTGATGTACGAAGAATCCCCCAAGGCCCTGTATGTGCTCCACTGGCACAGATGATAAACACGCGTAGGCATGGACGTGAAACAATGTCAGTTAGGTTAGGAATGTGGAACATCAGTGCACTGGAGTGGGAGAGGAGGAGCAGAGGACATGAAGGAGCTGGGTCTCCAGGTGCTACTACCTCAGCCCGGACTCCATCCAGACACAATCTCCTCTCCTCTTTCCTTTCTGACTTCAGAGATCCTACAATCATCGAGGGGTTTTATTAAACGCTACTAAGGAACAAAAGAATTAAAGAAAGGCATGGTAAATATATGATACAGGAAATAACAAACCTCAATGGGGAAAAGACAGGGTTCCATATTGTTGTTTTGATGTGAAAGGAAATCGAAATAATTTTGAATGATGTTCAGTAGAACCTGTTTCATGTACTAAAAAAATTTCTAGGAAAATCAGTGAAATCGGCGAAAATCGGAGGCCCGATCTTCCGGCAGGAGGAATTTTTCCAAATCTGTTTCATGTACTAAACTACCCAGCACCTTTCCGTTATTATCAACGATTCACACTAGCAACCATTCCCTCTGAAGCTATGGTACTTACTGAAGAATAAGGTCCCTTCGTTGATCAGTACTAATGGTTATAAATATTTTCATTATACTGATTTTTATTTTGTGAGATAAATCATGTATAAGGTATACACAACTACATTTCAGTCCTCTCGGAGGTATAGAGAGCTGTTCGGAGCTCTTCGAAGCTGCAGGGACTGTCCGAAGCTGCTTAAATTAAAGAAATAGGGGATAATTGGGTCTATTGGAAGTTTCCTTGCAGTGGCTTGAAGGTACTTATAAAATCACAAATCCCCGGAGGTTCTCTCAGATACTCAGAGCTTGGTCGGAGTTAAATCTGCTGAGTATCGGGTGAACGTGAGCCTCGCGGTTTGAGCAGTTAGCAGTCATACATTATAGCCTTCAGCACGCCCACAGGGAAGACAAATTGGCTTTTCACTTTACCCGTGGGATAACGCGTCACGTTTAGGATCATACTCCTACTTTGCAGTGACAGGTCGCATCAGGTGGTCGCAGTTAGAGCAAATACCGCTCTCTATGCATTACCGGAGACACATGGAGCTTACATATCGTAATAATATATATATATATATATATATATATATATATATATATATATATATATATATATATATATATATATATATATAATATCTATTTATTCTATGGAATTCTCTTCAATTCTTTTGATTTAAATGGAATTGATCACTTTCCATTACTTATAAAATAAATGATGTCCACGCTCCAATAATGTTAAAGATCATCTACTAACAATTTGATGGAAAGCATCATATCTGTTTCCCGTGTGCTGCATAGAGGATCGTATCTATCTACCTCTTTGCCGTTTCCTGTTGCTTAAAATCAAAGCAACAACTTCTCATCTATATTTTCTGTCTGACATTCCCCTTTCTCCCCCCGACGCTATGAAATATCACCTACAAACTACCGCTAATTTATCAAACCAATGGACCTGATAGGAAAGTAATAAATCCAGGTTTCAGCGAAATACCACGCAGGGTTTCTGGTTAAAAAGCAGATCTGTGGAATCTGTAGTTGTGCATGAAATTTGCCGGCTGTCGGCGCTCGTCTGTCCCCTATCAGATTAGGACATTTCTAATACAGCATGCTGGACTAGAGTAAATCAGGGTCTGTCAGTTTGACTGGCAATCGGCCTCGATGCTGAGCAGTGCATCACATCCCATCAACAACCACAGAGCAGGTCGGTGTGTGCAACAACCTTGATATATCATTCAGTGTCCAGGCCTTAACCCTTTTATTCCTAAAAACCCTGGAGGCATTCCACGTGCGGATCATAAAGTTGTCTCCAGGCATTTCCCTGGTGATTCATGAATATACGTAATATATTTTTGTGCATTTGGAAATAATGTTGCTTTCGAGGAGAAAAAATCATGTATTTTTACGATTTTCTCTCAGGATATTTATAATACAGTATTATCATTCTAACAAGCTGAAGGTCAAACTGCAAACAGAGATACCCTGCCCAGTAAACACAAGATGTAAATTCGTCCCACAGATGGATTTCTTACGTATAAAAACGTAGAAATGTTGAGGTTTACTTTCGTCTGTAGAACGTTTGGTAATTTTAGGTAATTTCTTTTAGTAAATTCACGTAATTGATATCACATTTATTTACATATACTCATATAATTATGTAGATTTCTGTCCCTAAAATACTGTGTGTCGCTAATCATTGCAATGTTCTAACAATTCCAAACATTTGAAACTCGATTGATGCGCCCCTCGTCGCTGATGTAAAGGTTGTAGCTCTAGCGAACATATAAGTAATTCAGTGTAGCCTTATGGGTAATATATAGTTCCACCATTTTTCATTTTTTTATTTTATATACTTTCTTTTGTTATTCATTATTACCAGAAACAGTATTATTTTCATATTTTGCAATTGTCTACTAACATCACAGCATTTATTGGTGTTTTGAAGTGATGATTCTGATTTCTGGTCAATCGCCAGATCTATTCAATCGCCACTCGAATGGGCTCAATGACGTCTTGGGTTGTTTTTTTCTGTAACCTCCTGCTTTCCAAAGCAGGGGAATATCAAAAGTATGCAATCAACAGTGTTTCATTCATTATTAAGGAGATAATCAGATTTTCCTGCCTCACCCCCTCGACCCCGTGGCGCCTTTCAATTGAACAGTACTAGTGGTAATTCTACATTGGTATCTACACATCTCATGGCTTCAAACCCCATGACTTTCGAGATTCCATTTCTTCTAGGATATAGAGAAAATGGTCTCAGGTATGTCTGGAGTGATTACATGGCGCGATCGGGTGAGACAGGGAAAATATTTGAACCAGACTTGGAATTGAGCGCAGCTTGCGTGTAGCCGGTTCTGCATAAATCATGTTATCCCAAAAACTGTTGCCTGAGGCCGGTAGGATTTTTGCCGATTGGAAACTATGACATTATTTATTTTTCACCTGTGCTGCCATCATGAGAAGAGAAATGCAGATGGTGACAATTTGCCAGACTAATTGTAACGAACCATGAAATGAAATATTATGAGGCTGAATGTAATTTACTATGAAGGCAACGGTAATATCATCATATCTGTGCCGCACTTACTGGCCACTTGCACAGATTCCGTCCATCTCAGGGTGACAACAAATATACAATACTACCCTCCCTACCACGCGACTTGTTCTTAATGATTGGTTAATAATTTACAGGTATATGCTAACAAGGAGACATAGTGAGTGAGTCGAATTACAACTGGGGTTTGTTTAATAACTTATCCAGTTCTACATGTGAAGTAGGCCGCTAAAATTTGGGTCATGCTTGTGCAACCCCTATTATAGGACGCCCACATCCTTATTGGCCACAAGGGAGAGTCAGGGTGGGACGAGGCTTTAGACAATGAGGCAAAGCTGAGGCAGTGAAGTTCTTGGCAGGTCCCATGTATTAGTGCATGCACCCTAGAGCGGCAAGATGGCGACTTCTGGGCCAAGTGAAAGAGATTGGAGATCCATAGAAGTGTCATGAAGGCAAGTATGGCAGCTGCCCTGATGAAGAGGCCGATGGTAAGGTGGTCAGCCCAGTGTGATATGCTTCTCACATCAGCTGCCTGCTGGGGTTGACAAGCAGGTGGAGGAGTTGTCGCCCTGGTCGAAGATCTAAAGTCTTGCACCCGCCAGGTGATTACTCATAGCCCCTAACAACTCAAGAGAGTTATCTAAGGATTGCACGTAGAGGTAAGCCTCGAATATGAAAGGCCGTAAGTGATCCTGGACGTCACATACCGGTACACCTAGGTGTCTAAATTCTTCTTGATTGTTCCCCTTCAAGGGGCAATCACGGCAATGAGGAAACAGAACATGCGCTGGGGCAGGACTGATGGAGCATCTGGAAGAACAGAGTAGATTAGAACCTATACTAAGGTAGAGGAATGGAGTGAGGGTGGAGAATGTAGAAGCCTCGCTCCACGTCCTATGGAGCTAGATCTCAGTCTCAAAGGGCTTCCACGAACCAGACCTGACAGGTGCAGATGACAAGACAGTCTTTGTGGATGAGACCTGGAGCAAAGGGGGCCAGAACTTGCGCATGGGTGGCGATGACTGCTTGACCAGCGGTTGCCTGGTCAAAGAGGGCGCGGCAGGTCTTGACCAGGATATGAGCCCCCCTGTGTAGTATATACCCGGGCCAAGGTGAAGCTTGGGTCACAGCAACACCCACTCAACTACCATGCTACTGTAGGAGGTGGCAACTCCATCCATGAACGTAGTGATAGCTAGTGTGTATGTGGGCGCCGCCTTGCGATAAGGTGGCGTCACTCTAATAAATGTATTGCTATCAGAACTTATCGGAGCCTTTCAGATTTGCCATCTAGAAACAGGTGGTGGGCACTTAATCTTATCTATCAGATCGGAATGGATCCTAGAGGCCGAGTTGATCTTGTGTAACCCAGCCCGCTCTATTTAAGGTGGGCTTCTCTCTCTTCTCGTGGATCTGCACGACATATCTGTGTCTCTCGCTCAGAAATGCCACAAGGTTCGCTTTCACATACCTTTTGTGTTATGAGATACACTGTAGACAGCACTATCAGTAGCCTTCCAGTGTCTTTCTAAAGTAGCTCTACTTGTATGGGTGTAATTTTCAACCCAGATCAGTTAAAGAGTTTACCAAAATAATTAACAATCAATACCAGACATCACGCAATGTTTATCAAAACTACATATATACATTCCTCATGAAACACCTGTTTCTATGGTATAATAAAGGTATGGAACTGATTGGAAATTTGGAGCACGTCCTTCCGCTGATATTGAAGGACCTTCATTGTTTTCTCTTCTTATTCTAAATGAATGAGGAATGTTATGATGGTTAGTGAAACTGAAAGAATCCTGATCTTGGATCCTGAAGAGACTTTTAGTTCTCTGATAGACGACCTACTTGACTTGTCAAAACCTGAAATGTTGTTTGATATCACTTATAATATCAATTTGCAATATTTCTTTACTAGGAAATAAGCATAGACTGACATCAACAAGATGCATAGCATAAAGAGAGATATGAATCTATAAGATGAGGATGGCAGTCCTATAATATACCCAATGTTAATTCAGAAACACCACCTATGATAGGCAGTGTATTATTACACATCTTACTAAACAACTCCTCTCAGGGTTGTATCGACTGGGACGTTTTAAAAGTATTCTTGATGCGCTCCAATTCCTTGTGCTTTATTTAGTAGCTTATTAGAATGACTAATGATTTACAGGACATATATTATCTCTTGCTATGGAAGGATATTCCCGTTTTAAAGGATTCCTATAAGATGCTCTCCTTTTATATCATCTTCGTCCTTGTCCTTTCAAGGCATGATGATAGCGAGGTGAACCACTTAAAAGCAGTCAATATCTAAAAGAAAATAATTGAATACAAACTATAAAAAAGGGTCCCTGAAAATGTGACTGATTGTCACCTCAATAGAAAGGAGCCTTGAAATAGCTACTTCCTTACCTGTTATTAGGAAAGGCAATATGGAGACCTACTCATTGTATGTCTTTCGTCTTTCATATCAGGCAAATAATGGATGCACACAATCCACTGCTAAAAACCAGAGAATCAAGAATTAATATATTGTATAATATGAAACGGTGTCTCTGGTTTCACTTGATTGCATTCACTCTACAGCATGACGAAACTGATACCCTTCGGAACCATGAGTGTTGCTGACATGGCACGTCAGTCCTCAACAGTACTCTCAAAAACAAAAAGGTGTGTGGGACATGTAGCATGTCACTAAATATGTATACGAACATACCGCTCCTGTTGATGGAGGAAATAGAGTCTTCATACCAGGACTGACCTTATCATAACAGGGCTGACCATGTGACATGGTCTAGACCAATCAGATCGAAACTTAGATGCCTAAAAAAGGATGGAATAGTTTCCCCAGCTGTTGAAAATCAACAATCTTACATGTTTGCCAATGTTTCATCATATATAATTATTACACAATGGATTTGACTTTCCCACTAGTTAAATATTTATGCTTCTATAAATGGCATGCTGTATAACAGATAGATAGTCTTATGAAAAGAAAGATAAGGTCCAATTCAAGACACTTCGTCCCCAATATATCGAATCGACTCAGTTTGTTGTTCCCATTGCATCAATCGGATCTCTAAAACTTGTTTGTCACCCACGAAGTATTGTGAAGAAGATTTAGTCTAATGGAAATGAAAATAAAAAAGCATTGACGTTGGCAGTAAACACCTATGTAGTATGAGTTTAGAAACCCAGATGAAACTTCATTTTGCTGCTCTTATCATGGGTAAGTTGAAATAAACTGAACCGTTCCTAGGTTTGCCTTCCATGCCATATATTGTCTCCAAACAACTTGTGGCCGTCTATTTTTCTAAAACTAGAACACACACTGGAAATGAGCCCCAAGCAGTCGCCACAATTCCATCTCGACAGAAAAAAAACCCACAAATACCATAGACCGACACGAAAGCCCAATCACATTCGATATTAATATCCTTCTACGGCAAATACTGGAAGGTAAAGTTGGTTTTATGGTCTTTTAGGCTATGATAACAGCTCGAGGCATATCAATGCAATATTGAATGGATAGAATCAGGATAACAGACAAGTACAACATTGCCCCACAACTGGGATTACAAGCGTAAACAGCACGTCCTACGCATTATGCGAACTCATTTCCTGATAGTGTTGTCCACGTGAGAGTCTCCTTAAGCAATCCACCCAATGCTGCAATATATATCTGTCAGAGCAATGGGGTGAAGGGGAAACATTGATCGTCTACATCTAGTAGACGATAATTTTCTGTTCTTAATGTATACTTTGCTCGAATCCTGTGGCCTATAAGATGAGTCGTATACGATGTCCCTCACTAAATTGTAACGTACAGAAAAAAGGGAGAAACCCGAATAAATCTTATTTGATACATATCCTCACATAATATAAGGCACAAATGAGGTCACTTCCTGGGAAACACAAATGAGGTCACCTCCTGGGAAACAAGCTATGTATGTACCGTAGGAGAAGGCTTTTCTAAACGCACATATAGTGGGAAGGCGGCGATAAAATGAGTGACGGACTCCCCTACACCGCCTCTATACACACCCACGTGCAGACCTGACATATGTGCTGGGCACGTGCGAACAGACCGTAATCATACAGTACAGGTAAGAGATAGACTACTCCAGTAAGCCGAGGTTAACTCAAGGGGATTACTGGTAAAATGAGCAGCTGGTGCCTGGTCTGCGCTACTCAGTGAAGAGAAGTAGAGCAAACATCCTATGAAACATGACCTTCCTTGTGGACTGTATTTGTTCGTCAAGGATAATTCCTTATTGTGAGTATATTTGTCATTCTCCATTTGTAAGGTCGCGGTCAAGTATTCCTCTTTTCCTCCAGCTATCTGTTTAATGTTATATCAGTATAATTCCATTTATTCTTTTTAATAGTGCCCTCAATATCATTGAAGGAATATTATTTTTGCAGCACGATTATGATGTATGGTATTTGCCTCTTTACTATATGAGACAGTAAAGACTACAAGAATTACCAGCTAGTGACTTGGGTCCTCCTGAAAGGAAATGTTCATCTATGAATGCAGTTTCTAGGATTTAATTACATGAAAGAGGTAATTCGTTGTCATCCATCCCATCTAAGAAAAACACCAAAACTAATTTACCAGTGTATTTTTAGTTCAGTTTCTTTCTCCTTCTCTGTAAGGATCTCCTACAGGAAATATAAATTTCGAGTATTAAATGCTAAACTCTTCGGTTCTTTGGCTGTGTGTTTAGGAGAGGAGAATGGGATGGATATGGCATATGATGTGTATGCATCTTGGATAATTGTGGATCAATTGTACAGAACTTGTGAGGAGTATTGGACAGAACTTCGGACTCCTACCTTTACTCTGCCTGGTGTTTCTCTATTCCGTCACCACCCAGTCAGGAGTGACATCAAGTGGGTAACCTTCAGTCCCCAATGCGTGGTTAGTTTAAACCGCCCACCCATCCTACCAAAAAAGAGACTTTTCTACAGGCCGACCTGAATATTATCATTCCTATCCTTTTTTTCTACTCACTAGACTGTTCACAGTTCCATAAGCCCCATTTCAACAGACCACCTTGTCTGAATAAATTCATTTCTTCTCCATCCCCGCGTGTGTTCGGTCTTTATTTCATTTCCCCGATCGCTCGACATCTTTTATATGGATTCTTAAAGTTCCTAACCTTCCAAACCTAGACCTTTCTGGAAAACGGTAGTTATTTGTCTTTCTATTCTTATCCCTATTACCGTCATCCATAGGGGTGCCGCTATCTGTTCCAGTGGCGATCGATAGGCTTGATGTGCCTATCAAAATTACTCAGAAATCCGCTGTTATCTAAGGTGATTGTAATGGTTAAAGAAATGCACAGTAACCTAAGATGATTAATATTTTCTATATGTCAATTTTCCGGGTCAGTTGTGAATACAAAGTTACAATTCTAACTAATTACAATTCTAAATTAATTCCCACAAATGCATTCTTTATCCATATCTTGTGATGGGTTTAAGTCCTCAGTTGAGTTGCCAGATATTCCCTATCTTGTTATATCGAGGTCTAGATCTCATTTATATAGCACTCAAAAAACAACTGATGGTTGCTTCTGTTTTTATTTATTGAACGCAAACAGTTCTATCATTGGTAGATCTCCTATGTAGGGTAACCAAATGAGGCAATAAGTATACATCAAGATTTTGTCAAGTAGTTGTGTGAGATTTGAACCCATTAACAGATGATGATGACACGAATCAATGTTCATAAACACAGAAAATACCTTTTGTGATTTTTCTTTTTCAAAATTCACGTTTTGATTCGATTTTTTGACAATATCCTGTTAAAGGGTTCTAAAGACACTCACCACGATACTGAGGCGATATCAACTATTGATTGCAATTTAGCCTTGACGTCTTAAATTTTACTTAAGGGTCACTCCTTGTCCTCTTTTCGGAGTGATATATACAACATTGGTACTTCGGATCTTTTCAACTAACATGATGCGGAGTGTCCGATTTTGAGTAGCCTGCAAACTGTCCACTAATCGTTAAAAGTCTCAATCCGTTAGGAAACAACAATATTCTAGCATTTTCCTATTTGAATAAACATGTATATATCCAGATATAACAGAGTTATATGTAAATGAATTAGTAAACGCAGACGTCGTTTATTAAATTGAATGTGATACTTATCTATCTCATTACAAAGTCGGTCATCCATGTAAACATTGTGATCACCAAGTATCTATTGCGTCACTTTGTTTACAATAGTCTACTTGACAACAGATCTACCTTTTACTGTAATTTTGCACTGGATTATCGCAGCAAGTAGGTAGCAGGATTATTATATAACAATTAAGTGCAGTTATCAGTTTGTCTTATTTAGTAACTCGTGACTTTTGTTGATAACTGGTGACGGTTTTATCATTCATATAATGATCCTATTCCCCTCCAGTACCCTCGTATCTTTCATCTGGTGAGAGGGATCATTAGACGTAGTCGGGTCCTTTAATCCTAGCCTTGGGGATTACCTAACAAAACCTATTCTGGTGCTGATATATCCATAAAAGGGCCTAACGAGTCTAGCTGACGTCAACCCTCTCTGCCACAAAAAGAAAGAAGTTAGGAATCAACGGAAACAAGAAAGGAGTGAAAATTAGATAGTCCCCGTGTCTGGCGTCTTCAGTCGATCTTGTTTCTCCCAAGTGGGGACTGCAATCCCTTGATTCATTTCTTGTGTATGCGCCGCTATAGAGGAAACGGTAAAGAAGACAAAAATTCAAAAAGAATGGAAAGTAAGTTTTCTTTTGAAAGGCTGTGGGTGATATTGGTCTGCATATATATATTTGTAAACATCTTATGTTATGTACATGCCTTCTAATAACATTCTTCGTGCAAGTCAACTGAAAGTCAATCGAAATGCCGATTTACTTTACATGATCTCTTTCTAGAGACAAGACGTTCTGATGATATATCCTTACCTTGTATAGGATACTTGCTACCAAGAAAAATGTTATTCATGTCTAAAATGTTATTCAATACTAAAATTCATAATTCTAAGATTGACCATCAATCTATTTAGGTTACTGGTATATGACACTTCTTGACCATTCCTGAGTACATCGTCCTAACGAGGATTCCCAATTGCCCGAGGAAAAAAGGTATATCTAAAATTAACTAGGGGATATCGGGACAGGCAAAGGCAGCTAAATTGGCTTTGATTGCAAAGTGCCCTGGGTTATCTGAGTAGAACAAAAAGGTACTTCAGTAATTTGCTCAGCACTAAGTCAGAGACGAGCGTTTATAGCTGATGGGACAAGGTTGTTAAGGCGCACTAGACACGCCCAACAGGTTGTATCTGGTCGAAACTGGAGAGGTTTTCTCCAGTATTAAAACGTGTTTGGTCGGGTCAGGTTGATTCTCGCAGTCTGTGGCCGGCATTCAAATATGGCTGAAAACCTCAGTGGACGGTCCAGTCCGGTGCTGGTTAAGACTGCCTGTTTATGATCTCCTGCATGGAGATGATTGGGACCAAGTGGATCCCCTTTGTACTATCATGTGATCGATTTCAAGGTTCTAAAAGAAATACAATTACTTTGTTACCATTCATCGACAAAAACGGTGTAGACTTTTTTTTCTTTGAGCAACTTTCTTTATACTTCCTTATGTTACATAGGTTTCTAATACGTCACAGTACTTCAACATAATTATGCTAGTTCATTTCCATTACCTAGACATTCATGCATGGTTACTGTGGTTGTTCTCCATTTTTTGTAGAACTATCTAATTCTCATTTTTATCTAATCATCCTGACTGTGTCCAACTAATTTGGAAGTTGCCACCCATTTTATGTTATTCCTTATCCAGTCTGTGTACATTCCAGTGTTCTTATTCTTATTTGTTTACATTCAACAAAATGATACCCATCACAATAGGTTCAATAGACGGTGTAGACAATTTGAGTTTTTCGCATACATTTTGCGTCAGCAGTACTAAAGATCCATCGGTAGTTCCTGACTGTATATCGGTGAGGGCCAATGGAAATGGGATTTAAGAGAACTAATATAATCTACATCATGTGTGTTGGCCAATGGAAATGGGCCTTATAACTATGTAGACTCCACCTTCAACTGCTGAGGACGGTAAATACGTAACTCTCAGGGCAGGCCGTGAGGGCAAGGCTGGCGGCATGGGTTGCCTCTAATATCCTTAAAAAAACCTCAAATAGTTCTGTATGGGGCGCCTTCAGTCTCATACCTTCATTTGTTTTGTTTCATACGTGACTACTTGTTTCATATGATCGGACGTAGACTTGCTTAAGTCTTTGATTATGTACATACATTAAATGATTAAAGACACTTAGAATATAGTTCATTATAGTATATAATCTTCTCTGACTGGCCCATCAAATAAGGTAGCCATAGTATGCAGGGACTGGCGCCAGTCTAGATCGGACGCTGTAGAAAACCCAAGAGGAATATCAGAGTGAGATCGAAGCGCATTGGAAGGCAGACAAAAAGGACACACCACAATACAGGCAAGGCTTAAACGTATGATACGAGCAGAAGGCCTCTTACGTTCATTTATTCTACTTGTTCTGTCCTGGCCGGTGTTGCCTTGACAATTGTTAACCCTTTAAGGACGGGTGCCTGAGGCCACCCTACTCCCGTAAGGACGGGTGCTGGAGGCAGTTTGTCCTGCTAGACGACGGGCACTTAATGGTTAAAGCTCAAAATTCAAGTTTGTAATTATGCAATATGATAAATAATCATAAATATTTTGTTTCTTTTGAATAGAAATACAAATTATGATGTCATATCTAAATTTTGGAAATATTTTATGAATATTGCTCTATTATATCTTTGTTAAAACATTCTTGTAAATATTTGATCAATGATGCCTCTAGGCATCATGCATCTTTAGAGTGGTGATGCCTTGAGGAATCATGCATCTTTAGTGCGGTGATGCCTCCAGGCATCATGCGTCCTTAAAGGGTTAAGGAACTTTACTATCTAGATCAGAGTGATGATCTGAATTCATGTCAGGACGCCATGTGGCAAATCCATCATAAATTGTTCTATTTATCCCAGTGTCAAAGACCAATTACCAGAGACTATAAGCATGCTTTCACGTTTGGACATCAGCCTAGACCTCCGTCGCCGTGTATACCCCTAGGAACAAGACAAGACAGGTCAGGACCAATCTAGAATAATCTAGTCTCGTCCTAGATGTCCATTATGGGCTTTGCGATTTGCAGATGAAGTTGAACACATTGCTTTAAGATATTTGGGGGAAATGAAATGAAGATGAATAAATAGCAAAATGTGGAATAAGGCATAAGAAACTCGGTGTGTAAAGCTGAGAATGTATTTCTAGAGTAGAGTAATGGTGACAATGCTTTATGATACATCCTCTGTATTTGAAGTATTTTATTATGCATATAGTAGCTAACGTCTTTTTAGTTACTAGCATCCTCACAATTTAAGATAATTCTAAATAACAATCGATAATAAACAAAGTAATTAATATATGAGTCTATATCCTACAGATATCGTATACCTATTTGCCTACTGCTATCGCAGGAATATAGTTTGTATGATATTAAGTTGACACTGGACGCGGTATAGCATGAAGCTTAGTGCATGAATCATCTGCTTGGAGGAAGTAAAGCTCACAGACGATCATCCTAAAGCGGTATATGAATGGAGTGTGTTGAACCAGATCTATATTCATGACGGGTCCGAACGTATGACCCTATTCAACATCAGACTGGACGAATGTACATTGACAGTCAGGCCAGACATAATTTATAATCTTAAAATCAAACTACTAATATATACCTCAATTCAGCATCAGCCTCGATGTATTTATATAGAACGACCTCACCATGCCGCACATACTACAAAAAAGAGATGGGTAGTCGTTGTTTTATTCACGGTAGGAGTCCTCTGACTGAGTCCCGTGGATAGTATCGATTACCATCCAGGTCAGTAGCATGTAGACGCTTGGTAGCTTGTTCTATATATATATATATATATATATATATATATATATATATATATATATATATATATCTGTATATATCATATATATATACATGTATAAATTGCAAGCCCGAATATGATAATGCTTTACCATAGATATGTGTAGAAACATGTTGAAGTAAAATTCTCCACTCCGCCCATGTTTCAATGCATTCCGTATAATAGCATAGAGAACGGCATTATGATATCGGTACAACCAAAACCCGAAAGCCATCGGATGATTCTTGTTTTCAGATTGTATGCAGTCACTTAGATACGTAAACACAGCTCAAATAAATCTTGATAGATCAGGACATACAGTGATGCCATGTACCTATATTCATTGTAATTTTTATAGTGAATGAGTTGATCAGTAAAATAAATCATTAATCCAATACATTCTAACTAAGCATGAATATGTGTCATTGTGTTCAAACAGCCTTTGATTCATGGTAAAGTACAGAATGAAAATGATTATCGATTGAAAAAAACAGAAATATGAATCAGAACTCTGATCTGGCAGTGGTCCAGCTCTGAGCAATATCCATATGTTGAGCCACGACAGGTGACCCGGTGTGCTTTATTTCATATGGTGTCAGCCTGGAAGCCACTTCAACAGGATCCATAGTGATACCCTAATGGCTATTCCTGGTTCATCTCAGGACCCCTAGTATCTCACGAGGTGGTGAAATACCATCATTGTTTTTAGAAGCCCAGGAGTATTTCAGGGTGGCGACTGGATTTCGCTCTCTGGAAGTGGTGTGGAAGAGGACTAACGAACAGATGATGGAGAGAAAGGAGGGGGTATGGTTCTATACCAGGAGTCGCATAGAATGCACGAAAGGAGGAGGAGGAGGGCAGGAGAGACAGACACTGAGACAGAGAGAGGGAGAGAGAGAGTGGAAGAGGAAGGAATGAATGAAGGAATCAAGGGAACGAGTGACGGAAGGAAAATAGTCAGAGAGAAGGAAAACCAAGACACAGAGGTACATAGATGGGATCAGAGGAAAAGATATGGAGATACGGGGACTGATTAATAGCAAACCTGGGGGCTGGCTCTGTTCTGTCAGCGAAATCCTCCCTCGCACAGGCATCCCTGGCTACTCAGAGGAGCTGCTTTTTGGACCAAAAGTAGCTCAGAATAACGTAGACGAGCTCAGTCCTACCTATAACTACTGGCTCCATCAAAGTCAATTCCTCACAAAGAGTACCGGTCAGGGGACATATCTACGCTTAGATCGCTATGATCTGAGGACCTAGGACACATCAACCTTTGGGTGACTACTGTGATAGTGACTTGGCGCAGAATAGTTTGAGTGACGAGAATTTGTCTATACCTGCATCATTACAGTCAGTTTGGCCAGAACATGCTCACATATTGGTCAGTGTGACTAGAACATGCTCACACATTGGTCAGTACAGTCAGGGTGACTAGAACATGCTCACACTTTAGTGGGTACAGTATGACTGACCAGAATATCCTCACACTTTTTTCAGTATAATGTGGGTGACTAGAACATACTCACACATTACCCCAGATCCCCAGTGAAACAAGATGGAAGCCGTAGTGGGCTTATAAGACCATAGGCCATGGGCAACCCATCGGTCAGTACAGTGTGGGTGACATGCTCACACTTTAGTGAGTACAGTCTAACTGACTAGAACATCGTTCCACTATTGTCTGTATACTGTGACTGACTAGAACATGCTCACACATTGGTCAGTAGTCAGGGTGACTAGATCATCCTCACAAAGGCTCTCACTTTGGGCGGTACAGTTTAGGTGACTAGAATATGCTCACACTTTGGTTGGTACAGTCTGGGTGACAAGAACATATCTACCATATCGTCAGTACAGTTTAGGTTACTAGAACATGCTCACACTTTGGTCGGTACAGTCTGGGTGACTAGAACATATCTACCATATCGCAGTACTGTTTAGGTGACTAGAACATGCTCACACTTTGGTCGGTACAATCTGGGTGACAAGAACATATCTACCATATCGTCAGTACAGTTAATGTGACTAGAACATGCTCACACTTTAGTCAGTACAGTTAAGGTGACTAGAACACGTCTACACTTAGGTCATTGGCGTCTGAGTGGCTCGGGCGCTGCTCTGGTCGTCTCTCTGAATTAAACATTGAGGGGCTAAGTCGTCATCACCCGTCAATCCATCACCCAGGGACACACATACCACCGCTACTCATGAACATAGCCAACAGCCACAGTCCACTCGGCTCGTCCTGACTGCTCACACAGCCCTGCTTCGTACACAGCAGCGGATTAAGGGTATCTGCATGAACCCAACGGTGTACATGTGTGTCAGTCTCATGATTATTGTGATCGACAGCACCGGGCTTCATTCAATTTGCTTGATAGGGTCCGCAGCCTGATATGTATTTATGTTCAAAGCAATTGCTATGCATTTGATTTCGGTCGTAAAATGTAAAACTTAACTAAAATCGTTTGATTCGGTCCGTAAGGAATAGTATCTTCGAACTCCATCTACTTGTCTGTCATATTTGATACGATACCTTAGGTGAATTTCGTGACTTTCCAGTTGATATACCGTCGCTCAAGGCAGTTCTCAAACGCTTCGATAATAGACGTGAAACCACGATCTCTAAAAGAAGCCGCAATGTGGGCTAGTCATACACCCTGTAGAAATGCAAACCAAGTCACTAGGGTTTAAGTACATGTACCACCTGCCTAGGTATCTCGTTTATAAATATCCGCAGAAAACATAATGATATGTATGTCTGTCAGGTCCAATCAGCACCTCACTTAGTTGTCATTAAAGAAGAAACCAACAAGGTTTGGTCAAAGTCATCGTTCTCCACGAGTTTGATGCGGGGTGATATGAACGAGGCGACAGCCGAGTGAATATCACATAGCATTCAAACGAGTTGCAGAATAACTTCTTTGACCGAAACGAGTTGCTTTCTGTATTTATCTCACCCCTATACACATTAAAAGAATGGATGACACACAGGATATAGACCATGGAGAACGGACCGCAATACTCGTAGGGGCATGGAGAACGAGTTCCCAATGTTAAGCCTATGGGCATTTATTCCAGGGGTGAGATAAAGTCTCGTATAGGTCTGTGTAATTACCGTTCTCAACGCTTCCAGAGGTTTCTTTTCCATAATTGGTAGCCTAGGCTATTCGGAAGTATCTACCTTTATCATTGCATCTTGTTTGACACCTTCAGCAGTGGCGTCTGATGTCAAATATTTCCTGCATCATGTGTCCTCACACAGAATCTTTTTTTCCAGTGTAAGAGTATAGGATTTCCTTCTCTAATACCTTTTACAATAGGCAATCACATTAATATGCTTGAACATCATGTATATCACGACGATCATGTTTGGATTCAGATCTAGTGGGAGGTGATATCTAATTTCCCCTATGTTGGAGAATAGATAGTGCCTCCAATTCAATTCCACGTCTCTCCGTTTTGTTAATCCGTTATGCGCCCATGATAGAGCATCAATTAATCCACCAGCCAGCAACTATTTGTCTACCACCGCCTTCCTCTGTCATCATACCTCCGCTCGTCTACTGCCTAAATAGACCGATTTCCTGCACGGCGTACTATGTACCTGCCTGTCAACTCGAATTCCCAAATAAGCAAGATTATTGGTAGATGGATGAGTGTCTGTCTAATTGATTACATTGCCTCGTCAGATTTAGTATACTGTTGGTAAGGAGTATATCAGATTGCCTTAAGTGGTATACACTATATACAACGATTGAGAACATGTAATGTCATTCATTTCATTACATCTTGGATAAATTTGAAACATACTATATATAACATGCACAACAGAAGAAGACTGTTATGCTAAAGGAAAACCTAACTAATGTTATAAACAATGTTCTTATGATTTCAGAACAGAGGGAGGTGGGTGGAAGATTGGCCGTTGCTGAAACCGAAGAAAAGAAGAACAAAAGGGTAATGTGGAATACAGAAAAAAACATCATTGAACTGTATCGTTGGGGAACACAGCCAGCAACCAGACATTATACATCATTTCTTCCGCCAAACCAAATTATTGTGTTTGTTATTCATTATGATATTCGTATATCATATATATATATATATATATATATATATATATATATATATATATATATATATATATATATATATATATATATATATTAACGAGTACACCAATTCATCCCACTACAGGTCTATGCACATACACATCCAAGATAACACCTTGTATGAGAGGTCTACTAACTTCGTAAATGCCGTCATGGTAAATATCACATAAATCATAGTTTAGGGAAATATGTACTTCAAATACACAAATGGTAATGTTATAAAGACGGAGTGTATGATAGGAAAGGAAAGAGCATCGGTGTCCACTTGTACATATATACTAGCTAAATCTTGCGCCTGTTAGACCTCAGGTTCACCTCTGCCCTCAACCTTACCACTGTGACAGGCACCACCATGTCTGCCACATCCTCAGCCTGCGGGGATTTGGGAATTAGATTGGATGGCGAGAGGAGAAATACCGGACCAAGAGCTGGCACTTTATCAACAGGTAACATTGCCTGTTGCGGTTAGCCATTGCTGACATGATCTGCTCGCTAGATGGTCAAGTGAAGCTTCAGTTATTGGCTTGTTCAACTTTAACTGAGATTATTATGGTGTGCTGTGGTTAGCGTTTCTGAGCTGAGCCAAAGATTAAAGTTTTCAATAAACGGATACATACAGAATGAGATACGCGAGATCCATGTAGCTTAAAGGCATATCCTACTAATCGCAGTGGCACCAGCTGGTGATTACTGACTTCTATTAAATACTGACTTCCATTAAACCAAACTGGTTCCTTCACACCTTTCCTAATGCTAAAACGATGAACATGTTTTGTCCAGTTTCCCCATACCCAATAAGGCAATATTTATATATTACTGTACAATAGTATCATGTAAGCTAGTATTTATAAATTAAAACTAGCACGGTGATTCCCATGTTTTAAGTTAGATATGTGTTTTCCAACATCTTGAGATTGTCAAATTCAACTATCAGGGAAATAACATTTAAATTACACGTAATATTGTCCGATGTATGTATGTCAAACCTTTTCTGGGGTTCATTTTCTTGGATTCTCTAAATGATTGAAATATAAATTAGAAAAGGGGATCTCATCTTGTCTCAACGTTTCGTAAATGAGACCTTGATATGTGAGTGCACATATTTTAAACACTAGGAACTTAATGAAATAAATGCACACGGATTACATGAACAAAGGCCTAGAATCAAATAAATAATGTGCACAACAGTGCACCCTATCAGGTTTCCATCACTGACTGCCAATACCCAACCCTTCAATATGCTACTTTAAATGAGGAATGCCCTGCCATCGGTAGATTACAGATACCAACGGGGGACAAATTTCAGTTACGAGAAATATTTTAGTCGTGAATATTGATCGGAAAACTGTTGATAAAACTGTTGATTAAACGCTTGCGTGGGAGGCAAATCATTTGACTGGTTATGACCTTACAAGCAAAACAAAGTCGATGAGTTTTCTTAAAGGCGCTACACAAAACAAAAGAGTTGAGAAAACTTGCTTTATTTCTTGTTTGGTATAATTGGGGCCAGGTGACTTTTCTCTTCTTATTGTCTGAAACATCAATACATCATATTTGTGTAAAGATTGTTCATAATCATTTATTGGAAAATTAGTGAACAAGAGACTTGTCGGAATCTTTTAAGTCGCATGTGAACACGAACATTTCCTCCATCACCTTTTTGAATTTTTCAAGTGACACATACTAAATCCTCTTGCAACCTCTGTTGGGATAGATATGTTGATGCTCTAAGCATAGACTGTGGCTTTCCCATAATACGATCAATACCATCCATCCGGAGTTGATAGGTCTAACACGAAATGGAATGCTCAAAAAAGCTACACCATTATACATGTAAACAGGCAGATTGCTTTTTCTCAGATGGGTTCCTCGGGAAAATAATTCATACAGAAGTTTACATTACTATTGCTACTAGGGTTGTCTAGTTCACAGTCTAATTTCCCGTTTGAATATATATATATGTTGGATGAAGCAGATGTCTTGGTGTTTTTTAATTCAAGCAATAAGCATACAGGCTTGATATGAATGATAGCTAGTAATAGTTACTAGATGACCCTTTGCCTATTAGCAATGTTGGAATTGTATGATGTTATGAGTTATAACATTGCATCAAAAGTAGTAGAATGCAATACATAATGGACTAGCAATTAGTGATCGCACCACTCCTTTCATTGAGTTTTTAGATATTCTTAAAACAAATTAACTGACATGCAATCCAGAATGGTCTTTGATAACATGTGTTTCGTAATTTTGTCGTTGTTGGAAAAAAGATCTGTATTTGTATAGATATCAAAGAGATTATATTCGCTCATTTGGTAACTGTCCCAGTATGATGAGCCTATACAGCACTTACCACGCTTGTAAAAATGGAACCGATATTGGAACATCCAACTCCAATTCGTTGGCGACAAAGGTACATGACCAAGGGGGGGGGGGCATTTTCTAATCTTAGGGAAGTCTCTTGAGGAGGGTGCCACATTGGCCGACTCTGTTATGATGCCTAGCTCGAGCTTACGAATATTTATAAAGGGAGACTGTATTCAAATATAAGAAAGTGCGTACAAATAAAAAACCTATTGGTTAATGGTAGCGCGTAATAATAACTGAAAACCTTTTTTTCCCTTTTTCATCTCATTCCATTTTGTATCCCCGTCCTCAATATATCCTCAGTGACACAATGCTTTGAAATAAGAAATGTAATAAATTTCAAGCAAAGCCTGGAACAATCGGCAGTGATGTTTCTGGCAGTATCTGCATTAAGAGAACGTGCCATGAGCAATGGAAGCCAGGGTAGAGAGTGAAAACCATGGAGCTTCACTCAAAAAGATCTTCATAAAAGAACAGGGGAGCGCGTCGGAAACCCATCAAAAAAGAGAATTAAACTTTTTGCAAACTAATAAAAAAACACCAAACAAAAAATCTGAAATGTGGTAATAAAGGCCATGGTCAGGAAATTCACAGGAGAACTCTAATGAAAAACCCGAATAAAAGAAAAAAGAATATGGTAGAATCATAGAAGGATCAAAAGATGGTCGATCCCTTGAAATATAAATTGCAAATCTTTTTAACAATCGGCACAGGTTCGTTTTACATGAAAATAATAGCTAATTAATCACAAAACGGGATGGTCTTGGGAGACTTTCCCTTTGGCCATTTGGAAAAGGATAAGAACATACTTGAATATGTAAGGTAAACTCTGAAATTTTCAGGTATTACGAATTCACTCTACTGATGCAATATAAATTATTTATGTGTATTAGTATCTTCCCTCGCTGACCTAAATGCATAATTAGGAATGATAGAGGATTTTATCGCAAGGATCTTCATTCACCATGACCTAAAGTAAAGTGTTTGTAGACTGACAGCTGAAAACAGACGTGCAGTTCTCGATCCTTTAGCAAATACGGCTGAGTGCTACTTATTTGTAATCTTGTAAATGTCAGGCCTTGATACAACAGTAAACTTTAAACGAGAAAAGATTCTACCTAACGATATTATAGTTCAAGTAGAACTGTTTCTTTTGGGCGGTTTGAATGGCTGAAAATAGTAGATTTATTCAGACAGTCATGAAGTAGTGAACCACTGTAAACAGTGGTTTACAGGAGTAAACAAGTTCATGTCCAAGATGAAAGAAGATATGAGTCTCATCTACTGCAGGAGGAGAAAAGGCAAGTGAGAGGCCGCCCTGGTTGATCACGATGCCCTCCCACCTTGGAGGAACGATGAGGAGTGAGATGGCAAAGGATCCTCGGGACCATGGCTGCGTGAAGGCGACTGGTTGAGAGTGAGGGGGAGATGTACAGTGACATGTGAAGCGAGGTTGCCCCCTTGTCCCCACTCCCTGATGAGCAGGTGGCACCCGGAGTAGTGACGGTGACAGCCGACATGCGGTGACACATGCAGTGAGCGCCTCTGACCGCCATTTGACGTGTGGTGACTTGTGAGGAAGTCGATAGTGGATTTTTTCTCATAAAGGGAATTGCCAGGGCAATTGATCAGGCTTCAGGTGGGGACATTCATACTGGAGTGAAGGAGGAGAGGGGCCTAGAGGAACAGGGCCCCGAGGCTTGTGTGTGGCGATTAACCTCGGTGCCCGCTACTGGGTCAGATAGTGTTGTGCAACTTTACCGGGGGTCACAAGTATGGCGATGTCAGGGAGGCCTGAAGTTCTCCGTCAGCAACTGGGCAAGTAAGGCCTGGCGTCCACCTACTACGATATGGCACCGATATGGTCTACGATGCACCTCCCGATAAAAAATCAAAATCGCGTCAGAAGGTCACCTAATATCGGGGCAGATGACCACGTTTCTACGATTAGGCACCGAAAAAAACCCATTAAGATGCATGGTGGATTGCCATGTCTAGACATTTGTCTACGATTTTGTGCCTTCCCGATATGGCACCGATTTTCACATTTTGTATCAGTGCCATATCGGGAGGTCTGCGATTCTATCGTAGTAGTTGGACGCCGGGCCTTATTTTTAAATGAGGGCATGTTCCTGCGGAGTTGAAGGTGCTTTCAGGATTGGAGCAAGTTTGTAACTGGTGATAGCTGTGCTCACCTCGGGTGAGCTGTCAGACCCACATGGTGGAAAATGGTGACGTACAGTGTACAGGAGGAAGCATCCATTGGTTTCGGATGGTCCTCTTTGGTTATCCTACTCGCTCCCGCAATGGTTCTGGTGGTTCCCCATTTCCCTTGATGCTTTAGATGGTTTATTCTAACCCTAATAAAAAAAACGCCATAGGCTTAACATGGGATTTGTTTATGTCATGGGTAGAGACATAAAGTGTTGTTTATGTCACTACTTTCTGATACTGAAAAAATATGGAAACGGGGTAGGATAAAATCTAGACGCCAATCGTTTGAGTTTGAACTTATTTATGCCACTCATTTTGTTGGCTCCGTAATGTCAATCGTCTTCGACTCGTGAAATTATGGAGCCAACAAAATGCGTGGCATAAAATACCTCAGACTCAAACTCGTGACGTCTCTTGATAGTACCGGGGTAAACCCGAGTCAGATGCACAGGTAAGTATCTAATTTTTGTCGGTGGTCCGGGAGAGAGTGGCCGAGGGTAGGGAGGCCGGTTTGAGACTGCGTCCCCACGTGATCGATGCGGCCACGTGACCAATGCAGCCACGTGACAAGTGCGGTCACGTGATCGGGGTGCCCTTGGTTACTGATGTGTAATTTCTTCGTTCGAAAAACCTTGGTTTTACGTTGGAAAAAAATGTTTTCAACGCAAAACCAAGGTTTTTCGAACGAAGAAATTACACATCAATGTCCTTGGCTACTGGGTTACTCATCTGTTCAGCATTACTACCAACTTCCTCGTTAGCCTTACTGTAAAACAACATAGACTGCAGTGATAAATCAAACTTCAATTTATCACCACTGTGATAGAGATAAAATAAGCAAGTTTCGAAAGGCCCTTTAAGAAAACTCCAATGCTTGTTGATACTCACACTTTTCTTTTAAGGTTTTTCATTATACTGGAGTAGACTGTTCTGCAGAACATTGCCAATCTTCTTCCACGGGCTCCAGTTCGAGTGTTATCAATACTCACTTGGTGTCCAGGTTATGAACGTACAGACGGAGTTCTCATTCAAAGCACATGAACTTAATTACGAACACTTCCATTGATACACCTTATTATAATATACATAAATGACATCGTTTCTTAGATAATTCGTCTCAAAATACTAATGTGGGTCTTAATACCACTTCATACAAACATTCGTCAAACTTAGATTGCCTTAAGAGGGGTTACTACTTGTGGAGGGTTTGATGACTACATTCTACTGATACTCCTGCCTCGTTTTCTTCATCCTTAACTTAACTAAGGACTTAGATTATATGATGAAATTAGAAAATAGAGATCTACTTGTATTCTCCAATCCTAATCAGTTTCCTTACATCGTGGCTGTCTTGGATAAATCAAACTTCAATTCATCACCACTGTGGATGAACATCATTGCTGAGAGATGAAATAAGCAAGTTTCGAAAAGCCCTTTAAGAAAACCCCAATGCTTGTTAATACTCACACTTATATTATATGAGGAAATCACAAAATAGAGCTCTAATTCTATTCTCCAATCCTAATCAGTTTCCTTACATCGTGGCTGTCTTGGAAAAATATCAGGTTTAAAACGGATAACACATTGACATATTTTGACAGACAAGCACTTAACCTGTAAACAGGATGCGACCATTCACAGACGGAACTCCATCTACCGTGTTCTCTGATAAGAAGATAAGTAAATCCCATGCCTCCATTAACGAAATATCTCCGCCGTCTCCAGAGAAAGCAGCAGAGTTTGATAGTGCTCTCTTTGAGTCAATGCGACTTTGATGCTTTTCTGTCTTAACACGGCACGTTAATGAACCAATGGGATTTCCTCCGTTTCCTGTACATGTGTCAGAAGTTTGTTTAGGCCAAGATTAACATTCAATCAAAACTCTGATAGACTTGCTGATGGGTCTTGAACTGTACAGAAACGTTCGCCCGTATCTCACGCACAAGGAAACAATATAGAGACTTACATTGCATCCAACATTGCACATAGTAATTAAGGCAGTCCTTGATTTGTTTAAGGTATGTATTTTTCACAAGTAAATCAAGATTAACATAACATTGTTATTGCGACCTAGGAAAAACGCTTGATGTTTCTTAAGAATATTGAACATTCCTCCCATATCAACAACAAAGATGTATAATTAACATTTGATATGTGTTACAAAGAATTTATTTTTTTCATCTGTGAAATGTCAGAGAGTCGTATACAGAGGCTGAGTTAAAGGTGTGTGCTACAATACGTACAGCGTACTGAGACTTCCGCAGTCCCGCAAGAATGTGAACTGAGGTGGAAAAACGATGTGTACGCGTCCGAGAGGTGAGAGCGATAAGAAGTGTGTGGGGCGAAATGGATGATTCTTACACCTGGATTCACCTCTGTGTCGCCACAGGTAACCGGCCCGGGCGTGTTATGTAAGCGGCGGGGCGGTTAACCCGCTGAGCAGCTCTAGTTACAGCTCCGGGCAGTTCACCACACTCTCCTCCCTCACGCAACTCACGCCAAGCAGAATCTTCGTGGATTCCCTCCAGCGCTAGAACAGGGTCCAATTCCGACATTAAATCCGTCGGAGATTTTTACTTTTCACGAATCCATGTATGAGAACCGAGTCTGAAGCTGAATACATACTTACGGATTGTTTATTGCCGCTCATTTGCTGGAAGATCAAGGTAATTCTAGGATTCGAGAAATCCTAGGGTTATTTTCAGAATCTGAAACGAAAGGCCTGAAGAAACCTTTCCAGCATCGGTGGCGGCAGTAGTTGTAACCTGAGCGTGGGAAAGCCTGACAGGGTGCCATCCGGAAACAATGTATGACGTGAAGCCTTCCTCAGAACCAGTAACAGTAAATCACTCAGCGCTTATAAATGGGTCTGGAGTATGTTGAGGGTCTTCTGAGTGAGGATTAGATGGAGTAGTCTTTCCACCTTTGGTGAGACTTTATATCAATGAACATCATGCTTCAAATTCTTCTTCAAACTATAGATTATGTCACAATGGCAACTTTAAAAAAAAAAAAAAGCATCTCGTAGAAACCCTCATATTTTCAGATACTCGTAAACCTTAAACTGCAACGTATTCTATCGCACGTATTCTAATCTATTCTTTCGCACTGTTCCTTGTTTCACACCCAATGAAGTCGCCGGTTGGTTTAAGCACGTACATGTATTATGGAAAAAATGAGTTCCTTGGACATATTTATGAGATCATGAATATGGTGTAAATAAACAACGGTCGATTGTTTTGTAGACAGGTTTCCATAAACTACCAGAGTTGGCGCGTATTGACATGTTATATGTTATGTCTTTTTTTTTCTCTCAAACCATAGGCATAGCGTTTTTTTTATAGAAACAAGCAATCCAAATGCCTGTTTTAAAAGTGTATATTCTAAAAACAAAGCTTTTGAATTCTGTATACAATAGATTTGAAATCTGTACGGAATGGCTATTGTATCTGACAGTTTTTAGTTACCAATAATTAAGGCGTATCTATTTCTATGTTGGCCAAAATAATCAAACCCAAACACACGTTTAGAAAATCCGTAAGTATCGTATTCTAACAAACAGTTGTGACACCGCCGCGAAATGAGCAGAAGCACCATCCTTTGAGGTGTTTATCATATTCCCCGCTCAAACGGCAGAGTATTCGGAATTGCTAAGTCTAACTCCCTTTGAATTCGGTGAAGGTTGTTCATGATTACATTTGCAAGTATGATCTGATTGGCACATTTCTCATCGTACGGAAAAGAACTGCTCTCTCTATAATGGGACTTTAGGGATGGTTCTCTAAATCTGTCCAGGACTCGTAATCTGACAACATTTAACAATGATAGTACATTTAGATTCTCAGTAACCATAGAAACTACGAAATGAGGAAATGATTGAGTCTTACACGCAGAACCTCTATTTCCTGCCAATATCCGTTACAAACCGGCACAGTTACCTGTTGTTGTCCACCAGGCTGCACTGGCTGCTGGGGACCAACGGCAGCTGTTTCAGGTGTCACAACACAGTATAGCTGAGTTTGAGAAAAAGGCCACCTTGCACTAAGTTCAGTAGTCTACCACAAGGTTCCGTGTCACAATAAGCGGTGCAAGGTTTCCCCCTGATAGAACATCAGTGCGACAGCACAGACAGTTTTAACATAACCTACTACAGCATTACTGGTCATGTAATCTTACCATGAGGCACCCTAGTGGAAACCTTGCTTATGTGGTCGCATATTAGACCATAGTATTGCTATTTTGTGAAATACACTGTGGGGGTGCACTGAGTTGATACCTACCCAATGCTATTGGCCATCTATATTTCAGATACTATATTTTCTTATGTCAAGTATGTGGGATGCTTCGAAAACACCTAATTGACAACCTAGAATGATATCACTTAATGTATTTTGTATTGTCATTCATTTTACACTAATGTGAATAAGTTATTAACTCTCGACTTCTTTTCTTTTTATTTGATAGTACTCCCAATGCTGTCTTTGTATCATATGGGGCATAGGAATCATAACGCCATTACTTTATTCGGGTGATAAGGGATATCTGACTTGTAGTAGGAAGCAGTGTTACTTGACACCAGCGGAACTAATGAGATAACATAAGGCCTTACTGCCCCATGACAACACCATCTTTTCCCTCATTCCAACCCTAAGTATATTAACAGCAGGACGTCACTGTGGATATTCATCTCAATATCCATGGCCTCAGGCCTCACAACACATTTACTGGCGGAATAAGGATTGTTCCAGACGGTACTTTGGTCAATACAGAGGTTGGAATAATATCCTTGGCCAAGAGCCGGTGTGTCTTACATCAATGCTCTCAACGTCCACTTTCGCGAGAAGCAACGTTCGGTTCGGAAAAAGCCTGTCAACTTCAGCAGTGTAAGGAGAGATGTACTGCTATATATTTTTATTTTTATTTGTGCTTTCTTTTTGTTTGCTTTACATATATTTCATTTATTTTGTAGAGTTGTAGCATTATCAATTTCTTTGGAATCGCTTAGCAACCATACAGATAAAGTACAGACACCATGGTGCTCGTTGCCATACCCTAATATGATGGATGTTCCGAGCTGGTATCGATAACACTAGTAGTAATCCCCTCGTAATATCGCCCGGAGCATTACGGAACATTTCTCCAACTTACAGAACCGTGCACCATAATGAGACCATCCATACAGGAATTCCCGGTGTGGAATGACGAGCGGTGCAGCAGGAATCGATTTCTACCCAATCCAGTCTCTCTCACACACGGACACACCATGCCCGCTTACTATAGTACAACGTCACTGATCATCTTTAAAGCTCCGTCAAGTGATCTAGGGATGGGGCTGATCTATGACAGGCAGAAGGCGACCAGACGCGCAGGAGAACCCCGTCACTGGTCACACATTCAGCTGAAATAGTATCTACAGCTACGTCTTATTTTTGTGGGTGTCTGATGACGCACGTGGTGCTATGGGTTATCATTTATGCTCTAAACTGCGCTGGTTTTAGATTGTTTCCTATACTCAGTGACCTGCAGATGGCAAAACGTTATCTGGTCCCCTATGAATCTGCCATGTCGTAGAACTCTTTCTTATAAATGTTGATGTAATATAGCACCCTTTTTGTAGGCGATATACAAGCATAGATTTGATTCCCCTATCGCACAGTCACTGCATGACCATTTTATAAATACGCCCAACGTATATAGGTATGCTTTTGTGTATACAAGGTTGACCTTTTTTCTGTCGTGTATATGCCTTATCTATTGGCGTATATACGTGACCATGTTGCAGTCATATATATGCAATAATTCCGATCTCTGCAACTAGGGGGCACCACTTTTTTAAATTTCATTTGCCATTAGTTATCAAAGCCTATGGTATATAAAAGAAACAAAGTTATTTTATCAATTTTGATTATAAAATCTTTCTGAAACCCTAATATGAGCGTGGTTGTGGCCTATTAGATTGTAGGTCAATTCTCGACTGATGTCTACGTCCCAAGGCGCTAGAAAATATCATGTAAGGAGGTCAGGGTCAAGGTTGGTTACTCGGTCTACTTTATTCCTTATATCGACTTAGTGTAATGGGACAACTCCATGATTATATGTATCCTTTCATTTATTACATGATTACATTTTTTATGATTATACTTTCAAAACACCACTCTTCTGTAGGGTCCTGGACATCTCTTTATATAATGGATTAGGAACCTGTGCGTATAGCGAGGTCTCACCCGACCGCAGCTCCACAGCCCTCACCTAATCCCCGCCTAACCCCCACCTAACCCCCACCTAACCCCCGCCTAACCCCTGCCTAACCCAGCGGCCTGGGGCTTCTCACTGAGACCACCTATACCTCTACCAGCACAAACAGGCGGGAGGCGGCAGGGGCGAACCTTTTTAATTTTCTATCAGTACACATATAGGGCTGGCGTATATATATCGCACAGAGGATATTTCCTCCTGTATACGCCTGGTGTGAAATACAGCCAAGATGCATCCGTATATAAGAGGAAACAGTTTTGTAAACACTTGCTTGCATGAAATATGGGTGTATATATATGAAAACATGTAAATATAGAGCTGATACATGCACTTCTGCGATGGCGTATATATGAATAAAATGGTGGTTTTCGCATAGTGAGTAATCCTGAGCCTCAGTGATTAGTTCTTTAATTAATGAATAACGTACAGATGTTCACGATTGAGATCCCACTCTCTGCAGGAATTTTAGAGAATATTTTGCCTACTCTAAGCTGTGCAGTGCATCCTGCCAACTTATGTTACTATTCACTGTACTATACCCCTCTTGCCTTAGTCCTGCACCGCTCATTTAGTCCCGCCTACGGTTCTAACATTACTTCACTGCTTTATCCCCTAATGTTCAAAGTCTTTCTGTAGTTTCCTTTTCAGACATAATAAGGATTAACGAAGCAGACCTCTCAAGGCGTATCAGGTTAAGGGGACATCAAGGTGGAAATTGAATTATGCATAAAAACAGATGCTGAAACGGTCGGTGTTTTACGAAGAGGAGCTAGTAGCCATTTCTTTTGTCCCTAAGGAAAATTCTCTGACCATGATTGAGGAACCATATTTCTTGTATATATAGCATTGTGAGTTGTATTCAGATTGTATTCAGACATCTGAATGCATTTTCGTAATAATGATTGGCTTGTTGCAATGAATACCGAGTCAATAAAATAGTCATATTCTCTAATACAGCGAATATGGAGTTACCAATAGCTTGAAAATTGCCTTTAAACATCCAACAAAATTGCAAAGGTTTTTGCGAGAGCGCTATAACCTGGCGAAAAAAAAGGCTTCTTTAAGCATCAGTTTCCCTTATAGGATTTCGCTACTTCACTGGTGGGTCTTTCGTTTGTATCCATTGCATCCACGTTATGAGATTGCCAGGTAACACGTTACCAGGACATTCTAGACCCTCCATCGACCTCTAATTTGCCACCTCCTATATGCGGTGTAACAGAGCTGTTAGTAACTGGAATATCTATCCTATGAACTATAGGAAGATAACTAAATACATCACATGGTTTACTCCTTAACATTCTCCGAAGAAAATATTTACGGCATACAAATTCCTATTGTCCTTCCTGTTACTTTTAAAAACCTGTTACTTTTGAAAACCTCGAACAAAACTATCAAACACCACAGGAGGAGCTAAGCATAGGTCAATGATGAGTAATCACACATACCTATATATCTCTCTCCCCGATGCTTTCACAATGTCAAACTAGAGCTAAATGTGTTCAGGGACATAGATTATACCGCAAGGAACATCTTGAACAAGTGTATGATGATCGATGATGACCTTTACCTCTTATGGCACTATTGTGTCTTTTTTCTGACAGATATAAAAACATGAATAACCCGCCTAGTACATATGTTGAATACATCACATAGGAACCCTGTATGATGAATCAATATCACTATTTGATATATGTTGCATTTCATACGGATCTTTAGTGGCCTCAGCAACGACTTCAAAGAGAGTCAGCAGGTATATTTTCTTGTTACATAGGGGACCAGATAACGTTTTGCCATCTGCAGGTCACTGAGTATAGGAAACAATCTAAAACCATATATATATATATATATATATATATATATATGTATATATATATGTATATATATATATATATATATATATATATGTGTGTGTGTGTGTGTGTGTGTGCGTGTGTGTGTGTGTGTGTGTGTATCTTTGTGTGTGTGTGTGAGTGTGCGAATATAGAAAGAGGGATGCTTGGCAACATGCACAGAATTTGTTGACGATGACGATGGTAACGATGGCACGTCTTGCTACGATGTTACTCTCGGATCGGTACGTAATTGTCAACATATCTCAATCCTGACAGCGTATATGTTGTACGTGACAATAACTGAGCTAACTATTCCTTGCACTACAACTTGAAATCTTTGAAATTCTCATAATGACTCATATCCTACTTTGTTTATAAACATGTGACTGACACAGCTGAGCTCTTGTTCGACCCAATGTTGTCTAATTCAATAAATGGAAAGCTTTACCCTTTCATCTTTGATGAAGTCAATAATACAGTCTAGATAGAGGGCGTACAGCGTATATCCTTACAGCAACATCGACAAGCAAGTCCTCACAGATGGGCCTCAACCTCAAAGAGTGGTCTAGGCCCATGAACGCACATATTTATCGATATCCCTAATTCCTGGTGTCTACCGGGGGAGAGGATCTAATAATTTCATAAAACGGAAACAGCTAAAATACAAATTCATGAAACTTTGGGGAAATCACGTTAGATATTTGTCGAAACCCACAAATTAACCATTTGGGTCGATTGACCGTGAGATTCCTCGTAGGCTAATTTGCGTTGAGTCCGCGAGCTAGCTTTAGATTGTAGATTCTAGTATGACAGAATTTTCTTCATGAAAGAAGAGAAGCGGTGGTAAATTTTGTAAAAACAGGAATTGGACAATACAATGCACAGAATTTTGAACGGACTTTATCTTGGGTTTCTTGTTGACTGTGCTAGCAGCTTTCGTTGGTATATTGCTTAATATGTTCAAAAATCAATTTTATTTTCAAAATATTCGCTGATGAATTTGCAAATGGGTATCGATAACAGTCCTTCACATAAACGATAAACACATACACATTGATTTAAACTTTATTGCATCATTCTTTGTTTGAATATTTACTACCAATTATAACACATTTTTGCCGTTGATCTGATTTGCTAAATGTTTTTTTCATTTAAGTGCTATAACTCCCACTTTCTCTTAATGTAACGTCTGCTATTCCCTTCTTTTTCATTTACTATATAGCGAAATGGCTATTTAAATCGCACTGTAGATGTGCTGGTGTTGAATTCTGTACTCCTGTGTGTACGTCTGGACGGCTTGCAGATTTAACCAGCTACCATGCCGCATTGATCGGCACATCGAGAACCACGAGTGACACCTCCGCTGCCTCCAGCAAAATCCTAAAATATGCCTGCATGGTGTTGCACCACTGGTCCGCAGCCACCCTGTACATCGTGTCTTACACGTCACTGCCATTCCTGCAAGTCACAAGCTTCGGCCGTCAGCAGTCGTTGACTCCTAGCGGTGGCGTTCGGAAACATGGTGAACCTATCTCAGCTGAGTTGGCAATCAATTTGGCAATGCTGTGTGTACTATGTTGTGTGTGTAAAGTTTAAAACGGCTGTTTCTCAAAACAGAGGAGATAAAATCCCAGATGGCAAATGAAAAAGTGCATTGTTGAATAAATATCATCCTGCTCTGGCATCGATTAATTCTATTGAAAAAGGACGTTTAAATTATCCAGTCAGATTAACCTTGATGTCATATAAGCCAACGTATCTCTTTACACCAAAGATCTTCAGTTGGAAAGTCACGAAGTATAGCAGACACATGTCGTGAACTGATATTGTGGGCATTGAGCTAAGCACAGCACGAAATAAGATACGGGGTGGAGAGTTGTGTGAGTACAATTTATTTTAAATGTCTAATGATTATTACGACAATATTTGAATGACAATATCTGTCATACATTAATACCATATACAATAGTAATATGAAATATATGATACCATATCAACGAATGAAATGAATGAATGTCTTTTTTTAAATGATTGGGGTGGGTTGGGTTATACAGGCTTTGAGCGTGTGTAGTGTGAAGGGGGAAGGCGAAGTGAGGGAGATGCGGTGGTGCAGTGAGTGACCGTGTGTTAGGGGAGAACACTGCGAAGCTCAATGACCCAGCTCAACACATCACTATCTGCGTGACAACTGATAGGGTGCAGAAGGAGCAGTATGATGGGGCGAGACACTAAACTAATCATTGGGAGATATTACCATGAAACAATATCTTGCAAACGCTGGCGATTCTGGAAATCGATGCCGTTTCTCAATTGGTGTATTCCCAGCTTTGTACCGAAGTGAGAATTGCAGTAAATTCTGGAATGGAGTCTATGTGATGCCGGGGACACACCAAGCGAGTAACGGCAGCGATCTCAAGAATCGCCAACAAAAATTTGCGTGTATGTGAGATATCATTTCAAAGTAATATCCCCCATCATTAATTTAACATCTCTGATGCAATAATCAGATGAAATATGAGGTAATGGAGATATATAAAGTTATTATATATACAGGTTTAGATAGGAGACAAGGCTCAATGGAGCGTAACCCCCCACGGTGGGGCTAAGTCGGGTGTGACCAGCTACCTCAAGGGCTCCAGTCACTCGTCCCTCTAGTGCATGCGCAGTCAGCACGCGGTCTGCTTTATGCTCCACCTCCCGCCCCTGCATTATCAGTAACTGTATTATGCGTTGTTATCCTTATTCTAATTGGGTTACATTAACCTTTTCACAACCTTGTATGACCTCATACTAGCTCTGTGTGCGCCTTACTAGTAATAAACCTTGTTTATCACTACTCAAGTCTCCTTTAAAGCTCACATAAACGCAATTTTGTGTTGGCGATTCCGGAGATCACTGCCGTTTCTTGCATAAGGTGTCTAAAGCCGGAGACACACCAAGCGAGAAACCCAGCGATTTCTGGAATCGCCAACATAAAATGGCGTGTATATGAGCTATTATTTCATATTTCCATTGATTATTACTTCTGATACGCTATGTTATTGGTGGGAGATATTACTATGAAAAAATATCTCAGATGTATGCTATTTTGTATTGGCGATTGCAGAGATCGCCGTCTTGACTCGCTTGGTGTGTCCCCGGTATTAGGAATTAGCGTCTCAGAGAAGAGCTGACCATAACTAATCACTACAGACTGATGTACTTCATTGACCACTGCTGTTTGGCACATTTGAGCCCTACAAAGAAATTCTTTAGCTGGTTGCCAGGGGGATTACAGTATATAATCCACAAATTGATTAAAACCCAAGCCTGTTGATTGTTAAAATAATTCTTTAAAATTCCAAGTTTATTCATCAATGATGAATAAATCATTTGTTAATAGCTAACACTTGACGCCGCATACCAGGAAGCTGTTGGCCAGGGAACGGGCTGCTCCTCCGTTGAGCTGAGTGGCTTCTGATCTGTCTCTAGAAACATAGTTGGCCCAGTTCCCACCCTTGACAGGGAGATGTGATGTATAGGAGAAAAGACCCCACCGTTATTGTCATGTTCAGTTTCTGGATGGGGGACGATCTGTCCATGTGTACTCAAGTAGGATATGTACGCATACTGTATTGAAACATTGCTACGAGTGTTAGATTTGCAGATGCTACAATTCAGTCACTGATCAGTAATATAGATGATATCAACACGACTCAGACACGTTATTATGCCTAGGATTGTTATTGCGAGACTTATATCAATGTGAAAAAAATGTTTTTCTGGGCCACGCATATAACACTACCCAAGGGTTCTCCAAGGACCAATGAAGCCTACCTAAAGCACAACAATACGCGTATGCGTATGCACCCCCGCCCAACAAAAAAAGGAAGAGAGAGAGAGAGAGAGAAAGAGAGAGAGAGAGAGAGAGTATCGTCTTAAGGATGGTCACTTTCCAGTGAATATTCTGTAAACACATTAAAAGAAACAGTTTAGAGCATTTAATTTTAAAAGATTGTAATGCTAAACATTATTTAAACGTGGAAAAATCATATTGACACCTAAATTATAGGAGACAGGAAGCAACACATTGAGGGGGATACAAGTTAGGTAGTCCCAGGTGTCCGTACACCATGTATACGAATTGGTGAGGCCTGGCGTCCACCTACTACGATAGAAATTTAGACCTACCGATATGGCACCGATACAAAAAGAAAACATCGGAAACGTATCGGGAAGGTGCAAAACTGTAGACATATGTCTAGACATGCCAATCCACCACACATTAAATGGGGTTTTTATCGGTGTCTAATCGCAGAAACGTGGTCAACTGCCCCGATATTAGGTGACCTTCCGACGCGATTTTGATTTTTCATCGGGAGGTGCATCGTAGGGCATACATATCGGAGCCATACCGTAGTAGGTGGACGCCGGGCCTTACAGTGTCATTCAACAAAGGAATGCCCTCGACACAATTATCTAATCTATTATAGCCGAGCCCTTGGGAGAAGTTACTTTGTTCATTGACCCCGTATAGTCTTCCAAGGTAATCTGAGATATGTAAGCAACCCTATTCTGAAACGAAATCCTGGATATAACTTGTTCCGGGGAACCTTGCTCCTTGCACTCTCAGATGGGGCTCTGGAACCTGGAACCTGGTAATCTTTTTCTCAGGTGTCTATGCCCTCTCCTGATAAAGTGTCTGAATATAGCTTGCATGATACAGGAAATCAAAATGCTTTTGGGGCCTTCACACTTTGAACCATAGGAGGGTCTTTGCCGCTGGGAGGACCTTTGCCGCTGGACCTCCGCCCGCGTGTGCCCCCCCCCCCTTTCACCGAAACAAAATACCATCATATCTATATATTCAAAACACATCCATCTAATAGTTATTACTTGACACGGTTACCATTAAGAACTAGAATGAAAACGGAAGACTATATATAACAATTACACACTTACACTAATATGGAAGAGCCTCCTGTTTAGTATGAATTTGTGAGAAAACAGCAACCTACCTGCCACTAGGATCATCGGGAGAGCTGTAATTTTGGGATGACAAAATATTGTGTGCCCAAGTCAATGATGCCCTCTGGTGAAAGTCATTCCAAGGGCTACATTCTTTCTGATGGATCTTCACTTTAAATTCATAACCATATTGAACTTCCAGAACATATACCACTTCCAGACAGAATCTAGGCACTGTATCACAGTACAGAGCAAGGAACCCAAAGAGAAAGGATTTGCATTCTTATGTTTTTTTGCACTGTGCTGTGTGACACGTGGGACTAATGTGTGCACATTAAACATTAAGAATATGCAATATTCGTATCATATTGATTCATTCTATAAAACTACATGGTCTGATCTAGCCCCTCCGGTATGGGAAACCCATTAAGAGCAAGTTATGGGTATAGATTTTTTTCCGGTTGACATTGAATGTGGGATTCGTAAAGGCAGCTCCACATCACGCTCCTGTATTTACCTCAATGCGCGCACTATTTCATTACATCCCCCTCTCCCCACTACAGGATTTCGCTACCGCTATTTCAATAGATTCCGTGCTTTCCAACCCCAAGTCCTGCAGTGATTTCAGCCTTAATCCCTAGCTCAGACACAATACATATACAATCAAAAAGGGATAACCTTTCAAGTGTGTGCCGGAGAGTGAATAGGAAACTATGTCTTACAATTTAAATACGTTTTCGTCTAGCTGTGGTTTTCTAACCCCGTTTCCAATTGTCAACGAAAATGGCACAGAGTTAAAACGTCTTTCGGTGGTGCCATGTTTTTAATGCATTTTCTCAGTCCATACCGATTCGCTCTTTGCACTAAAACCTGATGATATTAAAGTGTTTTGACAGTGTCGGTATTTGACTATATAGGTCGGTCAGTGGTGGCGTTATTGCATATTCTTCGCCAAAAAGGTCGCTCACCATATCAAATGCTGGGTCCTTTCCATTCACTGATCTTTTGTCGGCTGTTCTCGACGGCAAATCGGTGTGGAATGATCTGCCAATGGAAACGGGCTTCATGGTTGAAATATGTACTTTGTTATGATGACAGTAGAGGAGCAGTTCCCAAAATTAGGGTGTTTTTAGTGCTCCCTACAATGGTTATCGTAATTGTTTTTGATTGTAGGGATTCTTCACTTTTTCTTCGGTGGAATCCTTACCTTCAAACCATCCAGTCTGGTATCAGATCTCAAATGTCAAGGTCGCCACAATTTAAGAGCTCTCAAGGATCTATAAAATGGACAACATGAACTATGTAATGAATGTCTAGCAGTAACATCTCATCTGATTACAGTTAGCCATCATCACAATATATCTTAATTTTGAGTTAAATCTATGTATGGTCAATTTCGATGTACCACGCTTCAGAAGATGCAGCAATTGTATCTGAAAAACTTGTATTACAATAGATGCAATAAACAATTAAAAAAACCTCCTCTGAAGCTTTAGGATGTAGCGTGTTCCTGTTACATAGCCTAAGTCACCTCAACCTGGGTAAAAGTTAACGCTAGTATATTATATTATATCATACATAATACATATTTTTTTCTGAATACAGATACTGTCACTCATTGCAATAGAGATTGTATCAAGTTATTGAACATAGGAGGAACTAACAGGAAGTTATTGAATATAATTGGAGTAGAGTCAAATGATCTAGTCAAAATAAGCATAGATTTATAGCTGCAAGATATGATGTATCTGGAACTGCACCATGTAATGTATTGTATTCTCCACACGGTGTAAAGTCTTATATGTATGTTTTTGGATTGGCCCAAGGAAGAGCGACTACTGAAGATGATTGTACCTAATCCTATTTAATCTGAATAAAAACAAATATAAAAAAATAAACCTATTGGCACCACACTACCATAAAATAAGTGAATATAACCTAGTACAACATTAAGAACACTTTTGATTGTGCAAGGAAAATAGCTATACTATAGCCGTCTATGTTATGTAATCGATAGGGATAGTATACATGATATTATATTATGTTTACTTCCTGCTATCAGCATACGTGTCCTAGACCACACCCAATTGGTTCCTGTCAGTAAACATGTCACGTCTCACCACCTGTGTAAACAGCGCCACAGTGCCCGTCATTGTATGATCACAATATTGTCCAAAGGCAGTATCAATTTGGGTGACCTAATCCCGTATGCACGAGGCAGGTGATACTATGCTCAATTTGGGGTCACCACAGTAGACTGACTAATTAATGGACCGGACGCGATCGATGCTTTACATTACACTGTTTTGGGACAGGGAATGCGGCTGCCGGCCGGAACCAGGAATATATTCCTGTGACCCATTGTGAGTACCTGGCTTGTGGGCAACTACCAGGGTGCTGGGCTAGCCAGCGAGCAAGAAAATGGATAGTAGTTGTTTGTGCATGCATGTACATCTAGTTCTATCGGTTGCAAGACATAGGTATAAACATACGCATATATATGCCAAGGCATAATAATGTAGGTCTATTGTGTTTTTCTATTTCCTTCTGTCTTGTGTTTTGAGCCTTAAAACCCAGAACTATTTTTTCTTTTCTATTATCCAACTTAATACATTGAACTCGAGTATATCATGCTACACCGTACCATCCTTGGTCACTATTAGCTAGATATCCCAGATTGGGATGTTCTTGTGTACCACCATGCCTGGATAACCTAGTCTCCATTTCATTCCGGTTCATCCCCTCAAATGAGACGATATACAAACCTAATTGATAGGTCTCTGTGCTTTTTAATGTTGTATTTTCTTTTTATTCAAAAGACATGATTTACGACAGCGTTATTCGCCCACACAAGTTGGCGATCTTCCATAACGAAATCACGAAGAAGTACGAAACAGAAAAGAAGCAATATAGATAGACAAGACAACCTAGCATACCAAATATAGAAACAACTGATTATACACACATAATGATCTTTTGATCTCGGTGTTTCTTGGATCTTTTGATCAACTCATTCTAGGTCCTACAGATTTAGAATTTGAGGCAATATCTCCTTCACTTTAATTTTGAACTGATCACCTGGTGCCATTGTTTGAAGTGCTAAAGGTAACCTGTCCTATTTGAAATATTACATTTTAACGACACTTTCCCAACATCTATAATGTAATGCCTAATCCCAAACCGAATCAGCAGGGAATAATGAAAGTAATATAATCAGTATTTTATTAAAGAATTCAACTCATTTGCACGGGAGTGCCCGTGAAATCATGCCGAGTAGAGAGTGTTGGCCGATGCATTATGGAGAACCCTCGCTGTTGTTAGACGTATATCAAAAACCCATGAAGAGATTAAAGGGAGTTATTCCGCTGAGGCTGGATTATCTAGTCTCCATTCCATTGTAGATTATGTCTCCCAGACGCTTGATAAATCCGATTAACGACGGCTGGATGAAGTCCTATTAACATGTCGGTATTTCAAGAATAGTACTCATGAACACGACGCTTTTCACTAGCCGTCAATACTAATAGTGACGCACTTTAAAGTGGTGACTACTGGTCTGTGAAGGTTAAAAAAGGGAATCTCTTTTAGTCTGGCTGTCATCAGTGAGGCCCTTTGAAAGATTTTTAAAATGATGACACGCTTTCAATGTCTCTCAGTATTGGAGAAGACTCTGGGTATTGATGGTTTAGTACGTTGCCTGTTCACTGTGAAAGGTGAGATTCTTCTTAAATTTGTTCAGATATTAATGGTGCCAGACTGAAAGCTGAGGTGAAATCACAACAGGGAGGAATCTGTAAAGATATTGAGGGCAGTGCAAAAGTAAAGGCAGTGCTGCAATAAATCTTAGACAATTCTTGACAAATGACGTTTCAAAAACTAGATCCTTGGTGGACAATAAAATACCTCCGACGAATTGTGATACGTATAATTTCTCAGGACAAGTCCAGGACAAGTCATAGGGGACTAGAAGACAAGTCACCCCTCCAGGTAGACAGAGTTGAGCAATTTTCTGAGGCTCAACATGTCCGGGACATGTCCCAGGATCATGGCAGAATCGTTGCATAAATCTACGATCATTGAGATCCTCTAAAAGGTTCTTTCTATCTTTAAAGTGGGTTGCCCATGGCCTATGGTCAGGGGTGGTCATTGCCCCCCCTGGTGAAACCACTCTGCACTCGCGCACCCCTGCGCCACCTCTCCACTCTCGGCCGCACTAAACATCAAAGTGCGCGAGGTCGACACTGTCCTCTGTCTCATTTGCTTCTCAGGTCTCCTACACTCAACACATATTTTTCTATCGCTGCTTGGCTTATCGCCCATCGTACCTCCGGTCTCCATATTCCCCGAATATCGGCAGACGAGGACAGGGATACCAAGCGATTCAGTGTTTAAGGATATATCGTGCAGTTATGTTGACCAGAAGCGCTATGGTGGCATCCGCTGCCGCGGAGGGAGAAACGGACTCGGAGATAACCCTACCGCAGCAGCCGGCGGCCGAGAGCGACCACGTGGACTCGGTCTCTCAGCAGGGTACGAGCGCCAGCGGTCGTTCCCGGGCCTCACGGGTCACTACCATAGAGACCAACCTAACGGGCGTGCGGACGGACGTTAATGAGGTGAAGACAGACGTTAACGGAGTGAAATCCGACGTCTCAAAGATGTCCCGACAGATGGACGGCATGATGGACGCCATCATGTAGATCTCTCGGCCGACATCGCGGAGGAGCGGCTCACGGGCGTCGGCGGTGGCCGAACGGACACGGGACTGGGCCCAGGAGCAAACGGATCGCCTTCTACCCCCACCCCGGGCTCTCAGGGAAGCCTATACGACTGAAGACCACCTACAGCGGGAATTCGGCCGTGAGGCCATGAGACACGATTGGACCACTGGTAAGACCTCGTTACTTTCCGATCTTAATGCCCGCAGGCCGACCGCAAAGCCGTACATGTTCATGGACAGGGACGGTGTGTACACGCTGCACCAGAAATTGGACTTACGGTCTAGCCTCGGGCCCCTCGAGTACATTTCGTGTTTTGTGGCCCTATTGAGTGACGAACGTGGCTTGCACCCCGAGGATAAGGACCACATGTTCAAGCATTTATATCAAGTAACAGTCGACACGCAGGCACGGCCGTGGGCCGGCGTCAGACGCTGGTCAAACTACGTTTTCGACCAGGTCGAGTCCGGCAGGATGCGGTGGTCAGACCACGGCCGGATACAGGAGGAGCGTGTCCGGCTCGCGATGACCGCCGCCCACACCTCTAACGCCAGTAACAACACGGAGACCGGACGTGCCCGGGGGAGCGAGGCCCCGTGCCGGGACTTCAATGGAGAGAGGGGGTGCCGCCACCGCAGCGACCACACAGAAGGGGGCATCCGGTGGCTGCACGTGTGCACCTTTTGCGACTCGGTTGGCAGGAAGTGCGGTCACTCGGTGCACGCCTGCAACCGAAAGCTCACTTACGGCCATGGTTATGACAACACAGCGGCTCCCCCTGTACCCACACCACGGCGGGTACCACAGGTGGGGTACCAACTCCAGTCGACTACACGGCCGACGGCAGCACAGAGTGTAGTACAGCAACCCCAGCCGATTTAAAAATCGGGCAGGCCGCGCCCCGCCAGTAGACGAGGCGCGAAACACAGATGAAAGGGGGGCCGGCGGCACAGAGTGTTATGTAACCAAGCCGGCTCCCACACGTGACGTCACCGCTCACGTGACCCCCTCGGCACGTGGCCGAGGGGTAGTGGTAAACAACGACAAAGGAGCGCGGAATACACTCCCGGACCAGGAACGCCACCTTTCCCCCGCGCCGGCCACCCTCACCTGCGAGGCCGGTGTTAGTGTTACTGCGCCGGCGGAGTGGGAGAAACCTAACACTCCAAACTTTGAGGCTCTTAAGGAGATCTGCGAGACGGGGACTCACCGGGAGGGGGTGAGGACCGACCCCTACGCGTTCCAAGAACATCGCCGGCAGACGTGGCCGGACCTCACGGCCGTGGGGCCGGCCAGGCACGCGAAGATATACCGGGCTGTGCGCGACACGGGCATCCCCAACGCTCTCGGCGCGAGGATTGAGGTACCGTCTGATCTGAACTTAGCGGCATGGGACCATTACCTGGGGACCGTGGATGGTGCGCAGGAGCTCCTGGGATTCCTGCACTACGGCTTCCCCCTAGGATACCTCGGTCCGGTGAGCGATACTAGGGGCGTGCCCAACCACCCCAGCGCCACCGCTCATCCTGAGCAGGTGGAAAAGTTTCTGAGGAAGGAGGCAGCCTTCTCCAATATGATGGGCCCTTTTGTCGAACCCCCGTTCACCCCGTGGTGTCACGTGCCGCCTCTCATGACACGGGAAAAACGTGGGACGGACGATAGAAGGATTATCACGGACATGACTTTCCCGCGGGAGTGCAGCGTGAACTCGTTCGTCATCAAGAACTCGGTCTACGGACTGGAGCGAGATCACGGCCTCCCAATGGTTGACGAGTTCCTGTCCAAACTCGTTAAGGCGGGCACGTCGTCGTACATGTCGTCAATCGACGTGTCACGTGCCTATAAGAACTTTAGGTGCGATCCCCTCGACTGGCCTCTACTATGTTTCACATGGGAGGACGGGCACTACTGCGATACGGCCATGCCGTTCGGTGCCCGAGCCTCCTCCTACCACATGCAGTGTGTGGCGGAGGCCATCGTGGGGATCCTGAGATCGAAGGGAGTCACGGCCGCGATGTACCTCGACGACCTCATCATCCTCTCCGAGGACCGAGGTAAGGCGGCCGTGGACTTCGGGATTGCATGTGATCTGTTTGCTGAGTTGGGCCTCCCCGAGGCCTACGATAAGGCTCAGGAGCCGAGCCAGAAGGTCACGTGGTTGGGGATAGAGATCGACGCCCGTACCATGACTCTCTCCATCCCCACGGCCAAGCTAGAGGATATCCGAGGTCACGTGTCGGCCGTAGTGAAGCGCCGGACGCTGACGAAACGGCAGCTCCAGTCGGTGCTGGGCAGAATATTACACGTGGCGAGGTGTATACGACCGGCGCGGGCATTCGTATCGAAGTTGCTGGAGGCCCTCAGAGGGATGAGAGGTTTCTACATGAACATCAATTCGGAGATGCGCCAGGATCTGGATTGGTTCGTGCAGTTTGCCGAGGGCTGGAACGGCCGCGCCCTCATCCCTCGAGGCCCGCCGACGAGGAGGATCACCATGGATGCCTGCCTGTCGGGTGTTGGAGGAACTGATGGCCGCTTCTCCTACTCCGGCCAGGTGTGCCCCGTCCTCGACCCCGTGGAGTGCATCTCAGAGCTCGAGGCTCTGAATACCATATACGCACTCCACACATTCATCACAGACAGGGATCGGGGATCACGGATTGAGGTGTTCTGTGATAACCTCGGCACAGTACAGACCCTCAATAGTGGGCGTGCCCGCAACCGAGTCCTGGCGGAGTGTGCCCGCCAGGCATGGATGGTGCAGGCACGTCTGCAGGTGGAACTGGTCTTCAGCCATATCCCCGGGGTCTAGGACGGAATACGATAGGGCCACCTCCCTCATTCAACTTCATGAGCTGTACCCTATCGTACCATGTACCCATGCCTCATTTGTACCTGTACTCCGTCTCTTCTGCAGATCGGGCGCTTCTCTTACTCCAGGCGAAGGCATCTGCGAGGCAGTCAGAGGCGCGTGCCCCAGGTACGCTCGCCAACCAGCGGTCCGCAGTCACCACCTACCTGGCGTTCTGCAATCGGATGAGGGCGGACCCCGAGGCACCAACCGTGAGCCTGATCACGTGCTTCCTGGAATACGTGGCCGACCACGCCCCCTCGCCAGCTACGGTCGCCAACCAGCTGTCGCACGTCCGTGCACATCTCCGACTGACGGGGGGGGAGGTGCGACCAACAGAGGATCATCGGGTGAAACGTGCCCGCGAGGGCATGAGGAGGAACAAGGCCTACGTGCCGAATGTGAAGGCCCCTATCCCGATGGACGTGTTCAGAGCGGTCCTCGATGGGCTAACGGGATCCCCCCTCCATACGGCCATGAGAGCGGGCCTGCTACTGATCTTCTACGCGGCCCTACGGCAGGGAGAGGTGGCGCCGCAATCCGCTCGGGCATTCGATCCGGCTCGGCATCTCACACGGGGGGACGTGGTCCTCGGCTGCCGGCACGTGACAATCACCAAGGCGGCCAAAAATCTACAATACGTGGGGCAACAGAAAGAAATGCGCCTCGAGGCCGCGGACGATACCCGAGTGTGCCCGGTAGACGCGGTTCGAGGTCTACTACGGGCGGCCCCTACGGGTTCACTGCAGGACCCGTTCCTGACGCTGCCCGATGGAACGACCATCACATCACGGGTAATGACCAACGAATGGGACCGCCTCCTACAGGCCACAGGCCAAACTGTGAAGACGTACACCCTCCACAGCCTCACAAATATTATCACAATTGACAAACACATATCTATGTCAATTTCAATATGTGTCATCTTGTCACAAATCTTATCACAATTGACAAACACATATCTATGTCAATTTTAATATTTGTCTTATTATTGATATTCATGTATTTCTCTTATTCATATCAATAAGACTTAAATAAAATTTTATAAGCCCACTACGGCTTCCACTTTGTTTCATTGGGGATCTGGGGTAATGAGGATCGGCCTTCCGCATCAGAATAAGTCCATTTATTTTGGAGATATACTGCAGATGACAGTCAAAATAATACCTTATTTATACTACTTAGGAGAAACCCGAGTTAATTGAGTTGTTATTTATCCCAACATTATTATTATTTCTTCTTCTTCTTCTTCTTCTTCTTCTTCTTCTTCGTCTTCTTCTTCTTCTTCTTCTTCTTCTTCTTCTTCTTCTTCTTCTTCTTCTTCTTCTTCTTCTTCTTCTTCTTCTTCTTCTTCTTCTTCTTCTTCTTCTTCTTCTTCTTCTTCTTCTTCTTCTTCTTCTTCTTCTTCTTCTTTGTCTTCTTCTTTGTCTTCTTCTTCTTCTTCTTCTTCTTCTTCTTCTTCTTCTTCTTCGTCTTCTTCTTCTTCTTCTTCTTCTTCGTCTTCTTCTTCTTCTTCTTCTTCTTCTTCTTCTTCTTCCTCTCTCTCTCTCTCTCTCTCTCTCTCTCTCTCTCTCTCTCTCTCTCTCTCTCTCTCTCTCTCGCTAGTGACTGACTCCCATCCATACTGGTATTCTGCAGCGATGCCCTTTCATTGGATATCACAGGAAAGGTCGGATGCATCAGCACAAATATCCCCTTTTACTGCGCATCTCCTGTGCTATGTAATAAATAACCCCTACACCCCAAAGCCGCATAGTGTCACCTAGGTTACACATCTCCATCCGCTCCTAAGCTACTCACTCACGCAGATTGCTTGAGCATGGCAAGTATTTCTGACATTAATACCATTGAGCGGGTCGATACAGTCTGATAATTGCGTATGATGCGTCGGTCTGGTGATTATTTCACTATTTTCATCTAATATAATGAAATTACGTCGACCATTCTGTCTTTCTAATGGTTGTAATCAGGATGTCATCATATTTCTAATTTTATGCTCAAAGGGTTTGAACCAGGACTGATATATTATCATCCCCCAATTCAGAAAGAAATGCTTCATCTTCATATAAGGTACTTTTATAACTACAATACTCCTCTGTTCGGTACTCCAATTCCCTCGCGTTCCCGATGGGGGTGTGGGGTCAATTTTGCAATTTTATTCCCGAATAGCTGTATGCCTCATACTCTAAATCATTTATATAAAATATGGCTTACTTTATTAAACTTTAATTGGCAGGATCCCTATAGGGATTTATTTTTAAATTCCGAGATGCATCATCGTTTTAGCACTCTCTTGTTTTTTTTAGGAGAACAGAATTGTTTTTGTATAAGCAGTGTTAAGATTTACATCAAGATATCCTTCAGTATCTTTGAAGCAACATTATACATTGCTGGTAAATCAACAGCCAGTCATAGTGCAGATCGCACAAGCCAAACCTTCTCTGGGTCATAGTCATACCCTGTACTCCTGCGTCTCAGTTCAGACTCCCTTACTCCTCTATACTCTGGCTATTCTACGTCCCCAGCCTTTACGGCCAGTAGTTGATGGTTCTCGTAACCCAGTAGCCCAGCCATTGCCCGGGCTATACTTGTCTGTAACAACCTGGACCCTATTTGAGGTCTGAGCAGCTGTGGGCCACTCAGCAGGAGCTGTTTCTGGGATAACAACATGTATCATTCACCAACACCCACATTCACCTAACTAATTACCTTTAGCAATAGTTTGTAAGTGAGTAATTCATATTCAGTTCGACCACAAATTACTCCGAGTATGGACCTGAGTGCTGCAGTCACTAAATATAGAATGAGTTAGTTATATCGGCGATTGATCATCATTTGGGTACCGATAATATATCACTATTGAACTGTTGGGTACCGATAATATAGCACTATCGAACTGTTGAAAGATTTGTTGATTATACTCGGATAGTCGCGGATTGACAAATAGGGAAAGAACAGGCGAGCCACAAAGAGATAAGTCTTTCCTGTATTTGTGTACATTGTCGACGGACATTTTGGAGGCAATTTGTGATTGATTGATGTTATCCGCATTTGAATCAGGCACCTCTCCTTTACATGCGAATTAATCGTCTGCCTTTATTGTTTACATACATATATTTAAGTATATTGGAAGACGTGCGTATGTATTCGTCCAGCCTCTGATATATCTTTATAGACTTAACAAGGTATGACAGCATGCCACAGCTATGCCATCAGATATTTATATGTCATGCCTGGCATATGAAGTTGAACACGTGACCTATTAGAATAGAATCTAGACGTCACTTTAAATGAACAATCGTATGATATTTTCTGACGTTTCTTGATAGTTTGTGTACATGAATGAATGTGTTTGTGCTAAGATATTAGTATACATCATAGAGTGGTTCTTTTTCACATGGTAAATATCAGACCAAATCCCATGAGTGTCCGAGATGGTGGTCGAAGTGGATGTCCTGTGTCTTTAGCAGATAAGCTACTACCAAATAAACTTTTTTATTACCTGTTAAAATATCAGAACTCGCCATTGCTTGTATCCACAGTTGGATATCATCCAAAAGTAGTACAGCATGTACAGCTTTGTAGATTGCCTTTTCACATCCTCTGTACGAATAGATACATAGATGCCGTACAAAATGACGCATGTATTCATGTATTCCTATCTCTATCACCAACAGTGGAAGCCCAGGATATGAAATGCAACAGGACGCAAAGCAATCCTTTATTTATTAGTAGAGGAGCAGATCTGAAAATATAGGATTTTTCTTGCCGGCTCGCCACAATGGTTATCGCAGTTGATTCTGATTCCAGGGACTCTATACTTTTTGGTTTGGGTGCTCTGGCGTTGCAGACCTTTCAGCATCACTATTCTATTTGAGGTCAAAGGTCAAGGTCACTAAAATTAAGGGACCCTAAAACTTTTAGACACATGTGCTTCTTACTCTGAGGCTTTTTGAGATAGGGATTTTATATTACACACCCATGTGAACCAAACCAGGGCCTTTCATTTCCCACAAGGACATGACCTTGAGTCAAGGTCAAGGTCACCATTTTCAAGGTCAAATGTCAACTTTTTGACTTTTTTTCAAGATATGACTATGTTTCAGTTGCTATGGCAACTACATATATGAGCTGGTGGTTGAAGTAGCAAATTAATAATGTTCTCTGAATCACTAGCTTCAATTTGGTACCCTATATGCCCATACATGTGACCTAGGATACATGTTTCAGCCAGCTGAAGGGAAAATTGGATACCCATCAATTGATGACTCTATAGGAATTACTAGCAAAATGGTACAAATCGCATGTTACTTATAAAATGGATGGTGAATATCTAATGAGATGCTAAAAGTACAGACTTTGTATTGAAGTTAATGGAAGACTCATCAATGAAGTTTGTAAAGCTTTATAGACAATGACCTTGACCTAATTTCAAGGTCAAATTTTAAAGGTCAAATCCAAGTATTTTTTTATTATCTACCCCTTTTTTCTTCTATAAAGCTTACTAAATGTTTAATGAAAAATCAGTGATGTAGTGTAACTAGCACCAATATAACATACATATTAGATTTGACTTTTACCCAAGGTCAAGGACAATAATCTCAAGGTCAAAGTCTTAAAACAACCACAATGGAGAGGGACAGAGCCCAGAGATTCTAGGCTTATGATACATTGAGGTTCTTGAATTATGACATTTTTCAATGAAGAAGGCAGTATGATGTATTTTATTTCAAAGGTCATTTAAATGACCTTGGATTTTTCTCAAGGTCAAATGAATGGATCTAAGGTTAAATGGTATGCCTTAATTACAGACATTTAAAGTCTAATAGATCAATGCATCACTGATAAAGATGCTAAGGCTGTCCATAGGAAATATCTTGTAAATGCAGTTATTATGAATGAATGACCTTCAAATGACATTGAATCTGCTGCAGGACAAAGTTCTTCACATATCAAAATAATCAACAAGTCTTAATAAGTAAACATTTCACCCACATCTGAACAGTTAATTTGCTGAATCTTGTAGATGTAGATGACTGTGGCCTACAAATATTCCAACCTAAAATCTTGGAATTTCACATTCATTACTACTAAATATATGCATCTTAAGGTCATGCTCCCACCAATCTAAATCTATACTTCACCAAGACAAATAGTATACCTTGTTGCATATGCACTTACTACAATGTTTACATCTAAGTTTCAAAATTTGTATACATTTAGTGATATATATGCATTACTGGTATTTCTTTAGATATTCACAAGAAAATTCCCAACATAAAACTTAACTTCTATCATATTACTTCTATGAGGTAAATCTTTGTTCTTTTCCATAACAATTATGCCTTATGTCAAGTCTGTTATAATCACTAGCAAATAATTACATAGACACCAGATAAAGGCCAATAACCAAACAGAACATTGTGTCTAAATATATGAAGTATCTACCTACTATTAAAGCAAAAACCTTAGATTCCTGCATTCTTCCAGCTTTGTTAATAAAACTCTTACTTAATTAGATTAAATTGTAAAATTGTAGCTTTCTAAAATTACACATTTATACACATGGAAATATTTACAATTTTTCAGTATGAGACATTAATTTCGAGTTGAGATATTTATGATTTCTACTTGTCAGAAATGTCAGTACATTACTTTATATACAATATACAATAGTCAGTTTCAAGGGTGCAGGCCATTATGGACACTCTTATATGTGCTTTGGTCTGTGCCACTTTTAGTGTGTTAAACATCCAGTGGAAGCCTAGGGCCAATTGACTTAACTCTTTTCTTATAATAAACAAGCAGTTCAATGAATGCACTTATCATATTTTGGTCCTCATTAATATTTTGTAGAACCATGTATTTGATAGATGCTACATTAACTAAGTCAACTAGATCTTGGAGTATCCTGTTTTCATTGTATAGTGGGGATGTTATTTATAGAAAATAATATTTTGGCTAGGTCAGTCTTACATTCTGATGTTTGTGTTAATGATAGAAAGGGTCATACTGATATTGACCATGGTTAACATGGGATTTGGTGTGTGTGAGGGTTGTTGCAGCCATCCTCTCCACAGCAGAGGCAAGCTGGTGTACATGATAAGTTATTCCTCCTGCAGGAACAGTGCCCTGTGGAACAAATTGAGATTTTGCAAACACAAGAGGTGAGTTCTACAAGTCCATTAGGAGCTGGTTCACCTTCCATGAGTAGAGGGGCCATCTCACTGTCCCAGCCATTTCCCTCCGGGGATGGTAGCTTCTGTTTAGCAACAAGTGCCTCGGACCATACATGAGCTTGATAATTGGCTCGCATGATGTGGAGCTTCAAGGTTGAAGATGTAGGTGGCAGATTTTCATTCTTTAAACCCTTTGATGAGAAAAGCTGGTATCTTAGCTTGTTGATGCTTCTTGTATTTGTTCTATCACCAAAGAGAGCACATACAAATGCCTCAACTTTTGAATGCACTGAGTCTTGCAAAGGTACTTCTTTTCCTAGTGCTTTGATTGCTGATTCATGTTGTTGTGAATCTTTAAGTGTTAAATAGGCATTCTCCTTGCTGATCCCAAATAAGCTGGCTGTTGTATCACATCCAGTAATAGAATGCAGACCTAGTATTCCATCAACAATGGATGAGTTAAGATCACGTGCCAGCTGATGTATAGGCAACACATGTGAAGCAGATGAAAACCAAAGTTCATCACAATGAAGGTTTGCAAAATGATGAAGACAGATGGCAGCTACATCAGTATCTGGTGACATGATGATAATCTTTGGGTGAGTGACTGATGCATACCTTGCATGTAGGAGCATTCTTGTATCTGCCTCCTCCTGATCTGTGGCTAAATCAGGTATCTCTTGGCATTTCCCATTCTTGACTATGTATGCTTTGTCTGTCCTTGTGACAATGAACTCATATCCTGGTGGTAGTGTAGCCATGGCAATTCTCTCCCAATCTTCAGAGAGGAAAATGCCCAAATTTCCTTTTGTCTGTGGATTTGTTAGGGCCTTGGAGAATTGTTTTGGGAGTGGTGTATCATGCTTGAGGATCTGTATCTGAAGAGAATTTGAAGCTCCTCTCCTACGACGTTCTTCTTCCTTAATTGATCTTCTGTCGTAGACATCATTGATCATCTCAATTCTGGTGCAACCACCCTTGAAATGGCTTGAGATTTTGGAGGAGTACAGGTGTTCTGATAGCTCTCCAAAAGTTGTTAACCCTTTCATATTTGTAGAATGAATAAGACTCATCATATCAAAGATTGTGGCAGTAGGTTGGCTTTCAGTTGAATGGATTGACATTGTTGGATCAACAGACTGTTGTAGCAATTTCAAGAGATCTGACTTCCCTGGCTTACGAAGTGTTCCATCAGAATGAGCCAGAGAATAAGGAACAATACTCAATTCATATGTGAACAGATCCTGTAGGTTAACACTGCGCTTTGAAGCCACTACAAGCAGCCTTCCAAAGAGATCTCTGTCAGCATTGATGGCTATGGCTTTCTCTTCCTTAGATGATACAACTTTTTTGTTTAGTGATGAGAATGTCTGCAGATTTTGCCGAGGAATTGCTGACCAAAAGTTGCCCTCCTTCACTTTACCTAGGAAGGTCTCCATCCAGCTAATACCAGCATTGTAGCATTCTAGAAGTTTAGTGGAGACATCAAGTGGTGCAACTAACCCAGTAGAAATATTCATCAGGGGTATCTTCTCATCTCTGGTGGAAACTTTTAGAGTGAATGGGTTCTGTATTGGTCCATTCTTGATGGTATCTACGATAGCGTCTATGTCTTTTACATCTCGCTTCCCCCTCCTTCCAGCATCTTTATAGGTCCCACCAACATTAGTCAGATCACATATTGATTTCAGCTTTGCTGCAATTTCGGCCTTTTCATGATAGGTTACATACCACCTGGCCATGGCTGATGGTTTTTGACTTAGTCCTTTTATGCCACCATTGGTCTTGCTGTCTAGATTTATGCTCTGCTCAAGAGCCATGTCAGTTGAAACCTGACTGAAGCTTTTGTTGGTGTGACTGACTGTATGTTGTCCATTGCAGAAGGCATCATAAACTTCTGGATGAGACTGCCTAAGCCCCTTCATGTCGGCCATGTAGATAGTGAGCCACCTAGAATAATTGTGCCTATCTGCGATGAAGAAATATGGCATCATTGCAGACAAGACATCAAGATGGAGCTGCCAATTTCCTGATCTTTCTGCTTTGATAAATTCCTGCAGCAATTGAATCATGTCAAGTAGTCTTGTATAAAACTCAAAGAGACATGACTTGGTGTTGGCTTCTTCTTTAAACCTCTTGAAGTCATCATGTATAAGTTCGATATGGGAATCAAGAAAAGCAAGTAGTCTATCTGTACTATTCTCTGTACCAAGGTGAGATCTGGCTTGTAGTAGGTCCTCTGTTAGTTGCTTATCATTTAGAAATGCTGGCGCAGTTTCTAAGTACTGTTCCCATTGCAACTGAAAGAGGGCCTCAGACAACAAGGAATATGCACGCATTGATTGGTTGTAGCACTTTCCTTGTAATGCCACACCTGCTGTGTTGCTACCATAAACATCTGATTCAATTAAGAGGTCTTCCAGTCCAGCATCTTTGTAAAGCTTACCAATGATGGCTAGATAGTTGAGAATGATGTGGAAGCCTCCCAATCGAATGACAACATCTTCAAACTTGTTGTGGTGGCACCACTGAACTTCTTTTGCTTTGATATAGATGGCAAGGTCAAATGTTATGACTGTGTCATCTTGTCCTAAGGCCCTTGATGCCTTTTGTGCATATTCCATTACTGTGAAAACTGTGTTATAATCAGTTGATGGTGCATTGTACAGTGGGTAGTATCCAAATTGTGTGCACTCAGATCTGTCACAGTTTGGGTAGAAATTAGCATGGAAGCTGGTCCAACCTGGGATAATCTCATGCTGATTTGTTGGGAGATCCAAGGCAAACAGTTTTGAAGGTGTTAGTCTTACGAGTTTCCATGCAAGATCAAGAAGAGTTCCATCCATGAGTTCCTCAGCATTCACATGGTACCAGGACAAGTGAATGTTTCTATACTTCACAGGAGGAACAGGCTTTTTGTTCCCCATTTTTATATACTTTATTTCTCCTAGTTTGGGTGGTATCTTCAGAGATTTCTTTCTGGCCTTCTTCTCCCTATTTGCTGGATTCAAATGTTCAATGCTTCGCATTACACCATTAAGATGTTCAAAACAGACCATAGAAGTACCATGGGTGGTTTTTCTCCCATCAACTGTTTCTTCATGCAAATCTAGGTTGTCCACCGCAAATTGAACAAATCCATCTCCTTTGATGTTGGAGGGTATGTACACTTCAAAAAGGTTGCTTCTTGTAAGAGTTTCTTCAGCTAACCCAGTCTCCAATATTTCAACATCATCATATGAGATTCCATGGCCCAATCTGTTTAAAATAGTGATCAACTGTTTTGAGCCAGTCAAATGATGAATAGCAGCAGATAATGCTACCTGTATTGCTGGCTTCACACGAGAATATGTGCCACTATAGATGATACTATGGCAGATGGCAATAGCTCTACGTTTCCGCAATGGCTCATCCTCCTTACTTGAATCACCTCCAATGAGCTCCCAAATAAAGTTGAATAATTTATCAGGGATCATTTCACGACTTTTTTTAATGGAGAGGTCTTCAATATGAAGAGATGCCACATCCAAACCTTTGCAATGTTTTATTTCTTCCCGAAGTGTTGAACATACTCTCCTCTGAAGAGACTCTGAAGAAATTTCATCAACTTTGTCATCAATCTGCGTGTCGGAAAGATTGACTGCTACATCAATGACATCAGACATCTTCATTGATTGATGATATACAATTTCCTTTGTGATATTGCCTTCTGACAAAGTCTGGAAGAATAAGTGTCCCTGAAAATAACTGGAAAGGTGTTGTTCTAACCTTTGCTTTCGATATCTATTTGGGTAAGCTACACCTTGTTCTGCTAGTAATGTGCGATATTGAAACAGCAGATCATGAGTTGATAAGACCTCTCCACTGAGTAGAGCAGGTTCTACCTTTGTTAGTAGCTTTTCAAAGCAAATGTTGTATACATCAGTGGGAGTATTTGTAGGGGCAGTGATTTTTTTTGCCATATACTTGGAATTGCATCCATGGTGGTATTTGGCTCCTAACTTTGTCAAGTTCATCTCTTGTATATGACAAAGGAGATCAATGTCATTTTTCAGCAGGGCTTGATTCTTGATTGCATCACCACCACTTTTCACATTAAGAAGTTTTTTGTCATTTTTGTGATAATGTTTCTGACAATATATACATCGATCAAATGTGAAAGGTTCTTGTCGAATACATTTGGGGCCTGATACAGCTCCTTCAATTGGTTCATCAACATTGAAGCATGACAGTATAGGCATTGGCCGCTTTCTTGGTAGAAGATTTTTTACACCATCTCCTGCTGCCATTTTTCACCTGGAAACAAGAATGCCTTAATGAGTAAAATATAAAACACTATCAGCCTATGAAGTCACTATGCAGGCCGTTGGTCATTTCAAAGTAAATTTGAGGAGAAATAGGGTCCAACCTTCATGTTGCATCTTTCTATCAAAGAATCAATGTCTACTAAACTTGTTATTGAATATATATTGATATTCAATTATCTTTATGAATTTATTATGAATTTCTGAGGCACACTGATCTGACTTGACCATGCCCTGTCCACCTTGCAAAGTCCTTCAAAAAATATGTATAATTACCATATGGATACATGCTAATCAATTTTTTCCATGAAAAATTAGAATTACAAGAGAAAAGATTGCATATAGGAATATTGAAAATACCATTTTTTTATCAAGTAGGGCAAAATATTCAAGCCTATACTGCTAGGGGTTGGGTGTAACAGGCTGATTTTCATAATTTTACTATTTCATCAAGTGATTTGATATATAATTCTTAATGCTATTTCTTTATTCACATACACATCTTATATATGATGTTAAACATTAGTTCTGTAGAAGATTCATCTTCATTGGTCTATTATTTCTGATTTAAGTAAAGGAATGATTTCTAATACTTTTCATGTTGAATTAATATGATAGAGTCAATTACAAAAAATCCAATAGTATGCATTATACAGAAGGGGAGGTAATAACTGTATGATGCATTAAAGGCCTGCAAACTGGTCATTTTCAGGTATTGTCAATTAAGAGTTAACATTGTTATTTATGAGTTATTCTAATGCCAAATGAGTAAATTCAATATTTTGTACAGTTTTTACAATCCTAACGAGTAAAGTAAGCCAATTTACAAATTTACATAGGAAATGTACTGATACTGCATGAAAAACACCATTTTACATATGAATTAAATTCTCAACAATTGCCATGGGTTTTACAAAGTGAAACTCTTACTTCTAGAATGTCTATATCTTCTTTTATGATATTATCAAAATATCTCTCTCTTGATCAAAAACTAGCTTGGTAACCCGAGTTTCTAAATTACCTATTTGTTCTATAATACTAGGAGATCATAATTTTCAATTTCACGGAAATTGTCATGGTTTTACTGTCTCCAGGTAAATTGTCCTTTTCGCCTTCAAGGACTATTGTCATATGGAACATGAATTATTGTCTAAAATGAAATTTGCATTAAAATAATGCTTACAAAGTGTAATGCTGCACACACTTTTTCTGTATTTAAAATTTACCTGTGTTGTCTACGTGAAAACCAGGTAGTAGCAGGCTTGCAAGTCATTGAATGAGATGAATGACAGCCTCAATCTGACAAAAGAAATGTGACACAGATCATGTGCTTTAAACATTTGAATACAAGGACACATTACCATATAGTTGATGTTATCTATTGTAAAATACAACTTTCAGACAATAACTCCATACATGTGGTCAACATCATTAAATGGCAGCAAATGGACTATATTTTGAATATTTCTATAGATCATTTTTGGGAATAGTTTGAATATTTCTGATGCATCTATGGTATTATAGGGCACAAATGAGAATCTGGGAACAATTCTTAACTCCAATCTTTAGACGAATTATGCCTATAAACGTGAAAGTCACATTATGACACTGTCATAAAATCATGCATAAAATGAAATTTAGAAATTGCAGAATAAAAGAGCTCTCATAGTTTTGAAATACTCATATAAATGCATCATCCCACCATAAAAGGAAAAGGCCTACATGGCTTCCTTTATACACTGAACTCAATTTGTGTTATTTTGCTGTAGTTTTGGCAGTCACATTACAACACCCTTTAAGTTATTAATAACTTAATTTTCCTTTAGTATTAGCAAAAGTTCATTTATGGTAATTGAGGGTATATATATACCTACAAAATAACGAGAATGAAGTGTTTATCTTTACTAGAAAAAAAGGTTATGACCCCTCTATGGATATAGGATGTCAGTTGTAGTAAGGAAAAAAAGTAATTTTCTAGTTACGTTTTTATCTAAATGTCTTGTGAACCTGTATTATAAAAAAGGGACAACTATATGTTGCTATAACAACAAATATAGCTGAATCTGAGAGGGGGATCATAACATGATGTTTTTATTTTCATATCAACCCTGAGATAAAGGTATTTATGGTAGTAGTTCTACACATTAGTCCTAATATATAAAAGAAATTCATGATCCTCTGTTTAGATTTTTTTGCATTTACTGCTATTTTGTGATTTTTGACCATGTCATTTTGCATTTTACTTGACCAAATCCTAACATTTAAGTGAAATCTCAGTTTAGCCCTACTAATTGGCTTTATAATGATATTTTGATGAAGTCTCTGCAACAATTATTACTCGATCTATCAACAATTTTGTGTGTTCATTTTGTGGAAATTTGAACAGAATCTCACCTATCTGTTGCTAGGGAGTAGATTATATCTGTTTACTAACAGACAGCATATTCTTTAACATTTCTGTCATTTTAACTATATACAAAACATATTTAGTTTGATTTCCTTTACAAATTTCATTGAAGCCATTGCTATTGCATTATTTGAAACTAGATTGGAATAAAGAAAATACCTTGTGTCATATAAAAGAAGTGAAAAATACTTACAGACAAGTGCACAGTCATCTTTGCTGTCGGCCATCTTGGTTGCTACCAGGAAGAATGTGTCTCACCAAATATATACCCTTGCAATATTTCAAAGGCAAAAAAGTGTTGGATGCAGGGAAAAATATCATGTGTTTGAATAAGTGAATTGCCAACTTCAATTGTTCAGATGTGGCTCAAATCTTAAATGTTTACTTATTAAGACTTGTTGATTATTTTGATATGTGAAGAAATTTGTCCTGCAGCAGATTCAATGTCATTTGAAGGTCATTCATTCATAATAACTGCATTTACAAGATATTTCCTATGGACAGCCTTAGCATCTTTATCAGTGATGCATTGATCTATTAGACTTTAAATGTCTGTAATTAAGGCATACCATTTAACCTTAGATCCATTCATTTGACCTTGAGAAAAATCCAAGGTCATTTAAATGACCTTTGAAATAAAATACATCATACTGCCTTCTTCATTGAAAAATGTCATAATTCAAGAACCTCAATGTATCATAAGCCTAGAATCTCTGGGCTCTGTCCCTCTCCATTGTGGTTGTTTTAAGACTTTGACCTTGAGATTATTGTCCTTGACCTTGGGTAAAAGTCAAATCTAATATGTATGTTATATTGGTGCTAGTTACACTACATCACTGATTTTTCATTAAACATTTAGTAAGCTTTATAGAAGAAAAAAGGGGTAGATAATAAAAAAATACTTGGATTTGACCTTAAAAATTTGACCTTGAAATTAGGTCAAGGTCATTGTCTATAAAGCTTTACAAACTTCATTGATGAGTCTTCCATTAACTTCAATACAAAGTCTGTACTTTTAGCATCTCATTAGATATTCACCATCCATTTTATAAGTAACATGCGATTTGTACCATTTTGCTAGTAATTCCTATAGAGTCATCAATTGATGGGTATCCAATTTTCCCTTCAGCTGGCTGAAACATGTATCCTAGGTCACTTGTATGGGCATATAGGGTACCAAATTGAAGCTAGTGATTCAGAGAACATTATTAATTTGCTACTTCAACCACCAGCTCATATATGTAGTTGCCATAGCAACTGAAACATAGTCATATCTTGAAAAAAAGTCAAAAAGTTGACATTTGACCTTGAAAATGGTGATCTTGACCTTGACTCAAGGTCATGTCCTTGTGGGAAATGAAAGGCCCTGGTTTGGTTCACATGGGTGTGTAATATAAAATCCCTATCTCAAAAAGCCTCAGAGTAAGAAGCACATGTGTCTAAAAGTTTTAGGGTCCCTTAATTTTAGTGACCTTGACCTTTGACCTCAAATAGAATAGTGATGCTGAAAGGTCTGCAACGCCAGAGCACCCAAACCAAAAAGTATAGAGTCCCTGGAATCAGAATCAACTGCGATAACCATTGTGGCGAGCCGGCAAGAAAAATCCTATATTTTCAGATCTGCTCCTCTACTATATGCCCCTCATATATCTACATTTTCGTGCACCGTGCAGCCTACCCAGCCTCCGTTTATACTCGTCTCCACCTCGTGCACAGTAGGACTGCCTCCGTCTAGTCACTTTTCCAGCAAGTCATTTCGGTACTATTGTGTAAACAACAACCGATGTCTGAGGACAAGAGGTCTGATCCTATTGCTATCATAGTCCCATTGTCATCCTGCTTCTAGATGTATGGCTTTCCCAGCATAAAAAAGTAATATCAACGGTGAATGCTTTGTCTCCTGTCTAAAACGGAGGCCATTATTCAAGGAGAGGCATTCGAAGCTAAGATTACCTCCATGTCATTGTCAGTCTGCATGAGCTTTATCTTCCCCTTCTCTAAAGACTTTCTCTTTTCCTTTTAAAAAGTTCGATTTTATATTCTGATAACAATGTATACTAAGGTCTTGTTTCTTTCCCGAATTGCCATAGCATGTGGTTTGATATAAGTGATTCCCAGGGCAATAGTACCTCCTGAGCAACTATCCTTTAGATATTTTTTTAACGTTTTTTCACATTCATAAACTGCTCAACGGCTGCTGCGTCCGAGCAAATTCAGATGGAACACGGAGAATGATTATGCTAGACGTATGTTCCAGCTATCTCAATATGTCTAATGCAATTTTCAGAACGTAGAACTCAATGCCTTTTTATGATATCATTGGTTTAAGTTTGGCTTTTATTTTTTATTTTTTATCTACTTTGATAAAGCGCCTATTTTAATGACGGATATGGTTGTTTCACATAATTGTCATGTGATTAGATTCAGTCCACTTTGTTTTTTAAAAGGTTCAGTGAACTGTGAAAACTTCAAGTTTCAATGATTGACAAAATTTGTGAATAGCACAATCATCCTGACTAGATCTAATTTTAAGAATCAAATATGTAAAGTATATATAGGTTTAAATGGGAGATGAGGCTCAGGGGAGCGGTGGTGGTACACCCCACTGCGGGTCTAGGCGGGCACAACCAACAACCTCCAGGGCTCCGGTCACTCGCCCTCTGGTGCATGTGCAGTCAGCACACGCTCTGCTTTACACTCTAAGCATCACCATGGCGGACGGGATGGAGTCCCCCTCCGACTTTTACTTCACAACGTGGGCCAAGGCATCAGGCCTCAAATGAAAGACAATGGAAGTCCTCATCCAAGACGACTATGCGGACTACAATATCCTAATAATCATGACAAAGCAGGATGTCAAAGAGATCTCACACCTCAAGACAGGCTAGGAGACTGCAATAGGCACTAGCTACACTAGGGAACCACAGGTTTGTGGAGTTCATCACAAAATGAATTGAGGCTAATAAATTGTAATATGTTTTGATATGTTTCAAATTTGTTTATTTCATCATTTATTTATAAAGATTTCATGACTGTTTTAGTTTTGTGACTAGCTTCAGTCTGTGACATATTTTGAGATTTACCTAATGTGGCCGAGATTTTGGTTTCGGTCCATAAAAGACTTTGCATGCTCTCAATTATGTTATTCGTTGCTGTTAAGTAGATAGTATCGGTCTTGCTAATGGTTTCAGCATTGGGGGCGCCTTTACCATTCTGCGTCCCTTTTATAATCAGTTACAGTTTTCTACATGATTTAAATCTGTAACTTCCTACGGTTTTGTAAATGGTTCAGTTGTGTGCCATGTCATCTCCTGACATGTTGGGGAGGTCAGAAAACTCTCGTTCAGCTGGTGACCACATGCAAACGACTCGTGTTACTGCATTAAATGCAACTCATAAGCATTAACAACCATTAACACTTGACATGTTCCTTTTGTAAGTCAGAGCAGGGGTTTTAAACCTAATATCAAGGTATCATGTTATAACGAGAGTTTGTTACCAAAGGTGTGAAGATTCTCTTCTAAATAAAATTTTTTTAATTATCATTCTAATTGTTTTTTTCTGAGGCGTTCAGGCTTGAAACGTAATCAGATGAATTCTATTTCTAAAGAATGTATTCAAAACCCATAGGACTCGTACAAGACGTCCAACAACAATATCAGTTGATTTTGCTTTTATTTGTTTTCCTTGTCAGTCAAATCAATATATTTACTTTAATCGACACGACAGGGTTATTATTCAAATTGAACAAAGGATGTTGCTTCTGCCCCGATTTTTTCCCCATAACATTTGATACCCTCATGGTTAATCCTAATCGTGATAATTTAATATCAACTTTAATACTGCTACTGTATATGAATTACTCGAATATTTACTCTCTGAAATAATCTTAGAGCATTACCATTGTCTGTACAGGCTCCAATTCTTCCAACTTCACTCTGAAATAACCATCTAGTATTGTTGCCACATATAGAAATACAACTGAGCGACTAGCTTCACTCTGAAGTAAACATCTAAATACACTATATTTGTCCAGCATCCTAGCAAAATATCGTTATTTGGCTGTGCTTTGACATTTAGTCAGGGGCTAACTGGAAAGAAAATACATATGCACCTGTGCCCACATAAAGCGACGAAGAAGTGCCTGTAGCACGGGATTGGAGGTGGTAAAACCACCGGAGGTCACACCCAATGACTCAGCTTATTTTATTGAACGCCTGAGGAGGAGAATGATGACCTCGAACAACGCATGCAAATACCAAAGTTTAAAGGAAACTGTTTTACCTGCTGTCTTCGACGAAGGTAATCTGAATCGGCATCCATTTTTAACGTTTTAAAATGCACATCAAAATGTGGCTGTAAGACTGGTACTTTAATCACATTCGCAATGCATTATCAGCATCATGGGGCCTGCATGAGATCTGAGACGTTAAATTGTCGAATTTGGCTTTGACCTCTTTCTAGGCGTCCTTATTTCTCCGAGCAACGTCCCTGTTACATTATCCTTTAGGTGTTTGTCTTGGGGATGCTTAAGAAAAGGGACATCGTTTCCAATTTGTAGTAAAGGTTTTTTAAAGGTTTAATGTCAGATTGGTTCTTTCACAAATCATGTCCTTTATCTGACTGTCAATTTGTCAAATTGAGGGGCTTGTCTTGTCGTTTCCTTCACAGCCAAATATTTGTTGGTGTTCTTCATTTGCCTCGTTCTTAAAGTGGATACCTATGCTTAATACCTGTAAAATGTATGATTAATTCATAGCTTAAAGAAATGAATAAATCAAAATGAATAAAGATTGCCGTCGTTCTGTTGATCCAAATCCATCGCTTTCGATTTTCCGATTTCCTTTCAGCCTTTATGAACGAATCAAACAGATCTATTCTGCCCAGAAATAACGTTCAATAGACCTTTAACCATATGGCCGGGATTGACGCTTGCTACCTGAATATACCATATAGCTGGCCAAATACAAACATGGAAACATATTCGTTATTTTTAATATTGTCCCCAGAATCGATTGCATCAGATATGGCATTCTAGCTATGATTTAATGGGTGAAACATTCGTATCTCTCAAGTAGTCCTTCCAATATGTGGTTATGAGTCCGTTTCCATTGGACGAGTATTGATCACCGATCTGCGGTCAGGACCCACCGACACAACATCGGCGAATGGAAACGGGCAGGTATTTGAAATGGTGACTCACTAATTTACCTAAAAGTACGCAATAACACCACCCCATACCAAATCAGACGGGGCTCAAAGTATTTCTATCAGTATGCACATGTAAAACGCATTGCAATCAAGGAATCCAAAAACCAAATTGGTTGCCCATGGCCTTTGGTCAGGGGTGGTCATTGCCCCCCCTGGTGAAACCACTCTGCACTCGCGCACCCCTGCGCCACCTCTCCGCTCTCGGCCGCACTAAACATCAAAGTGCGCGAGTGCGACACTGTCCTCTGTCTCATTCGCTTCACTGGTCTCCTTCGCTCAACACCTATTTTTTCTATCGCTCCTTGGCTTATCGCCCTCCGTACCTTTGGTCTCCGTATTCCCCTGAATATCGGCAGACGAGGACAGGGATACCAAGCGATTCAGTGATTTAAGGAATTATAGTATAGTTATGTTGACCAGAAGCGCTGTGGCGGCATCCGCACCCGCGGAGGCCGAGACGGACTCGGAAATAACGATAAGACAGCCGGCGGCCGAGAGCGACCACGTGGACTCGGTATCTCAACAGGGAACGAGCGCGAGCGCACGGACTCGGACTTCGCGCATCACAGCCCTGGAGGCCAACCTCGGAGGGGTCAGGACGGACGTCAACGAGGTAAAGACGGACGTCGGTGAAGTAAGGACGGATATGACTAAAATATCGCGCCAGATGGACGGCATGATGGACGCGATCATGCAGATCTCCAGACCGACCTCGCGCCGGGCCGGCTCACGGGCTTCCTCAGCGGCCGAACGGACAAGAGACTGGGCCCAGGATCAAAACGAGCGCCTCCTCCCCGCTCCCAGGGCACTCCGAGAGGCATACACGACCGAGGAACACCTCCAGCGTGAATTCGGCCGTGAGGCCATGCGACACGACCGCACAACGGGTAAGAGCATACTTTCTGATTTAAATGCCCGGAGGCCGACGGCGAAGCCGTACATGTTTATGGACAGAGATGGGGTGTACACGCTGCACCAGAAACTGGACCTACGGTCGAGCCTCGGGCCTCTGGAGTACATTTCATGTTTTGTGGCCTTATTGAATGACGATCGCGCCTTGCACCCCGAGGACAAGGAGCATATGTTCAAACACTTATACCAGGTGACGGTTGATGCGCAGGCACGGCCGTGGGCCGGCGTCAGACGCTGGTCAAACTACGTTTTCGACCAGGTCGAGTCGGGCAGGATGCGGTGGTCGGATCACGGCCGGATACAGGAAGAACGTGTCCGGCTCGCGATGACCAGTGCCCACACGTCTAACAACAGTCAAAACACGGAGACCGGACGTGCCCGGGGGAGCGAGGCCCCATGCCGGGACTTCAATGGAGAGAGGGGGTGCCGCCACCGCAGCGACCACACTGAAGGGGGCATCCGGTGGTTGCACGTGTGCACGTTTTGCGACTCTGTGGGCAGGAAGTGCGGTCACTCGGTGCACGCCTGCAACCGTAAGCTGACTTACGGACACGGGTACGACAACACGGCGGCTCCCCCTGTACCCACACCGCGGCGGGTACCCCAGGCGGGGTATCAACTGCAGGCTACTACGAGGCCGGCGGCAGCGCAGAGTGTGGTACACCAACCCCAGCCGAGTTAAAAAAACGGGCCGGCCGCGCCCCGCCAGTAGACGAGGCGCGCAACAAAGATGAAAGGGGTGCCGGCAGGACGGAGTGTTGTGTAACGAATCCGGCTCCCCCACGTGACGTCATCGATCACGTGACCCCCTCGGCACGTGGCCGAGGGGCAGAGATAAACAACAACATTGACGGGGGGAATACACTCCCGGAGGAGATACCCCCCTTTCCACCGGCGGCGGCCGCCCCCGGCCCTGTGGGGGATGATGGTCTCAGTCGCTTGCCGGGTGTTAGTGTTAGTGCGCCGGGCCGAGATCAGGAATCTAACACTCCCGACTTTAAAGCACTTCGGGATGTCTGCGAAACAGGAGTCCACCGGGAGGGCGTGAGGACGGACCCGTTAGCCTTCAAGCAACATCGCCGGGAGACATGGCCGGAGTTCACGGCCGTGGGGCCCGCCAGGCACGCGGAGATATACCGGACCGTGCGTGACACGGGAATCCCCAACGCACTCGGCGCCAGGGTCGAGGTGCCTTCGGACCTTAACCTACCTGCGTGGGACCATTACCTAGGGCACGTGGAGGAGGCGCAGGAGCTCCTAGGCTTCCTGCGATACGGTTTCCCCCTGGGATACCTGGGACCGGAGAGTGATACCAGGGGGGTGGCCAACCACCCCAGCGCAACCTCTCACCCCGTGCAGGTAGAGAAGTTTCTCGGAAAGGAGGCAGGCTTTACCAATATGATGGGCCCGTTCGCCGAACCGCCTTTTAGCCCGTGGTGTCACGTGTCGCCACTCATGACACGGGAGAAGCGCGGGACGGACGACCGGCACATCATTACTGATATGACTTTCCCGAGGGAGTGCAGCGTGAACTCGTTCATCATTAAGAACTCGGTCTACGGACTGGAGCGAGAACACGGCCTCCCTACGGTGGACGAGTTTGTGGCCAAACTCGTCAAGGCAGGCACGTCGGCCTACATGTCGTCCATCGACGTGTCGCGTGCCTACAAGAACTTTAGGTGCGATCCCCTCGATTGGCCTCTGTTATGTTTCACGTGGGAGGGCGGGCACTACTGCGATACGGCCATGCCGTTCGGCGCCCGTGCCTCCTCCTACCACATGCAGTGTGTGGCGGAGGCCATCGTGGGGATACTATCATCAAAGGGAGTCACGGCCGCGATGTACCTCGACGACCTCATCATCCTCTCCGAGGACCGAGGTAAGGCGGCCGAGGACTTCAGGATCGCGCGAGACCTTTTCTCGGAATTGGGCCTACCCGAGGCACGCGACAAAGCGCAGGAGCCGAGCCAGACCGTGACGTGGTTGGGGATAGAGATCGACGCCCATGCCATGACTCTATCGATCCCCACGGCCAAGCTGGAGGACATCCGTGGTCACGTGTCGGCCGTAGCCAAGCGCCAGACGTTGACGAAACGACAGCTTCAGTAGGTGCTCGGCCGGATATTACACGTGGCGAGGTGTATACGTCCGGCGCGGGCATTCGTCTCAAAGCTACTCGAGGCCCTCCGGGGGATGAGAGGCTTCTACATGAACATCAATTCCGAGATGCGCCAGGACCTCGACTGGTTCGTTAAGTTTGCCCGGGGCTGGAACGGCCGTGCCCTCATCCCTCGAGGTCCCCCGACGCGGAGGATCACGGTGGATGCGTGCCTGTCGGGCGTCGGAGGAACCGACGGCCGCTTCTCGTACTCCGGCCAGGTGTGCCCCGTCTTCGATCCCGTGGAGTGCATCTCAGAGCTCGAGGCTCTGAATACCATCTACGCACTCCACACATTTATCACAGACAGGGATCGGGGATCACGGATTGAGGTGTTCTGTGATAACCTCGGAACTGTACAGACCCTCAATAGCGGGCGTGCCCGTAACCCTGTCCTGGCGGAGTGTGCCCGCCAGGCATGGATGGTGCAGGCACGTCTGCAGGTGGAACTGGTCTTCAGCCATATCCCCGGGGTGCAAAACGTCATCGCAGATGCCCTGAGCAGAGCCCATCTGTCGAGGACGGAATACGATAAGGCCACTTCCCTCATTCACATTCATGAGTTGTACCCTATCGTACCGTATACCCATGCCTCTTTTGTACCCGTACTCCGTCTCTTCTGCAGATCGGGCGCTTCTCTTACTCCAGGCGAAGGCATCTGCGAGGCAGTCAGAGGCGCGTGCCCCAGGTACGCTCGCAAACCAGCGATCCGCAGTCACCACCTACCTGGCGTTCTGCAACCGGATGAGAGCGGACCCCGGGCACCGACCGTGAGCCTGATCACGTCGTACCTGGAATACGTGGCCGACCACGCCCCCTCGCCGGCCACGGTCGCCAACCAGTTATCGCACGTCCGGGCACACCTCCGACTGACGGGGGGGACGTGCGGCCAACAGAGGATCACCGGGTGAAGCGTGCCCTCGAGGGCATGAGGAGAAACAAGCTGTACGTGCCAAACGTGAAGGCCCCCATACCAATGGATGTGTTCAGGGCGGTCCTCGATGCCCTGACGGGATCGCCCCTCCATACGGCAATGAGGGCGGGCATGCTGCTCATTTTCTACGCGGCCCTACGGCAGGGGGAGGTGGCGCCGCAGTCGGCTCGGGAATTCGACCCGGCTCGGAACCTCACTCGCGGGGACGTGGTCCTCGGCCGCCGGCACCTCACTATCACCATCAAGGCGGCCAAAAATCTTCAATACGTAGGGCAACAGAAAGTGATGCGCCTCGAGGCCGCGGACGATATCCGGGTGTGCCCGGTAGACGCGGTTCGAGGCCTACTACGGGCGGCCCCTACGGTTTCACTGCGGGACCCGTTTCTGACACTGCCCGATGGGACGACCATCACATCACGGGTTATGACCAACGAATGGGACCGCCTCCTACAGGCCACAGGCCAAACGGTGAAGACATACACCCTCCACAGCCTCAGGAAGGCCGCTGCCACTCAGGCCTTTGAGGCCGGAATACCTGAACTTAACATCCAGAGGTATGGAGGGTGGAGGTCCCAGGCTCACAGGGACTACATCAAAGTATCAGACCAAGAGACTGTCAACAAGTCTCTCATTGAGTCTCTCTCCTTCAAAAAGTGACTATAAAAAACTTTCCCACCCTCCTCTTCCCTTAACTATTGGCTTCTTGGCTATTTCTATTATTTTATTATTACATGTTATGTTTAACTATGTAATATCACATAATCTTCATTTATCTTATATCAAATATTATCACAATTGACAAACACATATCTATGTCAATTTCAATATTTGTCATATTGTCACAAATCTTATCACAATTGACAAACACATATCTATGTCAATTTCTATATTTGTCTTATCATTGATACTCATGTATTTCTCTTATTCATATCAATAAGACTCATAAAATTAAATAAAATTTTATAAGCCCACTACGGCCTTCACTCTGTTTCATTGGGGATCTGGGGTAATGGGTTGCCCATGGCCTTTGGTCAGGGGTGGTCATTGCCCCCCCTGGTGAAACCACTCTGCACTCGCGCACCCCTGCGCCACCTCTCCGCTCTCGGCCGCACTAAACATCAAAGTGCGCGAGTGCGACACTGTCCTCTGTCTCATTCGCTTCACTGGTCTCCTTCGCTCAACACCTATTTTTTCTACCCACCCACCCACTCCTTTTCTCTCCTACTCCTTACACTCGTAGGGCTATTTCTACTATTTTATTATTACATGTTATGTTTAACTATGTAATATCACATAATCTTCATTTATCTTATATCAAATATTATCACAATTGACAAACACATATCTATGTCAATTTCAATATTTGTCATATTGTCACAAATCTTATCACAATTGACAAACACATATCTATGTCAATTTCTATATTTGTCTTATCATTGATACTCATGTATTTCTCTTATTCATATCAATAAGACTCATAAAATTAAATAAAATTTTATAAGCCCACTACGGCCTTCACTCTGTTTCATTGGGGATCTGGGGTAATGTATGCTGACAGTCTAGTCATTTATTTGTTCAGCGCTGGATCGAGCACGTGTATTTTGATAAAATGTTGACATAACCTTTCTTAATGTTCTCACTTTTGAACAAGATAATTCCACGTCTGCCACATATGAATATTGTTTATATTCTACAATGTGGACTGTCATAGCAGGATCTCTAATTGGCTGAGAATACGTCACAGGGGTCCTGTTGAATAATTTTGTCAAAAGACAGTTCGGAGCCCAAAATGATATCATAGGACAGTTCCAGTTGAATAACATAGAAGGTCCTTCCCCAAGACTCTTCTAGCGGAGGACCATTGATAGTTTGGCCTGTGAGTGTTGAATAAGGTTGACCAACATCCTCCCTGACCCTCTTAGGCCTACTTAAAAGTGCTGTGGCAGGGGATACCAAAATAGGTGTCCTAGCTGAAACTTGTAGCCTTAAGTTACTTCATTTATGAATATTAATACGAAAAAGGTGGCCTAGATACCAAATTAGGTGTCCTGGCTGAAGTCTGTAGCCTAGGGGCGTTTAACTATGTATATCTGTAGAGTATATCTGTAGGAGATGTCCCAAGGGACTGAGGGTTTAAATGTGAGACAATCTTTGTCAGGGACTGTTCTTGCGTAGGGCCCTTTTAAGATCTAAGAGTTTGTCTGATTATTTTATAACATGCCTATAAAAGTAGAAAAAATTATAAATATTGAAAAGTATAATAGAAAGAAATAATAAAATGTGAAAATATTTGAATATCTTGGACTATCACATTTGTATTTGGTGTGTGAACCAATGAGAATTTACTAGAAGTTCTCCTTCCTGTAGGAGTAAATAATTTGAGACATATCCTTCCCAAAGAGAGGTCATAGAGGACACTTTGTACCTGGGATTTCTCTACCTTACAGGGACATGTGTTATTCAACGGGACAGGCCTACTCTCTTAAAAAAATACCTTCCCTGGGCTGACAGTTCTGCCGCTTCTGTCCCAGTGTAAGACACAAATTATTCAACAAGGCCATTGTAAACTTGGGTATGAAACCTTCAGCTTTGGCATGAATCTTAGAAATATTACAAAAATGAGCAGCGGTACTTAATTATAAGATTGTTAGTAAATATAGACATATCGTATAGGGTCTGGTCGATAGGATTTCAATTTATTTACCTTCCAATAAAATACCATATCGGATAGTGTATCACTTATCATACAAAAAAACAAAAGAACAATTCTGATGAACAGTATGTTTCCATGTTTGCTCTATGGACAATGTTCCTATTTCAAACATAGATACAGCGCGGTCCACATGTTTCCAAGCTGTGACAAAACCTCTCCTGTAGCAATTTCCTCTCATCCATCAGTTTAAGAAAGAGGTGTGGTTAAAGAGAAGGCAACAATTGTGCTCTCTATACTCACTCATTTCCATCCCTTAGATTATTCTGTGCAGATTCTGTTAAGACCCTGCAGCCTATTGTCTTCCTAGGCCCGTACAGGAAGCATTAATCTCCTGAAAGGATGTGGTTATGAAATATGAACTTCTTGCGGAGTCGATGCATTGTGTTAGCCGTCTTCTATACAATACAGAAGGCTAACCACTCTTATGATGTCTATTGTCGCTTGAGCAAAGCAGGTAGTAGTGGAATATTGGCACAGTTCGGAACACCAGCGAGGAAGCGATGAATATATGTTTATATGGCAGCTTCTCACATTCCTACCTATTTCTTCTACAGGAAAAGAGAGTAATATTGAACCCAACAAAAATAAGCTACGGAAGTATATTGTTGGTGTATCAATTGGTTGATGATACAGTGTGTGCCATAAAAATCCAAATGTTCTGCTGCATTGACACAGAATTAACCTTTCAGTGACTTAGAAAGGAATCAGGATCTAGTTACAAATATTGATCTTAACTTGAAAATAAATAAAATTATATGAATTTTCTTATGGAGTTGAATGCCATTTAATCTATGACTTCTGGCAAACTATATGTATTGAAGGTCTGAGATCAAACAAACTAGGTGAAATTTCTTTACATATTATCTATAAACATCCATGGTTGGCAATGCAGGACACAAGAAGGTAGGTCTGGATATATTCTCTAGAGGTACTAGCTGATCAATTAAACATGCCGTTGGCGTCATTGTATCTGGGCGTGGTGATACTTCAGTCAATAAAATATTATTATATCGATCATGAACGACCTAGTTTAGTCTAACAAGATTACGTCGAATTGCAATGAAAATACAATTACCCAGAAAGCACTAGAACCCATATGGTACTCTACAAAGATAGAAGTGGAATGCCTCAGAGGGTGTTCCTCTAGACCTGTGGATGTTTCAAGACAGCCAAGTGGTCAATATGTTCCAAGCCACCTGGCCCGTGAAAATCAGACAATGTAAATAATTACTATTGTTCACCTTTACTACTTTAAACTTAACCTTTTGGTCACTTCTGGTCCCTCTAGTAGATAACAGTCAGATCCAGGGCCCTGTTTCTCAGTCACGATATCGTCTTTGTAAGACATCTTACAGCTGTCAGTGTGCTATAGATAAGACATCTTAGGGAATCGGCCAACGATCGTCGCTGCAAGACACTTAGGGTGCAGCCAGGTGTGCTATAGATAAGACATCTTTAGGGTCACGTGGTTCAAAATGTCTTCCAAAGTGTCTTAGACCTAAGACATCTATGGACATGTCGTACAGAGTGCGCAACTTCATTTCCCGTGAGAATTAAGCAATGAAATTTTGACAAGAGTAAGGAATACATATAACCTATAATCATGCCAAATATGAAGAAGATCGGTCAGACCGTTCCGCTGTTATTTGTATTTGAATTTCGTCATAGCAATTGTCTGCTCTGGTGGCCAGTGTCTATCAAAGAGCATCAGAGCACACCTCGCTAAATTATGCGGCGACCTAGACATTGTCCCCAGGGAAATTCAATTCACTTAGTACAGTATAGCAGACTTTAGACTTTACATTACACCTGATGAAGGCCAAACCATAAAGGCCAAAACGTTGTCTTTTTCAAACTAAACCACAAACAAAAGTATTAATAAACATATCTAGAAATTGTTTGATGGTTATGTGAAATTTTCAAATTGAAATAAAAAGGAAAAAAGTTAGACATAGTCAGGTATCGAACCCCCGACCTTCAATTCCTGATGGAGGTGCTCTAACCACTTCACCACAAGCTTTCAACTACTAGGTATAAGCTACCCTGAAGCTGGTACTGGGCAGTCTTTGCTGTATAGAACTTGAGACAGTTCTATACTTGTCTTAGACAAGGACATTTTTAGCGGCGATCGAACGTGCCGCGCTGAAACATTGTCTATAGTACAGCCACCATTTTGTGTCTTGCAGATTGTCTTCCAATCGCAGAGATGTCTCAGGGTATCGTTGGCAGATTATGTTGTGACTGAGAAACAGGGCCCAGGTTTGTCTCATCCTGAGACTAGTTATACAATACATTTAAAAGCTCCATAAATCTTCTGTTCTCTAAATAATCAATACCAATTTGTCAATGCACCTCAGTAACATTTTGGCGCTTATTCCAATTTGTACTTACAATCCTTAATGCTCGTTTCTGCGTGAGCTGCAGTGAGTTGACATTTTTCTTTGTGGTATCTACGATAAAAGCACAGTATTCCATGATTGGGCGGATAAAGGCAAGGATAAAGTCAATAATTACCCCTAAGTATTTATACCTATTTATTACTTCAATACTTTCATTACCACATTGCATCACAGGACAATTTATAAGTTTGAGTTTCCCAGGAGAAGCATGCCACACCATCTTGGTTTTCTCAAAATTTATGGTTGTACCGGGACGTGGTCAATAAAACAAAAATTGTTTTCTGCTGTTTTCCTTCTCAATTCCGCCAAATATCTATTTCTGTTATTTCGTCTCTGTTAAACCTTTTCTTAACTCTGCTGTTTAGTACCTCTGCACCATTTTACAAGTCATAGTGGAAGAATCCTCCTAGGATTAGACTAGTAATCCAAGACATATCTTAGGACAAAAGACCTGTACTATACACCTATGCCTTAAAAATGCTTCAAATACCAACCTCTGCTATGCAAGTGGTAGTTGAGGCATACCACCATACTGTGCCGGTATGGTGCCATACCACCATACTTTGAATACTCAATCTGATTGGTTAAGAAAATCAACTGACCTATATATGATGCGATGCCGCGGACGTCGCGATGCCATGTGTAAACGGTTGTTACAAAATGTAAACAAAGACGATCGCAAGCAAATAATTACGCAAGCATAAAAAACATGAAAATATAGACAATAATGATCAAATAAGACTAAATAGCGATTTACAGCAATCTCACAACAAGTATATATAGTCCCAAGTGATATTACGATACATAGTGCTCAATAGGAAATATGTAAATGAATCATAATCAATGTCCGGACAAAAAAAATCAAACAGAAAAAATAATGAATAATATTATGAGACTAATATTTGCAAGGAAAAGAATTTTGTAAGAGTTTGAATTTTATCTACGAAATTATGGCTATGAATATTGCGGTGCACGTTCATAGCAGAAAGTGACTTCCGCCCTCCCAGGCGAGTTTGATTTTCACTTTGATATCGACTTATTTTAGTAAGTTTTTTTTAATATTTACGGATATTTAGAGGTGTATAGTACAAGTGAAACTTGTTAACCTAATTGGGCAGCATATTGTACCTTGTTACTTTCGATAGAATTATTGCACTTGCTCTGCGAGCTCGTGCGATAATTCTATTGGAAGTAATGCGGTATGATAAGCTGTCCCAATTAGTTTCCCTAATGTCCCCTTTAACAAATCGTGTCCCCCTTAGGGTGTGAAATCTTGTATGATTAGTCCCCTGGGACTGAATTCGGTATTTGGCTAGGAAAAAACAGACTGAAGGACAGCTGTGGGACCCCTATGGAAGAGAGTTCCTAAAAACTGCAGGTAGTGCCACATAGTGGGGGTTATGGTAACTAATTTCATAATTTTTAATCTAACTGAATATTTAAGATATATCCCCTCTAACATTGCCCTTTTGTGTTACATACCATGATATATATATTTTCTCTAATTAAATTGATAAATAAGGTTGTTCTTTTTGAGTTTGAATTATCACATAATCTAAGACACATATAAGTGTCCCCCATGTAGGACCATTTTGGGTATGTGGAGGACAGCTTCTAAGATGTGGGTCACACTTGTTACACACTTTTGGACAATATGGCTAAGATCCTTGGGTAAGACAGTCCCTCGCTAAGGTTTTATTTATAGTTAAAGGCAACCCATCACAAGACCTCTCTTACAGGCATAACTGTCCTAGGACCACATTGTTAAACTCCTCCATGCTCTCTATCATATTGTTTTTTCTCTGTTACATGATATCCTCTCTCTTCTATATTGGATCTCCTCTGGGCTCTATAGTCTCGGGTACATCATTTCCCTCTCTGTTATATTGTCTCTTTTCTCTGCCATATTTGTCGTCCCCTCTGCTCTCTGCTTTATGAATTTTCCGTTCAGCTACAGTATATTTTCTATATCAAATCATTTCTATTTTACATCATCTTCTATTCCTGATTTATTGTTCAACCTCCCTGATGCATTTTTCTCCATTATACATTTTTTGTCTCTCCTCTCCGGACACCTTTGCTCGGAACGGTTCCCTCTACTAGATGTTTATTCTAACCCCTTGTAAGCGGGCACCCCTTGCAAGCGGACACCCCTTGTAAGCGGACACTTTTGGCCGGAACGGAGGGTGGCTGCTTACGCGGGGTTCTACAGTATTGCAATAGGTTTAGATCTATGAGAGAAAGTTGGCATACAGACACTCTTTACGGTTGTAACAACAGAGCATCGGAAAGACCACAACTATACATCCTACTCTCCACAGGAGAGCATGTTTATGGCTCCACTCTAATGTCACTCTGAGATCTAGAAGGAGGTTTATTACCTTGACAATGATGTCATTTTATTGTCGCAGGGTAAATACCGCCTGTAAATGTAGCGGCCTGGTATTGTTCGATTTGTCGTTGTATCACACAGTGTCGGTATACATATATAAAGGATAAGAGTAACATGTTACCATAATCAATATATGCGAGTACTATCAACCTTTTGATATATTTCATGTTACCTTATTGGTATTGTTGTAAACATTTGTAACCTTTCATTCAAAACTAAAATTCATCATATATACTGGGGACAAAATCCACTACCCTATGACTTATATGTGATTATTAGGAGGCCATTTACAATTTTAATGACTATTCTTTCGCGAATTACAACCTCTTTGACAATGGTTATATTTTAGTGAGTATGGGTACGTTTTTCAGTGTGTATGTGTGTGAGTGTGCGTGTGACGAGGTGGTGGGGGGGGGGGGGGAATTGGAGTATCGTGTGTGTGACTGTTTAGGGGTGTGGATGGGAGGGGGGTGTAGACATTAGGAATTTTTTTGCACCAAAGCCTGACAAACCTAGAGTTGCAATGATCATAGGGGTTTTACTTTCTAACTATTATCTCTAAAAAAAGAGTCATTTTCGAGATTTTCCACTGTTTCACGTTAGTCTCGGAATAGCCATAGGGTAACTGTTTTCTGCACCAGTTATGATGACCTATGTTTTTTAGTGTTACAGATGCCCTATGGTAGACAAACTAATTACTCTTTAAAATTGCATTAGCGATACGTATGAAATTATCAAATTGATTGGAAAATCTGCATAGAGATTTGTAGGATATCAACGGAATGCAGCCAGTGAACGGTTCACGCATGTGCATGGCTAACATTGTAATACACTATGATGGATGCACGATGGGGAATACAATCTGCACGTCACTGAATAATCGATACTGTTTTGATAGTAGAGTGCATTAGTCTACGTACTAATTGCTAATCCCTTGTACACAGACTATCTGTTTCGTTCTCGATCAGGGGGCGTTGGTTAATTGACATCGTCCGGTTTTCAGAGGTACGTCTAGTTTCCTACATGAAATACACAGACATAGATCTGATTTTCAATCAATAAATAGCCATGCTTTGGTTAAACTATTGATTGTGTCTCGAGTGTGACACGTTTACCGTAAAATATAGCACGGTTGGGATTCTAAAAGACCCTCCACCCTTGTATCCTCTGAAACAAAATACAGTCCTATGAAAATGCATAGATCACAATGCCTCTTATACCATTCAATTTCGAAATGGTTCATGTCGTGTGGTTGTCGGCAATGTTCAGGTCCAAACAGACCATATAGAGCTAGATATAACCTGAAGGAGTTAGAACCAATGGGCTAATACGTTGGTCACTTTTTTCATCAATGACATTGATGATGAAGCACATAGCGACATCGATAGGATTTTGGTTATAGCAACGGACCCTTGATGATATACACACATTACAATGAAAGTAGTACTATGAGGCATTGCTGTCTCCTGAATTGATGTTTGGCGTATATCACCCTACAATCTTTAGATTTAGTTCATGAAAATTAGGAAAATTGAAATAAAATAATATATAAAAATTTCAGTCATTGAATTTGCTCAGCGTTTTCAGCAAAAGCCTGACCTTTCCATACTGCGATGGTGGTAAAACTCAATTGAAGCGGCTGTATTTCTATTTCGGGCTGAAAGGTCTCTCCCCGTTGGATTGTCCATTCCCATCGGACTGGTACCTTGTCTAAACAATGCCAGACCTCATTGTACCCGCGGGAAGAGAGTCTGGTTAGCACCTGCTGCCCCTGGGAAATACAGGCTCGTAACCACTGACATGAATACCAGACTGGTCAGACATGGATTATCGCGGCCACCTACAGCACTGCGCGGGTGTCGGTGTTGGTTTAAAGCGCGTTTCCATTGGCCGACTATTAGTCACCGAAATGCAGTCCGGGAGCACTGATAGATATTTTGGGGACACTGTGAGACCTGCAGAGCATGCTCACAGATTGATTTTGTGTAGATTATGTACCTATGCCAATTAAATGTGCCTGTACCCAGAAAATACAGTAGAAATAATGGATACAATTTTATACCAACTATAGCGATTGCAACTGCCGCTAACGTCACCCCCCATTGTCATCCCTGCTGCCACCACTCTTTGCCACTCTCCCATTGCCACCCCTGTTGCCACGTCACAACCTCCCATCACAACCCCTTTCACAACCCCCTATCGTCACCCCTCCTTGTTATTCCACTGCTAGTTAGACAATATTAACAATGCCTTCCTTCTTTGTCGAAATGTTTCTCATGGCAATATGCCTACCTCTAAACAACCATGTAATCGTGTGACGTAATAAGTAATCAATACAAACGTATGGATGCATAGATATACACGTCTGCTTCAAGCCGCTCATAAAGAAACCTAAGCACTTGAACTCTCGTCTCATTTCAAGACGATGGTGTAAGGTTGGAGATATTGTGTATGGGTCGCTGGAAATCACAACCCTCTAACACCCGCAGCTTGGTCCCACAGTCCCAAATCAGACGACTGTGGCTCAGCGTATTTGTACACAATAGTCCCGACGTGCACGGCCCAGTCAATGACAAGGCAGGGAGAGCGGCTCGCGTGGTATTAACGACTCAATACAGCTCAGCGCCCAACATATACGAACAGGGACAGTGGGCGATAATAGGGGTAATTGAGTAGGTCGCTGCCGGGCACAATCACAATGTTATCGTTGCATGTGGGCCTGTGGGTTTGCCCTGGGGAGGGTAGGGTTTAGCGGCGAGCAAGGGTATATATATATATATATATATATATATATATATATATATATATATATATATATATATATATATATATATATACATATATATATCCCACTCTAACACAGATACACAGTTTGCTAACTAAACAACATATTTTCGTTTCAAAAGGAATATTTATTTTCCGAGCCAAACGGACACATTTATAGCATGCCGCAAAACATATCATATCTATCTGTGACGGACTTTCGGGAGTTAAAGCGTCTCGCGAATCACGCGACCTTTCACAGAAAGACCAAGGGTGAACCGTCTGGCAAACGTTCATGAATACTTTCCCCTTTGATGTTTACTGGGCGTTCTGTCCGCACATTCACGAAGACAATGCAGGCAATTAGACACAGATAGGGAAACTCGGATATCTTACAGGGCTTTCTTTTACAAGAGAAGTATATAAAGAAATTATAGATGTTTTCCCCATGAACATAGCTCTACGTGTGTGCACTTGTGTTGTGGCTTTTGATATGGTTGACATCTATAGACAGAACCCGAATAACCTATCTGATCCATTCGAAGTAAGTACCATTAAATGGTAAATTTATAATTGTCCTAACACCTCTTTATGTATCCTAAATCTGAATTTATCCGTTGCATAAACAGGTTAGAGACAATTATTAGTCGCTGTAAAATTGATCATGTCTATTCATAGTGATCCTTATTATACAGGTATAATGCGCATCCTTACAATTCTAGAAATCTAATAGTAAAAGTACAGTTTTTAATAGGCCTGGAACACCCAGCCATCTTAGGCCGTGCCTAGGCCCTGAAAAACTTTAAGAAATACAATTTAACTATTAGAATAACATATTGCAGTTTGTAAACAACCCCACCATTTGATATATGGTTGAAACAAGTTATAGGGGACTTCGGGTTAAATAACACAATCAAAGGTTAGAATCATGGCAGGAACAGCATCACACGCACCCAATCTTGACGGATTTAGTCTTCACATCCATTACTCTCCATAACTGTATGCATTCAACATTGCAATAGAGATAGATCCGAACCCATAAAAAAAGAGATTACTGAAGAAATGCATATCTATACCCCTGTTAAGATTACTTAGCCTTGTGTATCTTTTTCCAGCCAATATTACCCTGTATACCCCAATTATGGAATGGCGTTGACGCCCTATATGCCCAACTATGGTACTGTTGGAAATCAGCAGGGTTCCACTCAGACCAGCCTTCTAGAGCTATCCAGCTAAAGCACTGGCCCTCAGCCTTCCCCGCCTTATGTCCGTTCGGCATGTGGAGCGGCACACATACACGGCCTGTGCATATTCTACGAATGTGAATATTGTGCCAGACCGCCCATAGTCCAAATCTCAGCCACTCTCCAAGCACATCTCTCATCGATACGCTCCGAGAGTGGTGCTGGTGGAGGAATGCGAGTAGTATTTGGAAAGGGGCGCCGGTAACAAGCGGAAGATTTGGTTATCTGCCACGAGCTGTAAAATGGTTGTTTAGGCCTGACTCGGGTCAATGTAAACAACCAGCCAAGAAGTATGAATCAATGTCTGGTTGCATTGGGTTTTTATCATATACCTGTGCACGAATTTTTCACGGCCAGTTGTACGTCGCTATGTGACGAAGTATGGATAAAATCACCCTCCGTACTAAATGATTTGTTTAGACGATGATAATGACAGTTGCAAAATGGTGTTTTTAATGAATTATAGGTACCTACTAATGGGGTAGAGAGAGTGTGTATGAACAAAATCTGTTCTGTGTATTCCAGTGTAATCATACGGACCGAATTCAAAGAACGAGGTATGTATTTCATAATTTCACCAGAATACGATAAAACTCTATTCCTGTGAGTAAGGTCAAATAAAAATTCACCCACAGGTATAATTATTATATACCACAAAAACATTACTATCTATATTTACGATATTTAAGCTTTAGTAGACATTTCAAATACAACTTGGACACACAATGGATGAACCGGACCCTAAAATTCGCGACAACTTTCAAACTCTGCTGCTAAAGGCCCGTTTCCATCGGCCGATTTGCCGTCACCGATCTACAGTCAGGAACCACCGACCTTTTCTACTGCTGACCCAAAATCGGTCAATGGAAACGACCCAGCTCGTGAAATGACCCAACACTTATTCTGCTTAGATTATGCAATGTGGCACCACCCCCACTGAGTGAAAGCTTTGTCACTGAGTGAAATCTACTACCCTTCTATATCGACTCAGTCAGTGGCACAACCGACATACTTTCAAGGTATATGTGGGTAGACGAAGAGTTGAACCGAACCAAACGGTCTCACTACCACAAGTGTCTCCCAGCTCGGCGTCGACCGGGTTCTTTATTCCGCGTGCCCTATTCTGATTGGCCGACTGCGCGTGCCGTAGTTCAATCTCATTGGTCGCTAATGACGCTTTTTGCGGCGTGCCTCACGACCCGACCATGGTCGGCGGGACTCGGCGCGTGCTCGCGGGTGGCCCGCGGAGCGGTCATTTGGACCTTGGAGGGACGTGTCATTAACGGGGGGGTGGTGGGCCGCTCGAAAATTCGGAAATTCGAGCCTGTAGAAAGTGCGTTTTTTTACGTCCTTCTGTCCACCTGGGCTATGGCTTGTGGTTTCGAATCAATACAGAATTCTCTTCAGGTGCGTAAGGTTAATTGCGTGTGTTTCAGTCAGTAATTTCTGAGTATCTCAGTGTGTGACTGGGGAACAGTGGCGGCGCCATTACCTTTGATGCCGCATGGGTGAGCTGTTGCTGAGAGTTTTGTTGGTAGGGATAAGAGGGTATTTTTTGGTGAATCTTTTTTAAAAAAAAATATATATACACCGTTACTGCCCTCCCTGTTGGGTCGCATGGTAAGGTGATATGAAATTTTTTTTCGACGTGGCTTCAAATTACCTTTAACCATACCGGTTGTCCATAGTGTTCAGACCCCAAGGGGACTGACTCTTGAGCCTGTGAATCCAACCGAATTCTATTTTATTCCGAAGGGAAATGGCTCTCTTGCTGCTTGGGTGTCTGAATATGAAGTCCAGTATATGGATCTCCACATCGTTCACCCCATCGTGAGTGCACTCATTGAAGTTCGTTGGGACATCATTTTGGGTTGATCCCTTTTCGATGTTCCGTAGATGGTCGTAAAGCCGTTCTTTTATCTTGCGCTTTGTTTGACCAACATATTGCATGTTGCAGCGCTTGCATTCTATGCAATAGATCAGGTTTGAACTGTTGCATGTGATGTTCCACTTTGTAGGGAACGTTTTGCCCGTTGGCTTTGATTTGATTTTGCCTGTTTTGCAGATTTTCTTGCAGTACTTGCAGTCCTTCTTTTTGCACTCGTTTTTGGTTGCGCCGTTTTTTTCTGGTACCATTTTTGGTCCAGTCGCCCCTGTGGTTGTGAGTTTTGCCCTCACTAGGTGGTCTTTGAGGTTTTTAGGCCTTCAGTAGCCCTTTACCAGTTGGCGCTTGTGGATTTGCTTGGTGGTTATTGATCAACCAAGTATATCCCAGTTGTTACTCACAATGTCTCCGATTACATTGCCTGTTGGTCTGTAGGTGGAGATGAGGAAAGCTTTTTCCTGTGAGTCCTTTTCCTCTTTGTTTTCTCTTTTGCCCATCAGTAGTGTTTCTCTGCTGAGATTATCTACTTTCTCTTTACAGTTTTTGAGCATTTTCTTTGGGTATCCTTTTGATCGGAATTGGTCCATTTTCTCCCTTGCGTGTCTTTCATAGTCGTTCGCTTTACTACAGATGCGCTTGATGCGCAGTAGTTGGGAGTATGGGAGGCTTTTCTTTGTTGTAGGTGGGTGAGACGAGTCGTATGCTAGATACGTGTTTGCGTCTGTAGGCTTTGTGTAGAGGTCTGTGTAGATCTCTTGGCCCTGTATCCTCACCTTTGTGTCTAGGAAGGCCACTTCCCGTTTAGAAAGAAAAAAAAAAAGAAAAAAAATTTCATACCTTTTACCATGCGACCCAACAGGGAGGGCAGTAACGGTGTATATATATTTTTTTTTAAAAAATAAAAAAATAAAAAAATACTTTCAAGGTATAACTATAAAAATCTGCACCCTTTCCGTTGGGCAATGGAAACAGGCCTGATGCCTACGATAGTCGCTACTACCCCTGCCTCAGCTACAGGCCACTCGTAGGCTCTGCTCGAGTAGTTGCATTGAAAGTAGACCCGGGGCCCATTTAACTAATCTAGGATCGTACATGTAGACCCTTTTCTGTATGCCCTAGAGACCCAGGGACGATGTGGATCAACTTTATTTAACACTTAAATGGGCGACCTTATGGACGGCTATAACTGTATTAACGAACGAACTTGAAATATATTAAACGATAACCCTTGTATGAGTTACAGAAAAGGGTCTTCATGTACGACCTTAGATCATTCAATCGGCCCCTGTATCGCTGCCAATATCGAATCCATTCGTGCACACTGTGCAAGAACGGTATGATACACTGCATAATTATTATTACTTTATACATATAGCAGATGTTCGTAAATATACAAGTTACTCTAGTATTGGTATATTATGATACCTCTTACCAAACACTAACCCTCTCTCCAGATAGTATCATATGTAGGTATGGACAGCGTGTGTTCATCTCATCTAAGTGTTGCTTATCATAATTTACGACCTGCCTTTGCAGTTTGCCTGAACAGTAACTATTCATTTATATGGGCCGTCATCGTCCACCAGATGTGTGGAAATAGCAGTAAACTTAGCTGTTCTCATTAGAAATGTATGAAGGATTGGCTTAAGTCTAACAAAATATACATAATTTGTGAATAAAAGATTCATGTCGAAAAGTTACTCGAGTTGACTGTTAGTGTTTGATCGGCTCAGCATTCGTGCCGTGCAATCAGTGTATCAACTCACATAGTGATAGTCGATACTGCCTCATACATTAAACTCTGTATGAAGGACGTTATTGGCTTATATTACTGAGGGAACATAATGATCTAACATATAGATTGTCTCCAAGGGCCCGTGTTCCAAGGGCAACACGGAGGTCTTTGAGACTACAGTAAAATCATTCTGAATTGATAACATACCTCGTAAACTCATGGCTGTAGTTATTTCTAGGCTGGGACCTGTTTCGCTAATTTTGTGACATGTCTGTGACACCATACTGACATTGGGGTTGTCTAGTTTCGTGATAACACAAGTAGCTGCCCTTAGGAAAAGACAGACCCCAAACATAAGAATTAGACAAATCTACACATCATGGACCTGTTTCACTAGTTTTGTGACAAAAGTGTTAGACAGACATGAAAAGCGGCACCAACAGTGCAAACAACAACAGACAAAACGAAGTCTAATTCTAGTTCTTATGAAACCGGACACACCATCTAGACGCCATCTAGATGTGTCATGAATCTAGTGAAACAGGTCCCAGGTATCGACCGTTCATATGGTCTCTGGAATAACGTGTTCCTAGCTCACCCCGTACTAATAATAACAGGGTACAGCTATTGTTATTGAAAGGTATTAATTGGAAAACATTTGCTGAACGGCAATCGAACAAATGCCAGCCCCGAACGTGCCTGGGGATATATGACACGGCCCAATTCTATCAATACTAATATCTGGCCCTCTTTATTAGAAATCTTTTTTTTTCATACACGGTTTTATTGTACGGTAGGAATTCAATGAAATATGAATATCCATATTCATTTAGAAGCTATTCCTACTAATGTTATTTTTGAAATACCTTCCATTTGCATGTCTTTGAACATCAGCTGATGTGCTATACATCATGTCATTACATACCTGAATCAAACTTTAATAATTCCAAAGAAAAAATAGTTCAGGTATAGCCCCTCCTGATTCAAAGCATGAGAGCTATATCAATAGCATTTGTGGAGGTTGTAAAAAAAACATTCATAAATCTATGGACCTGATGAGGTAAGAAACACTGAATCTAAGGAAATCCGAGCATAAGTCAGACTATTCAAGATAGACCCCGTTTGCTTCATAGGTTTTGAAAGCTGAAGCTTGATTTTCTTAGTCATCGTTATTAGAATATGAAACATTGAAACTGCATTCAACAGATAAGGATACGTCTACAAAAGAATATAAAACTTGTAAATATCATGAATAAATATACGGATATTAGTAAAATGGACCTCCATGAGGTAAGCTTGGCCCCTACCTACCTCCTATGATCTCAGCGTTGGAGGGATGGTAGCCCTGTTCCTTCAGCTCGATGGTCTGGCTGTTGGAGGCCATCAGTGAGTCCGTGTCCTGGGGTTCGGGAGTCACCCGGTTAGACAGATACACCGTCGACATGCTGCTCAGTGTGGACCTATACCTCCGTCTATGAGCAGCTCACTGTGCGACTCAGGCACAATCTACACACAAACAAGGTACGATTCGTATACCACCAGTTACGGCCAAATAACGTATCCCAGCGGGTGCGATTTGGTTCTGATCTAAGAACAATTAGATTGCTATATGGATACAACCCAGTGACGAACTTGGTGTATATCAGATACAACACAGGTGAATACAGGTGTATCTCAGATATGGCGCTAGTAAAAGTATGTGTTTTTCCAAGCCACAGATATCATTGCATGATGACCTGGGATACAACTCAGTTAAGACCAGGGTACAACTCGCTACGGCTCTCTTACGACCCAGGTAGGAGTCAGGTTCTATGCAGGTCTGGGTCCCTTATACCACGTAATCACATCCACCTCCGCTTGTACATTCCGAACAGTGACACTAATAACAGAAGATTGTTCACGGTAATTAGCTATTGCCCAGATTAGCTGCTCCTTAGCTGCTCTGGCCAACAGGGGACAGCCAAGGTCATTAGGCGTAGTGAGGAGTGTCGTGAGAATGATCTAGCACCAGGCAATTAAATGTAGGGAGTATTTCCTGTCCTAACTGTCAAGCACCCAATTACAATCTCACTGTATTGACACTAACATTTCTTCTGTCAAAGTACGCGGTCTAGACGTTTCTAGCACCCTATGAGTAACTCAAGAATAACTGAGGTTGCAACCCTGTCCAGCACCTCTAACTAGGCATTGGAACGAGCGTCGTGGATATTATAGGTCACAAAACTAATCTCTCAGATGGATGGTGTGTCCACGGCGTTAGAAATCCACACTGTGTTTGTAAATACATAGCGCTATCAGCCAAACCTGACTTGGCAGTTGGCCTTACTTGCTGTATCTTCCTCTGATAGGTTGTGGCGGCAATTGCCTCCAGGGCCTATAACAACAGACAGCTTATCCCGCCCACACCTTTGCGGTTCCCGTGCTCCTAGGGCGAGTATAGTGACAAGTGCCCTTAGGGTACACAACAAAACACAGTTTAGGTCCCTTATACCTTGCGGTTTCGGGAGCTGCAGTAGCTTCTTTCTAGTGTTACTCCTCTAAATTGTTGCTCACTATCCAAAACAAACACGTGTATTTTTTCAGTCGCTCATCGGTAAATCCGGGGGCACTATGCGGTGAGTCCGTTAAGTCTCCCCATCCGATACTCCTGCCGGGAACTCCTCGCCCGTCTCCCGGCACAACAGCGAGCAGTGGTGGCGGTCGGTGAAGGCAAGGCGTTGAGCTGCTCAGCCTAGGGAGACTGTATCCACACCGCACTGCTCCAGCTGTTCTCTGCTCACTCCTCCTTGGGCCGGGAGCACGATGCTGTAGGCGGGATACTTCTCACAGGGGGAAGAGCAGATCACGGGCTACTTTCAAGCCCCCATAGGATGAGCTGCTCTTTGCACCTTACACCCGCGCTTCTGACTACTCCAGTCCTCCGCCTGCCGCTTCCTCTCTCACTGCTGCCGCTGCTGCCGCTCCGGTTGCTCCACGGTTCCTGCTCGGGAGGGTCACCCCGTGCTTTCCGTCCTCGTTGGCGGTGTTCGCCCCGCCCGGAGGCCGTCAACACACACGCCTAGAGGCGGTCATGGAGGATTCCTGCTCCCCTCGCCACGCCCCAACCCCCGTATCTCACTCAGTCTTTCCAGCCTGCCTCACCAACAAACAAAACACAGGGGGACATCCCGCTTTGAAGGCAATTGCAACCGCCGGAACATATTGTAACTGAGGATGATGATCAGGACAGGGATTCCCTCCCTCTGTCTATCTATCTATCCAGACAGTGTACCCTGTCTTTCATATATGCAATACAGCACATTGTGAATGTCTGTCCTGCATGTCAGAGGAGGTTACGGCCGCAGCTGTCGCGATGGCAATGGGTGGGTGGGAGGGTGTGGGATTCCCTGGCTGTTGTTAATGACGTCACTTACGTCATGGGTGATTTCCCCTTCGGGTGAGACCAGGTGGTTGGATTGCACTTGTCGCAGGCGGCATGCTGGCAGGGTGAAAGCACAAGGGAGAGTGGCGGGTGAAAACAGTACGGATCGAACAGGAATTCACCGGAGCACAGGCAACAAAACTACGTATAAATAGTCAGTGGCAGAATATGTGCAGGTTAAATACCGTGAATGTTGGCAGGATCCTTCTCTTTTAATGGCCTTATTTATTAAGACATTATTTATGATATTTGTGCGCCATGATAGTAAGGATTATGGCACATGTATAATTATATGGTGAATTTTTCTACAATGGTTCCCGCGGCCCCAGGCGAAATAGAGGGGTGCAAATTAAATGAAGCATCCCATATACAGATATGGAAATTAAACTTCGGTATCTTCGATAACTCCCCATTTATGTTTTAATGTCTGAGTTGAAAATCCAGTTTTCCTATGTGAATGGGGGTGAGCATGTGAGTAATAATAGATTGTAAGGGGACTGTCTCATTACGCGCTGGCATGCTTGCAAGGCCCTCTATGATGAACGGAACAAACTCCTTACTGCCCTGCGGTCACGTGACCAGTCGCTCCTGTGGATTTGGCACCATCATCGAGGCATTTTAGGACTTGATTTGGTCCTGGATTTATCTCACCCCTTTCACTGACATCAGATAACAGTTTGATAACAGCATATAAGTCTCTATTATGACGTATTCCCGTAATTCTCAAATCAAGGCCGCTGATGGGCGAGTCGGTTATGATGTCACCTCAAATCAGTCTTTCACATCCATGATGTAGTATCGGGTTATTGTTGCATACTTATATATAACGTCCTGACCATGGTAGGTCGTTCTATATTTACTATATACCCGAAATTTAAAAAAATTAATATGGCTTAACAAACAATATTTTAATAAACGAGTATGGGCAGGTAGTCTATATAATAGAGTACGGACCAGTGTTCCGTACAATATCTTTACGTTATTTGGCGAAACGGTGCGTATTTAGAGTATATACGGCATGGGTATATATAGTAAAATTCTTATTCCTGTAGTCAAATTTGTTTCAGGTGTGATATAAATTGTTATACACTGTTATGCACCGTTCAAATTTGTAATTTCTCTCGACAGTAAAAAACCTTATAATAAATATTTGGCTTTCACAATCTTGCCTCACGTGGTTCATTATAAACGTCAATAAACATATTTTGAATAGCTAATCTGTAAAGTACTGGGAAAGTTAATAACATTGGTACAAGGACGCAACGTAGCCAATAAGGGAAAGTGGTCCTTGTCTCATCTAGCCTTTCCTAATCTAAAGCCACACACATCCCTTCTGATTTTGAGGACACTGTGAGTGTATATTGAATAGTAAGGGCTGGCGTCCACAGAGCTCCCGATACGCTCCGATATGCCCTACGATGCACCTCCCGATACAAAAAATGGTCTTGGTCACGTTTTTGCGATGAAGCTCTGATGAAGAATGGGGGTCTATAATTTTGTCCAGATGAAAAAACTGTATCGTAGAGTGTCTATAACATTTCAACATATTGAAAGGGGCGGTGGGTAATCGTGAGGATCGCAGAATATTCTGTCAGGATAATTGCTCTCACGGGTGAGACACTGATTGGAAAACTATGAAATTATGGAATTATATAAAAAGTACTTATGCCTGTTCGCACGGAAAATATGGTAATTTTCGAAAAGGCTTCGGAGTCTCAAATCAATACTTTCTTAGTTTTCCTTCATACAGAGCTTAAAGTGCTCGAAAGAAGATATTATTGTTCTATTTGTACTTCTAAACATTATTGAGGCAATATTTCCTAATTATACTATACTATATATATGAAAATGAAATTAACACCTCAAGATATGCACTTTTGCCATGGTAATACCATAGGGCATATCAGGACCATTTTCACCTCTTTTTTTTTAACAGAAGAACCCAAAATTACGATGCGCGGTGAAGTGGGTTGCTAGACATTTGTCTACGATATGGACCCTCCCGATAAGTCTTGGATATTTACTTTTTATATCAGAGCCATATTGGTGGGTCTAAATTTCTATCATAGTAGGTGGACGTCGGGCTTTATTCCTGGGCATGTGAAACGCGAGAGACGTCACGTCACTTTGATGAAAAAAGGTTGCTCTTTCCTCTCGGCTTCAGTCCGTTGATTCGATCTGGTATAAAAGCAGCTCATATGCGACGTTTCCACCTGCTGACGATATGGGCACCGATTGGGCAGTGTGAAAAGTCGGTAGTTGGTGGTACTTGCCCCTGGGTATAATCGGCGACCAACAACCCACACACCGTTTTCACCTGACAACTTTTGACAAGCAGCTCTTGAAGAATGTCCTCTTGTAGAATGCGCTGCGGCGGCTTTCGAGCGACCAAGGTCACTCGAATGCCAGTCCTTATATTTATTTGGACCAGTATCCAGGCGAATTCGAAAGTTACAATGCTGTAGAAAATATTAATAATATATTCCGATATGTTTAGGGAAAAAAACTTGGAGTACTGGAGTGTTATCCCCCTTCCTCTTGAAGGTGCGGGAAATCCAATATTTATTTTTGTTCATATACCAGCTGTCGCTGAAGCAGATCACAACGTCCAAAGCATATATTCCGATATGCTTGTTTATTCTCACAAACATAAATGAAAAATCAGACTTCTAAATTTTTGAACGGAGAAAAACTTGGGAGATATCTCCATCTACCGGGTTCTAGAACTAAACACAACTGTTTGTCCCGGAACCTCATAAATGACTCGTCAGGTTTCGTCTGGTCTCGTTGGTAAGGCAGGGGGCAGGCGAGAACGAGGTGAGAGGAGGAAAAGGAGGCATGATGGACTCGTGACAGCTTTCCACGTGACCCACATACACGCTCAGTGCACTGTGAGAGCACGTGCTACTGCCGGGTAAGGAAGGTGGGGTGAGATGGGGTTGGTAGGCGTGCTGCGAGGACGGGATCTATCGACGTATCCAGGCTACACTGTTGATTGTGTGCGCGTGTGTAGCTGTTGTGTGGGCGGGAGGGAGACACTGTCAGGTGGGCAATAATCCATAGTCCCAGAACAAATAGCACAGACCACTTACAGCCCCGCAAAACCACCAATTAGACTCAGACGAGAGTTTATTTCCAATTGCGTAAACGGCACTCGTCAAGGCCGCTTTGGCTGATATTATACTAGACGACCTGCAATAGACCAATGGCTGGATTTAGTTTAAGTCGCGAAAACAGGATTTTGTATTTGTACGGAAAGGATGAGCGGGTTTTTATAGAAAGAGGTTGGGTTATGTATATGTCAGGCAGAGAGGCAGGAAACATACAGTCACAGCCAACACGATATATGTCTCTGCAAGAAATGTGGTAAATAATGACCAGTACAGGCAATTCATTTGGTGTTATTAGATGATAAAGAAACCCACAAAAACATACCATTGACAATCTAAATTGTGTTAAATAAAGGAATGAATAATGTAAAACGAGGGCCGAGAAACAATAATTTATCTTACCAGTGATGATAATTAATACAAAATAAAACTCAATAAAACAATGATGAATAAAGATGTTAGTAGACGGTTCGACCCTCGATTTTCGTGTATCACAGGACAAACTGGGACCTAGAATGGTGCCTAGGCTTAATCATGTTGCTGTCATTATTTCAGTAAATAGTATAATTGTTTTCGAGGGTCATTCTCACAGAACGAGTGCATTTCCAATTTTAGTCGTGTCCAGGGTTCTGGAATTTTCCATGTGTATTATATGTATGTTTTTGCTGATTCAAATGATAGATCTCGTCGAGTGCTCGAGGGGGAGTATAGATTTTATTGGTCTAATATCAATATTTTGGTCTCCAGGGGGTCAAAATTGGTGAAAAATCACCAAAAATGAGCATGTAAATGCCCTAGAGAACCAATTTTTTGTAACAACTAATATTTTACCATACCAGAGCTGTTTTTCTTTTAAGTTTCCCTATGAATTTCGCGTTGAAATATTATTTCTATCAAAAATCTGAATAAAAATTAAAAATATTAAAATGTTGTGGAAAATTGAACATTTGTGAAACTTGAGATCGTGCTAGGTGGATATTTTGTTCCAACGTTCTAAACTTATTATGAGTGATATATAAGTACATGCAGATATCATAGTAGGCAAGGTAGTGGTTTGAAATATTATTCAATCAAAAAGATGTATTGCGTAATGATAAAAGACTATAATTATGGACAAACAACATACATGTATATGCTCTCGAAGCCACTGTTTTGGGCAGTAGCTGGCGTAAAATAGCAGTAATACTAGTACTATGCATTTTTGTTAATCAATAAGATATTTAACTAATCAAACTATCATATTAAATAATGTCACGGTAGGCTTGATAGATATACAAAGTGAGAAAAAAAAATGTATGAACGTATAATGTTAATTTTAGCTAAATATTGACCAGAAATATCGTGCTACGTGGATCGTGCTACATCGTCATATCATCAGTCTATACAACTTAAATGGTCAAATTTGATACAGGTCTTCTCTGTAACACAGTGGTATGTATTCACAGTATGATAACTAGGATTGTGTTTGTTGTTGTGTCCGTGCTCGGAGACTGAGCAGACAGTATGATAACTAAGACTGTGTTTGTTGTTGTGTCCCTGCTCGGAGAGTGAGCAGGCTGTGGAATGTATGACGTAGTTACAGCCACCTGGGCTGGGGAAGATAGAGGGTAGCGCGGAGCCCTCATGCAGCAGTTGCTCCCCGGCACTCCGACAGACGACATGAGTGTCCTGTAACATCTGGTCACATGTAACTTGTATAACACAATGAGAAGTACAAAAACATTTATTCAAAGAACCTCTTGAGTTGTGCTCTGTGTGACATCTCCTCTCCTGACTATGAACATCGTCACAGATCATTAGTTTCCTGCCTGAATGCCAGCCTGAATGCCTCCCTCCCTCCCTGCCTCCCTCCCTCACTCCCTGCCTGTCTGCCTGCCTGCCTCCATCCCTGCCTGCCTGTCTGCCTGCCTGCCTGACTCCCTGCCTGTCTGTCTGCCTGCCTGCCTGCCTGACTCCCTGCCTGTCTGTCTGCCTGCCTGCCTGCCTGCCTCACTCCCTGCCTGTATCCCTGCCTGCCTCCCTGCCTGTCTGCCTGCCTGTCTGCCTGCTTGCCTCCCTGCCTGCCTACCACCCTAACTTTCTGCCTGTCTCCTACCTGCCTGCCTGCCTGCCTGCCTGCCTGACTCCCTGCCTGTCTGTCTGCCTGCCTGCCTGCCTGACTCCCTGCCTGCCTGCCTGCCTGCCTGCCTGCCTGCCTGCCTCCCTGCCTGTCTGCCTGCCTGTCTGCCTGCCTGCCTGCTTGCCTCCCTGCCTGCCTACCACCCTAACTTTCTGCCTGTCTCCTACCTGCCTGCCTGTCTGCCTGCCTGCCTGCCTGCCTCCTCCCTTCCTGTCTGTCTGTCTGCCTGCCTGCCTGCCTGCCTCCCTGCTTGTCTGCCTGCCTGCCTGCTTGCCTCCCTGCCTGCCAGCCTCCCTAACTCCCTGCCTGCTTCCCTGCCTCCCTCTCTCCCTCTCCCCCTCCCTGCCTCCCTGCCTCCGTCTCTCCCTCTCCCCCTCCCTGCTTCCCTCCCTGCCTCCCTGCTTCCCTCCCTGCCTCCCTCCCTCTGTGCCTGCCTGCCTGCCTGCCAGTCTCCCTACCTGCCTGTTTCCCGACCCGTCAACCAATCCATCAACTGACCTACCAAACGTCCGACCAACCAACCTACCGACCGACCCACCAATAAACAAACAAACAAACAAACAAACAAACAAACAAACCCACCCACCGACCAATCCGCCCACCTACCCATCCACCTACCCTCCAACCGGCCAATTAACCAACCACTGACCAATCAATCGACCAACTGAAAGACTGACAGACTGACCAATTGATCCACCAACTGACCGATCTATCATTCCACTGACAGATCGACCCAGTAACCTATCGACCCGCTGACCCGAGAATTGTCTCACTCAATTTTAGACTACAATCTAAAGTTGACCCATACAATAGACATTATCACCACATAATTATTTTTATTATATACCCGTGCACGAATATGACACCTATACTGTATGGAAGTAATATTCAGATATCATATGCACATTTTTTGCACGAAATGCAATGTACGAGCCTCGGGTGCGCGTAACAGGAAGCAGTTAGCTTGTTCCCGACCGTATATCACAAATACAAACCAGCGAAATAAACACAATTAAAAGCTGTGAATGTTGTACAGAAATACATTGATAAATATAAAACATCAAGATATGACGTTTAAAATGTGAATAAAATACACATGGACATAAACGGCCGATAGCCAGCAACACAACAGCAATCAACCTGCAAAATGTCAACAAAGCATTGACGTCACAACGTCGTCAAGGAGAGTGATAGCGGTGGGTTGAAGCAGAGATGAGTAAGTGCCACGAACAATCTGCTGGGAGAGTGAGCAGTAGCGGTAGAAACGCGCCGGTTATGGACTGCGGCCCATTTGTATCCATACAGCCCAACCGCCATAAACAAGTTCCATATCATCTCTACATCTGTATTGGTTCTGAAGTCCATAACACATTTATTATATGCACAATAAATATATTTTAGTTTATGATAACTGTTTGATGCTAGCGGGCCACAATGCGTTGCCAACGTAAATTCACTGCACCACTCCGCAAATATACAGTTGGTTACTCGAGTGAGGCAGTGTGAAAAGAACATGCTGGTTATGGACAGGTCTCAGTCTCGTTCGTACAACAGTAGGTAGCTAGCTATATACGACTCACTCACCCAGCATATGCTTTGCCCTTAGGCTTAATAAAATAAGACAAAGAATGTGTATGAAGATCGGCGAGTTGATGATGTCACAGCTCCAGCCTCGCTATCATCACGAGAGCGATGTTGTCCTGAAAACCAAGGTACTATTACACGATGCTGTGCCCAGCGACTTCGACAATGGCGTTCTGGTAGATATCTAACTAATCCCAACGATTTGAGGGCATGTAATAAAAGAATACAGTCTAGGCTTCGTTGGACAGAGTATAGTACATGGTCCTAGGTCCAGTTTTACGTCCTTCGCTCTCCGAGCTCAAGACGTAAAACTGGACCTAGGACCACGTACTATACTCCGTCCACGAAGCCTTAGCCAGTATTCCCTAAATACTGTCGTCCACGATTTTTATTTTTGCCCTCCTAGACTCAGATGCACTGCTTCTATGAGAGAATGGCCAATTCGGTAACTGATGTCCTAGATCTACATGGGAACCAGAGGATAGTCTCAATAACGGTTGAATTATTTCTTCTATAAAAAGAAGAGAACACTAGTTCTTGGGAAGTATTAAGGGACAACTTCTGGTAAATCATAACTGTTAGGAAATCTGCACATGGGTACATCCCAATTTAGAATTACACATTCATCACTTTTGACAATTGATAGAACTATGTGAGTTTATATATGCCATTGTAGGCTATACGTACAATACCAATGACTGTACTTAACAAACAGTACTTGAATGATCTGTACGTGGGAGGAGACGATCGGCCAGATTGCCCTTATTTGTTTTTCAGTTAGTTGACTAGAGAATGTTTTGGTCTTGTGTTAGGCATATTTTACCGAGTAAATACCTGATATACACCTAGTATCCATCCGAATATTTTAAGTTCCTGTAGTCCTTGATCTTGTATATTTGGAGAATACGAAGACACAAGGGATGTATGGAGAAATTCTCCCAAACGTTAATGGGGATGAAAAAGTGACGTGTGCATTTGATGTGAGAACAGAACCAAGAGTGAGGGGAAGTAAGGTAAAGCGGAAGCGCACGTGAGGTATGTGGTTGTGAAATATTGTAGCTGAGCTACTAGGATTTCGTTAAGATTTCGTTGAGTATCATAGAGTCTAGGACTGAGTGCATTCGTAGTTAGGTATGTATTTGTTAGCATTGTTTAGAATTTAGCAAGAAGCTAGAATTGTATATGCTAGCTAGAAGCTAGAATAGAAGTTTATGAATATGTAGGGTTAAGAAAGGCAATCATGGTGTATTACAAATGTTACCGGATAAGCGGAAATGCCAGTTGCCCGATAGGGAGCGCTGGCAGGAGGGTACGCGTCCCCAAGCGTGACGTCAGTGAGGATGATCACGTGGGGCAGTAACCAATAAGAGTACAAGACGCTAGAAACCTTAGCTCTGGTGGACCAACGTGTCCTGAGGTGATTGGCCGATGAAACGAAACAAAGACTGAGAAATGAAATAAAAGGTGAGGGTCTCTGGTTCTCTCTCTCGTGTCTTGAATCCTGCACCCGCATCCACCTGTGAGTAATTGCCTTGATTCTATCATTGTGTTACCAGTCGTTGATGCTAAGCCAGAACTCTGTGTTTGCTACAATTGCAAGTGTTTCGTCAGATTTCAGTTAGGATTCGTTGTACTTACATCGTTTTTTCGCACATTCCTGCGAGCTTAGCCGATAATCGTTTGAAACCATTTACTGGGTTTTCCTGTGTCCGCAACCTACCATTCAGTTTTACAGCACTCAAGTCCTAGGGGATATGACCATGTGCAACTCCCGAGAATAAAACCTTCATGAAACATTGCTCCCAAACTTTGTTCAAAGTCGCGATTTAATGTTGAAGTTAAGGGGTTTATGACCACCCCATTGATAGATATTTTAACATGGTGCAGAGGTAGGACACCAGGGGAGGGGCACATGGTGTGCGTAGTGAGTCACCAGGGGGTGGGGGGAGGGGATGCAAAGACTACCCTAACAAAAGGCCATGAGTAACCAATTAGCGCTTGAATTGGCGGCAAAATGTTTCGCCAAGTACATCAGCCTACCTGGCATAGTGGGTAGGAACAGATTCAAGCCTCAAGAAGATGACCTTATACCAAAACAACTACAGTTCTAACTCCCTTCCTCTATTCTACCTGTGGACAGAATAAGATGAAACAGCTTATGTTTTTTTATTTTTAAATATTCAGGTCAAGAAATAGCACATTGACTTGGTTATGTTCAGTTCAACTTCCCTACTGCCCATTGTTCTCGCATTATAATCTGGGAGGAGTTTGAGTCGGGCCTCACTGAAGAGAGAATGTTCATGCATGGAGAAATTTCTTTTTCTTAATTTTTTTAGAAGATGGATGGAATGTTTCTGGTTAAAGAATGTAAGTTGTGAAGTATGATGAGAGTGTGGACCACATGACCCTTCAGATTTTGGAGTCGAGGAAGATTTTGGGAGCAGAGCATACCCGCCACCATATTGGCCAAAATAACTGCTGAAGCTGGAGACGAAGAGGTAGTCAAAGGAGAAGTCCAAGTCCAGCTTCACTGCGTAGAAAATACAAAGTCCAAGGTCAGGGTGACCGCAACAATTCGGGAGGGGTTAGCTTAAATGTGGGCACAGAGTGAAGATATGGAGGCCCATGTCCACTTGTTAAGTTCTGGTCTATACATCCCTATCATGGCCAAGCAATATTGGTTTCTATGAGAAGAAAGTAATTTTCTAAATTTACCCCTAATAAGTAAGGAACAAATTGACTGAATTGGAACAGTCACCCTTTTGGCTAGTTACCTCCTCCCTGATGTTTACAGTACAGCTGCCATGCTTTGAATGGCATATAGTACCCCTATTTTCGATCAGCCCTGTTTCCAAGTATGTCCATATGAGGGCAGGGTGCACTACCAATGACACCTTGAGTTGTTCAGTGTCATGAGCGGATTCCTGACATGAGACAGACCAGAACAGGTGTGATTTGGTCATCCCTTATTGGCTCTTGGTACAACAGCCAATGGGAGCGCAGAGCTCACAGATGCCAAGCCTGTCATATCCACCCCCTGCTAAGGATATAAAACAGGGACATTTTCTTCTCAATAAACAGTTTAGTTCCTGACTCATAGTAGTACATAGTACATCTGTGTTTGAGTTATTACTCTCTTCTCTTATAGTCTACTCCTTACGCAAGTAGGGCCCAGGACTTTACACAGGGATGTTGGAGGGCCAAGTCCAGACCTCCATGAATCACAGCCCGTTGAGCTCATCCACCCCTCATGGAGTGGAGTAAGACCTTTGAAGTTTGAGTGCACCGGGCATCAATGGGGGTGGTCCTCATTACATAGGTGAGGGTTGCAGTGGATAGAGGAAGGCCTGCAGGGTCTGTAAAGGCAAAGGCCAGCCCAGAGGCCAGGAAGGCTCTGATGTAGGCACCCCATGCCGCAGCTGGGCATTAAGGGGAGCCCTGGAGAGCTAGGGACACAAGAGGCAGAGGAGGGTCTGAGTTGACTAGGGGGCTGTGGTGGTCTGAACGATATGATCACTCCAATGATAACTCCAATGATAACTCCAGTTATAAACGACGTGAAGGCTGTGAGGGAGGGGAGAAGTCTGGTGTCTGGAAGTATATGAAGCTATTGAGTAAGTGTGCCACGTCTGCAGGGTTGCAGATGGGGCCGTCAGACGGGCGAGGGCAGTGTAAACATGCACACACTCAGTTGTCGGTCTCTGGATGGTGCCGCTGTTTAGCGAAGCCAGAAACTTTTGGAACCAGACCAAGTCCTCCCAGGCCTTCAGCTTAATGCAGGCATTACTGGCCTCGGGTACACCAGGGTGATGATATGGTTAACGAACCGGCGTGCCAGATGAATGCAGTGCAGGACGTGGGTGAGCTTCCCGACCGGCTATTGGAGTTGGGACCTCCAGGCAGGGAGAGCCAGGGGCCCGTTTAATAACGATCGTACCTGAAGACCCTTTTCTGTCCCTCGTACAAGCATTGTCGTTCAATGATATTTAAGTTCGTTCACTAAAACAGTCTCAGCTGTCCATAGGTCGTCCATCAGTATTGAATAAAGTTGACCCACATCGTCCCTGGGTCTCGTCCACGTACAGAAAGGATTATTATAACGGCCCCATGACGTTACGAGGTCAAAGAGCTGGGCCATGCTTTCCCACGGCCAAGACTGTTATTGCAATGGTATTCCCATGTTTGTGGCCGAAGCCCCATTTATGTATACAAGATCTTTTCAAAAGTGTGAGAGAATATTGGCAATACTGTAATGGGCCTCCTTTTCCCATGACGTTACGAGGTCAAAGAGCTGGGCCATGCTTTCCCACGGCCAAGACTGTTATTGCAATGGTATTCCCATGTTTGTGGCCGAAGCCCCATTTATGTATACAAGATCTTTTCAAAAGTGTGAGAGAATATTGGCAATACTGTAATGGGCCTCCTTTTCTTTAATCTTTTATTTTTCCCCGTATGCTATCGCCATGGTATGGTTTATTTCGTCGCCATTGTATGGTTTATTTCGTCGCAGATTATCAGGATTTTAATGTAAAAAAAATAAATACTCTGCACGTAAAAAAATAAAGTGCAATACTCTGCACGTCCACCGATTCATTGATACTGACATACAATCAGTGTCAGCACTGACATATCGATGCTGTTTTCGCCAGCCAATGGAAACAGCCTTATAAGAACAGGGAGCACCAGGCCTGCGATGAATAATCATTATCTTTTTAGTTGGATGTAGCTTTTCATATTAGCATGTGCTAATAATTCATATTTGATTAAGAATGGCGTTTTTCCTGAGGTTATTCTGTATTTGTCTATTGGCGAGGTGGTTCCGGAAATCTTTTTAATTTTTGTATTTTTTCAATAAGCGGCTTTATTTCTTAGATAAGAAATACATTAGTCGGTGTATCGTCTACATATAATATATAATGTTATCATACACCTGTGACAGTATGAACTACGTATACTCCCCGCTCCTACCCATGGCGTATTTATAACCGTACGTCACACTGTGACGTACGGGGTATACATGTGATCAGTTAACTAGATAAAATATCGCTATCTTTAGGTATATAATACGGAAAGAGGCTGACTGTCTTCCTACTTTAAAAAACTTGGTATTGACCAGATACATTACTCTCCCTACGGCAACGGGATGCATGTGATAAATGATTTCAGCTCGTATTTCTAACGTATGAAGACAGTAAGCTAGTTCCCGTATAATTAATTTAATTCTTTCTAGTTAGTTTGAGGCAGTGCCTTTATTTCTAATTGCATTCCATGGGCTTTGTTACCTTTCGGCATAGTATTGAGATTGAGATTTGAGACCTATTTTTTTCCTTCTTCCTTTCATTTTCCTTCCCCTTCCAGAAACAATATACAGTAAAACCCCGCGTAAGCTGTCACCCTCTGTCCGGGTCGCGAGGTTTTCAGGTTTATACTGGTTATACAGTGATGAATTGCATATTAAATTTATATCTATGATATAAGTATGATTAAACAATAATTATAATATGGAATCTTTATCAAATAAATGTGTCGTTTTAAATAATGAATTACATCTAGAATAAGGAATGAATTATTGAATAAATTGATGAATATTTGTAAAAATGTACAGATGTAAATGCTCTTAAATTGACACCCAGCCTGCCCCATGCCAGGATCGATCTTCCGATGCTATCACATCTAGAAACATTGAAAAATATTGAGATGACCATGCATACTCTTTTACTTTGTCACTATCGACCTATGATATTTCCCTTTTGATATCTGAGAGACTCTCTTTTACAAACAAAACATTGGTATATTATCATAATGCTATAATGGTGTATTTTGGCAGTAGATCTACCGTAGACCAATTGGTCTTCCTTCTAATAACTATAAAATTTGTATATTGGTTGTCATAGATCTACTGACTTTATTACCTGAAAGGTTGTGGGCCTACTATTAATTCCTTTCCACATAAATAATTTTTCCTGTGCATATTTTCATTTGTGCTTCAGGTAATCTTTGACGGACAGATGTCGGATTAGCCTTACCCATAAAAGCCAAATCAATATGTATGTACATGTAAATGTGTGTGTGTGTGTGGGGGGTGGGGGGGTGGGGAGGACTTTGATGTTTTCACGGTCCACCTAGGAACACCTTTCCTATACATGTGTGTTTGTAATATCTTTTTAAATGATATTCATGCATTTTCCTTGGAAATATATGGACGAAGGAGGAGAAAGTAGGTGGAAATGTGGGTATGTGTATTCAGAGGAGGTGTGAAGCGCAGCGCCCCCTATAGGAACCTAACTCATATATGCCATCGCGGCAGGGTTCAAGGCGCCACTTTCAAACCTGCAAGCAGAGGGGAAGGAGCTCTTGACAATGGACTGTGTGAGGCTTGTAAGCCATAGCCTATGTGAAATAAGGCTGTATTCAACAATACCAAACAGCCATAAAACGTGGAGCTCTATTGAGCTCTATTGTGGTTCGGAGTACATTATATAGCACTCTATCAATATCTGAAATGATTTTTGATAGAGCTCTAACAGTTTGTATGTAGTAGCTGTTACTAGTTAGCCTATTTTTGTATAGGAATCTCCATTCAGCTGTCATTTGAGACCATGCCAAAAGGATAGGGGGCGCTGCGCTTCACACCTCCTCTGCCCCAACCCCGTCAGAATCCGTACAAGGGATTTCGTATCTTTCTAAATGAATATATTATAAGAGAATCTAAAAAAAACATTCCACATGTAATAACCAATTGTACAAAACTTTCTTTATTATCAATCATCAATGATCAACGCAATCTGCCGCTTACTGTGTCGGACAAGTATCAAAAGGGAGTCTCTTAGATGAATGGAAACTTCATGTTTCCAATCGTTGTAATTTCAAATAAGAGATCACTAGGGCTCTCCTGCAACTTTTTCCTGCAGAAGTTCGTATGGTTTCCTGAAAGCTCCGATGACTCCAAGAATACCGCCCTCCTTGATAAACTCGAAGTTCACTTGTGGGCCCTAAAAATTAAAAAGAGAGAGATTCTTGATTATAACGGTTTGTAAATGATGAAATTGTTCATCAATAAAAATGCGCATTTGCACTAGCATGATGTTCGTGTGTTTCCTGTAATAAATAAAAGTATATGGATAGGAACCCAATATTTTGATAAAATACATTTTATGCTAGTCATTAAGTATGCAGCAAATCAGAGGCAAAGGCTCTAGGTCAATTATGCTACAATGACCCATAGATAGACCAATGATTATCAATTACGCCGTAGAGTACTAGTAGATACAGACTCTTGACAATCAGCGGATATGCAGGATTCACAGCAATACATGCTGACAATCTACTTGACTTCAACCACTCAATTACCGGATCTTACTGTGATGCCTCTACCATGGAGTCCGCTGATGTTATTAGTATTTCACTGAGATCCTATCGACAGTTCGGTAGACTTAATAGGCCTATATTTACGTAGTTTGGATAATGAATATGTAGACTGTATACCATCGATGACAATAAGGAATGAAAGACTACTAAGTATTGAATATAACAATATAACAATGATAACTGTACAGAGTCAAATGACCTGTAAATAAATGATTAAAATTTGGTAATATTGTATCCCTATTGGGTATATATGTAGCTGAAAAATAAACACTATGTCCACACCTGTATGACTTGTATGTCTAATGCACTGTTTGGATGGTGCAAGGAAGAACGTCCACTTGGATGATTGTACTTTATCAACTTTTTTCATGAATAAAAAAACAACAAAATAAAACAAACCGAAACGGATATACTCACCGGCATGAGTTGTCCTAGGATCATCATGCGAGTGATGATAGTCTCGGCCTTTGGTGTGTTGACAAAATTCCCAGAGAAGTAGACCCGAGGTATGTTATGGGTACGAGCTGTGAGGTACACCACCTGCGCAATCGTCTCGCATTGGGTTTCTAGCACACTGTGGATGAGGTCTCCCTTCGTAGTTTTATCTGCATATTCAAACAAGCTAATAAACTTATGAATAATGATGGAATTGATACGTTCGGGACCACAAGGGATTCAAGCCTGTAATATATGCACTGTGAAATCTGTGGACAGTACCAGCCTGACTAATATTTACATATGTGATTTACATACTCGATTTCATTCTAATAATGCCTCTCATATAATCTTTCAATGGGAACTGAAATGTTGCCCATCGTATATATATATATATATATATATATATATATATATATATATATATATATATATATATATATATAATTTATAGCCTTTCATCTTTTTTTAGTAGCGTAGGCTATTGATTACATTATGGAGTTAATTATGGCATAGGTCACAAACATTGCGAGACTGCACGAAGTGTAGCCAATATGGTACATGTACTTGGGTCTTTAAGCGTTCCATTTCCCTGAGACATGTTTTTTTCCCTTGCAATTATTGGCAACATTTATTCCCAAAAGTAACAGAATCTCATGACATCTTGAACATTTTGAGGTACATGAATCCCACCGTGTAAATTCCAGTTTATGCTTCTATCCCAGTTTGTTTGAGTATAGAGGAGATTGAAATTACCGACCAACCAAAAGTCTTAATCATGGATGGCATACCTGTACTGAATTACTTACCTTTGGATTCGGTTAAACCTTTGGCAAGAGGAAAGGCCCGACCTTCAACCTTTATGTTGCTGTACATATCTTCGACATTTGGGTCTATAAGCTCCTCCCACATGGTATCAGCTGTGGCGCCGTCACTCTCCTCAATCAGCTTTGAAATTTCATCAAAGTCCTGCAGTTTAGATGATTAAATTCTTAAGAATTAGTTTCTGAACAAGTTTTATATCGGGAGCGGAGGGACACTCATTGTTGCCTAAGTAACCCCTGTCCTATCGATAGGCGGTATGTGCATTCGATTACCCATTTTAAGATGAAGAATTCTGGTAGGAAAATCATCTACGGATGTCTGAGTTTGTACCACCCATCCCTTGTGGTCGAGGCTGACTCCATGCTGCCACCTGCCGTTACAATCACACACCCTTTCTTTCCTAGCTTGATGCATGGACAATGGATCCTTCTCGTCTCAACCAGAAAAGTGCACAACCCTAAGAGGCTGATCTGAATAATAAACCTATGGCCTTTGTATACAACAAGAAAGAAATCTGCTGTGAATGGTATACCGATTATAAGTGCATCCTTAAAGAATATAAATGCGATAATTGGGTTAAATTGAATGTCCATAAAGTGGTGTTTACTATATACCCATGCCGTATATACTGTAAATATGCACCGTTTCGGCATATGACTGCAAAAATACTGTACGGACCGCTGGTCCGTACACTAAAATACGGACCACCTTGCCATACACGTTTATTAAGAAATTGGTTGTTAAACCGAATGAAATTGATTTTTTTTTAAAGTTCGGGTATAAAGTAAATATATAACGTCCAACCATGCTTGTACAAGTCACAGAACTCGATGATAATTTACGGTTTGTACGGAACTCGGCATAAATGCCTCGGTCCGTACAGACCGTAAATTACCATCTCGTTCTGTGAATTGTACAGCATGGTCAGGACGTTCTATATAATTACTTACTGTTACACCTGTGAGGTAACTGGTGAGACCGAGGAAGAACCTGCCACCCATGGAGAGTCCACCAATAATACTGTAGTTTCCTTTTTCATCTACCTGCATTTAAAAGTTAGAATAGAATTAGGCGACACCTATGCCTGCGACCTGGTGATTGCGGTATCAAAAGTGAAGAACGTGTAAAAACAGAAAAGAACAATACAGAGAAAAAACTTCTCAATTCACAGATGTGACATCAACGACTGTATAATTTGACACTGTAAGATTATATACTTTGATCGAGTCCGTAAAAGCTTAATGGACCAAATGACCAGTAGGTTTATGAAAGGATACGTTCAGAAATCAGTTTTGCCATTTGGATACTTCACAATCTATGGCATGGTAAATGCATGCACATGCTTTACTTAACCAGTAGCCTATTTCCAAAGATTATATCCAAAGATTTTGTGTCGTTATTGCTTTCGACCATATTACCTGTATCGCGGATTCCAAAACCCTTTTTTTTTAGGTAATTAATGTCACCTTTTTCATGCTTACGAATTAAAACGTCTGGATTATTGCACATTAATGTCATGAGCCTAAGTGACATTCAATATCTTACCTGAAATAATGCAAATCCTGATCCTAACATAGCAAGCAAGCATGGAAAACGGTCGTCCTTCTCTCTGTCGTATTCCTCCGCTTTATCTTTGAATTCAAACGTTCCCATTCCACCCTTTTCTGTGAATACAATTCGAAACGGTACATCAAAGGGGTTTACAAGAGCTGTTGGAATGATCATTGATTTAGAAAAATGTTGCACGTGTCAAGGTAGGATGTAGGACGGTTTTAAAAACTAGATCCAGCCCTGTCAAATGTGATAAATCATAAAGGTTATACCGTTAGCTCAAGATTTGTAGTCTGCCTCACGACTTGTAGATTTTACATATACAAATGGCCCAAGTAGAAAAGCTATTAGTCGCTCAAAACTGAGGAATACACGAGGCACCTCTGTACTGACCATACCAAGATGGTCAGTCCACGGAGGGTTCCAGGCCTGAGGGTATATATACCACCACACAGGCAGATCCCTTAGGACCCTGTAAGATTATGGAAGTATATAGTATATATACAGGTGTAAATGAAAGATGGGAGGAGGCGCAGCAGACGACCCTCTGCGGTCAACCCCCTCACCTCACACCCTTAGGCAGGGGAGACTGGACCTTTCCATGCAGGGGCCTGCGCACAGCACACGCTATCACCCACCACTCATCATGGCAACAAAGAACCGGGGCAAAATTTTGAGTTCACCACATGGGCCAAATCAGAGGGCCTCAAAAGAAAACCACGGAGGTGCTTGGTCTTAGTCATTTTGACTACAGGTGACGTGAAGGAGCTGGGCATACCACATGGACAAGCCAGGCGGTTACAACAAGGCTTAGCCAAGCAGGGTAATCCTAACATCAAGGAGACTCCAGAAAGAAGGAGGAGCGAGTCAGAGGACAGTGAGAAGGACAACAACACCCCCTCCACAGCTGATAAGACCGACAATAACGCGCCCTTACTCAATGCAGCATCCAGATGGGAGAAAGTGATAGAAGCATTAAAGGTGGACAAAGGAAATACGGAGGGGAAGCAAGGTGGCAGAGCGGAGGGCTACACATGAGCACCAACCAGCGGTAGGTCAAACAGCTACAACCCTGCGGTGCTCCTAACGATTAAGGCGGGTGGAAAGAAGGCCCTCAAAGTATCTGACTATGTGCCGGAGCACGTAAAACTGTGTATAGCAAAAAAGAAAAAAACACTGTCAGATTCACCAAAGCAGAGGACGGGACGATGGTACTAATCCAGGACGAAACAACCCTGGTCTACATCACCATAGCGGAATGGGGTGCGGCTAACATTAGGGTGATGTACCAGCTGATGAAGGATGGTGACCTGGCAAGAACCAACCTGCCGGACTACCTGGCATACACGGTGTACATTTTTGAGCTAGCATGTAAATTCGAATGGACATCGGTGCTAGGGCTCGATACACGCTACTGGGAACTCCAGGCCCAAAATGAGTACAGGTGGGGGGACAAAGTATCCTCCATTGAAACCCTTGCCCTGGTGCCACGGAAGCAATCCGTGCCATAAACCAGGCCAGTGCCTACAATGAGTAATAAGAACATACCACACAGGAAAGGAGGGCAACACGGATCAACCTAGCAAGAGAAAGGGCATGATCCGGAGGAGGTGTGCCAGCTCTTTGCAAACAGCGGTGAGTGCCCATATGGAGACAAATGCAGATTCCAACACAAGTCTACCTAGGATTGTGACACCCAGGTCCGTATAACAGATGGGGCACTGATACCAGGGGCCTGGGAGCAACTGGCACCAGACAGCAACAGCGACAGAGGCTTTATTATCACAGGTGTCAAACAAGGATTTAGGATATCTAACTTGTGCACAGAAGGGGCGGGTGCGGAACAACCTAACCACAGATCGGCACTGCAACAGGACACGAAAGGACTAGTCCAGAGGCCAATTACAATTGAAATGGATAATGGTGGGTATGTGACCTGCCAGAGTAAGCCGCTTATTGTTTTTGCCCTGGCCGCTATCCCAAAGCCTGATGGAGGTATTAGACTCATTCATGATAGGACCAGGCCCTCAGGCTATGCACTCAACACCTATGCTGTTAATGAGGGCTTCTGATATCAATTGCTAAAAGATGCAGCAGGCTTTATTTCACAAGGGGACTTTTTAGCAAAGATAGACCTATCTAATGCATACTGCAGTGTTAAAATTCATCCAGACGACTTCCTTTTAGCAGGGCTGCAATGGGATTTTGGAGAAGGCTAGCCAACTTATCTGTGTGATACACGCCTCATATTTAGAGCACGCCTGAGTGCATCTATTTTCAATCGCTTAACCCAATGTGTTTGTAGGATTATGCAGTCGCTGGGCTACCAGGATGTGTGCGCTTATTTAGACAATTTTTTGGTAAGGGGCAAAACCAAGGAGGAATGTCTTGATGCACTCAATATGCTCCACAAGCTCCTAAGGAAGTTAGGCATCGCAGTGAACTATGATAAAGTGGTTATGCCTACCACGTGCCTCACCTTCTTACGGGTGGGGTCGGACACCATTAAACATGTGTTCAGGCTCGCTGAGGAGAAAGTACAGGCTCTAGAAATCAATGTAAACGATATGCTCAGTGCCAGAGCAGTTTCCCGCAAGGCTGAGGCTGAGCTGGGCCTCACGCATTGTTTATGGAGGCAGGTTGTTCACGAGACGGCTTATGGACAGGGTGGTGGATTTAGGAGCACCCTCCCACCGCACATGGATTACTGCGTCTATGCATGCCAACCTCAAGTGGTGGTCAGATTTCCTGGTCGTATTCAACGGCCAGGTCCCACTATTGGAGAAGCGCCTTTACACCCCATCACCATTGATGCCTGTTTCAGTGGAGCTGAGGGGGTGTATGGCAGGCGATGGTACCATGTCAAATGGAAGGACTGCCCCGATGTGTGTGACCTACCGATTAATTGCTTATAAGTGCCGGCCCTAAAACCAGTAGTCAGGCTCTTTGCCGACTAGTGGAGGAACAGACTGGTACATGTTTATTCGGCTAACCAGGCAGCAGTGGCAATAATCAACAAAGGAGCATCCAAACACTACTGGGTGGTGGAAAGCCTGAGACATGTTTTCTGGTTGTCAGCACATTATAATTTCCGGTTGAAGGCCAGTTACTACCCAGGATGCTACAATATCTTGGTGGACGCAGCAAGCCACATCCAGGAAGATTGGCTAGAACCATTTTACACAGCTTTGGCTAGTGCGTTAATGTAAATGTATATTTCTCAGTTAGACCATAGGGCTCAGACCCTAGTCGATAATGCCTTTGCACACAAAACCCTGGTATCAGTGCCCCATCTGTTATACGGACCTGGGTGTCACAATCCTAGGTAGACTTGTGTTGGAATCTGCATTTGTCTCCATATGGGCAAAAGGTCTGTGCATCCCACAGGAAAAAGTACCTAGATTTCTGCGGAGTTTATTCCCTTGAACCTTTCCAGGCATCCAATCAAACTCTAATTAGGTATGTGGCTTATCTTTCAACCTGCCTAAAGTTCTCCTCCCTAAAACAGTATTTGGGGGCTCCCACTTACACAAAGAAAGACTGTTACGTGACCCCCTCAAAGACAACTATCAACAGGAGGAAGATGGGAGATAGGGTGGGCCGCAAGGAGCCTATGACACCAGACTTACTATTAACCCTATTGAATAGCCTGGATATCACATCACCTAGGATTGCGGCCATCTAGGCAGCAGCCTTAATGATGTTCTTTGGCCCCTTGAGATGGTCAAATGTGCTCCCGACATCAGATACCTAGGTCCTTTGACCCGGCCCGCCATTTATGACACAGGCACCAGGTGGCCTGTCCATCACCATCAGGTGGTGTAAAACAGACCGGTTCCAGACAAGGACACATATTCTCCTGCTTCCAGTTATCAACAACCACCGCCCGGCTTTGATCATTAACCCTTTCCCTGCAGCACCCAATTCCTCTGATCACCATTGGACAGCAGGCATTGCCTGCATAAACCACCCTGCTTCAGCAGGCACCTTTTTTGGAAAATAGCAATGTCACATGTTGTGTCATGTGATTTAAGTAATTTACCTTGGTAGCTGATGATATTCTGTTATACAAAATCAAAGGTCAATATGTTGTTTTTACTATGTCCAAATTTCTCTCAATTTGAACAATTATTTTTTTATTTATTGAATTTTGTATATAAGTATCAATGATTACTCTGTGATGCCTGGAGGCATCATGCTGCGGTAGCCAGGGGAATGCCTGGAGGCATCATGCTGCTGTAGCCAGGGGAATGCCTGGAGGCATCATGCTGCGTCCAACGCCTCAACCCTTTATACCATATCCCACCCGCTAGTGCTGGGTCAGCCAACCACCCGTATGGCGGAGGCCATGCCCACTTCCAGGCAGTTTCTGTTGTGACTACACTACTACTACTACCCACATGGGGAGATTGGGGAAACGTCACACAGTTGAACAGAGCCATAGATTATGCTTCATATGGACTAATTACCTTATTTGTGTTAGTTATGTTTTATAAGTCTAATTAACCTCATTATACTTTGACCAAGGACTTATTCAACCTCGTTATGTTTATCATTTGATTACGTAATGCTTGTCTAGTATTAAAAATATGACATGCATGGATCAGGTTATATAACCTCATTAATTGATCATATTAATTACATTAAAAGCATATCGGACAATCTGGCGTGAAAATTAAAACCCATGTCATTTTTCTGAAAATTTAATACAATGATCTTTAAGTGTTATAGAGCACATATCTGACTTAAAAATTGGGGGTCACCGTGCTAGACTTTGATTTAGAGATCAATATTATAATCATTTTATATAAGAATTTATAGAGAATCTAAAAAGTTGTTTTTTACATAGTCAAACCCATGTCAATGTCCTCAAACTTTCACAGAATATAGTCAATGTATAGTTCTACCTATCTAGGTTTTAAAAACCGTCCCTGTTTTTGAGAGAATTAAATTATTTTTCAGTATGTTTCCTATATAAATCAACCAAATGAAAAAGTCAAATTAGACAAAACTTAAATTTTGCTCTTATGAGTTTTGAAAATGCCACAAATTACCAATTTAGATGGATGACTGGGAATATTTAAAACTCACAAGGTGGTGCCACCGTGGATTGTAGGATGGGCCTTTAAGCGCTTATTGGTTTATGTAACCTCATTGTTTAACCAATTTATGAGTAGTTGTTCCAATTGTAACAACCTTTGCAGCGCGCCTTCTTATTGTAATAAAACTTTTCCTCCAATGAAGTCTTATCATTTAAATCTGCTGCATCTCATCATGTCAGCAGAAATATACCCTGCGGGTCAGTGCTGTAAATTCTGATTCTTAAAATTCATTTTTAAAGACTTTGAAACTTCTTGATTATCATTAACCTGGCATGCCTATAGGTAAACTCCCATAACTTGCCATCAAGTATGAAGCATATATTTAGGTTTATAATTAAAGTAAAATGTTTCCTACCAGAACCCTCCTTAAAACTGGCCATCATCTTTAGATGTCTGTCAGCCTCCTTGATACCTTCCTCGTCCATAGGTTTAAAGACTTCATCGCAGGATTTCGTTTGGAGGTTCAGTTGTAGGGTTTGAACAAACATGTCGAACTCCGAGAGATTATCCAATCTGCAATTTCATCATATCAATATTACATTAAGAAGTGACATGGGTGCTTTGGAGTGGTGGATTGCCAGGGAACAAGAGGTTTACAAGGCAGACTAACTTCATCCCCCTCTAATACAGTTTCTTGGTGGCAGATTCCTCCTGGAGGGCACTAGAGTATTGCATAAGAAAAACTTGGACCTGCTAATACGACTTAAATTATTTTGCAGAACCCAGTTATCTGAAGCTCCTTCTGTGAAACTTACTACAGCATGCTTAGGTGACCATAGGAATGAAAATAATAACATTATTGATAATAACAGTTACTAAATAAAATAATTTGCCAAACAGATCAACAAGCAAAAGGCTTGTTGCATGGCAACCACAGTGGATTATCAAAGTATCATTAACACAAATGAATTCCCTGGAGTTGTTACTTAGGGGTCGGTAACATGAGAATTTCCCGGTGATATATATAACTTCCTCTTGTGAGGACAATTATTACTTACTCTGAAAGTTAACTAGCAACATATTAAGTTTAAAATATAAGTTATTTTTGTATAATCATATATTTGTAAATTTCTCGTTCCGTTGGGTTTTTTTTGTTTCGAAAAACTGTGTGGTTGCAAGTTTACAAAAAAGGTCAAAATAATAACATTGAGAAGAAGCACCCCATATCTTTTCAGAATTTCGACCAGATGCTAAGGGAAAACTTGCAGTGCTCCTGGCGAGGAATGAGGAAGAATGGCGTAGACACAGTCAGGTACAACCTTCAATGCCTTTGGATCGATGAGGCCATCGACTCCAACCTGTCGATAGCTTGGGCGGCCGGCCTTGACGGACTACCATAATGGATTGAAGATGACCATTTGATGACTGAACGCATAGCAGAGATATGGAAGAAAGCGGCGCTCGAGGTGATGGAAGCAGTGTCAACACACCTCCTCAAGGAGGAAGAAAGAAGTCAAACCTTGACAAAACAAATCCTAACAACGATAAAATATGAGCTATATGAACAGGATTCTAAGGTCGAGGCAAAACAGAAAATCAAGAAACCAACCACTTTTCTGGACCAGAAATGGACCCGTGAGAACAAGGCCACAGAAATCGATCTAAGAAAAAAGATCGATGCCCTAGAAGCCAGCCCACTAAAAGATGACGACCCAGCACACGCTGCTAGATATGTGAAGCAACAAGCCCGCAAACAAGTAGAGGGGGACAGCAGATGTTTCCACAAGGGTGACACGAAGCCCTTTCGACAGGCCCCCTGGAGCACAGGGACCGGTCCAAACACTCATACGACCAACGCCCACAGCAGTCCTACCAGAACTACCAGGGACATTTCGACAACCGACCAGCCATACCGTGGAGGCAAGTCAAACCAATAACAAAGAGGGAGACGCGATGACTACAGACAAGCAGACTACTATCATCTTGACTACAAGCCACGCGACACGAGATAATGAGACACTGGTAAAATTGTATACGGAGGCTATAAAGACGGTCAAGACCCTACCAAACAAGCCAACACCTTTACCAACAAAGAATCAAGCACTTAAAAAGACAAGACCCATTACGAAAAAGGCCAGAGGTCCAAACGACACCGCCCTAGAGGGACTCTGAACAACCCTCCGGGACATTAACCGAATGACGAGACGAGTCAAGAAAGATGACTTCCAGAAGAGGTCCCACCATCCACCTATTCCGAGGGAAAGAGACTCTGTCTCATGCCACAACCGATGGGACGCCCTGGCAAATCTGGAAAAGACTGACAAATCAGAACTTTGTAACCAGGCACTTTGTGTAAACCACCTTCCAGTTCCCAATTAATGTTCCAAACGTTCTCCGTCTTCTGTTTCCTTCATAGAATATAAGGACTCTAAATCTCCGAATGAAAAAAAAACCACCACCACAACCCCTAAATCATTCAGTATGGACAATGACACCGTCACACCACCTAAAGTCAACAAAGGGAGCATAGTAGTCAACATTTCAAATAGGGCTCTTTCCATTCCCGAAAAATCTATTCGAGAAAAGGGCCTTAATTTTCGTCCGACCCAGGGCGGACAGGAGGAGGGAGATCTAAATCGAACTAGATAGATTCCACCATAAACTTCAAATACGACAATTTTTCGACAAAGCCGAGACCAGACCAACAAAGAAAGAGACTCCATACTACCAACCGATGTACAACAGGACTCCCCACATCACGACCAGGGGGACATGTGCCCCTTACGACAACAAGGACCTCAACCAACACTTGAGAGGAGATTCAACATGAAGACCACCACCAGGCTCCCAGAACCATGAGGGTTTTATCGCACTGAATGAGATCCAACTCAGTGGACAACACACATCAAGGAAACAACGGCACAACATAACAAAGGAACAAAAATGTGCACTCAAGGCACTAACAAAGGACACTTCAGTCACTATTGAACCAGCCAACAAAGGAGGAGCAGTAGTAATCCAAAACACAGTTGACTACATACAGGAAGCAGAACGACAACTGAGTGATGACAGCTTATAAACACGTATGCCCTCCAACACAACTGAAAGAATCAATGCCAAGATTGAGAAAAAGATCTGACAACAGAGAGATCAGTCTGACAACAGCTGGAGCAATACACACACTGAAACCAAGAGCACCCCACATGTACTTCCTCCTGAAGATACACAAACAACAACGACCACCACCTAGAAGACCGGTATTTTCAGCGAACAATTGCACCACAGAGAAAAAACTTTTGTGGACAATTTTATCAAACCTCTGGTACCTCCAATAAAATCATATGTGAAAGATAGGAATGCCTTCATCAACAAGATCAAAGCATTAAGACCAATGGAACCCAACACTCTACTAGCAACCTTAGACGTTGGGTCCCTCTACACCAACATCCCCAACAAAGAAGGCATAGAAACAATAAGGCAAAATCTGGATGCAACCAGAAGCAAACAACTTAGCCCTTTCCTTACCAATGATGCCACTATGGCATTCCCCAGCCATGGGCGAATTATGCTATATGGCATTCCCTAGCCATGGGCGAATGATGCCAAATGGCATCATTTGACATTTTACAATTTAGGCCCATAATTCATGAAATACTCAATACTATATCACCATTTTTACACAAAATATGTATTTAGATATGACCAGCATAATTATTGAAAAAAAAAGAAATGGTTGCCATAGTGAAAAAAAACACGTCACGTGACACGATTTTTGAAATTTGGTGCTCGCCCTTACCAACCATACATGTGAGCTGGCGTCGCCGCCTACATGATGCAGCACAAAATTCTTTCGTAAGGATTGGGTTAATTCAAGTAATGAATCAATCATCGATCTATTAGAACTAGTCCTGAAAAACAACAACATCCAGTTCAACGGAACACACTACAAACAAATAAGTGGAACCGCCATGGGAACAAGACTAGCACCCTTTTACGCTAACCTCTTCATGGAAAATCTGGAACTATCCGTGGAATCTAAAAGCAGCTTGAAACCAAAAGTCTGGTGGAGATATATAGACGACATCTTCATCATCTGGGAACACGAAGAAGAATCCCTCAAGAAATGGGTAGAATACCTGAACACCGCCCATCCGACCATTAAATGCACAACTGAATACTCAGCAGCCAAAATTGCATTCCTCGACACCACGGTAAAGATAGACTCCAACACCCAAATGCTGTATACGGACCTCTACACAAAGCCCACAGATGCTAAGACTTACCTGGAGTATGACTCTGCACATCCCCCCGCAATGAAGAAAAGTCTCCTGTACTCACAATTCCTAAGACTAAGAAGAATATTCAAATCAGATGAAGACTACGAAAAGCACTGCAGACACAAAACCAAAGAGTTTATGGACAAGGGATACCCACACTTGCTAGTAAAGGAATGCAAGGAAAAGGTAGACAAACAAGATAGGGACACTCTACTGAATGGAAATCATGACAAAGAACATCCACAAGAAAAAGATAGTCAAGGGATACTGACAACCGAAGAATGTTTGAGACTATTTAGTGCGGGCACGCACCAATTATGACCAAATCCAAAAGACTGCAACACAACACGAAGCAGGGAAGAAAAGGAAAGGGAAAAAGGGAAAGAAGGAAAAACGGAATATTCCAACAAATGTAAGAAAGTAAACTGCAAATATTGCAATCTCATCTCCATGGAACGAACAATCGAGTCTAAAGCAACCAACAAACAACATCAAACCAAGTGGAACGTAACCTGCAACAGCTCTAACGTAATCTACTGCATCGAATGTAAAACATGCAAGACACAGTATGTGGGGCAAACGAAACACAAAATAAAGGAGAGAATAAGAGAATATTTAAACTGCATAAAGAAACAATCAAGCAAGAACAAAGTACCACACCATTCCAACCAAACAACTCACAACAGCACGGATGATGTCAAAGTATATATATTGGACTATATATACAGACATCCTGAATCCAAAGAAGCGTCAAGACTCCGAAACAAGATACAGTTTAATTGGATGCATCGACTAAAAACACACGCTCCATTCGGCTTGAACACTCTGGACAATAGGTACGGCTAGCTGACCAACCTTCACCAGTCCTTCTACCTCTCCCACTATAATGCCACGTCAAAAATATTTTTCCAACCACAGAGTTTTTTGAAACAAAAAAAACCCAAAGGAATGAGAAAATTACAAATATATGATCTTTATTTGGGAGAGAAGGGCCACATGAAGACAGCTAGGACTACACTATAGAGAGAACGAGCTACCACGTTTATTTTCAATTCCTTTTGATTTGTAAAAAAAAAAAAAAAAAAATATCCTCTCCTCAAACTGGATTCAGTGAGAAAGACTACAGAAGATTTCTTCCCACACTATGCCTGATGAGTCTGGATATCAGACAAAACCACAAGAGAAAACTGAGGGTAATAACCCTCGCTACATACAGTCTGATGCTGGACGTCAGAGTTCTCCATCTGACTGGCGCTGCTCCAGCAAGATGTGATACACTCACCTTCAAATAAGGGCTTTTCCTCCTTGTCACGTAGTGACTGGGTTGGGGGAACGTTGTTTCCTCCTACAGTGAGACTCTAGGTGGTTAGAATCTCCGAAAGGAACTATGCGTACACACACATAGCACCCCACAACTCTGAGTCAAGCAGGTGGCATGAATATGCTGAACGCAGTACAATCAGAACCAATGATTCCGACACCTGAGGGTCACGTGCACGCCTCAGCCAATGAAATCGACGCAAAGTAGGGTAGGTTAGGGGGCCGCGGGAACATCCTCGCGTCCCTTCCCTTTTCTTTCTATTCCATGGTCGTATTGCGGTGGGACAGGACGCACAAATCATTCACTAAGCCACTTTTAAACCTCATATTTTTGTATAATCTACCGTTTGTATATAAACTCATCTTGACAGTTGACTGGTGTGGATTATATATGGATTAATATACTTTTTACTGTTCTGCATCGGTTACATACAGCAGAATAGGTAGGATAGTGCTTTAAAAATAAGTTATTTCCTATAACTATGGTTGCAACCAAATCCTGCTCAGCAACCATGAAATCAATTGAATGTGCAGATCATTCATAAGAAGATATGAGATCAAACCTCATTCACCCTCTCTAAATATGTTATATAGGCAACCATAGAGACCACATTTCTAAGTACCATCTCAAACTTTTACCATGGCTTGTATGTGGAAGAACGCCCTTCATTTGGAGTGAAGGTACATTGTCTTTACTGAATAAAAAAAAGGGGAAAAAAGGTAACATTCTTTCAGTTTGGATCTCCAGTTAAAGATGATCAGCACTATGAACTCTAACTTTCATAAAGAATTCAGTAATATGAATATAGATCTTACTTTATATACTATACTACTAAGAATGGCCTATCAGATATAGATTAATGACTGCCGGGCTAACTAACCATAACCAAATTAGCTCTCCAACCAGAAAAATGTCTACTCTTAGAGGTTGCATGATTAAGATAAATAGTTTAGTCTTTTGAGCGAATTAAAAATGTTCTCTAGAAGTTGTTCTATGCCTATTTTAACACAAGAGTTGTTCTGATGATATTCTGGGGACCTTTCTCGGATGCATTGTGAAGAGAAAGATTTGTGGTGGGTCAATCCCTAAATTTAGTAGACTAAAGATTATCTAATGAAATTCAGACCACTGACATACCCTTTATAATTCTGTAGAACTGGAATGGATAGGCTCCATATGATATTGAAGGTGTATATCTCAGTCCTGCGCAAATTAATGTCAAAAGCATTTTCATAGTAATTCTTACTATAGCATATTGTTTCTAAGGTACATTAGTCAAATCCACTTAAACTCATGACTCGTATGTTTACCAAGGCCAGAATTTTAGAGATCTTTCAACTAGTCCCAAAATAGGAATATATTGTTCTTCCATTAGACAATATGACAATTACAACTGCTTTAGGTAACTGGGGTTGATGTACATCACACATCTGAAAAGTGATATCATGTATGTCATCAAGGCACATGCATGATTAGCTGAAAATCACATCACTATCATTGTATTCAGCGTTATCAAACCCGTTTGCTTCATTTATATAGCTCATAGAGCTAGACATGGACTGGCTCATGCTGTAGCAACGCGACAATTTCATTGAATCAGAGGCCCCGTTTTATACCATTTAAGATAATGATGTGCGGCTAGCGAACGTTGGTGAACCACCCACTGATCTCTGCGCGTTTATGGCGGGTGTCCTAACCCCTCGCGTAAAGTGGGATTCACACGATGGGATTCACGTACCTCACAGGGTGTTTTTCTGAGACAAATTCTGCTTAGATTCTGTACTTGAACACACTATCTTCATCTAAATTATAGGGTTCCTTTTCGCTGAGACTTGTTTTTCACCCTGTAATTGTTAAAGACATTTACCCCTAAAAAGGAACAGAATCTCATGAGATTTTGGACCCTGTAAGGTACATGAATCCCATCGTGTGAATCCCACTTAAGGGTCAGTGGGCCTTGACGGGCCGACCGGGCTAATGGTAAACGCGTACCCTCATCATCTCTACCCAACGAATCCCACACAATTGATCGGTCCCTTCCCCTTCCTTCCTGACCGCTCATGTAGAGTGGGACATCACTGTCCTTGTTATTGAATGAATTGAAGAAAACTATTTTGTCAGTATATTTCCTATGTTAATTAAGCAAATGTAAATTAGCCTATAATTCCTATCAAAATTGGATAAACCGAACAAAATGTTAAATTTCCTCATTCAGAATTAGAATGAATCAGAAAGATCTAGTTTTTACTTATAATTGACAATATTTAAAAATCACCAGGTGGCGCCTGCGTGAATGGTCCGATTTGCCTTTAAGGCTGAACTTGCTGGGGTTTCCTTTATCTCCCTGTCATACCACCCCGATGTGATAAAGACGCATTGTTCACAAAATGATGAGAGATATATGAAACAGAGCCAATGCATCCTTACTTTACATTCAGCTCTTCCTCTATTTTTGTCTTGAAGCGGTTTCCTCCCGCACCTGTAGAATAGATGGTACATTCACCGTTCTTGTCACGTGTCATGTCACAGTTCTCCTTGATGAACTCCAACACGTCTTCAAGATTCTCCCGACGGATCAACTTCTTTCTGATTGGTCCATTTCCGGAGGCAGCCTAGAATCACATGTATCGAAATAAATCTAAATAACAAGAAATTCAATGTCAACACCCTGACTCTATTCCCTAAATCGTTATGAATATAAGCTTTTCCGAAGCTTTCAGGTTGTTCTGTGTAACTCTCTGAAGTGCTATTTGTGCTAAATATCGGAAGCTCCCATACTCACAACTAGGAACAAATGAAGAGAGACTATCTCTGGCAGTCACAGTAGTATGTTCCATCGAGCAGTATATCGATATGTTTACAAGTAGAGAGGAAATAAATTGTTTCACGGGAAGTAATACATCATCTTTTTTGTTGTTAATGTTGAGTCAAGTCAGTTGGCCGAACCTAAAAGGTATTACAAGAAGATTGTGCTTACCATGTCCTTATTCTTTGGCTCTCCATTTTCGAAATCCTCTTTTGATCTGTACAACAGTTTGACAACCGAGCTACCTAGTGTGAGAGAAGTAAATGTGTTATTTAAAAAGCTCAATCTATAGGGATCATTGGACGTGTTGATGATATTCCGAGCTTAGGTGCATTGGCAATTTGTCTATTTTTTCCGATGATACAACTTTTTTTTTCTCGTTAATTTTATCTCATGTGCATGAGGGCTCTCTACGCAGAAAGTGTTATAATCTAGTATAACGTAATGGCAAGCCTGGCCAGATAAAACACATCATGCTACTTCACCTGTCTGGTGCATATGATATGATAAGAAAGACATAGATACCCTTATCCTGATAATGAACGACCAAATAGTAAAGTCATGCAAAGGTCTGTGTTTTCTTTATCAGCCAGTGCCACGTCGACGCAGTTCATCCATCAACTTAATTTCAGATTAATTACTCATGTATTACAGAGTCTTAGTTGAAAACGTATCTGCTGCAGTGATCCATTACTTATTATTTATTTGTATAGAAGGAACAACAACCAGGGTATACGGGCAACAAACATATGATTTAGGACATGATCTATGGTAGAATGCTGATCATAGAATTATTTGAATTTGATTAGAGATATATTAATAGGTCCACGTACCAACATCAAAGGCAAATCCTGGCGAAGCTTTGATTACATCCAAGGGGAATTCTATCGTCTCCTCAGCTTTTTGCGCCATGATCTATGATGACAGTTGTATCAGACTTAGAGTTACAGACCTGGACTCTCCGTTGGGCTGACAGCTTATAAATACATAAATCTGTTTTGGGTGGTCGAGTCATTGGTTTGGTCATTGACCCCCCGAATAGAGGCGCCGATTGGCCAGCGAGTAAAGAGGGTGTGAGGTGCAACACAATTTCACAGATAAGATAACGCTTGGAATAACGATGATGGATATTAGGATTCTTACAGAATATATCACTTCCGTATTTTATATTATTATTGTTATTCCTGCTTCATATTTACATAATCCTTAGTACAGACCTTCTGTTGCATTCATAGAGTTGGAAGTGTGAATCGTTTCACTTTTATTTAAATCTCGTATTCAGACTGACTCACAGGATTGCCTCTATGTATATCAATAGATCATGTAATAAGGAAGAATTATGTGTGCTCTAATGGACCATGAATACAGCAAAAGTAGCTTTGAAAAAGAATAGACTCCAATCATACTTACATCAGTATTTGTATATACATAGGTATGTGTCCTTATATATATTACTTAATTATTGCTGTATAAGCACAGTACTACCATTCGTTTCAACAACCCTCACCTAGAAAATGTCTCAAAATGTCATTGTCGTCCTATCATTTCAAAAACAAAATCAGATGTAATTTCCCTAGATATCCAGATATGCCTGATATATATATATAATTATTTTCACATCTGCTTTGAAATACGCTAACATATATACACACATTATGCCATAAATATTGTCTCTATCTGTATGTCTATATGTGTGAGTGTATTCATGTGTGTGCGTCTGAACATGATAAGAAGGTTGGACTGGTGAACGCTGTGTGTTAGACTTTGTACCATATGTCACTAAATGCATATCATACTCATGCATATGTATAACATTCATCTGTTAGGTCTTTTCTTTCCTTAAGTACTCAGAAGCTTGATTCAATAGACGAAACCGATTATACTCAACGAACAGATTAAGTTTGAGAGGTACTCGGTTTTAAAAAAAGAAATCAAGCTGAAGGCTGATAAGAAATGCAACACATCTTCATCAAATATTAACTGAAAATAAGCTTACACATAAACAAATTGTAATCAATGATAAATAAACTGCTTTAGAAAAATCGGGACTGGTATTACTGCTGTATTTTATCATTTTTCTAAAACATGAATAAGAAGACTGTCACAAAAAATACCAGCTGCCAATGATAACTGAAGGTCCTAAGCAGATCAGCTCCTCCGTTTGATAGTGTGTAATGGTTTACATTTTGCTAAGCAACAAAGAGATCTAGGTGCTCTTCACTGATATAGATATTATCTGTACTGATAATGGCAGGGATTTTAGAGGTGAAAGTTCCATGGCATTCTTGGATGTCATGTATGTTGATATAAACTTGCAGTAAGATAATCATTGACTTTGAGATAATACGCACTATTCCTGGAGAGAATAGCTGAATCAGATTAGACCACATGAAGTCTCCCCAACATTTAAAGGAGAAATCGTCCCATTTAATGAATTAGTCTCAGGCCTAGAACATATGTTTACTTGCAAGCAATGTTAGAATCCTTTTGGAGCAATTGTGTTGCAACAGAGATTGTGAGCGAGGAAGCGTGCTCATATACGTCACCTAGAGGCTAGAATGGTCAAATATAGGCTTCCAGCTTACTGCAAAAAAAAGCTTCACTATCTATATGCCAACTATAAAGGCCTGATAAAATACTCCTCCTCAACCTGACCATACACGCTGGCCCTCTACTGACTTAGTTCCTTATAATACAACTTTTTGTTGATAGCCTTTTTGAGGAAAAACTATGTCAATTCTACCTCAATTCTGCTAAAATAATAAACACTCAGCTATGGCTTGTGTAATCTACTACTAGAAAAGGAAACTATAAGAGGAAAATGTAACTAAATGCGTTACTTACATTTTCTAATCTGATGGCACAGATGAAAATACACTGTATTCAGACGGTCATATCTGACATGATTGACTACACAGTATTCCGACCGACTTTGTATAGACTTGATACATCAGTTTTACTCGCTTCGACCCTGTCACCAAGCCTTGTGTCTCAGACTTTATCATAGACTTGCTGAAACCCTTGATCATGGATCTTCATGAAGACAAGGAGAGAGACACACAAAGACATATAATGGTGCAGATGATGACAGAGACAGAAGGGAGACTCACACAGGGACAGGAAGACAGACAGAGAGTCAGACATATGCAGACAGGGACAGATACAATAAGATGGAGTTGCAGAAAAACAGATAAAAATGGAAATCGTCAGATATACATGCCAACCAACAGGGACAGAGACAAAGATATAGTAAGACATACATATGGACAGACAGGGAGAGAGAGAGAGAGAGAGAGAGAGAGAGAGAGAGAGAGGGAGAGAGATATTTAACAGAGTGTCAGACATACAATATATACCGACAGGGATAGTGCAAAGGTAACAGACAGTGAGGCAGACAGTTGGAGACAGAAGGCAGATATAAACAAAGGGAAATAGACAGATGAGGGTTCAAGTATAACACTTTGGGCCTGATGTCACTCTACCTTACAGTCATGTCATATTAGCCACCCCCCCCCCCCCCCCAACAACCACTCTCGATCTACTTTACTGCACAGCTAGCTGCATTCAGGATTTTCTTTTGTGGTCACTGCCACTTCACAATGCATGTACATTTGAATAGTATAGGACAGGCCTGACAGACCAGTTCATATATGATCGTACAGACCATTCATTATGCTATTTATTCATATTGTTATATCTGATGGGACAGACCAGCAAACACCGACCCAGTAGGGAGGTATGGGTTTGGTGGAAGGGTAGGTATATGACTATAGTGTATCTTAACACAGTCACTGCATATTGGAACCCTCCCCCTCCTTCCCACACAAACACTCCTTACCTTCCTCCACTGACCAAGTTATTGAACCTGTCCTACTCAGACCCATATAGGACTTGATTAACTGAAGTTTTAATGCATTAGGATACATTGATTTTAATACCAAAAACTAGTTTCATTACGTCATCAGTTCCCTTTTGTTTAAACATATAGATACCTATATTTTGATCAATATTTCTGTTAATGATAATTGAGAACAACTATTAAATCAATTCTATAGGTTTTTGACTAACCAGGCCGGTTAGGACTAATTAATGCGGGAGCAGAAGAGACTGGGCCGTTGCTATGGATGCTGACCGCCTCACGTGAACCAGGCCCCGGCACTCCACTGGTTATGTGAGAACTCCTACGTCATCGAGTGCTTGGCGTTACTCGCTCGCTCGCTCCTGCTTCCTCGTGTGATACGGAACAACCCACCGAACCTACAAGAACATTGACTCTTCTCCTGTTTTTCATCCCTCTCAATAGCGCTTTATTCTACAGATCGAGCAATTACCCCGGCAAGTGCCTAGGGTGGATATATTTTATATTATCAATCAAATCATTCCAGGTTACTCTCTCCCGTGCTAGATTATTGAAACATTCTCGATACTTGATTCTTAATCAAATACAGTTGCCTGAAATACATAATTTATTATGATATTCCCTTACTTTAGGTGTTAGTAATTTAGGTGTACTGCGCTCCTCACATATAAATGGAAATAGCATTAGCTCCTAGTGGGTGGGATTTTTAAAACCTGCTAAATTACCGAAAACAGGGTTATTTAAAGCTTATGTTGTATAAACGTATCTCATTGATGTAAAAATGGCATTTATTGGTGCATCTTTAGATGCTCTTTCATTCCAATGTTGGGTTTTGTATAGCTCTGAGGAATTTTTCCTTCCGAAAATCAACAAAAACTGTGATTTTCTAGTGTTTTCATTTTTTTTCAAAATCTTGAAGGCACAATGTTGAGCCAATTGTTTCTATTAACTTGTTTAAAGCATATGCCATGAGAAGTGTAGATTATATAGTTTTGAAAATTGGTTAAAGTTTGAAAAAATATCATAATGGTCAAAACTATCCAGGCCCTTTACATTTTCCAACTGAGAGCCCCATAGAGCATGTTGTCCAACACCCCAATTTTGAGAGGATTGTACTAATGAGAAATACAATGAGAAATTAATTTTTCTTTATTGTAAAATGTTGACCAATATCCTGACTGTGAGATCTGAAAGTTTCAACACAATCAGATTATTCATTCTGATATTAAAACATTGTGATTCCATGATGATATTTTTTCCAAAAAATGGGGTGTTGGACAACACCCCTGTTAAAAGATGTCTAGAAGAAATAATAATCATAATAGAATAACAAATACCCCTGTATATGTTGAGTATTCCTACCACTTATAAATACCTAGTTTACTTTCTTCCTGAAAAAAAAAGTGTACTTCTTGTGATTCAAACACTGAAAACGTGTTGTCCGACACCCCGGGGTGTCGGACAACACGCTCTGATATAAATCGTGATTTTGGGGTTGTTTCTTATCAGTAATTGAGTGATTTGCTTTGAAAAACATAGCTTTCTATCATTTCATTAAGAATAAAAAGGATTATAGTTACTGGTATTATTTTATTCATTTTTCTGAGCAGTTTTAAAAACGTGTTGTCCGACACCGCGCGTGTTGTCCGACACCCCTGCCTGGCCCAAACCCAAATATGGCTCAGAGCTTTTGTTTCAAATCTGATATATGATAGAGGTGTTTTGAGTCAAATATGACATATATCACCATATGATATTAGTTTTTCTCAAATTATAAGCTTTTATAACGTTTTTTGAAATTTCAAATATTTTAGGGGGGTGGATAACATGCCGTATTATACACAACTTCAAAAGGCTCTCAAATCTGAACCATTTGTCTGATTTTGTTGGAATAATGTTTTTCTGGAAGGTATTCTGTTGGAGAATAATATGAAATGTAAAAAGAAGTAGTATTCTAAAATTGTTTTTTGAGTGTCTGACCCCAGGAATAAAACGTAATTTAGCAGGTTTCAAAAATCCGACCCTAGTATATAGTTTGTTTTGAACGATTTGATAAGAGTTTTTTGCCCCCCCCCCAATTAATCTCATTGGTAGATCCCCCACATTTGACAAAAAAAATATTCACCACTTTCACACAAGCGTGGCGCGTCGGTCGCGGTGATTACGGGTTGCGCTGGTCTTATATAACAGCGCACCACTCGCCGAAAACCAGTGTCAATGTGTGTAATCGAAAACGAGGCGTGCGACCTAGTGTGGCTTCACTGTGCAGTGGGTGGCTATGTGTAGAAACTTAAATTCACAGATACAGCCCGTATTTTTCACAGTTTGCCTTTCTATCACACCTCCTGAGGCATAACACCTGAGTGGAGAGTCTTGACATCTGGAACAAGGTGTGAAAACACTGGACTCTGCCACATTATAGCTGCTATAGTAAAGTCCAACAGGATTAGGAATATTTTTGGGAATATCTGTGGGAATGTTTTCATGGATATTTTCAAAATGTTTTGGGCAACAATTATGAGTTTTACTGGTTCCTTTTACAAATCTATTTGCAAGTGTGTGCATCTATGCAAACTTACTGAAAAATGAGAACTGGGGTTTTTTATGGGAACTAAGTGAACCTGATCAAGCATGGACTAAACTCATCCAGGCAATAACAAAAATCATTGACCCAATGTGTCCAATCAAAATATTTAAGACGAAGCAAAGGAAAGCTGCCTGGATGACACCCGAATTATTAGCACTAATAAAAGAAAAGAATGAATTGCTAAAAAAGGCAACACGCACAAAAAATGAGGATGACATAAACATAGCCCGTCGTATGAGAAATTTTGTAAAATTAGAAGTCAAACGAATAAAAGCAGAATATTTTAAAGCTATCATTGATGAAAATGTGAGTAACCCAAAAACTTTCTGGAGAACCATCTCTGAAGTGACAAACTCAAACAAATCAAACAACCAGACTATCAAACTCGAAAGGCAAGAAGATAATGTTGAGATATCTGAAAATGAAGTACCGAATTACATAAATCAGTTCTTCACCACCATAGGCAGCAAGCTTGCAGAGAACCAACATGAACCATGGAAAATGGATCAGTTAAATCTAAATACACACTTTGCTTTAAAGACTGCCACTGAGGAAGAGGTCCTACAGCTAGTTAGGAAAATTGACATAAGAAAACCCTCAGGCACTACCAATCTCTCAACTAAAATACTGAAAGACACCTTCCTCACCCTCCCTTATCACCTTACATATATCATAAACCTATCAATCGAGTATCAGATTTTCCCGACATCCTGGAAGCGAGCTATGGTTACACCTATACATAAAGGTGGAAACAGACTAGACGTAAACAATTATAGGCCAATTTCTATACTACCGCTCCCCAGTAAACTCATCGAAAAGATCATACACTCCCAACTATACGAATATTTTGACTCAAATAACCTACTTTCACATAACCAATTTGGATTCAGGCCCGGTTACTCAACTACTCAAGCTCTTGCTAAATTCACAGATGACCTATACACTGATATCAATAATAATAACTCAATAGATGCAATATTCATAGATTTAAAAAAAGCATTTGACACTATCGATCATAACATACTCCTTGCAAAATTCTCAATATATAATTTCTCTCAAAATTCCCTTGCCTGGTTTAGAAGCTATCTAACAAATAGGAAACAGCAGACAAAGTGCAATAACGCAATATCCACTGAACTCACAATAACGCATGGTGTTCCTCAAGGGTCAACACTAGGACCTCTCCTATTTCTAATTTTCATAAATGATGCTCAAAAAACTCTCCAACATTCTAATATACAACTATATGCCGATGATACTGTCCTTTATCGAAGTAATCCCACTCACTCGAATGAAAACCGTCAAAAACTGCATGATGACCTAAACCGTTTCAGCTCATGGTGTGAAAGAAACAAGCTCACGATAAATGCCAATAAGACAAAGGCTATGACCTTCTCTACAAGAAATAAGCTAAAGAATATGCATCCCCAACCATTATATTTAAAAACTACCGAAATCGAACATGTGATATCATATACCTACCTAGGGGTAATACTAGACCAGGTCTTGGATTTTCGTAGACACTTGGCCAAAGTTCTCCATGTAACCCATCACAAAACTTATCTAATGCACAAAATCAGACCGTATATCACTGAAAAAGCTGCCACATCGATGTATAAACATATGGTTCTACCGTATCTAGACTATGGAGATATCATCTACCACGGGGGCCCGAGCCACCTATTAAAGAAACTCCAAATCACACAAAATAAATGCCTTCGTCTTGCTTACCCACACTGGCCAAAGAAAAGTACTGCGGAATTGCATAAGCGGTATAATCTGGACGCATTAGTCGATCGTAGAAATAAACACCAAGTAATGACAGCCTTTAGGAGATCAAGCTCTGACACTTATGTTGATTTGCGAGATATCAGAACGAGGGCGCATGACCAGAAACTGCTAAAAGTTACAAAACCTAAGTGTGCCAAATATACCAAAAGTGTCCAATACAAATGTGCCAAACTATGGAACGAACTAGCTCCGGACATACGTGCCTTTAAAACGCCAGAGTCACTTAAAAGATACCTAAGAACAAACAAGCCTTTGGGTGATAAATGACAACTTGCTTTATCATAAATTGCTAAAGGACCATCTGCAGGTGTGTTACCCATGTCATTAACAAAATTATATGAAACCTTGGGCCTAACAAATTGCCCAACACCATTGTTGACCGGATCGACCAACCTGATCCACTAGATGGTTGATCATGCTAAAAGCCCCCCCCCCCCCTCGTTATTAAGATCATCAACACGTTGCACCTTCAATCATCCTCTTTGGGGCAGTAAGCCTATGCAAATGTATTTTCTCTCTCCTCTTCTAGATGACAGATACTGTATATCTGTAAACAGACCCGCAACCAGCGGTTATTGTTTGGCTGGACGAAAGTAAGACAGGCCACTGAGCCTAAGAAATCCAGGATAAATAAACGAATGAAAAAAAATGTGTACTTTGTTATAATAACACATACATACATTGTTATTATCTATTAGTTGTTGCAGCAATGGCTTGACAATGTAGTAGTCAATATATTTATCAATAATAATACAGGGATGCAAGTCTGCCAATAATTGACAGGTTTCCTATCCATAACACAGGTATATCATATATATCCCAACAGATAGACTCAAGTCTCAGCTTTCTAACAATGTATTGATTATAAAAATCGCCGATATTCATGGCATGAGACCAATTTCCATCTTTCAAGTTAGAAAAGCACAAGCAAAAAATTACCTCTAATTCAAATTTAGTCAACAAGATAACCTACCAGTTGTATTCTATGGGGCCCTATCTCCTATCCTTTATGAATGCTCCATTAAATTGAACTAGATACATGAATTGTGATTTTAACCATATTAAATGTTCAGCCAGCCCACCCATTTCGTAGCCCAATGTTTATTTTTATATCTATTTCTTATATGAATGATAGATAATTCTTATATAAATAACATGCATTTCCTATCTGGAATTTTGATAATCAATAAAATTATATGGGTAAGGACGCTGATATTCCCTTGCCAATATCATACATTTATATTCTTTTTCATCTGTCATAATGTTACATTACACCAAGAAATATCTATCACAGCCTGGCAACATAGGTATCATTTTAATCGTCTTGAAGTATCTAAGAAGATGGGATGGTTATTTATATAGGTCATCGTGATCGATTTTTCATAAAAATCACTGTGAAGGTAGGAAGGTAACATGTTTTAATATTTGTTGCTTAACAAATTCTAAAGTTCAAGCTATCAAGGGAAGGCTTAGCCAAGAAATAGGTTTATGATATGTATATCAACAAATAGACCAGAGTCCTAGCTTTCTAACAATGATTTATCTATGGATATCGGCCTATTATTCACAAAGCAAGAGCAATTACCATTTTCCGAGTTAGAAAAAACTGTTTTTTCTATGCTAAGCGTTCAGGAGTAAGGTCGCACGCCTCGTTTTCGTGTGACCTACATGGGCGGCCATTACAAGATGGCGCCAGTGTGAAGAGGGTCTATGTAGATGCACCGTAATATACGACCCTGTTTTTAAAAAAAATGATAAAGTGTCATATTGGAATATTTCAGTAAAGTTCGATTTGTTGAACCTGTGATTCTTAGGTGAATTAAATCTTTTTTGGCAACTCATTAACGCCAATGGTATCAATCTATAACTGCTATGTAAAATGTTTTGTTTTATATCTCTTTCATTTGACTCGAGTGATAGAAGAGATCATGATCTAGCTTCATCAACACAGGCCACATCAGAAAACTAAAACGCAATCCACGATAATATTAGGAAACGTCCTTACTGTGGGCGAAACTTTTATTGTTCGTTGTCATTTTTTGTTATTTGTACGGCCTGACGCCGTAGGCGGAAGGCCGTACAAATAGCAATAAAAGAACAATAAAAGATTGCCCACAGTCAGGATGTTTGCTTATTATTATACACCTTAAGAAAATTAAAAACTTCATTTTAATGACTTATAAAGTTACAGTCACAGCGGGCACGAACATTATTATTACTGCACCACCAACAGCGGGCAGTATTTAATAGACATTCGGACACAGGTATATAATAATATATCAAAAGTGTAGATAAGTACCTCAGAATGACCGACAGAATTGTCGTTCCAACGCCGTGTCTGTTGACTTTCCATAGAATGTGGATCTTTCTGCATGCGCATGTTTGCTTTACTCCAAGCACCTATTTATTCTAGCCTCGCACATACTCAAGCGGAATTATTGATGGGACTCATGTACCTCACAGGTACATAATCCCTTCGTTTAAATTGTAGGGTTCTGTTTCCCTGAAATATGATTTTTTTTTCCTATCATTGTTGGCGACATTTCCCCCTAAAAAGGAACATAATCTTATGAGGTTCTGAACCCTGTGAGGTACATGAATCCCGCTGTGTGAATTCCACTTTAGGCCTGGTGTCCTCAGAGCTCCAAATCATTTATGATAGGCCTTACGATATTTCTAAGAGCCGATTAAGATACAGGCCCATCCTCCTAGTCTAGACATTTGTGTACGATAAAAATATTCCCAATTGACTTTGATTTTTGACATTATGTATTGTAGTGCATCGGCGGTCTTGAATTGTTATCGTAGTAGGCCGACGTTGGACATGACTATAGAAAATAGTAATTAAATAATGCACCTACCTGATAGGGTAGGGGTATAATTAGCAATATCTGGTATGTTCCCCATGCTGCTTAAGTAAATGCCTTACCGTTGAGGACGGGTGCAAATCTCAGGGTGACTACACGTTGTCCGGTCTATGTAGGTAGATCAGTGTTTGTTATATCAATAACCCTTAGACGAATCATATAACACTCAATCTACAGGTCAATACAGCCAACGAGAGCACTGATATAATTTTTAACCTAGAATCATTATCTCGTATTTGTATCTCGCGAACATCTTCCCTAATATAGAGATTTAGAAAAAAGAATGTATACAAAGTTTCCACTGTATATATTGAACTAAGTCTGTAATGTAGGTCACCTAGTACAGGGTAGTGGGCTCCGTCTATTTGCTATCATGACACAGCCACGTTCACTACACTTGTGGAATATGGGACAAAGTAGCTTTGCTGGAATATATTATTTGAGAATATGGTTCAGGGGTTCGTTTAATAATCTAGGATCGTACATGAAGTCCCTTTTCTATACCATGTACAAGGGTTATCGTTTGATAATATCTAGGTACGTTTCCTAAGACTGTCTTAGTCGTCCATAAGGTTGTCCATAAGTTGTCCACCATCGTCCCAGGGTCTCTGGTGCATACAGAAACGGGTCTACATGCACGATCCTAGATCATTAAATGGACCCTAGATTCATGGACACTAGTTGAAGAATTCCATCCATTGTATACTCATGGGCTCTGCTCAGGGGTAGTCATTGCCACCTCTGGTGTCCCCCTCTACCGCTCCTCCCACCCACCCACAACCTTCTCTCTTCTCTTCCTACTCACGTAGGGCATTTTTATTACTTATACAATTACCTATATTGTATCTCATACAATTATCATATGTATTGTATCTCATATTTTACTTATCATAATTGACTTATATTCTACCTGTCAATTATCATATACTTACCTTCATATTATCTTATCATTGATATGCCGTCCAGTAATGTCGACATAATTTTAATTCCTTTATTACATAAAATTCAATAAAATTTTATTCTCCCAGCTACTGCTTTTATACTTTTATCCAGGGGTAGGGTAATGATAGTAACAATGCACTCGCGCTTTATTTAGTCAACAGGAGAATAAGAATTCTTATTCAACTTTAATCACTTTTGTTAATACATGTGGAATTTCCGGCTAATACAAGAAACTTGTAACTCTTTAAAGATAAAGATGTATGAAGGAGATTCTTTTGTATCTTCCCATAATAGGTCTTGGCTGCTTATGTTCAGCTTACTATGCGAACTAGTGGTCATTTCTTTAGGCTTTGTTTCGAATTGTAGTTGATCCAAATGTAGCAGCCCACTTGACTTGTTTGTATAAAGCTTGTTAAAGGGCCGTCGTACTTGATCAAGTCTTACTTAATTCAGTCTATACAGTCGGAATTCCTTACATGAATTACCAACATTTCTGGCAGAGGTTAGGTTCCAAAATGTTTCAAGTAAATTATCACTTTGGCATATTGAACTCATTATAGATTGCGGCGACTTTATAGTCAATAATCAATAAAAGTTCTAAGGGTTAAGTACCTCTGTTCTAAAGAGATTAATTGCATCCGATATCAGATATTCAAAGATCCACAACATATAAGGGCAATGTACAGTGTAATTCTATTATCAACGTAACCATTTTTGGTCGTATTTTCTTCATGAGTACCCAATTCGCATAAACTTCAACGACTTCCAGAGGAGTATTCCAAACTCCATACTCGTCAATCTCAGTCTGAGTACAGTTTATGTTATATTCACCCAAATGAATGTACAGGATATTACATGAAACTCATAAATCAGTCATATTCCCTCTGGGGGAAACCCGTCATTGATGTTCGAGATGTTTATAGAAAACAGACAATACAATTGTGTATTATGGGCAGTATTGCTATTTATCTCACCCCAGATATTTTTTCTCCATAGACTTAATATTGGGAACTCGTATCTAACGCCCATTAGATATTTAGGAAAAATATCCAATGGGGGCTAATGTCACAAATGTTAGCCCATTAGTCAATATTAAGGGTGAGATAAATTCAGAAACCCATTCAGGTTTAGGGTCAGAGCTCGATCCCATCTCATTTGAATCACATAGTAAATCACGGGAATTCGCCTTGTGAATTACTATGTGATTCAAACTCGATGGGATACGGGCTCAGACCCTAAACTTTCATGGGTTTCCTCTATAATACCACCGAGGTGCTAGTGGCCATCTGTATCCACAGGGACACATTGACATAGATTAGCTGTCACCTCTGTCTCCACCCTGTTCCGACCAAGGCTTAATTGGAAGGTCTGTGTCATAGACAAACGTAAAGGATCGGCATATTGACGTGCATTGTTATCATACAAAATAAGGTGATCATGGTCCCGAAGTACCTCACAATAGAACCAGTACATTAAAGGCGGTGCACTACATGCTTGTCCGAGATTGTGTTATTCTTTATTCAATTAACATCACATAGAGATGGTGGAAGCACATGAATGTTTGGTAGCAGAATGTAAGCAGGAGGAAGCTTCTAGAGCGCCCGCCTGTATAAGGGTATGACTGGTCACGTACGAGGAGTACACCTTCGCTGCAGCTGCCAGAGGCAGCACTAAGGTATGAGGAGTAAGATCTAGCTGAGCTACAAAAGCCTGCTCCCACTGGAGTAAGGGTAGGCGCCGGAGACTTCATCCCATGAGGAGTGGAGTCGCCCTCTATAGACATTCAATGTATGGATTCCCTGTTCTGTGAGTTACCTACAGACCGACGTGTGAGTAACTATCTTTCAGTGGAGAGAACACAGAATGCATGGACTGAACTTATAACATCTACCCAGAAACACTAGGACTCACGACTAAATCCAGCCAAACATAGGAACTGAAGTGAACAACTGCAAGGACGATGTGAACTATGAATGATTGAATGAAACAGAACATTTATGGACATTAAGCTGAAATTGTATTATATGGTTTGTACAACATGGTCAACGAGACTAAAACATCGCATTGGATAATATTGCCTGTATTTGTATAACACAGATTGCTCTCAGGAGATTAAAGCGATTAACTTTAATTGCAGTGTTTGTCTTTCCTCCTCTCAGGTCATCGAGATGTGAGGTCACCGTGTCTCAGTGACTCTGCTAAGCAAGTAGTTCCATCCCCTAAAACTCTCTACATAAGTAAGAAGACAGAAGAATATAAGACGATGAGCTAGATACCTAAATAACTACTAAAGGGTCAATAATTACACCCCCACTACAGTGCTGCAGGCATCCACCACGACAAGGCTACGAGAAGTGCCAACAAGAAAATTCCAATTGGCACTTGTTGCAGCCTTATCGTAAGAAGGGGGGGGGGGGGTAGTTTATGACAGCGTTGTTCGGGCGTGTCGTGAAGGGCAGGCTCCACCAAAGTTTTCTATCATAGACCTCTGCGATGCACTCCCAACACAGCATGACACTCCATGACAAGGGTCCAGTCTCAGGAAAAATCGAACATGCTGTTGTTGTAGCCTTATCTGAAGGCTCCTGACAAGCTTCCAATCATGGCCTTGTCATGGCCTTGTGGTAGACTCTTGTCCAGAACTGGGGTCCACCAACCAAGACAAGGCCTCCAATTGTAGGCCAATCGTGGACCTTAGTGGGAAGCCATTGATGTAGCCTTGTCGTGGTTGGTGGACGCCCCCCTCAATGCAGATCATGAGGTGCTGCCTTAATTTTTAAATAAATAATACACTTCGAATATAAACATATTGCATGGATAAAATCTACCAGTGTACATAAAACGACAACATATTTTTCCCATCCCCACTGGACAGTAAAATACTTTTTGAAAATTGTCCTATATGCCCCCAGGTGTTTCATCAGGACATGTCAAGGGGCCCGTTGAAGAAAGATAAGCTCGAATACGAAGACCCTTTTCTGTACGCCAAGGAGGCCCAGGGACTATGTGGATCAACTTTATTCAACACTTAGAGCCTTAGGCCTAAGATACTATATACTTCAAATCCATTGCCCTACGATGAACAACAATATCATAGGAAGTGTTGAATAACCCTACCATCATTCAGCTCCTCCAAAGGCTCTTTTCTGCGCAATATGATGTACAATCCTTGCTCTTCCAACATGACCAGCCGTTTCGTAACATAACATAACAGCTTAGTCTGCTGTATTTCAAAAACAAGCTAAATGTACGACACCTCTATAAGTGTCCTGGACTTGAGATCGGTTTAGACGACCGGACAACTTGGATAACAAAGGAGAGTTGCACGATAAATCTCTAGAACAACATTTCAATAGATAAGGTTGATCCATGAACTGTCTTAGCTCTAGGACAAAAATATCTATACAACGACATTTGGTCCAGGACAATTTCTATGATATATCTGGGATTATTAGGTAGTACGCTAGATTGAACCATACCAACCTCTTAGTTGGAACAGTGTGACCAACCTGCCGATTGTACTCCAGCATATCTAACGTGGTGGAGTCAACGTTTGCTCCGGTGCCAAGGGTAACATTCACACAGCGACTTTTGTGTATACTGGTTTCTACACAAGGTGGCAGCATGGTGTCCGCACCCATACTGGTTGCTTGTCGTCCCGACTCAGGGCCACTTGATGTTGTAATGGATCGCAGTGGAAAACAGCTCGACTTCAGGAAATGTTTAACATGCCAATTTAGTAAATTGAAAATCTCTTATAAATCCATTATAAGGTTGACTGAACTTTACAAAGACCATAAAATGAACGTATATATCTCAATATAAACTACACTATCGTAGTCACTTTTATGTGTTTGATTAGAGTTTCGACTTTGAATTAGATGTCAATTGGAAGCAAGTCGTGAAGCACTGCAGCATAAAAATCTGAGAAACCCCACTAGTAATGTGCATGCATACACATGGGCAGTTTATTCTCTATGAAGATGAACCTGGCAATAAACAGCAGTGTCAGGCTAGTGGTTATCTATACCACCGTGACCGAAGTGAAATATTGTGATTCGAATCACCATACTCTAACACGCTGCCACCAATGACACAAAGTTTCTAATTCGTCTGAATTACCCAAAATAAATATAAAACCACAATTCAAATTGTTCTAGAACAGTCGATTAGGTATTTGATACATAAAGCTACGAAAGCATTTGAAAGCAATACAAAAAAACAGTATTCAAATTATCATTATTTATTACTTCAGGTCATTGTATGCGAGTCCATATTTGTTATATTCATATATCCAAATAATGCAAATATTTACATGTGATTTACATTGCAACAATAACTTCAACTAAGTTGTATGTTTTAAAACGAAAAAGATAAACTTGTAAAATATATGCACTGCTATACCCCCACTAGGATGTCATCAGACCAGGCCTTGGGGCACTAACTGCAAGACTGTGGCGGCCCCTATATGCTTGGGAATGCACTAGCTTCTATCTCTGATTGGAAGACAACTAGTAGTTTGGTTGATGGCCAGTGGTGCTTCATGTTCATTGGATATAAACATTCCATGAAGGCAATATGTCGTCAATATCAAATGGTGCTCAGGGGAGTTTTGAATATATATATATATATACATACATATATATATATATATATACATATATATATATCACTATATAACTTGTTATATGTATATAAATTGTAAAGCCTCAGGATACGTTTCTATCGTATCGAGGTGGTTACCCGGTTGCGCTTCACCCTGGTAACCGTTACATCACGTTGTCTTCACTACACGCGGTAGCCAATTGGGTTACGTCACGTTCTAACAGCTAACGGATACTTGTATCGTTTTCTCAGCAGGGAAAACACGTATATTTTAGTCTCCTTATTTTTATCGGATTATCGATGATATGGGAAGAAGGAAGACTCAGAAGAAAGAAGCCCAGTGGGAGCAGGAAGCCTCTGAAGAAGAATTCGTGGACTTGGAAAAAACAAATGAGGGAAAACGGACGTTTTCCGTCTCCCACACCAGTAAAATGGGCGAGGTTTCTGAGGGGGATGCGGCCTGCGGTGGCGACGTTAAAGATGCAGTAACAAGTGCAGCAAAAACGATGGAAGGACGGATGGACGGCTTGGAAAAGACTATTACTACGTTGGTGGAGATGATGTCTGTGAAAGGAGAGAGGGGCCGTAGCAAGGAGAAGATATCAAGGAAAAAGCGTTCTCCAAAAAATGATTATTCTGAAGATTCAAGCGACTCATCTCGTGAGGATCGTTCAACTTCTAGAGGAAAACGTCGAAACAAACGAGGTAAATACGATCACGAACGTTATTTGCAGAAAAGTGATAAAGTAAACTCCTTCGAGAAATTGACATTAATAAACCTTCGTATGATGAAAGACCTATCGGAAAACGATAAGCCTATCGCAGGATTATTAGAACACATGATTTTGTTAACCGAGAAGGCGGATACAAAAGTGTTCGCGAACGAGGCTCTAATAAACTATGATAAGTCTGTTAAGACTCGTGTGGATAAAGACGGGATAGAAACGTTGAAAGACATTAACCCAGCGGATATCGTCAGGCATCTGAGTTACGATGGTTCACTCAATGCTAGGTTACAAAAACAAAAATCGGTAAAAAACGTTGTGAATGGTTATTGTTTCAACTACAACAAAGGAGAGGGTTTATGTAAGTACCAAAATTGCAAATATCGCCATTTTTGCTCTGTATGTAATGCTGGTTCACATGGTGCCTTCAGTTGCTCAAAAAACGCAAAAAGCGCCCCATGTAAATGAAACAACGCAGTCGGTGAAACTAAAAGTATCCATTTGGGGAATGGAGATCTAAATATAGAAGAATTTAGGTCATCTGAAGTTGACTCGTTAATTGATACATTGTTTGTACATAACGCTGTAAATAGTTTTGCCGATAGCTCAGGTTTAAATAATAATGACGTTGTTTCAGAAAATTTGAATCGTTGGGATCAAAATGTTTTCGTTGATAACATGGAAAACGTTCTAACTGCAAAAGATTTAAAACCGATATATGATGCGAGTTTGAATCTTGTTGATGAAACGTTGTACATTTGTGATAGTTCTTTGGGAAATATAAATGTAGGACGTAAATGTTTGGAAAACGTATGCGATTGCGTTTATTACATTGGGAATGCTATCGCTCAGTTAAAACCATGTCGTGCGGCTTTTCACGTTTTTAATAACCTACCATCAAGTTTATCAGTGGAGGATAAAAACTTTATTTGGAGAGGTTTAACAGAAGGTTTCAGAATTGTTAATAACGACTGTAATGCCAATTACGATTGCGAAAATTACAATTCGATTTTAGATGAAAAGTTCAAAAGTAAAATGGATATTATTATATCTGAAGAATTGTTGTCGGGTAAGATTCAAATCGCTGATGTAAAGCCTGACTGCATCCACTCACTGGGGGCGGTTGAAAAAAGTAATGGAGGCCTAAGGCCTATCACAGATTGCTCGAGGCCTGAAAGCCTTAGTATCAATAACTGTATGTCAGATACCTTTGAGAGTTTTAAATATAATTGTATCTATGATGCGGTAGATCACTTGGAAAAAGGTTTTTTCATGTCTGTTGTTGATATTAAATCAGCATACCGAGCGGTTAATGTTAATTATCATATGTAAAATTTCAAGGAATTCGATGGGAAGAAAAAATCTATGTGGATAACCGTTTATGTTTTGGTTTACGTTGTGCACCAAATATATTTACTCGTATTTCGAATTTTGTTGTAAATATCGCAGAACAGCAGGGGGTTGGTCGTGTAGTGAATTATCTAGACGATTTTTTAATTTTCGGTAAAACGGAAAATGAATGTTTGTCAAAAAGGGATCATTTCATTGGTATTCTGGAAAATCTAGGATTTGAAGTCTCAAGATCTAAAGTTACTTTTCCGAGTCAAATTGTAATCTTTTTGGGAATTACCATAAATTCTTTAGATCTTACACTCTCTTTACCACTAGAGAAGGTGGAAAAATTATCAGGAAAAATAGGTTTTGTTATGGAAAAAGGTAGAGGCTCTAAAAAAGAACTGGAGTCAATAGGTGGATTAGTATCCTTTTGTTCTCAGGTGGTCCGTGGAGGCCGTACTTTCAGCAGACGTATATTTGATTTGAGCTCGGATTGTCCTAAAAATGGTGAAATTCTCCTAAATAACGAGATTACCGAAGATTTTAACTGGTGGTTAAGATTTTGTGCTATTTTTAATGGTATTTGCTTCATCCAAAAAGATTTAATAGACTGCCCTATGGTCTCGGATTCATCAAGTAAAGGTTTTGGGGCTTGGTTTGGGAAAGATTACTTGTATGGCACTTGGAGCGATAATAAAATTTGTAGTATCCCGGTACATCATTTTGAAAAATCACCGGAATTTGATATTTTTGATATGAATATCAACGTTCTAGAATTATGGCCAGTCTTACAAGGTCTTAAAAAGTGGGGGAGTCAATGTAAAGATGCTAGTATACATGTAATAACGGATAACATGCAAGTTTTGGCCATGTTAAATACCGGAAGGTCTAGAAATGTCACTTGTATGAAATGGCTACAAGAAATTTTTTGGTTTTGTTTTGTTTTTAACATAAACATCCAGGCATCCTATATAAAATCTGACGATAATATCCTAGCAGATTATCTCTCTCGTTTAGAATACAATGGATATGTTGATAAATGTAAAAAAGTGTTAGAGGATAATGGTATGTGTTGTTTCACCAACAGGAGTTCGGGTACAGATTCTCGAAGAGAGGAAAGAGATGTTTATCCAAAACTGTTTATCAAAGAACTCGATAAAAGCGAGGGAACAGCAGTGGCGTTGCTATGAAAATTTTTGTAAAACTAACTGTTTTGTTAGTTATCCCTCAACAAGTGCGGTCTTGTGTTTATATGTTTCTCATTTATCTGAATTTTTGACTCCGGTCTCTATCAAGAATTATATTTCTGCGGTAAATTTTAAAAACAAATTGCTGGGCCACTCAGATATGTCATCGGATTTTGCTCTTAAGATGGTCATAAAAGGGGTAATAAGATGTAAAAAAACTAAGCCTATCGTTAGGCATCCCCTTATCCCCTCAGAGTTACTCCGGTTTTACTCAATTCTGGATATGTCTAAAGAAAATGATCTAGTTTTTTGGGTATCACTTGTTTTTGGTTTTCGATCGCTACTCAGAAATTCACATTTCACGTTTTCTGAACATTGTTTAAGAAAAAGCGATATTCAGGTTTTCGATACCCACGTAACCATTAATGTTAGTTCATTAAAGGTGGACCAATTCGGCACTAAGCCACAGTGTATTTATCTTAATTCTTTAGGTGATTCACCTTTTTGCGTGGTATCAGGGCTAAAAAGAGTTTTTTCTGTCCAAAAACCTAAAGAGAATGATTTTATTTTTCGATTGTCAAAAGGAAGTTTAAGGTTACCACTTACTTACAATTCTTTAAACTCTAAAATTAAGGAATTATCTTCCTCATGTGGTATGGACCCGTTTAATATTTCTTGTCATTCTCTACGCCAGGGTGGGGCGTCTTATCTCAAATCTTTGGGTATGGATATCCAAGATATCAAAATACGGGGCAATTGGTCCTCATCGGCTGTGATGAAATATATCCATAATTTGGGATATAAAGAATCTTGGGACTCTTTGTCTAAATATCTTTAAGAGAGCTCATAATTTCTCTCTTGTATTTGGAGGGTTTTTGCCCGGTTTTTATGTGATTACCTCCAAATACCTCGTTCTTATTTATTCGCTAATGTTGTTTAATTATTATCCAGCTCGTATCAATATTATATATATATAAACCTTGTGCTGCCAGATATATATAGAAGAACAAATAAGAACAATGAGGCTTTTTGTTTTTTTTGTTTTTTTGGTGAGGATGATTATGAAGATAGGCTCCAGAAAAATGAGGAGAAAACGGATAAATTGTTGTCACAGGTTGAGGAAAACTCTAGAAGTTTAGCTAAAGCGCTTCAGCTGCTTACACTTTTGTCCGCTGGTAAAACCACGGAACCAGAGGAGAAAAGTGTGGGAATAGAAGAGATACAGGGAGCTACTGGGGGAATTGCAAAAAAGACCGAGGCAATTGGTATTAGCTCGGATGAGTTCCGACTTCCCCCCAGCATTCAATCTGTAGAAAGGAATAAGGTCACAAATAGGGCAAAAGAATTTTATCCACTGAGTTTTTCCGGAGCCTATCTTCATAATCATCCTCACTCCCCTCATCACCGTCCTCCAAAGCTGACTTTAAATAGTCCTTGCTATCTGTCTCCATAGATTGGAGGTCAATAAAGGATAAAAAATTATCCGACTGACCCCCCGCTTCCTTACATTTTACACGAGCTGCCTCGGCGAACTTACAACGGCTGGGGCCCTTTGGCCGGTGTGTAAAGCCACACTCAGAACAACGAACTAACCTGACCATGGCCTTAGCCCAGGAGAATGAAGAAACCGGGAAAAAAAATTTCAAGTCCGGTCAGCCGATGAGCGTCCAGCACGTATGGTAGAGGTGAGGGGAGTGAGGCCCGGATCCCTGTCTCGGTTACACTGGTCAGGTATGCGGCCAGTGCTGGTCAGGCGTGACGACGTTGGTGGCGCTGCCCTTTCCCCTAGTGTCCTCAGCTGGCATCGCAGACGACTGGTGTGCCCTCTCGCGTGGGTTTATACAAGAATAGAACTGAGTTCTATTCCTCCTATATGTATATATACATATATATATGTATATAAATCTCTTAGAAACCAACTGAGGCAGGAATGGCGGAACATCATTTATTATTCTTATCCGATACAGGGTTCCAGGATAAGAAGTGTGTCGTAATACAGTAGTACAAATACCGACAAGAAAACTTAAGAAAATTTTTTCCTGGGATCAGGAATCGAGCAAGGCAGAGACTGAGTGTGAACCTGCGCAGACGTGGCTTCCGGAGATTTACCAGGATAACTTCTGGCAGCGGGTGTAGTTATCCCGCCCAAATCTCTTAGAAACCAACTGAGGCAGGAATGGCGGAACATCATTTATTTTTTTTATCCGATACAGGGTTCCAGGATAAGAAGTGTGTCGTAATACAGTAGTACAAATACCGCCAAACCGCCAAACTACGAAAACAGGATTTCAGAGATTTTTTCATCTGACGAAATTCTATCCGAGAGAGATTTGGATAGATATTGATACACACAATCACTAGACCAGTCCCCACGAATTTTAATATAAAAAATCGGAAGCCCAGCCCCCACTAGAGCTGTCGCACCTCCGCGACGTAATGAATGTGAAGTGTAGCGGGGGAGTGACAATTGATGACAAATAAAAGACAATTTTTTGGAAAACCAATGATAAGTACAACGCCGGATAATGTTACCCCTAGAATAACAGAGAAGGGGAGTATCTGGTGATTTATCGACTGTAATAAGGCGAGTACTAACATGATGACAAATACAAAATTTTAAAACCGGAATCCTAGCAAAGGGCAATTGTAAAACCCTTTCAAAATGTTGAATAGTCTTCGATTTTCTAATAATTAAAAGAAGACCCCAATCGTGAAGGGAAACATCCCTGACCAAGATACACAAATCACCATCAAATAAATTTGACTTCCGGAGTAAACCCCGGAAACCTAAAATCAGGGATAACCAAAAGATCTGATCTTCTTGAGAAGAGAAATCTAAAATTGAAAAAATTTGATTGAGATGAGAAATTGTGATGGGTGGAGCCTGGCTATGGGTGTCCCCTAAATAACGTCTAATACCTTTTAAGGTTGATACCAATTGAAAATCAGATGGAGAGATATGATGATAACCATTGACTTTATGTAATGTCCACAAAGCCGAAAGGTAGTTACATATAGACGAGTAGGAAAAAGTTTCAGCCATGTAAGCTAAATAAATACAGGCAACATCTATTGATGTAGGCAAAGGCTGAAAGCCATAAATCTCACAAAATTTTAAGTAGTGACGCCATTGAGTTCTTCGAGTCTTGAGAGTGTTCGGAGCCATCCAAGCATCCTGATACATCTTGACCTTGACCTTGAGCTCTTCAAAAGCTGAAACAACACAAGTGGAGAGCAGGTAAGAATTCACCCCATTTTGGAATTTTATCGGAGGATAAGCGAGACAGGTAATCTGGGAGAACATTCTCACCCAAAGGAATATATACAGCGAAGAGTTGAAAATTATAAATAAAACTGAGCCAGAAGAGCTCCCTTAGCCAAAACATGGCCCGAATACTTCTGGAGCGACCCATATTCAACATTGATACTACCTGGGTGTTATCACTCTTAACCCTTTCAGGGCGAGTGATGCCCTGAGACATTCCCCAGTGTAAGGCGAATGATGCCTTGAGGCATTCCCCAGCATAGGGCGAATGATGCCTTGAGGCATTATTTACAATATTTGTGATATTATTGTTTTATCAATAAATAATGGATCAATAAACATGAAACTTGCAGAGAATATACTTAAACTAATACATTTAATATTAATAGTTAAAACGAATGAAGAAATTAAGTTTGAAGTATCATATCATGTGATCAAAAAAGCGAGTCTGGGTTTAGATGATAATAGGCTCGCCCCCTAGTATTATGCCTGTCCCTGGTACCCGTCCCCGCCATCATGGGTCTGCCACATACCCCTGCCTGTAAAGGGTTAAGCCGAACTTTGTGGTTTCTCCAAGAGTTCCCCCATCGAAGGGCTGCACAAAGGACTGGCCACAGCTCAAGGACATTAATATCTAAGTCTGGGGTAAATTCGGATGGGCCTAAAGAGCAATGCTCATCAGGGAAAATATTCTGATTAGACGGAGTAGACTTCCAGACCCCGGCCACCCAATCGGTACCCCATGTGGAACCAAACCCGGTCATAGACGAGTCAGTGCATACATTATCTACATGTGAAGAAGCATTCAAAATCCTGGCAGTGCCATTAAAAATATCAAGAAACTTAGACCACCAAATAAGGTCGTCCAGCAACCAAGGTGGAACCTTGCAGGTAGACTCCCAATTCTTGAGCGAATGGCAAAGATTTATAACCCGTCTAGTGAAAGTCCTAACCCCACGAACTACAGTACTAGCATGTGATAGTAAGCCAGCTAATTTCTGTAAATCTCGTTTCGAAAGTGAGAAACACAGCTCTTGACCTTGTCAAGCTTCCTCAGAGGTAAACGAAGGTCCATAGTCAGGGAGTCTATCTCAATACCCAAATATACTACCGTGGTAGCAGGGGGAATCAGTTTTTCTTCAGCTACTCTGAATCCTAAAAATTCTAATAAGGCAACAAGAACCTCTGTAGCTAAAGCACATTCTTCCTCAGAAGAACCCAAGACGATAAAATCGTCTATGTACCCAAATACCCTGGGGAACCCCCTACAGGCCATACACCGGACAATAAATTCAGTAAACTGGGTAAATACATACGGGGCACATTTCGCCCCAAAACACAAGCAATTATCTGTAATGTAAGTGTCTTTACCATTATTATTCCAGATAAGTCCCTGAAATTTCCTGCTGTCTGCCGAGACATTTATAGACCTGTACGCGGACTTAATGTCAACTACAGACATAAAGTCACCAGAGTGGAGCACAGCAGTCACATCATCAATACTAATATAAGAAAATTTTTCACAAGTGTCATCCATGTAATTATTAATAGAAAAATTCTCAGGTCTGCTGCAGTCTGTAATTGGTCTCAGTTTGCCCGTAGGCTTAATCACAGCCCCTAAAGAATGAATACACTGGGGCACATCTACAGACACACTCAATTTTCCAGACAAAAGTTCAGAATTTACAATGTCATCCATCTGAGCCGATGGCCCTTCTGATAAAATGGAGGAATAATTGGCACAAACATAAGAATTACAGAAATCATTGTTCACAATCTGTACGCCCCTAGAGGCTACTTCAAAAATGTAGTCAGCATTGCAATCAATGCCACCATAGTGACAGTACGCTTCCCGGAATACCGAACATGGATTCAACTGGCACAAAACTCCCGATATTTCGTGATTGCCCGTGCATAGACCCGAACAAAAAGTATGGGCGGGTGAGGAAGAACGTTCTACATAATTCTGTTCATTGAAACAATCCGAAACAAGCTCAGCAGAATTGAAAACACCATTATTGTTACCTTCAAAATCATCACAACCGTCAAACCGGAAGTAGGGTCGGCCATTTTGGATCTCCGCAGTGAATAAACCTGGAGCTGGTGCTTTACCTGACGTGTATAGCGTGTGTTTCGCTGGTACATTACTTACGCTTGTTGCCGAACCGGCAGCATTTGAAACCGCTGAAACATTTGAGGAACCAGCGAATGAACAACTGACATCATCCGAATTCACAGAAACTCCTGAAAAGGATGGCTGCAAATATTCTTCTACAATAAAACCAGAAGAGCTAAACAATTTAGCAGATTCTAAATACTTCGATTCGGATATCGTATCTAAAGAAATTTGCTACGGAGCACACATCAACAAGTTTTCGCTCCCGCCACGCTGGTCTGGAGCGGTCAACAAATCCTATTTGGTGGATTTCGGGCAGTCCGAGATCTTATGAAACGCCCAGCAATAATCCCACGGGCGATTTGAACGAGTTGTTGATGACTTGCAATCAACCGTCTTTTGCGCAGAATTCACTTACCGCAGGCTGTCCGGGCCAAGATGTCGCTGGACATATTCGTGAACTCCATAACAAACTGAAGTCAGACCTAGCGACTTGGCGCGATCTCTAACGGCCAAGTCGTATTTGATTAACAAGTTTGAGGTGTGTAACTTGGACTTGTCCACCAGAAAGCGGACGTGTTTAACGTAGTTCATAGAATCGGCTTCACCCTTGGCCACCAAGGACTCAAGAAGACAGAGATTCACACTGATAATATCCTCTACAGAGCGATCTTTCGCCGTGTCAATTAAGTAAAATGGTTCCAAGTCAAACTTTACAAAACGCTTACGTTTGGAGGCACAACAGTGTGACTGGCTAGGACCTCGGAGACCAGCTGTCGCATCAGTTGTCGCGTCGACAGGAACGCCCCCAAGGGTGTTACCAGGAGGAGAAGCTCCAGTCGTCGACTGCAAAATAGCTTTAAACCACTGCGGGATGTCTTCAGAACTCGGATTAGTCGCTGAAACCTTCGGAGTTGTCGCATCGGCAACCACCGGAGCTGTCGCCGGCCCAACAGGAGCAGTCGCCGCCGTCGAGGAAGCAGTCGCGATGGGAGCAGAGACCGACAGTGCGTCCAACTTCGAAACCAGACGATCAATTTGCTGCTGCTGACGAGAACTCGCTAAAAGTAAACCCTGGAGAAGACTCTGACTTGAATCCACAGCGACTTCTGCTGAAGCGACAGTCTTATCGGCAGGGTTATCGTCCGAATCGTCTTCACCATCGTCGCCCGCAAGGTAGGTCTTCGAATCAAATTGTACTTTTTCATTGTCAATGGATGTGCGACAATTCTCAGGGGTCAGAGCGACGCCGTTGGCTTTGCAAACCTTGGCCGCACTCGACATATACTTACAAAACTGTCCACCTCTCGGTGGATGGGTTAACAGACAAGCTGTACAGGTGATTAACTTTCTCCCCATAGCGATCAAAAAGCGTTGATAGCGAACCGAAAATGGTTAGCTGTGGAGAAAAAAATTTCCTGGGATCAGAAATCGAGCAAGGCAGAGACTGAGTGTGAACCTGCGCAGACATGGCTTCCGGAGATTTACCCGGATAACTTCTGGCAGCCGGTGTAGTCATCCCGCCCATATATATATATGCGCTAAATCTTACTGAAGTGTACGATAAGACCCAATTCTTGGTGGGATTGGAGAAACACTTCTTTACCAGTGTTCTCTCATTTCTATTTAAAGAGGGATTTGTCACATATTTTGTGTCTCTTACTTATTTTGCTAATTTAAGACCAAAAATAGAACTAAGAAAAAAATCCCCCTCCTATAGAGGAAAGACCATATGGAATGAACTCCCGTGTCAAATAAAAAAACTAGAAACCAAGCAAATGTTTAAAAAAGCCTTAAAGAACCACCTAGAAGCGTAAAAACTAAAATGGCAATACGGATATAGTTATGCCAGCTATAAATGATAGGGAATGTTGTATGTAGACACTAGTTCACTAGGTACTGACTTGAAGTACGACAATGAGTAACGACTGCCATATTGTATTATATCACCTAAATAAATATCATCTCATAAACATGTCTGTAATAACTAATTACATTGTTCATTGTGTCTATAACAACTTTATTGCTATATTGCATATTGTATATGTATTTGTATAATTATACTGTTGTGTAAAAAAGTTATTTTTCCTGCTGTATTGTTAGGACGCATATATATCCTTCCAGCAAACAAAATGAAGAGAAAAAACCACCTGCGAGTGGTATAGTACTTAGTGGGGAAGAGAAAAAGGTGAAGTGGTAGACCGCAACTATTACTGTAGCGAACGGATCCGAAATAAAAATTTTAAAAAATTAAAAAAATAATGATTTCATTTATGAATAACAGCTATAGACGTAGCATTTGATCAGATTTTTGGGTACCACAATCTTCTCTTTCGAGAAGACACATTTTTGTAGAATTCAGTTTGCTGAAGACCTAAATAAAACATGCTAATGCTTTGACACTCAAAGTGAGACCCTTTGGATGAAAAACGAAGGACTATGCGACGGGACGAAACAGTTCCAACCGGTTCGGGGCTGTCCCTAATGTCTGTTTCATCCATGGTAAACAAAGTACCCATTGAAAATGTGTCAGAACTAAGTAAACCACTACCAATCATTTAAACATTATTAGATGCCATATCCATGGTACATACGAATTGAAGTCCGTGATATATACGGCCCAAAGCCATTTTATACAGGAACTTAGTCCCTTTTTACTCTAGAGCAAAGATATAGTACATGCGGCAATTCCTGTGATTAATATATTGGCGAAGATGGATAAAATACATACAACAAATGATTGTTTTGAAGACATGCGGCACTGCACAACAGTCGAGGTTGACGTCGTAATTCACTCGCTGACGCTCATGTATTTCTACATGCTGACATCTCGTGGTTTACAGCCGCCTGTCTACAAGACCAGCAATTATTGTCCATGTGTATGATAGATGTATATTTTATTTCGTCACACGGATGCACTTGAATGATAGATATGTGACGAGGTAGGTCAACACAGTTCAGAACTATCTCTCATATGCATGTATCACATACATGCTTGTTCTTTCTCCTGGTAAACTCTATGAAGTACACAGATACTAGAGAAAATATGAAACTGCTTTAGTTTGTCTTCATCTTTTTCCCCTATTTACCAATCTTACGTTCTCACCCCTTCTTCTCCAAAGGCTTATCGCTAGGAACTCATATTAGTCTGGCTGCGAGAGGGGTATACCTTGCTTTACCGTCCAGACAGTTTTCTTTTAATGATTATTTATCTCCAAAATCTTCTAATTTCAAATCTGCCGGGTGCAACGCTGAAATATTTGGGCAAGTCATATTATGATCGTTTGAAAATAAAAGTAAAAAAACCCAAAAATCTATTAATTTTGAGCCCAATCATACAATCAGTTCAGTTGATATCCTGGTCGCGGTCGGTAAAGAAGGTTTGGAGAGCATAAATCCTGTTCAGGGCCTCAAGCTCTGAAATGCATTCCACAGGGTCGTCGAGGGGGGCTCCGGAGAGGCAGGCGTCGACTGTGATGCATCTCGTGGGCAGTCCTCGTGGTATGAGGGCATGGCCGTTCCATCCCTTGGCAAACTGTAAGAACTAGTCAAGGTCCTGACGCATCTCTGAATTGATATTAATGTAGTATCACTTCATAGACCGTAGGGCCTGAAGAAGCTTGCTCATGAATGCCCTCGCCGGGCGGATTCATTTTGAGACGTGCAGCACCTTCCCTCAGACCGACTGAAGCTGTCTTTTGGTTAGGCACTTTTTCTTCGCGATGGTGGCGACGTGCCCTCGGACGTCCTCGAGCTTGGCTTGGGGGATGGATAGCGTCATCGTGGTGGCGTCGATCACGATGCCCAACCACGTTATCCTCTGGATTGGTGCTTGTGGTTTGTCGAGGGCCTCGGGTAGTCACAGCTCTATGAAGAGGTTGTGGGCCATAGTTTCGTCGCTCGAGAGGATAATTAGGTTGTCAAGATACATTGCGGCCGTTATCCCCTTTGACTTCAGTATCCCCACAATGGTATTGGCGACACACTGCATATGATAGGAGGAGGCACGGGCACCGAACGGCATGGCGGTATCACAGTAGTGCCCGCCCTCCCATATGAAACATAACAACGGCCAGTCCAACGGGTCGCACCGGAAGTTCTTATAAGCCCGTGAAACATCAACAGAGGACATATATACAGATTTACCTGCCGTGACGAGTCTAGTGACAAATTCGTCCACCGTGGGGAGACCATGTACCCGCTCCAGTCCGTAGACCGAGTTCTTGATAACAAACGAATTTACACTATGGTCTCGAGGGAACATTGTGTCCACTATTACTCGGCGGTCCTCCATGCCTCTCTTCTCATGGGTCACCAGGGGAGATACGTGACACCACAGGATGAACAGAGGGTCCTTGAAGGGTCCCAGCATGTTGGAGAAGGTCCGTTCGTTATTGATGAATTTATCCAGCTGCTGCGGATAATTGGTGGCACTCGGGTGGTTGGGTCACTGGCCTGAGGTACCCAAGGGGGCTCCTCCTTTCCCTCCATCCCCGAGAGATAACGGTCCCAGGCATCCAGTTTGAGATCTGAAGGGAGATCGACCTGGGCTCCAAGGGCGTTGGGCAGGCCTATGTCCCTCACGGCCTAGTATATCCTAGCGTAGGCGTTGGCCCTCACGGCTGAGAAGTCTGACTACTCGCTCCGGCGGTGGTCGGCAAAGGCCGTTGGGTCCATCCAGACCCCGGCCCCATGTTTTCCAGCCTCGCAGATCCGTTGGATGGCATCAAAATCTGGAGTGCTAGTTTCCTCATGGACAGTGGTGCTATCGGTAGGCGCACTAACACCCACACTGTCCACACTGCACCTTGTGCGTCCGCTGGTAGCCTATCTCCGGGGAGTGTATTCCCATCGTTATTGTTTTGGTCACCCGGTCCACATGTTGGGGGGGACCATGTGACCCGTGGTGTCACATGCTGGCTGCGGCTCACTGACATCACAGGGGAAGCCGCTGGGAGCCGGGGTATCCTAGTCTCGTGCCACGTTGCAGGCATGTGCAAAGTGACCACACTGCCTGCCCACCGAATGACAGAAGCTACACACATGCAGCCACCGGATGCCCCTCTCCTCATGTCCATTGCACAACCCTCTCTGTGTTGTAATTGCAGCATGGGGCCTCCCGTCCACGTGTACGTCCGGTTTCGGATTCCTGGTTGCTGCATGTGGGGGCCGTCATGGCGAGCCGGACTCTCTCCTCCTGTATCCGGCCATAGTCACACCAGTACATACGGCCAGCTTCAACCTGGTAAAAAATAAAGTTTGACTACCTCCTGACCCCGGCCCATGGGCAGGCCTGAGCATGGAGGTGCCGGAACATGTGGTCCTTGTCCTCAGGGTGCAGGGCACGGTCGTCGCTCAGCAGGGACAAGAAACAACTAATATATTCCAACGGCTCGAGGGTGGCCCGTAGCTCAAATTTTTGATGTAACATGTAAACCCCATCACAGTCAATGAACATGTATGGCTTAGCGGTGAGTTTACGGGTGTTCAGATCTGATAGCAAAGAGTGCTTACCCGTATTACGATCATGCCTCAGGGTTGAATTCTCTGATGCGTCTGATGCGTAGGTCTCCCGGAAGGGGTAGAAGGCGCTCCATCTGGTCGTGTGCCCAGTCCCGGGTCCGAACGGCCGTGGACGCCTGTGAACAGCTCGCCCTCGAGCCGGGGCGGGACATCTGCATTATGGCATCGAGGACGCCATCCATCTTCTCACTCATTCTATGGACGTCGGTCTTAACATCCCCGAGACCAGTCTCGAGGGCTGTAATCCTAGAAGATTGTACACTCGTGCCCTGTTGAGATACAGAGTACACATGGTTCTCGTCATCCTGCTGCCCCTCTGGCTGGCGTACAGTGACCTCCGAGTCGGTCTCCTTTGGCCTTGGTGCGGTAGGACTTTGCGTTTTCGGCGGCATCATATTTGTACAAATATCCACTGGAGATGAGGGGAGATGCCAAAAGATGTGGAGAGTAGTAGAAAATGTACATCTGTACGGTGCGAGTGCTAAGCAAAGTGTGAGGGGTAGGTGAGTGCGCTGGCAAATCATCACCCACCAGGAACTGATTAAATCACCTTGTGGAAAGGGACTGATATAAAAACAGAGATCACCTATAAAGTATATATTGACAACTATTAGAAAACTGGCAATTCATTGATGAATGTGTGAACATGAAATTACTAAAATACATATGATAACGTGGACGCCTGTGAACATATGATAACGTGGACGCCTGTGACCGGAACTGGGTAGATGAAAACACGGGAAAGATAAAGGCTGGAGGTGGAATATGTATATATGTCAATGAAAATTTAAATTATGACTCAGACTCCTTATCAAGGTATAACAAGAGTACAAGTAGTATTGAAATTATCTGGATAAAAGTATTACTCCCAGAAACTAGGGGCATAAATGTAGCGTGCATATACAGACCGATTGGAGGTGATGTAAACATTTTTACAAATGAACTGATTGAGGACATCAATGAGTTTACACTGAATACAAATCAGGAGGTCTTCCTATTAGGAGACCTCAACATAGACTATTTTCTACACAACTCCTTAGAGTTTAAGACTCTAAAGCAACTAGAAACAGCACTTGGCCTGAAACAACTGATCACAGAAATTACGAGATACGGGAAAGATAAGGACAGCTGTCTAGACCTGGTCTATACTAATAACAAGAATTATACACATGTTGGACTTTTAGATATGCATGTTAGTGATCATATAGGGGTTTACTTAATTAGGAAAAAACCTAGGATTAAGAAACAAAAAACCTCTTTTCGAGGTCGGTCATCTAGAAATTACAATAAGAACGAATTTGCTAGAAATATACTGTCACATGATTGGTCTAAATTCTATGCCTGTAATGATCCAAATCTTATGTGGGACGAAATGCTATCTGTTATCAAGAGGGAGTTGGACGCACAATGCCCTATAAAATTGTATAATGTTAAAGAAATAAGAGAAAATTGGCTCTCCAATGACCTTCTTGAAATTATAAAAGATAAAGATAGGGTATTACGTAAGGCTAAAGCCTCAAATAAAGTAAAGGACTGGCATGAGGCTAGACAGGTAAGAAATAGAACAAACATTTTGATAAAAAAAAGCAAAAGGTGACTTTATAAAAGAGATACTTGATGAGAATATTAGTAACAATAAATTTTTTTTGAACATCTTATCAAATTATACTAAAGAAAATCCTAAAAAAAGTTCAACCATTAAACTGAAAGATGACAATAACGTAATAGATCAGGATGATATGGCAATCTTTATCAATTCCTTTTTCGTCAATATAGGCCCTGACCTGGCTAAGAAATTTGAAAAAAAACTGGATAAATACGCTACCCACAAATGCACAAAAAATGAGCATCATTCAAACAGATGCTACTGAAGTATACAAACTGTTGTCGGAAATATGTATAACTAAGTCCTCGGCAGTTGATGACATATCATCACGATTTTTAAAGGATGCACTGCTGGCACTGGTATATCAGTTTACACACTTGTTAAATGTTTCACTTGTGACGGGGGTCTTTCCTGGGAGGTGGAAGGAGGCATTAATTGTTCCACTTAAGAAAGAGGGTAACAGTTGTGATGTTAATTACTTAAGACCTGTGTCTCTCCTTCCACTCACAGGAAAGATACTTGAGAAAATAGTACACGAGCAAGTTTATGATATTCTGGATGCATGTGATATAATCAGCGACAAACAGTATGGTTTTAGACCCAAGTTTTCTACTATAGGCACCATATCAAAATTGGTTGGAGATATCTCGGAGGCAGTTAATAATAAACAGATCACCTTGTGTGCCTATATAGACTTCCGCAAAGCCTTCGATACAATAGATCATAAAATTCTTATTAATAAGTTTGGTAGTATGGGGCTTTGCGGGAGTCTATTAGAATGGTTCACAAGTTATCTAACGAACAGATAACAGAAAACGATTGCGAACGGATTGATATCGGACCCAGGAGCGATCACCTTTGGAGTTCCACAGGGGTCGATCCTGGGTCCTCTGTTATCTATTTTATATATTAATGATTTACACCATGTTATCAAGAATGTTAAGTGTCTTCACTATGCTGACGATACGGTCTTATATATTAGTCAATCATGTATAGAAAATGCCAAGGAAATTTTACAACGGGATTTGGACAATTTAATTGCTTGGTGCAACAGTAACTATTTAACTCTAAATGTGAAGAAGACCAAGACTGTGTTAAATGGCTCTACAAGAAAGGCAACTTCCGAAACTGCACTAAGATGTAAATTGGTAATAAATAATGAAGTGATTCAACAGGTATCATCATACAAGTATTTAAGAATAACTTTAGATAGAAACCTAAACTTTAACCAACATTTAAATAACCTTATAAAAACAGCTTCACACAAAATATATTTATTGAAAAAAGTAAGAGACTATATAACTAAAGAAGCAGCCTTAAAGATGTTTAAGTGTATGATTTTGCCCCTGATGGATTACGGTGATATCCTGTATGCTCAATCGAATAGACTTCACTTGAACCAACTACAAATACTGCAAAAAAGAGCAATAAGAACGATATTAAAAACCAGAAATGATACCTCAAGAAATATATTGCACAGAAGTATACAGTTGCCTTTCTTGACAGACCGCAGGGATTACCACATCAGTTGTTATATGTATCAAGCTAGTGAGGACCGAACTTTGCATAGGGAAAAAAGGAAAAACACAAGATCCTGTGATGCTACTGTTCTAAAACAGATTAATCCTCGTTGTACCTTTTACAAAAACTCTTTGAATTTCTATGGCCCTGCCACTTGGAACAGTCTACAACCCTGTATTAGGAGTATAAAAAACAGATGAAAATTATACTGCGAAGTAAAATCCCCTAATTCACTGATGGATGTAGCTTTTTCAGATTCTCTTGGATTCTGGAATTTTGATTTGTTAAATTTTACAAAGGGATCATGAAGTTTACTGTTTGATGTCATGTGTCTTTTGACTGTGTAAGCTCGATGTGCAGCAATGATAGTTTGAGCCTTCTGTATATAAGTTATAGTTTTCATTTATGACTACATGATGAAGGGACTTACATGCTTTGTGTATAGACTGGTGGCACATGGAAACCAGCAATTGTATTGTTGAGTGCTACTCAGTATAAATAAAAGTTTTAAAAAAAAAGAAGCCACATTTGAGTGCCTTATATTATTTTCTTGTGATCCCTTATCCGTTTTAAGAAGATATTTTTATGAAGCCAGCTATTTCACGTAGTTCTATCATTATGACCTAATAATTCAATTTAAGTAGATCATGACACAGAACAAAACTTAATAAAAGATCAAAACAAATATCAATCACACTGGTTGAATGATTGGGCTCAAAATTGATAGATTTCTTAATCACTGAGAATGATATTATTTTAACCATATTTATCTATTGATTAAAAAATCATTTTTAAACTTCAAACGCTAATAATTTGAGTTGCCCAAATATTTCAGCATTGCACCCAGCAGATTTGAAATTAAAAGATTCAGGAGATAGATAATCATAAAACAAAATCTGTCTGGACGCAAAAGCAAGGTTCACCCCAAAAACGGGCTTTCGCCGCCAGACTAAAGGTATTTTCATCTTGTGACTTTCCTTCTGATAACCCCAAGGTGAAATCACACCCAAGTCTTAGTAGTCATGAGTTAGGAGTCAATATTCCACAAATTCTATACTCACTTTTACAGATTTGGTTTCACATAGATCACAGCGCCACCTGTAGCAGAATATTGATCTACATTTTATCCCTATGTCAGACTACGTCTAATAAGCTCAATGACCGATTAGGATGGCTATTTATAACTTTTGATGTTATTTTAGTGTGTGTATATCAAACATACATAACATCATTTTCAAATACGAGCATGACTCAGTGACTGATTTGTGTGCCGGTGGTACCTCTCATTCCCCTATGGGCTGTTAATCAAGATGAAAAATAACCTAAAATATGTTCACACAAATGAAATATGTATTGTACTTATCAACCTAATATATAATGTACGGAGCTGTACATATCGATAACATTTTTTAGATATAAGGTGCATCAACTATATATGTGCAACAATATCTTGTCCTAATCTAGACTATGATAGTGTACCAGATAAATGTACATGTAGGCATAAATACAATGATGAATCCTAGATGACCCTTTAGGTTCAACTTTGGGGGTCGTTATGCGTTCCAGATACTGACCCCTTCATTTTCCCGGGTAAACAGTCCCCCATATGGCAAAACCACCGTAATACATGACTGAACATTAACACTCGCACAAATACAGACGACTTCGAATACAAAGATACTCAAAATAGGTTGATATCCAATATGCTGATTTATTTAGGGACACCCTCCCACTATAGGTAGGGAACAGATAGTATACTGCGTAAATCGAAGGTTAGACTTGTGCAACACGTAGATAATAGAGGAGCGTCCTGCGGCAGATATCTGTGTTTTGAGGGCATGTGTGTCGGGACGTTCGGTTACTCCTGTGTTGTGTATACACAAAGAACGTACCCTGACATACATCGGCTTGGCGGTGACACACAGCACGACATCAGTCATGGGGCCAACATAACGTAGCTACCAAGTAAGAGCCGAGGATATTCATGAGACATCCTTCTTCATCTTGTATGCAAAGGATTAAATGAATTGGCATACTTTCTACACATCTTTTACACACACCCTCCCGTTCTCTGCGGATACATGGCTGATCACTCGAGCTACCTCTGAGCAGCAATAGGCTGTTTCTGAACGCGACCAAAGGACCCACCTGTTAAAGCCAACATAAAAGACGACTTCTGGGTGCAACTATACACACAACCAGGGGAGGACTGGGTCGACGCTGAGAGAAGGAGCTAGAGAGAGATCATAGGGAGAGTGGAGTGAAGACGGGATATTTGAAGAGAGAGCGAGAGGAAGAGGAAGAGGGAGAAAGATAGAAGGAGAGAGGCGATCAGCTGAGTACATAGAAGACGAAGAAGCACCTTCGCAATGTTAATCCTGGGGCTCGTTGAGATACCCTGGTGGGGTCTCATCATCATCTCCTTCCTCCTCTACATGTTGTAAGTCTAATCTTAACTCATAACTCATCTAATTTTTTACTTTTTGATTAAATTGCTCTAATGACTTGACATTGTTAAACATATATATATATATATATATATATATATATATATATATATATATATATATATATATATATATATACGTATCTATAAATATTTGTTTGATCGTTATTTCAATATTTCCACTCCATATGAAAACATGACATTAATGCTGGATCATTGAAAAGTAAGATCTTACTCTTGTTTGAAATGTATTGAGTAGGTTCTTCAGAGAATAGATAAATCTTGGGAAATTATTTGTCCTTGTTCAGTGGGTATTTCACCAAAACCCGCCATCGGGGCCGATTTGTAAATTCGCTATAATCATATGTAAGTCAGCCTGAATCGCAAGAGCATGCCTGGCCGGATCGCTCCGGTGGAAGAGCCGCTCGTAAGCGACAGAGGCTCCACAAATAGGGGTAATGAGCCAAGCAGATGCTATTACGATACGAGAAGATGTGGACAGGTACTGTGAGACAAATAACCCCACCCTACCAGGCCAGAAAAATCATGTTCTATCAGCTATTTACTGGCAGTAACAGGCAAAATTTCTTCAGGAAAACAGGTGCCATAATACCCTGTCTTTCTCCTTTAGAAGCGGTGGTTGAACGGTGAGATCGTACATTCGGTGTATCCCCTCATTCTATTAATGTTATCATTTTCATTCATGTAGGTGGTCGTGCCGTCACTTTAACTACTTCCGGAAACAGGGCATCCCAGGACCAACACCACTCCCTCTTTTCGGCAATATGGGCAAGGCGTTTACACAGGTTCATAACATTTATTATTTTTAAAGAGAAACATTCAAACCACATTATCCATTGTGTTGGAATAACCATAAATACGTATAGTTAGCCAGAAAAATAATCTATATACAACGACCTAAATATGTGATATGTATGGCTGAACATTTGATAGCATACCCTTTTAGGTTAAAGATTTAAAGGAATGGGGTTTATATGTATATACATATTTACAATTTTTAGATTAGATGACTATCCATCATGAGAGGCTACAATCTATGTTGAGTAACTAAACCTTGAAGGATACTTTTCAGGCTTACATTTCACACCTAAGAGAGACGTACATATATTCATCCATACATAGACTAGAAGAAAATGGTATCGATGTAAGACGTACCATGTGACAATGACGCGACTATTAATAATACCTGCATTGTTTTGCCTCTCTCTGAGATCAACTTCCAACCTTCCTATTTTATTTGTCAAAGATTCTGTTGTTCTCCAATTATATTGGTGTATCAAAATGCCCCCCGACTAGGCTTTTTTCATTATTCAATAAACACAATTTAATGACAAAATGCAATCGCCTTGAAAGGAATACCTCCTTACATCAATTACAAGGAACAAAAAGGACAGCACTTTTCATCAAAACAAGACAATTATCCATCATTTGATATTTTAAGCTCCGATATTTGTAGTCGCTACTGACAAAAAATGTTATAAATCGGTCATACTATTATGCTCATATGATCTTATGATCAACAAGTTTCATAGCTGTAATTTTATTTCTGTATATTTCATAGACTCGTCACTTTATAGTGTTATATGAACTATTAACTACTATAAACAGTCAAGACCTTTCAGACTAATGCTTTTGTACTACCTTAATGACGACCATTACGATTGAGTTCATGTACTCGTGATCTTATGGTCAACTGAAAAAAGGAGGGAGAATTCCAGTTGATGGTAGACGCAAATTCACCTGAGATACGGTAATCGCTGGAAACTTGACCACATTAAACACAAACATCAAAATCTACACATAGACAAACTAACCTTAACAAGATAAGAGGGGCAGTAAAGCCATATGATCTTTGTATTAAGTATATTCTTTTCTATACATTTCTATGTGAAGATAACGGATGAATGGTGTCACTGGCATGCGGTATCTTGGACGCATATATGTGCATAGTCTATTCTGAATCATCAATAATAAGTATACCTAGTGATGATTAAGTTAAAGGACCTCGCTCTACAGCGAAATGAAGTTTCGATTTTTTTTTCGATTTGCCACTAAACAGTTTTGTTTGGAGACGGTCTTCCACTTAACTTGTTTGCGCGTTCTTCCATATCTCTTTTTTTTTAATTTCATATTCAAACATTTATTTGTTTCTTTTATTCATATATTCATAGTATTACCTTCTTAGACTCGATACCCGTCTTCCTTTATAAAATAAGTAGATCGCAGCCTGTTTAAGCTGATTACATTCACATGATAAATGCGTGTATGGCATCATATACCAGCTTAATGCCGGTTCGCGAATCCTGATCGCTGCAACATATAGCGAGAAAAGAATGGTTTAACCTTTTAGTTATTCTAAGGGGTCCCTCCCACCTACTACGAGGGGCTACGACGGTCTACGATTAAGTTATTTATCCTACAATTGAGTGTCGCCGACTCAGCGCTATCGGGGACTTAATCGTAGACCCTCGTAGTAGGTGGGAGGCCTTATTGCGGCGACAGCCCGCCGCGCTCTACGACTAACCTTCCGACGGGCTACGACGGGCTACGACGGGCTACGAAATTCAAACATGTTTGAATTTCGTATAGACCCTCTACGATTAACGTTTTTTTGTTGTAGCGCGTCGTAGCCCGTCGGCGCGCTGCGATTTTGTCGGCAACAAAACATGACTAATTGAGGAGTTTGTCGGCGATACCTCCACGATTTTTTCAGTTTGTCGCCGACACGGCCAAAGGGTTAATCGTAGAGTTAATCGTAGTAGGTGGGAGGGACCCCTTACAATAAATAAGATAGCAGGAATCAATGCAAGCCACTTGCCTTGGTGGGATGATAACGTTATCTCTCAGAATCATGAAGTACAGTCTATGAAAAACTATATTTTGATCACATCATAACTTTGAATATTCCTGCAAGGAATACGGGAAAACTCGTGTTCTCCGTATATTTAAGACGAGGTGTTTTCACGAGGTGTAGTAATTCCGCGACTTACTCCAGTATATAGTAATACATATTCCACCTAAGGAGGGAGGTGTCTTTATATAGTAATGGACTTTAAAAAGAAGCCATCAAGTACCTTATTTATTTCACAAGTTGCTTGCTTAACCAAAAAGAACCAACATACGCAACACATTTCGGAAAATATTAGAACTAGTCGACTTGGTCCTAGAAAATGAAGAACCAATGCATAACAGATATGTGTGCAATTTCTTTCTTTCAGTCTCTTGCCGAGTTGGAAAAAGAATACGTGAAAAAATACGGCGAAAGGGGATATTACGGGTTCGTATGTCACATCTTGAATAAAAGTGCAAGGAAATAGTGTAATTATAAAACCAATTGTCATTTGTACATATGGCATTTTCGAAAAGAATAAGTCGTCGATAGTGTAGGCAATGGCACCTTTGGTGTGTTTCATAAAAGATTTTAGGCTAACAGACGAGCCAGCAGTGTGAGAAAAATGCTGTCATTACAAAAATATAATCCGGTATACTATTATCAATCTGGTTAATTATGTTTCAAATATGAAAGATTTTTAGATATGAAGCAAAATCCCAAACAGAATAAAAACTTATTTTGCGCTCTTTTCTGAATTACAGAGAGTTTTTCGGAGCTCTACCACAACTGATAGTGTATGACGAGAGAATGCTCTCAGACATAATGGTAAAGGAGTTCGCTCACTTCCCCAACAGATTGGTGAGTATTCACAGAGAGAATTCTAGACAGTTCTAGTCCTGACTGACGCCGCTGTTCCATGTGCAGATAGGCTTTTTGTTGAAATAGTTCACGTTTTCGGTATGCATACAAATACTGATCATCTTCTTCAACTTCATTTATTAGTTCACCAAACCCACAGAGAAGTCTAGCCAGTGTGTAATGTTATCAACTATGTAATTCCAAATTAACATGATTCATATTTTGAATGCAACAATACGTCTACTGTTGTTAGAGGCTCGTGTCTTTTGAAGTCACTATGCCAAACTCCAGTCATGGCATACGGTGGCCAAGATTATTTAACTCATCCAGTTTTACGATAATTTTCTGAATAGTCTTTCACGTCTGGGAGTCCAATCAGTGACAACATGCTGATTAATCTGCGCGACTCTCACTGGAAACACGTCCGGAATGAGATGACACCAACCTTCACCACGGGCAAGTTGAAGCAGGTAAAGTAGTATAATCTTATTAAGATATCTATTGAGGAGCGTTTCATAATGAATAAGTGTCACAAAGTCCCACAAAATGAGAGTCACTGTTATCAAAGCAGCAATACAAGTACAGAGTAATCGTTTCTTATACAAAAGTCATTAAGACTTGTGGGATGTTCATCCTTAGATGAATGAACGTGGAATCATGAAAAGAAAATCAGCAATTAATTCTATTAGGTTTTAATCAGGCAGTGGGTGATTTACTCTAAACCCCTTGGCAACCAGCGACTTTGTAGGGTCCAAAAGTATATCGAGGCACCGGTGAATGAGTGCATGGGGTAGTTTATCTGTCTTGATTAGTCAGCTGGAAACTCCTCTCAAACACCAAGACACTGGCGCTCTGCATCTTACCAATGTCACAGAATTGGCATGCAGATAGTGAAGGGATAGTGTTTTCAGCTGCCTCTCCCTAACCTAGGCAGCGTATATATGGGCGTGTCGCGCACGCTGAATAAAGCAAAGGTTTCATGGTTATCTTTAACATACATCTGCATGTAGTTTCTTACTCACCAAATGTGGCGTGCTTAGTTTACCTAAGCACCATACGTCCTGTATTGGAGTATGCCTGTTTTTTGCATGATAGTGTAAGCCAGCCTGATGTAGGCGAGCTGTTGCGACTCCAAAATTGGGGTCCATAAGTAAAGTTGGTATCGCTGACACGGGAGTTCATAGTCTCCATACTGTTTGCAATGTCGAGAAACTATTCATAAGAAGGCAGCAACAGCTGATGAGTGTTTTTTTTACAAGAGATCAAAGTCACTATCAAACATTGACCATGAAATGTCGCCGAGTTATAACCCAACTCAACCATTTAACTGTCAGGGTCAAACCCGTGGAAGTGTGCTTCATGATGACGTCTGTAAACCCCGGCCATGTAAATTAAGTTGACCTTGTTATTTATACTAATTTTGGATCAGACATTGATTCCTTAATGACTTTATACTCATCTTCATCATTTTATTATAATAAAATACTTACGAATATATTGACAAGCTTGATGAACTTATTCATGGAAGACCTTTAAATGGACAGATTGAATAAAAGCCATTCAAACAAAATAAAACGTAAAGACCGTTGATATCTGTTGCTTGGTCTGTCCACTCTAGCCTATACTCACAGACCCCATTGACCACGTTCCCTAAAGTGAATGAATAAATGTTGTTTTAGAATGAGGGCAAGTACGAGTGGTAGTAATACAGTGACCTCTTTATAGTCAAAGGAACACATCACTACAGTATTATATTGACAAGACATTACTTTCTATGCTGGTCCTCCCCTCTGCTCCTTCATTTTATGGTCAAACCGGGAGAGGTGTCATCGATTCAAGATATGAGATATATCTGTTGGGATTACCTGTATGCTATAACTTTCAGATGAATGTGGAAATCAACCGGTGTGCAAAAACGCTCGCGAACAGTCTGGAGGAACAGGCCAAAATTACTCCTGACATTGAGGTCAAAGAGTAAGTACATGGATTAATAATCATCACTACTACATTAACCGAACGATTGATTTCCAAATATAATAGATATTAGCAGTACTACATATCGATACATAAGAATTAGACATATTATTTAACCATCATACATATATCTAGATACATGACGGTCCCCCTAAAGCATTAGATTCTGGGAGACTTTGTCAAAGTATACAGTGTTTTTTTTATAATTGATCATGATATGCAATGGAAATGGAACAGGAATTTCCTCGAGAAATTGAAAACGTCATTTGACAAACAACCGTTAGGAAGATCACTAGACGCGATGGCTGAAATCAGACGCCATAAAAGCAATGCACACATCAGACAATTTCCCAAGGAGTCAGCTATTTCACATATATAATTTCTCACATAATTTCCAAATAATATAGATATTGACAATAATACATGCCAATATCAATATAGGATATATTATGTTCAGCAAATTTAACTCAAACTGATAGTATCATACATGTATCTTGATAAATGACGGTACCCCAATCATTAGAAGTGGTCACGTTTCCAATGTATAAATTCGCGTTTGATGATGATAAGCAATGGAAAGGGCACATGAATTTCCTCAGGAATTCAAGAACGTCATCTGACAAACAGCCGTCAGGAAACCCATAAGATACAATAATTGAGATCAAGCGCCGCCTTAGAGGCATTACACATTATACAGTTTCCCAGAAAGCCAGCTATTTCACACATATAATTTCTTACATAATGTTTCACTATTCCTGACAAAAAAACATTTGTTTTAAGGTTCGCTGGAGGGTACACGATGGACGTAATCGCCAGTACAGCTTTTGGGATAAGAGTGGATTCTCAGAAAGACAGAAACAATGCCTTTGTTCACTACGCCAGGAAGGCATTTGTACTCAACACAACAAGCCCAGTCTTCATCGTATTAGGTATGTTTACATCCGACTTTGCTTGAAAGTTACCGAAATAAAAAGATATCATATCCTCCTTTATTACCTAACCATATTACAAGTTTTGTCAAACCCATACATGCAGTTGGCTACCTCGTATTTAAATAACCAAATGCAGATGGTCAGTTACCAGGCAATAAACTATCGTGACATGTTTTGAAATGGCTCAAAATCATCAGAACTGTCCTACATCCATCTAATACACGATAAACTCGATATGGTTGTACCTCCTAATTGCGTTAGCACATATCAATGACCCCATCGTCCGACTAAGACGGCACCAATTATTTGTGTTCCCCTAAAATCTTGATTGGCCGACGAAAATGTCACTAACTTCTAGAGTTACCCAAAAGGTCTGACGACATCGTGCTAAAAAGGTTATGATAATAATCCTTGTCAGTAGTGTTCATTCGCTGTTTTACTGGAAGGTAGAGGTGCCTACTGACGGAACGTTTTCAAAATTTCGCGGGTCCCTCGCCGACGATTTCAAAGCGCTTTGAAATCGACTGAGGCCTCAAATTCGGTCCCTATTATCTAATTTTGGGCTGAGGAATCGTTAACCAGGTTTTCTTTTGTTTGTACATATTGCGGTATTTTATAGGGAACGCGTCACAGTCGATGGTGTGAGATTCTAGAATCGGTGTTGGAAATCGGTAAGCGCCAGATCCATTTAGCCGCATTTAGCGGTCACACAAGTTTGCCTGCAGGTCGGAAATTTTGCTTCAGTGGATCAGGCGTTCGTATGGTGGTCGCTTTGGAATCGCATGTCTCATGCAAATTCACATGGACATGCGACTGTCATGCGACAATATCAAACACTTTCAAAATTATGTATTCGCACTATCGAATTCTCGCATGGTCCCATGTGGATTTTATGTGAATAAATGGCATCCTTGGATTTGGCGCTTCAGGTGTGAACTGTTGGTCAAACACCAAATCCACTAACGCAAATTAAGCGGTCGCACACCTTCGCCTGGAAACTGTCGCATAAAAGACTTGCTTAAGTAGATCAGGCATTCGTATGGTCACTTTGGAGTTGCATGTTTCATTCAAATTCGCTGGGACACGCGACTGCATGGCATATGACGATATTAAAACCATTAAATATTTTTGCGTGTTATCGCACAGTCGCATGTATTCACATGGTCGTATTGTTGTATGGTCTCATGAGAATTCTATCTACAAGTTTCGTCGCTTGAGTGGATTTAACGCAAAAAGGGTGCAGAGTATATATCTTGTTCTCCTGTTTTTTACAGGTCCCTACCGATTTGATTTAGTTCATGCTAAAGCTCGAGCCTCATATATGAAATCAAAACGTTTCTATTCTGTCAGTCGCTGACTATTGCGGCGTTTCTATCTGCCGACAAAAACCACAGACTAAGTATATGGCATTTTGCACCCATCAACGAAATCAAAGCACATGAATTAATCAGTGATGCTCTGCGTTTTTCTACCAAACGTTGGTGAGCATCCACCACATCTTTGCAGTGCAGATCACAGAGTATGTACCACCAACCTTTCGAAAGGATAATCCCCCTTTGACTTTGGTTCAGCGTGAACATCTTTGGTGAGTTTCTAGTCAGCAGGCTTGAAATGCCGCATAAGTCGATCAGTGGTGGCCATATTGCGTATTTTTTTAAAAATGAATCGGTGGTTATTTCCCAAACCAGGCTGTTCAATCCACTGATCTAGCGCCAGTGCACTAAAAAAATTCATCCGTGGTTCCCCATTGCAGTTTGGTGGCGAAAGTTCACCCAATGGAAACTGTAATTAACTGAATCTTTATATTCTAGATGTGTCATATATTCTATCTTTTTCAGTGTTTTTCCCTGAGATCGCAATGCTTCTCATAAAACTAGGCGTTCCAGTCAACTTTTTCGACAAGGATATTCGGGACTTCTTTGAAAAGATAACGAGACAGACTCTTGAGATGAGGAAGCAAAATGAGGACAAGGTAGTTCACTTTCCATTTTCTATCAATCACCATCAATTTCTATCATCCTAGTGTTCCTCGATAAATTTTAACGTTTTCCATATCTTTTGGGGTACATTATAGTTATCCCCACTTTATGGAGGGAGCCAACAAGTTTCTTCACCAAAAATGACACGTTTAAGCTGGGGACACACCAAGCGAAAAACACAGTGATCTATAGAGTAGCCAACAAAATATGGGGAATACGTGGGCTATTGTTTTATGATTATATCTCCCACCGATCATTTAGCATCTCTGATGCAATAATCAGGCGAGATAACTCACATTCTCGATGTATGTTTTTGTTGGCGATTCCAGAGATTTGTTTCATTATAAATAAATTGAGAACGTGATACGTAGTAGATTATACCGTCTGGAATGACTTCATTTTCAGGTTGCAGACAAATTGATAGGCTATCTATAATTCTATACACAGGTTTTTTCTGCAGAATATATTCCCAACATATAAAGATTATCATTAGTTTTATACAGGCATAAAGGATTTGAACAAAATTTCTGGTTTATCCAGTAGACTATCTATGACAACAATTAGTGATCGGGCGCTGTCCCCGTTTTTAGGCCCGCTATTACAGAGAGACAATGTCCAGCAGATGCGGACCGGTTCAAATGTCACCAAATATCATATCATCCAATACATTTTGAATATTCATCATGAATAACGATTCTAATATTTCACCTCCTTGTTTTATCTCTAAAGAGTCAGCTATCTGTAATTACGATCATAGTTTTGTGTGTGGCATTGTTACAGTCGCGGGCTGACTTCCTACAACTGATGATACGGTCACAGAGAGGGGAAAACATTGCTGACGAAGCTGGAAATAGTGACTCAAGTTCTGCAGATACCTCGAGCACCAGAGGTAAAGCTAGACATGTATCAGGCCCTCACGTCATGAAATGAAAATTTCTATTTATAAAGGCTATTACTTGAGTTGAAAGATAGGACTAAAATACTTCAGGATATTTATTTGAGTATACAAATTATTCATTTTAATTTCAAATCATGAAAAGTATGCCTCGAATTCGAGTCGAATTTGAGTCAATATCTAAAAGCATGAATCAGGCATATGAATTGCAATGACTAATGACGAATACAGAAAATGAATCCCCTTTAATCCTGTATTTACTTTGGAATCGTTTTCACGTTGTTAATATGGTGCGCCTCACAAGGCCAGCATGGTTGTTCTAAATCTAACACTGGAAGTTGGGGGTTTTACCCGGCCCTGGATTAATCACATATGAATCTATGTCACATGTCATACATGTTAATTTAAGTACATTCATGATTTTTCTCTATTTAATTTCGATAACGATTTTTCAGAGCCTATACCATACAGTGAGCATCATACCATACCCCTTACAAGTCGTGATTAATGCAATGGTAACCAATCTCTATTTGACAAATGAACTATTCAGGAATTAAGACTGATGAGATCCTCGCCAATGCCATGTTGTTCTTCGTGGCCGGGTACGATACGACGGCCACCTCGCTGAGTTTCCTCATGTACAACATGGCGAGGTATCCTGACACACAGCAGAAACTTGTAGACGAGATCAACAAGGTCATCGGTGACAAGGTCAGTTACTGATATCAGCGACTAAATTCTAGAGTCATCTCAGAAAGATTCCCTACTCAGACCAAGACAATTTCTTTATAGCCATCTGTTATTTTAAGGTGAATACGGGTTAACAGGAATAGTGGTCTTGGATTCGGAATTACATAATACTATCAGGTACTATGGTAAAAGGTTGATGTCAAGTGACCTTGCTGTCTTTGGGTTTAAATTAAATGTGAATTAGCGGTAGTAGGGGTGTTACTTCAGGCACTACAGCAGGGACTCTGTAATTTAATGTTTCCTGAAATTATGGTTGAGAATACTAATTAAGTGCCTGAACCCAAGAATGGTAAAAGAAAAACGAAACCTGGAAACTAAATATGTAGATAATTAAGGAGGTCGCTAATGAACTTCGAGTAATATTGATACTTACCTTATGTATACAAAACACATCAGGGAACAAAGGAATCGTTTAGAAGACGTGTAAAATCTTAAATGTCCGATGGTAACTAAAATAAACGCTTGCTACAAAAAAGATGTACACATCAAATATCTTTAAAGAAAATTAGAAAAGAAATTTAAATCTGACGGCAATATTTGCAGGACATATCATGTTTTGATAGTAAATGGGGTAATTCGATTACATTCGATTTGTCCCGGGCAACGACAATATACTTTTTTACATATATCTACTTTGAGATTTTGAACCATCCCAAGATTTTGCCTTATTAATGCTGTCAACCTAGGAAAAATTGTTTAAATAAAACTCAAAAATGTTTAACACTTTCATCAAAGACTGTATATGGAGAGATATACACTTAGTGTAGCTTGCCAGGAAGATCACTCCTACCCCATTTTTAATATTTTACTAACTTCCTTCATTGGTTTAGTTTCTGCAGGGGATTTGGTACTGGTCTGTGGTTTGTAGCTGAGAATTTTGTATCGATACTGACACCACATAATTACAGCATTTAGGGCTAATCGGTACTCAATGAAGTCGCTACGCCAGGTTCAGGGCATCGGAGTAACTGAATCAGCAGGCGGTGACACGTATTCTGCCTGGGGTTGAAATATCTGCCGCAAACGATATTTGAATTGCCTTTTCTCACACCCTTTACGTCTACCGGTTAGCTTTACTCTTATAATAAAAGAAAAGGGAAAGACTGGATACTTCTCTAATTCCACCCAATTCTGTCAATTAAGAGTTTCTTTTGTCTTCTAGTTTGGTCAGCTTTAGATAATGTTCGCACCGCCTTTGCCTGGTTATGACACCAGTGGCAGCACTGCTAGTGGTGGTGCAATTCACCATGGCAGCGATGCAGCAACAGAGAGATATATATCTGGATTGGGTAGAAGTGTAGGAGATGTAGTTTCCTGATGCGCTTTATCACTGGCCTATAGTATTTTGTCAACCAGTACTGGATCCGAGTCTCGATACCTGTATGCAAGTTTTCAGAGAAATGACAGAATTCCGACATTTCATATATACCGGTAACACTAGAATATATATCGATTTATATAGCCATTATGTACCAAAATATTGTTATGAATCAGTATTTTATGAATCTGATTTATTTCTTAGTCCTAATTTTCGTTCATGTAGTTTTTTTCCTGAAGTTTATCAAGAATGTTGATTCCAATAGTGTCTCTCTGCAGGATCATTGCTTGACTATGTGAATTCGAAACATTGATATTATGAAGCAGAGCTAAAAATATATCTCTACCGCCTATCTATAACGTTTTATAAGATTTATGAAATTGTTTGCAGGACATCATTGACACGACAATCGTTCAGGAGATGCCCTACCTCGACCAATGCATCAACGAGAACCTTCGTCTTTATCCACCGGCCATACGGTAGTGTATCTAACATTTCTGAAAGTAAACGTCATGAAAGATGTACCTTTAACACATATCGCCTGAACATATCAGCTGAATACACATGGCCGAAATACTCGTACTTTATATGGTAATCCAAGGTTTTACATCATGTAGGTAGCATTGATTTAGCAAAATGCATTCAGCTTAGTGAGAGTTCCTAAAGGTGGAAGTGACTGCACGTTAGATCATGCGTGTTTTATGCCTTGGTCGCCTATTGGCTGAGCAGGCGGCCAATAGGCGAGGACCAGTCTGCAGTAAACTGATATCAGGGCTCTCCTTATGCGACGTTTCCACCTGTCGGTAAATACCTCACATATCATGTCCACAATGTACACAAATCAGTCGATGGTCCCCCTTCAGAGTGTATCTGTGCTAATACTTGTTTATTTACCCCGAAGTACGTACTATGTTTCCACCTATCGAGCGTTTATATGTTGAGTGTACACCGACTATTCAATATTGATTTAAACTAGCAAGCCTGGTCATTACCCCTCCATCAACTAGAGATAAATGGGTACCTATCCTATGAGCAAATGGGCGGAATTCCTTCATGTACAGTAGATTTAACATAAAAACCGGTCACGCCGTTTTTAGACGAAAATGGAGTTGGTCAACAACCGATTTTTGGTCAAGGCCACTGATTTATTCAACCCGTTTTGATTTCATCGGTGGCCTCAAAAGTCGGTCGGAGGTACAATAAAGCCATTCTCAACTGGCCGACTATTCCTGCCTATCTGCATTCGGGAACCACCGATGTCAGATCGGTGGATGGAAACAAACATCCAGAGAAGTGTGCACCAATAATTTGTGAATGAATTATGCACTATTGCCATCACGGTGATGGTCATTGTGTTCTAGATACAGACGTGCAGTTGTTGGCTGCCACTAACCGACTTTCAGGAGAACTCAATTAATCAGTGACGTTTTCGTCGGCCAGTGGCTTAAATACTGCATGATATTGGAGACAAAAGTGGTTGAACATTTTTGTTTCCACCTGACGATTATTTCACAAAAGGTTCCACATACTTGGTCGACAGTAGCCATAATCGGCAAGTGGAAACGCCATATAATCCTATCATTGATAGAGCGCCCTACCAACAAATGAGCAGGTTAAGAACTAGAACGAGCAATAATGACGAAAAGCATGCCATTCAAAGTATAACATTCGTACTGTAAACGCCGGGGGGGGGGGGGGGAGCCAAGATTTTTACTGATAATACGCACAACTTTGATAATTACTTACTTCTCATAGCAACCAATATTACCTGCCATGATAGAGATGTATATACTTGAACTTAACAGTATGATATCATTTGAGATCTATCTTAAAGTTACATCAGTATCACCGCTATTTTTCATTTCCAGCACAAATCGAGTGGTAAAAGAGGACATAACGATAAATGGTGTCTTTATGAAGAAAGGGCTTGTGATTGGTATTCCACACTTTGGCCTTCATATGGACCCCCGGAAGTGGCCTGACCCGGAAAGATTCGACCCCGAAAGGTAAGTTAGATCACCCTAACATAATTTCTGGTACCTGTCATCAGTGTATTCAGATTAGACTATTTAGGTATGGGAATACCATAGTGTAATCAAAATGTATATGCCGTCAGCATGATGCATCTGTTCATCTGTGATGGGTTTCCACTTCCCCTATCCAAACGTTAAAGTACAAAGGCACCACCAGTATGAATTAAAGCTTAACGGTAAGCGAGTACCCATATTACCACGACATTAAGGCGAATTCCACAGAAGTCACGACCATATAAAGGAGAAGGTTCCTGGAATATCCTACCCGAGGAAGTCAAATATCTTCGCAGTAAATGCATTGAAATCGCACCGACACTCGGAGTCGTTTACAGTAGACGCCTGTGGGTGACACCTCTTTAATTTAGCACAACCCTACGGTTATGTGTTGATGATGGCCAGACATGGATTAGTGTAAATGCTGACCATTTCTGATTGTCACATTACGCGATATGGCACCACTTGACGATTATGCTCACGATTTTGTGCTGAGAAAAAACGGTTTGAATAAATCGTAAATAAACCCAGAGACACTATAAGGGTCAGTGTTCAACCGCATCAACCTTTGCATCGCTTAATAGCTGAAACTTTTATCCACCTATAATTCTCTAATAGGAAATGAACATATTTGACTGTAGTTCATGCAACGTTAACTCTCAGACGATTATATGTACAGTTTGCAAGATTACATAGCTCCATCCTAGTGGTTTACATTACATTGTGGGAAATGCGAAATGCGAAACCATTGTCCGCACCCTTCCAAACGACTAGCATGTGGGGTATGAATCTACTGCATATAAAAAGGTAGATTGATTAGAAATTAAAAAAGATAAATGTAAATAAACTTAAGCTCAGAGTCACACAGGCTCAATGCTAGTTTGCTCATGGATGCTAGTCTACCTTTGTAGCGCGAGAAGAAATAGAAAGTTTAACTCTTATCTCCTCTCTAATTAGTTTTATGTAGTTCAGTTCTCTCATAGATGTACTATGTGAGAGTTAGACCGGGCACCCACCAACGCCGAAGCGAGCCGACGCGAGCCAATACAAAATGACCATATCGTAGCGCGTCAGGAGGCATATCGTAGCGTATCGGTTCGCGTCGGCTCGCGTAGGTGCGCGTCATAACGTGTTGAGAGGGTTCATGAAAAAGGTGCCATGGTCCCGATACACCCCGATATTGCTCACAATGCAATCAGTGTAATCAACCATATTTCCTTTATGATTCCAGAAATAATGCATATTTATGATTGATATTTTATTTGTAGATACAAAACGATATTATATTATATCTCATAATAATATCTTATCAAAAAAACAGTTCCAAGTTAAAGTATAAAATGGTCGATTTGAGACCCCTATCTACTATCAAATTTCATAATTTCTGCAGAGTCGCATAACCATTATATATCCTAGATATTCTGATAATTTCATAATTTTCCATCAATTATTTCATATGATTTCCCGTTTAAAGTGTCATCTATACACACCAACGCGCACCGACGCACTACGACAATAGATACATGATCGATTGTCGCAGACCCTCTACGATATGTTTCTGTTATTGGTTTGCGTCGGTTCGCGTCGGTACGCGTCGGTACGCGTCGGTGCGCATTGGGCTGCGTCTGTAGTGTTATCGTGTAGAAACCTGACCAACTGCCCCGATAAGCTCTACGATTTTGCTACGATATGAACTTTGTATCGGGAAGGCAATATCGGGGCGCGTCGGTTCGCGTCGGGAGACCGGTGGCCACCCCCCCCCCCCCCTCCCATAATCTATTCATACTATCAGTGAATATTATATTGTTTCAGGTTCTCGGCTGAAAACAAACGTAACCGAAGCCCATTCCACTTCCTGCCTTTCGGGTACGGTCCCAGGAACTGCATCGGAATGAGACTTGCTCTCCAGGAACTGAAAGTGGCCGCTGTGCACATGCTTCGGAAGCTCAAGTTCAGCACTTGTGAAAAAACGCCGGTAACTATATCTCGAACTTTGCAGTTACTCTATTTAGGAGAGTTCACCAACCTCATCCATTCGAGGTCACCACATCTTCCGTTAGATATCAATAAGAACTATCCTATTTTAATTAGCCCTTTCCTATATAGATTCCACTTTAAAGATATAGAAATTCCAATTTCTAAAAATGATGAATTTCAGACCATATAGATAATTAAACCTCAACATGTAGAGGGAGTAAATATTGATCAGACTTGTGAATGAGTGGTTCTATCTTTTTATCTGCTATTCTTTTCAGATACCACAATGCTTAACATCAATTTCCATAATTTGTTGTTAGTCTCCTCTAAATGCAATGTTTATAATGGTGTGTTTGTCATATTGAGAGTTGTATACCATGGCTGAAGTATAGGATCCTGCGATGCTCCGAGGCATCATCCAATAGTATTGCAACAGTCAACCAGAAAATCCCATTATTCGTGTTTGTGATTGCGGTAAATTGCAAAAATTGGTCTGAGTATTTCCTAATTGTAGTCTGAGTATTTCCTAATTGTAGTGCCGTGAAACTTGAATTCTATATAGCACGTAACCTTTATGATAGTTGAAATAGATAGAGCTGAACATGAGGTATCTGCGTCGATTATTTTTCTCTTTGTGGGAAATGTGATTTTGGTCCTATGTAACATTTATTCAAGTATTTTCTCACTTGTTTTCACGGAGCAGATCCCGATAGTTTTCGACAGGAATGGCGGATTGCTGAAGGCAGAAGGTGGAATCCACCTGAAAGTGGAGCAACGAAACTGAACTTTAATGTCAGACAGCAACGTTAGATAATGGCGTTATCCTTGTCCGTGACAGAATGTTCATAATACACTGCACAACAGATAGAAGGGGGCCTACCCTTAAATTAAACCTATTGATAATATTGTCACACATGTACAACACTGTATCTGAGACAAAATGTTTCGAATACCTCATGAAAGAAATGTAGCGATGTACATACAAATTAGGAATTACTAGGTGGTGGTACTAGAAACCTAGTATAACTATAAATTGACTCTAGTAATGATTTAAGAGACAAAGGAAGTAGTACATGCATCTTAGAAATAACTGGGTGTCTAATCAAGCTTCCTGCTTACCTAGGTCAGCCTGTACCCTAGACGATTGTGGGTGGTAATACATAAAGGTCAATCCCGCCTAAACTTCAGGTGGATATATCTATTTCCAATCAGAAAATCACGGGTAAAAAAGGGTTAAGTAAAACATTGTGGACGTGGACGCCCATTTTTACAGAAGCACCAGTTGTCTAAAAAACTATTTCAAGTCAGCTTGAATAAGTCGTCGGCCATCCAGTGGTCCACCTAATCGCCATGTGGTGCCAAATTTAATGATTTGATGTAATCAGACGAGATCAGACGTTGTGTATAGTTGCCATGCACTTAGCGTTTACAATAGACAATGTCTAGCCTTTTACAGCTGACACCCCAAGACTTGCCACCTATAATCGCCTCGTGTGAACACCGGGTTATACAGAGGCGACTATGGCTGTCTTAGGGCAGATGTATACTATTGTCTATATTTACAGACATGCCGCTTGCAATATGAATGATCTAACAAACAGCTATAAGCTCCAGTCCACTCTAAAGAGTCACCAGGCTGAAAAACAACAGGAAATGTGAATGATATTGCAACTGTACGTTAAACCATCGTAGTAAGACTATATTGCATCAAGTATCATAACTATTTCCTGCATGTGTTGTTGATATCCCATACGAAATTTGTTAAATGGTATTCTTAGTGATAAACAAACAAGGTCTTTTATGCATAAAAGGAATATTTATACAATAATCGATGGTTTTGTTGACAGGCGGTCATGAGCATGTTTGTGCTTTCCAATCATAGGCACTGCACATATAAAGAGACTAAATATATAGTAATTTTTCGTTTACAATGGTTTTTACGATGGATTTGAAATCCGTACAATGGTTATGATATCTGAAAGTTTTTAAGGAATATTTCAAATAGAGACTTTGTTTATGGTGGATGATAAATATACACATACACTTCGATCTATATGTGCTCATGATGTCAGTGTTGATGTCTTACTTCCTAAAGGAAACGGTCTAATTGATGTATACCAGCCTTTATAAATTACTGACACTAAAACCACCCTTTTGTTTGCAAAAAGGAAATTGATGAAATTAATAAAGGATCTTCCCGTAAACAAGATTAATCATATTGATGCCCTACTGTTGACATAAACTATAGCAGATTCACTAATTCTAAGGAGAAGCGTAGGATCCTCTGAACATATTCACAATACAAAATCTATCAATTGCAAGTGCTATTGTACAACAGAACGATATTCCATAACAGCCATCAATGAATTAGCAATTAGAAGCAAAAGGAAGTAGACCTTTAAAGCTTATATAAAGCAATTAATCTCTGTTAATTAATTCAAAAAATAGGCCCCGCCCTCCACATGGCTGAGCATGTGCAGAACGGGACGATCTAGGGCATTTATTCACTGGGAGTAGCGTGGGGCGCTGTCAGGCCTTGTGTACATGTACCCTGGACAACTTTGAGGCAATGGTCGTCTATAGGAGCGCTGCTCCAATGCTAAAGCATAGGAGTGGTGTTAGGGCATCGCTACCTGCGCAGACAGTCAGACTGGAGCTATAAAACCGACAGCTAGACAGCTGAGGGCAGTCAATAAGGTCTGACACTCAGCAGTGTACACACACAGCCGTGATTACTGGCCATGACAAGCACTATAGGCAGAACAATGACCACAACAAGAAAATATGGTAACTAAAACAATATATGCTCAATATCTATGTATATCTGTGTACCTGTATCTGTGTATCTCTATTTACATAGGATAATTTCTCTGTATATTGCCTGTTTTGTAATGAATTTACAAGGCCAGGTTTGGGGGAAGGTATGAACAGTGGGCAGTGAGCCATGACATTTAGGGTCAGGGTTGTATTGGTCCTGTAAAGGTTATTTGTAAACATGATATTTGTTGGAGGGAGGAGAGGTATGTATGTAACTCTGTGTATCATGTGTCTCTCTATATATCTGTATGTGTATCTGTGTTCTTTGTCTGTGCATCTCATTGTGCCAGTGCATGTATTGGTGTGCATGTGACTGTCAGTGTGTGTCTGTATAGAGTCTGTCTGTCTATCCATGTATCTGGCTGTTTATCTAAATATCTATGTACAGGTGATATTATATATATATATGGTCGATTCTCACGAAAGCGGTGCATTTCATGAAAAAATCCAAGTCTATGTATCCTATCAGCAAATGTTTTATTCAAAAGTAGACACATTGTAGCTTTTAAGGTAAAATTTTCGTTCACTAATCTCAAATAGGGACCAAGTTACAGGCAAGTGAAATATAAAACCCAAGCACCTGTCATTCTACGAAACGACACCATATAGCACCATTTATTTAAGTAAAGTAATATGCTAGAATAGAAAATTTGCTTTTCCTTAAAGATCTTGAATGGAATTTAAAAAAAACAAGGGAACAGTAGTATTTCAGATGTTGTTTTTATATTTCTTCAGGTTTTGCCTCATACTTCTCAAAGTATCTCAGGCCTATGTTCAACTAATGTTTATCAAAGCAGGGCCAAAATTGCAGTTGTAAGGAATATTTCCACAATTAATGTACAAAGGGTAATGGTTTTTACCTTCTAAAAATAAAGAAAAATAGGAGCTGACATAATATTCCCTGGAGAAAGAAGATATACGGTCGTTTCGTAGAATGACAGTCGTTTCGTAGAATGACATAAACATGTATAGCTGGTTTACAGCTCTATATGTCACTTAGTCAAGTTGTATTTGTACAAATTTAGTTACTAAATAACTACTAATCCTCTTCTTGAGAATCAAAGTCATTTTTTCTATAAATCATAGCAGTAGTTTTCAGTTTATACTGGTTTTCTAATAATCTGAATGTACCATCAATGCCAATACCTGTTTTACCCCAAAAAGGGGAAAGTTAGTACTTTTTTTAGCCCTACTGAAGCATCCACAAACACAGCACATTATCTTCAGATCTCAATATTTTCTGAAAAGTGAAGTCCCTGCCTCAAAACAACAAGTTATGTGGTCGTTTCGTAGAATGACATAAACATGTGTAGCTGGTTTACAGCTATGCATGTCACCTGGTCAAGTTGTATATGTACAAAACTAGTCACTAAATAACTGTTTATCCTCTCCTAGCGAATGAAAGTCCCTTTTCTTATAAATGATAGCATTAAATTCCATTTTTGACTCTTTTTCTGTGAAAAAGTGAAAGATAGTACCTTTTTCCCACTAGATAAATATCCACATACAAAGGACATGATGTTCAGAACTTGATTGTTTTGTGAAAAAATGAATCCCCTCCCTCTAAACTACACTTTATGTAGCCGTTTCGTAGAATGACAATAGTGTATATGTTGCTGGCTTGTAGCTTATACTTGTCACCAAGTCAAGTGGTATGTTTATAAATTTTGTTATCAAATAACTACTAATCCTCTCCTAGTGAATGGAAATGTTTTCAGTGCAGTGAGAGTAATGTCAGGCAGTATTGGTCAGTTAATATAGGTCTGTTGGTATTGGGAAGTTGGTATTGGCCAGTCAGTATCAGTCAGTTGGTATTGGCCCATCAGTATTATTCAGTCAGTATTGGCCAGTCAGTATCAGTCATTATCCCACCCCTAATATAAAATCCCATAGGCTTAACATTGAGATTCCGTATGCCATGCTGACTGGCATACAGAGTTTTATATGCCACTTTATATTCCAAAATCGAAGAGACAGGGTAGGATAAAATCAAGACCTGATTCGTTTTAATCTTGTGAGCAAATGTGTGCTAACGAGGCGGTTGGTATCACGACCACAAGAAAAAAATCTAGATACAACCCCGAAAGGGGCACAACTGAAAAACATTATGAAATCAATTGTTTTAATCTTGGCCACCACATGAAGTCACTTTGACAAACTCCAGTCATGGCATACGGTGGCTAAGATTAAAACTCATTCAGTTTTACGACAGTATGTATCAGTATTGGTTGGTTGGGTTTGGTCAGTTGGTGTTGGTCAGTCAGTATGAATCAGTTTAGAATAATTGGCCAGTCAGTCAGTCAGTGTCAGTCAGTCTGTATTGGTCAGTCAGTATTGGTTAGTCAGTTTCGGTCAGACAATCTTAGTTCAGTCAGTATTGGTTGGTCAGTATGAGTATCAGTAGTAGCCAGCCAGTATTGGTCGGTCAGTATTGGTCAGTCAGTATTTATAAGAATGTATTAGTCCGTCAGCAATGGTGAGTCGTTATCAGTCTGTCTGTGTCACTCAGTCTTTATCGGTAAGTTGGCATCGGTTAGTTGGTATTGGTCTGTCATTATTGGTCACTCTGTATTAGTCAGTTGGTATTGGTCAATCTATATTGGTCAATCCGTATCAGTAATTCAGTATTGGTCAGGTGATATTGGTCAGTCTGTATTAGTCAGTTAGTATCAGTCAGTCAGCATTTGTCTGTTGAGATTGGTCAGTCAGTAATGGTCAGTCAGTCTGAGTGAGTATTGGTAATTGGGATCCATCAGTCAGGATTGGTAACAGTCATTATTGACCTCTCTGTATAAGTCAGTCAGTATAAAGAAGTCAAAATCAGTCAGTTGGGTTCTGTCAGACGGTATTGGTCAGTCAGTTTTAGCTAGTATGTATTAGTTAGTCAGTATTTGTCAGGAAGTATTATAGAAGAAACCTATGAAAGTTTTGGGTCAGAGGTTGTATCCCAACGACTTTGAATGGTGGAGTAATTCACAAGGTGAAGTTGCATGAATTATGTAGCGATTCAAATGAGATGGATTGAGCTCTTACCATAAACTTGAATAGGTTTCTGAATTTGTCTCATCCCTCACACTGACTAATTTGCTAACATTTATGACATAATCCCCCATTGAGTATTTTCTTCTAAATACTCCATGGGCATTGAATACAAGTTCCCAATCTTAAGTCTATGGGGAAAAATACCAGGGGTGAGACAAGGGTTACTAACAATAGGCCTGTCAGTATTGGTCTGTCAGGATTGGTAGTTGGGATCAGTCTGTCATGATTGTTCAGTCAGAATCAGTCAGTTGGGTCCTGTCAGTTGGTCAATCAGTACCAGTCAGCTGGTATTGGTCTGTCTGTATCAGTCAGTTGAGATTGGTCAGTCAGTATTGACAGTCTGAAAGTCATGGACGTTTTTAGCTGGTTTACAGTTAAACAAGTCACCTGGTCAAGCACTATGTGTACACATGTTGTTATAAAATCGCTACTAATCCTCTACCAGTATTTTTTTCCTATTAGTGATTGAATTTATTTGAATTTAATTTTGGACTCTATTCCTATCAATCTAAAGGTATCATAAACTCTCAGTGCCCATTTTACTCTTTTTTTTAAAGTTATTGCCTTTTTTCTCACTACAGAAGCATCCAGATACACAAAACATAATGTTCAGAACTTAATATTTTGTGAAATATGCATCACCTGCCTCAAAACAACAAGTTATGTGGCCGTTTCGTAGAATGACAAGTCGTTTCGTAGAATGACATGAACAATATTTAGCTGGTTTACAGTTATACAAGTTATCTGGTCAAGTTTTATGGGTACATATTTGTTATAAAATAACTAATACTCCTCCCCTAGCAAATCAAAGAGTTTTTTCCTATCAACGATGGCATTGAATTTCATTTTAGACTCTTTTCCTATCGAGGTAAAGGTGTCATAACTGTTTTATTTAGAAATAGAAAGTTTTTGCCTTTTTTCCACTACAGAAACATCCAGATACACAAAACATCATGTTCAGAACTTAATATTTTGTGAAACTTGCATCCCCTGCCTCAAAACAACAAGTTATGTGGCCGTTTCGTAGAATGACAAGTCGTTTCGTAGAATGACATAAACGTTTTGTAGTTGGTTTACATTTCATACACAAGGAATCAACAATGTTGCTGCTTTGAAATGGATTTTCTATCAAAGTAAACATTGTTACAAATGTGTAAATGATTTTTTTCTCACTAATGTACAAAAATAAAAAAACTATAGGCCTTTTAATATGTCGTTTCGTAGAATGACACATAACACCATGGTTGGATGTGCTGCAGTCTTCCTGTTTTCATGTTTAACAAGTAATAGAAGATTATTAGATGTTTACCCTGTTTTGTAGTATAAAGTCTCAACTTTAGATATATATAAATATGGAAATTGAATTATCTTTTTAAAAACGTTTTATGAGTGTTTACTTAGGGTCGTTTCGTAGAATGACACAATTGCTGTTTTTTTCTTTCCTCCACTATACATATTAAACCAACCAAGGTACTGGAAATTTATATACAAATAGAACCGCCTTGTTTGGCACAATCATCTAGGGTACAAAATTTTCCCAAGAAAACTAAAATTACAAAAAAAAATAACAATTTCGATATTTACATGAATTGCACCGCTTTCGTGAGAATCGACCATATATATATATATATATATATATATATAAGATATCATGGAACCAATTAGTGGTAGAATAATGTATGGAATAATATGAACAATAATTGACACAAAGGCGTCGATGGCGGAATAATTAATAAAACAGGGTTTATTGTAAAAGGTAACATTGGGACCTTCCCCTGCCTATACATCAAGAATTACAGGTAAGCTAAAGCTTGAAACCTGAAAGGTAAGATTAAAAATGAGCTGCTCGGTTGAGCAAATCACAGCGGAATGGGTATTTGAAACCACGGGCGTCACCAAGTAACCTCCGGTTACCGCATCAGTAACCCGGATACCTAGAAGAGTGGGTGTGACGCCCAAACAACAACAACAACAACAACAAGACCGCAGTGAATATTTGCGGGAGTTATATTGGTTGATAATTTATATTTATATAAGCATGGTTATATAGTAATATAATATCATGGAACCAATTAGTGGTAGAATAATGTATGGAATAATATGAACAATAATTGACACAAAGGCGTGGATGGCGGAATAATTAATAAAACAGGGTTTATTGTAAAAGGTAACATTAGGACCTTCCCCTGCCTATACATCAAGAATTACAGGTAAGCTAAAGCTTGAAACCTGAAAGGTAAGATTAAAAATGAGCTGCTCGGTTGAGCAAATCACAGTGGAATGGGTATTTGAAACCACGGGCGTCACCAAGTAACCTCCGGTTACCGCATCAGTAACCCGGATACCTAGAAGAGTGGGTGTGACGCCCAAACAACAACAACAACAACAACAACAAGACCGCAGTGAATATTTGCGGGAGTTATATTGGTTGATAATTTATATTTATATAAGCATGGTTATATAGTAATATAATATCATGGAACCAATTAGTGGTAGAATAATGTATGGAATAATATGAACAATAATTGACACGAAGGCGTGGATGGCGGAATAATTAATAAAACAGGGCAAAAACCCGCCAGACACAACAGAGTTCAATTAATGATACTCAGAAACTGAGAGGCCATTCTATCTGAGGAAGCGACTGTGAGAGGGGTCTCATGTAAATAAGAATATACTGCTGATAAAGACCAATTACCCCGAGACTTGATATCGCCGATATCAACACCGATATCCTTTAAGAAAGTCGTTCCCCCGTGCCTCAGAGAATGGCAAGACACCTTGTCTTGTCCAAAGCCACAAATTCTGGAAAGAGACTTTAGTTTATTATTGATTTTCTGATAATTCAAAGGCAAGAAAACTCTGCCTGTAGGTAATTGAATTAAATAATCGTTAGGCTTAGGATTAAACATATTAAAATACACCTCAAAGTATTTCATTATACAGAAAATCGAATTAGGAATACGATCAAACCTAAGAATTTTTGGCTTGGTCCCTAATTGGTCAACTTTGGAAGAAGTTATTTTTATCTCTAAATGATCCTGAGATAAAGTTAAATCCCTTCTCTTTAGAGTGTGTGGGGAGAGAGTAAAGTGAGATTTACGCAATAGGCCTCTGAAGCCTAACAAAAAACATAACCAATAGACCAAATCTTCCAGGGAAGATAAATCCAATTTGTCAAAAATTGATCTCATATCAACAACAGTAATTGGATAACGAGTATTAACACTTGTATCCCCTAAACGAGTTAAACCCTTTAGGGTCATTTTAACCAGAAAGTCAGTAGACAAATCTGGAAAACCACGCAGCTTATTTTCAAAATTCACTGCCGAGATATAGTTTTTAATTGAAACAGGTTTTAGATACTGAGACAAAAAGATACAGTACAAAGATAAATGTGTGTTTGTAGAAGGAAAACAAACCCAAGCCCTTTCGTTACAAAAACGATAGTAACATGATAACTGTTTAGACCTGACCTTCCTGGTGTTTTCCGAAATGCAACTATCCAAAACAGTTTTTTGTTTTTCCAACAAGGTCTCCAGTAATTTATCTGTAAAAAAACCCAGACATGCCTTTCTCTGTTAAAGTACTTATGATTTTGTCAGATACGCCTTTGTATCCCAACCGAGATAGTTGGTCTGCCAGAACATTATCAGCTGACCTAATATAGGATGCTTTTAGGCTCAAATTATTAATAAAACACACCCAAAACAATTCTCTGAGCCAACTCATGCATTGTTTGTTTTTGCTTCAGCCTGTATTAATCATCGCTAATACTTGCATATTATCGGTAACGATACTTATTTTGCGATTTTTTTAATAATCGGCCCATCGCTTAACACCAACCAGGACTGGCCAGAGTTCGTAGAGATTTATATTTTCCTCGATCACTTCCATTTTTGGAGACAATTCAAAATGGCAATCCTCAATTACTGGACATTTAAAATCATTCCAAGATCCATAAAAATAATCGAGACCTGCCCAGGCACCAAAGCCTAACATTGATGAATCTGAGACAATCGGGCAAAATTCGCACTCCTTTTGAATAATTTCTCTTCCGTTAAAGATTCTGCAAAAATCCGACCACCAGTTTAAATCATCCAAAAGTTCTTGGGTTATCGCAGTTTTTCCTTTTCTAGGGATAGTGGAGGACAAATCAAGATTCTGCGACTAAATGTCCTACCCCCCCTCACCACTTGTGAACAGAAAGAAACTAAACCCCCTATTTGTTCTAACTCTTTCTTTGTCACGTGGGATTTTTCCTTCAATTGTTCTACAGCATTTTTCAGTTTTACTACTTTTTCCTCTGGTAAGGACAACGTTAAATCCTCGGAATTGATTAAAATACCTAGAAAAACTGTACATTTCGATGGTTCAGTTACTTTTGACATCAATATTTCAAACCTGATATTTTGAAGAATTTTGATTAACCCATCACGTTTTGATAAACAATCATTTTTGTTAGAGCCCATTACCAAAAAATCGTCAAGATAATTCGTAATGCCTAAGATACCCTCCCGTCGTGCAAAGTCCACAACTAAATTCTATACTCTAATAAATATGTTAGGCGCACATTTTAGGCCGAAACATAGGCGCTCATCCTCAAAGTAACTTAACCCTTTCACGCCGGGCACCTCTGACAAAGCAATGTCGGTAAGGCTGGGTAGGGTGTTAGTATATACCGCCAGGGGACGGGGTCTTTTCAGGCCAATTATGATAATTTCACTTTTGATCACGTGATAAAACACGTGGTCTTTAATATTATTTTATGAGTATTTCAAAATCGTAAGGTTAGTCTTATACCAACATCCTGTGAAAATGTCATCATTATTGATCAATTATTCACAAAGTTATTACACATAAACTATGATTTTGTAAGTCTTAGAAAATGATGCCTTAAGGCATCATCCGGCCACACACGGCGATGCCTTAAGGCATCACCCGGCCACGGGCGGCGATGCCTTAAGGCATCACCCGGCGCCAAAGGGTTAAACCCTCTCCAAAATCCCATGAAAAACCCTGAAAAGTGGTTTGATCCGCTCTGATATTAACTGAGCGATAAGTGGATTTTATATCAACAACGCTCGTAAAATCATTTCTCTGTAAATCTTTTACAGCATCATATACAGTATTGTATGAAAACGACTCATAAGTATCACTCATAAAATTGTTTATGCTAATCTTATCTGGCCAAGAACAATCGGTTATTGGCCTAAGTTTACCGTTCAATTTAATCACCGCGCCTAGCGAATGAACACATTTAGACCTTTCTGAGGCATAGGCTACTTTCCCGTCTGATAATTCATCTTCGATAATTTTACTCATTTCCCGATAAATAGGAGGATCAAGAATGGAATTATAATTTTCACAACAATAACTAGTATCCCAATCCTCGTTAACTACACTGAAACCATTAACGAATCCATTCCAAACAAAATTTTTATCGAATTCGGTAAGCTCACTGCTATTACTCTCTCCCCAGAGATATCGATAAATTCTACACGGCCTAAGCTGGGCCTTATGATCACCTATATAATGAATGCAATCGCAAACATTATTAAAACAGTTACTTTCATTTCCCATTAACGAATTCTTTATACTCCAAAAAGGAATTGTTTCATTAACCAACGAAACATCGAATTTTGAATCATTACAGAAACAAGAAATACCGCTACTACCCGTAACAGTATTTTCATTTTGAATATCTGAACACGAGTGATCAACTAGACCACCGACAAAAGTATCATTAACACCGACCTTTTGATACGAAACACGTATGTTATCCAAACTATGATATACCATATCACCCTGAATAAAACCATCTGATACTTGATTAGCTTCACAACTGGTAACCGCCGAAACGCCTGCATCATGTACATCCTCCGCGACCTGACCTGACCTGACCTGACCTATATCTTCAGGAATGCGGTTAATCACGTGGGCACTATTAATACATTGATACATAGTATCTGTTTCGCTATAAGTATCACTACGGCTACCATGTTTTGCGTTTCATTTAGAACTCGTTTTCCTACCCTGACAGGAGTAAGCGCCATGACTTGAAGAGGAACACACGCTGCAGTTGTGTCGATACTTACAGTTAACGAAAGTACAACCGCTTTTGCTTTTATTGTAAGCGTTACAGGTATGAGCATTACTTTGAGTTGACACTTTACCCTTAGTTTGTCTTGAGTTTCTTGAGTTGAGAGTACCATCATACGAAAGATACCTGACAATGTCGCTAGGATCGATAGTATTGAAAGAGTTACCACCTTTTTTTGTTTGCGCGATCCTTAAAGGATTTATCATACTTTACTAGCGCTTCACTCAGAAATACTTTCGTTTTCGCTTTTTCTGTTATCATAATGTGATGGTCCATTATACCCGTGATATCTCTATCGTTCTCGTACATTTCCTTCATCATTTTTAGATTAACTAACGTTAGACCTTCGAAAGTTAAAATTTTTTCCCCTTTTTCTAGATATTTGCTGGAATCATATTTACCAGATTTTTTCTTTTGTTTGTCTCTGCTCCTTATACGCGAGCTATTGTCTGAGCTAGCGGAAGATGAAGAAGAACTTGATATTGATCTCGTGGTAGCGACTTTCGACGGCGATTCTTGGCCCCAGAAGATCTTGAACGAGTTGTACGACAAATTTTCTTTTGACGATACCATCTTCAATATCGTCGCTATAGAATTCTCCAAACTTGTCATCCTTTCCTCCAGTCGCGAGTTTCTCTCGTCTTGTATCCCAGCTGGAGAAAACGACTAGGTCGTTACGCCCTCTGAGTAGGCTGCTCCTGTTGTTGACTGCCCGCCGGCTTGCCCGTCCATCTCCGCGGTGGTAGCCCTCGATTCCGCTAAAGTTTGGGAAAAATTGCCCAAATTCTCCCCAGAGGCATCCACCTCTGAGGACTTCTGTGTATCCTTCATTCCTTCATCTGAATAAGCCTTCTTCTTATTTCTGCCCATATTGGCAAAGAAATCAATCTCTCCGAGAAAGATTATTAAAAATGAGCTGCTCGGTTGAGCAAATCACAGCGGAATGGGTTTTTGAAACCACGGGCGTCACCAAGTAACCTCCGGTTACCGCATCAGTAACCGGGATACCTAGAAGAGTGGGTGTGACGCCCAAACAACAACAACAACAACAAGACCGCAGTGAATATTTGCCGGAGTTATATTGGTTGATAATTTATATTTATATAAGCATGGTTATAGAGTAATACATATATATATATATATGGAAAACTATTCATAATACTGCATATGATAACTGCACTCTGTGGGGAATCATCTAATACAAGATCTACCTTCCATACTTCACCTGCAGCTCCCACCCTGTGGACTGACCACCATGCCCCTGAGTGTGGCTCCTATATACCCCACACAGCGCAGACTGCCACATCGGGACGGCGTGAGCGGTCAGTGGCAGGTGCTTCACACACAGGCCGCCCTCTCATACAGTGAGAGGGCGGCGTTATATTTTTTTAAATTATCATTAAGATTAGTTTCCGTATTTCAGCTTTAAAAACGAAATTTATGTGATCAACACCATTAATTTCAGAGTTATAATCTGAAGAATTTAAAAGGTTCTTAAGTCATTTCAACCAACCTAGAAATGTCACGTCTTTCTCCTAAACAGGAAAAATGCAAATTTACAATCCCGTTGAAAAAAGGAAGTCTAATAGCATGGATGTTGATAATTTATTTATTGTCTTTGCCCGGGAAAATCCTCGAAAAAAGTATGAATGATCAGACAATAAAATCTTTAGACGATAATCCTTTGAAAACAAATACTCGAGATGGTTTTAGGAAAAATTGTTGAAAAATAGACACCATAGCATTTTTTCATTAAACTATAATCAATTAACAGTATGTACCTACAACGCTTCTATGAATCTATGAATCATTTAATTTAAGTTAAAAGATTGCAGAAACTAGGCCTAACTGAAAAAGTAATAATTTGCTAGTCGAGCTACCTAATGGATAGAAACCCGGTTACGATTGCAAACAATATTAAATCGGGAAAGGGATTGATCACACGGAAGTCCCCTAGGGGTTATTTTCTATCCATACAAAGGATATCAAAATGTCTTTGAAAAAGGGAAACAGCCAGAAGGTCACTTATTGCTTAATTGTGTGCTGATGGCCCGTCTTCTTTAGATCAGGGAGCAACCCGCTAGATATATGGAAACCATAACAAAAATCTTGATCTGGTGCTCTAGTAATTTCCCAACCATGAACACGAAAAAGACGAAATTTGTGTTGTATGGCACCAACGAGAGATTATCATCAAAAACAAACGAGCGAGTGGTCAACTGACATTTAACAACATTTTACTATGGGTGCCCTCGTATAGGGCGCATAGTTCTCATGTTACGGAAGCGGCCATCATGCCCCCGACGCCAAACAAAACACGAGGTGACTGGTCCAATAATCAATGGATTTTATCAATAATACATTTTGGGGCTTGCCACAGAGAGTATTCAATCTCCCCCCCCCCCCAACTACAGTGCGCTATCTTTAAATTTCCTGGCGGATGACGGCAGAACTAGCCATCACTCTGTGCCCTCTAGGTGACAGCCTGCTTCCATCGAACAAACTAGATCGATGCAGAGTGCACGATTGCTTTGATCTTAATTGAAATGGGGAAATAAACAGTTATAAACGATCATATACAGGAACATACACAATATTACCATGATTTCGATCTGAATGGCCGTATTCTCCGCGGAGTTGACGCGTAGTGTCAACTATAAGGAGAATACGGCCACTCAGATCGAAATCACGGTAATGTTGTATTTATTACTCACCTTTCGAGTAATTATTAGGAAACAAATCTTGTAAATGATTAAATATTCTACCCAAGCGCAGTGCATTGTTTATATAAATTAGTTCCTATAATGCCCGTCAGGTGGCCGAAAAAGCCGTATTCTCCTATACGGCTTTCCGTATTCTACTCAGTACCAATCTGTAGGCTCCATAGGCTTATTATTATATACCTATGAACGTATGAGACGTCTATACTACCCGCTGATAGGGGTATATTAATCATATAATTCGGCAAGGGTGGAGCGTATTCCCCCATACGCTCACAGTGTGAGCGTATTACATCGCATGCGCAGCAGGTAGCTACACACAGGCAAAAACAAAATGGCGGACGGATTACATCGATTCGATTACCGCTAAATAGATCGGCGAGTTAACGTGAACGGAAGCATGTACACCGTCGAAATGCAGATTACACACACGAATTACGAAATTACAGCAAAGTACCAAAGGAATCACCGTAGAAAGCGGTTTAACTCATCTTATAGAGACTTGAACCAGTAGCTTCACTTCCTACGCCATACTATCACATAGCCGCCTACCCTTGCACAGACCCATCGCCAAAGTGTCAGAGAAAATCACTTGTTACTTTTATTTTTCATTAATTCGTCCAAATTCGGAATATTAGAATAGCGATTTAATAATTACATCATCAAATTTAGATTGATTTACATTTTCAGATGATATATACTTTTATAGGTTTTCATGAAAGGATAATTATGGTTGCCGATCACTACCGTGGTGGAAGCGACCTGCAAAATGTAAACAATGTGCCAAAATGTAAACAAACAGCGAAGGGCATATTGTTAACATGTAATACTAATAAAAGTCAGCGTAGCTTGTTAAATATAATATATTTATGTTGTATTGATTCTCTATACATTGGCGTTTTCCTTTTAATTAAAAAAGAAAAACATTAAAATTTTAGTCATGGTCGGGGGGCGAACACCCAATCCTCGGATCATAAGGCATAGGCGCTAACCACTACGCCACTAAGTGCAGTCGTAGCTGGAGGGGGAAATAGTCAGGGGGCCAGCCCCTGAAAAAGTGCCTTTTCGTTCCATGGAAGTATAGCAGCAATTTTATTGCATCAAATGAAAGCTAAGACTTTGGCCATTCCAGATATGGTAGCCATTTTTCTGTAAATGTGTCCATTTGACCTTTTATTAGAGGTCAAAGGTCAAAGGTCATCAAATTTCAGAGGGTTCTGAAATTGAGACATATTTTGTCATTTCTCCAAGAGTATTAAGTTGATTTCTTAGATATTTGGTAAATATATTGAGACACCATAGAGTCATCAGCTTTTGTCACCATCTTGATTTTGATCAAGGTCAAGGTCACCAAATGGAATGTTTCCACCCAGAATTTCACCCAATTTCCTATAAGGACTTACAATAGTTTCTATAACTTGTTCTAATATGCCTGTATTTCAACTTAAATGATATATCTAGATACCTGATACCATACCCTAGATAAGCCCTAAAGATAGAATTCCCATCATGCATCATTAAGCCACAGCGAGGTCAAAGGTCAACATATATGTTCATACAAAAGACCAACATAGGCCACTGAAATTGCGACATATTTTTTCATTTCTCAAAAAGTATTTGGTGGATTTCTTAGATATTTGGCAAAATCATTTAGACACCATAGAGCTATCAGCCTGTGTCACCATCTTCATTTTTCTCAAGGTCAAGGTCACCAAATGGAATGTTTTCTTCCAAAATTTCCCAATATTTCCAATAAGGATTTACAATAGTTTCTATAACTTGTTCTAATATAGCTCTATTTCAACTTGAATAATATATTTGGATACCCTGCACCATGCCCTAGCAATGTTCTAAAGCAAGCCTTCCCATCATGCACCAATAAGCCACAGTGAGGTCAAAGGTCACGGTATCTGTTCATACATAGGCCACTGATGTTGAAACATATTTCGTCATATCTTTAAGAATATTTCACCAATCTCTTAGATATTTGAAACAAAGATTTATATTCCATGGTACTCTAAGATTCTACAACAATCAAACATTTTTCCAAGGTCAAGGTCACTAAAAGGAATGTTTTTCTCAAAAATTTGACCAAATATTCAATTAGAAATTGTAGTAGTTTCTATATAAATTTACTTAAAATACCTGTGATTTAACTTGCATCACATATTTCTAAAACTGATATCAGTACCTCACAATGTTGTGAAATTGTCTTCCCATCATGCATCATTGGTTACTCATGGGCTTTGCTCAGGGGTAGTCATTGCTCCCCCCGGTGTCCCCCTCTACCGCGCCTCACGGGCGCCCCTCCTGCCCCCTCGCGGCTCTCACTCATACTACGCAGTCACGTGGTACAGCCCGGTCCAGACCCCGGTCTCACTTCTCCTTCACCCGCCCTGCAGTACGCACGTACTACAGTACCATTTTCGTCTCTTGGCCACGTGCTTCGCCTCATACTCCCCGAGTACAGGCTAGCACCCCCATACACGCGATACGGTACAGCGAAAGGAGAAATGGGTCCTACGACGAGGAATACCCCGGTGCCCAGCACATCGAAGCCGACGGAGTCCGCGGCGGAATCGGAGGCCACTCTCCAGGAAACGGCCGAGTCCAACGAGAACATCGAGTCGGTCTCGGACAGCGGGCGCACGGTAAAAACGGCTAGGATCTCGAAGCTCGAGTCCAACATGGAAAAGATGGGAAGGACGATGGATAGCATGTTTCAGACGATGCAGGCGATGGCACGACAACGGTCGCCGACCAGGGCTACACAACCGACGGTCCGAGAGGCACGCTCTACGGCCGAGGACCGGACAAGAGACTGGGCCCAGGACCAGACGTCGAGGCTGCCCGCACCCAGACAACTCAGGGAACGCTACCTGAGCGAGGAACTGCTCCAGCGAGAGATCGACCGCGAGGGCATTCGGCATGAGCGCACGGCCGGTAGGTTTTCATCTGACTTGACCGTACATAAACTCATTTCTAAGCCGTATATGTATGTGGAACGTGAGGGCCTGTATACCATGTCCCAAAAGCTCGAGGTTAGGGGAAGCCTGGCCCCCATGGAGTATGTGAGCGCATTCTTACTGATGATGGAGGACGAGCGGGCGATACCCGAGGGCGACCGTCGAGACATGTACAGGCACCTCTCGCAGGTAACGGTGGACGCCCAGACACGGCCGTGGCCCGTGGTTAGGAGGTGGTCTAACTACATATTCGATCAGGTAGAGGCCGGCCGTGTGTACTGGTCGGACCACGTGCGCATTCAAGACGAACGCGTACGCATAGCTATGACGGCCGCCACCAGCGCCCCTAACGGTCAAGACGGAGGAAGGGACGGAGCCCGAGAGCTCCCCTGCCGGGCGTACAACTCGGAGCGAGGTTGTCGCCTACGTAACGGACATCAGGACGGGCAGATCAAATGGGTTCATGTTTGTTCGTTCTGCGACTCGGTGGGGCGGATGTGCACGCACTCTATACACGCGTGCAACAGGAAACTCGTGTATGGTGCGGGTTATGACAACGCTGCACCAACATCCGCACCCGCCCCACGAAGGACGCCGCACGCCGGACACACGGTCCGCCCCACCGAGCTAGGAGTGCAGAAACAACACGGCACGGCTTCAAAAAACGGACCGGACGCGCCCCGCGAGTGAGCGTGGCGCGAGACGCACCCCTCGGCCTCGGTACGAGTGCACTCGGCGAGGGGGACCCGATCAAAGAGTGCAGGAGTGATGACGTCACCCCCCACGTGACAACAACAGCGCGTGCCGCGCACGTGGGGGGAAGTACGGAGCGTGCAGCCCCGCCCGCCGAGGAATACACTCCCGCCTGTGGTAGTGTTAGCGGGGAGGCGGAGCAATTGGCTCGGCAATTGCCCCGGGAGGACGGCCGCGAACTCAGTCCCATCGACTTCGCTGCCGTCAGAAAGTTCTGTGAGACCGGGATACCTGTCGCCGGAGTCCGGACCGACCCCGAGGCGTTCGCCGGACACAGGAGGACCAACTGGCCGCAGTTCGCGGCACACGGGCCGCCGGACCACGCCCACATCTACGATATTGTGAGGCGCACGGGCCTACCCAACGCCCTCGGGGCCCGTATCGAGATCCCCACGGACCTCAACATCCCGGTCTGGATCCGATATCTCTCCGGGATCCCCGGCAGCAAGGAACTGAGCGATTTCATCAGGTTCGGCTTCCCACTGGGTTACGCCGGGCCGATAAGCGATACCCGCGGGGTACCCAACCACCCCAGTGCTACAGGGTACCCGGAGCAGGTGGATAAGTTCATCAGGAAGGAGAAGGGGTACAGCAACCTCATGGGGCCGTTCGAGGCCCCCCCTTTCCTACCCTGGTGTCACGTGTCGCCTCTAATGACACGTGAGAAGAGAGGTACCACCGATCGCCGAGTGATAACCGATATGACGTACCCCAAGGAAGACAGCGTCAACGGCTATATCGTCAAGAACTCGGTTTACGGCGAGGAACGGGAGCATGGCCTCCCGACCGTGGATGGTTTCGTCGGCCGCCTGGTGGCCTCGGGACCCGGGAGTTTCATGTCGACCATCGATATATCCCGGGCCTACAAGAACTTCCGCTGCGACCCCCTTGACTGGCCGTTGCTCTGTTTTGCGTGGGGGGAGGCATTCTACTGTGATACGGCGATGCCCTTTGGTGCCCGTGCCTCCTCCTACCACATGCAGTGTGTGGCAGAAGCAATAGTTAAGATCCTCAGCCAGAAAGGGGTCGAGGCCGCCATGTATCTGGACGACCTGATCATCCTCTCGCCCGACGAGGACAAGGCGGCCTCGGACTTCGCCATCGCACGAGCCCTCTTCGAGGAGCTGGGCCTCCCCGAGGCCCGGGAAAAGGCTCAGCCCCCCAGCCAGGTGGTCACGTGGCTCGGCATCGTGATCAATTCCATAGACATGTCGCTCTCCGTCCCCGAGGACAAACTACACGAGGTCCGAGAGCATGTCAGGGCGGTCGCACAGAAGCGGTCGCTGACGAAACGCCAGCTGCAATCAATACTGGGGCGCGTGTTACATGTAGCCAAGTGTATCCGGCCTGCGCGCCCCTTTGTGAGTAAACTGCTCGAGGCCCTCCGGGGGATGGGCGGGTACTACATTAACATCAATTCCGAGATGCGGCAGGACTTCGAATGGTTCCTGCGCTTTGCCGACGGTTGGAACGGCCACGCCCTCATCCCCCGAGGCCCCCCGACCAAGTGCCTGATCGTGGACGCGTGCTTGTCCGGCGTCGGGGGTACAGACGGGACCTACTCGTACTCCGGCCGCGTCTGTCCAGTGAACGACCCTGTTACCTGCATCGCGGAGCTCGAGGCCCTCAACACGGTATACGCGATGTGCACGTTCTTAACCGACCGTGACCGCGGCACCCGGGTGGAAGTCTACTGCGATAATATGGGCACCGTCCAGGCACTCCGGTGTATTTATTTATCAAATGGGGTAAAGTTAGATATGTGTTCACACAACTTGGAGATCATAATATCATTTTATTGCTTGATTATTGACATTATTGTAACTATCTAGAGGTAACATATATGTATTTAGCGGTAACATATATATATGCTTTGTATAACATGGGGCAAAGACAAAATTTGAAGGGTGGAGCGTATCACGTATTTCGGTTCAACCATGCTGTGCCCAAATGGCCCTAGAATCGGCTGCTATGGCTTAATTATTGACATTATTGTAATTATTTCAAGGCATATAATAATAAGAAAACCGTATACCTGTGTTTGAATTTTTATTTCACCTCACCCCTGTCCTCCAGCCGTTAAAACCTCGGTCTACGACCTCGGTTATAACGCCCGGGGACAGGGGTTCGGTAAAATAAAAATTCGCCCACAGGGATACAGTTTTCTCATATTATGGAGAATCCGTATTCGGTGTGTAATAAAAATAAAATATCAACTGGATTCATAACCAAGAACATCGCACCATATGGGGAGGCAAGATAAATTATACGATTGACGTAACCCGAAGTACAGTCGCCATATCTTTTCGTTGTCTAGTGTAAACGCCGGGTGAGGCGACCAACCACATTTCTTAGAGATGCTCTATTACATTGGCCGATTCCAAGCCTCGTGGCCAGTGACCTTAGAAAACACATCCTTGCTCCAGTATCCACTACCTCACGTGCAGCATGCAGAGCTGGCATGACCGGTAGGAGATGTTGTGGTAGTCTGACACCCACAAATAGTCCTGGACATTTATTCACAACACGAAAAGTAAATATAAATACTTATGCATCGGAGAACAACGACCTTTTTAAAATCATTTCAATATTAAGATTTAAATATTTTTGGAAATAGTGAATTGATTATTTCATGTAAGACAACAATGTACTCGATGTAAGCTGAATGTAAAGATATTTGGCGAACAAAGTCACATCTATATATAGCATCATGGCCGTTTACATACTTCACTATGCAAAAGGCTAAATACATAGATAGAGGCCATTCTGCAATAATGACCTTATCATTTCAAGGATGAACCGACAGTAGATAGGTACCTGTGTAGGCCCGGAACGTTTATGGACACAGGTGTAAAAGATTGTTAAGGAGATTATTCGTATCCCCTGTGATCTCCTCTGGTGTACTCTATAACAAACCTCCTTTGTACTATCCTATAGAATACCCTGAAGAAAGTATAATTCAATGTCTTTGAGAGGTACCACTATGGAGAATTGACATAAACAAGACAAGAGCAGATAACATCCCAGCATGGTGAACTGGATCCGATGTCCTCTACGACTCTTTACTAATCATTATTCCTCTGTTGATAGTCGAGGTAATATAGCGATAGTAGTATGTTGAATAAGAGGTTGTGTGCAGGGCGATATATTCAGGCCGTCCAATAAGCAGGCATTCAGAAAAAAACGTGAAGAATGAAGTTTTTCAGCAAGGATGGTCATGTGGCGAAAATAGCAGCCATCCAACATGAAGCGACGGGAGGTACTGATGGACAACTCAACAGAAACGCTAATATGCCTATCAATGGCATGAATCTTCGCACCTAGCTCCTGTGATATACTGTGATGGCACATGGAAGAGTGTGACCTTTTGTACAAGTATCAAGAAGTATAAGGCGTTCGAATAATGCAATGAATTAACCATAAACTTATGAGGATTAAAACCTTGATATGAGGATATACACAATGTGATCATGATTTTGATCTGTGTGATTATTTTTTCTGCATGGTTGATGTGCAGCAATATCCAAGCGAATGCGAGGATATTATGTAGCATCAACAACAATTAAGGAGAACAAGACCGTGCAGAACAACATCATAATGATGTTGTATTGTATAATGAATTACCTGAGGCCGAACCTTATTTAACCCATTCAGGGCGAAAATGCCTACAGGAATTGTATGTACATGGGGAGCGAATATGCCTACAGGAATTGTATGTACGTGGGGAGCGAGAATGCCTACAGGCATTCATGATATATTCAGGCATTTTTCAATGAGTAAAGGGAAAATCTAAAGAGTTTGTGTAAAATCTGGAAAGATATGTATGGAAGTTAATGCATTTTGTATACTGTCTACGAAATCCAGCTATGGCAAGGAAGAAGGTCACAAGACAATTGGGAATTTACTAAATGCCTTAAGGGATTCTTGCCCCCTGAGACATATAACCCAGGGGCATCTTGGCCCCTGGAGTCACTGGTACCCACCAACCTGCTCGCCTGGAAAGGGTTAAGATATACGAATTGAATAGTTCTTGTACAAAACATAATAAAAACATGTAAGGGCCATGTGACCTACTAAATATTCATGAATTGATGGTCCTGTGTCTCCGAAATATATATCTATATAATGATATAACAATATAATTATACATGCTATAAAATATTTCTCCGAATTGAATATCCCTTTTTATTTTAATGATGTAGGGAGGTAAACAGATCTTGCACAAAGTTTAAATCAACGGGAGCGACTGGTCATGTGAGAGCAAGCCGCCACAAGGTAGAAAAGAGTTCGTTCATCCTAGGAGGTTGAACAAGCATTGCTGCGCTTTATGAAACAGTTCCCTCATATCTATTATAGCCCACACCTTCCACTCAATAACATGTTCATAAATAGGTGGATCATAAATAGGTATATTTGAATATTTCTGGTTCATCTTTTTATCGATTTGTAAGTTACCTGGAACCCAACATGAGTGAAATGTATGTGCATACAATTCACCGTGAGATAATGTAGACACGCGTGACCTTGAGTATCCATATACAGCAGGCGGTAACAAACACCAAGCTTAAAATCTAACATTGTTTGCTAAACGCGGTTTCCTGTTGACACTCATCGACCATGTCCCTTGGTTGACATTATGTTTAACCAAACCATCACCTGTCAGTCATAGCACTTATCGATGTCTGTATACATACCGTTATGCTTGTTCTGGGTATAAAAATCTTATAGTTTCGCATCGATAAATTAGTTCATACCAAAGGCCACCACTATTAACCCAAGCATAAAGACCCATCGACCTCTAAGGAGGCCTTGCCGATCAGATTACACGATTGATTGATTCAGGTTAAACTTTCCCTTGTATACTCCATTATCCATGTTTACCCAAGGTGTAGATGCCACATCCGGGCAATATTACTAACATCCGGGTAACTTTGGGCGTGCAACTTCAGAGCGTGCTTAGTCTAATGACGCTAACAGGATCAAAGATGGCCGCCCTCGTAAAAGGATGTAGTAACGATCGGCACCAGGCGGCGCAGCGAACCTCTCTGTTGACAGAGTCATCAGCATTGCTGTCCGACCCTTCTTGCGCACGCGCACTCTCCAGCCACCTGCACTTACACTCTCTTCCCAAAGGCTACGTTTTCAAGGCCCGGGAGACAACGCCGCATAATTTACCGTTAGCCAGCCTCGGATATGCCCTAGAGGCAGGAAGAGCGCAGTCGTGGGTACGGTTGGGTCTGGTTGGAATTCGACAACTCCGTTGAAGAAGGAAGGATCTTTAAGGACACATGATGGCAAAGATGCTCGTTTTGATCGCACTGCAGTTGATACTTATAGTCATTGGTAAGTTGGAGACGTAGTTGATTTCATTTCTAAGCTGGATGCAACTTGGAACACAGGACAAATTCAATTGCCTTGCAGCGGGAGACTGATATTATAGTCATTGCTCATGTGACTCTTTTCCCTTTACCCTGACTTCTAAAAGGTAAGTCCGTCCGTGTTAGCGCAGCGATGAAACTTAGGAAAATACATTGAATCCCATTGTTTAATGTTGTTTTATACTTAACTGAACCTAATCCAAAGAAGTGATTGCTGGAATTTGAGTCATATATTTAAATGATTGAGAAAATTTGTGATGTAGCAAGTATAGCTTAAACAAATGATACTTTTTTAATCAGAGAGCGCCAGTAGCATGTTTGTCCGCAAATGACTCGATAATATGGCGAAATACTCCAGTGGATGCCCTCTTACAAATACCTGGGTGTGACACTCGACCAAGCAATGAACTTCAAAGCACACTTAAATAACTTAACAAGCCAAATTTTGCACAAACTCTATATTCTTAGAAAGATAAGACCCTACATTACCCAAAACGCGTGCCTGCTAATTTATAAATCAATGATATTACCCATAATTGATTATGGGGATTTACTATACGCAAACTGCTACCTTACAGATGTAAGGAAAATACAAGTACTTCAAAATACAGCATTGCGCATAGCACTAAAGTCACACCCACGTACCCACATACCAATTCTTCATTGCTCAGCTCAAATTCCATATCTGGAAGATCGAAGGAATATGCATGTGTTAACTTACCTATACCCAAAATCGAGGGATAACTCTCTACTTATTGAACAAGCCAGGATCACGAGGGCTAGTGAGGCCCCGTTATTTAAAATTACAACTACTCGAGTTAACAGTTATATGAGAAATATAATGTACTATGGAACAACATATTGGAACAACTTGCCTGCAGGTATAAGAAACATTGACAACCTGAACGAGTTCAAGACAGTGCAAAAGACTTACCTGAAATCCAAAATACCTTAATCAGGTATATACCCGACTTTATGTTGTGTCCACCTTATCTCGTGTCAAAAGTAAAAATCTAATAATTATCAAACTAAGTTGAAAACATATCACATTGAATGAAGATGAACTATGATTGTTGAAACTGGTTTACTCTCAAAGAGGTCCGGAATTTCTAACCTCACATATCATATTCTTATGTAAATAGATGTATTATTTTTCACAACTTAAAACCTGTACAAACGTTGATTCATAAAAAACAACAAGGAAAAGATATCATATGAATGTAAACTGGACGGACATTGAAACCAGCAGCAAGGTTGAGTCCGCTTCCAGTATAAATAGAAGTTAAAAAAAAAAATATATATATAGGTATATCTAATTCAAAAAGTAGGACCATATCCTGGTATTTTTCATAAATGTAATGTTTTGGTAATCGAAGTAGAGGACCAATGTCACCTGCCTATTTCTTTCTGATATCATGACAGTGGGAGCTGGTGAAACTATACTCATATTAGATCAATACGGACAAATAGCATGAATTGACTTCTTCAAGTCCTTGTCAATAACCATGATTTGCAGCTGTAAATGCTATATTGTGTATAACACATTAATCGTCAAGTTTTTTGCTGTCACAATAAAAATACACTCCTAAGAACAATAAAGGGAGACATACTTTTATATGCCATTGACAATTCTGAATACACTATAATAATCTAGAATTTTCACTCCCAAGAACTAAGGAGTTGTAAACAGGCGCCACGAATGCTAGCTTAAGAAAAATAATTCACCTGGCGCCCCTGACGAAGACGATAACTGAAATTCATAATGGACTGATTTCTGAATTTAGCGTTCTAAAATTCTGTCCAGCAGGTATCAATTCTCCAATACATGTTTGGGTGATCACATAGTTTTTATCAAGTATCTCTATCTTTAGACTCACTCATTGTATGTCCAATGTCTGAGAATAAGGCGCCCCTTCTGCCTATTGTCTGGCACTCTCTGAGCGTTAACTGTAACGGTTACATTTGTAGGGGTCGGCCGGCGAGAAAAGTAGTGATTCCCAGAATCGTCAACATAAAATGTCGTGTATTTTGTCTATCCTTTTTACTAGAAGCAATTCGCCTGCATGGGCAGTCCTCCATTACAGCAATTTGATTAGGATACAGAAAGAATTTGAGTTTTTGAGCCATTATTATCCATCGTATACAAAGCCCCCATTGAAAATGTATGGGGACTCAGTAAACCACTACTCATTGTATAAAACCTGTCAGATACCATAACTGTGGTATACGGATTCAAACCTGTGGTATACGGCCTCAAAACCATGGTATACGGGAAAAATAGTCCCTTTTGCTATAGAGCGAAGAAATAGTTCCTAATGTTATACCCGTTAATATGGCAATTACTGGGTTCAATTTATTCGAAAAGATGGATAATAAATACAACAAACGTTGGTTTTGTGGACAGGCGGCTCTGTAAACCACTCGCGGTTGACCTCGTAATACACTCGCTAGCGCTCGTGTATTACTACGCGTCAACCTCTCGTGGTTTACGGCCGCCTGTCCACAAAACCATCGATTATTGTCTATTTATTTCATATTTCTCCTGATTATTTCGTCTGAGATCGCAATTATCGGTGGGAGATATACCCATGAAATAGCACCTCCCAAATACGCCATTTTTGTCTTACGTTTCTCACTTGGTGTGTCTCCGGCTTAAGGCGATGCAAGGGCTCTATTTTCCTATATACAAGGCACTTTGAATGCAGGTATCGTTATCAGGCCCTAGTAATTCCACTCTAGATAGTTAATTGACTTCAGTATATTTCACCTCGACACAACTATAAACCTTTCCATAATCATATCATTGTCACTGCATGACATTATCCCTGACAATTTCCCCCATTAAAACTCGGAAATGAGGAACTTGCAGAATACCCAAGCGATCAAAGGGAAACCAACAGGTGCACGAAGTTAATACAACCTTCGCAAGTCATCATTGATGAAGAACAGGATTACAACGTAGTTTTGTTCAATGCCATGTTTTTTTGCTGATGTCACATGGTATGTGATGCCAGAAAGCTGGTTGTGGTCACAGCGAGGCGTGTGTGACAAACTGACACACTCAATATCTATCGACCATCAGTGACGTATGAGCAAACAGCCGGCTTTTGTCGGGTTAGCGTTCCGTGCCTCACCATTGCATGTCCCTATCTATATACTCATAGTCTCTTAGGTGATTTCAATGCCACGCCTATGTCAGAGCTCATATCACTGTGTTTTAATAGTGGGGGATTACAGAATATGTACCATAAATAGCGGTCTTAAAATGCCTCCAACAAACTAGCGAAGGTTGCCAGGAAAGGCCTTTGGAATATGTTACACCTTTGTTAAGCTGCTAATATCTTTATACACACAGCACTGGGTACCTGAGGTGATTTTAATGCCACGCCTATGTCAGAGCTCATATAGCCGTGTTTTAATCGTTGAGGATCACAGAATATGTAAATAAATATCGATTTTAAAATGCTTCCACTAAATCTGGCTTAGGTTGCCAGAAAAGTCTTTTTAGTATGTTACATTTGTTAATCTGAGGTTTGTTGCAGTATGATACTGTTCAGTTTGGACGATAAGAAAGTTCAATATACCAATCAGAACCTGAGCCTTACGCCGCAGAGAATATTTTGCTTGCTTCAACATGGAGTCTCGTGTGGAGATGGTTTTTCACAGAGCTGTAAGCGTAACAAGTCCTTTCATACAGGCTTTTGACATTAGCTCTATAAATACACGGGGAACTATATGGGAGCGAATCCAACACTCTGAGGTTTGTTCCCGTATAAATATTTAGCAGTTTGGACGGGTGGAAGTATTATCAAATGATAGGTAGCAGAAGGTTACCACGCGAAGCTAGACTCGTTCAATTCAAATCAATGTTGTTTTATTAGAGCGTGCATGCACGCGCTATATACATCATCTAGAGGTTATAGGGGTCCATATAGACTTTCAGGGTACTGCATAGAAAATATTCCTTCACTATCTGTGTGCTATTCACTGTGATATTTAGAACAAGGCAGAGAGCCAGTGTCTCAGTGTTTTAGAGGCATGCCCAGCTGACCATGACCAATCACTCATGACCAAAATACCTCAAGACCCACTCAGGGCCCTTAGACCCACTGGTGCTTGATGTGTTTGAATCCTAGACTCAGGCAGTTGCAGAAATGGCAAGTTAATTGGGTGTTAGTGCGTTACAGAAAAATATCCTTAGATTGAATGTTATCCAAACCTTTTAATTGTTATTCATATATAATTGCACGCTCATTCATCAATGATACTATTTGCTCCTAGATAATGATTAAAGGACAAGATAGAGTAGGATCAATCAAATAAGTGATTGACGATTCATAAAAGACTCAAGGTTTCGATGAATTAATCAATCTTTCTCAGGAGTAATTGTTTTTTTTCTGATGTGACACAATTTTGGGAGCGTTGTTGAATAAATTATTTAAAATTATTATGGTCAGGGGTGGTCATTACTCCCCCCTCCCGGTGTCTCCCCCACTCATCAAACGATCCCCGCCCCCCCCCCCCCCCCGCCCCAGAAGCACCCCCTATTGTATTGTCCCCGTACCCGCTGCCCTCTCCTCACTTCCTTTCCTTCCTCATATTCACTTCTTCTCCACACTTCACACAGGACGCACGTATCCAATTTGTATCCACTCCCATCCTTGGTACTTCTCCTCATCCCCCCTCGCTCGCATACTTATATTCTCATCACACACAGTATCAGGGTATGCGGTTGTGCAATAAATTGTTTTAATTGACATATTTTGTGATACAAAATGCCGAACACATGAGGAGGAGAGAGTAGCTCGATGCCCCGGGAGGACACGCATCAGCCCGAGCCAGACTTGGGCTCATCGGTATCTTTTACCATGCCGATGGTGGTGCACCCCTCTCATAAGATCTCACACTCTATAAGTAGTAATGTGTACAAGGTTCTCACTACGCTCTATGGGAGAATAATTAATAATGAACTAGGCTTAGAGCCTTGAGAATCCACTGGACTGGCCCGGTAAACACGTACATCAATGCAACCCAAAAATTCCTGTAATCTCAATGATGCCATCTAGTAGGAATACTGTGTACTTGGCGCCCTAGTGTCTTTATTTGGACTGGAATACAGAATATCACTTAGAAAGTGTGAGATCTTATGAGAAGGGTGCACCAATACCTAGAGTCGGTCTATACCGTACATTCCTCACATATCGAGACACTCGAGCTCAGTCTGGGTGGTTTTTACGAGGAAGTAAACCAAGTGAAAGCGATGATGGATGGAGTACTGGACAACAAAATGCGGCTGGAACGGGCCGCGGAACAAAAACCAAGCAGTGACCAAGCAGTGAACACCAGAGTGGGGGCAGGCACAGTCGGACCTGCTCCTTCCTCCATAAGATCTTCTCACACCACACACAACCAACGAGCACCTCCAACATTAATCTCAGCGAGAAACCATCTGCCACGACCGGACCTCGGGTAAGGGCCTCCTTCTCAGCGATTTTTAAAAATGTGACCAAGCTCACCTCTAAACCATTCACGTTTATTGAAAGGGAGGGAGTATACACTTTGGCCCAGAAGCTCAATGTCCAGGCCAGGAGTACATCAGAGCTTTTATCACCCTCCTCTTGGACGACCAGGCTCTAAAACCTGTGGACAAGGGAGCTGTTTCAAAACCATAGACTTAACCCACGTTTTGAAATAGCTCCCTGGAGTGCATGTTCATGCATCTCAGGCAGGTCTCAAGGGACGCCTAGGTCCGCCTTGAGCCTGCAGTCCGGAGATGGTCAAATTACATCTGTTGCCAGATTGAGGCTGTTCGCTTCGTCTGACCATACGCATATCCAGGAGAAACGGGTGCGCCTGGCTATGACAGCCCCTGCTTACTCAACCAGCTTAGAGTCACAGAGGGTGGTTGTGGCCCATTAGATTGTAGGTCAACTCTCGACTGAAGAAGCGTCCCAAGGCGCTAGAAAATATCATGTAAGGAGGTCAGGGTCAAGGTTGGGGTTTGCTGCGAATGCAGTCATTGGCTACTGGGTCTACTCTATTCCTTATATGGACTTAGTGTAATGGGACAACTCCATGGTGCACACCACTCCAAGGCACGTGAAATTCCTTGCTGGCACTATAACTCAGAGAGGGGGTGCCGACAAGGTGGTGACCATGAGGACAACAGCATGAAGTGGGTCCATATGTGTTCCTTTTGCGACTCGGTCAGCAAACAATGTGGACCCTCGCTTCACGCCTGGAACCGTAAGTTATCATATGACCATGGCTAAAACCAGCAAGCAATTGCTCCTACCTTTGCACCGAGGAAAACAACAGCAGCCAGTCCTGCTAATGGTCGCCCTATCAAGCCCCAGCTCCTGGCAAAAAAACTTGGTCCCCCCTGCCACGTGTGGTGAAGGCAATACCCCCTGTATCCAACATGACCGCCCGAGTCACTTTACCACACCAACACATGGCCAGGAAGCGGGCAATGACAACAACAAGGGACATGGCCGCACCCTCTCTGACCGTTTGGACAGTGTTAGACCTGGCGTCCACCTACTACGATAGAATCGTAGACCTGCCTATATGGCACCGAAACAAAATGTGAAAATCGGTGCCATATGGGGAAGGTGCAAAATCGTAGACATATGTCTAGACAAGCCAATCCACCACGCCTTGTATGGTTTTTTTATCGGTGTCTAATCGCAGAAACGTGGTCAACTGCCCCAATATTAGGTAACCTTCCGACGCGATTTGATTTTTTATCGGGAGGTGTATCGTAGACCATATCTGAGCCATATCGTAGTAGGTTGACGCCGGACCTTAGTGTTACCTCGTCTGCAACCAATCACACTCTCTAACTAATAATCTAAGACTTTCAACAGATTAAGAAGTTCTGTGAGTCTGGAATACCGACCCCGGACTACACACCGACCCAGAGTGCTTCGCCCAACACAGACGCGACACAAGGCTCGGGCTAATGGCCAAGGGTGTGGCAGACCACGCCCACATATACTCGACTATGAGGGCCATAGGCCTGTCCAATGGACTTGGCGCCAGGGTTATATACTACCCACCGATCTCAACCTCGAGGCCTGGGCGTCTCATGTCTCACGAATATTCAGTAAGGGCGAACTACTAGACATTATTTGCTATGGTTTTCCGCTGAAATATTCCTCAACCTGGGACCCAGAGGTTGTATTTCATACACCATAAGCCATGGAGGAATGTAAGAATCTCAGTTTTGAGAAGATTTGATACTAAGAGATTATGTTCTTTATTTTTGCACAGGTCAGGGCAGATACTACAGGCCCTCTTTTATTTGAGGACAGAGAATATCTTGGTGGTTTGATGATTACTGCATTATTAGGTTTTCAACATGGTTAGATATGAATAACCCATGTCGTGTTTTCTATCTTCAACCTAAACTTTGAACACACCTTGAACACACACCCGAGACAGATCGTCACCTTCAGACCCAACCTTATCGTCAAACACCCCCCCCCTCCCCCACACACACTCACACACTCACCCTCAGTCACATCTTGAACCTCCAATACACCCTCCAATACACACATCTCAGACGGCCTTTCATGAGACGGACCCAAAACCTGATACACATCTACCTTTCAACATTAGCCTCAAACTCAAACGTATTCCTACTAAAATGCAGATCCTTACTCGCAGTCACACCCGCACCCCACCGTATAGTCTATGAGAAACGCCTACCATATTTCGAAAATCTCAGCTTTCATTCAAAAAGTGAAATATTTGCTATTCCTCCATGGAATCAAACTTTTTATGTTTTTCAGGGGTTGGCCCCCCGACTTACAGACAAAGTTCACGATTAGACCCTCAGACACATCATCGCCACAACACACCTGCACACATCTAGACCCCATCCATCGACATGTCTGTTCATCTCTTACCATTTACTCTATTATTTTATGAAAGCAAACTCTGCAATCGGTAGGCTTCCCCGAATGCTGAGAGACCCAGAGAGGAGGGGCTGGGTAGGTAGAGGGGGTAAGGATAGGACTTTGGAACTGAGGCCAGTGTACTCCTACAGCCTATTTGTCACATCCCTGCAAATCCCTTCCAACAGCTACGGTATTTCTCCACTCCCATCTTTCTGCCCCAATCCCCACTGCCTGTATAGCATAAGTTGTAATTGCCAACATATTTAAAACTAGGGCATGAGTAAAGCTAAAATAGAACTAATGCTGAATATAAGCAGTAACATTTACAGTACTTGTATTGACATCACTGATGGCTCGGTACTGTTCATTTGATTTGACGTCATGATCCAGTTTCCGGAAAGTAGTCTGATAACGGGGTCCTACGCAATTCACTTTATTACCTTCAGTCTGGTCAAACATAATGGAGGTATGTTTATATTAACAATGTAGAGGGGTCAGTAGTGCAACCCTTGTTATGGTAGCTTGGTGCTAACATTGCTTATAGCAGACCTGTTTAAACAACCTCAAATAGAACTTACGTACTTAATGAACAACAAGAGCAGAATCTTAGAGTTACGGAACTGATTGTCCTGACTAAATGTTGAAGGAATGCGCCATAAATTCCTATACTAATGTGTTATTCATCCTCAATTCTTTATCTGTTTTTGCAGGTGTCGCAGGCCGAATATGGCACATTGGTAGGCCTATGGATCCCGACGTCATCGGAAAAATCTCTGACGTCAGGGAGCAACTTGTCGATGGTGACGTCATCTATGTACATGGCCCGGATCCTATTTATGACTGCATGATGTCGCCACTGCACGTTTCTCTGCGCCTCATTGGTGTAGACAACGCTACACTACGATCCGACTGTGAAACCTCCGCATACAACCCAAGACTGGTCACGAATGACAACATAGTCCTCAACATTGCTGGTAATTTGGTCAGGATGGACATGAATGAGACCAAAACTAAAATATCTTTATCCAATATAAACTTTACAGAAGGCGTCATTTTAGCCATTAATGTAGAAATGGAAATCAATAAATGCACCTTCGTGAATGCGACCCTCAGGATGGTTGGACAGAATGAATCGTTCGCGTATACAAAGCATACGAATGGTTATTATGTAGACACACTGGTTTCTCCAATCGGGACATGCTTGTTTGCAGATGTAACTTTTACAAATACCCTTTGGTATCAGAGCAAGGTAGCTAATCCTGATACTATCATCAAGGTTACACAACTTGAGTTTGATATTTTGATAAAATGTTCAGCAGTGAATGTAACTGTTACTCATAGTTCCATGGGGAATCGTAGACTTCAGGTATTCGCAAAATCAACCTTAAATCTATACATTGAAAACGTTGTCTTCAAAGGACGAGGAGATTATGAAAGTAAAGTGGGCGGAATATCTGCTCTACTACCGCTAGCTGAGGAGTTAACATTAGTCCAAATTCGCAGCTCAAAGTTTGTGGATTTAAAACCAACAAATATATTTTTCGGGAGATTATTAAGTAAGAATATTCACAGTGCGCCTGTTGAAATTAACGCACGCACCGATACTTTTCCATGGAAGGTCAACTCAAGCAGGATCAGCATTGTAAACTGCTCATTCATCAATAACCAACGTGCCATTATCTTAGGACAAATACAAACCCCAGTCATAATCAAGCAGTGCACCTTCAAAGACAACAAAGTCGTCATAGACGGTGGAGCTATTTACTCGAGTGCTTCAGCTCTGACCGTTTCCTATTGTCACTTTGTGGGAAACCAGGGTGGTAGCTTTTATCATTACAAAGATCTGGTTGGAGATCTGAACTTTTATTTTGAAAATTACAAAGCTTCGATCTACAAGTATGAAGTGAAAGGACAGTGGTTATTTCATTATGCATACAATCAAGGTAACACCACAGACGTCATCACTTATAGCTATGCGGGCGGTGGTGGCGCCATGTACATTGAGAATGGACAAGCCACAGTTTTTAATTGCTGGTTCATAAACAACTCTGCTGTTGATACTGGAGGGGCAATTTGTGTCTCCAACAAAGCGAGTGCATCCATTAAGAATGCTTACTTTAAGAATCCAAACGATATCAACAATACTTTAGAAGGCTTCCACATCTTCTCCGTCGGGAAAATGTTGGTGGTCGATAATGTCACATTCATCAATGACATTGTACCTGAGAACAACATTGATTCGTCCGGTTTATTTGTGTTTGGTCAAAGAGAAGGCTGCCGAATTAGAAGCCTTACCATGAGTTGTCCCTCTGGATATAATCTTTTCATCTTCAACACTTCATCAAAGCCACGCAGTACAGGCAACTTTGAAAATGGCTCAGACTTATTTGATACGATATACTATGCCTGCGATACTTGTTCCGATAAGTACAATTTGATTGGAGGATCTGTGAATATCACATCAAGCTTCAATACCAGTTCCCATACGAGCAATATCCAAGTAGACCTTGACGAAGGGCTCTGCCTACCTTGTCCTTACGGTGGTAACTGTTCGGATCAAATTGTCGCAAAGCCAAACTATTGGGGGGCTGTATATAACAACTCCGTTAGATTCTTTCCATGCCCGAAAGGATACTGCTGCAGCGGTTTTGACTGTGAAAGTTTTGAGGAATGCAGTTATAACCGGACGGGTCGACTCTGTGGAGCTTGCCTCCCGGGTTACACTCAAGCCTTGTTTTCTACCCACTGCGTAAGTGCAGCTCAGTGCGACCAGTCATGGATTGTTGTTCTGGCCATCGTCTTTGGTGCGCTTTACACTGCCTTTTTAATGTTCCAGAAAGACATAACGAACTTTCTGGTATCGAATCCTCTTTCCATGGAAGATATTGCAGAAGTATGTTGTGTGGGTGGAAAGGCAACGTCGATTGTGAAGGGGAGGGAATCCATGTCCCCTTCAGAGAGTGCTGCAACAGTGTCTACGAATATTGAAGGTGAATATCCTAAGAAGATGGCGATAAATGAATTGGTTCGATCTTCGTTGAGCTTGACATCAGAATCATCAATAAACGATGTGGGTACGACGTCTAGCGAGCCAGATGCCAATCCGGAACCTTCAAACAATGGCGGTGGTTTTTTAGTGCTGGTATTCTATTATTTCCAAGATGCAGCTTTGATCAAAGTGGCAACCATCTACGTGGCACCTAATCCAATAATTGATGACTTAGAACTGATTGTGAGTCAACTGTTCCGTTTCAGGTTTAATTTCTTCAGTTTATTAGCTTCTGATCTATGCATCTTTCCAGTGATGGACATGCTTATTCGTGAATTCCTCATGGCCATATTTGCGCCACTTCTTATTTTCATAAGCGCAGTTACATATATAACATTCAAAATGATCTACTGGAAAACGAAAAGGAATTGCTTTAACAATATTGCCCTGAGGGCAGTGTCTGCTCTTATTCTAGGACTCTTATTCTCGTATCAGAAGCTAGCTACAACGAGCTTCAGCTTTCTCCATTGTGTACCTGTTCTAGAGTCCAGCGTACTCTATATAGATGGTTCAGTCACCTGTTATGAACTCTGGCAGTGGCTAACCCTCATTTATGTCATCATATGCATCATACCCTTCTTTATGCATCTAGCAGTTGCACCATCCCTATTGGAACGTGGCTGGATAAAGTTTCCAGAATTCATTCTCGCTAGCCTCTTCCCGATGCCTTTCCTGATATCGTGGCTTATTCGCTTTCGGTGTAATGTGAAAAAACTCAAGCGAAAGAAATCGAAGGAAGCAGAGACAGTTTGCGGTATACTTCAGGGACCGTACCGCATGTTCCAGTTACCAGGCATCCTGAAGTCCTTCTGCTGGTCGGGAAACATCATGGGCAGGAGACTTCTACTGATGATCTCACGTACCTTCGTGACGAATGTGCTGATGAGTCTTACCATCGTGTTCACAGTGTGCATCCTCTCGATACTCCAGCACGTGCATGTGTGTCCCTACAGAGACAGGCGCTTTAATGTAGCTGGCACCATCACAGCCGGGTCACTGTTAGTTGTGGCTTGCATCAATTTACTGAAAGCCGCCTTTGAGGTGTCGGAATATATACCACAGGGTCCTATACTGGACTACATGCAGAAGCTGGACACGGTGGAGAGTTTGGTTCTCGTGTGGCTGCCTCTAGCCGGGCTCCTCATTTTACTCATCGCTATGGTGTTTAGACTTCTTTTCAGGCTTGTCATTTTCCTGGTGCGCCGTTTCCGCCGATGCCGTTGAAGTAGCTAAAAATAAAAAATATGTTTATTATTGATGAGAGAGCGTCGAATTATAAATTTATGATTTATAAGTTTGGGTTTAATTCAGTCTGTGGGTCATTTCCTGTAACCCGTTTGGCAACCTTCCTGAAAGCTACCGTTGTAGTATCCAAATATGTGAAGCATCAGGTGGTCGGGTCGGGTTTTTCATAGCTAATGACCTTTAGCGATAAGGTCAATTTCATCGCAACTTTTTTTTTCTGTGATTGTCAGCGATCCATGAAAATCAAAGAAAAATTGTCGCATATTTTACTAATTGAAACGATCCGAATCGCTAAAGTACACTTTCATAGTTGTCGTTATTTATGTAAAGGCCCCCAGGTGGTCCATAAGGTATTTTGGTCTGTAGTTATTGGTCATGATCGGCTAGGCTCTCCTATAGGATATTAAGATACCAATGTTCCGGACTGGCACACAAATAGTGAAGTGACAGTTTTTGCAGCATGCTGAAATTGTCTATAACCTCTTCTATAGCTATGCAGCATATCTAAGCATGACCCACGCTCAGTTAAGTAGACTGATTGGAGTATTGACATTGATAATCGTTGATTCCGATGCCAATAACACACTTAATTAATCAGATGATCTTGACCGTATGTCGAGATGCCCAAGAGAGATTTTATTTTAATCCGCTTTATCATATAGTATAATTTGCTAGTTTATCTGCTGTACAAAAGATCCTCGAATCCATCCAAGTGCAGATCAAGCACACATACACATTGTAAAGGCCAATACAAATTGTTCACAGCAGTCGTTCTCCAGGAAAGTTCATATCAATTTCTGTTGCAGGCGTGTAGGTCATACATAGATAATAACGAATGAATTGACAATCACAGGGTAAATTAGATATCAGATACTTCTCAAAATTACAGTAAAGAGAAGTGTGTCCTGGTAGTCAATACTGTAATGTCATGTAATTGTCTGTGTCATTATGTGAGTTTCATTGTGAAAATATGTCGTGGGTGTGTAAACCTGACTATGGAAAAAAACGTATTTTATGAAAGGATGGGGGTGCGACCAATTGATATGAATCATAAGTGTAAAAAGTTATACAATAAGGTAAGCTAAGCGGATACATCTTACGTAATCCGTAAAATATCACTGCACTAATTGGGTCGTCCGAATATATGTAAGGTATGACATAGAAATGGAAGCCCGAAAAGGCCACTTCGAGAAATATGAAAATATGTGTAACCAAATGTGGTTGACTGTGAACATGAAAAATACCAATGAAGGTAACTGTTCATAGTCAATGAATAAATTATCCACAAATGATGTCTTTAATTTATACTTCATTTCATGAACCACATGCACAATACCTAGACTCATTAAAGTCATCAGCTATTGCATTGCCAGTGTTTTGTTTTCTGTGATTCAACCATTATAGAATAAATACCATTAGATGATAATGTAGATCTTAAAGATGAGTAGAGAAACTTTGGCATGTGGTTTTACATAGAATCTAACAAAGTGTTGATGTGGTATCCGATCAACTTGAATCAAGTGGACCGTGAAAAGAAATATCAACGACAATAAAATTCACCTTGCGATAAGTAAACTTCCACATCGGTGTCACATGCAATACAAGATACGCACAGTACTTTACAAAGGACGTCTTGCAGTTGTTCAACGTAAAAAGCCAAATAGAAGAAACCCACTCTTTCCCTGACGAGCAACCTAACGACGGTGGCTACAAAATATCACTCCCTTTTCTCCATTTCGAAGCCAAGGCGTTTCCAAGAGACCTTCTTGAGAATCATTCTTATGTTTCCCTTGCAGCACAGTAGATGACAGCACACGCCTCTTTCCTTCTTTAGTGCTTCAGGACTGATGTCTGGTCTTGCCTCGCAATGTGAAGCAAACACTCACGCCATCTGGGGGTTACAAGTTTAACTATTCTCTTTGGATTCTGACTCGAAACACTGGCCGTCAGAGCTACACTACAAAGTTCGGGGCCACCTTTACCCAATTTAGCTGTAAGTATTGTTCATCCTCCCTGCAGATCTTTGGAGAAGCCTGCATCTGCGTTTGACGAGTGTACCAATTTCTACTCTTAAAGCGATTTTTCTATCTTCTGTTTCATCTTGTGTGTATTTTGAATAAAATGTTCAAGAAAGTAGACTTTATTATCAGTATTGTGAGCTATTACTATTTCAACTCTTAGAACCTACCTATTGAATAAAATTACCTAGTTCCCACAATAATATAGTTCAATAATGTGGTTTACTAATGTAGCAAGGATTTCAATGAAAATGCTAGGACAATTGTTTCAGAAAAGTGGTTATGAACCAGCACATCTATAGCCTGCGGGAAATAGTAATTCCCCATACTACTATGAGAGTCTCGTGGTGAGACATTTCCCTGTACTACTATGAGAGTCTCGAGTCACGTGGTGAGACATTTCCCTGTACTACTTTGTAAGCCTTGAGTCGCGTGGTGAGTTATTTCCCTGTACTACTTTGAGAGCCTCGAGTCACGTGGTGAGTTATTTCCCTGTACTACTTTGTAAGTCTCGAGTCACGTGGTGAGACATTTTCCTTTTCTACTATGAGAGTCTCGAGTCACGTGGTAAGTCATTTCCCTGTACTACTATGTGGGTCTCGAGTCACGTGGTGAGTCATTTCCCTTTTCTACTATAAGAGTCTCGAGTCACGTGGTGAGTCATTTCCCTTTTCTACTATAAGAGTCTAGAGTCACGTGGTAAGTCATTTCCCTGTACTACTTTGTGAGTCTTGAGTCGCGTGGTAAGTCATTTCCCTGTACTACTTTGTGAGTCTCGAGTCGTGTGGTGAGTCATTTCCCTGTACTACTTTGTGAGTCTCGAGTCACGTGGTGAGTACTTGATTCCTTTAGTTCTAAAGGGAAATCTGCGACATAGTAAAGGAAGCTCTCACATTAAGATATAAAAAGCAGAGGCAGAAGTGACCACTACAAACAAAAAGCGGCATCAACGAAATGAGGGATATTGTTCAGTGACCGAGCTTCTCTGCTGAGTACATGAAGGATCTGATGTCTACCTGCGAGATCGAACCTACTTTGACTAATTATGCAGAGAGGATCGATTTTAAATTTGTCAGCCTGTTAAAATTGAAGACATAATTTGTTTGTGGAGTGGACCGTAAGGATTTTTTTTTATTAAGAGAAAAATTAACGACGACAATATTCACCTCGTCCACATCGATGTCACATGCAGCACAAGATAGAAATGCTAATCTAACGTATAAAGTTCTTTATTTTCATTTCAAAGTTGCCATTTTGGCAGATTCTTGTATGTTAGCTGGTAATTCATCCCACAAACGATTTCTCACAGAAAAGCTGAGCCTCTATGCAATATGAATAATGAGACTGAGGAGACTGAATCACCAAAGTAATTATCAGAATCGAGAAGGAGACTCGGGGGGTTATTTTGGCTAACCAATGTTTCCTGGAATCACAATACCTGACTGGAAATAGACTAGAAATATGGAAGGCCGGGAATGAAGCAGCATTACAATGACAAGCAGCCTTTGGCGCTCACAAAAAATACATGACAGAACGGCTCTAGCTTTGTAAGTGTTACAGGTTTCACCGCATAACTTCATTCACAAGGACTAGTGAATAGAGGTCTGACAAACAATTCCATTGGCCAATATATATAGGTGATGCTGACTTTGTTAATCAAGATCCATTTAATACAAAGAATACTAAAATACTAATAACCGAGTAATAGAGGAATATAGTTAAATCAATCAATGTTACAAAGTGGTTCACGATCAAGGGATGACTGAGCAGTATTCTCAACATGGTATGTAAATGTAAATCTCCAAAATGACCGTACAATAGATCTTTACATCTGCTCCTTATCGGCCCAATAATCTAGTTTCCTCTGAGCCCTATACACGCATTGCGACATTTTCCCTTGCGATATGTGCAAAGGAAAATCGCAAGGACGATCCATTTTCACAGCAGGGGTGGGGAAAGAGGGGTGGAGAAAAGGAAACTTCTCGACATATCTTTCGATATTTCCTTGCGATTCCTGCCCAGGTGAAGGGCTAAACGAGTAGTAACCAAGGGATGAATCGAAAGGAAAGGACTTGCAACTTTGAAATCAAACATGTTAAATATAACAGTCACAAGCAACTTTCTCCATTTTCTTGGGAGGGGGAGGGGTCGCTTGTGACTTCGCACCTCAGCGGGTGGTAAAAGGGGTTGGAAAAAGGGTAGTACAAGGATGCAAGAAAAAAGGTCTCAAGACATACCTTGGGATGTTGTACTGGGAAAATATCGCGAGGTATAAATCGCAGGGAGATCGCAGAGAAAGGATTCATTTATGATTTCAGACCAGTCACCACAAATATAGCCATGCCTAAGGGAGATCGGGGCAGTGGAGAACCCATGGAGAAGGGCACCAGAATTACAAAAGCTTTCTTACCCGGAACTGGTAAGAATAACAGACGATCAGCCATAGGTTGAGTTCGGAATCGAATTCGGGCCACTTTAATGTAGAACTGGTGGTTTTCCTAAATTTTGAAAGGTTATTTCCAGTACGTCTAGTATGTAAGAATCTAAAATATAATCGAATATATTTTACGAGTACGAGTACGGGTACAATCATTATTAACACACTAAGCCAACAAGGATGATTTCGCCTGACCTTGTTGAGACCTTCACCTTCAAATAGTGCACCATTGTATACAGATAAATTGCAGTTCTAATTAGGCTACAGAACAGCTATAATTAGATTGAAGATCAAAAATGCAAAAGACCTCACACCCAAACATCAGCAGCCTTGTGAACCCCTATATAGATAGAATATATAGAGGCACATCGCTCCGTAGTTCATGATATAACTTCATGCATGCATAATGTTGCCTTCGTAATCGATATGGAATAGCTGCGGACAATATTTGCACAACATGACGATAGGGCCAGATATTTTGCTATTATGTCTTAATACTGTAGCAACTTCACTGTCACCCAATTGCGACCTTCCTGTCAGTCAAATGCCTGACAAAAGCGTATATTTCAGTGGTATACGTTTCAGAGGAATGCCTGTCAATGAACCTATAGTGTTTTGTCCGTCAGTGGACTTCTTGTATTTTCAGTGGTTTACCTGTGAGTGATGTACCCTACGTGATGCGTTACAACAGCATTGATTTCAAATACACCTTTACTTCGCTGCCCAAAATATTGTCTCATTTCCGTTTTAGGTTCGCCTACATGGACGGTCTTCCATCGCCGCAATTTATCATTGGATTTACACATGAAATAAGATAGGCATAAATCGAGAATCACAACTACTGTAGTGTCTTGTCAAAATAATGACTTACTCAGAGTCTGAGATGGAGTATATAAGTATTTATCATACTTTGGATAGATTTTGTACGTCAGTATAATAATATATATTCGAGTAGTTATACAAAATGTGGTAATACGTAACTTGGTGTATTACAAAGAGTGAATGGAAATTTAACATAAACAACAATTGAGTACACTGCACGAAAACCACCATTTTACATATATATATGCGCCCAACGTATATAGGTATGCTTTTTTGTATACAAGGTCGTCCTATTCCCCGTGTGTATACACCTCATCTGTTGGCGCCTGATTCATATATATGCATGATTCATATTATATACGCCTGATTCTGTTGATTTTACACCACTATCCAATATCTCCGATATCTGCCACTTGGGGACACCACTGGTAGCATATTTCAGTTTCCATTAACCATCCAAGCCTGTATTATATGACCAATTTATTTTATAAAACCTTTATAAAACGTGATTAAGTATAAATTGATTAATTACACATAATAAAGCCTACATTATATTGTTTTTTTACCGTTTTTTTAATAGATTTTATTTTAAAACACGATTGCGCCCCAGTCTTAGTTTCAGGTGTGCTTTTTTTTTTATCTCCGGGCTCCCTCCAGGGTTTCACTTCTTTGGTGGCATTGTCTAGCGTTTTCTTGACCAACATTGAACTGGGAACGTGAAGAAACGATGGAGAAAAACTTTTAAGTCTTATCAGTCTCTGTGGTGTAGGGACGACTGCGGATCACATGACTAAGGGTGTTTACAAAACGTCCGGTAGAGGGGTGGCAAGCGCGTCGAGTGAAGAGCCCTCTGCAGCCATTATAATTCACCAGGTTCACCCCAATAGGCCCTTTTCCGTAGGCCGGTGTCGCACCTTATCTGGGTTGCTACGCAATTCCTGCGGCCAAACACACCCCTAACACAGGGACACCGAAACTGAATACACAGTAATACATTGGCAGGCCTAGCTATTATATGCTTATCTTTTTCCATGTTCAAACCAAGATAATTATCACCTATGAAGTTGAGACAGCCCAGACAATACCCTTGTTTGTCCAACAATTTAATCTGTCAAAAACAACACTCCTGCAATCACACCCACCGTTCACACTTTAGCTGTGATTGTTGTATATCTCTATATGAATGCCGCTGGTATCGCGGTGTTTGTCCGAGCAGCCGCGTTGCTAGACAGTGGGCCGTTAGGCGGCGCTGAACGGAAACACCTGTATTACTACATCAGTTCATGGTTTAGATCTTGCATTTCAGAATACTCAGTTGCGAGCTGCAGTACAGTTCTGGGCTGAAATTGGAGTAGATTAGTAAATGTGAGTGATGAATATATGATGATAGAGTGGCCCATAGGGCGCATGGGTCTAAACAATTACAACCTCACATTTTCAATGTATAGACTGCTTGTTGTGGCTGTGGTCTTTACCCAGTATGAGTCAAGCGACCTATCTTATACTGAGTTGCTCGAAATACATTTCCGAACGCCCCTTCCCTTAAAGCCCCAGACACTGTCGAACCTGGAGGCTTCTCCAGCGTGTTGAGCCCGGAGTCTGCGAGCCTCGCTGGCCGGGAGGAGCCCGTGGAGGTGACGGGAGCAGCCGCCGGGCGAGGCCCCCTGCTGTCCGTCTGGCCCCACAAGGTGGGCGTGGCCTGTCGTTGCCGATCAGGTAAGTGACAGGGGATGGGACGTACTGATCACACCCGAGTGTGGGTAGCCATGACCTAGAGAATGATAACCACGCAGGAGACACGTTGACAAACACCGCAGCCGGTGCGGAGTATGGATAGAAACAAGTACTTGTAATCGCTGTGGAACTCCCCGTGACATGGTGAGAGGGAGAGAGCAACTATTATGGCCGTTTAAAAAGGGCCCATGAAATGCCTCAGTGTATCACATCTTTGGTTTACGTTATATTACTATGGACCTACAGCACTACGGATTACCGTGGATCTTCACTATACTGTGCGCTATAAGAGATGCATCACAGAAGGTCAACATATATATACTTATATACACTGACCATTCCTCCACGGCTCTGAGCACACCAGTAAACTGCTCACTGGCGCTCACTGGCGCTGCTCCTACTATAACACACTGACTTCGATCATTCACTCATACGTTTAGGGACACACCCACCTTCAACACGCTCATGCGGCAGCGCCCTCTTGTTGTTCATCAGAAGGTGAGTAATCTATAACTTCACCCGTATTTCACATGACTGGATCTCCATCGTTGGGTGTTGATCGCTGGCAATGCCTTTATAGCCGAAACGATGCGAACATTTAAAGAGAACATGTACCAATTTTGCATAAACTAATTGTCAATTGATGCGTTTATAAACTTTTGGTGACAAAGACAGTGCCGCTGTCGTGCTAATGCTATCTTTGGAATCAACTATATAGCTTCATTTTGAAGTTTATCTTCAATTGGTCGACAAAAAGATTAAACCAAATTAGGTCTTGCGCTTCAATTTTCTTCATGTTTAGTATCATGGCGTCGACTTTGTCCGAAGACGCATAATACAGCTCATATCTCTCCCATTGGTAATATGCATAAATATGTATGCTCACAATTCTATCCACAGGAAGTGATTGTACACTGTCCGTTTATTACCTGAATAAAAAAATGAAATAATGTTGGTGCTTATCAAAGACCATTACACAAATAAAATACTAAACTTTGTCTTAGCTTTAAAGTTATTGAAATTGCATCAGTAAATAGATATAGAGCGGTATAATTTTTTTCGAATTATAGATTGTATTAGTGTTCAGAAAACAAGTATAGCTTCCCAAATATATTTTAATGTACCGTTATGGACACGCACCACCGGTCCTACGCTATATAATAGGACACTTTGCGGGACTATTTAAATCAACACAATAAACAGGTAGTTGATTGGAGAAGGCGAGAGAAGGAATCCCCGTTGTGACACTCATGAATCCGCTTCTAGACCTCATCCCATTTTCGACTATTCAGAGTTTAATTTCCGGCCGTTGAAGCGTAGACAGTTTCCGGCCTATCACTGTTGGCACTGAGGGATGAATCCTTAGAAAACCACCATTACACCTTATCTGGCCTCCAATATGCGGTATTCAACTGTGCATACATGTTAGACTCTTAACGAAGTTTGGAAGGTAGTGTATTATAATGAACTTGAGATTAGGAAACGCATTTACTGTAAGGCCCGGCGTCCACCTACTACGATATGGCACCGATATCGTCTACGATGCACCTCCCGGTAAAAAATCAAAATCGCGTCGGAAGGTTACCTGATATCGGGACATTTGACCACGTTTCTGCGATTAGACACCGATAAAACCCCCATACAACGCATGGTGGATTGGCTTGTCTAGACATATGTCTACGATTTTGCACCTTCCCGATATGGCACCGATTTTGACATTTTATATCGGTGCCATATCGGGAGGTCTACGATTCTATCGTAGTAGGTGGACGCCGGGCCTTAAAGTATTATTGTCTTGGGGGAGGAGGGTCAATGTCCTTTAATCCTTATGAAAATCAGCATTGATTTAATTTCAAGGCAATTCATACACATGTGTTTACAAGGTTGTCTTGGCTTACGATTTCCTTTATCTAGGTAAGTTACACGAGCACTATGCACAATATGGGCAACCACCTCCAGAAAGACATATTTCTCAAACCAAATGGAGTGAACCTATTGCTAGATACAAATCAGTTATACATGTCAAATGCCCAATGTATAAGCAATAGACAATGTAAATTACGTAGTTTCTCTGAAAAATCCTATATTGCGGGTTCATATGAATAATTGCTAATATGTATATTTATGACTTCTCAGGGCTACCTTTAATTGGCGTGGCTAGGGCTATTGGCCACCATGTTGCCTCCCTTTATCAATATGTTTTTGCAATCGTGAATCACGGTATGATTCTTTTAAATGATAGGTGCCAGGAATATACATAATACGTTTCTCATAACTAATTGACTATTTGGTAATAGCTTACTATGGTCTGTTTACAATTTACCAACACAATTACAGTTAGGCCTGGCGTCCACCTACTACGATATAAATTTAGACCTACTGATATGGCACCGATACAAGAAGCAAATATCGGAGACATATCGGGAAGGTGCAAAATCGTAGACATATGTCTAGACATGCCAATCCACCATGCATTGTATTTATCGGTGTCTAATCGGTGTCTAATCGCAGAAACGTGGTCAACTGCCCCGATATTAGGTGACCTTCCGACCCGATTTTGGTTTGTATCGTGATGTCCATCGTAGTCCATATCGGAGCCATATCGTAGTAGATGGACGCCAGGCCTTACTTACACACTGTGGAACTATTCAGCAGTGTACACTACATTACTACACAGCAATAATATCCCTTTACTTGGGGCAAATAGTATGCTCATCATCGATGAATGAATGTGAATTTACAAAGAAGATGTTGCGAATTCATAGTCAGTAGGTCATATGCGCCATTGGGTAATTGATGTCGTTCTGTCTGTATTAGTGGTTTATTATGGTCAACTAGGCACTCTCTTAGATACCATAGGACACTGGTCTCAGGACTGCACCATAGCAATGTCACATAGGTGGAACCAGACAGTGAAGGAATAGTGTTTGCAGAATTGGAGGAACTGGCGTATGCCAACAATGGTTCTGAAATAAGATATGTTAAAAAGAAGACGTCTCTATTATCTCGATCTTAGCTCAGCGGCACATCCAAGCGTGTCCTACACTCAATGAGGTAGTGTTCCAAGTCGGTGATGCTCCGGTTGTCTGGATCAGTATGGATTGGTTAGTGTAAACAGAGTCTCTGTATTTACAGACAAGTCACACACGATGCCGACCAATCACAACTCGTGACTGCTCAATAATAGAGTAAGGTCCTCTCGGGGCCACGTTTACACATAGTTCAATGATGGCGGTTCAGGTGGATTGCACGAGATGCATGTAAATTACCCAGGGTTTAGATCTACATAACTAGAAAGGTTTTCCTAGATATGAAGCTATACGAATGTATCACGATTTAGAGTTAGTTATATTAGTGGCATGGAGTATCGCTTTAAATTTGTTTTCAAAATCGTGTACCAGTATAAAAATCTGTAGTCTTTACTCTTATGTTTCAATAAAGAAGGGCAGGTAACATTTGGTTGTGGTGACTATGAGTAATACTCGTGATAAATACACAATATTGACTGGTTCCAGATACAAGCGGTCGTATGCTCCGAGGAGTTGATCCGTAGTAATATCCGAGGCCATGCGAGGTTATTGCCTAGAGTCAACTCCGAGGAGCATACAATTGCTTTTATCTGAATCCAGTCTATATTGTATTTATTATCCAGCTTTTCTGGACAAGTGTTATGTCGATGTCAGTTCGTTTTAGTTATCCACTATTTATCCTTACCCACTATTTTTCCGTATGCACCACCCGGAGCATACAACATATATCCATATGCGCCGGGTATGTCCATATACACTCCCTATGTATTTCCTATGGACACTTTGTATTAGATGGATGATAATATATAATATTCTATCATTTGACGTTTAGCTGTATAGTTATGGTTATTTAATGGATCCATGGGTTTGCCATATAATTCTACCTACACCAAATAACGCAAACATGGAACCCGAGAGCGAAGTGGGCATAACGCACACCATACAACTGCACAGTGACGTCATTGCCCATTGAGTAATTTCTTACATTATCTCACCCCTTGAATAAATGTCCATATGCTTAACATTGGGAACTCGTTCTCCATGCCTCTACAAGTATTGCAGACCGTTCCCCATGGTCTGTATCCTGAGTGTTGTCCATTCTTTTAGTGTGTACAGGGGTGAGATAAACACAGAAAGCAACTCGTTTTGGCCAAAGAAGTCATTCTGCAACTCGTTTGAACGCTATGTGATATTCACTCGGTTGTCGTCTCGTTCATATCACACTGCATCAAACTCGTGGAGAACGACGACTTAGACCAAAACCTGTTGGTTTCTTCTTTGGTTGGCGTTCAGCAAGAGATCCCAATGTTAAGAGAATGGAAACAAACTAACAGCGAGAACCTTGTTTAATATATAGATTCTTTGTATAGATGTGTTCGAAGGACCCCCTCCCCTGCCCTTTCCTCAACAATAAAAGGTTTTCTGATCAGTACGAAATGTTATCACCGTGAACAACTGGAGATTATTCAGGAGCCAAGTTGTAGACCTCTTTTCTTTTCTTTGACATAGCATCTGTTGTATTTACATGGAAATGGCAGGGACATTTCAGGTACCCGTCAGATGAAATCTAGCTTCTACTAGACCCCTGCATGCATGAGATATGTAGGACCTGCGGGATTGGCATGTTATGTTCTGAGAGGCAGGTTACATTAGCTCTGCCTCTAAATGCTAATGTGACTGGGATTCTGGACCCTGACCACACATTGGTGGGTAACAGTGACCGGCGGACCGCTTTCCCCTGTGACCACATCTTTCAAACTCCTCTGTCTAATTTATTTTTTATATGTAATCGTTGTATACTAACTGTCTCACAAATATCCCCCTTATTCCATGAATATAGTATCGGACTGATCTTAGAAAGGCACGCAACTTCTAGGTTTTCATTTATTTACTTTGGACTAGCGACTTCGTCGAGTCCGAGTTATATTGGCAACCAACCCCTGTCTGCGCTGAGCTACGACTTAAAGTGCATAGCAAAGTCTGCTCTGGTGGCCAGTCAAAGTCCGAGTTAGAGGTGAAAATATAGAAAAATGAAAATCCTGATTGCCAAAAGCAGGGTTCGAACCCCCATCACCCGCATTCCCAGCATGACACTCTGCTGACTGCTCCACAAAACCAGATGCTCCATTTGGGACAAATACTTAGGCTGGTGGTGGGTGGGGGAACCAGCAGAGTTTTGAAAGGGTTACCAGCGAAACTTGAGATCTCATTGGTTTCTCACGACAAAAGCAGATAAAAAAAACTACAATACTAAACTTTGATTTCGACATGGCTCGAAATGAATCATAAGAGAAGAAGTTTGTCTGAGTATAGTCCTGCAAAAAAGAAGAACAGGTTCGAGATTTTAAATACACGAGAATCTCACTCCCGTGGCATTTCAGTCTCCAACCCTAGTTCAGGTTCACTCTGTCCCTATGTGCGGGAGCAACTCCAAACGCATAATACGAAAATCTACACGTTTTATATGTGGTAGGTAAATACTTCTGCCATTCATTCCTACGAACCGCGATTTTACAAAATCAAAATAGAGTCATTCCTGAAACTGTGTCTGGGTGGAGTAGCTAAACTTCTGGTTATATAGCAGTTCATGATCATCATCCAAATGGGTGTGAGTTTTATAGATAAAACGGAAATAAGCGTTAATGGCAGGCAAAATGCAATAAAACCTAATCAGTATAATGCACAACCTAACACATTCATATGAAATTCAAGGTTTGCTTGGCCAGCCATAATTATCCATGTCGGAGTATCGTATGAGGTCAATTTAGAAGGTAAAAATCTGGAGTAATATCTGTCAGTTTGAAATCCCTTTCACCCGGAAAGGTTGATTTCATGAGGACATTTGAGCATGCGCAGTGAGGGCGGAAATGACGTGCCTCGAGGGAGTGGGCAGTTAAAAAAGTAAATTGCTAGGTAACAGTTTGCAGTCACTGACCGCCATCAGGGAACATTAATTAGGCTATTAATTTGATTTCACTTAATTGATTACCATGTTGCGCCTGGGGCAAATGATTCCTGCTGCAGGGCTACCTGGTTCCCCCCGAACCAAAAGTATTGTTGTTAAAGGGGGATTTACCACAAAGGACCTCAAGAGTGAATGAACCGGTGTCACAGACCTTCGTGTGTTTCAGAAGGGGGGATTCAAAAGCTTGTTTTTGCACCTGCATATATGTTTATATACCGTTGAGCGAATGTCGCACTTTCACTGACTAGGAGTATGGAATCTGTGTGGCGAAATAATATTCATACGTCCCTCTGTACTACATGACCACTATGAAGTGGCGCTTTTAATGATTTCCAGGTAAGTAATGATAATGGGAGACAACGTGAGTGTTTCTGAATTCCATCTGTTCCATGATACATTGGTCGGAAATATTTCACCTTGGTCTTCGAACTCGGTAAATATTTCTAATAAAGATAACTTTGAACAGATTGCATTCAGGTACACTGATCTTGTCTCCCTACATCATTATATACCTGGATTTATTTCAACCCTAACATTGACTACGCGGCTAATCCCCTCGTTGAGAATATTGTTTAATAAGGTTGTAGTACACGATTTATTACTCATTAATCAACTTTATTGACTTTTGTAAATCTTCGATAATGTGGATTTGATGGACTACTGTTATTCATAAAACAAATCGTTAATTAGCTAGGGTAAAAATTGAACAAAGATTCAGAAAACAAAAAGAAACAGGACAAAAAGGAAAGCAAACGCTGGCGATGTCTTGTGACACACAGCGGGTAGCGTGTACTAATTGAATGGATGTCCGAGGTCAATCCAGCGGCAAAGACAAAGTCCCAGTAAACCTCAAATCACAGCGCGGCACGCACGCGTATTGGCACGCCTCAACGCCCTATTGGCCAACGTACGACGTATTCTAACGTAAAAGCATGAACTGCAACGTAATTTCTGCCGCATGACTAGAGCATGTAGAATAGCATTTGGCACGGTCTTATGTTGGGTATAGACGGAGTCTCCAGCTTGGAATGTGGGACAGGAAAGATACTATCGTTAAGACCAACGCACACTAGGCGACTTTTTTCCTTGCGATATGCTTGAGACCTTTTTGGAAAAATATCGCAAGGGGGGTGCAATAAACACAGCAGGGGTCGGGAAAAGTCGCCGACAAATTTTGCTCGAGCGTCGGTCCCCCCAGCAGGAGGTTTACCGAAAATCTCTAGGCCTATCCATGCACACCCGGAGACTTTCCTTGAGACTTTCCTTGAGACTTTTCCTTGCAGAAAGTCTCAACAATGGATAACTGACTTCTGGTATCCAGAAAATGGATGCGAGTATGGGCATTTTGGTACTAATGGTGGTTTTTTTTACCTTTATTTATACCTGTATAATTTAACTCAATATCATGTATGAATAGGACGACACTGAAACATACTAAAAATATTCTTTTTATGGAGAACTATATTTTCCAGGGTCTTCCAGGTTTTTCCAGTCTTTCTGTGAGAATTCTAGGCTTTTCCAGGGCTGGGAGACCCCAGAGCATAATTCCAGGACCCGGGACCCGGGCCAACAGCCCGCCCAGCGGGAGGTGGCGTCCAAAAGTCAAAAGTCTCAAGCGATAAAATATAACATGTTATATTGGAAAGTCTCAAGGGAAAGTCGGCGACAAACCCAAAAACAGCAGGGGGGAAAGGGGGTGAAAAGGGGGTGCCTAATGGGGTCTGCGATATCGCAAGGAAACCATGGCACACTTAGCGATATTATACCGTAAAAATGTCTCAAGAGGAGTTTTACGGCGACTTTTCCGCTAAAAACGGGAAAAGTCCCCTAGTGTGTGTTGGTCTTTACATACAGAACTGAGATCGTTAACGGTCTCGTTTTTACGCGACGTCGCGTGTGCATTATTACGCGGCAAGGCTTCAAGAATAGGAGAGAGAGGGTGGACATTTTGTTAGACACATGTAGACCTGTGTTGGCATTTCCGAGATCAGAGAGACTTTCAGACCAGGCAGCCAATACACACCGATACAAAATGACCAAATTCTAGCCTACAGGGAGGCATATCGCAGTGAATCGGTGTGTATTGGTGTGTATCGGTGTGCGTCGTAACGTGTTGGGAGAGTGCATGAAAAAGGTACCATGGTCACGATGTCCCAAATATAGCTCACGATGCAACCAGTGTAATTAACCATATTTCCTTTATAATTCCAGAAATAATTCATATTCATGATTAATATTTTACCTGTAGATACAAAACAATATTATCGTAAAACTGGATGAGTTTAATCTTGGCCACCGTATGCTACGACTGGAGTTTGGCATATGGACTTCATGAGGCTTCGCCTCATGAAGTCCGGAGCCAAAACTCAAGGAGTGGCATGCAGTGGCCAAGATTAAAACGAATCAGGTTTTGATTTTATCCTACCCCGTCTCCTCTATTTTGGAATATTACGTGATAACAATTCTGTATGCCACTAGTGACATATAAAACTTCGTATGCCAGTCAGCGTGGCATACAGAAACTCAATGTTAAGCCTATGGGATTTGATATTAAGGGTAGGATAATAGATGATATTTCATAATAATATTTGATGAAAAAATCTGTTCTAAGTTAAAGTATAAAATGCTCGATCTGAGACCTTTATCTATCATCAAATTTCACCATATTTGCATAGCGGCATTAACATGTATATATTCTAGGTATTCTGAAATTTTCATAATTTCCCTTTGATCATTTCATATGATTTCTCGTTCAAAGCGTCGCCACTACACACCGAGATGCACCGATACGCTACAACAATCGATACATGATCGATAATCGTAGACCCTCTATGGTGCGGGTTTTTATCGTAGCGTGTCGGTGTACGTCGGTACGTGTCGGTGTGTATCGGTGCGCTTCAGTGTGTATCGGTAGCGTTATCATGGAAACCTGACCAATTGCCCCAATATGTTTCGTTATGGATTTTATATTGGCTCAATATCGGCGTGTATCGATGCGTATCAGGAGCCCGGTGGACACCCCCCCCCCCCCTTAATTGGCTACCTGATAACCTCCCTCGCCCCCCTCCTCCCTCGCCCTCCCCCTCCTCCCTCGCCCCCTCCTCCCTCGACCCCCTCCTCCCTCGCCCCCTCCTCCCTCGACCCCCTCCTCCCTCGACCCCTCCTCCCTCGCCCTCGCCCTCCTCCCTCGACCCCTCCTCCCTCGCCCTCGCCCTCCTCCCTCGCCCCCTCCTCCCTCGCCCCCTCCTCTCTCGCCCCCTCCTCCTTCGACCCCCTCCTCCCTCGCTCCCTCCTCCCTCGACCCCCTCCTCCCTCGACCCCCTCCTCCCTCGCCCCCTCCTCCCTCGCCCCCCTCCTCCCTCGCCCCCTCCTCCCTCGCCCTCCCTCTCCTCCCTCTTCCTCCCTTGTCCTCCCTTATCCTAACTCGCCCTTCTTCTCCTTCACCGGCCATCTCTCATGCGCGCCCAACCTCCCCATTGAGTTACCATTCAAACCCCTGGTTACTGTGCTGTGTTACAAGATTACTGTAACCACATTATCATTTTAACATTTTAATCCAGTTATCACATTATCGTCAATATGTTACCATTCTGCGGAACTGTTATGAATTATGTTATGTTTTTTAGGGCAATGGCATTTGGGGATTTATCCTTGTGCATAAGATTCATCGACCATAACAGCCCATTTCCATCCGACGGCTGCTCAGCCTTTACTTCCTTGTTTGGGGGAGCGCAATTCCTATCTCACAGGGAAGCCTGAATATAAACCATTCCTAATTCAGAGATCAGTTTATATTTCCAATAGACAAACTGGTGGGGTTCCTATAGGTGCAAATAGGGTTAAGGTGGAAATCATGATCGCTGAGGCAAAGGTCTTCTTTTTCATGGGAGGTGACCACTGAAGAATCAAGCCAAGTTGCCATCAGGAGATGACGAATTACTCAATGTTGGAGAGAGAAATCATTGACCTTTATCTTAGATGTCATAACCAGCCAAATAATCAGGTGTAAACAGGCAATAGACATCTTGCATTCCTGGTAGGAACCTGTCCTCATTAACCCTTTAAGGACGGCCGCCTATGGCAGAACTACACACATGGGGACGGCCACTAGAGACTATGTACAGTTCTAGGGGACGGGGGCATTGTCCTCTGAACTAAAAAATTCGAAGGTTTATCACATGATAAGATTTGTTATCCTTAATATTTCTATTTCCATTATTTAGCATTCTAAAATATGAAGTTATACCTACATTCTGTGCAAATTTCAAGTTTATTGATAAAATATTTCCTTTTCAAAAGCAAAAATACATAATTTCATAAATACCCAGCAAACGATGCCTTAAGGCATCATCCGCACCCGGCCGGGTGATGCCTTAAGGCATCATCCGCCCCCAGCCGGGTGATGCTTTAAGGCATCATCCGCCCTTAAAGGGTTAATCAGTAAAAGGGAACTATTTCAAGTGTAACTGCATTCTCTACTGACTTTCCTTAACCCTATCGCGCCGGGCCCCCCTGGGGCGGGAAATGGCTACACGCCGGGTAACTCGGTTAGCGATACCCCAGTGGGCCGGGTGGTGGCGCCCTGATCTGCCAGCTGAGAGCAGTCCAGTCATGGAATTGATTAAAATAAATATGTTTTCCCCAACCGAAGCAATAAAGTGTGGTATCACAATGACCGCCTTGTTATATAGATTAAGTGTACGAAATATGAGAAATTTCTATCAAACCAATAAAAAGATATCGCCATTTTAGTTCCTCCTTGTTCGTAAGTTTAGGCGGGTTAGCAGTGGCGTTCCGCAAAATGGCGGATTTGGCCCATCAGTCGAATTGGATATTGCAACAGGAAAAACTGCCACTACGTTATCAATCATTCAAATATCAATCTACCAGCTGAGGACGAACACAATATATGTATTCCCTACAACTGTGGGTGGTTGTTAAGAAGAAATAGTCAGCAGATCAACATCTATGGAAAGTACCAAGTTGAGACATTGATCGAAAAATAAATGTGCCAGTAGTTTATATTGACAACGCCAGGCTCCGAAGGTCCGGTTCTGGAGAGTTATAACTTTCGCAAAACAGGCACGGTTAGGGGTTTCCATTTTTTCATCTTGCGGCCTCTCCCGGCGGTCATAGTCTCCCTAGCATAATCATTCGTGCATTTCACTATCCTCAAGAGGAACTCTAAGGTACAAAAAAGGAAATAAAAGCCCAAAGGAGTGTTTTCAGCTTTCTTCCCGGCATCAGTGAGGCCGACATCTTCATCAGCGAAAGGTGGGAGGGGCAGGTTCTTGGGGATGCCCCGACACATCTTTATCCAGGTGCGAGCTGTCAGATCCTCATTTCTTTGGTTTTGCTTCGTTTTCTTTGGTTTTTTTCGCTATTTCAAGTTCGCTATCCGTTGAATCCTCATTTTCCTCGTTGTTCCGTGCTTCCAGCAGTTTTTGAGTCGCCAAAGGTAGCTCGTCCTCCCATTCTTCATCGTACCCCGACCATTCGTGATCCTCCATGATGCCTACGGGAGTGGTGGTTGGTGCGGGAGTCGTCTGGTCGATAATTTGTTCGATTGAAAGGTCACATGATCAGGGTTTTTTTTTTTTTTCGCGAACATATATATAAATGATTATGTTTTGCCTATATCGTGTGAAAAAATCAGGTTTATTCTTCCAATATTTCTCTAGAAAAACAACGTTTTCGTAAATCTCGGAGAAATGATGCTTTAAGACATCACCCGGCAACGCGCGTTTGATGCCAAAAGGCATCACCCGGCGCGATAGGGTTAAGGCATCACCCAGCGCCAAATGGTTAATACAGACACCTGAAGCGTACATCTACGATGTCTCTTCAAATCAGAAATAAATAACCATTACATTCATAGACGGATGATATTTTGAATATCCTTACTCAGTCATTCAGTTGCTATTGAAGGCTGCTTGAACCTTTTTAGGGAGGGGACAGATAAATCCCTTTTGGTACAAGTAAGTTAGGAAGAAAAGAGGACACTCCTCCTTTTAACATGTAGAATCCAATTCATGTCAGTTCATATGGTTCCAATACGGGAGTTCTGAATATTGAAGTCCTTCCAGCATAAGTGTTCATCGATTTTGGAGGTGGATAACCTGAAAGATTTGTTATTCTTGGAAATAAAGCTGCTTATATGTAAAAAAAAAATTGGAGATGGCCTCACAGGACAAAACACAGGACAAAAACATCACCATTTATTAATCAGAACAGTTGACAGCCACAGAGCTACTTGGATATAAACTAGTCATAAACAAGTTTCACGCGAAAAGACATAGACGTCATAGTTACGATACAGACAATCAACATCATGTTGAGACAGGAAAAGAAATATGATGCAACGGAATAAAGCCATGAGTCACACGCGACCCGTCCCTCCCTACCCCTGTAAAACAATAATCCATTCGATAAGAGATGTTGACATCCTTCTGAGTCCCAGAAACCGAAATGATTTCAGCCCACCATCAAGTCTTTGGATTGCACTACCACGTAGTTCACAACAGAGCCTTTGTGCTTAGTGCCAATAATTAGGTCTAATGGATCAAGGATCAAGTCTCTACCAGCACAAGTCCTGAGCCAGTTCCTTATGAATCCGTTTCCAGAATACCATTCATTACTGTAGGAAAATGTACAATAAAGTGGATAATCGAGTCAGTGTCTTCGCAATAAGAACACCTGGGCAAGGATAAGACTTTGATCTTGGATAAGAATAGATTTGTATGAATCAGATTGTGAATAATCGTTTCCCTTGTGGTCCGGCAGGCATTTTTATATATAAACCTGCCCAATCTTTGTCCGAAAAAATTTCTTTGCTTGGCTTTTTCCATCCAAAAGTTTATACCTGGTGAGAAAGTTTTCTCTCTTTCTAACAAGAAATTATACATATATTCATTATTACAAGACATCACGTTAACCATCTCTATTATCTCTGATCACAAGACACATTGAGTCCGTGTTAAATTGTTTTTTGAATCTTCATAATCAAAAACTAACGGCGAGTATTGGTCTACGACGGAATATTTTAATGCTCCTTCTAATTCTTCTCTTTCCCATCTTTTGTGCTCTTCAATGGACTTTTTGTATTCTTCTGTTTCTCATGTATATCTGTGTTTACAAGGATTGTCTCCAAAACTCCGGTATAAGAATATGAAGCTTCTGAAGCTAACAACTTAGTGCCACAGACATCCCTCAACACATGCTCGCATAACATATCTCTAGTTCTAGAATAGGTCCACAGGCGAGCTAATTTTAGCTCTAAAGACCATGAGCTCCAAACCAAATCAGATTATTTGCCGCAAAGAATAAGGCGTTTTACTCTTCCTTCCCACCCGTCAACACCCCTCAGTATGTGGTCCTTTGGAATGTCATGCAACATATTTTGTAAACCCATATTTGCAAATACGAATTTTCATGCACCATATCATTAGTCTTAACGTATTAAAAGTTGTCAGTCTATTCTTTGAGGCAGGATAAGGCGTCACTTGTTACTAATCACATATTTTTATTATGCAGTTGGCAGGCAAGCCTATATCATGATACAGAACCTAAAAATTTGTGTCTAAAATTAACTCGAATTTTCCTCGACAAAGAATGTAAACAAAATGACCACACTTATTTCTATGCTATCTTTTATTTCTATTATGTAAAACAAAGTCGACTTCGAGGAAGGGGGAGAAGGTCATTACCCAGGTAGAACTTATACGTTATTTCATTGAATTTGGTAGAAATTAGGTACCAGTACGGTAATAATCGATGAACACGTTAAACATTAAAATAAGTTGGCTGTTAAGTTTACATTTCTCATTACCGACCACACACGAGAAATGCCCAAATACTCTTAAAGTCAGCCTGTGATTGGCTCCATACCTCACGGCGATGGTTCTGAATAAAACGCTTGACTTCTCAACCGTAGTTAGTGCATAATTAGCTTTCATCTTTTTCTTTGTGGTTTTGGCTCGTGCCAGTAACGTTTCGGAGAAACATGGACATGCCGTTTTGTTTATCAGTTTCTTTTATATTCATCCAGGGCCATCCACTTTTATTGCAGTCAATTACAGGTCCCCTCATGAGATTAACTGGTACTGTGTATCAAATAAAATACTAATTGTTTCTTTGTTAGATTTCAATGATACTCAAGGCAGTACCTTCCGACAGGTATTAATGTAATACATGTTGCTTAGTATATTTTATCCCCCAATCTGTTCTGTATTATAATTGGGATTTTACGGACTCCTATTTGCAGGGACAAGATAATCGACTTTCTTCATTTTCCATGGTCCATTTCTCTTGGACGAACATAAAAAAATCAATGTTTATTTCTTTCAGACTAAAATCCCACTAATACACTCACATCCATTCCTTGTTGCAACACCTTGCATTTCCCATTATTTGATTCACATGAATGATATAATTCGCATAAAAATCTATACCAATGAATTACTTTCTAAATTGAAAATATGAATATTGATAATGTTTTCATGATGTCAAGGTCAAACTTAACAATTTCCATGATTTGTCCTAGAATACATTATTGCTGCTGACACAACCGGTTTATTAAACGAAGGAACAGATTATCATCTTTAGTAACTAGATATTTCAGTGAAAATCTATTCTTGTATGTACGAAGAAAATATAAATGTAAACCTAACAAGACAATATTATATATTTGTACTACTATTGATATCAATTTTATTTCATAATTGATAAAGATGAAAAAAATACAGATGGAAAGTTTGATTATGAACAACTGGTTGCAACTGTGGCCACGATCAGGAATAAATAATTATATATGTGCATATGTTCGGGCGTTAAAGAAAAAGGTTGACGAAGATGATGTTTAGTTGGTAAGATTTTTTTTTTTTTTTTTTTTTTTTTATTTGCACAAAAGTACATATAATGGCCTCTGCCATGGCAGGTATTCTGGCCACTCTGTTACCAACAAGTTGTTGTGAACAGCAACAAATCTCTTCAGGTAGGATTGTGAGGGTAATTGGGATATGTGTAGGGTTTGGATTTTGAAAAAAAGGCAACATTGTCAAGAAGAAGGTTTTCTGACACCATTCACCTGGTCCCATATATATATGAGACCCTCATTTATGGTATTTTATCCAAGCATTACTTTTAAGATCAACTATCAAACATTATTTGATGGATTTTGACGTTCCAGTTGAGGGTTTGTGTCTCCATGGTAGGAAGACCACACAAAAGTACTAAAGTAATTTTGCCTGACAAGATTGGATAACAGTTAAAACCACGAGAGAAAATTGAGGGTAATATCCCTCGCAACAAATACTTTGACGCTGGTCGATCAAGGTGACGTCCCAGGTTGACATGGTCTTAAAGCTGAAATACGGAAACTAATCTTAATGATAATTTCAAAAAATATAACACCGCCCTCTCACTGTGTGAGGGGGCGGCCTGTGTGTTGTGCACCTGCCCCTGACCGCTCACGCAGTCCCCATGTCGCAGTCTGCGCTCTGTGGGGGTATATAGGAGCAACATGCAGGGGCATGGTGGTCAGTCCACAGGGTGGGAGCTACAAGTGAAGTATGGAGGGTAGATCTTATATTACATAAATCCCTACAGAGTGAAGTTATTACACAGATACACAGACAAAGATACACAGATACACATACAGATATATAGAGAGACACATGATACACAGAGTTATATAGATAACTTCCCTCCCTCCAACGAATTTCATGCTTACAAATAACCCTTACAGGACCAGTCCAGCCTTGACCCTCATGTCATGCCTCACTGCCCTGCTAACTTTCTCTCACCTGGCCTTGCATATTCATTACAAAATGTGCAAGATACAGTGAAATTATCCTGAGTAAATATATATACACAGATACAGGTACACAGATATACATAGATATTGAGCATATATTGTATTAGTTACCATATGTTCTTCTGGTCATTGTACTGCCTATAGTGCTTGTCATGGTTGGTAATCACGGCTGTGTGTACACTGCTGAGTTTCAGGCATGACTGACTGCCCTCAGCTCTCTAGCTGTCGGTTTTATAGCTCCAGTCTGACAGTCGGCGCAGGTAACAATGTCCTAACACTACTCCCATGCTTTAGCATTGGAGCAGAGCTCCTATAGATGAACATTGCCTCAAAGTTGTCCAGGGTACATGTACACAAGGGCTGACAGTGCCCCACGCTACTCCCAGTGAATAAATGCCCTAGGTGGTCCCGTTCTGCACATGCTCAGCCATGTGGAGGGCGGGGCCTATTCTTTTGAATTAATTAACAGAGATTAATTGCTTTATATAAGCTTTAATAAGGGAGAGCGTAATAAACAACAAAGAGGCTTTCCTCCTATCCGATGACATCGACTGGGGTTGGGGAACTTGGTTTTACCCAACAGAGGACTCTACACAGTTAGTTTCGCATAGGGCCTGTGTGGAATGACACACAGTGCCCCAAAATGTTGCATCGATCGACATGTAATCAAAGTCAAGCGAAACACGACGCTCGACAAATGAGAATGCCGGCCGAGGGTCACGTGTACGCCTCGGCCAATCAGAAACGACGTAAATATGGGTATGCAGATCGGATGCAGGAACTGTCACTGCTCTGTCACCTGGTTCTCTGTAATCGTGGTCGCAAAGGGGTAGAGTTAATACGTAGTAGTAGCAAAGCCTCGTTCACCTACAACTATCAAACATTAATTCAACTACACTATAAACATTGTAAGGGAAATATACAGGATACTACTGTAAATATGGATGGTATATAATCTACAGTTTCATACCGTATATTTGGTATCAGAGAAAGGTATTGTCCCTTAAATGTATTCAGTACTGTAGACCATACAATCTATGGTTAGTCTACAGTATGAAACAGTAAATAGGGTCACATCAGATACACTCAGAATAATTCTAGCATCAGCAAAAAGTCTTAGTAGTGGCAAAAAATCATTAATTAACTTCATGTAAGTGTGTAATAGATATTCATTTAAATAATTTCTGTAAAGTGTCTGCAAATTAACACATATTAGTTCTCAAGTTTAACTGACATTATTACATTCGGAGGATTAAACACCACTTTCATCAGACATTCTAAAACATAACTAGAAGTGACTTTATCCTACCATATTAAATAGAACCTTGTTAAGATTCTAATCACTACTCCTGTGTTATGGTCTGCACTGACAACAGAGTAGAAAAAACCTATAAAAATTGATCACACAAATTGCAATGATTGATCAATGATATTGATAAGACATAAACTACTGTATTAGGATACTAGAAAAATCTTACATGAAACGATTCTAGAGACCCACAGTAAGAAGGTTTGTGGAGTATGCATATTAATGGGTCATTCGTATGATATATCTATGCAGTTTTGCAATTTTATATTTACGGATTACAACCGTAGTCGAAATACGGTTTATCACAGTAAGAAAATATGGTCAGAAAAAATTATAAAATGGTCGCTCGTAAAATTTACTGTATTTCCGTGGCACCCCAGTTGCCTGGGGAAAACCGCAAAATTCACGGGAATCAAACTTAAGATTCACCCCCTCTCCTCGGAAAAGAAATAGATAAAAAAATGAATAAATAAAAGAGAAAAAAAAAACAAAGGTTGGAAAAGATTACTCTTGGTTATGGGTGCAATCCCAACGTCCTCTTGATGACCACACCCCCTTTCTTTGCCTCCCCTTTTTCCCTTTGGAAAAGAAGTTGCCATAGATTATTTCATTTTGCAAGTCCATTTCTCTTCTTAGCCCAAACTGGGTGAAAGTGCGGGAATCGATGTCTGTCGCTCAGCGCCGGTGCGGGGAACCTGTGGGGGCGATTTAAACTGATTCAAAGATGGCCGCTAATTGATAAAAATGAATGTGAAAAAAATGAATAAAACATGGAATCCTGAGAAGTGTTTTAGGCAACGGAGATCCGGAATGAACCGATGCGCTGAGAATTGAAGTAGTTACAGATGAAAGCAACGGGAGCGGGCAGACTGGTACAATAGATTATTTCACTGTTGTAGTTTAAAGATAGCCTTGTGACTGTAAGCCAGTACTTTAACTGATTAATCTATATCAGATTTAGATAGTCACGGAAAGTAATCATTCCTATGTGTACGGCAGAACAATACATTCAGGCATCCCAGTTGCTATGGGAGGATGATGCATTCAGGCATTCCCATGGCCACAGTAAGAAAATGCCTTATAGCATTCTCGTGGCTACGGGGGGATAGAACCATCAGGCACTCTATACACCCGATAGACTACTGAGTTTCCTTTCTGTAACTACTAGCTGTACATTTATGAATGGCCCGATAGTTATGTCAAGAGTTAAAACATTGGGAAATGCTATATTGGCTTCAATCTTACATACCCTATGTAGACAAGGCCACCTGCGAGGTCATTTCAGGGAGGAATTGGACGATGAAATGTGTATAAAATGGTGTAAATATTCTTGATTAACCCATCCGAAATGAAATAATATTAATCATGAACTTAAATAACTATATAGCCCGTTTGGACTTGAATTTGCGATGTCAACACATAAAGACTTTCAACAGTGTTCAAATTATTTTGAATAAGAGAAAAAGTATCGAGTAATACATAATGAACAACACTTTGGTTTGGGAAATATACATGTATGATTTGGGAAATATATATAAATACATGTACATGTGTTTAAACCTCAAGAAAGGACAATATCATAAACAATGGAGAATATTAAAAATATTGCCCATAGTTGACATAGGCAATGTATCACGCTTCATTACCCCAGATCCCCAATGAAACAGAGTGAAGGCCGTAGTGGGCTTATAAAATTTTATTTAATTTTATGAGTCTTATTGATATGAATAAGAGAAATACATGAGTATCAATGATAAGACAAATATAGAAATTGACATAGATATGTGTTTGTCAATTGTGATAACATTTGTGACAATATGACAAATATTGAAAATTGACATAGATATGTATTTGTCAATTTGTGATAATATTTGATATAAGATAAATGACGATTATGTGATATTACATAGTTAAACATAACATGTAATAATAAAATAATAGAAATAGCCCTACGAGTGTAAGGAGTAGGAGAGAAAAGGAGTGGGTGGGTGGGTAGAAAAAATAGGTGTTGAGCGAAGGAGACCAGTGAAGCGAATGAGACAGAGGACAGTGTCGCACTCGCGCACTTTGATGTTTAGTGCGGCCGAGAGCGGAGAGGTGGCGCAGGGGTGCGCGAGTGTAGAGTAGTTTCACCAGGGGGGGCAATGACCACCCCTGACCAAAGGCCATGGGCAACCCATTACCCCAGATCCCCAATGAAACAGAGTGAAGGCCGTAGTGGGCTTATAAAATTTTATTTAATTTTATGAGTCTTATTGATATGAATAAGAGAAATACATGAGTATCAATGATAAGACAAATATAGAAATTGACATAGATATGTGTTTGTCAATTGTGATAACATTTGTGACAATATGACAAATATTGAAAATTGACATAGATATGTATTTGTCAATTTGTGATAATATTTGATATAAGATAAATGACGATTATGTGATATTACATAGTTAAACATAACATGTAATAATAAAATAATAGAAATAGCCAAGAAGCCAATAGTTAAGGGAAGAGGAGGGTGGGAAAGTTTTTTATAGTCACTTTCTGAAGGAGAGAGACTCAATGAGAGACTTGTTGACAGTCTCTTTGTCTGATACTTTGATGTAGTCTCTATGAGCCTGGGACCTCCACCCTCCATACCTCTGGATGTTAAGTTCAGGTATTCCTGCCTCAAATGCCTGAGTGGCAGCGGCCTTCCTGAGGCTGTGGAGGGTGTATGTCTTCACCGTTTGGCCTGTGGCCTGTAGGAGGCGGTCCCATTCGTTGGTCATAACCCGTGATGTGATGGTCGTCCCATCGGGCAGTGTCAGGAACGGGTCCCGCAGTGAAGCCGTAGGGGCCGCCCGTAGTAGGCCTCGAACCGCGTCTACCGGGCACACCCGGATATCGTCCGCGGCCTCGAGGCGCATCACTTTCTGTTGCCCTACGTATTGAAGATTTTTGGCCGCCTTGATGGTGATGGTGAGATGCCGGCGGCCGAGGACCACGTCCCCGCGAGTGAGGTTCCGAGCCGGGTCGAATGCCTGAGCCGACTGCGGCGCCACCTCCCCCTGCCGTAGGGCCGCGTAGAAAATGAGGAGCATGCCCGCCCTCATTGCCGTATGGAGGGGCGATCCCGTCGAGGACCGCCCTGAACACATCCATTGGTATGGGGGCCTTCACGTTTGGCACGTACAGCTTGTTTCTCCTCATGCCCTCGAGGGCACGCTTCACCCGATGATCCTCTGTTGGCTGCACGTCCCCCCCCGTCAGTCGGAGGTGTGCCCGGACGTGCGATAACTGGTTGGCGACCGTGGCCGGCGAGGGGGCGTGGTCCGCCACGTATTCCAGATACGACGTGATCAGGCTCACGGTCGGTGCCCGGGGGTCCGCTCTCATCCGGTTGCAGAACGCCAGGTAGGTGGTGACTGCGGATCGCTGGTTTGCGAGCGTACCTGGGGCACGCGCCTCTGACTGCCTCGCAGATGCCTTCGCCTGGAGTAAGAGAAGCGCCCGATCTGCAGAAGAGACGGAGTACGGGTACAAAAGAGGCATGGGTACACGGTACGATAGGGTACAACTCATGAATGTGAATGAGGGAAGTGGCCTTATCGTATTCCGTCCTCGACAGATGGGCTCTGCTCAGGGCATCTGCGATGACGTTTTGCACCCCGGGGATATGGCTGAAGACCAGTTCCACCTGCAGACGTGCCTGCACCATCCATGCCTGGCGGGCACACTCCGCCAGGACAGGGTTACGGGCACGCCCGCTATTGAGGGTCTGAACAGTTCCGAGGTTATCACAGAACACCTCAATCCGTGATCCCCGATCCCTGTCTGTGATAAATGTGTGGAGTGCGTAGATGGTATTCAGAGCCTCGAGCTCTGAGATGCACTCCACGGGATCGAAGACGGGGCACACCTGTCCGGAGTACGAGAACCGGCCGTCGGTTCCTCCGACGCCCGACAGGCATGCATCCACCGTGATCCTCCGCGTCGGGGGACCCCGAGGGATGAGGGCGCGGCCGTTCCAGCCCCGGGCAAACTTAACGAACCAGTCGAGGTCCTGGCGCATCTCGGAATTGATGTTCATGTAGAAGCCTCTCATCCCCCGTAGGGCCTCGAGTAGCTTTGAGATGAATGCCCGCGCCGGACGTATACACCTAGCCACGTGTAATATCCGGCCGAGCACCGACTGAAGCTGTCGTTTCGTCAACGTCCGTCGTTTGGCTACGGCCGACACGTGACCACGGATGTCCTCCAGCTTGGCCGTGGGGATCGATAGAGACATGGCACGGGCGTCGATCTCTATCCCCAACCACGTCACGGTCTGGCTCGGCTCCTGTGCTTTGTCGCGTGCCTCGGGTAGGCCCAATTCCGAGAAAAGGTCTCGCGCGATCCTGAAGTCCTCGGCCGCCTTACCTCGGTCCTCGAAGAGGATGATGAGGTCGTCGAGGTACATCGCGGCCGTGACTCCCTTTGATGATAGTATCCCCACGATGGCCTCCGCCACACACTGCATGTGGTATGAGGAGGCACGGGCGCCGAACGGCATGGCCGTATCGCAGTAGTGCCCGCCCCCCCACGTGAAACACAACAGAGGCCAGTCGAGGGGATCGCACCTAAAGTTCTTGTAGGCACGCGACACGTCGATGGACGACATGTAGGCCGACGTGCCTGCCTTGACGAGTTTGGCCACAAACTCGTCCGCCGTAGGGAGGCCGTGTTCTCGCTCCAGTCCGTAGACCGGGTTCTTAATGATGAACGAGTTCACGCTGCACTCCCTCGGGAAAGTCATATCGGTAATGATGCGCCGGTCGTCCGTCCCGCGCTTTTCCCGTGTCATGAGTGGCGACACGTGACACCACGGGCTAAAAGGCGGTTCGGCGAACGGGCCCATCATATTGGTAAAGCCCGCCTCCTTTTCGAGAAACTTCTCTACCTGCACGGGGTGAGAGGTTGCGCTGGGGTGGTTGGCCACCCCTCTGGTATCACTCTCCGGTCCCAGGTATCCCAGGGGGAAACCGTATCGCAGGAAGCCTAGGAGCTCCTGCGCCTCCTCCACGTGTCCTAGGTAATGGTCCCATGCAGGTAGGTTTAGATCCGAAGGCACCTCGACCCTGGCGCCGAGTGCGTTGGGGATTCCCGTGTCACGCACGGTCCGGTATATTTCCGCGTGCCTGGCGGGCCCCACGGCCGTGAACTCCGGCCAAGTCTCCCGGCGATGTTGTTTGAAGGCTAACGGGTCCGTACTCACGCCCTCCCGGTGGATTCCCGTTTCGCAGACATCGCGGAGTGCTTTAAAGTCGGGAGTGTTAGATTCCTGACCTCGGCCCGGCGCACTAACACTAACACCCGGCAAGCGACTGAGACCATCATCCCCCACGGTGCCGGGGGCGGCCTCCGCCGGTGAAACGGGGGGTATCTCCTCCGGGAGTGTATTCCCCCCGTCAATGTTGTTGTTTATCTCGACCCCTCGGCCACGTGCCGAGGGGGTCACGTGATAGGTGACGTCACGTGGGGGAGCCGGATTCGTAACACAACACTCCGTCCTGCCGGCACCCCTTTCATCTTTCTTGCGCGCCTCGTCTACTGGCGGGGCGCGGCCGGCCCGTTTTTTGAACTCGGCTGAGGTTGGTGTACCACACTCTGCGCTGCCGCCGGCCTGGTAGTAGCCTGCAGTTGATACCCCGCCTGGGGTACCCGCCGCGGTGTGGGTACAGGGGGAGCCGCCGTGTTGTCGTACCCGTGTCCGTAGGTCAGCTTGCGGTTGCAGGCGTGCACTGAGTGACCGCACTTCCTGCCCACCGAGTCGCAAAACGTGCACACGTGCAACCACCGGATACCCCCTTCAGTGTGGTCGCTGCGGTGGCGGCACCCCCTCTCTCCATTGAAGTCCCGGCACGGGGCCTCGCTCCCCCTGGCACGTCCGGTCTCCGTGTTTTGACTGCTGTTTGCGGTGTGGGCACTGGTCATCGCGAGCCGGACACGTTCTTCCTGTATCCGGCCGTGATCCGACCATCGCATCCTGCCCGACTCGACCTGGTCGAAAACGTAGTTTGACCAGCGTCTGACGCCGGCCCACGGCCGTGCCTGCGCATCAACGGTCACCTGGTATAGATGTTTGAACATATGCTCCTTGTCCTCGGGGTGCAAGGCGCGATCGTCATTCAATAAGGCCACAAAACATGAAATGTACTCCAGAGGCCCGAGGCTCGACCGTAGGTCCAGTTTCTGGTGCAGCGTGTACACCCCATCTCTGTCCATAAACATGTACGGCTTCGCCGTCGGCCTCCGGGCATTTAAATCAGAAAGTAGGCTCTTACCCGTTGTGCGGTCGTGTCGCATGGCCTCACGGCCGAATTCACGCTGGAGGTGTTCCTCGGTCGTGTATGCCTCTCGGAGTGCCCTGGGCGCGGGGAGGAGGCGCTCGTTCTGATCCTGGGCCCAGTCTCTCGTCCGTTCGGCCGCTGACGAAGCCCGTGAGCCGGCCCGGCGCGAGGTCGGTCTGGAGATCTGCATGATCGCGTCCATCATGCCGTCCATCTGGCGCGATATTTTGGTCATATCCGTCCTGACTTCACCGACGTCTGTCTTTACCTCGTTGACGTCTGTCCTGACCCCCCCGAGGTTGGCCTCCAGGGCTGTGATGCGCGAAGTCCGAGTCCGTGCGCTGGCGCTCGTTCCCTGTTGAGATACCGAGTCCACGTGGTCGCTCTCGGCTGCCGGCTGTCTTATCGTTATTTCCGAGTCCGTCTCGGCCTCCGCGGGTGCGGATGCCGCCACAGCGCTTCTGGTCAACATGCCTGAACTATAATTCCTTACTGAATCGCTTGGTAACCCTGTCCTCGTCTGCCGATATTCAGGGGAATACGGAGACCGAAGGTACGGAGGGCGATAGGCCAAGGAGCGATAGAAAAAATAGGTGTTGAGCGAAGGAGACCAGTGAAGCGAATGAGACAGAGGACAGTGTCGCACTCGCGCACTTTGATGTTTAGTGCGGCCGAGAGCGGAGAGGTGGCGCAGGGGTGCGCGAGTGTAGAGTAGTTTCACCAGGGGGGGCAATGACCACCCCTGACCAAAGGCCATGGGCAACCAATAGTTTGGCTGATGACCTAACTACACCAGACCTAACAGCTCGCAACATTTATTGTTATATGTCTCTGCTCTCCTTTTACGAATTAATCAAATCAAAGAACACGTTGAGAGAATAGTGCATACATATAATAGCATTGGCACCAACTGAATATTATTTTAAGGGATTCTATCTTTCCATCATTATCCTTCACCAACCTATCTAAATTCTAGTTGTGTACCTTTCACTGGAAGGAGCTTTATATCGTACGTATGGTATACTTGATAATGGCAATGATATTCGGAGCTAAAACTGTGACAGACTCCATATTGAAGGGTTTTTAAGGCATCGATTTATATTCTTTTAGGAACGTTTTACATTAATACATGGTCTTTCCCTGCCAATCGCACACCTCCAGGGCTCCTGTCAGATAACCCCAAGGCGGTCCTTTTCTTTTGGGGAAGATGGGATTACATGTTAAACCTATCTGACCATAAAAGGACACTCTTAAAAAGGAGCGGAACGATGGGTTAACGGCGATGGACAGCGGGTAATGTGACAGACGCAGGGCCCAGATGTGTTCCTCGCACACAGTGGGAAGTATGAGATGTCAGGGCTGACAGTGGGACCATGTTCCCAGCTGAACATTTTAATTGGCCTGCCACCTCCATGACATGTTCGATGGGTCTGCGTGTTATTCAGTTTTTCCGAATATTATCTATTTGAGAATTCAAGTTTCAAAAACGAAGTAATTCTAGAACCTTTAATCAGAAGGTGCCTGCCTCTAAGTAGTAGTATTATTGGTAAACTATTGATGATGTATTCGTTCTTTATGTCATCTTGATTCTTTACATTTGCGGAGTCAGGAAGAAATTTATATTACAAGGGGTTACATTTATGATATATTTCATATACTCTACAGATAAAAGATTGGTATTGGCTCTACAAACGTGGTAATAATTATAATGAATTTTTGAATTGCAGAGTCACATGACCTGCAAAAAGAGCACACCTCATACTCAGCTGCACGTAAATACATTTCTGCGGAAAATGTTGATAATGAAAGGAAGACCGCCAACCTGGTTGGTAATTTCATCGTACCCCGCATATATATCTCCATAAACTTAACATGGTGGGCCTGTATGCCACGGTTATGCCATAAAATATTTATATGCCACTGGTGACATATGAAGTTAAAAACTTATGACAGGGTAAGATAAAATCTAAACATCACTCAATTTCATATAATTGTTTACATGCCATTCGTTGTCTTCTGCTACAGATATCACTCAGCTCTGCTCTGTGATGTCATTCCGCGAAAACAACTCATGCCATATAAACAATCATATGAAATTTCGTGATGTTTCATGATAGTATGCAATACCATTTGTCCTTTATTTGAATTTCTTAAACCTTTTAAAATAAAATTAATTACTTTAGATTGTAATCGCTCTTTAGTAATTTCTAAGTTTCCCGAAGTGATCATTTAATTAATCTAATTTTCTAAATCATAATATAAGTAGTTCATTGATATTTCACTGATTCCAGTTGGGATGTAGTATGATCGCAGATTCCTTTAATCTGAAGTAGGTCTCTTTTATATGTGTAACGAATATGCAATAGAGAAAGCAGAACAGATGCTATCGAGGCCTTGTTACATTAAGCACTACAAAGTAATAACCACCTCAGAGATCACAGCACTGTCTGTGGGCACACACCTCTAAGGGTAATCAGGGAGATATGACAGGCACAGAGATGAGCTAACCCATCTCCAGCTAATCCCCCCCTTTTGATGGTCAGATGGGGAGAGTGTAGCCAGGCTTACAGACAAGCCGTGCTGGCCTTTAGGATCAAACGTGGCGTTGTTGACGCTGTCAGCGACAAAAAGAGATACGAGGATCGTCTTCTCTGTCGGGGTTTTTATCCCTGTGGGTGCTGAGTGAGACTAGTGATTCTGATGGCGGGCAGAGTGGGTGGTGGTGATATAGACAATAATCGATGGTTTGGTGGACAGGCGGCCGTAAACCACGAGTGGTTGACGCGTAGTAATACACGAGTGCTAGCGAGTGTATTACGACGTCAACCTCGAGTGTTTTACAGAGCCGCCTGTCCACAAAATTATCGTTTGTTGTATTCATTATCCATATTTTCGAATAAATTAAACCCAGTTATTGCCATATTAAAAGGTATAACAATAGGGACTACTTCTTTGCTCTATAGCAAAGGGGACTATTTTTCCCGTATACCATGGTTTTGAGGCCGTATACCACAGGTTTGAATCCGTATACCACAGTCATGGTATCTTACAGGTTGTATACAATGGGTCATGGTTTACTGAGTCCCTATGCATTTTCAATGGGGGCTTTGTATACGATGGATAATAAAGGGGTGATAGCAATGCTGATGGTGAAGTGGCGGTCCATGTGGTGGGGTTGATGGTTGTGACTCCGTTAATGCTGGAGGTGATGTTGCTATTATCAAAGGTAGTGATTGTGGTCATATTGGTGACGGCGCTGTTGTTATTGAGGGTTTTTGGGCTCAGACATGACGATGGTGATGGTAATATAGACAATAATCGATGGTTTTGTGGACAGGCGGCCGTAAACCACGAGAGGCTGACGCGTAGTAATATACGAGCACTACCATGGTTTGGAGGCCGTATACCACAGATGTGAATTCGTATACCACAGTTATGGTATCTGACAGGTTTTATACAATGGGTAGTTGTTTACTGAGTCCCCATACATTTCCAATGGGGGCTTTGTATACGATGGCTAATAAAGTGCCTAGTATTGCTTGTACTGGCAATGGTTAATGATGATTGTGGGGCTGGTAATAGTGATGCTGTGTGTAAAGATATTATGGCATTGTAACTCTAGAATCTTCCAACCTCAACCTGTACTACTTGTGGTTGGAATGATGAACTTCAACGTGACTGCAAATTAGACACACTCTACAAACGAAGAAAGAAACAGCTTGTGATGCTCATGTATAGGAATTAACTCAATGAGAAGTGGCTGGATGTCAGTGAACGTCGCACACGATCAAAGGGAAAGATCAACATTAAATATGAACATACACGTAGCTCTTTTATTCAAAATTCTCCGTACTACCGAGGATTAAAGCTCTGGGATAGTCTCCCTATCTCGACACAACAACTGGACTCGCCTCAGGAATTTAAGAACCTTGTCTCGAATTATCTCTGATATGTGTCGAAACAAGACAAAGCAAAACTGAAATGTATCAAGCCGGCAATTTCACCCATTTCATTTCTCATCGTTTACTAACACTGCACGAAAACCACTATTTTACATATATATACGCCATTGCGATAACGCACGTATCGGCTGTATCGTGGCTTGTTTATACTTGTATACACCTCTTATACGCGTCTACGTTTCGGGTGTCTACAAGACAGTTTCCATATGTAGACGCGCGCGACTTGGCTGTCTTTCACGCCTGGCGTATTTAAGATAAAATATACTCTGCGCAACATATATATACGCCAGGCGTATATGATACAAAAAAAAAAGAAAAGTGCGACCCGCGGCCCACCCGGGCCTGTGGGTGTTGGTAGAGGATACACCAACACTGACCCGCCACCCGCGACCTCCCAACCCCACCCTGGTTGTTAAATAAATTGGTAATATAAGATTGCAATTTTCATATAATACAGACTTGGATGGTTAATGGCAAATGAAATATGCTACCAGTAGTGTCCCCAAGTGGCAGAGAATGGAACTTTTTGAGATTGGTGTATATACAACGGAATCAGGCGTATATATGACGTATATATATAAGACCGCACCATGGATATGTATATACGCCACTAGATAAGGCGTCTACGAGACGGATAACAGGTCTAACTTCTAGACGCAAAATCCTACTGTTAGACGCGTTTCTTATACATATGTAAAATAGTGATTTTCGTGCAGTGTAATAGTATGCCTTTAATAGGCGATTAGAACTTTTGATCTAGATGTATCATCAAAATAAAAATGCTGTAACTTCCTGGTTGTATCGGAAGAACTCATTGTATGAGAGATACTTTACCCAAAATAAAAAGAATAAAAATTTAAAAAATGATGTTCATAATGGAGTCAACTGCTGTGATCTGATTGGTGGGTATGGGAATGATGTTTATACTAATGGTGTTAGTGATGATGTTGTGGTGAGGGTAACGGAGGTGGTACTGGGTGGTGTTGGATCGTCGCTGAAAAGGCCGAACTCATAGGCCATATGGTGATCACGGCTAACGAGACCGATAACGTGGTTACTAAGTCCATAGGGATGGCCATTCGAGGTCTTTTGTCCCATAAAATATGTCCCGACGGCGGGATAAAAGGCCGTGAATAGCATCCCTCCAGGCCCAATCACTGTGTATTCTATGTATTTATAAAGGACACAATGAGCATAATGTGTCCGAACATTCACTACGGGCACAGTGCACCCGAACATTACTGATGTTACACATCTAGCAGCGGGTAGTATTTTAGAGACATAGGTATATAAAAGTAGTATATTGCACTTGTCGGAAATACCTCTCCCTTATTACTAATGAACCACGCCCTAATGATCTCCATCGATTTCCAATAAAAAATATCTCTGCTACTTTCGCCATCATCAGCCGGGAAATTGTAAGACAGTGCCAATGTAGTCAGGGGACAACTGCTGAGGATTAAACCTCTTTATGACAAGCCGGGGAAAAGTCCACTAATAACCTTACCCACTATTTGGTGCGAACATTTGGTGTTGGTATTGGGGAGTAATATACAGAAACGGGCTTACTCTTTTCATACGTCAAAAATATGCGGTGAAATTGTTGATCACATACATCCCGATGCCGTAGGCAGAGGGATGTATGTGATCAACAATTTTACCAAGTATTTTGACCTACGAAGACAGTCAGCCTGTTTTCGTATTATTATATACCTAAAAATGGCGAAATTTTACCTGGTCACGTGATCACATACCCCGTACGTCACAGTGTGGCGTACGGGTATAAATACGCCATGGGTAGGAGGGGGCAATATACGTAGCTCATGCAGCCACAGGTTTATAATAATATGTCTCTCTCCTTAACACAATAGCTATCTGCCCTGTACAAACGAAAGTGCAAAATACCATCAGAGGGGATCACAATTATTACCATTCATCAATATCAAAATAACCTTCCAGGACATTTTTTCAGATAACCTTTAGTTTAGCTTAATCACGGTTGAGGGCCGTATTCAAAATCATACCATAATCATTATTCTAAAGCATATTGCTTTCATGTACGTGATCTTTATGGTAAAAGTCACTGCTCTAAGCACTCAATTGATCAGGCGTAGAGCAAGGTCTGAATTATGTACTGCAGGCATGCATAACCTCCCCACTTCCAGCACTTCCAGGAAGGAGAAACTTCTCCCCCTGAGGGCTGTAGCTGACACCTTGTGCGCGTCTCCGGGGCCCGATCCTCATACAGATTTCCAGAAAGCTGTCATTCACACCACGCCTCGTCCCTATGGTCTTGTCATAACGTTTCTCTGGAGGCGGGAGAACGTCAGAGTCAGATCCAAGAGGCTCTGAGTGGTTTGAATATGAGAGTGTTGAGCCAGACACATCTTTCTCTTTTATAAACGACTATAAAGGGGCGTATGGTGGTGCTAGACGCTAGTAGTGATGGTGATGGCCATTAGTGCAGTGATGGTGTTGATGGTGTTACAGTGTGATAATCATGGCAGTGACAGAGGTGTAGGTTTTGATGGTGATAGTGTCAGATTGTAAATACATACAAGATCTTACCATGATTTGAAAACTCTCGGAAACATTTTCGTTTCTTGAAGATATTGTGGAGATCTTTCTAAGAGTCTCCTATTCACACCACCTTTTTGCTCATGTCTTGATCTCTTTATGCTTGATTATTGTGTTGTTTTATTATTATCCTAATAATGTGGTATTGTGATGTCCTGTTTCTTCTCATTGTATGTCATATCAGGTTATAGTCCTTGAACTTGAAACTCTAATAAAAATGATACTGAACATATATTGGGTGTGATGGAACTGCGTGATAAATGAAGCAACAGCAATTTGCTCACTCATTACCCTTATCCCCGGATGAAAGTAGAGAAGCAGTAGCTGGGAGTATAAAATTTTATTTAATTTTATGTAGTAAAATGCAGTAAAATATTTATGGCGACCTTACTGGACGACATATTAAAATGTAATGTGGATATGAAGGTAAGTAAAAGTAGATAAATGATAATTGACGGTAGAATGGATGTCAATTATTAAAATATTGAAATAAGATATACAATAGAGTTGTATAGATAATACAATGTAATTGTATAATATAATGAAATAATGGCCTACGTGAGTAGGTGAAGAAGAGAGGTTGTGGGTGGGTGGGACGAACATTGGTACTGTAGTACGTGCGTACTGCAGGGCGGGTGAAGGAGAAGTGAGGCCGGGGTCTGGACCGGGCTGTACCACGTGACTGCGTGGTAAGTGTGAGAGCCGCGAGGGGGCAGGAGGGGCGCCCGTGAGGCCCGGTAGAGGGGGACACCGGGGGGAGCAATGACTACCCCTGAGCAAAGCCCATGAGTAACCCATTACCCTTATCCCCGGATGAAAGTAGAGAAGCAGTAGCTGGGAGTATAAAATTTTATTTAATTTTATGTAGTAAAATGCAGTAAAATATTTATGGCGACCTTACTGGACGACATATTAAAATGTAATGTGGATATGAAGGTAAGTAAAAGTAGATAAATGATAATTGACGGTAGAATGGATGTCAATTATTAAAATATTGAAATAAGATATACAATAGAGTTGTATAGATAATACAATGTAATTGTATAATATAATGAAATAATGCCAAAAAGGCCAGTAAAAGGTGAGGGGGGGTGGGGGAAAATTATGAATGTTTGTTTAGGGACCGGATTAGAGCAAGGTTAACGGCCTTTGCATCAGTGTCCTTGATGTAATGTCGGTGGGAATTAGACCTCCAGCCGCCATAGCGCTGGATGGATAGCTCAGGCATACCCGCCTGGTATGCCTGAGTGGCGGCAGCCTTCCGGAGGCTGTGGAGGGTGTAGTCGGCAGGCTGATTAGCGGTGAGTAGCAGCGCTTTCCACTCCTTGCTCAGAGTTCTGGTCGTTATTACTTGGCCGTCTGCCAGGAGTAAGAACGGGTCCTCGGGGCTGGCCGTGGGGGCGGCCGCGATCATCTCCCTGACCGCCCGCACCGGACACGAGGACGGTTCGGCGGACGCCTGCAGGGTCACTGTCTTTTCCTCGCCCACCATCTGCATGTTCTTGGCCGCCTTGACGCGTATCGACACCTGTCTGGGCGTGACCACGACGTCTCGGCGTGACAGGTGTCGCGTCGGGTCAAACTTCGTCGCAGATGGTGGGGCGACCTCGCTCTGCCGCAGGGCCGCGTAAAATATCACCAGGATAGCTGCCCGCAGAGCGATGTGTAGGGGTGATCCGTCGAGGGCCTCGAGGGCAGCCCTGAGGACGTCCATCGGCACCGCCGGCTTGACGTTCGGTTGGTAGGTTTTGTTTCGCCTCATAGCCTCGAGTGCACGTCTCACCCTGAAATCCTCCGTCGGCGCGACGTCGCCCCCCGTCAGCCGTAGGTGCGACCGCACGTGTGATAGCTGGTTCGCGACCGTCGCCGGCGAGGGGGCGTGGTCCGCGACGTATTCGAGGAACGCCGTGGTAAAGCTGACGGTAGGTTTCTGGGGGTCGGCGCCCATCCGGCGGCAGAATGCGAGGTAGGTCGCGACGGCGCTGCGCTGGTTCGCGACCGTTCCGGGGGCACGCGCCTCGCATTGCCGAGCAGATGCCCTCGTCTGGAGCGATCGTAGCGCCGGATCTGCAGGTGAGACGTAACACAGGGTTGAACGAAACATGAGTACATGGCATGACCTCGACTAGGGAGTGGAATTTTATGTACCTAGAGGCCGTATCAAAGTCCCTCGAGGTTAGGTGTGCCCGGCTGAGCGCGTCGGCCACGGTATTGAGGGCACCCGGGATGTGTGTGTACACGAAGTCTACCTGTAGTCTGGCCTGCACCATCCAGGCTTGACGGGCACACTCGGCCAGGACGGGGTTCCGGGCGCGTCCCGACCGGAGTGCCTGGACGGTGCCCATATTATCACAGTAGACTTCCACCCGGGTGCCGCGGTCACGGTCGGTTAAGAACGTGCACATCGCGTATACCGTGTTGAGGGCCTCGAGCTCCGCGATGCAGGTAACAGGGTCGTTCACTGGACAGACGCGGCCGGAGTACGAGTAGGTCCCGTCTGTACCCCCGACGCCGGACAGGCACGCATCCATGATCAGGCACTTGGTCGGGGGGCCTCGGGGGATGAGGGCGTGGCCGTTCCAACCGTCGGCAAAGCGCAGGAACCATTCGAGGTCCTGCCGCATCTCGGAGTTGATGTTAATGTAGTACCCGCCCATCCCCCGGAGGGCCTCGAGCAGTTTACTCACAAAGGGGCGTGCCGGCCGGATACACTTGGCTACATGTAACACACGCCCCAGTATGGATTGCAGCTGGCGTTTGGTCAGTGACCGCTTCTGGGCGACCGCCCTCACGTGCTCCCGGACCTCGTGTAGCTTGTCCTCGGGGACGGAGAGCGACATGTCTATTGAATTGATCACGATACCGAGCCACGTGACCACCTGGCTGGGGGGCTGAGCCTTTTCTCGGGCCTCGGGGAGGCCCAGTTCCTCAAAGAGCCCTCGGGCTATGGCGAAGTCCGAGGCCGCCTTCTCCTCGTCGGGCGAGAGGATGATAAGGTCGTCCAGGTACATGGCGGCCTCGACCCCCTTCTGGCTCAGGATCTTAACTATTGCCTCTGCTACACACTGCATGTGGTAGGAGGAGGCACGGGCACCAAAGGGCATCGCCGTATCACAGTAGAATGCCTCCCCCCACGCAAAACAGAGCAACGGCCAGTCGAGGGGGTCGCAGCGGAAGTTCTTGTATGCCCGGGAGATATCGATGGTCGACATGAAACTCCCGGGCCCCGAGGCCACCAGGCGGCCGACGAACCCATCCACGGTCGGGAGGCCATGCTCCCGTTCCTCGCCGTAAACCGAGTTCTTGACGATATAGCCGTTGACACTGTCCTCCTTGGGGTAGGTCATATCGGTTATCACTCGGCGATCCGTGGTACCTCTCTTCTCACGTGTCATTAGAGGCGACACGTGACACCTTGGTAGGAAAGGGGGGGCCTCGAACGGCCCCATGAGGTTGCTGTACCCCTTCTCCTTCCTGATGAATTTATCTACCTGCTCCGGGTACCCTGTAGCACTGGGGTGGTTGGGTACCCCGCGGGTATCGCTTACCGGCCCGGCGTAACCCAGTGGGAAGCCGAACCTGATGAAATCGGTCAGTTCCTCACTGCCGGGGATCCCGGAGAGGTATCGGATCCAGACCGGGATGTTGAGGTCCGTGGGGATCTCGATACGGGCCCCGAGGGCGTTGGGTAGGCCCGTGCGCCTCACAACATCATAGATGTGGGCGTGGTCCGGCGGCCCATGTGCTGCGAACTGCGGCCAGTTAGTCCTCCTGTGTCCGGCGAACGCCTCGGGGTCGGTCCGGACTCCGGCGACCGGTATCCCGGTCTCACAGAACTTCCTCACGGCAGCGAAGTCGATGGGACTGGGTTCGCGGCCGTCCTCCCGGGGCAATTGCCGAGCCAATTGCTCCGCCTCCCCGCTAACACTACCACAGGCGGGAGTGTATTCCTTGGTGGGCGGGGCTGCACGCTCCGTGCTTCCCCCCACGTGCGCGGCACGCGGTGTTGTTGTCACGTGGGGGGTGACGTCATCACTCCTGCACTCTTTGATCGTGTCCCCCTTGCCGAGTGCACTCGTACCGAGGCCGAGGGGTGCGTCTCGCGCCACGCTCACTCGCGGGGCGCGTCCGGTCCGTTTTTTGAAGCCGTCCCGTGTTGTTTCTGCACTCCTAGTTCGGTGGGGCGGACCGTGTGTCCGGCGTGTGGCGTCCTTCGTGGGCCGGGTGCGGATGTTGGTGCAGCGTTGTCATAACCCGCACCATACACGAGTTTCCTGTTGCACGCGTGTATAGAGTGTGTGCACATCCGCCCCACCGAATCGCAGAACGAACAAACATGAACCCATTTGACCTGCCCGTCCTGATGTCCGTTCCGTAGGCGACAACCTCGCTCCGAGTTGTACGCCCGGCAGGGGAGCTCTTGGGCCCCGTCCCTTCCTCCGTCTTGACCGTTAGGGGCGCTGGTGGCGGCCGTCATGGCTATGCGTACGCGTTCGTCTTGAATGCGCACGTGGTCGGACCAGTACACACGGCCGGCCTCAACCTGATCGAATATGTAGTTGGACCACCTCCTAACGGCGGGCCACGGCCGTGTCTGGGCGTCCACCGTTACCTGCGAGAGGTGCCTGTACATGTCTCGGCGGTCGCCCTCGTGTATCGCCCGCTCGTCCTCCATCATCAGTAAGAACGCGCTCACATACTCCATGGGGGCCAGGCTTCCCCTAACCTCGAGCTTTTGTGACATGGTATACAGGCCCTCGCGTTCTACATACATGTACGGCTTAGAAATCAGTTTATGTACGGTCAAGTCAGATGAAAACCTACCGGCCGTGCGGTCATGCCGAATGCCCTCGCGGTCGATCTCTCGCTGGAGCAGTTCCTCACTCAGGTAGCGTTCCCTGAGTTGTCTGGGTGCGGGCAGCCTCGACGTCTGGTCCTGGGCCCAGTCTCTTGTCCGGTCCTCGGCCGTGGAGCGTGCCTCTCAGACCGTCGGTTGTGTAGCCCTGGTCGGCGACCGTTGTCGTGCCATCGCCTGCATCGTCTGAAACATACTATCCATCGTCCTTCCCATCTTTTCCATGTTAGACTCGAGCTTCGAGATTCTAGCCGTTTTTACCGTGCGCCCGCTGTCCGAGACCGACTCGATGTTCTCGTTGGACTCGGCCGTTTCCTGGAGAGTGGCCTCCGATTCCGCCGCGGACTCCGTCGGCTTCGATGTGCTGGGCACCGGGGTATTCCTCGTCGTAGGACCCATTTCTCCTTTCACTGTACCGTATCGCGTGTATGGGGGTGCTAGCCTGTACTCGGGGAGTATGAGGCGAAGCACGTGGCCAAGAAACGAAAATTGGTACTGTAGTACGTGCGTACTGCAGGGCGGGTGAAGGAGAAGTGAGGCCGGGGTCTGGACCGGGCTGTACCACGTGACTGCGTGGTAAGTGTGAGAGCCGCGAGTGTTGTTGTCACGTGGGGGGTGACGTCATCACTCCTGCACTCTTTGAGCGTGTCCCCCTTGCCGAGTGCACTCGTACCGAGGCCGAGGGGTGCGTCTCGCGCCACGCTCACTCGCGGGGCGCGTCCGGTCCGTTTTTTGAAGCCGTCCCGTGTTGTTTCTGCACTCCTAGTTCGGTGGGGCGGACCGTGTGTCCGGCGTGCGGCGTCCTTCGTGGGCCGGGTGCGGATGTTGGTGCAGCGTTGTCATAACCCGCACCATACATGAGTTTCCTGTTGCACGCGTGTATAGAGTGTGTGCACATCCGCCCCACCGAATCGCAGAACGAACAAACATGAACCCATTTGACCTGCCCGTCCTGATGTCCGTTCCGTAGGCGACAACCTCGCTCCGAGTTGTACGCCCGGCAGGGGAGCTCTTGGGCCCCGTCCCTTCCTCCGTCTTGACCGTTAGGGGCGCTGGTGGCGGCCGTCATGGCTATGCGTACGCGGTCGATCTCTCGCTGGAGCAGTTCCTCACTCAGGTAGCGTTCCCTGAGTTGTCTGGGTGCGGGCAGCCTCGACGTCTGGTCCTGGGCCCAGTCTCTTGTCCGGTCCTCGGCCGTGGAGCGTGCCTCTCGGACCGTCGGTTGTGTAGCCCTGGTCGGCGACCGTTGTCGTGCCATCGCCTGCATCGTCTGAAACATACTATCCATCGTCCTTCCCATCTTTTCCATGTTAGACTCGAGCTTCGAGATTCTAGCCGTTTTTACCGTGCGCCCGCTGTCCGAGACCGACTCGATGTTCTCGTTGGACTCGGCCGTTTCCTGGAGAGTGGCCTCCGATTCCGCCGCGGACTCCGTCGGCTTCGATGTGCTGGGCACCGGGGTATTCCTCGTCGTAGGACCCATTTCTCCTTTCACTGTACCGTATCGCGTGTATGGGGGTGCTAGCCTGTACTCGGGGAGTATGAGGCGAAGCACGTGGCCAAGAAACGAAAATTGGTACTGTAGTACGTGCGTACTGCAGGGCGGGTGAAGGAGAAGTGAGGCCGGGGTCTGGACCGGGCTGTACCACGTGACTGCGTGGTAAGTGTGAGAGCCGCGAGGGGGCAGGAGGGGCGCCCGTGAGGCGCGGTAGAGGGGGACACCGGGGGGAGCAATGACTACCCCTGAGCAAAGCCCATGAGTAACCCATTATTGTACTCACAAAGGTGTTCATACTTAGGCTTAGTTCTTTTCAGAATTCTACTTTTATCTTCACAATCCCTCAAAAGGTTTATGCCAAAGAAGGGGATGGGGAAATGCTTTTCTGCCATAGCAAATTCTAAGAAAAATACTCTATTTGAATAAAGTGTGCTTTATTTTATAGAGTGATATTTGGTGTTTCCATCAACCATTTCCAATTGTTTAGCCTTATATAGTACTTAACCAATTCCTCAGCATTGGTTGGCATATGAAACTCTGTCTCACTTCTATTCCATCAGTTATCTCTATGTTTGTATGAAAGATAGGCTCTGGTAAATAAGATCTCCTTTTAGATAAAATATTCTGTAGTATTTTAAGAGCTAAAGTGCAAACAATAGTAGTTCTTGTCACTCTCATTCGACAAACTATATTACTGGAGAGAAAATAACATTTTGTTTTGTTGGTTGACACATATGGTAAGATCAATTGTAATGAATGACATATATGGTAACATCAATGGTAAACATGGTTAGGTGAGGCCTAAATGAATATATTTGAAAAGATACAATGTGATATGAGTATCTAGTTTGAGAGTCTCTATCCTTGTGGGTGTGGGTGGGTGGGAAACTTAAACGCGGCATCAGCGAGCTGGTTGCTGGTTGCTGGTTGGTGATGACGTCACACTTAGGAGATGGTTCTCAGATGCCCGATAGGTGGCAGGGTGGATAATATAGTCCGAATTACTATTTAATTTCTAATTATCTCCAATTTGAGAGTCTCTCCACTGGATACATGAATTACTCCTTAGAGGTCTTTCATTAATGGACATTTTAGGACAAGGCTTGCTTTTTTCATTTTATATTGGACTACTGAGTTAACTTTCAAGAATTTTAAGCAAGGTCAACCAAACTCTCTGAAATTGTGTGTAATGTGTATGGACCTTTTGTTCTTAAATGATCTCCTATTTCATCTGTATTCGCCCTGGCAAAAAGACTTCTGGATGTATATTAGGTATTTTAGAAATTACAAAGGTGGCAACATTTTCTGAATATAAGATAACGGTCAATCAGTTTGGCAAAAGATAAGCCAACTTAAGTATGAGTCATACAATAAGAATTTTTTAAAAAACAGACCAAAAAAGGGAGCAAGACCCACTTCAGGTAACGAGACTTTGTTCACTTTGCAAGATGATCGGTTTTATTATACAAAATGTACATGATAAAACATAACGCTAGAAGCTTTGTAAAATGTTTGGACAATCTTACCATGATTTCGATCTCCGTGGCCGTATTCTCTGCGTAATTGAAGGGTAGTAATACTCCAAGAGATAGCTACCGCGACGTTTGTGATATTTCGGTACTATTTTTCTAGCCAAAAAGCCGTATCCTATACTGAGTAGTCTATGGCTTCCGCATCCTTAAATCAGTAGGCTTTAAGGTTTATTATAGATATTATTTACTAGGTTCATAATACACAATATTAACCTGCTGCGAGGAAGAGACGATTGCCGCAAATCTTTTTACATCATTCCTTGATGCTTCCAGGACCTTTTTCCATATTCTCATAGGAAATTACGACTCTCTATGTTTATTATGGCAGGTTTGTGTTAGGCGAATTGTAACCAGAAATGCAGAAATACAGGGAAAAACCGGGAAAACTCTGCTATAACTGTGTGGGTTCTCAATACGAGGTTTGACTAAAACATATTGACCTCCAATAACTCATTAAAATTCGGGAAAGCTTGATATGTGTAAGTTTTGCCTGAATTGTGTTCGCTGTGAACTTGGAGTATTGCTAATTGTTTTCGATGTATGGCGGAAGCTTCATTTCCGGGAAAGAAGCCACATTCTGTCATAATAGTATATAGAAAGTACTCTTCGACGCCTTGCAGAGGCAGGTCGAGGAGATGAAGTCAGCCGTTCTGGGGTTCATCGCTAAACAAAGCTCTGAAAGGGGGAAAAACGTTACAGTCACCGCAAGCCATTTACCTCAACACTTACTGATGCTTCACACTGTCAAAATTTCCCATTGATGTCACTGGAAATCCTGCAAACATACAAGATGGTGCCGCAACCAGGGCCCCGATCCTGGTCTCAGCAAGTGCCGGAAAACCGACGGACTTTGTGACGTCATATCTAGCGTGCCGCCCAGGTGCCGTGGAACAGAGAGGCGCAGCCTCCACACCTTATCAAGATGAAGCGCTCGATGAACAGATCCAGCCCTTACTTCACCACCCCAGCCATGTTTTACGGCCGGTAAACGGTAAGCGTTATCAACCATTCCAATATGTGTTTAGAGGTTTGAAGAAAGAAAAAATGTCCCTGGGTTCCCTAAATATTCAAGAATACATCTGGGGTATCTCCTGAATGATAGACGATACAGACACTGATACCTCCATCAAGCCCTCCCTCCTACAACACCTCTGCAAGGTAGTGGAGGACTCACTGGATTACAAGTTCAGTTCAGTCAGGAGGTGGAGCGAGGAGGTCTTGGTGAGTGTTGAAGAGGGACGTTTCCAGGACAGATGAGGCAGTGATAGTCAGATGCAACACTTGCGGACGGCTATCTTCCGTTCAGAGAGAGCTCGCATTGCCAAAGCTGACACAGAGTCCACCAAGTGCGGCAAGTCAAAACAAGCAATCAGCCACCCTCCTTGCCAGGACTTCAATTCCGCGAAGGGGTGTTCCACTACCCCCCCTACCAAGTCAATGGGGGTATGCTGGTCAGTCACACCTGCAAGAACTACTACTCAGTGCTCGGCCTCCACCACCCCTATGTGATGAAGGAGTGTCGCATCAACCACTGCCACAAGAGCACCACCGCACCAAACACACTGGGGCCACGCCTCTTAGGCCTGAGGCAGGCCGGGCACCTGCCACTACTGCTGTCTCTACTGACTGAGGTGCCCTCAGAGGTTAACTTCGATGACTGTGTGTGCTTTAATGATCCCAGGGTGGACAACCCAACTAAGGATCATATCGGTCATATCAAGAAGGTCGCAACAACATCAGATTCACCAGTTGCACGCCCCTCCCTCGCTTATGTATGCTGGGTTAAACTCCTGGATTTTGCTAAAGCCTATACAGCTGTCATTGAGGCTGCAAATTATAATTTCTGTGGGGCTCAGCACCCTGTTAATTCCGCTATCAATGTCGACGAGTGGGAAAAACATCTCTAGGGTTATCAAGACTATGAGCTCTGCAAATTCCTTAGGTACGGGTTGCCAATTAGCTATGACGCCTCCAGCTGGCCGACCCCTACCTTCGCCAACCACCACAGGGCCCACACTTACCCAGGCGCTCTGGACGTTTTCACAGCCAGAGTTATCACATGGTGCCGTCCTCCGGCCACTCTGTTCCCTCCCGTTTGGAGGTCGTACTCAGGTCTCCCCCCTCTTGAAGAGGGAAAAGAAGAATTCTGACACATGACACGTTATAATCGACCTCTCTTTTCCCCCAGGTAATTACGTCAACGATGGAATTGCTGAGGGAGTTTACCCTCCCCACCATCAGAGACCTCCTCACCGAAGTCACAATCGCAGGGAGGGGTCGTGGCTCTGGGCCGCTGACCTCAGCAGGGCCTACCGCCAACTCAGACTCGACCCAGGCGACACCCTGTTCACGTGCTTCGCTGTAAGGGAAAGTTTCTACATCAGCCTTTGCCCGGCCTTTGGCTGTAGGACTTCGTCAATAACCTGCCAACATGTGGCACTGTCATCTATATCCTCCAATCCCAGGGCATTATCGCCCTGGCCTATCTGGACGACCACTATGTGCAGAATCTAAAATACTGTAATGCTTAATATGGCATCTCCATGAGATGACATCGTATTGCTTGGATCTCTGCTCCAAAAGTAGTATGTACATAGTGTTGCAATTGCTCTGTATTCATGAAGTCGGTATCGATTGTCTAGAGTGGTGATACAGAACATGATACTAAATAGAGCCAGTCCTATAAAACCAACTACCTGAACATCCTCCTCCGGTGTAAGTAATTTCACACCTAGCCTACCGCGCAATATTAATATCCAACAAAGCAAATGATAAATAAGTGCCGAGGTTTGTGTACGTCTACAGTCACCACATGTCGTTTCATACACAAAGGTTGCATCCTCTCATGAGGCACAGTTTTATTTTTCTCATTACTTTTTTCCCTTGTCGAATCGCTATCTTTCAAACACGGTTCGTATCACGGGGTCTGTAAGGTTTTCCCTTTGGGATACGCTGAAATTATCTGACATTGCCAAGACTCACATCGCTTTACTGCCTTTTTTGAAGGCTTTTCAATTCCTTCATACTGTGAGATGGACGTTTCACTTCACGTAGAACGTGACGGATGATATTTGAATGCAGCAGTGTTTGCCTGCAAGAAATAGATAGAAAGACACGTGCAGAAAAAACAGGCCTTGCAGAAATCTCTTTTCTATGGATCCGACCGGAATGAAATACCCAAAGCCTGGTGGGACTCAAAGCATTATAATATTTATACAACTATAGAATCACTTATTAAAGAGATTTGGGTTTTAAAGCGCTGGGATAATGTATGAGTTCATGAACCCGATTCAAGATATCATATATTGCACTTATTAATGATTATTTAATGTGCATATAACCTACAATATAAAAAAAAATCAATGATTGATAATTACAGACTTCCTTGAATAGAATTTCAAATAGACTTTTTGTAAGTGACCTAATTTGGCTTATGTTGGATTAATCATATCTCTGCACCTGAAGCTCATATGATGTATTCGCGTTGGCCTGCAACAGCATTGTAGGTGACAATACGTAGTACGAATATGCATCGTGATAGGTCTGTGTAAGTATTGGTTATTCTGATGTAAAACGGGAATAGACCTCTAGCGATATTGATACCTACACGTTCAATCTCATGGTGTCTCTTTCAGTTCTAGCCTTTATATGACTTCATAGATATAGATATCGACTAACGCTCGTGCACCTCTCATACGCTTGCATGAATTTGATACTAGAACATATCGCTTGTGATAAAGATTGACGTTTCGTAGCATGTTTGCTGATGTCGACATTTTCTCGTGAACATTTACAACTACTACAATTCAATAAAACAGGAAAAGTTGCTGTAACCGATTACAAGGTTTATGTGCTGGAGAGATGTATAGGAAAGAAAAGGAATACGTCCTGGCAAATTATATACCTGTACGTGAGTGTTTATTGCAACCAAATCATTTATACCAAAGCTTCATTGCATATGTCATTAATTGAAAGTTACAGTTATTATTTTGATAAAATATAGATAATAAGAATCATCGGAGAGAATATCTTTCTGAAAGAAATGAAGTCCGTGTCTGGCTTAGTTCCACACTGAAATCTAACTGAAAGGCTCAGCAGATCCTGTGTAAATGAGAGGTTGTCGGGTACCGGATGCACGTGACTCGTTCTTCCGGTGCGATGTCATTAGAACTCTCCAGTGGTAGAGGCGTTTGAGGTCCTACATAAAAGATCTGCATGTGTTTTTTTCACAGGCCATTGATTCGCAGACGGGTTGTAGAGATTCACTCTGCTGCAACTTAATAATCCTTGCCTGGGGGGAAATAGGCTCATCCTCCGAGCCTAAGGGTGGCTGTGAGGGGGTGGGGGAGACATCTGTAGGTTGTAAGGGAGATGGTTAGTTAGTTGGGTCAATGTACTACTGATTCGGCTTCGGGCGTGGGCATTTGTGTCCTTGATCCAGGACAGACTCTCAGAACACATGGTGAAGCAGAGGATCATGTTATCTTCGATGGAGTTCAAATCGATAGGCAAAGTGTTGATTTTGGAAGGCGCGCCTGATTTCATAGGTTGCACCAATTCACCTAGGGGTACTTGGGGAATTGCTTCCGAAGGAATTGGCTGGGTTTTCTGACATTATCAGAATGGTTGTCAGAGGATCATATCTTCATTGATCGGTTCAGTTCGAATCATAGAGTTGGATAGGAGGATGCACCGATTTTATATCATAGGCATAGAAATTTAGGAAAATATTCAACGTGATGCTCCACTTCGATCGTGGTTTCTTGTCTTCCATGATATGTTTTAACTTGATCTACCGGTGTTCTTAATTTATCATTAGTGTGTCGGATTTTTTTTTTTAATTTCCCCTTTTTTTTAATTATTATTTTTCCTTTCTTGGTGAAGGGTGCCGGGGGGCACTTAGGAGAAACCAAACGAGAGTTAGTCGTATTGTTGTTTATCACACGACAGCAATGTCGTGTATTACTGCACGAGGTGAAGCCGAGTGCAGTGATGCGCAACATTCCCGGAGTGCGATAAACAACACAACTAAGTCGAGTTTGGTTTAGAATTTATCCTACCCCGTCTAAAATACTTCAGCGATAATCAGTGATAATCATTGGTCGCTTTTCAAATGACGTCATTTGTCAACTGTATCCCACTAGAGCGATAAATTTCATTTTCCTGCACCATAGACCAAATACAGCCCGCTAATAATAAGCCTATGGAGTTTTTATTAGGGGTAGGATAAATGATGATATACTTCAACGGTTTGAAAAAACATTTATTGGAGAGGATCTTGTTATAAAAAATATAATCTCCGCTGACCTTTACCTTTGGCCTTTCACTTAAAGATAATAGATTTCTTCCTATACCTGCATTCATTCATACTCGGAATGACACGCAGGTATGTCGGTAGTGCTCAGGAAGAAGTAGAAATATTTTCATGTAAAATATCCTCAGCTCTAGAGACTGAGAAAACATGAAAAACACATCAATGGGGAGGTTCAAACCACGATTTTTATGGCATAAAGGAGGCTCAACTTACACACTCTATGCGTAATTTGCTAAACTGGAAATGAAATCAAGGATGTAAAAGTGGAAAAGTCGGAAACTACCAGCTCTTAAAACGTGAATCTTTCGCAGCGACCAAGAGTATTACGTCTTCTGACAGGTCTAGTGCAGTGCTTCAGAATTAGGGCTAATAGATTAACGTTCCCTATTGACGCATTTAAGTCATTTAAAGAAGTGTTGATGTTGAAACGTGGAGACTCAGATTTTAAGGAGAGGGAATTTGACACATAAGTTCCAAAGGTTCTATTAGACATAATAAACATGGTAGCTTAAAAAATACCTTTCCCAAGCTGAATCTACGAGGATTAGAAGCATCAGTCCCAGATTGCCGAGTTCTAAGGGAAATGCCACTAAAATGTCCTCAGTTCACTTATAAAACCTGTAGGATATAGGCGCCAGGAAGCGAAGAGCACAACAGATAAACGCAGGCCGGGAAATGTTGTCAGTGTTTAGACACACGGAGTCCACCGATGATAGATCCCCCTGCGGCTGGGCTCATTACACCGCGCTACTGGCACTGCTCAGCGCCACTAGGGGCAGGACTGTAGCCTGTCTGTGTCGTCCCACTTAGAGTGAATCAGAGCTGCTCTACCTCCGGGAGGTCCCAGGAGGCTCTGTCTAAGCTACTCCATTGAGCACTACACAGCAAGGCGACTGTATTCTATCCACCAAATAACTTTTTTAACTGTTCCTGCATACTGGGAAGTATTGTCACATTTTTTATGTTTTAGTGCCAAAAACGGTCGAAAGCGATAACAGAGAAGTTTTTATTGTAGCTTCCTTTCTCATATTCGTATTTCCGTCTTTTCTCTCGCCTTTATCCCTGTTTGTAACAAATCCTGACATATTTAAAGACATATATCATCTAGTAATAGAGAATATGAGGTTATATGGTACATTTAGTCCTTGCAATATATATGTTGCAATTCCTCTTAGCTAATGGTGTTATAGCATGATATTGCAGTAAATAACATGGGTAATCAGAACATGAGATAATCTGTTCTTTATTGATCTCTCGAGACACACCATGATATTATCCCTATGTTTCCATTTTATCAACGTCTAGAGCTCATGCATGGAAACACGGACTATAGAACACTATATACACAAATGTTCGGGCTTCCCGGCAGGCAGACGGCCAGACACACTTCCTCAGAAAAGCACAGCAAATTCAGCATTTGATTCTGATTGTAGACGTCTGTAATGAGAGGTCATGGCGAGCTCTGACCTCCCAACAAGAAAATGGCGCCAGTTCACGTGACCTCAGACACCGACACACGTGACAATTACATGGTTAGGCCACGTGACGTCTGGTTGCCATGGTAACTAGACGCTAACAATGGTTGGAGGTAAAACATGGATCGTGTAGGTGTCGCCGAGCATCTCGTCTCGTTACTGTAATTGGAGTGTAGCGTCTAAGCTTGTCAGGGTCAAACTACGTAACGAGGACCGTAAATATATTATGACTCTATGATGAATACATGTAGAGCATCGCATATCACATACAAGTAAGACACTTGTTGGAAGTAATGTTCTTTTCTACTTGAGAATCCTAAGACTTTATGTTCTGTTTAAGTCTCAAAGCCACGTTTTCTAATAAAAAGAATCAGAGGCGCAATCAAAATTGCACTCGTTTATAATGATAAAGCCAGTACGTTGTACAGCTAGGTGATCTGTAGGAAACCTTAAGAAATGTAAAAGAAATACAGACCAGACTGAAGGTTCAATGGTGGAGACATTACGTGGCATACAATATGCATATATGCGTTGGTTTGAAGGGTGACAAGAAAGGATAGTCATTGCCATTGTTAATTGTTAATGGCTTTCAGTCGATTCTTACCCCGTGGAGCCACATTTCCACTCCTCCGTGCTGCCATGGCACCTACCCTTGGTCAATGAATATGATACAACTTCTGTAGAATATATGTATGGACGAGCGATCTGCTTAACACTTACCACACCCCAACAGGAATGCGGAAAACCCAGGAAAAAAGGAGAGAAATTTGTTTACATCTGTAGAATATATGCCCTCTTTCCCCTCCACCATCCACCAATGCCTAGGTTGTCTTCGTATGGCTCTGACATTTCTATTGAAGAAAAATGTTGTACACATTGAATCAATTAAAGATCATTTAAAAGAAGGTTTTAAGCTTCGATATTATACTTAATAAAAATAAATAAGTCAACCCCATCATGCTATCATGGATCGATACGAATCTTAAGTTCCCTTCAAAATTATAACGAATTTTCTTTTTCGGATCTAATATTTAAGTAAAATGAAGACTGCTTGTCAATTAGGAGGCAGGCCCCAAACAAGACGTTGGTTCTACGGTACGATAGTATTAGGTCTAGGTCTAGGTCCTCGGAAGCCCTTCGTTTTCTAGTCTGAGTCATAGTGAGGGTCGATTGAACTCGGTAATTGTGACGGAGCTGTTGTCTTGATCCTACTAGCAGGTCTGGGAGGTCAGGAAGCCAGTAAGTGTAGCTGGGGCTAAAGATGGGGAACCTCTGATAATCAATGTATCATTACTTTGATGAACCAAGGTATTGCATTGAGATCTATGATAAACATCTATTTTGCTTAATTAAAACCAATGTTCTAACACAGATTATACCTGATGTATATACGTCAGTGTCTTTAACTAATCAATATAGATCCTTGAAATACAACAAATACTTAAATAGGTTTGTTTTTGTTTTAGTTACTTTATTTCAATTTCTCCTGCGAGAGGAGTTCTTCCAATTGAGAGACCGGTATTTCGCAGTAATTAGGCGCGGTTAAGGAATTTAACTCTCTGTCAACAGTCTGTCTTTAAAGGGATCCATTACCTCAGTGTTATGCCTGGTAGAATTAAGAACAACAGTATGATATAGAACTAAAAGCATATTGTTCTATGCCATAACTAGTGTTTAATATTTCAGGAAAGATGTGGGTACAGGCATGGCGTGACTATAATGCAAGGCTTGGATTGTGTCACTGACATCCATAAAGCCATTTTCCATTGGCCGATTATCCAGCACAGATCTTCAGTCCGGAACCATCGATCGATTTTTGTGGTATACCGACTCCAGATGCGTGATCGGAAACAGGCCATGTAGAGAAATGTCATAAAGCCGCCGACCGACAGAATCAAAACACTTTAATTTCATCAGAAAGGTCCAGGTTTTAGGAAGTGTCATAAAGCCGCCGATCGACAGAATCAAAACACTTTAATTTCATCAGAGAGGTCCAGGTTTTAGGAAGAAATCTAAATAAGTATGGAATTATAAAATGCAGTAAAAAAACAGGGCATTCACAGCACCCACACAGAATATTTGATACCGACGTGCAGTCGGTTGCACCACTGACAGACTTTAATAAAGGGAATTTAATTAATCAGTGCCAATGGAAAATAGCTATACATAAAGCCCATATCTATTGGCCGAATATTCCGCACCGATGCGCAGTCGGGACCCACTGAGACAAGACAGGTAAATAGGAACAACCTGGTACTTGATATGGTCAAAGACTTTTTTTATACAATATTGCAACCACCAGCACCATAGTGATCCTCATGTTCTTAGTGCAAAAATTGAATAGGTATGGACCCAGGAAATTCAGTAGATAAAATGCATTCTCTGCACCGATACCAATTCTTCATTATCCAGAAACAGTAGGTGGCCAGCACCGATATATATTTAGGGCCTCTCAAAAAGTCAGTGCCAGATACGTTGGCCAATGGAAAGGAGCTTTATAGTCAGCAGAAGTTCATTCTATCATTATGGCACATATACATCGGTGGTCGTGTCGGAGTATTTCTGATGCCACTATAAAGGGAAGTAAAGACTATATTGTTATGTGATTGTGTGCGAATGTCTCACAGCTACTTGCCAGTTATATATATGTTTAATTTTTCACGGAGTGACAAATTGATATATAGTTTATCCCTCCGTACCACGTGACTTACTATCATTGAAAACAATAACGAGGCAGAAAGGATGGGAGAGAGATATCTGTTTCTTTGTACGACCCAAACCCGTTTTCAGCTACTATAGCGAGCAGTGATATTTCACCAATAACATCGATGTATCTTTAAATTCGCTAATCATTGAAAAAGAAAATAAAGCGAAATTATTCGTCGAAATAGGAATTTTTCTTTGGTGTAAACCCCCTGATTCCATTATGTTTTTTGTTTTTTTTACAGAAGATGTAATTCAACTGGCCTGGGTCCACGTCCACACGTCATGGCTGGGGAGTAGGTAATAACATTTTCTCTCTCTCCTTTACATCTATTTCCATCCATCTCTATAAGCTAACGCGTTGAGACTATCGATTGGTCGTGGCTGCACCTCACTTAAGCCTCAGCAACAGCAGTAAGGAGAGACCCAACTCCGGGCTCAGTGATCTACGCCATGTGCCAAGGGCCGTAACGCCGCCCCCAAGCGTGCTAAAGTTGCGAAGTGAGCTGCTGCAAAGTTTTTAGCAGGATTTGATACCATCCATCTAAAGTGGACGGCTATCAGGTTAGAGCGGGCGGGTGGGTCGGTGAAGGCGATCAGAGCTAGATCTATTAAAGGGCAGAGATGAAACCAGTTTTACACAGTGTGACTCGAAGGTCTGCGATCTGACATGACCAGATGCAACCCAGGGGTAGTTTTATGCTAGATAGACTTTAGATTCGCGGTTATACGAACCTTATGGATGGCCGTTATGAGAAAGTTGAAAATTATAGATTAGGGAACCCAATACAAACCGATATTTTTTCATTTCATTTATCAGGATGATTCAGATATTAAATTGACTTGTCATTATATACTATGCATATTTAGAATGGAAATTCGAACAGTCAATAGGTGAGGCCAGCGGAAAGTAAGATATGGCTCGTTTCGTATATTAGAGTTGGCTCTGTAGTGGAAGCCAGTTGTGGTTAAAGCCAAGAGTGATGCAAGGACAACACATGTGCAAATAAGTCAGACAATTAGAACGTAGACCAATTTAAATATTTAAAATCACAAATGCCGTTTTTAATAAGCTTACCTTTTGAATATCAGAATCAATGTGGACAGAAATAGTTCCAGTATGAAATGAAAAACAGAAAACAAAGCATATGGAGTGCTTACAATTCAATATGACCTCAGCAAGATAAAGTTTTAATGATAAATACAAAAATATTAGATTACTAAATTAGTAGGAATGAATCGTATTCGTATGTACCATGCGACGTAAGACGTTGCGAGCAGTCTATGGAAACCCGCATTATCGCCCACAGACTGACGGTCATGCGAGGAAATCGCTAAGTGGTCCCAGGGGGCACTGACTTCTACTCACTGCCGGGACTTGTTGCTTGTTAATCCATACTGATACTAGACCGGGTATTCTCCAAGCCGAGTCTCTGCACCGACCAGACCGTGAGAGATATGCCAGGAGGGCTGTGCACCACGCATTTACAAGGGGCCGCTCAATAAATGGCCCCTGTCCTTCCCTAACGGGAGACGCCGTTTAGGTGGCCGACTTCTGAACTCCAGGCTTAACTGTGGAGTGCAGTGACGGGTTATGGCGAAATCACGTGGTGAAAACTCCGAGGTATGGCTCATTACTTCTCAGAAAGACTACGCTTCTGAGGCATCATTTCGTGCGCAAAAATATTTTGCTAATATATGGCTTCTCCGTTTTCAAATATCGAAATATAAGAGAATATAAGTTGCAGAATAAAATGATGAGTTCCTTGCATAAAGCGGTCTTACTTTCAGTCTCATTACTATCACCGTAACTGATCTGCTTGAAAGGGATATGATAGTCTCTTCCTAGTAAATAATTATTTCTGATTAAATGTTAAGGTCATAGCCGTAAGTTCCCCTCTACCATTGTGTGTATTCATACGAATTTTAAGCTGTAAATTTTATACTAATGGCCTGAGAAGCGACCTTAGTGTCTTATCTTCAGTAAGATAAGACACTAACAGAGCATTCAAATCACGCAGCTAATAGAATATTGATGCAAATAATAAACATAATCCTAGCAAATGAGGAAAAAAGATTACGTTATAAAAATAACCACGCGAAATTAACTTGACCGTCTCTATGGGTAGCACGGATGGTCTATTGACCGTCTCCAAGGTAACCATGGGAACCACTTTGGCTAGTGACCAGGTCACGTGTGTCCATGCTTGCATCTGATTGGTTGATGCCTGTCTCTCAGTGGGCAGACAAGTCGATGCACCACTAACTGACACGACTACATTAACCCTGTGACTTTCTATCCACTTTAGTAATGAGCAGTAAGTATCAGAGTAATGTCAAGTGACATGAGTCTATGAGAAACCAATATGGATAAATGCTGATGGACTATCCAGCAGATCGGCTTTCTTCCATAGCCATGTGCTGTCGACAGGCATTGTATGCTTTACAATATACAGTATGGTCTATCTCAGGCTTATATTTCTTTCCGAGTTCAGTTTTCCAAGCTTCAGAATGATAAACATTGTTCCTGACCTCTTTATATTTAGTATAAACCTACATTGTGGAGGTAAGAATCAATTTCATTATGACATGATTCGAGTTGAATTGAGTTCTGAAAAACACATCCTTTGATTTGATCGTATATCGAGTTCTCCTATTCCCTTGGAGAGCTTTCTGGATCTTGCGGCTGTATTGCTGGTTTTTAATACATTTTGAATTTTTTCTTGGAACAAGGTCACCCGCTCTCATAGACCATGCTGTCTGCTTGTATTTGTGTGCCAGGGTGCCTGTTTGGGACAATATTTGCCCCTCAGGCCAATATTCAATATATCATAATTTCTGAGTACTATCCTCAATATTTGTGTATTCTTCTTATGAAAGATACATAAACCTATATGGTAAATATCATAACTCATTTCTGGTATTTGTGGCTTCAAATAAGGCTTAGTCTCTGCGACTAATTCCTTGAGTGGAAAACACATGAAGTATTGCAGTTCGGTCAACCGGAAACATGTGCTCATGCGAGGTGGCAGTTGCATCAGTTTTGGATTAACACTATATGAGCTTATAATTTAAGGAGACACTGAAAGGTCAGTGAAGCTAATACAATACTAGAGGGAAAATATCTTCCGGTGAGCAAAAGTTCAAAATTACGAGGTAAGGCTTGCAAAAATTACTTTATAATAATTTTTCCAAACCTTACCGAGTAACTTTGACTTTTGCTTACCAGTACTTGGTTCCCCTATTCCTATATACCTTCAAATATCGATAAAAATGCTTGATTCTTTACCTGAAACACTTCCGAAGCAAATGGCTGTAATGTATCACGTGATCAGAGCGGGACGAAAACGTCAGAGCGGGACGAAAACATGAGAGCGGGACGAAAACGTCAAATTCGACACATAACTTATTTTTAATGCACCCCCCAGCAGCAGTATGTAACTCTAGTTAGTTCAATAATGGGTATATAGGAATAATGTTTTTCCCACTCACAATATACGTGATTTGTCTTTATATCCGATCAATAGATCCACTGCTTTGTACCTCCAATGTAGTTTCATTTCCTATTCCGGTGTATCATGTAATGGGGTTGGAGCAGAAATTAGAAAAACCAAGCGCAACGAATGGATTTTGGGGAGAGTGGATATTTCCTGAAGTAAAAACAACGAAAAAGAAAGCAGTCGATATCTACAAGCGGAACGCCGACACAGGACCCGTAAATCAAATCGATGACCTGAGACACCAGGCTGGCAATGATAATGTCCAAACCCAAAAAAATATGTCATGTTTGAACTTTGAGATGTTTTGGGTGGGGTCTAGATCAAGCTGAATCCTGCCAGATGAGGAGTTATTTCAGATCAAATATAAGCAGGAAATACAAAATTATTTGATAAGTATAGTATTTATTAACAAAGTATTACCCTACTTTTACCATACGAAGCATACGAATCAGGAATTGTCTAAGTATTATAGGATAAAGGACCAGGCGCCAAATGAAACACACAGGCCAGAAAAACTGCATCACCTATTTTACTATTCTGGGTACAATTCTATTGGAGTTTAATTGGAACTGGAAACAAAATAAGGATTCGATAATTCACAATTCTTCTCCTCATTCACCTCCAGTCTTCGGTGAACTGTTTTCCCAGATCGATTATCTTACAAGAAAGCAATGATCCATTTACACCTCATTAGTTTTGCAGCCTGGACACCAGGTGGCCACGCACTTCTTTTAACCACATGACACCACTGAACCATTAAATGTAAAAGAAGATGTCTCGAGCTGGAGTGAAAAAGCAGCTTCGTGTAGGCGGAAACTGCCAACTTAAGGTTGCTGGCACCGTTATAGGCCCGTTTCCATTCGCCGATGAAAGCAGTGTAGATTCCTAATAGTCCATTTCCATTGGTAATCACGGATATATACAGTCAGGAACCCCCGACGGATCTTTACCACTGCTGACGCATAATGTAAGTTGGCTATTAGGAGAACTCAAACAATTGTCCAATGGAAACCAGCCTTATGGATGCGGTTTCGTATAACAGCTAGGGGAAGCTCCATAGTCTTCTGTTTCTGCTTAATTCTCACCAATCTCGCTTTAACTTGCGAGAACACCCAAGTCACATCAGCGTTCCTGCTAAAACGACCTGTGGAGATTTTAAATGATGCGCTCCGAGGACATGAGAAGACCCAATGCATCCAAGCATCTAAAAGCTACCATTTGTACCTATCCTGCTGGCAGTATTCTTACCAGATGTGTTTCACAGGCGCGCCCCACTTACTTACTCAAAGCGAATCTAATTTGATATTTATTTGTTCAGCACCCATTATACATGGATACCTGTGACGAGGCGCTTCTGGAGTTATCAGCCATTCTCTAGACACAGGCTTGTCCTTGCTGGAGCACCTTTGAGCCACAGTAAAGGTTTGCTCAGCGCTTTGCCAGCTTTTGCCGTTTGTCTGATTCACTATGAACAGCCAGATGGTGAGACACTGTCCAGATCGATCGGTAAGAACCTTAAAGCCCCGTACCCACCTATGCGGAAAAATAAGCCGATGCAAAAAGGGCTGCGTCACAACGGCGTCAGATCACGGTAATACTTTTGTATCAACTAAAGTGTATTGACAATAGGTCCTGCTCGGCAGGCGAAATCGCTATACTATATAAGAGCATGTGTGTGAGGTGTGAGACCTAAGAAGCGTATGAGGCAGAGTACAGTGTCGACCTAGCGCACTTTGATGTTTAGTGCGGCCGATGGTGGAGAGGTGGCGCAGGGGTGCGCTAGTACAGAGGTGTTTCACCAGGGGGGGCAATGACCACCCCTGACCATAGGCCATGGGTAACCCATTACCCCAGATCCCAGGATAAAACAAGAGGAAAGCCGGAGTGGGCTAATAAAATTTTATTAAATTTTATAGTTCTTATTGATATTAATAAGGTTATACAATGAATATCAATAATAAGGATAAATGTATAATTGACATATGTATATTGTTGTCAATTATGAAAAGTTTATGATAACATAATAAAGTTATAATGTAATATTACATAGTTATGAGGAACATGTAATAATAAAATAATACAAATAGCCAAGAAGCCAATAGTTATAGGAAGAGGAGGGTTGGGCGAGAAATAAAAGTCACTTTCTGAAAGAAACAGACTGGATTAGAGACTTGTTGACTGTATTTTTGTCGGATACCTTGATGTACGCATGGTGTGCGTCCGATTTCCACCCCCCATACCTCTGGATTTGGAGTTCAGGAATTCCGGCCTGGAATGCCTGAGTGGCAGCGGCCTTCCTGAGGCTGTGGAGGGTGAATGTCTTAATAGGTTGACCTGTGGCCTGCAGAAGGCCGTTCCATTCCCTCGTCATCATACGAGACGTGATGGTCGTCCCATCGGGTAGGGTGAGGAACGGATCCTGTAGAGTAGCCGTAGGGGCCACCCGTAGCAGCTCTCGAGTCGCGTGTACGGGACAGAATCTGGTATCGTCCACGGCCTCTAGGCGCATCACCTTCTGCTCCCCTACGTGCTGGAGGTTTTTGGCTGCTTTGACGGTGACTGTCACGTGCCGTGCTCCGAGGAACATGTCCCCTCATGTCAGATGGCGTGCCGGGTCAAACGCGTGTGCCGATCGCGAGGCCAGCGAGAACGGCCCGGAACACATTCATCAGGACTGGCGCCTTTACATTCGGCACATAGTTCTTGTTCCTCCTCATCCCCTCGAGGGCACGTTTGACGGGATGATCCTCCGTCGGCCGAACGTCGCCCCCCGTAAGTCGCAGATGCGCACAGACGTTCAATATATGGTTCGCCACCGTAGCCGGCGAGGGGGCGTGGTCCGCCACGTACTCCATGTAGGATGTGATGAGGCTCATGGTCGGTGCCCCGGGGTCGACCATCATCCGGTTGCAAAACGTGAGGTATGTGGTCACTGCGGATCTCTGGTTTGCGAGTGTGCCTGGGGCACGCGCCTCTGACTGCCGGGCAGATGCCTTCGCTTGGAGTGAGAGAAGCGCCAGATCTGCAGAAGAGACGGAGTATTGGTACAAACGATGCATGAGTACATGGTACGATAGGATACAGTTTATGGAGGTGAATGAGCGTATCCGCCCTATCGTAGTCCGATGTTGATAGATGAGCCCTGCTCAAGGCATCTGCGATGACGTTTTGCACCCCGGGGATATCAAAAAACATAAAAGGTGACATAAAAGACGAGGTGCCTGCCTTCACGAGTTTGGCCACAAACTCGTCAACCGTTGGGAGGCCGTGATCTCGTTCCAGCCCGTAGACTGAGTTCTTAATAACGAACGAGTTCACGCTACGCTCCCGTGGGAAAGTCATGTCCGTTATGATTCGCCTATCATCCGTGACCCGCTTTTCCTGTGTCATTAGTGGCGACACGTGACACCACGGGGTGAAAGGCGGTTCGTCAAAAGGCCCCATCATATTTGTGAAGGATGCCTCTTGCTCCAGAAACTTCTCTACCTGACGTGGGTGGCCGGTCGCACTGGGGTGGTTGGCCACGCCCCTCGTGTCGCTCTCCGGCCCAAGGTATCCTAGGGGGAAGCCGTAGTGCAGGAACCCCAGGAGCTCCTCAGCCCCTGCCACACCCCCTAAGTAGCGATCCCAGGCCGGCAAGTGTATATCCGGGGCGACATGAATCTTCGCGCCGAGGGCGTTTGGCAGTCCCGTGTCGCGCACGGCCCGGTATATCTCCGCGTGGCTGCCGGCCCCTACAGCCGTGAAGTCCGGCCATGTCGCCCGGCGATGATCCCTGAAGGCGAACGGGTCTGTCCTGACCCCTTCCTGATGGACTACGGTTTAGAACACTTCTTTTAGTGCGTCGAAGCCCGGAGTGTTAGTCTCCTGGTGGCCAGCCGACGCAGTAACACTAACACCGGCCACGCAGCAAGACATCGAAGGGGCGGGGGAAACGTTGGTACTCTCCTCCGGGAGTGCATTCCCCGTGCCTTTGTTTATGTTTACCTCTCCACCTCGGCCACGTGCCGAGGCAGTCACATGAGGCATGACGTCACGTGTGGGGGCCGGCTTTGTTACATCACACACCGGGCCGCCGGCCCCCCTTTGATCCTCGTGTCACGCCTCGCTTAGTCGCGGGGCACGGCCTGCCCGTTTTTTTAAGTCGGCTGGTGTTGAAGCACACTCTGGGGTGCCGCCGGCTTCGTGGTGCTCAAGATAGCCATGAGATGTCAGAAAAAATCACCGAGATACGGAAAGGGGCCGCCCTCCAGATAATGAGGGAGACAGCCACCTGGCTTGCAAAGGAGGAAAAACGCAGCCGCACCCTAACGCAACAATGCCTCGACAACGTCAAGGAAGAGTTGTACGAAAGGGACACCAGAGACGAGGCTCACACCAAGGTGAAGAAACTAACAAAGTACCTGGACGTGAGATGGAGCAGGGAGAGAAAACAAACTGAGGTGGACCTAAAGAAGAAGATGGAACTCCTAGAGGAAACCAAACTAAAGGACAGTGACCTAGCATACCCATCACGCTACGTCAAGAAAGAAGCCCGCAAGGCAGCGGAGGCGGACAGCAGACGCTACAATGCACAGCCGAAGACCCGGCCCTTTAGAGCAGCCCCTCCAAGCGCAGCCACTGGAGCACGGGGGGGCACCCCGAAGGATGACCGACCTCCACACCGACCAAGGGAACGAGAGCATCATGCGACAGAACGCAGCATCCACTACCGACAGGATGCAAGATCGAGCCACAACCCCAACAAACAGAGTAGAGGAGGAAGAAGTCAACCGCCTGCCCAGTACCAACGATGAGAGAGATACTAGGCCAGACCAGAGGAAGGCGAGAGGAGAAGCAGAGACCGCAGGTACTAAACCCCGACGACGAACGAGGAGGAAAACACGACCGGCAGACCAACACGCCCAACAACAAAGCACAACGAGGTGCCACAACAGATGGACTCCTCTTGATACTCCGAACCATGAACGATGCAGACCAGACAGCTATAGCCCCAGACATACCGACGACTGTTCCTGTTACAATAAAGGTTTAAACTGTTGTTTGGAGTTTGAGTCTTCTGTCAAACATCACCCCACCCCTCCGAATCAAAACGCCGACCGTCCCACATCCCTCAAGAACCCCGGAAAATCCAAACCCCCCCTTAGTATTGTGGTAAACCTTTCCAACACCGCCCCAGAAACAAACAACCTAGAAAAGGGTCTTAATTTCTGTCCCACACAAGGCTCACAAGGGGAGGGGGATTTAAAAATAGAAATGGACCACTTCCACCGTAAACTTAGAATCCAACAATTTTTCGAGAACAACGACCGAAAACCAGTGACAGAAGAAATCGTTTTTTTCGAACCACAAGCCACATCCATTCGAGACAGCAACATCAAGGGCACTCTGTTACCCTTCGACGACAAGACCCTCAACCGAACTTTACGCGGGGAATCAACTTGGAAACCCCCAACAGGGTCCCAAAACCTGGAGGGCTTTATAGCACTCAACGAAATACACCTACAAGGCCGAAAGAATAAACGACCAAAGAAATATAACACAACGAAAGAAGAAAAACTAGCACTAAAGGGATTATCAAGAGACAACTCAATCACAATCAAGCCAGCTGACAAGGGAGGAGCCATGGTCATACAAGACACTGAGGACTACATAAAAGAGGCCAAACGACAACTCAATGACCCGGAAGTGTATATGGTAACGCCCAGAGACACCACTAAAGAAATCAACCAAAAGGTAAACAGCAAATTAGAAGAAATGTTAGAAAACGGCGAAATCAGCCAGTCCATGGCGGGATCCTTAAAAACGACCAAACCTAGGGCTCCACACGTCTACTTCTTACCAAAGATACACGAACCCCAACGACCACCGCCAGGAAGACCAGTGGTCTCAGCCAACAGTTGCGCGACCGAAAAGATCTCCACCTTCGTGGACAACTTCATCAAACCACTGGTACTGAAGATAGAATCCTACGTCAAGGACACTAACGACTTCATCAACAAACTGGGGAACATAGGAGCAGTAAAGCATCGACGCTATAAGAAGAAAACTAGACGAAACTAGAAGCAAGAGACTCAACCCAAGCAACGACTCGATAGTCAGCCTACTGGAGATAGTACTAAAAAACAAAAACATCCAATTCAACGGTACTCACTACAAACAACTCAGCGGCACAGCAATGGGCACCCGACTAGCCCCATCATATGCAAACCTCTTTATGGAAGATCTGGAAAAGAAATTACTCAACAAAGGAAACAAGGGCCCAAAAATGTGGCTGAGATACATCGATGACATCTTTCTACTTTGGGAACACGGAGAAGAAAACTTCAAGAATTGGTTGGACGAACTGAACAACTTCCATCCCACGATCAAATTCACAGCGGAACATTCGACGACGAGGATACCATTTCTGGACACACAGGTGAAAATCAAAAGGGAAACGGGAAGAATCTACACAGACCTGTACACCAAACCTACGGACGCCAACACATATCTGCGCACCCTCCGGCAACAAAGAGAAGCTTACCCTACTCACAGTTCCTACGTCTACGACGAATCTGCGAAAAAAATGAGGACTACGAACAACACTGCAAGACAAAGACCCAAGAATTCAAGGACAAAGGATACCCCAATGAACTCATTGCAGACTGCAAAAGAAGAGTGGATCTACTAGAACGAAAAACCCTACTCAACAAAGTGAAACAAAAGGAAACTACAACGGACAAGCAGGTAATACTGGTCACCACCTACAACTCAACGGACAATGCAGTGGGCGACATTATCGACAGAAATTGGGACCTACTAGCAAGATCTACGACCACCAAGACCCTACACAAAAAGAAGGTCATCAAAGGCTACAAACGACCGAAGAACATCAAGGATTTCCTAGTCAGAGCCAGGACCAACTACAACCCAGAAGACCCTGAGAAAACGAAGGGAGGAGAAGGACAAGACGAAAAACCGCCGAGAGGCCACCCACAAAAAGGGACCGACAACAAATGCAGAAAATACAATTGCAAATATTGCAACCTACTCAGCATGGATGGAGAAATACAATCGCAAGCAACAAGAAGAAAACACGTCACAAAATGGAATGTGACCTGCAACAGTTCCAACGTAATATATTGTATAGAGTGCAAAACCTGCCAGATGCAATATGTGGGACAAACAAAGCAAAAAATCAAGGAAAGAATAAGGGAACACCTAAACTGCATAAGAAAAAATTCAAGCAAAAACGAAGTACCAAGCCACTACAACCAGGAAACTCACAATGGGGTCGACGACGTGAAAGTCCACATTCTGGACTACATATACAGACACCCCAAATCAAAGGAAGCATCTAGACTACGAAACAAGATAGAATTCAATTGGATACATCGACTGAAGACTCACGCTCCGAATGGCCTCAACACTCTGGACAACAGGTACGGCTAGCAGACCCCAGCCGCCGATGAGCCTCCCATATAAAGCCACGTAAAAAAAAAAATTCGAACTACGGATCGCCCTCGGGAGGTCTAACGGAACGAAAAGGTTACGCAAAAACGATCCTCAACATGGGAGACTACGGGCAAAAACGATCCTCAACATGGGAGACTAGGGAAGGCAGAGTCAGCTAGGACGACAAGAATAGAGAGGACTTGACGCCACGAAAGATCACTTTCTGGCGGGGACACATATCCACTTCCCGGACTGGTTCCGGGGGGAAAGACCACAGAAGAGTACCTACCACACTTAGCCTGATGAGACTTGATAATAGTCGAAACCACGAGAGAATACTGAGTGTAATCACACTCGCTACGGCGTAATTCTGATGCGATAGCGTCAGACGAGCTCCTCGGGTTGACTGGCTCAACAAGAGATAGTAACGCCCCTACCACACCGTGGGAACACGCGGTGTCAACAGATCGGGTTGACGAATACTCAACAAGATACTGCATACAGTGACAGGACGTGACAGTGCTACTGTCAAGTCAAACACAACACCGGGCTGGCGACACCCAGCAAGGCAAGAAGAACCACACTCACCTTGGGTATCCTCCATGTTCTGAACGAACTTGGTGTGTGGGGTTTGCACAAACCCCATGTTTACAGTTGTTCTGATAGAAAAACTCCTAAGGAAATGCGTGGCAATACACGTAGTAACTCCCAAGTGAAGCCGACACACACGGGCGATGTGCGAACATCGAACGCAGCCAGCCGTACAAACGACAACACGGGTCACATGAAAATCACGTGACGCGCCGACCAATCAGAACGCCGCAACGGGTATGTTAATGAGGCCGCGGCGTCGTCTGCGGTCCGCTTCCCGCTTCTCTCTATTCTGTGGTCGCTACGTGGTGGGGAAAGGAGCTCGAACCTTGCAACGCCCCGTGACAAAACAAACCTCTGCTGAAAAACTACAAACCAGTATGAGCTTGCAAACGCATTTGGAACCTCATAATTCTATCAATGACTACTCACGCTCCTGACGCTCACATGAAATCTGCCCAAAAGTTGTGTAAATCATGCCAGCACGACCACAGAAATCAGGAATCCACTTTATCTTGAGATAAAAGACACACGACATCCATCATACAAATGAAAACATCAGGTGGACACGTCGTTCGTGATGGTATTGAAGACAAGTCATAACAAAGTGTGGCCAGGAAAGCCTTTGGAGAGCGAATCAGAAGAAGAACAAATGAAGGGCCGCACCCGCACGTCCCGGCTCACGTGATGACGAGATTACTCAAACTGGTTCTGGCTGAACTGAGAGCTACTCACTGTTCTCGGTAATTTTGCACTACCCTAGACCACTTTCAGTCGTTAGTGATGCTGTCCCATTTGAATACGGGCATCCAACGCTTCAACAAGAACTGATGTGGGAATGCTGCTCTTAGAATAAACTCAATTTTAAGGGATGAACTTTATGTGATTTTTACACTTACGTTTAAGGTATGGCTCTCTATGGGATGCCCGTGAAGGCATGCTTCACGGGATGCCCGTGAAGACATGCTTCATGCTACCAAAAGCCATTAGAATTACATGTATTTTGATTATCTAAATAATCAATACATGATACAAACATTGCCGGTAAGAATAGACGGGAAATGAATAAAGCTATATTCATAAACACAAATGCTGCTTTGTTCAGGGTCATTACGTTGTTGGTGGATTCCTTTGAAACATGCTCACTATCGCTCCCTATATATTAAACACTCTTATATAATGAAAAGGGGATTTTTAAGCCTGAAATGCTTGAAACATCGCTTGACTTGTTGACGTAAACATTTGGAAAAACATGGGAACATAGATTATAGTTCTTCAAAAACGTCCAACCAGGTTAGGACGAAAACCTCCCTCGGTATTATCAACGTAAAATCCTGAAGTTTGATTTAGTATTAAGCCCTAGATCTGAATTCAATGTGAGGTTATGTATAGAGAAAGGCCAATCTTCTGTAAATAAATGTGAATCACTTTATGTAATACCATCTAGACAGCTAGAGAGCTCTGTGAGCCTCTGTGCCGCTGCTCAGGCTGCTACAATTCATCAGTGTTAGTTGCAGATAGAGACTCCCTTTCATAGTGTGTGACTAGGCAAAACATGTTTCTATATTTGTATATTGAACCTTACCTGATGAGTATATGTCGGTCTGGAACTGCATAGCCCATACCTAGTAGGAATATTATTTCATATATGAATAGTACCCATTTTAATCTAATTTTTGTATTAGAAAATCGTACCGAAAAAACAATGGACTGCTTTGCAAAAGTTAGCTTTTTTCATGTTCAACTATCAGATACGGCAGATCTGTATACGGCATAAACTTTACAAGCACATTACTCAGAGATAACCTATCGACGTACTTAATGTAAATATGCAATCATAGTAAAGCCAGAGTTACAAGTCCTGTCTTGGTAATCATAGGTTATATATTATAGTGTTAAAATATCTTAAAATCCTTTCAGATATTTCTGAGTTAACCAGGATGATTTTTTTAAAAGAAATCATGACTTTTAACAAAGTTTGGGAGCCATTGTTAGACACAATTTATTATGGATTCTACCATGGCCATATCCCTTCTGACTTCAGTGGTGCTACAACAAACAATGGCGAGGTACAAATTCTAATCTTTGAAAAAACAAGTCAGATAAACAATCAAAACAATCAAACGACAGATGATGAAGCGATTTATGATGTGGCTATCAGCTTATAAACAACAATAGGCTAGACGTGTACTCAGGATCAATGAGGTTGGTACTTATGGCAACAAGGAGGGAGACTGCATGGAGACAGAAAGCCACAGTTTCTAACAGTTGTAACAGCAGCATTTATAAACAGCCGAGTCATTCAGAGTCTTGTTTCTGCCAATAAGTTGCTGCAGGTGAGACAGGCTCTCCGCTCCTCCTCAGGTCAGGATCTCGGTTCTAACTAATGAAGCCTCAGCAACCAGCCATTTTATTTTCCCTCATTTCATTAGTCCCTCTTCATCCCCCAATCCTCGCTCACCATGTCAGGTTGTCAGTTTGGATGCCTTAACATGCTGGACTCTCACTGGGTCCCTCCACATGCACTGCCTACACTATGGCGACGTTACCACCTCCGGCCTCTGTCTGCATTTCTTTGTCAGGCTATCCATTATCCGGCATTACCGGACAGGCGATGCCTCACATGTCCGACCACAAACGTTACGTAAAACTATGAACACATGTATATTGATACTCACGAATAGACGGAAAAGCCCCAACAATGTATACAACGAATGTACTACTTCTCATTGTTATGTATTTTAAAAAAATCTATATTTTGGGATAATTCTAAAATTATCCCTCTAGTGAAGGCTACTACCCAACGATAGTCTTTGATTTAATAACGAGAACTAAGATAATCCTTACACTGAATATTGGTTGCTCCTTTTGATTATAAACGGTCCCAAAAAGACGAGCATGTCGATGAAGGATGAACCAGTATGAAAATGTAAATATATTTTTATGTTTGCATGACAGCAGCAATAAATATGTGAAGAACATAGATACTTAAGTAAGGGTGTCTCCCAACGCAAACCTCTTCACAAGGTTAAACGAACGGAGAAAATTTACTCACATAGATGCTTACAGACATAGGATTTATATTTATTGATAGGTAAGGCTATTTGGTGCAATATTTAGCGCTCTATTCTAGTCACTGATATTTCAATGTAATGTTTAATTTATAAGTGATCAATATCACGTACACAATCTTATCGAAAAACTCACTGAAATGGCACTTTTAAGTTTGAAATTGGTTTAGAAAAAGGCGCGCTACCACAGACAGTCCAGAAGTGGTCTAGAAAGGCAGGCCTTCTATGATAATGAAGGCACGCCTTTAGGGAGCTGTCACTAGAACGGAACCGGAAACGGAAACGAATCAGATTTGACGTGAATGTGACGTCACATCCCCTCCACACAGCAGAGAAGACATTTAAACCGTTACCCCCGGCGATCCCATTCACAGCAAGACATAAATATCCTTTAAAAACATCAGAACGACAGGGGACCAATGACAATTTCAACCCTGGATTTAACACCTAGCGTTGATTCCCCTGAAACAACGAAATCGTGTGTTGATGATCGTCTGATTTATCTCACAGCGCAGAAAACAGTGAAGGGTTTATTTACCGTTGGCGGATGTGGTCGGGTTGAGGAGGTGGTAATATGGCTGGCTATAAGAGGCGACAGCGGTAGACGTATGAAATGAGATAAGAGTCCCTGGGAGAAGTGTGAAAGAAGGTGCTGTGGCTCAGTACCTGATAAGGAGTCCGGGAGGTGTCACATCTGATAGTACGTCCACCTGACATTCTTGTGCAAAGTGTGAGAAGGGGGATGGTCGGGTTGACGGTAGAGAAGAATGCCTGAGGGTACCTACTGGTAGCTCCTAGATTGGTGAAAAGGGATACCAGGAAATCCTATTCCGCTATATATGATATGATATGGCAATTGGAGAACTCATACATACCTGGCTTGCACATGGCAGATGTGATACGATATCTTTGGAAATGTTATTGGGTTTAGTTTTATGTTCACAATTGCTATCAAATCAAGAATGAGTGGCATTATTGCTGTTAAACATTATCAAAGTTGAATGTTCTAACTTTTAATATTGGAGGAAACTGGAATTATAGATGTATTCAGTTGGATGAATAGTAAAAATATACAAATTGCATGATTCTATTTTGATATATCCCATCAACATCTCTCATACCAAGGATCTTAAGAATAAATTCTTAAATTGCATCTTTTATGCCCTGGATATATTTTCTATTTGATAAATAATTTGAGTCAACAAATCGTCAATTCCGATATAACAATTAAAAAGCTATGGGTTAAATAACAACTACGAATATTTCTAATTCTAACCCATTTAGTCACAGCAGAACTGCGTTGATATCGCAAATATCCAAACCCACGTCTCAGGCTCTAAACCTTGGCCAAACATGCTCAAGACAACACATCGAACCCAGCGTAATCCCATAGACCAACAGAATCATCTTAAGACACGGGAATTAATCTGATTGGTGGATGCAGCGTGACGTCACGGTATCAATCTACTTAGTGTCCCCTCGGCCATGTTCCTTGCCGTGTTAGTAGGAGCCATTCCCTGGCTCTGACATTGTTATGGTTCAACAAATCCATTCGTTCAACAAATCCATACGCTACGCTGCCAGCAAGGAGTAAGCTAGTTGGCCAATCAGAGTGCAGCTTTGAGAGGGCCTTTTGCCAATCCCGCGAGAGAGACTTCTGGTGATCGATGGATAAATATATTTGGAGACATGCCAAGTCTGCCTGAATTAAATCTCTTCTGAGTTGTTTTGTTCGGAAATATTCACCGAGTTCGAAGATCAAGGTGAATAATTCAGATCAACAGAAGGAACAAATGTAATTCAGACACACTCACTATGTCTCATTACCATATGCCTGTAATTCATTAAACACGCCAATTTAAAACAAGTCTCATGGAACGGGGAGACGTACGAATATTATTTCGTCACCCAGTGACGAAAGGAATCCGTGCTTCTGGTCATTAAAAGTGAGACATTTGTGCACACATGTATAGGTTGTTAGTATCCTGTTTATCATATCCATCATATCCATCATATACCCTTATGTAAACCCGCCTACCTGGGCCCTGCTGACCAGTGCAGGGGAGGACTGTTGCCCCTGGCAACAGTCCCCCTCCCCAACACACTGCTCCCACACACACGGTGTGGGTCAGGACGCTCTGGTCAGCCGACAGATATAGACGTACAATAAAGCTACAGAAGGAATCCGGTCGTCTCACTTCATTTTTAAAGGTACTTTCTGATAGTTCACTCTATCGGATCGTGTCAAAGTTTAGAATAATATGCGGGAGGAGATCTTTACCAAGCAGGTTAATATACACAATTCAAGAATACCGCTTGTTGTAGTTTGTTATGGTGTGTTGCCTACAAACTGGTTCCGGGATCCTTTCACCCGTAACTTCTTTCTCTATTCCTATTCTGGAAATATTGATACCCCAACTGGTATATTTCCTTCACGCATCTAGGCCTCGATGTGAATGGCCTACTTGGTGTCACGATTCGGATCGTATGGGCTGTTATTTCTCGGTACGGTCTTGCGTTAACGAGATTAAAGAATTCTGCGATTAGACTGACAGAGTTGCTGTTATTTTGGGGCCCGTTTAATAATTTAGGATGGTACATGAAGATTCTTTTCTATATGCTATGAAGACCCGTATTCAGCACTTATGAACGACCTGATTTATAGCTGATACTGTCTTATTGAACAGACTTAAATATCATTAAATGATAACCCTTGTATGAGTTAGGCCCGGCGTCCACCTACTACGATATGGCACCGATATGCCCTACGATGCACCTCCCGACGCAAAATCAAAATCGCGTCGGAAGGTCACCTAATATCGGGGCAATTGACCACGTTTCTGCGATTAGACACCGATAAAAATCCCATACAATGCGTGGTGTATTGGCATGTCTAGACATATGTCTACGATTTTGAACCTTCCCGATATGGCACCGATTTTGACATTTTGTATCGGTGCCATATCGGGAGGTCTACGATTCTATCGTAGTAGGTGGACGCCGGGCCTTATAGAATGGGGTCTTCATGTAATATCCTAGATCATTAATGCTGTGTTTGCACCAGTTCCCATACTGCACTGGCAGTCCCGGTGGGCCAAATTCCTGTGCACCGGGACACTTTTTTTGTATTTTTGTGAAAATATGCCATTGAAGGTCCGTGAATGTTAATGCCAGAGTTCGATTCATGTTACGCCTTTTTAGGTAGATGGATTGAGTCTAGCGAAGTACTGATGCCTTTTTCCAGTGTCCGGCTCCTGCAACATGGGTTCATGCGATATATTCTACCGTTTATTATAAAGATGATGTGAACCACTATTATGACTTGACTAATTTACTTACTGATATCAAAGTAGGAGATAGATATGAGGTTGGGACACTTAGCCTACGCACGGCAAATGTAGCAACAGTTATCAACAAAGAGTTTACATACAATTCTTACATCAGCTCAACTAGAATTATTCTTTTCAGCTAGGAGGAAAGTCTATACAAATACAGAGTATTAACTAACAACTATAGCTGTGATATCGTAAAGGTCGAGTATTTTACCATGTCTAGGGGTACTAAAATAATGGACTAAGTTGAGAGGATGCGACAAGAGTGACATAACGTCGTATACATTCATCACATTAGGTGCTCTCTATGCATGAGCCACTCCTCCCTGGAGGAGCATCCAGAGAGTTCCCCGGCGCTAACCACAAATTCCATACACTACTACCCAGCTGGCCAAAGCGCCCCTGGTAGACTCATTCTCACACCCACTGGCCGGAGACTACAGTTTACACCAGCATCTAGGGCCCTGTGGTCTCAGTATGCATGGATAAGAGATGTGAATTATGAAGGAGTTCGTGATTTTTATAAAAATGTGGCTTTGAATTAGACTGGCAGTGTGATCTGCCGTAACAGTGTAATTATGTCAATGACGTCATGGTTATAATCACGTGACGTGTAATTAGATGTACCTAATGAGGGTATAATTGGAACGTTCATGAAGAGGGCAAGATCTCAGACATATCACAATGGAATTCTACCTGATGCTTTTGGATAGTATGAGAAATATCTGCACCGGTGAATATATCTGATTTCAGGGACAACATGGTTTTGGACAGTCTTTTACTCGGGGAAAACAACGTACTACACTAGATAGTGTAATGTGAAATAGGAAAAGCGATGACAAAGTGACTCTACAAATCAGAAACATTTAGGCAGCTAGTCAATAAAAAGACATGTACCGTATGTAAAAAGAGCAACGAAAAAAACTCCTTATAGGGGAGTAGTATTAAAAAACATGGTTATGACGCCAATACGGGGACACTTATTCGAGGTGACGACGATAAATCGTTCTGAACGAGGTCGATTCATCAACATGTTTTTTTATTATTATATAATTTAGATAATTCGCCGAAACTCACCAAAACTTGACTCCGTTGGCACTGTCAGTCTAACCCAGCGCGGGAAGTACATTACAAGACTGATCGGAAGTTAGATTCACTCTTCTAGCAGAGGTTAGGTTTGCCCATGCTTCACGCTATGTACAGAGCCTATGATTCGGAGAGTGATGTTCATTTCATATTTCGCGCATGCGCAACAGCTATATCCGGCCCTGCTTGTTGCCATGGCACCTTGGTTTGTAGTGTCTCAATTCGCGTCTGACATGCGCAACATAACGAGTTATCATGTGTATTGACCAAATATCGAGGCAACTAACATGTAGCTTTAACCTGATACCGTTTAGATAGCTGAAATATGCGATATCGAATGATAATGACACTTGCTGCAAAATTACACCGACTTGACAGTGCAGCGGCCAATAACTACATCGTCGGGATTTCCCAGAGAGTAGGGAAACCCAGATAATCACGTCACATGAATACAGTATCCTTTGTTGACGGCCGCTCAGCGAGTGTCTATGTTGATATCAAATGCACACATTTAAACTACTTACACGGTATTGCATGCATGCTACACATTATTTGTCTCACTATTTGGTTTATATACATGATAAAACATTCCGTGGTTTTTGTACGACGCCTCAGAACACCCGAAGTGAAGCGATCCACCATTTGCAATTCTTCCGCCCAGATTTGTGTTGTCAGCTTCTCTGCCAATCAGAATGTGTTATTTGTTCAAAGCACGCCGTACTATGGTCAAAGCATGCTGTACTATGGTTCAAAGCATGCCGTACTATGGTTCAAAGTATGCAATCTGTCTGTAGTTACACTGCTACACGGCGTATCGCGCAATATGAACATTACGAATTAACCCTCAGCACCAGTCAGTATGGTGAGTGACTTTGTGCATAGGTATATAATGATATCCAAAAAGATTCATTTTGATCTAAAACTATAGGTTTTACTATAGACCATTTATTCGTAGTACCAGGTAACTTTCGCGAATGAATATATTAATGTTCGTGAAAACACTGATTTTGCGTCTAATTGTCATCAACCTGTTATTTAAGACCTCCAGTCGGATACTACACCTGAGATAAATTATTACAAACTCCACAGCTTTTCATGAATATTATCTGTATTGTCCTCAGAGAATGCAAAGATTAAACTAGGTAGAGAAATACACAATATTACCATGCTTCGGATCTGCATGGCCGTATTCTCCGTGGATTTGCAAAGTAGTAGTATCCGAGCAAAGGCGATGATATTGCATATTATTACCCCACTATCACTCTCCATAGGAAATGTATAAGGCGCCTAGAATTCGCTACCTAGAGATTCTGACATACCATTTTCATACTAGAAAAATAGTCCCATCCATAATGAGATCAAATCAGTATGTACTTAGAAATAAGTTTCTTGAATGTTCTGTACCGTTAGCCCTCCTTTGATCTTAATAGGACCATGCTTAAGACTTAATAATAATCCTAGCTGTTCAAATTTGATGCTTAGTTTATCATTAGGACCCCTCCGGATCTACAAATGGGTTGATTATCTTCGCATTACTTACGACTTATATATACCTTATAGATGGATTGACTACTTCCTCTTCTAACTCGTAATATTATCAATCCATTCCATCATAAGACTAGGATAGAGCTAGGTAACTGCACACACTACCTGACTCAAGGTAAAACATCAAAACACTTGTTCTTACAAATTCCTTTTTATAAAATTCCTCTATATTAACAAGGTCTGCACTGAATTATCACTTTGCTTGACAGTACTATGGGGTTTTAGCGTAATCTGGAACTGCATACATTTTTTTATTGTGATAGAATCAATGTAATCGTGTAGGTGGGTAATGAATACAATAATAACGGCTGATTTTGTGTACGAGTGGCTGCAATCCTCTCGTAGTTGATGACCTAATATCCTCGTGTGCGCCACTCTTACACAGAACCAATCATTATTGAGTCCCACTGAGTAGGACACGGCGTTCCATATCCTACTCAGTAGCTACCTTTAGTACCGTGACTCTGCATCAGGTGGATGATAAAAGATGTGTCATATGCGTTTCTGGAAGTCTTAATGCCCCTGAGACTAGCTTCATGGTGTACAAATCTTCTTGGTGCGAATCACTCAGATTTTCTATGACTGATCAGGCAGACTAGTCATAGAGGTACACTAACGTAGATCGTAACGCCTTAAGCTATACTTATTAGATGTATAGTGTATTTTAAAGCGTTTTTCTCAGTTACAGTTCTCAGTTTAAGTAATGGAACGACCAAACAGTTTCTATATCTTTTCAGTATACAGTTTTTTTTGGTTTTTTTATTCAGTTTGATAAAGAATATATTACACATTCGCCTCATATGGCGTTCTTCCATGTATAATAAACAATAAGTGATAACACAATCATTAGTAGGTATTCATCCAGGAATGTTCTTGTCGTTCATACTGTCATTTGTGCTTGAGACGGACAGTACTTTATATAGTCGATGCATGAGCATTTCAAAAAGAAAGATACAGGCATATCATTCTTAGCACAGTTGACTCTATCTTACATTGATTGTATCATCAAAAGAAAAAACATGGCAAAAGATAAACACAATACTACAATTTGACATAGGACAAAAGACAGACATACATTGGGACAAGTGTTCACGAGCGATAGAATGCTTTTTAACAGTTCTACATATGAGGAGAAGCAGTGAAAGTTGCCCCGTGCGTCAGGCCTTCACCATTTGTGCCTTTTCCCACACAGGGAGCGTTTTATGCGCTGAAGCCTTTAAAATACCGTCCTGATTCTGGTCGGAATTAAAACACAGGGAATCGGAAAATCCAATATGCTTAATTACCGCGGACAGTGTGAGGTTGTATTTACCACCTGTGTGCACTGTTTTTCTTCGATTTGGTGATTAATATCTCAAAGGGTTCATGTTCCATTTGAGGACGCTTTGATCTGTAGCTGTTAGTTGTGGTACCAAACTATATAAGACACGTTGTACAGCTGTGCACATGTTCGGCACGTCTTCTTCCGAGTTGTCTCTACATTTCCGACGTTCCGATGGGGTTAGTTCTGTTTACAGATTTACCTGGACGATAGACTCACGGGTTAGTAACAACAACTTATGACCGAGGTTTGTCATCGCTGCTACACTGTCTGGCTAGAACTAAGTTAAAATCATATTCTTTAGATATCTTTTTCAGTTTCAATGTTGGAACACTGCTCTACCAACAAATTGCCAAGAGCAGAATAGTCTTACATAATTGTCTATCCCACATCTGGACTTATAACACGGGATTCCACCGAACTGGAATCCAATAATTACACAATTTGGTTATTACGACATTATTGCAACGATCTGGTAATAGAACATGCGGGATGTATGTGCCAGCACGAGGCAAGCTTCATTATCCATAAACAACAAATGTGAACCTTTACGATACCTATGTCTAGTTAGTGCATTTGCACAAAAATTACCATTCAATATACATTACAAACACTTGCAGAAATAGCATGAAGGATTGTCCTAACATTGTGAATCTTTATGAAAATAAGTATGCCATAACACTCTAAAGCTTAAATAGTGGACAAAATGCAGGACATATTTGCTGTCAAGGAATGAGTAGACAAGCATTCTGTTATTATAAATGGCTATCATGATGTTTATTATTCACCTAGTGCAATTCATACCTTGATATATTATAATCTGTTTTACCTCCTCCCGTACCTGTCGTTCCTCATTATCCGTATCTCATCTGAGTCATTATGTTTGTGTATAACTAATCCCATGCCAATCCAGTTCCCCTATTCTCATTAACTTTGAAATACTAAAGGTGCATGCATCATGTCCTCTGTTTTCTTTTATTAGCACACTATCCATTTACTTCTTGACTTTATCTTCATTTGCCCTCAGTATCTTACAGCGACAAGTGCTGTGAGACTGGTATGTTTTTTCAGCTCAGTTTGTAGCACTTGTAGAATCCTTTACAGGGGGGGATTTGGAGTGGGCGTATGACTGCCTAATATGAAATGGACGATATCCAGTTACCAGCAAGCTGGGTGCATGTAGATGCTCAGGGGCGATATTCCAATTTGATCTCCTGAGGCTCTCCTCTCTTATCTGACTAACGAATACCAGGTGTCTACAGATAAGGTCTAATCTCAGCCGCACGCACTGTACACTATATAGCTGCTGCATGCTTCATAGCAACAGTTTACTTATGCCTTTCGAGGTGCATGCGAGGTGCGTCAGGTCTCAGGCGAGGGGCATCTAGGTACAAACAAGTGAAGGCACTGGAGACTTGAGACAGGTCTCGCCAGACCTAAATTAGAGTACAGTTCGTTTTTGATTGATGGAGCTCATAAAAATCAGATTGGATCTCTAGAAGTTACTCAAAATAGAGTATTAAGAACCATTTGGAATAATTGGGATGGGTATCAAAATATCGAGCGCCTACACAATGAATCAAGCATTGATTTTCTTAATGCAAGAAGAATTATGCAGATTCTAAACATGATGTTCAAACAATCAAAAATACTTAGCACTATTGAGAGTAGGCTAAGAGTCATTACAATATCAGATTAAATGACGAACGTATTTATAGCAGTATATATTTCAGATCGTCTTTGTATAGGGATACTGACTAACACAGAAGCACAGTAATGGATATAAAATATACTGTTACTTAATAATACGAGAGAAATTTGTATGGTAATTAGAATATAAAATGTAATTAGAATATAACAGAAATGTCACGAGCTATTGTGAAGCCTTACGAAGTAGGAGAAATTGAAGGGATGAGATTGAAGAGTTTTTGTAGGGTGGGTGGGTGGTTCCTTTTCGGTTGGCATCCGAGGTCGTAGTGGAGGCAGACGGGTTGCGGAGGAGGGTGGTCACCTGACCGGAACCACGTGACTGGGACCACGTGAGTGAGCGTCCATGGCAACCGTCTCCTGCTCCGCATTACCGCCAACTCTTCCAGTTACCCCTAATGTATTATGGAATAAGTTAGATCCCTGTACCCAAAAGTTGGATAGCCATAAGGAGTTCAAGCGTGCCATCAAAATGTGTTACTCTGTTTATGATTAGAAATAGTTCTGGTAAATTGCGTATCAACATAGGATACCTTATATATTTTCACCCCCCTCTTTTATATCTTTGTTCATTCACTCTGTACATCGTTTGATGTAATTTTGTAATAGTTTGTAATTCAGTGCATGTTAATGGATCTTTGTGGTTAACCGAGTCCCCATGTATTACCCTCAGTGAAAGATCTTACCCATGTAAGAACCGTTGTGTTATATAAATAAAAAAAGAAGAAAAGTCTACGCAGAGACACAGACACAGACACTGTCTTGGGCGCCATTCTGGCCATTGCCAGAATCGCTGGCCAGAAGCATCTGGGACCTGTTTACTAGTTTTGTGACACATCTAGATGTCGTCTAGATGGTGTGTCCGGTTTCATAAGAACTAGACATTAGACTTCGTTTTGTCCGTTCTTGCTTGCACTGTTGGTGCCGTTTTTCATGTCCGTCTAACACATTTGTCACAAAACTAGTGAAACAAGTCCATGATGTGTAGATTTGTCTAATTCTTATGTTTGGGGTCTGTCTTTTCCTAAGGGCAGCTACTTGTGTTGTCACGAAATTAGACCACCCCAATGTCTGTATGGTGTCACAGACATGTCACGAAACTAGTGAAACAGGTCCCTGGTGTAAACGTCGAGATAAGCAAGCTATTAAATCTCAATCCTAGCTCTGTACACATCGGACCATCAAAATTGAAGTATCTAAACTATTTGATTGGACCCGGGGCCTTTGCTATCGTACAATATAACCAAATCCTCAATGAAAAACATGGACGTGACACAGAGTCTGATGACTCTTTCACAATTATAAGAGGCTACTTGAGCGATAATCAAACCAGTATTTTTAATGTATATATTTGTCTTATCTGTACTATAGAGCGCCTCAGAAAAGGTGAATTTACTGCTGTTTTCTTCGATAAAATAAAATCCTCTTAGAGTAGAGGCTGGTGTTCGGTATTCATTTGTTTGGTTTTTTTCTTTTCTTATTCCGTTATATTTACAGACAAAACGCTCGCTTGCCACGAGTGATTTTAAGTTGAACATTGTCTCCTGAATATTTAAACGACTCCCTGCTCATTATTTCTATGAGTAAGGCCAGCTTGTGTACTCGAGCCGACTTTCTATATTGTTCACGACCACTTTGCATCGATCATATCCATCATCTTTCTCACTGTGCGCTATCAATTAATCTTTGACTTTAAAATTATAGAAACAAAATTGTCCAATTACAAATCATTACATAATTAGAATTAGTGTGAACATTATTCAAGAGAAAGAATTAATATGATATTTTATTTACAGAAAATTCGATTCCTCAATAAATGAGACAAAGTACGATCCAAATGAATTACCATGGATTACCTTTATGTACATTCCATTGACCTGGCCTTATTGGATCCTTTATTCCAGACAACGCTGAAAGATACAATGCCGAAGCTGTAAACAAGAGGCATTAATAACTAACGCAGAGAGAGGTTCGAAAAATATTTGAGGTTTATTGAGAATATTATAGAAAGTGATTAGGATTGATGTAGGTTGAAGGAGTAGTCTTTTGTCCGTGGATTACTGAGTAAAACGTGAAAGGTTTTATTCAGTGGAGAGTCCGTTGGAAGTGGATGGAGAGTGATGGTTACGTGAGTTCTGGAATATGAGTCCATGGGGGTCCAGAAAAGTCTGAAGCCGGGGATACACCAAGCGAGTAACGGCAGCGATCTCCAGAAATGCCAACAAAATTTTGCATGTACGTGCGATATTATTTCTGAGTAATATCTCCCACCAATAGTTTAGCAGCTCTGACATAATGATCAGGTGAAATATGAAATAATAGCTCAGATATACGCCATTTTGTGTTGGCGATTCCGGAAATCGCCGCGTTACTCGCTTGGTGTGTCTCCAGCATAACCATCTCCCGCCCGTATTACAGCCAAGAAGTTGGCCACAATTGCCATCCCAATTCAGCCACGAGAACTGCATTTGGAATATTCTGAGCATTCGATATATATGATGAGGAGAGTATTTGCCACTCTCTGCCTTTTCAGACACTTCTAACAAGGCTATCCTGACCCTAGCCTCATCTCTGCAGAGATGTGACGATCTAATCATCCTCCTCCACCTTCCCCATGGCGCTCCGTTAATCATCAAATTCGGCAATCAATTCTCAGCCCCACAGTTTCTAGGGACGTCCATCACTTAGTTTGCAGATGACGCTGCGGCTGTCACAGTGAGGACGGCATGACTACTTATGGTCCCTGCAGGAAACAGTGCTACTTTCAACTGTAATATACCTATGCACATACACCTTACAGTTAGCTCTGGCGTCCACCTAGTACGATATGGCTCCGATATGGTCTACGATGCACCTCCCGATAAAAAATCAAAAACGCGTCGGAAGGTTACCTAATATAGGGGCAGTTGACCACGTTTCTGCGATAAGACACCGATAAAAACCCCATTCAATGCATGCTGGTTTGGCTTGTCTAGACATATGTCAACGATTTTGTACCTTCCCGATATGGCACCGATTTTGACATTTTGTATCGGTGCCATATCAGGAGGTCTACGATTCTATCGTGGTAGGTGGACGCCGGGCCTTACAAACCTCTGCTAAGAAAGTGATTACTGTGAAAGATTTACAGAGTTTGCAGGAAAGTCCCATATTGCACAGTGTGCAATGCACTGCACATATCATCCTATATCTTTGAACGTATATCAGATACTAGGGGGTGTAGTATATGTTAAGTACATGCTACTGAGAAGCACTTTGTCTTACTAACGGAATGCGTTACTACAGGTTTAGACGTAAATACGGGTGAAGCTATGTGTTGCTATATACGTAGTTATGTGGCAAAGTGCTACTACGTGACAATTCCTTTATCATTCAACAATCTGATGTTCTGTTTGGATGCTCCATACTAATTCAGCTGTGTTTGTAGAGTTTGGCTGTTTGGCTATCTGGCGCAATGACCTCTGGGATTCTAGTTCAATGCAATAAATCGACAGGAATTAAATTTACAGATTAAAGCAAATCAAGGTGAATTCCATACATTTCATCAATTAAGTGCCAGTAGATGGACACACAGACCCGGCGCATACAGATATATTTTATGCGATGGTTTACAATAAAGCGCGCATAGCTAAAACCAGTCAATATCATGTAGTTGCACAATACTTTACTGCTTTGGACTGGACTGTAAACAAAATTAATTGGATTCAAAACTAAAAGTTCCATACCTCAAAAAGATTTCCCCAAAAGAAACACGTCGAGAGGAAAATGAAAGTGCGAAATAATTTCATAAAGTAGGCGACAAGACAAATTCCAGCCTTGGTTCTTCCTTACTTCCGGTTGGCTCTCCATCATTGGAGGTAATAACATCAGTCCGAGCTTGATGAGGAGCTAGTGTCTGGCGTTCTGCCAACTAATCAACTTACGTGCCGGATATGCTGGTTCCCAGCGAGTCACCTCTGGGTTACTATCTGGATTCGACCAGCCCTTTGGTGATACGTTTCCTTTGACCCCCATTATGTGTAAGTGCCAGGAACTCTTCAATAACATGTTATTGACATACCGTTTGATTTAGAGTAGCATGCAAATTGAATACACGACAAGGAGAAAACAGTGGCAGGGCTTTTTAAGGATAAGAGGAGAGCCATAAGGGAAGTTATAAATTCCATGCCGTACTCTATAGGTGTATAACTGATTATTCTCAAGGAGCGGGGGGGGGGGGGAATCTATAATGCAGGCATGACATAAAACTAGAGCAAAAATCTTGCAAGTTGGTCAACCCGCCTATACACGGCTTTAGAGCATTATTTATAATTAGTATAGAAGTGTTCACCATGCATCGAACTTCTGACTGTCCTTCTGTTTGGCTAACTCCTATAAAAAGAACACGGCCATTCATTATCACATATAATTGCGTAAGAATAAGTTTACATGCAATCAGCTGCTCATATGTTGATATCAATTGAGGTCTTTTACAAGTTGAATTACCCCCAGTGAACACCTTAATAGGCATGTAGGCCAGACAGGCCATACAAGTGTGAACCAGAATCCCCTAACCCAACTCAGACACTGTTAAGGAAACCAGAAGGCCAAGGTAAAGTATTCACCCCTTATCTACATTGAGGGGCAAACAGTTATCATATGTAAATACATGTGAGGTAGACAGCTGTTGCCCGCAGCAGGGTGCAATGTTCAGTTTGGGTACCGGCCGGAAAGAAAGAAACATGGGCTGGGAAAACCCAAGATGAATCAACGCAAGAACACAACTGAGGTGCTTAAATGTGCCTTATCTTAAGAAGAATATGGACTTGTGAATAGCAATAGAAATGTTATACTATCAGTTTTACAGTATACTAGAATGCAGAATACTAGAACAAATAACAGGTTGCCTCGTGCTTTACTTGAATTTACATTTTGCCCAATCAGGTTGCGCACGTTAAGACATAAAATATCTGTCTACCAAGGAGCACAACATGTAGATCAACTTTGATGAAACCTAGAAATCTTGGTGTTCTGTGAAAGAAGATTCTCCCTGCCTATAATTTTTAGAGTCTAGTGTCCGTGTAGAGTCAGGTAATATGTGTGTTTGTTTGTTTGTTGTTTGTTTGGGTACTTGAATGTCCAATAGCTTCTATAAGACTTACTTTGATTTGGATGGGGACTGAATCTATGAAATTAATCTAGGTAGAAATTTCACCCATTCAGATATACCAAGGTGAAACTTCCTTTAGCTCCCACACCACATAGACATGATGTGATAGCAATTGGCTTTTCATATAGCAGTATATCTATCACTGCTGGGGGTGAAGGAGAGGAGTGGCTACAGTGAGACCCGAGCCCACAAAGTTTTATGACCTTGAGGTTACAAGTCCAGGGCCTTAACTACTCAGCTAACTCCCAACCAGTTGAAGACAATGCAAGTATATGGGAAGAAATGAGAGGCATTCTGTAATCGGATTTGCAGGCCTAATTTTGCCTGCAGCTCACTACAGACTGCCGAGGGAATTTGGCCCTCGATACCAACCAGGCAGACACATGGATGCCAGACATGGAATTAGTTTAGGAGCCAAATGGGGAAGACTGCGGTTGGGGTGAGGGGATTGGGAATTATCAATAAGGGCACCAGTATCCAGTTCCTAAATCGAGCTTTCGTTTTAGATTAGAGAACAAAAACGCAAATTCACCAAAGAAGCAAATCCTAACATATAACCCAGAATTATACCAAATACACACAATCTAAACTTTAAGTTGCGCTGAATTAATAAGAAAACATGGTATTAAATACAACACAAGACAATTGTTTGGTGAAAAAACAAAAAAAACATGCTTTAATTAACAAAAAAAACATTTTTTCGTTTCCCAGAGGTACAAATACAGATATGAACACGTCGGTAGAGGTAAATCGATTTGACACGCAGTCTACTACCTAGCCTGTAGGCGCTGTTATCTTACGATTATCTTTCAAGAGAAGACCTGTTTCACCTCATAGCAAGATAGACTATTGGCCTGTTGTGGGATAATAGAACTTCTGTTACGTATGCCTGGTTCTTAAACTCGTCTCTTCAGGTTCGGCAGGTTTCCCGTATTCTTGAGGATTCTGTTGGAATTATCAGCAGACTTCAGGTCTTTGCCCTGTCCGTTCCACAATCTGTAACCTCTATAGGATGGAGGAAACCGTGTAGTACTCAGTTTCGGTAGGTTAAACAGTTTCCCATTTTGTGAACGCAAATTTCTTTTATGGTTCCATTAATGCTAGAATTCTGGCTTCTGAGATTTGTGTATCAACTTTCCTCATATACCTGAAAGTTAGCTCTTCCCTTCTATGTTGTAATGTATCTATACCTGCGATTTGGTGTAGTTCTCCACCAGTGTACACAATATACCAGTCACCTAAACAAATGTGTAACTCCCTGTTCTGGAATATATGCAACTTGTTCAACCATGATATGGCTGCACCTTCCAGAATGATGGAACAATACTCGAACAAGGGTGACTTTAAATTTCTCTTGTCGTGATTCTTCTGGATTCGCCTAAACTGAATGGACATTAATTTACTTTTTTGACCATAGATTTTGCCTGCCTTTCACAGTTTATGCTACTATCAGTTTAAAACTCGGGTAGGAATAAGAGTCTACCTATGATACCTCAGTGAGCCCTCCAAAGAACTTGGAAATTCTCACGGCTTTAGATCTGCAAGCTGGGGCGAATTAACAATATTTTGTTTTATTGATATTGAGCGATAGGTTGTTCTTACTTGCCCAACCGATAAAACCATCAAGAGCACTCTGCAGTGTCCCTCAGTCCGGTATTGATCCTTTCCCGAAACACATTATTATCCGAATACGTTAGTTACATTAGTTTGGCAGCAATTGTTATCATAAAAATATAATGATACATAGTTTTCAAACACTTTCGCTCTGAACTCGTAACGGGAGGCACATACACCAAGTCCGAGATCACTCTCCCCCCAGATCTTTTGTGGCACTAGCGCTGGCTTAGTCTCTGCCCCAACCCAAAGCCTGTTCCCTGGGTATCCACTAAGGACAGGGAAGACCAGCGAGCATTTCAGATTCAACACAAGGCAACTGTCAAAAGTTATATAAGTCAAACAACTCACATATCATGCGTTAGGAAATATAGGAATTGTTAAATGGGGTTAATAGACAATCCAGCTGTTTCCTATTCATCTCTAAACCACTTTATGATGTGAATCTACAGTTTATTAAACTGCCTCTTCGAGTGAGCTCATGTGTTATGTTGACAAACAAAACCCTGTAACACATGAGGTGCCTTCCAATGAAGAAAGTAATCCTGAAGACTATGCCTGATTTGATATAACAAATAACAGAAATGAGTGTATATCATTTACCATATAAATATGTGCATATCTATTCACATGTAAGCCACAAAATACTCCCCAAAGCGCTAAGAATTTAGGGACCAGATCTGAGACCAAACAGGCAGGTTGGGGCAGAGATATTTATAAGCGGCCACAGGAAGTAGAGCACAAGATCCCTGCTTGGAGAGTGGTCCAACATACCATCATGTAGTACTATACCCCCAGGGGACGATGCTATTATGGAAATGGTGCCGGGAGTTATTCGGTATACACGCGGTTCATATACGTTACATACAAAACAATCAAACTGAATAATTATGCCTATAACATTTCTTGAATTATTGTACAATACTTTGAGAAAACACATCAATAATGTCATAGCATTTGTAGTAACGTTACCAGAAGATGCCTTCATGCCCTATGTTGGAGTGGCTCGAGGTATTCACAGTCCCCTACCTTGGCGTACATCCAGGCCTCACTCAGACTGATAGGGCTAATAAACAAAACATAGTTGGATAGTAGATAAACTAATAATGTATGTACCAGGTGCTTCAAAGAAGACAGCTGTGTTGTGTAAGGCCCGGCGTCCATCTACTACGATATGGCACCGATATGGTCTACGATGCACCTCCCGAGAAAAAAATCAAAATCGCGTCGGAAGGTTACCTGATATCGGGGCAGTTGACCACATTTCTGCGATTAGACACACATAAAAAAACCCATACAACGCATGGTCGATTGGCTTGTCTAGACATATGTCTACGATTTTGCACCTTCCCGATATGGCACCGATTTTGACATTTTGTATCGGTGCCATATCGGGAGGTCTACGATTCTATCGTAGTAGGTGGACGCCGGGCCTTATTAAAATTTAGTGCCAATAAAACTGTAGATTGATATTATTCTGCTATTCCCTGTATATGAATGCAAACTATTTACCCAACCCGTTCATTAAGATGCCTAATACGTGAATCGGGAGTCTATGATCAATCATCACTGGTGCCATCGGAGCTCTGCATGTACATGGTTCTGCATTTGTCTGGCGTTGGAAGGTGCTGAGGTGGAATGCGCGGCAGGGAGGTACGGGTAATTGTGTTTTTAATGAGTTCCCAGCTCCAAGGTAGACCACGGTAGAACTCCCACTTGCTGGAATGTCTGAGTCTTTCCCAGCTGCTTCGGCTGTGTTGTCAACACTACCTTCCCACTCGACAGTAAATTTCAACAACTTTTATATCTGCGAATTCAGAGAAATACATTTTGTAATGTCTTAATAATATGGAATACGACGATATTTTAGATCATTTAAGGATATAGTGAGCATATGTTTATTGTGCTATCTTCTATTGTGTCAAGAATTGGATATGAAACAGAACAACAAACAATTTAGACGAAAATTAACTCCATTTAAAGACTGCCTTGCGAATCTGGAGAAATATATTTCATAAATTGGATTGGAAACCAATTTCAAGATATAAAGCCTTTTTTCTCCAATATAGCTGGTTTAAAGAGGGATTTTTATACAAATATCCTGAAACGTCAATCATGAGTCTAATATGATATGGAGAAGAATGTAATATGCAGTCCTTTGCCCTCGACAAGTGCAGGCCACGGAGGCACATTATTGACTATCGTCTACAACTACATGTCACTTTAATATACAGACTGCAATGTCCATGGATCGAGTCAATGTTGACTCTGATGCAAACACCTATATTGCGGAGAAGATTGACGTTAACCCTTGAACTGTTGCACGATAACTCCAGACATAACCACGACTACCAAAAAACTAGAAATATTTGAGATGTGGTTATAAAATCGACGTTCATGATTGTGAATCTCAATACCTGTGCGCAAAGTATATAAAAGAAAAATGTAACACTTGGTGTCAACAAAACGCCGAACGATAATTGGCTACTACCCTCGTTTTCATCACAACTCGTTATACAGATTTTACCTTGATACTTATTGTATTCTGATCCTCACTGGTACGGAAGTTGGTTATCTTTAAATATTGCAACGAAAAATTCCAATGGCAAATTACTGTACTCCTTTAAGTGAAGTTTTTAAAAAAAACTGCACAAGTATGAATGATATTATATCAGAGACTTACAGGTGGGTGATTTGATAATATTTGATGTGACACAGAAGTCCCCCTACCTTGTTATGTCTTCCATTCCATGTTATGAGGGTGTAATATAAAATCCAGTAATTGCCGAATTCTTGGATTTAATTAAACTCATTGCGGACCATTTACCGATGAATTGCGATGACAAGTCAGTCACTGGCATGGCTAGGATTCTGCTACTATACTGAGACATTTTCACCTTTTTCTAAACAGTCTTTTCAAATTTCATTAAAGCAGTTATCTTACTATTCACACCATGTTGTTTGTAAAGCAATCCGACACATGCACATTTTAACAAAAGCTGAACCCAACCCATTCGTGTACACATACACATGTTATTGGCCTTCCGATACCGTATAGATTAGCTAAAGAACAGAGGAATAGATAGATGGACAACGTTAAAAAAACAATAGTCACCGAGTCGTCTAACGTAATATCTAAAGCGGTGGCCTGTACGTGTAAAAGGGTTAACGTTAGAGGTAGTAAAAATATCCTATTTCCTTCACAATTCTAGACGCTACCACTTCTAGACCATACTGTCTGGAAAAGAAGACTTGAGATTGTTGTCGATGTTAGGGGTCGCGTATTCCCATATCGCACTCTTGACTGCGTGGTCTTATTCTTTACTTTATATCCATGCCGTGTATACAGTTTATACGCACCGTTTTGCCATATAACGTAAAAATACCGTGCGAAACACGGGAAAATACGGAACACCTTCCCATATACGTTGACTAAGATATTAGTTGTTAGGCCTAAATGAATTAATGACTTTTTCCTAATTTCGGGTATATAGTAAATATATAACGACCCACCATGCCTGTACAAGTCAGAAAACTCGATAATAATTTACGGTTACATAAATGACTCGTTCGAACTGTAAATATCATCTCGTTTTGTAGCTTGTACATCTTGGTCAGGTCTTTCTATATAAGTACCTTTGCACTGATTATCACATAGGAGGTACCATTAAGACTGATATCATTTGTCTACCATATAGAATACAGACGTTGCCTTTTAACACCACCTAGAATTGTGTTGGTTATTTAGGCCGTCGCTCGGACAAACACGACCGAGTCCGGCCTCATCCTTATTGAGGCTGTTGGAACTAACTATAGGGTATCATATCAACGAGTCTGGGCTCTCTAAACTTGAAAGTTGATTATTATCTTGGAGTTTCCGTTGAAAATGATAGGAAGCTAGGCCCGCCAATGTATCGTGTATTCAGTTTCGATGTTCTTGTATTATCTAAGGTATATCTAGAGTATTAATGAGGTAATATGCTCATACACATAGTCACCCGATGATAAAGAATACGTTGCCAGTTGTTTGCTTGGCTGCAGGCGTAACCAACTAGATAACTTGTGGAAAAACGTAGTCAATATGCACGTTACACGGTGGCAACCATGGCTTTTGCAATTGGGCCTCGATGTTCCAGGTAGGTTTTCCATATGTTTTATATATCCTATCCTCGGCCGGCACCCAGGTGATGTGCAAGTTGCAAATAGATATGGGCATCTAAATTATTACCTATTGCCGATTCGCGCTCTACGTCACCCAGTGTCGAACTTCCCTGTCCACACATTTCCAGGTATCACTGCACCTGAGTTGGCACCATGCACTATTGGACATATATATATATATATTACTATATAACCATGCTTATATAAATATAAATTATTAACCAATATAACTCCCGCAAATATTCACTGCGGTCTTGTTGTTGTTGTTGTTGTTGTTGTTGTTGTTGTTGTTGTTGTTGTTGTTGTTGTTGTTTGGGCGTCACACCCACTCTTCTAGGTATCCCGGTTACTGATGCGGTAACCGGAGGCTACTTGGTGACGCCCGTGGGTTCAAATACTTATTCCGCTGTGATTTGCTCAACCGAGCAGTTCGTTTTTAGTCTTACTTTTCAGGCTTCAAGCTATAGCTTACCTGTAATTCTAGATGTATAGGCAGGGGAAGGTCCCAATGTTACCTTTTCAATAAACCCTGTTTTATTAATTATTCCGCCATCCACGCCTTTGTGTCAATTATTGTTCATATTATTCCATACATTATTCTACCACTAATTGGTTCCATGATATTATATATATATATATATATATATATATATATATATATATATATATATATATATATATATATATATGTACAAGATTCTCTATATATGGGAAATCCTGCATGGAATCGAAAAGTTGTCCGGTAAGTGTCGCATTTATGAATTAAACAATCTGAATAGAATGTTTATAACTTCTGAAAAAAAGGGAAACTACTGCTGCCCTTTTACGTAAACCATGAGGATTATGTGCCGCATGGAAAGCCAATAATTGATATAGTCTAACATCCTGATATTTTATCTTGGTGTCGCTACAACTGCGATTGAGAGCACAACTTTGGCTCCTGAATAGGATTCTTAAGGAACGGCTTGACAAGACTCAATTCTATTCTAACAGAGTTCAGCTCTGCTTTAATGTTACTTGGTCATAAGATGAAATTGGAAATCTCATTAATATCTATGCAGGAAAAAGGATCTGAAAAAGATGGAGTACTTTTTAAAAGATTGTAACAACCTTAACCAACAACTAAAGGTGTGAGCTCGAGCGAGGAGTCGTACGTGACAGCGTCGACGTCGCCATTTCGATTTTCGTGATTTCAAGCACACAAATTTGTGCCCTGTTTGAAATCTGAAGTTAGCAGCACTCGCCAAACCCCTCAGTGCGTCTGGTATTTCACTAATATCATCCCACTCCAAAGGGAGATCTATATTGAGAAATCAATCGAAGATTAGGGGATTGAATGAGTTTGAATAGTTAAATTGTTTCCTTGTATGCAAGAATGAATTGAACACTTCTAATTAGATAACCAATTAGCTTCAATGACTTGGTGGTTGATTCAAATCTGGGCGAGTTTGTTTCTACTGTTTCAATACTTTGATTTCTACGCCAGAGGGTATCATCATTGTCTTGTTTTATACGTGATGCGTTTGGTAATTTAGTGCATTTTCGGGCTTGCGGGAAATAACAAATAGGAGATATGTTCATCCATTGTTATTACTGTATCGCGCAATACATCACGATATTTACCTTTGTATGTGTGATTAAGACAATACACTTACCTGCGGCCTGTTCCTAGTAAGGTCGTGCAAACCTTCTGTATCCAGCTACACAATAGCTTCTTCCTCCCCGGTACAGGACTGCTCTGAATAGTAATATTCTTTTGTATAACTGACTCGGACTTTTTCCTTCAAGGGGTTAACTGTCTTCCTGATGGAGAGACGTTGGCAGTCTTTCCTTATCAGGGAAAAAGATGTGTTACCTTTGTAAAACCTTCATTTGTTCTTGATAGAGAAAGGGTCACTAAACTGTGTCCTGTGAAGTGAAAAAGTGCCTTTTGGTGCAGCTGGGAATACTACACCTATGAACAGCCCCTAGTTATGGGAATGAGGACCACTAGATTCCATCTCATCAACCAAATGGTATCTTGTGTACAGAGTAGATGACACCAGGCGGCTACCCTGATTATAGAAAGTATTGATCGAGGTCGTGTTGTAATCATCGGCATGTTTGAGAGGTTAATTACATCAGTCAGAGACGAATGGATGGCATCAAATATCTGCGAGGATGGTCTCAATATCCATTACACAAATTTGTGATATAGAAAAAAACTGAGTTAACATAACCTTTTTCTGGAAATTGTAGGAAACCCAAACCATGGCATAGGATTATTTAATGATTCTACAGTATATTCATATTTGTTGAGGTACTCGGCGAGTTGATTCACACATATTTCAATTTCTCGGAGTTCACATTTTGTAATACTATCTCGCTCAATTTCACATAGAAATGGTTTGTATTAACATTTGAAATAAATACCGATAAATGTCAGACTCATATCTACATTGTGCTGGCTTTGTAGCAATACATACTTTGCTCTTACACACCACTAACATGTTTTGCATATAGATTTTGTCGTTCTCTACAAAGTCTATATATTCTCCGCTTAGATTGAAAAATACTGTGATTTCTTCCATATCTAATCATTATGAGATGTGACTGAAGCATACGTTTGCCTTGAGTTGATATTTCCGAGAATGTAAGGTTTTAAATTCGGCATATTCCGCCAGAGACCAGCAGTTAACCAAAAGGAAATTACCGGGTACTATAGTTTACCAAAAGTTAACTATTTTACTATACACCTATTGGCGAACGTCTATGATATACTAACCGCTGCTAAGGGTATGGTATAAATAACGTTCGGGCCCGCCGAGTAGTAGGACGTATGGATTCCCATAGGCTTAAGCATTGCAAAACGTACGTCCCGCTGCTACAGACACTACGGCCCGCTAACGTAAAATATCGCGATAAAGCGAGACCAGTCTTAGTCAACATATGATTATCATTGTTATTATTATGTCATCTATTACTATATATAAACGCTAACATATCAAATCTCGATGTATTTTCAATTTACAAGTTACAAGTTATACTTACAATGGTGATGATGGTAGACCGCACTGTATCTCACACAAGCGAATCATTTCCAATAAAAATCTATAAAAAAAAAGAAGTGTCTGTGTCAAAAACAAACAAAGAAAATGGCGATTCTCTCCCATTCATAACCTGAGAGACATGCTAGGCCTTACCCGTAAGAATTGGAAGTATCTATTGTCCAAATATCGAGGTAGTCAACGTGTGAAATTCACGTAAAACCGTTTAAATGGCTCAAATCCGCGAGACTGATCGATATCAACAAGTCCGACCGCTTCCCGTTCTGCCGCTCCGCGTTGTCGACGTCATAATTACATTGGCTACCAGAGTTCCACGTCGTCCTGTGTCATACATTTCATAGTCCGCTCCACGTCGGCAGTTGCCGGGTTTTCACCCTCCCACCTCCCAGTGCTCAGTGAATGTCGAAGTCGCCGTATTCAAACGCCGATATCTTCGGTTTAAAGTGACCGTTCTTCATCATATTTGGTACGATTATAGGTTATATATGTGCCGTACTCGTGTTAAAATTTCATTGCTTAAATTCCTACGGGAGGTGAAGTTACAGCGTCATCTGTTGCTACACATCGATCGTTGCCGGGTTTTTACCGCTAGCGGGCCGTAGTGAATGTCATTAGCTTTGTACAGGAACAGGGGCATTAACCACGGTGCAGGAAAGGTCATGAAACGGCGTTTTAAATGAGTTGGAGGTGTATAGTAATAAGGAAACGTAGTGACTGAGCCCGTACGGGTGCCGTTCTCGGCCATTTGATGAAAAAATATGGCCCTCCCGCCTGCGGCGTCGGGCCGTATTTTTTCATCAAATGACCTTGAACGGCCACCCGTACGGGCTCAGTAACCACGTTTTCTCATAGTACCCGGTAATTTCCACTGAATATCGTGATACTTCGTTTAAACGAAGGGAGTAAGATAATTCTGTGCTTAAAAGATAGATAAGTAACATGTATAGTCCAAGTGGTGAACACCTAGCCCCTGGTTCTTGTGAATTGATCACTAGGGGTTCTGATCCCGATGTGACAGATTTACTGCTATATTTTCCCCTTCAGATTCTATCATATGTCAATGTACTATTTAAAACATATATACCAAGTATTGCACCTGAAATTCATTAGAATACTTTCTAAATATACCTTGTATATAAGGACCAGTAATCTCGCTACACCATGCAAGGTAAAGGCTCTCACTACCTTATACTTGGTTTCATATCCGTTGGCTACATGTTCTGATATATGACTGTTTGATGACACTGTTGTTATGCTATTTGTTTTCAGGTCTGATCCATGGCGTATTCTCTAGAATCTGGGCCTTGGAGGATGAATGGCATAGTAATTTCCATGCAGTGTCTTTGGTGAGTAAATAAGACTTCCATCTATCACCTGTGACAGGCAGTCTCTACACTACGCAAGAGAACTTTAAGATTTATCACACGAGTCGGCCATGAATGATGATCAGAAATAAGGTCTCCGTCTAGGATACTTAGCGATGGGCGCCTGCGCTGATATACTTTACATCCCGACCAATCAGAAGTCTAAGGTACCAGTAGAGGTAGAATGAAGGGTCATATATCCAAGTGAGGAAGGGTGCCATTGGAAGAGAATGAAGTTATCAACTTGTTTTGTCAGGTGTAGAATAGTAACCCATTATTTCTGAGTGATGGATCCCTTTACTCAATAATGGCATTCACGTGACGATGAAGGCTTTCGTCGTGGCGTACTTTAGCGGAACCAGTCTATAGTCACTCCGACATTTTGCTAGCCTGGAATCCCAGTGTGGGTTTTTAAAAGAAAGAACGATTAGAAAATCTTATCGTGGTATTTGTGGTATTCTCTTTATAGAAGACAGTCTTACAGGACGATCCTGGGGGAAGTTTCATAATCTAGAATCGTACATGAAGAACCTGTTCTGTACCTCGTACAAGGGTTATCGTCTAATAATATTTAAGTCTGATGGCTAAGACAATATTGGCCGTCCATAAGGTCGTCCATAAGTGTTGAATGAAAATGACCCACATTGTTCCTGGGTCTCTATGGCGTAAAGAAAAAGGTCTACCTGTACGATCCTGGATTATGAAACGGGCCCCTGCTGGATGGATCACGCTAAACATATACTACTCATATTATTCGATATGTAGTCAGTAAGATTTTGGGAGTATGCATACAGCTCTTATCATCTACTCACACTAATTTCAGATTTTACCTTTATTATAAGTGGACAAGCTTCAACGTTAAAATCACTTGTAAATAACACAACTACAATGATATTGTATCCAATATCGCTCATGTAAATTGTAATCGTAGTCGTTGATTTAAAATCGATTTCTGTTTTATAAACATACCCAAGAACTATAACGGAAACAGGGTTTGCCATACATGGTCATATACAATGTGGATAGAGACTCCAATTGGGAGCGTAAAAAAACTTTGAACGTATATTGTTTAACCCTTTAAGGACCGGTCCATGTGATTGGGTAGCATCCGTAAGGACGGACACTAGTGTCCTTATATACCGCTAGTTGGGGAACATATTGTTGCTCAAGTTATATTATTGCTTTATCACGTGATAAGATACACTGCCTTCGATATCATTTTATTTTTACTTGAAAATATGAAATATAATGTAAATTATGCCCACGTTCTTTAAAAAAGTTACGATTATTTTGTACTTTTTGGAGAAATGAGGAATCATTCGTCCTCTAAAGGCATCATTTGTTTGTAAAGGGTTAAACATTGCCAAGCCCACAATTTAGTCGGTGAACGACATTTTATTCAGAACAGTGTAGACTTGTATGTCCAAGTACATAAACTTAGCATTTAAATCACATTTGATACGGCGCAGCTGCTTTAGGCTGTGGTGTGGCACTAGTCGTGGCACAGCGTTGGAATATCTTTTGACCAGATATACTTCCATAACTAGTTGGTTTACGTTCCCTTAAATAAAACCATGTTTCCGTTTATTAGTAAGTATATACACGTATGTCATTTCGCTGGTGTAGCGTAGGATCACACTGAGTTGGTATACTGATACCATCGGTTTTTCGATTCCCAAATTCAAATGGACGGCCTTTATTTCTTCAATTGTCGGATAAAAATTTTCTTGTTTCAAATTAGCAGATGTGTGGGCTGGATAACTAATAACTTGAATTACTAGAACTTGAACTTGTCATACAGACTGCTTGGAAGACTCCTGTGGTACTGCTCTCTAAATATATACGTATTAGGGAAACCTTATATGAAGTTACCTGTTCTAATTTAAAAGGCTGAACCCTGGCCGCATCTTTGGAATCATTTCAAGATAAGTAACATCATATTAAGACATTTGAGAGAATGTTTTAGAAACATACACAGAGTTTACAAAGGGGATTTTATAAGTGTAGCTAATAGTCAAGGCTCACAATCCGGTTAAATATCGTGTGATCTTATTAGAAAACAATACGAAAGTCATAAATGTGTTACTTGGTGATTAGAACGGACAAGCTGAGACTCAGTAGAATAACCTAGAAGTATAAAGGACATTTCTAGGATGATAAGGGACAGACCAAAGCAACACTTCTCGAATCGGAAGGCAATATGCAGCATAGATTATTCATTGCTGATCAATGCAGCCTTGGTATGGCTGTTGAAAACATGGCAAAAAAAGAACATATATATTGTTTTCGTCTAATGAAATTGGGATAATGAATGTGGTAGGCTTTCTTTGATTCTATGTTAACGAACGCACTGAGGTCAAGGCATGTACACGCTATAGCTACAAAGAAAATGTGCTACAATGAAATACTGTACGGTAAAGCGGATCTTGGCAGGGAACAAAGCTGTGTACAGGCGGGTGGCTCCGGAGGGCCACACTCGGGCCACCAGCCTTTTCTCAAGTCGCCATGTTGCACTCCTTACCCTCCAAAGTGGCCAATTAGCGCTCTAGCCAGAGCTCTCTGAACTCCAGTCATGCTGCAGGGCCTCTGAGTAGACACTGATCAACACAAAAAGAGAAGGGCACCGCCCTGGGGGCTTACTGTAGAGACTCAGAAATCACTACGGGATCGAGGAGAAAAGCCCCAGGCAAAGTACATTGCAAGCCAAGCGGGAATATAGCAAAGTAGTGTCATTTCACGCGGATCAAATGAAAGGCAGACTGTACCAGGCCTCGCTCGTAGCCTAGATCGCCAATCGTGGATTTTATGTCCACCTTATGAAATTGTTTCCTGAGGATCGGAGACACAACATAAGAACATCAGCCCAGGCTTTTGCTAACACCTAAATACCATCACAGACATATCTGAATAGAGTTGCATTTAAATTTAAAGTGATAGATATGAGAAAATATGGTGGTCTCTGTCAGGAAACTTTGACATTTCGGCATTGCTTGTGTACCTCTAGTCAGTGTAGCGGGTACCTGTGCCATAGAGCCCTCCACCGGGGTCGTCATTTCATACTGCGCACACTCTGACATACATGAACAAAATTGAATCGACAAATATATACCCATTTGTCGTTGCCAACCTTCAAAACAGCTGTCTCTTATGATATTACTGTGTATTTAGAGGTAGTTTTCCAGTGGAGCCTGGGTGCTTCTCAAGTCCAGCCATTTCGTTCAGTCTTCCTCGCTGGTTCCCTAAATGCAAAGTGCCCCGCCTATTTACATAGAACAGCTGTTGAGCCCTGAATGGAGATCAGGGGTGAATACCTTACCTAGTGTACCTCTATCTACTAGAACCGATACATGAATAATCAAGAGAAAAGCTGGCTTACCGCCAGCTTTCAACTGTTGCATTCGACTCCCCGAGATACAATTGCGTTATCGCATCATGCACGATGATATGTTCATGATGCATTACAATTTTGTCCAGTTCGCTCAGAGCAGTTGTGGTTGGGCCAGATACATAGCGCAATTTTCTCCAAGGTTTGGAGTAACCAGACTAGTCTAATGGCAAGGATGTATATGCACATAGGAGAAAGGTTTGGTCGTATACGCGAAGGCTATACCATGATTTGATGCCTGTCTAAAGTTTCCTGATTTACCCTTTGAAGGTCAATGGCAGGTAATAATGGTACCAATCTCAAGGTGCTTGTCAAATTTCACAAAATTTCGTTTTTCTTTTCAGTGGTCACACATAAATGGAACTAATATGAATATCCATAATGTGAACGTTCTGTTTTCATTGGTGAGGCAAAAGGAATAAGTGTGAATGATGCATTGCGTCAGAGAGCCACACCCACGAAATCCTGCTGCCATTGAGTGTGGTGGCTTTGTCAATAAATGAACCATATATATATAAATAGTCAATCGCTGATGAAGTCACAAAACATCATGCGGTGCTCGAGTTGCAGTCGCGTGACCTCAGCGTTATGCACTCCGTGAATTGCAATTAATATGCAGGAAAATATATCATTACATATCTATGGGCGAATGTCTCACTTGTACTGACCAGGAGTACAAATTCCATTCGTCACTGAGTGACGAACGAATATTCATACGTCCCTTCGTACCACGTGACTACTTTTATTTTTGAACAAGTGAGTTGCAAAATGGCGATTCTAATGATTTCTAGGTATATAATAATAAAGAGACATAGTAACTGTGTCTGTATTCCATCTGTTCCTCGATATTTTGATCGGATATATACACCTCGTTTTTCGAACTCGGTGAATATTTCCGACCAAAATATCTCTGAACAGATTCCATTCAAGCACACTAACCATGTCTCCACATATTGCAAGCAAAACGTCATGATTAGATCGTTGGGTGTACACGTACGTGACCTAAATCTTTAATCCTGATGCTTGCTTAATGCTATTCACATGACTCGCCCTAGAAATCCGGTCCATTTCCAGTCATGGCTCACACAAAAAAGCACAATTGGGTAATATGTAATACAGGTATGATCAATGTGCGCCTCATAGTATCACAAAGAGCAAAGTGGATCCCTGCTTAGAAATATGGGCGCGATTGTTCACAAATGGAAAGGTTGAGAACAATATGTCGCACTTTCACAAACCAGTTGAAATGCTATCAGCGCGATTAGTGTTAGATAGATTTCTGGGCATTACCCCTTATCTGTGGATAAGAGAGAAGAGGTTGGAGTTGGGCAAATGAAATTTTATTGAATTCTATAAAGAAAATGAGGATTTTAGTTCTCCTTATGAATATTGATTATTAAGTAGAAATTATGTATATTAATACTTGATAGTATATATAATAATAATTGACTAATAGAGTAATGAGTCAATTGTATTGAATATATAATATAATGAAATACAAGAGAAAAGACAAAGCGCCAGTATAGAGGCAATAGGAGGGTGGGAGAGAAAAGATTATTATTGTAACCTACCCTTAATGAATAATGCCCAACCTGATATATTGCAATGAACAATTAATCATTTATGTTCGGTGTAACATGAGAGACCTCAGCTGCAATGTTTGGACGGATTCGAAATCTGACACTGATATGATGTCTGAACCAGAGTCAAATCGTTAAAATGATGATTTTGACTCTCATTCACATATGTGGATAACTGCTTCTATTGAAAATGACAATTCAACAGTTACAATATTGTATTACTTTCCTTCAGCAATCGTAAATAGATGACAGGACTACGGTTGGCTCATGATTAGACACAGGGTCCAGCAGTAGTGTCTGAATAAACGATGTCCTGTATACTTTTATGTCGAGGAGTGTAGTTCAAGTTAAAGGGCGTACAGATCGCTTCCACTCCTCATTCGATACAGACTTCTTGATAATACGACAGAATTTCCTGTGTAAAAAGGCATAAGGAAGGAAACAAGAGAAGGTTGCAGTCATCTTCTTCATTTACCATACGATGTTTATTGAACTATCTGCCTAGTAACGGAAGAATCTCTGTCTCCATCAATGAAGCTCTTCATAAGCTTTATTTTCCTATATTATCTTTCATTCTTTATTTCTATTTTATTCTATCAAGTGCTGATGCAGGTGCAGATCATAGTGGTCTGGGCGATTATGATTTTCGTATCCGCAGGAAATATGCATTTCTTAACTTGGAAAATGATAGAAATGAAGCATAACGTGTATGAAAAATAAGTTCCTCCCCTAACTAGCTAAGATGTTTTTCTTCTAAAGTATTAATAAATTCCAGAGTGAACTTATGGTATGTAGTACCAGGGCGGATCATTGCTTATTCTTTTACGTGGTGATACTCTCTATTCACAAGCATAATCTTCTGTCATTCTAGAAACGTCAGAAAGTTTCATATCATATGAAATATCCTCTTTCTTTTTTATTCAGAAAAAAATGGAGTAAGTACATTCATCCACAGTGAACGTTCTGCTATGAACCAATCAAACAAAGAAAAAAGAGAGAAAAAAAATTGTAAGCAACATTACTTTTACACTGCCTTTCCTACCCACGATCCCGTCCATTCTACTTCCTTCTTCCCCTCCCAACCTCCAACTATACAACACACATTCATAATTTCCTTTAGCCATCCTGACAAATATCATATATATGAATAAGTATTCCCGGTCACACACCACGCACAATTGGGATGAGATTCCTGTAAAATAGGAATAGGTCATTTTGATTATGGTTGAAACAAATATAAGCAATTTCATACTTCCATAGGAGTGTTCGATATACAGACAGCTGCAAAGCAGGCGTGGAAGAGCTAAGAATCAAAGGTCGTAAATAGATGCCCTTTCAAGGGAAAAAGGCGTATACTGGTATGACGATTGTCACACAACATCTTAAACACAGGCCGAAGTACGCCTACAACATACAGTACACAAACTGCATAAACTAGTTCACAGTCCAAATAAATGTTAGGATAGTTAGAGCGGTATTCCAGGAGATGTTGAACGTTGCAAATTAAGCCTCTCTCCATGACGAGATCCCAAAAATTACTTATTTGCATTGATATAACACAAATGGAAATGCAAAATAAACCGTTCTCGACCTTTCAAAAATATGATAGATGACTTATTGATATGTTTCAAATTTAGAATGCCAGTTGCACATTATCACCGCTACATCTGATCGTCATCAGGTCCTTGTGGCCTTAGAGTGCTTCACTGTTACCACCTGGCGTCATTGAACCACAAACCACACATATAGATTGGCCACCACTTCTGTCTCCACTTTGCTCCAACTGAGAGGTTGTTTTTGTTCAATCTCGGACCAAGTAATTTTTGTTCTATGCAGGTTATGAGATCTGAAATACTCACTAAGAATCATTCATAACAGAATTGATAATAACATTAATGGCCGTTTCATTCAAAATACACACAAAGGAAATAAGAACATGGCTTCAAGAGTATAAAAGGACACATTCTGTAAGCATGGGTTCAGGCAGTACCAAAGATCATCAGGGAGAATGACAGGCACTTACAGCTTGTGGATCAGCGTGGCCGCGGATTTAACTATACCAGAGCTTACATAGTGTGCTCTGGTGGCCAGTGTTACCGCACATATACCCTATTATCTTCTTCCGTCTTCTCAAACTTCTCTCCACCTCTATTACACTCCATGTCCTCCAACATTCTTCGTTACTCACCCACCCACCCATCAATAAAAAACACCATTTCTCAAAACTCTATTGCTATCCTACTTTATAGGCGTCTATCCATATTCGTTTGCCCCATTTTTTATACAAAATATTGTAACGATCGTGTGCGGAACTCAACTCAACTCAGTATGTTATGATATTTCAAACTGAAATCAAATGTTTACCTATTAGATAAAATTAGTATTTACCCAAACATCTGTCACCTATTTAATATTTGAATACTGGAGAACTCGACCCGTAACGAACCCGACCCATTACGAACTCGACCCGTTTTAAAACTTCCCTATTCAAGTATCTTATTACAAAAATATATTCAGTAGTAATATATAGAAACAGGATTCCTGTGAAGTGATTTTCCGGTTTCCGAACATGTTTCGCTGGAGGTTTAAACCGAGTTCTTTAGAACGAGGTTTAAACCTCCGGAGAAACATGTGAGGTATATAGTGATATATTATCTTTTTGTCAAATTCGGTCTTCTCTGGGAAGGAAAACAGAGAACCGTTCCCCTAAGCCTATCCCTAACCCTTTTCCTATCCCTAACCCTAACCCTAACCCTAAGATGAACCCTACAGTATACCTACTTAAACATTACTGGAATTACTTTCTATATCCGTTGGTTTATTTATCTAAAAGCGGAGTAGTCAGACCTTTCTCTCTATATCAAAATGTATTATTCATTAAGGGTCGAGTTCTCCGATCGATTTCTCCAAAACGGGTCGAGTTCTCCAGTAACCTTTTATTTCATAGCCAGGTAAAGCAGTATTGAGCGTTGCCGCCCAAAAATAAAAATTGCACCGATTTCAGTATTTCCGCAATTGACTTTCCTCGAAAAATGTAGGCTAACTACGTATTCTATCCATGAGTGTTCAATGACCCGAAAACCATACATGACAGCTGGTTTCTATGAGAAGAGACAATTGTCTGGTCCTGCTGAATATTAATGACTTAGAAACTGGAACCAGGAACTCCAGAGTCACCTGGTTACAGGTCACTCCAGGTGTGTTGCACAGGTGCATTATGAACTTGTTATTACCTGGTTACTACTAGATTGCTCACCTGTGGAGATCAACGGTTCCTGAAAGTAGGCTTCTCGCTACATTTCTCATGGATAATGTATGCATTGTCAAAAGCGGGCCTTGTGTCGGTGGCCTTTTTTTTTATTTACATAGATGGACTTTAGATTTTACATTAAATTGTAATTTTTCTCCGTTGGAATGTTAATGTGTAGCTCTATTGAGGATATCCAATTGTTCGTCGTGAGAATTATCACATGTACACAAGGAGGGCCTCTTTTTTTAGTTAGCAGAAATATACAACGCTAGATTTCCGCGTGAAGGCCCATTTCTACATGAAAAAAACAACCGTAAGTGATATAAGATTAGACAAATCTGGCGAATGTTTACATTGTAAACGAAACTGCACCATAATTCGATCCATCGCTTCATTCATTATGTGCGATTGTGTTTCTAAGACCTATGAAACTTTTTGAGAAAATTGTTAAAATTCACTGATACAAAGATGAAAACAAACAAAAGGGTGTTGTCACCTTGGGACCATCCATAAATTACGTACGCACTGAGGGAAATGGGGGTGGGAGGAGGGGGTAACAAATGTCTGAAATTGTGGTTATAAATAAATGCCCCTTTTTCGTCCAAATGCTTAGAAGATTGGGAGTAGGGGTGGCAGGGTCCAACATTTTGGAAATTCTGCGTACGTACTTGATTGCCTCCTTTCAGAGCGCATATGTCAGGGTTTTAAAATCCAACCCTCTGTATTTTGAAGACCATTTTATTGATGATCGGTATAGATAAATTGCACACATGTTGTTAAACAGGTGTGACCTGGAAAGCATTATCTAATCACGATGCGTTGTATCGGTAGCCTTCTACTCACTGATGGTTAGTCAACATGAACCGTGATAACGATCAGTGATTTCTCAAATCCCTATTTACTTGTGTCTGTCTTATTAATTGCTTTGTGGATTCTATCACGACCCTTGTTTGTAATGGTAAAGTATGGCTTTGTCCAGTGATAGTATATTATTTGATCTTTTTAACCCTGATTCAGTCAATGTAATGGACGAAACGTCGGTTCTTAATAAAATGCCAACTATATTTTTATAAAGACCCTCTCGAGTTGTACCATTCTCTCCACCTATAATACTCTTTTAATTATTCACAACTCCTTTCTTACCAACATCCCCTTGAATCCCTCTGATCATCATCTTAGTAATATATTCTTGTTGATGATAGTTGTCTTTTTGCTATTTCATCTATTTCATTTGCACAGGGGTCCTCAATTGAGATTATTGAGACAATCGGCACCTTTTACTCTAACTTCTGTCTGACGTTGTTTGCTCCTTTTCCAATCTTATTATGTTCGTTTCCACGCAAAACCGCTTTCCCCAGTGACGTCAAAGAACTTGACGGCATCAGGTGTGCTGGTACCTTACCCAATCCTCTGGCGTGAATCTTCCCAGCCGGGTACCCGCTACTAACAGCTTGAACTGATTCTCTGCGGGATTGACGGTAACCTTGGCCTGTATCCGGCGGAATCCCCAACGTCCATCAGCATTTTGTTTTCTGCCACGTGCACCAGTGTTAGCTCTCGTTAAATGGACTCAATGTGAGACAGCTATATTCTACTGAGTTCTGTATAATTCCTTTGGTTTATCGAACCTTAAAGCTACTATCTCAGTAGCGAGGGGTTGTAGCGTGGTGATACAACAGTCAAACAAAAATATTGGTGATTGTCTCAAGATAGCTTTTAACCCTTTAACAGCAGGAAGGTGCCTCCAGGCATTCTCCTGGCTATGGCAGGAAGATGCCTCCAGGCATTCCCCTGTCTACGGCAGGAAGATGCCTCCAGGCATCTTGGAGGCATCAGTGAAACTTATATACAAAATTCAATAGATAAAAGATAATTGTTTGATCTAAAAGAAATTTTTGACAATATATACAAGCCATATTGACCTTTGATTTTGCATAACAAGATATTATCAGTCACCAAGGTAAATTACTTAAATCACATGACACATCACATGACATTGCTATTTCCAAAAAAAAAAGGTGCCTGGTGTAGCAGGGTCATTTGGGCAGGCAATGCCTGCCGTGTAATGGTAAGCAGGGGAACTGGGTGCTGCAAGGGAAAGGGTTAAAGGCAACCTCTATATTACATATACATATATCAAGATGTAAAGGCTGAATACAATTCAAGGTATTGTACGATGTCGGGTTCCTGTCCCCAATACAGCCTCCTTTGCTGTGAAACACAGCCTTGACTGGTTCAGACACTCCAGCGTCCATGCACCCTGTAAGGTGCTGAGTGTGTGTTCAATGCTCAGTACTCAACGTGACAGGGGTCAAAGTTATCGCTCATGTACCATGTGGCCGTGCAACTCTGGTGGGGTTAAATCCGCGACTACCTTGACCCACAAGCTGTAAGTGTCTGTCACCTCCCTGCAGATCTTTTGTACTGCTTGGAAAGTGTGTCATTTCTTGATGTCATTTCTCATGTCATGTCATATTCCATTGTGGGTGTATACTGAGCGAAATTACCATAAGCTACACTTTATTATTAATTTTATGGGCTATGAATATTTCGATATTTTGGCTCTCAAAACCCACTTAGAATGAAATTGCAAGGTCCTAGGTTGGTGTTCATGGATAAGGCATTGACTCGACCATATGCACCAGCCTCTTAGTCGTAACAAATTGGAGACAGGTTGTAGCCAATCTATATTCAAGGCCCATTAGACAGCGACATTTTCCACAGATTCTCACCGATCCGATCACCGATCAGAATCAGGAACAAGAATGTCGCTATCCTATACCCTCAAGGACGCTTGCCGATCACACCTCTCCACTTTATGGCCATGTACAGTGAACCGATTGAGATCAAAGTTTGATAGCCTCGGATCCGATTAAAGTATTTGCAAACGGTTTTCAGATTCATCATAGTCTCTGTCTCCCCTACAAATCGATATAAGGCACTTGTAAATCGGACAGGGGGATAGGTGGTAACGCTGTTCAAACCGCCTTCTCAGAATCGGGAACAGTCGGTGAAGTGACACTATTAGGCAACACGATTAAGGTCGGGCAGAATCGGTCATTACCCCAAGTCAAGTAATATGGAAACAGGATTCCTGTGTTGTTTGGGCACACAACGGTAATAGAGTAACGTAGATTACGACCCCGGTTAGTTCTCAGAGCACTCTCCCAGCAGAACCTTTGTGGCGTTTGCGTTTACTAATCTCTGCTCCAACTCAACGACTATATTTGGAATTCAGAAAAGTTAGCCGTACAAAAGGAAGGTTGGTGCAGAGATACAGCAGCAGAGTCAGTAAGGCTCAGAATCTATGCTCAGAGAGTGGCTTCAAAGTGTGACGTCATTATCGCCAACGTCGCGAATCACGGCAGCTAGGATATCAACACACATGCATGACTTTCAGAGTCATATATTAAGAATAACAAAAGGTCAGTGAAGATACTATTTGCGATTTTCCTTGAATACTCGATGTATTTGAGTAATTCAGTAGGATTACACATGGTTAGGTGTGTATATTTACTGTATTTTGCTGTAAATCACGATGTCAACGGTCGAGTCGAGGTGCTGCTCAAATCTGGCCGCCATTATCCATCCGCTAAGACCTTAGGCGTAACGTGCATTACTTCTCGGCAGTGCGGAAACCATAGTTACCGTATATATATATAGCAACGTGTTGTATTTACGTTAGTTACTACAGTAGGTATATAGTAATACCCGATCCGATTACCATCGGGTCTGTGAAGTGCGTACAGCAACACGATTCTGACTGATCCGACGGATCCGTCGAGCAAAGATGTGATCGGGCACAATGATCGTGTCGCTGTCTTATAGGCTTAATACTGAGGTAAAGGACGTTTGGTGCCTCTGTGCTGAGTGTGCACTGTCACAAGGTCAGGACCAAGTGTCTGGTCCTCATCCTGAGTCAAGAACACACCTTCCCGTTTCTGCTGGCTCACGAATGTACTGCTTTCACTTAGTTGCGTGATTTGTGTATGGATATAGTCCAGCACATAACATTGGGGGGAAATTTCAAGAATTTGTATATTTACCCAACCTTAACTTTGACACCCACCTTCCTTTTGGTAACTCATGTCTATGTGGTCTCGGTTAAACGACGCATGTGCCAAATAGGGCGGTTCATAGCTAAGGAACTGGGGTAATTCTAGAAAAATCATTAGACTGCACTGAATTACATGATTTATTGATGGCCAATAAGCCTTGGTTTCTGGAGAACCGGGACCCTCAGGGCCAGCTCTTCCGCCTCATGCTTTGTTTCAATGATTCTTCTTGCACGAGTTCCCTGTCACTTTTTGCATGCTTCAGTCCCTGAGCGGCACTATTGTTGACTTTGGACCATCTGAGATATTATTTTAGTTGGCGTTGGTGCAGACCGACGATTGTATTATGCCTAACAGCCTGCAGCGTGTCTTCCTTTCGGTTTTATCAGAGTTTCCTTCATGATATTGAATATTCCTCTTTTACTACAGAACGTATCGTTATCTTTCGATTCCATCCCCTTTATTCCATATATGAAACAGTATGAACATGAATATCCCATCTATAGAACACGTTTAGTTTTCTAATCTATAATTGTGCATTTGATTTTGGTGATTGTCAGTTTATATCTATTAGACAAAATTGTATTTACCGGTATGTTTAAAATACAAATCGCCCTCACAGAAACACATGTATTTTAATCGACGCGAACATTAACAGACCCTGGACAGAGGTTTTCTCTTTTACAGAGGCATTTTTCTTCTTCCATTATCCACACCACAAAGAGGGGAGGACTCTTCGTCTGAGAGACATTTAAATTCACCTACTGATGGGATGTGCTGTTTTTTTACACTCCGCGGCCTTCAAGTTGTGATGCGACCCGTGTTCAGAATGCTTTAACCAGTGCAAACAGCTGTCCACATTGAACACCACGACACCATCCAGCCACCTTTGATAACTAGGAGCAAATAGGATGTTCATCATAGATGAATGAGCGTGCAATTATAAATGAATATTAAACAATATTAGGTTTGGGTTAGATTCAGTCTACGGATAGTTTTCTGTAACCGACTTCCACCCAGTCAACTTGCTATTTGTGCAACTGCCTGAGGATCCAAACAGATCAAGCACCAGTGGGTCTTGAGGTATTGCGGTCTTGAGTGATTGGTCATGGTCGGCTATGCACACCTCTAAGACCCTGAGACACTGGCTCCCTGCTCTCTTCTCACTATCACAGTGAACAGCATGCAGATAGTAAAGGGATAGTTTTCTGGAAGCACACTGAAAGTTCAATGTGACCATTCTAGACTCTAGATTATGTATTTAGCGCGTGCAAGCACGCTCTAATAATAAGGAGAGTTTGCATCCAACCTTCATGGCTTGTTCTAGGCACCGTCAAGATATGTTTCAAAAACGGAATTCACTTATTCTAGTTTTGTGATCATCTTCTTCTAATGAATTGATTAATTCAATATGGGACACAGAAGTTATTAACCTAGTGGTTGGCAGTTAACACGTGCACGGGTAGAACTGTGGGACCGCTCCCTTTATGTTACCTTCATCATGGAGCCTATCACTTCCCTTTCATTCTGCAGCTTAGCTGTGCCTTACACAAAATATTCAGCCTGCGAGTTTGATATTTGAATTGCTCCTGATACTGCGAATAGGGAGGGGCTCCTAATACCACTATTGCATCCCGGTCAGAACCGTTCTAGAAAGCCTGGTCATATGAAAGAGAAATACAATACGTGTGTTCTAGGTTACATTATTGTTTTGCAATAGGGAGAACGTCTCAATGTTCCTTTCATAAAACATCGTATTTCCCCATGATTCACCATGTGTTTATCATCTTTCGCATATATTTTCAAAGTTCATTTATATATCGTATTTCGTTGACTAAAGCAGGCTTTAAAAAATTTAAAAAGAAGTATAAAACCGCACAAAGTTGATATATTGCCAGGATGTTGACATCTGTGGTTAGCATTGCATGCCACAAGGTGACGATATGAATCCATCAGAATTCAACACCCACTCCTTTCTTCCTGAATTACCTTTATCAGTACATTTGCTTGAGGATATGTAATCCCCAACCACTTAACATATACACGTAGCTTATTGATTATCTTATATGGAGACCATCGAAGTAATAAAAAAACATTAAGTAGGCAGCCTTGTATCTTGACGGAACCCTTTCTAAAGACAAGTAATGCCCTTCTTTAGATCACTGACACCATTTCAGTTTATACACCATATGAGGTACCTTTTTGACAACACCTATACGCTCTGATTTATAAGTAGATTATCCAATGTTAGTATTAAGAAAGATGAAAATATACCCTCTTAAAAGATGCAACGCGTGATAACTGTACATGCCCGTATCTGACTGGCACTACAGCAACCATGAAATCCACTTAACAGCCCGAGGGCTCTATATGGGCAGGTGCTTATAAATATAACGTCCGATAAAACATGCGATGTGTCTTTTATATGTAAAAAACAGTGATTGTCGACATACGATAAGCAAAGACGGTCGGCGTGTACAGGACGTGTCAAGATGTGTGTACACAAAAACTTATGTAAACTATATAGGTGACCAGTAAATATAATGACTTAACATTTTTCTGGGAACTTAACACTAGTACTGCCCTTATCAGACGTGTGCAGTCCATAAGAACAGATAAGTCCAAAGGGAAGTGTGAAATGCCGAAGTCTAAATTCTAATCTTGAAAGTTGGACTTGCTCAAGTCTTTGATTATGAACATTCATTAAATGATTAATCACAATCAGAATAAAGTTCATTAAAGTCTGTAATCTTCTCTGACTGGCCCATGAATCAATAGGCCTATTTACATTTGCTTGATTTACATAGGAAATGTACTGAAAAATATATAGTTTTCTTCAATTCTTTCAAAAACAAGGATAGAGACCTATGTTTTTTAAAACCTAAACAGGTAGTACAATATATGTACTATATTCTGTGAAAGTTTGAGGAAAATGACATGGGTTTTACTATGCGAAAAAAACTCTTTAGAATTTCTATATATTCTAATATAAAAGTAAAATAATATTGATCTATAAATCAAAAACTAGCACGGTGACCCCTGATTTTCCAGTTAGACATGTGTTCTACAACACTTGGAGATCATCATAAAATATAAAATTTTCAGAAAATTGACATGGGTTTTAATTTTCAAGCCAAATTGTCCGATATGCCTTTAACTACTTCTAACGATTTGGGGGTATAAAGTAAAAAGAATCCATAGTCCAGGCTTCAATGGACGTTGAATGGTACGTGGTCCTTGGCCCGGTTTTACGTACTGAGCTTGGAGAGCTCAGGATGAAAAACCGGGCCAAGGACCACGTACCATTCAGCGTCCACGAAGGCGATGACAGTATTCTTTACGTACCCTAGGTGACGAAGTTAGGATTTGGGAACAGTAGCTAGTTCATTCTACGCTACGCAACGAAAATATGATTTCTGAGCAACAAAAGAATTCTCACCAATAGGTCATTGGTCTCCGGTCAACTAATAGCTAGGGTAGTGCAATCAACACCAAACTGTGGGCGGCACCACCTACAAGCCTCACCAAGCAATAAGTACTCCGTCGGCACATGTCAGCCAGCCGAACGGGGGGATTGCCAATGTTCTGTTGTCACTTACTGGATTTATCAACATGTTGATAAACTTTTGGCGGGTGATTTAGGAACATCAACTGACAACTCGTTGGCTACAAAAGAACATCTAAGGCGGGCATTCATTAATCATAGGCTAGTCCTTGCATAACTGCCCCACATCTACTTACTAAGGCTGACTACGTTAGGATGTCTCGCTTGAGACACAGTTCTATCTATTTGTCACCCACTAAGGTACATTGATATTCCGAAATCTGTGGATGGGAATTGGACTTAATGAACCAGTTCATAGCATTGGATGATTGTACGTTCACAACTCAGACAGAGAATAAGAGTGGGTCAGAGTCGGATACGCCATATGTATAAAATGTACTCTGGAATCCACCGAATTAGAATCCACCGAAGGCAAATCTCCTGGGTATAACAGTAATTGTTAAAACTAGATTGTAGTGAATGCCTCAGCCACCATACTGCGGTTTATACTTTGTCGCGTTGATTTTGAATGCGATATCCAAAAGATACTATTATATTGCCCCTACTCTTTCCAATCTAAAATATAACACTGTAAGAGCTATTTGATTGTAACTATGCATTGGTTATAGTGAGTGAAAATAAAAGGGAATGTACATGTTCTCTGCACACACCCTCTTCATGTCACCTGTATGTCCTATACCACAACTGTCAATATATTAACAATAGAACACCCTTCTTCAGTCACCTGTATGTACACCTAAACCACAACCGTTAATGTTTTAATTGCCGTATACTCTGCATTCAGAGCAGGGCTCTCTCCAACCACAGATCCATATATTGTATGAATCGTGCCGTGTTCCTGTATTATAGTTAGTGGGACTTATGGCAATAGCGATACACCTCTGTACATCTGGCAGCCTATCAAAAACATGCCATTGTTGTACTGTTCACTCTGGACGGAGTTCTATAGAGACATCTACGCCACGATTCCCTAACTAGAAAGGGCATTCAGGGACCTGTTTCACTAGTTTCGTGACATGTCTAGCTGGCGTCTAGATGGTGTGTTCGGTGTGTAACTAGACATTAGACTTCGTTTTGTCCGTTCTTGCTTGCAGTGTTGGTGTCGCTTTTCATATCTGTCTAACACTTTTGTCACGAAACTAGTTAAACAGGTCCATGATGTATAGATTTGTCTAATTCTTATGTTTGGGGTCCGTCTTTTCCCAAGGGCAGCTACTTGTGGTGTCACGAAAGTAGACAACCCCAATGTCTGTATGATGTCACAGACATGTCGACAAACTACTGAAACAGGTCCCTGGTGATAGATATAGGTATGCGCAAAGCAATCTACACACTCTCCCAGATCTTTCGCAGCGCTATAAGCGGCCACATGAAGTAGAGCGCGAAATCTCTGCTAGGAGAGTGCAATTTACACAGTGTTTGCCATGTGCACAGAGGTTTCTGTTTTACAGAATGTGCACCAACGAGAAGCACGCAGTTAGTTTACAGACAACCTTCCCTGTCAGAAGACAGGTGTTAAATCTGTAAACAGACACGGGAAGTTCTTTGACGTTTTGTTCCAGGGGTGACCTCAGTGAACAGGATTATTCGGAAGCCTGCTGTCACAACAATGATCAATGACGGCCACATTCAGGTGCTCATTCTCCAAACACAGGTTAGGTTCTCATCTGTCTATCTGAATATTTTTAACCCTTTGGGAATTACAAGTGTAACTGATTATTCAGGAAATAGTTTCATCTACGAAAGCAAGGCTTGGTTGGATGAAAAATGCATTCTGATTGGGTTTCAATCAGTATGTGTATAATCCTGTCATAACGAGTTGTATTTCCTCATACCTTGAATGAATTGTATAGAATTAGAGGACCTACAAAAAAGTAATTGTATAGCGTTCGTTGGTGTTGTTGAATTTGCGCCAGAAATACCCCAGAACTGTAAACCAAAATTGCCACTCATGAATCGTCAGGGATGGTCATAGCCCCCCCCCCCCCCCCCGGTCTCCCCTCAACAGCCCTCCACATGTGTGCCACTCCCCCTCCCCCCAGCGTATCTCATGCGCACCATGCACCCACCTGCTGCCACTCTACCCTCTCCTCGCCCTCATTCACACTCAGCCCTCCTCACAGTATTCACATACTCAAAAATTTACCCACCCACCCTCGCCCTTCTCTCATTCCTCTCCTACTCTCGTAGGCCTATTTCTATTTTTCATTATATTGTATAACTATATACTTACTTCATTGTTTTTTATCACTAAAGTACCTTAATTCATCAGGAATTCCAAAGGCCTTTTGATACGCTGATACATACAGTTCCCACTGTCTACGAATTCCTCGCATGAAAAAGACCATTCGTGAGAAAGACACATAAAGACAGCTTTGGTTGTCAGTTGTTAAACGACAAATGGCCTGATGAAGGAAGTCTTTTAAATAGACAGTTCTGTGTCTGCTATACATTTACGATCATTCCGTGTCTATTTTTAAGCAAAGGGGGCTTTCGGCAGCGTATCAAAGCAAATTGCGCACTAGAATCCCCTTCATTACCTACTTTATGGCACATCCGTGTATCGTTGCCTAGACTATGGATCTATAGCGATTTCCTAATGTGGAATAAATCTGGATTGCTCCTGGAAATCGACACTAGGCTGTTCTATTTTAATCGCAGGTTTCGTTAATTGGATATTTGTAGGCCAATTAAGGTTGATGTTAAATAATCTGGAGAAATTATTCACCATTAATTGATTCAATTTGATAGATTGTAGAAAGCGGGTTGACCTATATACTGAAGTGACTCTGTATTTTTTTGTATGGGTTAATTTCTAGACTAAGTTGGAATTTCTGTTTTCAACACATAAAAAAAAGGACTAAGGTCTGTACTGCGTAGTAGTCAGAGGCATGCCTTGGATCTATTTTACATTTTGTTGTTTAAATGGACAATTTATAGATAAAGACTACCAGTAGAGATTCATATACAGTGATTCTGGTAGACAACAAGAGGACATAAATATATACAGATACTTGGATTTATCTAAGAACCTTAATCATAACTGGAGGCTAACTGGAATGTAGAAATGTATTAACAGGATATATCTTACTTACATGATATACGATATATATTCCTGTGAAGAATTATGCCGTGGGTATGGCATAATTATATCACCGTCTTATATGGGAAGTTCAATGTTCATTGGTGTGGGTAGGCCGGTTCAAATATCTTCTGAGCGTCTTCAGTTCTCCTCGTATAAATTACTTACGCGTTTTCAATTCAACTCAACTATAACTGGAGGCGAACTGGAATGCACAAATTTATTAACAGGCCAAACTTTGTATGATACATTCTGTAGCGAGGAGTTATGCTGTGGGCATGGCATGATTATATCAAAGGCCAGTTGTGTCTGACCCGGGAGGGGGTGACGTCCCTTCAAGAGAAGATATGGAATCATACCAGGTGGTGCTGTCCTGGGACCTGTTTCAGTAGTTTCGTGACATGTCTAGATGGCGTCTGTGACACCATACGGACAGATCACAAGATTGCAATAGATGACACATGGAGGTTCACTCACTTTTCATAGGAATTAAGCAATGACACTTTAACATGAGTAGGGGATACATATAATCTATAACCGTTCCAAATATGAAGAAGATTGGCCAGTTCGATCTTCTGATATTTGCTGGTATTTTTCCGCTGTTGATTGCACTGTTGGTGCCGCTGTTGATGTCTGTCTAGGCCTAATGTCACGAGACTAATGAAACAGGTCCCAGATTCCGTAGAGGTGAGCCTCCCCCTATATAGGGGATCCCAATCGTAAGTGCGTGATGCACTGCACCCCCATCTGAGGCCCGAATGCATCACCTAGGCCTCAGAGGTGAGAGACGAGGGGCCCACACATCGCTAAAACTAAAGGCTGGGACATACGGGAGAGGCCTGCCTATAGGCAAGATGCTGGGGCATCCAACAAGGTGGGTCGGTTCTGCGTAGATCTTGAAAGCGTGGGCAAGGGATAAGCGTCCTCCTGGAAGCGGGGGAGGTTGAAGCATAGAGGTGATCCTGGAGGTTGACACAAATATGAGGAGGGACAGGAACGGCTTCGCAAACGACTGACGATGACATCTAGCTGTCAGAAGGCATGCTACCTATCTGCCCATAGGTGGAGGGTGAGGGGAGGTTTGTAACTTGAGGGCGCTGAGCCAAGACCCCGACCGTGAATGGTTGCTCTGCAAGAGAAGTTAGTCAAGTGGAAGGTTATGACCGTTGAATAGTTATAATTGAGAGTCAAACACTGTATAACATCGAGCTGGTGCAACAGTCGAGAGGAAAAGATAAATATGTGTCAGGGGGACGGCGTAGGGATGCAACTAGAGAGACTGCCTACGACTCTGGCTTAGGCGATGTCCCTTGCGCCATCTAGCGTTCCATCTCGGAAGACTCTGGCATCAGCAAAGATGTGATCGCAGGAGGTTATGTCACATACATAAACATTCATATCAGGAATTTGAACAGATGATCTCATGGAGAGCGTAACCTAACATATGTAAAAAAAAAAAAAAAATAAAAAAAAAAACACTACAGCCGCCATGGCCTGAGTGCCTCTGAAACATGGTTCTCCTCGGACTTTATCAGTGCTCCAAAGACTAGGTGGGAATGGTGGAAACCCGGTATTCTAGACAACTCGTTTGTTGGTCTGCCCCTTCGAGAGCCTCTTCATCTTGGGCCGGCATTGCTGGTGTATCATAAGGGTGCCTGGACAAGTGCAACGGTGTACCTGGATCTGCAAATCAAGTTGTCGCCTGTGTATGCTACGCTTGCCACGACACCGCGAAGCACAACTCTGGTCACTGGGCGTCAGCCTCAGCGTAGTCAGAGATAGCAGATGATGTCTTCAAGGGCTTTTTGTATCACCGGCAATTACTCCTCCATTACCTCTTATACCTTCACTCAACAGCTGTTGCTGGCGGGTCTTGATCATCTGACCTCTTCTTTAGTCGCCTCCCGTGTTTTCTTTTCGTCGGCTTGCCCATTGCCGTTGGGGTTTTACGTGTAGCTTCAGTACACTTCAGATTGCCCCGTCAATGGCACATTCGACCCCGTCTGTTGGCCGGCCCGTCGTTAACACGTCTTCTGGCTTCATTTCTTCTGTATAGGTTTCTGATGGGAAAATGTCTTCCAGAGGCCGATCGTTACATCAAAAAACATCGTCCCAGTTCTGGCCGTAGGTTCTCTTCAGATTCTTCGACTTCATCTGCCTCAAGTTCTGAGTTGTCTACACCATCTTTAAGTCATTGCCCCCATCATAAGTCTTCTGCATCACCTGGGACGGAAAGCCAGGTGACACAGAAAAAATAGAGAACGTAAGCTCGATCTGAGGAGATTCCTGCCTAAAGAGGATCGTCAAAAACAATAATCCTTTCAAAACTTGATCCATTTATCGGCCAGTTTAGCCATTGAGAGATGTGATGAGGAAGAGGATGTGGAAGGATTGCTGGAGCACATTATTTTCTTATGTGAAAAGTAAGATTCAAAGGTGTTTAAACTACAAGTTCGTTGGTGAAATACGATCAGGAGGTGAGGAAAGGGTGATGAAGGAAGGGTCCTGATGCTTCCGACGTGGCGATCAGGGTTTAGCCACCAGGTATTTAGGGGCAGAGGCCACTTGAGAAGTGACGAAATCGCGAAACGTGCCAAGCAGTTCCCCCAAGAAATTCTCAAGCACGTCTGATGGAAATTGTGTCAAACTTTGCATCCTCTTCCAGGAGGGTCACTGCAAACGACAGTCATGTAGATTTAAGCATAAATGTTTAGTCTATGATCAGGGCCACGCAAAGACTGATTATGAGGTCTTGCGAAACGCAATGCAGAACTAGGAGAACATTGTACGTTCATTACTGATGAATGAGCGTGCAATCATAGATCAAAAACAATAAAAAAGATTTTGGTTACATTCAGACTAGGTATCGTTTTCTATAACCCATTTGCACCCAATCAATTTGCCATTTTTGCAACGAGGATCCAAACATATCAAGCGGCAGTTGGGTAAATTAGGTATTTCAGTTTTGAGTGATTGGTCATGGTCAGCTGGGCCCTCAGGCCCTGAGACGCTGGCACCCTGCTCCTTTCCCAATATCACAATGAAAAGCACGCAGATAGTGAAGGGATAAGTATTTTTTGCAGTTAAATGGAAGCCTATATGACCACTCTAGTCTTTATGATGTATTTATCAGAGCGTGTTGGCACGCTCTGATAAATAGGATTTAGCTCCCAAGTCTTATGAAAATCTACATATTTCAACGAATACTCCTCAAGCTGGGGACACATCAAGCGAGAAACATAGGGATTTCTGGAATCGGCAACACAAGATAGCATGTATGAGTGCTGTTATTTCGTATTTCACTTGAGTATTGCTACTGAGACGCTGAATTATCGGTAGGAGATATTGCTTTGAAATAATATCGCACATACACGCCAATTTCTGTTGGCGATTCTGGAGATCGCCGTCATTACTCACTTGGTGTGTCCTCGGCTTAACCCGGTTAACCAGTCGGAGGAGAAAGGTTTGGATGAATTGTTAAATCCAAAGATACTGACAGATTCAAGTAAAATGTGTAGTAACGATACTGATGGTTTGTTGTGCCAGACTAAAGAGGGATTCCTACGATGGGATTCATGTGCCTCACATGGTGTTTGTCTGAGGCAAATTCTGCTGAAATTTTGTACTTGAACACAATTTCATCATCAAATTTGTAGGGTTCCATAAACCTGAGACATGTTTTCCCCCCAGCAATTATTGGTGACATTTATCCATAAAATAGAACAGATTTTGAAGCCTGTGAGGAACATGAATCCCACCATGTGAATTCCACTTCAGGTGGAGTTAGTAGTTGGAAACTTGGGCAATGTTGTTATGACTGGTGATAGTTTCGACCTACATTGAAGCAGGAATGCGTGTAGGTCCTATTGACCCACAAGGCAAAGGTGGGGTTTGTTCCAATAGGCATTCAGTTGGTCATTATTTAATTAATGGTGTTATCACATGCTGTGATAAGATGAATAAAATACATCATCTTATATAACGTAATAAGGTGGTAAGGACAAAATGTAATATATATAGTTGTAATATTTTAAAATGGTCTGGGTCAATAAGTGAACAGGGTCAGCATATATGTTGACACGTGACTGAAACCGGCGACATAGTAGTATTATATAATAACTAAAATGTACCACAGCACAGCATCTAAATTAATATCAATTTGCAGTCAAACACCAATGGACAAATACAGAATGGGATGTGAATTACAACACTCAGTCTCTTGGTATAATTACTACACCAAAAATCTCACGGATGATCGTATATCTAACTTTATAGCATTCTTGAAAATAAGAGGAATGCAAAAATAAATAAACCTTCTGCAGTCAAACTAGTTCTGGACTCGTTAGTATTCATATTATTGCCAGACGTTCAGGATCACTGACTTCTGAAGCACCAAGAGACGAATTAAAACTGTCTTTATTATAAAAAAAAGGTTATGTATTTTGTCTGGTTACTTAACTGAATATTGATAGATTACTCTCCCCAGAATAAAGGTAATATCAATGCACGCTGATGTTTTTATATACGAATTTAAAAACCATCAATAAATGATTGTTCAGAGTCTTTGTCTCAGAAGGAAATAAGAAAATTCCCACATTTGATTTAACAGCCATGTGATTGGTTTAGACCTCTACTTCCCAAGGATTGTATCAATGTTTGTTTTCAATCCAGCCCCTGTGTGTTTGTTTTGTTCACCTTAACTATGACGTATTTATGACTATGACCTCTAGTACCACCTACTCACGTGTCTCTGTCGTGTAGTTCTGTAAATGACTTCTGGGACACGTGACTACAGACGGAGGTGGATAGAGGTATGAACGGTGTTTGTAACAGGAAGGCAGTACAAGAATTATACAACACCTCAATGTAGCATTTTGTCCATGCCAAATTACAACAGAGGCATTGCTTGATAACCGCCATATGGGGTATTACCAGAATAGGTTCTTACCTGATATCATAATTTGACAGTAGATATTTAGTGGCGGTGTACTTGTAAGATGTTGATTCTAGTGGAGCAATGTAAAGCAGGGCCTTAAAATATAGTTGCTGCTGCACTACGAAATCAAATAGGGAAGTAAAATCGAATTCCTATGCGTATTTTAAAAAAAATTATATTCATAGTTGTCTCACTTATATTCGCAGTAACCTAATAATATTAGGAAATATCCCTACTGTGGACAAAAAAGTTTTTTGTTTAAGGTCAGTCGTCCAAATCTGACTGACCGAGAACTAGAACCATTTCATTCACAGTAAGGACGTTTGCTTATTATTATATACCTTAAATCGATGAAAATTATGCAATTTTAATAACTTATTAGGTAATAGTCACAGTGGTTACGAACATTATCATTACTGCACCCCTAACAGCGGGCAGTATTTCATAGATATTCGCACACAGGTATATAATAATATATATAACCTAAGAGATAGTACTACCAAAGACAATGAATTCAGTGGTCAACAAGTCTTTATAACTGTAACTGTTTCTATTCCAGGATTCTCCCTGGACATAATCAACGAGTAGCAGCCATCTGATCTACCCTCGTGCACAATGTCAGATTTCACCAGTCTACCTCCGATATAGGGGATACATTCATGTCTAGATATCGGATAACCCAGATTTGAATCCACATCGGGGCCCAAAAATTAGAAACTTCGATTAGGCCTTCACAATTGGTGCCTTGACCAAGATATTTGAATCAAGTTTTGATTGGATTGCCCTGGCCAATATAGAGCTCTCCTGAAGGATAGGCGTCTAGAGACCAATGACGATGGACGTTCTATCGCCATGCAGACTTTCGGTATTCATCTATTCATATGGTGAATTGATGAGCACTTTCGTATAGGTATCTAGTAGCCCAGAATCTCTATCACCTAGAGACCCATAGGACTAGGTTGTTAACCTGGAGAAATAACATCTCACGGAATTGAATCGTCGCTGTTATTGTGGTGTAGAAGCATATAACCGTTAATAACGCATCCATCGGTGTTAGATAAAAAACAGGATATAAGTTGCAACCGAAGAGTTAAACTATCATCAGGGGAAAAACATGATCCAGAATAGAAACTGTTTCCACAATAGAATTCTCTAAAATGATTGACATAAATAAAAGAGATGAGTGGAAATACATACATTAAAGATATTTTCATCTACATGATGCGAGAAGTCCATTAGAGGCAACTCAGTATCATGATCCACATGAAGTGCGTTCATAAACTAGAAGTACTCGGTGGATGTGTCATGTAGTAGAATGCGGTTTACGAATGGCCCCGGTGTTCCGGGCAGGCTCGGGGCTGGCACGGTGGCGGTGCTGGGGGAGTTGGCGGTGGTTGTCGTGGTGGAGGCGGCGGGCGTGGAGCGGTGGGCCTGCCCGGGACGACTTCAACGACGATGACAGGTGACTGGTGGGAGATCTATGCTTCACTGAGCCGCGTGCGTTAACTACCTGAGTCCACAGGTGAGAGGTGGCGAGCGAGCGTGCAGGTCGCAGGCACGTGCTGAGCAGAAGCTTTCACACAGGTTTCACTAGACTCAACAGGTGTGCTTTTAAATACGAGAACCTGAGGATCATATTGAAGTCACCGGGCATTGTGCTTCTAAAGGAACTCTGTAACACTTTGTGAGTACAAGTCGCCATACAGCGGCACACAGTCTCTTGTCTGATTGATTTAAGACGACAACAAGCACCCCTACAATCTCCATACACAGGAGCCGGCCGCTGCTCTCCTCCAGGGCGAAGTCTGACCGGAGCACGGCACCGTGTGGACATACACAGGGATTGGGGCCAACGTGTGACGGGTTCCGATCTAGTCCCTGGAGGAGAACAGGAACACGTGGATTACCAGTAGGAGGATTATACGGGGGATTAACTGTTGACTGACGTCTTCGTTCAGGCTTTGTCTCAAGCAGGTGAGAGTATTATGTTGTTATGGTGAGCCTTAGATTATTGTCCACTTTTTCGTAATTTTCTCTCCCTAATGTGTTCCGATACAGAATGTTTACATTGTTTCTTGGTGCTGTGCTTTAGTCTGTCCGTCTACATTTCTACTTCAATCTTGACTCTCTCTCTTTCCTTTTTCTATCGCCTATCTCTTTATATCTCTCTCTTACTCTTTGTTTCTGCCAGTCGATCTTTTCCTATTTCCAATCTTTTCCCTCTGTTTTCTCTCTGTAACTATATTTCTCATCGTCCCTGTCTCTGTCACTCTTACTTTAATTCTGCCAAATTGTCCCTGTCTTTTTTACGTCTCTGTGTCTAAAAATCTGTGTCTGTGTCGCAAGGTCTGCTATGTCCTGTCCCTCTCTCTCTCTCTCTCTCTCTCTCTCTCTCTCTCTCTCTCTCTCTCTCTCTCTCTCTCTCTCTCTCTCTCTCTCTCTCTCTCTCTCTCTCTCTCTCTCTCTTTCTCTCTCACTCTCTCTCTGAATTTGTCTCTTTCTCCCTACTTCACCTTTCATTTTCCATTTCCTCTCCGCACGTCTTCTCATTTTCTTTTTCTTTTTTTTCTATGTCACTCTCTTTCATTCTGTAGCCTTTCCATGTCTATTCTCTCCCTCTAATACATCAATATCCTGTTATCCTTGCCGTCTTACTATGAACTATTTACATCTGAATCAGTCTATATTGTTCCCACCCTATCTTCTATATATCTGTCTGTTGATGTGTTCCTCTGTCTCATCCCCTCTTGATAAATTAATCTGATATTTGTGTTCATATCTATGTCAAATTCTCTTGGTTCTCAATCGAACCTGGTGTTATATTTCCTTCTACTATTGTAAACGTTTTACTGGGCTATGAAAATAGGACATGGTGATAAAAGTTCCTGAAACCTGATTGACACCGGCTTTTGTTGGGAAGTGCAGATGTGTCATTGAGTTCAATAATTGTGTCGTGTGTGGTGGGAATTTAGGCCGCGAGATCTCTGTGGTGTAAGGTCAGTGGCCTTTGAGCGTGGACATGCCCTATTTGATATATCCCAAAATGAGATCTGTCTCAGTATCTATATATCGAAGTGAAAGTTCCGGGTACGCCAATTCTATTTCCATAATTAAAATATACGAAGCCTTCTATAATTGTTGTGTTTAGATCTCCGCAATATTACTATGATTGTACTATTCTTCATAATAACTATGAAGATTGTATTACACCTAACAATACATGTATACATGTATATTTTCTCGGTTTGATCAATTTGCATATTATCTATTATCGTGAGCCTATCTCATAACAGTCATCTACAGTTCCTACCAATTTCTTTCTATTTCAATTTCTACTCAACATACTTATTGTTCAAACTATGATAGCATAATGCCTGAGTTTCTCTTTTCCGGCTATTGTTTCCTTGGCCGTTTTTTATTGTTTATTGCGTTCGCTTCACTCTGTTCGGCATTTTACAAAATGTCTGCGGGGGAATCATTTGGTAAGACATAATGGCTCATTACGGCACTCTACCACAAATGTCACGTACTCAGATATCGCCTGCAGGGGTGCAAAGCGCCCAGTCTTAAGCACCTGTGATTGGAGGGTGAGCATAGAAGGTAACACTGACTGACTTTCAGGCTAATGGTGAAGGTCATGATTTGTCTTCAAGCAGAGCCAGAAGATAAACCTCGTTTCCTGTCACATTTGTTCCCATAGCAACAAGAGAAAGAGGCCGCCAGAGAAAGGTCCTTTGGGGGCCTTTATGAGAGGGGGCAGCTGCTGAAAGTGACCCTCCCTTGCCACCGACATTGACGAAGGACCATTGTCCGCATAAAGGCTTGAGCTATTACAAGTATAAAAACATGGTAGTACTAATAAAAATAGTGCGTCTGTAACTGCAACCGGTTCCCAAGAGAATAATAATGGTATCAAAAAGATGGACAAGTAGAAAAATATGAATCCTTTAATCTTGATCATGATATAATGATGAATGGCTTTCTTGTTCTATAAATGATCCCTTATCTTATCAGGAAGTAATTATCTTAGTGGTGTGTTATCTTGAGAGGAGGCGCCTCGTACCCCCCGCGGGCGTGCATCTGCCGCTACATAACTAAATGGAAGAGAGATGAGAAATGAGGTTTGCAAATACATTCAGCGTGTCTCATCGCGGCTGACAGAGTGGTCCTTCAGGGGAGTCAGGCAGCGAGCAGGCCAGTGATGTATGGTTGAGCTGCTCCTTACAGCCATGCTGCCTACGGCCCTTTCGACCTGCCCCTATCTACTCGGAGCTGCTAGATAGCGGTCGCACCTGTTTGTAACTAACCATACCTGGGCAGTACATCCCAGGCTTCTCAGAACTGACCTCACAGTAGCTCATCAAAGCAAGTCATACCTTGTCAATGCATGCTCAGCTTTTTAGAGCCGTAGCGGTCCATCCCTATATCTATACATAGTTAATTTATCTTCTAAGTGTTGATCAATACATTGTAGTTATCTAAGAGCTGGCCAATAGCTAAACATCAGTTGTTGGAGAGAGCTAGCCCCATCTTCTCAGTACCTCGCATAGCGTGCCGTAGTTGACTTTACTGCTAAGTAGTACCAGTGATTATCCTACCCCTAATAAAAAACTCCATAGGCTTAACATTGGGTCACTGTATTCGGTCTGGAGTTCAGAAAAATGAAAAATATTGCTTTAGTGGGATACACTTGACAAATGACATCATTAGTTAATGTAGAAGTAATTTAGACGGGTGGGGTAGGATAAACTCTAAACCAAACTCGAGTTAGTTGTGTCATTGTTCATCGCACTCCGGCAAGATCACGTATTACTGCTCTCGGCTTCGCCTCGCGCAGTAGTACGCGATTTTGCCATCGTGCGATAAACAACAACAGGACTAACTTTTGTTTGGTTTCTCCATAATACTCATTGAGAATTATTCTGAGGTACTTTGGATAACAGCGGACGATATAGTCTCTAAAGATATCTTATATCTTCTCAGAGATTCTTATACCTGTCTTCAGGCGTATTGTCCAGTTCTGATACATTTATAGCAGTTCGATTTTTCCCGTTAATGTAATGAACCGCTCAACATTGTAAAGAGATACTATTCCCAGTAGTCCAGACCCCTCCTTGATGGAGCTTACTTCTCAGGCCTGCACTACTTCAAAGTGTTCGACACTGCTCATGGTGATTTCTTTCTCCCCAAGGCTTCTCACATTTATTCAAATGTTTTATACTGAGGTCGGAAGCAGAACACCAGGAAGACTAACCTTTGAGTTATAGCCCGAGGAGGCTAGTTTCCGTGCTACGATCTGTTTTCAAATAAAACAATGCCAAAAACAATTAAAGAACATCGTCGTTCGTCAATGTCTGCTGGTATGATGATATTCAGAAGTACAACACGTCACTCCAAATGCTACCTCGCTCGGAAGACGTGCTGACCTTGTCTGACCTTTATATATGATCTTTTATCTGGCATTTCCCAGCAAGACTTAACTCTGGGAACTTGTACTCAACGTCCATGGAGTATTGTAAACATATATTAATGGGCGATGATGTTGCAAACCTTAACCAAACAGTCAGGGATGAGATCTGTAGCTGCTGAAAATATGTCATTTATTTTGGTTTGATATATGATCTCACTTGGCTTTGCCATGTGAGATTACTTACGCCGCAACCAAAACTCATGGTTTGTTTTCATCGGCTACGGATCTCGATGTACATAATTCCTCCTTAGTAAGACCGTAGTCGTATAAGTTGTCATATATGTTCTGTTCTCTTTTACAGGATATCCTTATACAAGTTCCATCCGGGACATCATCCTGAAAACGGATTACGTAGTGCCGGCAACCTTGATGTAGCCTGGATATATATGCCCTAAGAAAACTAGAAATCGATGTGGTCATATGCATGCGTCATCTCGGATAGGTTCATAGTGACATAATATACCCATGTGAATATCGCCTATTTGGGTGTTTCGATTAATGCCAACGGTCACGGATAAAACCTTGAGACATTACCTTTAGCGGCCAAAATCAATGTTGACTGACTTCAATGATAGGTCATAGAGTTGGATTTTGAGGATTCCTTAAAACCCACGTGGATTATGGTTGTTTTGGGTTTAAGTTTTGAAAAGAGTGAACATAACCTTGTCACTTGACCTTGTCCTGAGGCACGACCGACTGCTATTGACAACCTGTCGTAGCCTTATGCGGACGTTATTGTGGGAGCATTGTGCAATAGGAGCCATATGTCATCACCCATAGTGTGTCCAGCTCTTTGACCTTGACGTGACCTTGGGCAGGCAGTCGGTGTCATGGTTGAGTTGTTGTTGGGGGAGACTAACAGTGACAGCACGGTGCTGACCATGTTCCCAGCGGCTGGGGTGCTCGTGCTGCTCCTCTATCTGCTCTTACTGCACGAACTGCTCGCCCACCTCTGGTGTTCAGACGGGGATGGTGGCCACAAGACGAGCAGCGGAGGCGGTACCGGAGGAGGAATATATAGGTGAGTCTTTTTTTTTCTTTTTTTTCTTTTTTTTTAGTTTATTGTTCACTCTGGAGTTATTTGTTAGGGTCATTACAACCCCTATCTTCCACAGGCTCTAGTAAATGTGTTTATTATAGCTGTTAGAAACCCAGGTGGAGAAGGAATATACTATAGGGGAACCCATGAAAGTTTAGGATCACAGCTCATATCCCATCAAGTTGGAATCGCGTAGAAAATTACGCAATTCAAACATGATGGCAGCGAGCTCTGACCCTAAACTTGCATGGGTTTTAATATACCTCACCCTTCACATTTATTAATGGGCTGACATTTGTGACATAATCCCACATTGGGTATTTTCCCGAAATATTTCACGGGCCTCCTATACAACTTCTTAGTGTTAAGTCTATCGAGGAAAACTACTAAAGTATGTATGCTCTAACATATACACAATAATAAACTTGTTTCTGATGGAAGTGGGCATATCTTCCGCGCAATTGATAGTTAGTAATAAACGAGTATGAGCGAGGATATTATGTGATCAACTATAAGCAGGATATGCACAGTAATATCAGAAACAGGATCATTTTGTATCTATTATTCGCCCATGCAATATATCAAAGAAAAGACATAATGGCTCCCGATTTTCTCACACACTACTTTTAGTTCTAGGCGGTTTTTCAGGGGCTTTGTTCATCTATCCTCCTAGGACGCACATCGATGTTGTTTCCTCCGCCATTATTGATACACACTCCCTGTGTTTTCATTGGCGACTTTGTATCAGGTTGATAGCGATAATAAGAATAAGAGAAAGGACAAATAAATCGTGTAATCACATTGCAAATGTTCCAAATCTAGGAAAAGGAACATAGATGATTCTATACACAAACTAATTGTAAGTATTACATAACACAGAGGTGGAGAAACATACTGATATATCTATATGCGTAAACATATAATTTTTTACAATATCATATTTTTAACCAAAAATTAACGTCATATTCTTATGTTCGTTCGAGAGGGTTTTTTCGTTGTATCCTCAAATCACTAAATTCAGAAATATTGAAATGCTCCTATTGTTTGGATCTTAGTTCACAAGTGTGGCTATTATAATGAACTTCACTTGTATGTGACTAAAATCGGCCTTTCTTATTACCCTGGAGCATCTGCATGATGCGCTGCAGATCTTTCAATAAGCGCCCCAAACAGTATCTGCCTATATTGTGTATGCATATTACTACACCTCGGGCCTTTTATGTATGTTTTGCACCAAGTTTATAAGTGCCTAATCTAAAATTGTGTCTTTATATCCAGAATAGTTTTTTTTCAATTCCCATCCATGTCGTCTATATAATTGTTTCCATGATAACCAAACTAGTTCTCGGTATTTTAATGGTGATCCTGAGAACGTATGCTAAATACAATTTCAATATGAGAAACGCCAGTCTAAAACCTATATAAAACGACATTTGAAGGAAAACATGTTGATCAAACAGTAGGAAATAGACTACACACCACTTTGTTTATGCAGTATTACATGACGATACAATGTGTGTCCTTGACGGTTTATTGATGATTACGTGAACATATCTCAGCGTTATAAAGTAGACCCGATCCCACTCTAGATGAAGCACCCTCCCTGACCTCTGCCCAGGTCAGCTTTAAGCACCACTTTACACATTAAGTAACAACCACAATGTACCAGCCTGGGGCTGTTCCATATGTGAAAGCTGTAAGTAATCCCCATTCACACTATTGACTGGTTTCAAATACAAGCGGTCGTATGCTCCGAGGAATTGACGTGTAGTCATATCCGAGTGCATGCGAAGATATTGCATAGAGGGAACTCCAAGGAGTATATATCTGAAACTAGTCTAGATTGTAATTATTATTCACCTTTTTCCGGCAAGTTGTAAACTGATATTAGTTGGATAATAAAGACTCATACTCTATTGCTAATGGATGAGTGCTGTTCTAGGGAACGATATGGCATGCCCATTCATATTTCTCAATATTCGGATACCAAATATATAGCTCAAAGATGCCATCACAAATATCCTAAGACAAGTTATGATAATAGGCCAGAGATTCCACTTACTGTAGTTGGTATGAATAACAATAACATCATGTAAAGTAATGCACGTATATGACGAGATGTGGGATGGCAGGCTGTCTAAAGGAAGATCAATTTACATATGCCAAGGTTCTTAGTTGGCGGCACCTGAGCCTTCTGATAAAGGATAATAGAATAAAGTTTCCATCATTATCTAGGAACATGTTGCTTGATCGATATGTAGCATAGCTCCGTTTTCCCTGTACTTACTGTTATCCTCTTATACGACACAGATGTGTTCATTTCGGGCATTCCGTTCGACTCGTGCACGTACGATATCTGTTCCCCAATGATTCCCACCTTACCAGTACATAATCTTGATTACATTCTCTGTGTAATATCCCAGCTAATATCAACGTGCACGTTGATAAAGCCAGCCAAATTACTAGAGATAATGAAACCATGGCGGTAAATATTGTATTCGTGATGTAATACTGAGATGTACGGTGGAGCCACAGCATTATACGTCGACCTATTAAGTGCATAATTCTAAGCATTTTTTATTTTGATCATTTAGTATCCAGATATACCAAACAGTGATTACAGTAATAGATATCAACTATGAATGCAGAAACGTATGGCATAAAGTGATTCTGGTATGACAAATTAACCATCTCATTTCCATCTCATCTCATTGATCAATTAGTATAGCAATCAATTGATTAATTATTAACATCCTTACCTAAGTTAACTCGATGTACGAGACACGGAAACATGAAATCTGAAATGCCTGATTAGTTGTAATGTACTGCAGTGAAAACATGCAACTAGCGGATTGACAGTTGTACTCTTTAGAGTAAAATAAGACAAAAAAAACCTATTACGGGTGAGTTTTGGGCAGGGTTGAGGATCACGATATCTAAGTTTTGGTTTCTAGGTATTTCCAAAGTTACTGATTTGGTAATATTGGTTAAGATTATTGAGACATGGCTATGTGTTATCATGGTGGCATCTACTGCTAAAGTAAGCTCAATTTGTTATATCAGCTTGTAAAGATCTGCAGTCGATAATTCTAACTTTGTGGTATTTTTGCGTTGAAAAAGCAGCATTATTAATTATAATATATATATTCAATCTATTCTAAATTCTTTCCTCCAAATCCAAGATGGCCGACACTGGCCAGGCTAATTGGTCCTTCCTGCTGTAGCTATAATCCCCCCTTTGAACCCGGCTTTGGCCGGCGGTTGTTTGTTAACCCAACTTCCTGGAGATGCGGGCGCGCTCGTTGTTACAAAGGTGACGCTAATTGGCGCCTAACACGACCGCCCGTATAAGCGTCTCCACCTGGAGACAAAGGCGTCCCACTGCTATAAAACAAGAGCCCAATAAACCCAGAGCATTCAGTCTTACCTGGATTCTGTTACCTACAACATCTATGCCTTGACTCCAAACCTTATTTAACGTATATCGACCGCTAGGAGCAGAACCGCTAATGGGTATAGCCTAGAAACTTTACATTGGCGACCACGACGAGACGCTTTTAGTGTGATTCGAGGACAGATTGCCGGTCGAGTTACGAATGACCACGGAAGGACCGACTCCATAGACACGGACGCGAGCAGGGAAGTGACATTCTGCTATGCTATAACGTTTTGATGTGGGCGTGGAAGGTACTTGCATGCCAGTAGTTCTGTGTTAGCGACAGTCGGACCGAGCGGACCAGCAGCTGTCGCACGTGGGAATCGCAACAGGTTCGTGCCATATAGGTGATTGACGTATATAACGTGTGTGGTTATTTACGCAATTCGGAAGGATGGCCGAACCCAGTGTGTTGCCTGAGGATTTCCAGGTGTGGCTTAACGCTGGGAAGTTGGCGGGGAGTATTCCGACCGACTTTACTGTCGCCAACACAGAGCTGCTGGCCAAGCTGTGGAAGCAGTACCTGGCCCAGACCTGCAAGGAAGTGAAAGATGTCGCTATCTACGAGTTGGAGCAGCGGCTTCGCGCCGAGTTTACGCGACAGGCCGACCTCCGGGCCCAACAACACGCTCTGGAATCCCAGCAGCACGCCATGGAGCTCGCCGAGGCGGCGCGACAGCTCGCCGAGGCCCGTGCGATCATTATCGACTCCGCCCCCCGGTCGCGGCCCGAGACCCATGAGTTGGCCTCGGTCAAGCAGCTCATCCGGCTGTTTCGGGCGCTGCCGACCGTCGACGGTCAGGATAAAGCCGCCCTCCGCACGTGGTTAAACGATGTGCGACAGGCGCGCTTCGTCTCCAAGGCCCCCGACGAGAAGCTGATCTCGGAGGCCCTGGCCTACTCGGCGGGGCGCCTCAAGTCGATAATCTACGATTGTTTCGAGGACGGCATCACCGACTTCGAGGCCGTCGAACGCAAGATAACATCAACGCTCCTCGGCATGGAGGAAATGGAGAGTCTGCGCGCTGCACTCGGGCACTTCTCTCAGACGGCCCACGAGACCGCCCCCGAGTACGCGCAGCGCTTCTGGTTGGCGGCCAAGAAAGCCTACTCGGCCCAGGAACTCGCCTCTCCCTTTGTGCTACGGCCGACGATGCGACAGTTCGTGAGTACCCTGTCGCGAGGCCCTCTGCGGTGGGACCTCAATCTCAACACGCCCACGACGATCGCGGAGGCTCTCTCGAGGGTCGACGCGTTGGCAAAGGCGGTGGAGAAGGAGGCGCACTCGGACGACACTCGCATCGAGGAGGCCATGGAGGTGGGCCCGGTCGGCTCGAGGACTACGGCCGCCCGTTCCGCCAACCACCCCGCGCCAACCGCCCACCAGCGACAGATGGAGGAGATGCAGCAGGCGATAAAGTCAATCCAGGGGGAGTTGAAGGCGAAAAAGGGGAACAAGGGCCACACGGTCGCGGCTGTGATGCCCGCAGCAGCGCCACCTCTATCCACCTGACGTTCGTCTGCCCCTACCCGAGTCTCTAAGAAAGACGGCTCGGTCCGGTTCTGTGTAGATTACCGAGGACTAAACGCAGTTACTCGTCGCGATGCATACCCCCTGCCTCATATCCAGGACATTGTTGATAATCTAGGTGGTGCGAAAGTGTTCTCGACCCTAGATTTAAAGTCCGGATACTGGCAGGTGCCGATGCATCCTGACAGCGTCGAGAAGACGGCCGTAGCGACGCATCGGGGCCTTTTTCAGTTTAAGCGGATGCAGTTTGGCTTGTGCAATGCGCCAGCTGCATTCCAGAGGCTTATGAACAAGGTTATCACCCCGCTGCGTAAGTTCGTTATGGTCTATCTCGACGACCTCGTGATCTACAGCCGGACCGAGGAAGAACACCACCACCACATCGCGGCCGTCCTCGAGGCCCTTCGCTCATACGGCCTCGTGGTCAAGGAATCGAAGTGCCACTTCGGGGTCAACCGCGTGAAACTCCTTGGCTATGTGGTCAGCGCGGACGGCGTCTCCTCGGATCCCGACAAAGTGGAAGCCATACGCGACATGGTGCCACCCGAGGACGTAAAAGCGGTGCGACGGCTGCTAGGGTCGGCCAATTATTATCGGCAGCTCATACCCAGATATGCCGATATTGTCCGACCCCTCGTCGCACTGACAAAGAAATACGCCCTCTTTCATTGGGATTCCGAGTGCCAGACCGCGTGGCAGGAGTTGCGCGACGCCCTCGTGAACACGGTGACCCTCGCTTACCCGGACCCCGGTCGCCCGTACAAACTGTACACCGACGCCTCAGATTATTGCCTCGGCGCCATCTTGGTACAAGAAGATGACCAGGGTATCGAGCGACCCGTACACTTTCTCTCGCGTCAGTTTACGGAGGTGCAACGCCGATACCCTGTCATTGAGAAGGAGGCCTACGCGATAGTCTTTGCGCTTACGCGCTTACGGGCGTATTTGTACGGTGCGACCTTCCAGATTCTGTGCGACCACAAGCCCCTCAAAAGCTTATTTTTGGCCGAAATGAAGAATACGCGAGTACAACGGTGGGCCGTACTCCTTGCGGAATACGCCGCACCCATCGTGTACTTCGCCGTGCCAAAAATGTGTGGGCGGATATGCTCTCGCGCCTCCGGTCCGATTCACCGGCCGAGCTGCCGCTGGAGGTCGCACAGATCGCCTCGGTCCAGGAAGAGCGGGAGTTGCCGTGGGAAGCGTACGGGCTGACGGAAGCGAAGGTGAAAGTGCGACAAGCAGCGATGCCTGAGTTCCGGTACGGTCTCGAGGAACAGGAGGATTATCTGGTCAGTAATGGCCTCCTCTTTACCCTCAAACCGCCCTCGGGTCTCGCGGCTGGGCACCATACCCTCAATTTCCACTTCCGGCGCCCCCTTCAGCTTTCCCCCATTAACATATCCTGGCCCCGCACCCTTCCTCCCACCTTCTCCGAACCACTCAAACTCCTCCCCCGCGTAGTCCTGCCCGTGATGGAAGTAGGCCGCCTACAGGGCTTACGCTCCCCAGCCTCTATCTTATCCTCTGTACCCTTCATCTCCACTTCCTCCATATCCCTCCTAATATTCCTCATCCTCCTGACGGTCTGTTGCTTGCGGTACAAAAAGCTTTGTTGTATCCCCGTCACTCGCTGGTGTTGTAGGTTGATCTGCGTGCAGAGTCCGCCGAGGTCGGCTGAAGAGGACCGCCCACGCGAGGAGATCAGCCTACAGAGCCTACAGGCAGCACCAGCATCCCCCTTTCTGTCCCTCCCTGCCCCCACCATCGTGAGCGAAGATCCCCCCACTGAACCCTCCCCCCAATCCCTACCCGTAATCCCTATACGATCAGAAACCTCGACCGCCCCCATACCCCCTCTCCGCTTACGCCCAACCCTGGAGCGGTTAGCAGGCTCCTTCGCGGACTTACGCCCCCAAGATATATATCCCCGGCTTCCCCCTGTGTAAAACCTTTTTTTTATGTATGAATCGTTGACGAAAAGGAATTGACCCACGATTGTGAGACTGGAATGATTAAGACCGATAGCATGGTGAAACCCGTGGGGTGCTTGCAGCCTCGCTGAGACCCACGAGTTTTTGTTTTATGTTGCTCGGCCATCGGTAAGGGCCTTGGTTATTCGAAGTGACCTTGGCCCTGTGTTTGGCGGTCAAAGGCTGGCCTTGGGGCCCCTCGGCCAGCCCCTTCGCCCCAGACCCTTTGGCCGAAGGATGATTATGTGGAGAGACGACGATTTTGAAGAGGCACGAGGAGCACGAGAGGTCTGCAGCCTAACTCAGCCTAAATCGTCTGTATGTGTTTGTCTAAATATCGTGTGTGTACGATATCGTTTTGTGTTTTTTATCGTTTATCGTAGGAACGATTTTAAGGGCCTATGCGCCCAGGGAGGAGTCAATGATGGGACCTGCCCTACTAGTCTGAAAACAATTTTTCTTACATATATCAAACATGTTACTTACCGTGCTTTGCCGCGCTAATTTTTCTTCTTGGGTGCGCACGCCGAGAGTGGTTGAGTTATTTTTAGAGTAATTTGAGTATTGCAAAAATTTAGAGTGTTGGGGGGAGTGAAGTACGTATGATGCCTACGTATCCCCTGGCACCGGTTTTGGCAATTTTATGGAAAGAACCACTCTCAGCTGCTTCACAACCCCCTATTTCTTAATAACCACGCTGCACGAGTCTTATATACTTAAAGTGGCCACGCTGCACGACTATATGTCTGGGTTTTTCCTATACTTAACGTGGCCACGCAGCAAGATATTATATTCTTTTCAATTTACAATGTATATCAATGACACCTATTTATTTATATTGACGAGCTCCTGCCTATATATAATATGCTATAAGGAACCGACCATACTACAATCACAGCCCTGCGCTAAGTATTCCTTAATTCTAAAATGATTCTCTTAATTAATGTCGGTTCCTTAGTCTATTGGCCAGAATTGTTTAATATTATTATGTAATTTCAAATATTATTTTATGTCCTTTTTGAATAGCCCAACGAGGCGACATGGTTAGTATCAAGGTGGATCTGAGACAGGTAGAAATGTTAAGTTATAACCAAAAATTTAAGAAATTATAATCATCTAGTGCATACCAGCCGCGTGCGAATAGTAAGTATTACCCAGAAATTACAGAAAAATTTAAGTAAATAACGAGAAATATCGTTTATATTGATTTCTAGACTCTAAATTAGGCTACAAGTAGTGATACAGTGAGTTACTATCGGTTAGGTATGCAATAGCTGGAGATAGGCCGATGTTTTAGGCCGCTGAAAATTTCTATAAATCGGGGTTAATCGGGAGGGCTCTACGATTTATTATGTTTAGGCCACAGTGTTATCTCACCACTCCTCGGTAACTTGAGTAGACTTGGGAAGGGATGAAGGCTGTAGGCGAACGTCAGGTGGGTAGCGAGTGGCGCGGCCCGTACACCCGTCGTCACCAGAAGCCGGGCGCTAGCCGCAGTCGATATGTAGAGAATGGCGATGTCCAGGCCTTAACGCGTTGCTCAGATCCACGCTGAAAACACCAACATTATGCTTTTCACCATGTACATATATGTATATAATACGGCCACAAGCATATTTTCTACAATCTTTATCAAGATTACGGGAGCTCGTCCCCTTTTTGGTGTCATTTACCGCCTTATCAATTTTATCGTAATATTTACCGTCCTCAGCGGCGCCAAATTGTCTATTTTTATCATTGAGCACCCCGCTGCTACTTATATGTCATGCCTTTCACGGCGATATTATCTTCTTTCTAGTACTATCAAAATGGCTGCCAGGATGTGAGCTGGTGAGGAGCCTGAGATGTGTAAAATTGTTTGAATTACCGTTTTTATTGAGGAAAACGTGTAATCTACGTGTGAACTGAGTACGTGTGACTCACATCTATTTTTCTATAACCCTTTATGACCTGATTGTGACATGACGGGCTCCGATCCTCCCGCGAAGTGCTTCGCGTGGGCGGCGGTCTCGGGCTGGCGCCTACGCTCGGACCGCCAGCTGTCGCACTTCGGTAGCCCGGGACGCGGAGTTCCGTCGCGGTCGACCTGTCATCAACGAACAATGTGTGTTCTGCACTTGACAGGCCGTTCCTACGTGTATATACCTCTACAAAGAGTAACAATCGTGTCAATCGTGCTAAAGTGTGTTTTAGCGCGATTGACTCCACCCCTACGATTGGCGAGTGAGTCAACCAAGAGACACTGACGCCGAAGACCGCTCGCCATACACTGTGAGATCCCTGTGATCTACCCTTTTTACATTCATAACCAACATCCTGAAGCAACAGGATACAGACACTCGTATCCCAGCTTTATATCAAAATGGACTATGCATTTATATTTTATAAAGACATTCGCTGGCCATTTTTCTACACTCGCGACTGGTTGTACAGCCGAGTACCTATAACCCGGACACGGTCGGAGCTCTGACGCCGAGCGGGCCGCAGTGACATTTTTTCAAAAATATAACCTGTATTTCTGTTATCATCTCTGTTACTCTTTACCCGTGTGATCTATATGTGTTAATGGTTGAACCTACCTTGTTTGAAGACCCGATGGCCGCCATTGTTTGCGTAAGACCCGTTTGTTTAGCACGCCGAGATGTGGGCGCTGCCATTTTTGTTGTTTCTGGGTGGTGACCGGAAGTTGGGAATTGCTGCCTTTTCATTGGTCGAGAGATCGTGAGCGCGCGCTGGTGGCGCCTCCGCGTTCGCTCGACGAACTAACCGTTCCCGCGCTGGTCTCAGCAGCCGCACGACTGCTCTGAGACGGAGCAAGGCGGTTAGGTTGGTTTTAGCGACTGCACATCTTTTTCTTTTCTTTTAAAGTTCTCCGTTGCTCTTCGAACTCAGAGTGAGGGACGTTTGTAAAGATCTGCAGTCGATAATTCTAACTTTGTGGTATTTTTGCGTTGAAAAAGCAGCATTATTAATTATAATATATATATTCAATCTATTCTAAATTCTTTCCTCCAAATCCAAGATGGCCGACACTGGCCAGGCTAATTGGTCCTTCCTGCTGTAGCTATAATCCCCCCTTTGAACCCGGCTTTGGCCGGCGGTTGTTTGTTAACCCAACTTCCTGGAGATGCGGGCGCGCTCGTTGTTACAAAGGTGACGCTAATTGGCGCCTAACACGACCGCCCGTATAAGCGTCTCCACCTGGAGACAAAGGCGTCCCACTGCTATAAAACAAGAGCCCAATAAACCCAGAGCATTCAGTCTTACCTGGATTCTGTTACCTACAACATCTATGCGTTGACTCCAAACCTTATTTAACGTATATCGACCGCTAGGAGCAGAACCGCTAATGGGTATAGCCTAGAAACTTTACAAGCTGACGCCAATGACCAGTTCGTTCTTTTGCAACACAGCACCATGGTGATTCGCTTTGTATTGAATTATTGACAAACAGTTTATGAAGTCGTAAACAGGGAGTGTCATGGGTTGTCCTGGTATGGGTATGACAATTAACGGCGGTTTCATCCATGGGAATCCTTAGGCTAGACTGATGGATAGGGATTGTGATGGTATAAAGGTATCATCACAATCTGCTGTCATAGGTGGCCCTGTCAACGCGGGTGGACAGTAAATAAACATGATTGATATGGGATAGTACATGTTTATTAAACAGAATCAAGATAGGTTTGGTTTATTGATGTTTACTAAAAAGGAGTGAACTTGAAGGGTTTGTGCTATGGGGCCATCCATAAAGTACGTACGCACTGAGGGGGGGTGGGTTGGTCAAAAATTGGTCACAGAGGTCCCCCCCCCCCCCCCTCAAGCAGGCAACCCCAGTCTCCCGATACACTAACCGGGATGACCGGGCACTTCCCTGCAGGGACCCACACGCAGCACACTACCAAACAGACTTTCTTCACACAGGGAACAACACACAGTTGAACAGTGTGAGGGCTTATGCTTCATATGGACTAATTAGCTTATCCGTATTAGTCTACTCATATATATATAGGTGCTAATTAACCTCATTATAATCTCCACCTCCTATGTCATTTTGTAACCTACTTATATTCTTTATCATATTATGACATAATGTTTGTCTATCAGGTCAGTGACATGTGCGCATCAGGTTACATAACCTTTAATCTGATTCATGTTATAATTTACAAGCACGTATCAGGTCACCTAACTTCGTTGGTTTTAACCATGTTATGACTAGTGGCTTCTAATAATGTAACAACTTTCAGTGTGCAGCGTGCCTTCTTAGTGTAATAAACCTTTTTATCCTACCCCTAATAAAAAAAACGCCATAGACTTAACATTGGCAAATTTTATATGGCAGGCTATGACATAAAGTGTTTTTTATGCCTCTAGAGTAATAAAAAAATTGACCAATCAGAGACCAGGATGTCAGCTTAGTGGCTTGCTCCGACAATAACAAGTAACTGGTAGCAAACGGATATCAGGCACTCATTTAAGGTAGGTCGTTGAGTCGATATTCATATTTTAGTAATCCAAAAGCGCAGAGATAAGGTAGGATAAATACAGAACCGAACTCGAGTTAGCCTGAGTAGTTTTTATGCGACGACGGGCAGGTCGTGTATTACTACACGAGGCAATAGCCGGGTGTAGTGAGGAACAGACCTGACCAGAGTGGCTTAAAAACTAGTCAGGCTAACTCGAGTTCGGTTCTATTTAAATCCTCCAACGATGTCTTTTCATTTAAAAAGAAAATATATAAAGCTGGACCTCTCGAGGCATCAGACGCTATGGTCTTCACAAGAAAGGACCCTTATCTTTGGCACTCAAGGTCCAGACAGGATTAGAAATGTTTATAGATGATGACATAGGCCATAATAGTGACATAACATATAGGCATATATGCTAATATCAATTATGGTTTTCAAGTTCTGCCTTAGGACGGTATCCTTAACGATCTGTATAACTCAACATCTTTGAAAAAAGGTAGGGAGAACCATACAGGTAAAACACAAGGCCAATATTTGTACTTAAGATATTTGGCACCGACCACTTCTCCCAGGCCATAAACCTGTTACCAAGACCATGTAGCGATGTTTAAATCCAGCGAGAAACCTGCTATTACTACCGCCCACTTACATTTAACTAAAGTAATAATCTGCCTATTAACACACGGTTGTCAGATGCCAACAGAGCGAAGCGAACGTCGTTATTCCGCTCATTAAATCGACTACGTTGCAATACTAATATCTGATACATTTAGGTTACATAATCGAACATAAATACATTCAACTTTAAATTCATATCTTATGACAGTAAATGCCCCTTTTTTCTACAGAAGTCAGACTTGAAGTAAAGAAAAATAACAACAACGCTATAGGAGCATATGTTGTACGATTAGAGTTGTTTTTAAAATCCTCGTATCAATTGTATGTACAAAGAAATGCCGGTGGAAACTTACTTATGAATAGATTTCATAAATGTTTTCACAGTAGAAGGATGTAAATACTACGTGATAATGCATGTGCCTGCTTACAAAACGGCAATTTATTGCCATAAGAGGTACTTTTCCATAATCCACACATTTTATGAACATGTTCCTCGATGTCAGAATCTATGTTATTATGTCGAGTATGCAATTACTCCCACTTCTTTACCTCAAATAGAAACATACCTGTCATTACGTGTTGCAATTCTAAATTTCATACTTGGTTTGTGGAACTTGCTATTAGGTAACAGATTTGTGTTTACTTATATGCGCATTAATACGCACTTATTTGATTGCAATATGACAAAACTATCTCTAATTTATACAATGCTTGTTCATTTGCAGCAATATGAAGATTTTTGTGGTATCACATATGCTAATGTAGAATTGTGGCTTTGTCAGAATATGAAAATGAAACGTATATATAGTTCGCATTCAATAATGAACCAGAATTTGGAACACGACAAGTCAGAGATTGTGGCAGAGCCAGGGACCAAAAACGGATGTCCAAAGTCGATTATGACTAACCGCAAGCCACCCCACATTTATTGCTGTACTAATCACCTTACACGGGACAAGGCACTTTCTTATTGGTACATAAACAATGGCTGGCTAGAATAAGATTTACATGTGAAGTTTATTAGTTCCCTTCATTCAGTTGTGTAACTCTAGTAGTTATACAATGTTGCTAAAATACATACAACAAAAGAGTATATATATATAAGTAATCCTGTTGTCAATTAGGAAAGCAATATAGAACATGGCGATGAAGATGCAATGAATTCTATGGTATTTCTAATCAGTGAGCAGTAAATGAATATTGGTAAAGACCCTAGTTATTGTGTAACATGGATCCGCCATTTCGTCCTCTAACTTTCTATGGATTGGTCAGCAGGGCTTCAAGTATCTGACTTTGAGAACCATAGTGGTGGAGAGGGGGGGGGGGCAATAAGTAATTCATATTCTTACAATACATCATGCATGTAGACATTAATCAATTGAACACGGTATATATATACATCTAGAAGCTCCAAAATCGAACAAACATATTATCAAAGAAAAGATAGGATAAACGTATTGACAAGGAAAGCAGTAGTTTCAGAAAACCCATGAATCAGGCGATGCTGAAATCTGAAAATCCATTTTTTGTGTTTTATTTTAGAATTTCGAAGCGTTTATTCAATTTTGTTCAGAACAGTTCCATCAGTGAGCCCTTGTTGGTGTTACATATATTGCGGTCATAATCAATGAATACTTATGGATATGTGAAATGGAATTGCTGTTGGTGTCGAGAAATCACTACCTAAATAGTTGGTCTATGTTGTTCGCTTGATCGACAGTCCCCGGTTTCCATTTAAGCGATCGCATAAACCTACGTTCAGTTATGAATACTGACGTGATGCAAATCAGATATGTTTAAGTGGCGGTTTCGAATATATGTTCATCAGTGGGCTATGCAAGTGGTGACGTCTGCGTTCTGAATGGCTGGCTTAATTATATATAGTATGTGTTATTAGCAATAACGCTGTGCTGCTATTCGGAATTTTAATGATCTATTTATGCAGTGCTTCCTCAAGCTATGGACACAGAAATATCTATGAAGTCGTCAACACTGATGTCAGCATACTATTCAGCTTTGTTAGTAAACCTCTCCGAGTTTATCATGTCTTTGATAGTTTATCATGTCTTTGGTGGTTTTCAAATTTATCAGATTTATCTCTAAGATCTAAGCATGAAATGTTAGCTTCTGCACCTTCAGTTTTTGCGATTATTGTCAGAATCGTTTACATTTGTACAGTCACAGATGAATTTATTGGATATACAGGGGAAATGAAAGTATGAGGGTAAGATTAGGCGTGAATGTGTGTTACCCCTACCGCATTTAAATTTTTTCCAACGCAAACCAACTTTGGTAACGCGAACGAAAACATTTTTATCACATATACAGGGGAAATGAATATTAGAATGTAAAGAAAGATTTGCGAAATATATGTTTTAACTTATTTTCATTATATTACCATTGAGGCTAAACACGTTATCGGCGTTACCTCTAAAGCTATTGAATCAGATTGTGTTATCTCATAAAGTCTAGGACCACAGAACTATCAGAACATTGAGCAATACAAACGGACTGAGTCACATGACCACACATTGTGTACATTCATGTCTACTAAGAGAAGCAGTCTGTTCCACCTTGACAACAGCCTAAGCCTGAGCGACTTTCTGAAAAATATCATGAAAGCTACAAACTGAAGGCTTTTCAACTAAACTAAGAAGCAGAATAATGGAGAATGTAGCCAGACTTGTCTATATTTTCAAAATATTTTCTAATGGATGGAGCATGTACCAATAAATCATAAACCTCCAGAAACCCCAGAACAGGGACCTGTGGATAATAGATCAATCTAGAATCGAGGGTATGAGCGTGGGTCATCTACATACTGAATGTCGTGTAGAAAATCTGTTCATATGTAGAAAGAAACAGATTCTCATGATCAGTTTAATGTATAAAAAGTCTTTGGACCCGAGTAATGTAGAGACTGCTTTGAGAGGGACATCCAGTGATAGCAAAATCATTTTTAATTACGTCAGATTCAAGTCCAATGTTTTTTGCAAAAAACACTGAATATAGAGGCACTGAATAATACATTATTTTTGTCCCCCAACCACCCACTCAACACCAATACCCTCATGCCAAACTTACGTTGTATTTCGTTATCACTGATGAATGCTGTTGTGCCCAAACCTATCACCTCCTCATTACATCATTAACTTTTGTGCCTATTTTACTTATATCCATATTGTGGTCACCAGCCATGATTGTGAGTTTATCTATTCATGGAAGAACTGTAAAACTACAGAGTGAATAAAGTCTAACAAAAAATTTAAAAGGGAGGAGCGCTTCCGAAAAGAAGTGATTGTACACTGTCCATTATCATTGAATAGATAAAACAACATAAAAGAAAACATCGCGGATATAGACCTTAGGTGTAAGAGAGTCAGAAATCGAAAAGTGCAACTATGAGCCAGAGAGGACTGACTTAATGGCAGACTGGAGAAGACTATATACAGTAAACATGGGGCAGCTTACTGCAGGTGTAACTAGCGCCCTTTGAACTCAGATTTGCTGTTAAGCAAACAGCCATTAAGGAATGACTAGTCTCATTCCGATATGCTCCCCATTCCAGTAAGGACACTCCTGACACTAACATCTCAGAGTGTCATTGTTCGAGTGCCGTAACACCATTTATCTCACCCCTGGTTTTTTTCTCCATAGACTTAACATTGGGAGCTCGTATCTAATGCCCATTAGATATTTAGGAAAAATATCCAATAAGGGATTATGTCACAAATGATAGCCCATTAGTCAATGTTAAGGGTGGATAAATTGAGAAACCCATTCAAGTTTAGAGTCTGAGCTCGTATCCCATCTTATTTGAATCACGTAGTAATTCACGCGGCTTCGCCTTGTGAATTACTACGTGATTCAAACTCGATGGGATACGAGCTCAGACCCTAAACTCTCATAGGTTTCCTCTATAGTCGCCAATTGAGGAAATAGAGCGAGTGATAATGAGCGTAAATGCCATTCACCACATAGCAGGGATACTGTAAGCATTAGAACAAGAGGGGTGTACTACAAAATGATGACTGTTTCAAATCAGTTATTTTATCAATGGTATAATCTCTTCATAAAGAAATCGATATGATTGGTCATGATAAGGATACTAAGTAGAAACCAAACGAGAGTTAGCCTTGTCAATGTTTATGCCACGATGGGCAGGTCGTGTAGTGAGTAGCAGACGTGACCAGAGTGGTATAAACATTGAGGAGGATAACTTGAGTTTGGTTTCGTATCTATCCTACCCCATCTCACTGATATACAGAGAAAATTTCCTAATTATCCAAGTTAGTAGCATGTTGACACTCATCGGAGGATGGCCGCGTTTATCAATACTGCTGGATCTACTTTCGTTATCTCGTCTCTAATTGGTCCCTTTTTTATTCAACTCGGTGCATAAATAACACTTTATTCAACGCTCTGTCAAATACAATGAGTCAATGTTAAACCTATGGCGTCTTTTATTAGGGGTAGGATAAATGTAGATACCAGTACTTTACAAGCTGAGATCAAGCACGTCGATGATATACGATGTAATAGCTTAGGACATCTTTGATGTCATAAATAGATTCCAATAATAAGAATGATAAATCAAATTGGATACATCTTTTAGAAATTACATACCAACAATATCAATTTCTTGTCGGTTAATATGATGTGGTGTACATGTAGCGCTTAAAGGGTCCCCTACGATATGATAAGTGACTCAACAATGGCAGGCATCCTTGGGAAAATAACTTAGGCTGTTAAGTGCAGTAATAAAAGTTAACATAATTGTTCCTGGTCTTTAGGGGTGTGTCTAGGAAACATGCCCGTATGAAACTTTTAAGTGCATTCAGGTACTATGCGCTCTAGATTCTCGTATCCACAGTCTCCAATCATAGTCTCCGCGCATAACGCACACTAAAACTGGATAGAATATATGTGCCAGGAGAATGGTGGATGGGGAGTGGCGCCACTGCGGTTGAGAGAATACCTCATTGTGAACACTGTCTGAACGTGAGGGAAATGCCTCCCATGGTACTCCCTGTGTGCAGATAGAGGTGGCGAAAAGGGTGGAATGGAGGATGGCACTTCTATAGGGGCCAACACTATGCAGACGAGTCTGCAGATCACATAGCACTTCCCCATTGCCTTTACCCTACCCACACAGAAAGTCTCCCTTTGTGCAACCAGGACCAGTCGCCATAGAAACTGATTGCAGGCAATGCAGCCATGGTCGAGGGCTTATTCCTTGACGTTAATACCCCCATATAGGGGGAAAAGGGGGTGTGAGTATTTGGACTGGCAGGAAATGGAAATCTGATGTTCAAATGGGAGTGCAAGTCAAATGTACTCTGGAGATGAAGTCGCAGACAGAATCAGTTTGCAATACGTGATCAATTATGCTTAGAGGGGTAGGGTGTTATACCTCATGGCGAAGTTTTATATGGATCCGCCGATAAAGCTCTGCACAACATATAAACATTGAATTTAAGTAAGTACTTTTTCATGCTACGAATTAGAAATCAAATTATATAAACATTAAGGGGGTGCGTCCACCAACCACGACAGGGCTGCGACACGCGCTGACAAGAAAGTTCCAATCGCAGCCTTGTCGCAGCCTTGTCGTGAGAAGGGGGGCTGTCGTGACCCTTGTCGCAGCCTGTCGGGAAGTGCACGCTCCACCTAAATATTCTATCGTAGACCTCTGCGACAACCTCCCAACACGCCACGACACGCCACCAAAATCAAACATGTTCGATTTTGTCGTAACCTTGTCGGAAGGCCCCCGACAGGCCCCCGACAAGCTTCATGTCGCAGCCTGTCGTGGCCTTGTCGTAGCCTCTTGTCGGGAATTATGGTCCACCCTTCACGACAAGGCTACGACAAGGCTTCTAATCGTAGAGCTGTCGTGGACCCTGTCGGAAAGCCGTTGTCGCAGCCTTGTCGTGGTTGGTGGACGCACCCCCTAAAAGTATTTTTATAGGGATCCCTGTTATCAAGAATAGCATTTTAGAAATGTATCGATATTATATGAAATTTATACTACTCTATAGTGATGTTTTCTGGTTTGAACAACCGGTCTCTGCGGTTGCAGCGCTCAGCGTTTCATCTGCCTCAGGTTTTCCATCCCATCATCCCAATTTGCTGTTCAATCCTTTTGGATTTAGTTACCGTTGTAATTCTACTTAATTTTCCTTGTAATTATCAACAAACTCTCTCTGCGCAAAGCTTCCGCAATATTTCTAACTTTATCGCAATAGTTTTGTCACTAATCTGCAAATAAATCGAGAATAGAATTCTCACCCTGGGTTCCTGACAGTGTTGTTCAGAGATTTTGTTTGGAGACCAGTGTGAACAGCCGCCTACTATACCTCTCTGAGGCAGTAAAAGCATGTGATGCAGATTAAATGATAATACATGCCACAAGTTCTAAAAGGTAATGCTAGGAAAGGAATGTATTTATCTTTGTTTTCGGCAATATAATTGTGATCCTTCTTTCCTGTAGCATTTAGGGGCCCTAGTTCTTGTTGACATGCCTTATGGCACTAAGTCAATGAGTTTTTTTTAGGGTCAGCGACAGCTGGCACGACAAAGCACATCCAGCTCAGCTCCAGCCGTTCTTCCTCCTGGTCTCTCTCAGACCAGATTATCAACTAGTTAACGAAACATTATACATATCATTCCATGTACATGTATATCTAAGGTACATTTGTTAGGTAGTAAGCCAATGAAAGGTGCCAAAGAAACAGGGGGCTGTCGAATAACTTAGGCTCGTACATGAAGACACAACCTAGTCACAGGGTTGATATGCGTCAACTTTATTCAACACTTATTGATAACCTTCCATCGGAAACAATTGTCTCCACGAGCGAGCTAGAATATTGTTGAAATTTAACCGTCGTACGAGGTCTCCATTTACCTTGTACTTTTGTAGGTATATGTTATTCAACAGACCCCAGGCGCGTCGTAGTTCTATTACAGACCTAGACGTGATTAAGCCCATTTCCATCGGCCGATTATTCTGCACTTATCAGCAGTAGAGAATTACCGATTGAAAATCAATTAATGGGAACGACCATGTACTTGATACATGGTCACCGACCTTGTTGGTGAAGATTACGCGGTAACACCTGACTGAGTTACGACCGAAAGAATCAAAATGCTGTGATTTCATCGATGATCCTTAAGACCATAGTTCAAAAATTAAATCGCTATGGCCCAAGAAAATGCTGTAGAAACAATGCATACATTGCACGTACCGTCACCGGTTTTTTGATAGCGACGCGCAGTCAATGGCTACCACCTTTTAGGTACTCATGGAATCAGTGTCATTTTCGTCGTCCAATGGAAACAAACATATATATACAGACGAAACGCAACCGGTCAGGTGACATTTGTTATTCCAGTCTTGGCTGACTTAATGTTAACAAGACCAAAGTTGTATTGTGGATACATTCAATATATCGAATATTGAACACTTGCGATTCTTGTCTAGTCTCGTCACGTCAGAGATCCTGATATTCAGCTTGAACAGGTATGTTCCAGCACTTAGGTGTACATACATATGCATGAATATCTTAATACATCGGCTAGCTATGTATGCATATACCCAGCTGTCGGCCAGAGTCTGAAGGGACACCCGGCTCATAGAGGGGTAAGGGGAACAGTAGCTGGGAATTTATGCCAACGGTGAAAGCTGTGCATTGTTGTTGTCGTAGCCAGAAGGCAGTTGGACCATACCGGAATATACAAGTGAGGTGCATTGATTTTGCACCGTATGTGAGCCGGCAAGAGATTCGATTATTCTTGTCAAGTAAGATTTGTCTCTAGGGGGGTATGAATCACATGGACTGTTAAGGGGGAAAAGCATCATAGATCAAACTGCGTAAGCAGACGTTTAGAGTATTTTCCCCATCCTTTAATTGGTTTGTCATGTCACGTATGTGCCAGGGCAGCTCATTGCAGTTCCCCCCACAACCCTACCTGGCGGCTCACATACACACTACCCAAACACATACCTCCACCCCATCTAGTGTTAACATAACACACCCCACTCCCCAACTCTCCTTTCTAGTCCTTCCTCTCCAATCCGCCATCAACACCACACCGGCCATATCGGTATCAATTTTACTTTGGCCACAAATCTCCGATTCCTACACCTAAACAGAAAAGGGGGATCGAGAGAATTACCCAGGAATCACGCTGACCCAATCATATAGGGCCTGGGACGATAGTGTGCAGAGAATTCAAGGATTATATTGGATTGAGACGGAGACAGCATGAGCGGTCCAGTCACGCGGTCACAGCACAGGGCGAGTAGCCGTCATGGCGCCAGCGCAGTGCGGCCGGGGTCGAGGGGTCGACCCCCCCGGTCCACAGCGTCCGGGTACCAGGAGGACTACATCACAGTCGACCAGTTGGATGATGAGGACAGCCGCATATCAGACGAGGTGAGCCGGGATAGTGAGATCGTCTTTACGAGACGTCAAAGACCAAAGTCGGAAGCAAGCGACCGCACAAGATGCAGCGAGAGCTCCTCGCTGTCCACGAGGAACAGAGTGGTTAGCTTGGAGGACGACGTGGAACAGATTAAAGGCAGTGTACTCGGTATGAACGCAAAAATGGACTTGCTTCTCGAGCGTGGATACCAGGGCATGCGTCCTAAGGCTCAAAGTACCCCACCGAGAAAGCAACGCCAGGAGCACATGCCAACCGAGCCTACGCAGACGCCTGCACACCATGTCCGGGTGAGGCAGACACGACTGGACGCCACCGGTCACATGGGATACGTCGACCGACACCTGGCAAGAGAAGCCTTCCAGGTACAGGAAACGAACGGTAAGGCCAGCCTCGGGGCTGATCTATTCTCCGACACTCTTATTGCTAAACCTTATATGTATGTGGACAGGCCCGGCTGTAATACCATAAAGCAAAAACTAGACGTTAGGACTAGCCTGTCCCCCCTTGAATACATACACGCGAGCCTCACTCTCCTGGGAGACCATAGAGCGACAGACCCCACGGACCGTCCACTGATAATATCGCACATCGCCGATGTTACCAGGGATGCGATGGATCGGGCATGGCCTGGCGTGCGGCGGTGGTCGCAATGTGTCTGGGACAGGGTTGAAAAGGGAAGCCTGTCCTGGGCCTCGACACAGGAAATCTACAATGAGCGAGTTAGGATCGCGATGATGCCCGCCCCAGGGGGCGCGCAACCTGCCAGGGACCGGGAGCGACAGCCCGGTATCACGAGGGTGGACCAGATCTGCCAGGATTTCTCCAGTGCAAAGGGATGCAGGGAACGCTCTCACCATACGCAGGGTTCAAGACGGGTGTATCACTTCTGCACATACTGCCTATCCACGGTGGGTAGGGAGTGTGGCCACAGCGTTAAGATATGTGACCGCAAAGCCAGACATGCTGGGGCACCACCCGGCACAGACAACATGCAAGCGCCCGGGATGACCGGGGGAATGCAAGGCCACAGTCTTCAAAAAAACGGATAGAGGGGCCCCGCGCTAGCGAGTTAGCAAATGCGGCGCCCCGCATTGAATCCGTGCGCGCTTTGATAGTGGATGATAGGAACACCGTGATCGGGAACAACACACGACCCCACGTGGCCGTGTTGATCAACAAACCACGACATGCCCCGGACCGAGGCTGGGACCACAAATCTGATGACGTCACCATCCACTGCGAAAGATGGCTGACCCCAGACCCTGCGGCGCCCACGGAGGCATATGACAGGGCTTCGGATGTATGGAACAACGCCTACAACACACGCATCCCGCCTGACTTGGATGTTGGGGGAGTGACGGTACAACTGGACGATATATTTGGACCGGGACCGGGCAACGCTGGACACCGGCTACCACAGGTCACAGCGGACGGCTGGTCTGGTCCCCTCGCTGAAGTGCAGGCGGCGCCACCAGCCGAGGAACCCACATGCGACACCCACGTTACAGCAGGTACGCATGTTGATTTTGATAAAATACTCAGGATGTGTAGTTCCGATGTTATAGATGAAGATGTTGACATGTCCCCTGCCGCGTTCCGCCAACACCGCACGGAACACTGGCCCAGCGCTCGGCCCGGAGGCCTTGGCCATGATCTGGAGGCAATATATGGGGTGGTGGTTCAGTCAGGCCTTCCCAATTCCATCGGGGCCCGCCGGCCGGTCCCCTCCGGCCTTAATATAGCGGCTTGGGAAAGCCTCCTCCCCCCAGACCCAGACAGTCAGGAACTCTTGAGTTTCATTAAATTCGGTTTTCCGATCGGGTACATGGGCCCGGCCAGCCCAACCGATCAAACTGAAAACCACCCCAGCGCTGTCAGGTATCCAACACAGGTGGATGAGTTTATTGAAAAGGAGGCCGGCCTCGGTGGCCTGGTGGGCCCCGGAGAGTCACCCCCCTTTGTACAATGGAGCCACATCTCCCCAATCATGACAAGGCCAAAAAGGGACTCCAACAAAAGACGTATAATCACCGATATGACATATCCACATGCATCCTCTGTAAATGCCTTTGTGTTCAAGAACACGGTACTGGGGAAGGTCAGGGCACACCAGCTTCCCACGGTCGATGAATTCACTGATGAACTGGTCCGCAGGGGCCCCGGGGCATTTATGTGTAGTGTGGACATATCAAGGGCCTATAAAAATTTTATATCGGACCCCTTGGATTGGCCCCTCCTTTGCTTAAAGTGGAACTCAAAGTACTACTGTGACATAACCGTCCCTTTCGGCAGCAGAGCATCCTCCAACCACATGCAACGGGTCGCAGACGCTATCGTGGCTATCCTTAACAAAAACGGAGTGTATGCAAAAATGTACTTAGACGATCTCATAATCATTGCAGATGACGAACCAACCTGCTGGAGAGACTTCGACATCGCGATCAGCCTCCTCGCCCAACTAGGTCTACCAGAGGCGATCGAGAAGCGCCAACCCCCAGCCCAGCTCACAACATGGCTGGGAGTCGATATTGATGCCCAACGCATGCAGGTGTCGGTTCCTCCCAGAAAGGTGAGCGAAATTCAAATCAAGATCGAGACCTACATTAAGAAGCGTACCATGTCAAAAAGAGACCTCCGGAGCCTCCTCGGAGTACTGCTCCACATCTCGAAGTGCGTTGGCCCCGCTAGGCTTTTTGTCTCCAGACTCCTGGACTCCCTCAGAGCCATGAAAGGGTTTTACACAAAAGTCAGTGCCGACATGAAACGTGACCTCATGTGGTTTCGCGAGTTTCTTGTTGGTTGGAATGGGGTCGGCCTTCTTCCCCCTGCCGGCCCGGACAGGCATATATATGTCGACGCATGTCTCAGCGGCATCGGCGGCAGTGACGGGGCCACAGCCTATGGTGGTCAGCTTACTCCCACCCATGATGGAGTCGTAAATATTGCGCACCTTGAAGCCGCCAATGTGGTTGTGGCCCTCCATACTTTTCTCACTGAGGCCCACAGCGGCTCACACATTAGGATTCACTGTGACAATGAGGCCACGGTTGCCGTACTACGCACCGGACGTGGCAGGGACCCGATACTCCTTGAGTGCGCACGCAGTGCATGGATGGTTCAGGCTGTCCTAAACGTCAAACTGTCGTATGAATTTGTCCCGGGTAAGGATAACTTACTCGCGGACTCATTGAGCCGGGCCCATCTATCGGAACAACACTTTGACAATGCTTATAGAATAGTTGCCGATTATAACATGTCGATTGTGGATCCGTGCACATATGTTTTTGACACCTTCAATCCTCCTATACATTCCAGATCTGGCGTACCTCTCATTGCAGCGGCGGGCTGCGACACGGCAGCATCAGGCGCGAGCCCCGGGAACGCATGCAAATCGTCGTGCGGCCGTCTAAAAGTACATCAACTTCTCCAGCCGCCTAAAAATGGACCCTTACACGCCATCGTACCAGATGCTGTGCGCGTTCCTGGAAGAGCTGGTCGGCAAAAACCTGTCACCGTACACGGTGAAAAACACCCTGTCCCTGATCCGGGCACACTTCGCACTGGTGGGCGCCGACCTCACACCACTGTCGCACCCACGAGTCGTGAGAGCGATAGAAGCCATCGACCGATCGACGCCAAGGTTATCGCGGGCCAAGCCAGCAGTCCCGCGGGCCATCATCTCAAGAGCCCTGGATGCCTTCCCAGCCACACAGATTGGTCGCGCGGCGAGAAGCGCCACGCTCCTCATGTTCGCCGCCATCCTGAGGCAATCCGAGGTCCTCCCCCCATCCGTCAAAGCGTTCCAAGATACACTCCACCTTTCAAGAGGCGACGTAATGATAGGAACCAACCAAATCACAGTGTATATAAAAAAGGCCAAGAATCTGCAGAAACACAACCAGACGAGGTCCGTGGTAGTGGCCGCAGCAGACGCCCAGAAGTACTGCCCGGTCCGCGCCCTCACAAACACCATCAAAGAAGTGCCTACACTCGACCCACGAGAACCCCTATTCATGTACCAGGCATCCAGAGATCCAATCCCCCTGCACGTCGTGCGCGATGCATGGGCGACAGCCGTGACCCAGATTGGCGAAAACCCCTCAGTATACACCCTGCACTCGCTACGGAAGTCGGCTGCTACAGCAGCCTTCGACGCAGGGAACCCAGAGACTGACATTCAGCGCTTCGGAGGCTGGGCCTCCAAAGCATATCGCACGTACATTGCTAAAAAGAACTCTCATCGTGTTTCAACAACCATTTCCAATCATCTTACCTAACATCAACACCCCCCCCCCCCCCCGCCCCCTTCCCTTCTCCCCACTTTACCTCCCCCCTGGCCTATTCATTCAACAATCATAATCACAATTCCTCCCCCCTTCCCTCCTTTTAACCTTGGCCCATTATTTTATTTATTATTTTACCTCTCACCAATCATTCACCACACACCCTTTTAATAAACACTTTTATATTTTACTACATAAAATTTATCTACTATACTCAAATAAATTTTATTTACCCAACTCACTCTTCACCTCTTTATTTCCGCCGGGCTTCAATGGGGGGGGGAACATAGAGTAATGGGTTTGTCATGTCACGTATGTGCCAGGGCAGCTCATTGCAGTTCCCCCCACAACCCTACCTGGCGGCTCACATACACACTACCCAAACACATACCTCCACCCCATCTAGTGTTAACATAACACACCCCACTCCCCAACTCTCCTTTCTAGTCCTTCCTCTCCAATCCGCCATCAACACCACACCGGCCATATCGGTATCCATTTTACCCACCCACCCAACACCAAATCTCACCTCTCCTCCCTTCATCTCTACCTCCCCATTATTTTATTTATTATTTTACCTCTCACCAATCATTCACCACACACCCTTTTAATAAACACTTTTATATTTTACTACATAAAATTTATCTACTATACTCAAATAAATTTTATTTACCCAACTCACTCTTCACCTCTTTATTTCCGCCGGGCTTCAATGGGGGGGGGAACATAGAGTAATGCCTATAAATGAATGGGATTGACCATGGAATTGTAAGTCTGGGGTATATGAGTATCTAGTATGTACCGTTAATGTTTTATTCATGGGAGTAATCGTGTTAAGCGTAATATGTCCTGGTAGTATCTAATTAAGTCAGAGAAGATCTGTCTTCAAATAGAATATATTCATTATGGGGCTCTGAATGTCAAGAATATATATGAATATATCTGCAGGGACTACGGCAAGCTGATTCAGATTAGAACATTTGCAGGGATGGCAAATAGTACCATCTCTACTCTCCTCTTTGTGCCAGAAAAGATATCGAGAAATTCAGGCTAGGTGTGTTAACCATATTATCCATAATGGTATCAAGTATCAATGAAAAAAGACCGTTCTGAACAGAATGGCTGGAAGGTCCTGGTAAAAACACGAGACAGTAAGAAAAGGTGAATTTCATGATTGTTCATACATGTAGCATTGCAGTCGTACCCTGCCTGTATCTGCGAGGTGCTAGACTTTGGAAGACAAGAGTTGTTATGTTGCACATAATTAGTTGCCTATCATCATCATCCTGATCTCATCTCTTTCTTAGATTTGCAACAAGAAGAAGCTGGTTTAGCACCGAGAAGCCAGCGAAACCTAAAATAAGTTCTTTTTAAGTGACAGACTATCCAATATCCCACAAAGCTATAACTTGACATCTGATTTGACCACTGTGCAAAACCCTCCAGCTATTTCACACAGCGTAAATGCATGTATCCGTTGTTTGTTTGCATGTTTATATATATATATATATATATATATATATATATATATATATATATATATATATATATATATATACGTCCACATTTCATGCCAGCACAAGTGGCATTTACAGATGTGTTTTTCCTTGTATGCTGAACTGTAATGGCTGTATTTGCCGCCAAGCGTATATGAGAAGAAACATCGTGTGCGTGACATACATACACCAGTCGTATACAAATCATATGCGTTTGGTGTTTATGAATGTATGTATACTGATAAGAAACAAAAACTCTCCCCCCCCCAGGCTCCCCAACTCCCCCCTTTGCTCCCCACAGCCAGGTGTGAAAGTGGTGGGTGAGAAAGCGGCGTCGGCAGCAGAGGTGTTGGCGGCGGCGGCGGTGGCGGTGGCGGTGGCAGAGGCAGTGGTTGTTACCTACTAATTTGGGCATACATCACTTGCTGGTCTGAATAACAGCGTACGGTATACTAGGCCCTACATGATTTTTATCATATAGCGAGCAGCGGTCAGTAAGAAAAAGAATAATGTGAACTGGGACCTGTTTCAGTAGTTTTGTGACATGTCTAGATGGCTGGCGTCTGTGACACCATATGGACAGATCACAAGATTGCTATCGATGATACAACGAGTTTTACTCACGTCTCCTAGGAATTAAACTATGACACTTTAACATGAGTAGAGGATACATCTAATCTATAATCGTTCCAAATATGAAGAAGATTGGCCACTTCGCTCTTCTGATATTTGTTAGTCTTTTTCCACTGTTGCCTGCACTGTTGGTGCCGACGTTGATGTCTGTCTAGGCCTAATGTCACGAGACTACTGAAACAGGTCCCAAGTCTATGATAAAGTAACGGTGTGGACACTCGATATGCTATAGCAAAAGCACATTACTGATACATATAAGCTGTAAAAGCTTAGCCTGTGCGGTTTAACCGTGCTGTTCAGAAACAAAGTCATACATTTTATGGCGTCTGTCAAACAGTCCTTACCTCTACCGACAGGTAACAGTTTGTCTCCTATTAACTATTTGTTGTTCGTTCTGCCCCCTCCCATGGTGTGATAGATGACCGCTACCTTGATTGGTTCTATCACCTCCTGCCATATAATAAATGGCAACTCCCACACAGAGTTGAACTAGCCTCTCCTCCTTGGCAACTCCTCTCTCTCTCACCCACACATCCACGCTTCAGGGAGGGACTTGACCCAGAGGCCAGAAGACATGGCAAACACTGCTGTTCAAGTAACACACGTTTCTGCCAGTAATAGCGGTGGTCGTTGTGAGGGGAAAGGTGGGCGAAGGCGACGGGGATTTGTGGAAGCTGGCCAGCAGGCAAGGATCAAAGGGTCAAGTGTTAAAGGCCCAACGCTGAGCATACTAAGAGAAGGAGAGAAACGAATCCTCTGATTTTTTTTGCAGACCACTACCAACCAAAGGTTTGGAGATTCATGCTAATAAGATTCTCTTTGAGTTTTATCAAGTCTGTTGTTTTATTTTCTTCCGACACGAACCCAACAAAGGTTCAAATAGCAAGGAAGAAGTCTCGGTATGGGCTGCTGGGTCGGTATGTTCGATCACGTGATGTAAAATGAGTAGCAGTAGGTTTTGTTACATGGCAGGCATAAGATCTCTGACTACGGTTCCAGATGCATGGCCATTAGTGGTTGTGAAGATATAAAAAGAAAGAAAATAGTGTCATATGACCGGTCTAATTGCCTTGTTCGTTTCGTCTATGGTATTGTTAACCATATGACTTCTGACCGGTACTCGGAAGAACGCCAAAATGTTGACTAGTGATTGTACGAGGACAACAATACTTTTTACCTGAATAAAGAAAAGACATTGTAGGTAACAATAAATGGCAGGTTGTAGACATGTTAGGCATCTTACGCATCACTTTGGGGGTTATATGGTTTGGATTGGACGTGGATAATCAGAGATCTGTGGGAGGGATGCTGGAAGTCAAGGTATCATTGGAAGGTGCCGGATGGCAGGCTATCTGTGATTATTTGCAGTATGTCAGGGACAGGTTGGCTGGAGTGAGTAATGGGTGACAGGCGGTTAAACTTCGGTCAAAGACCCGTGGCAGGCCTCAGCAGGCGGTTCAATCAAAGAGAGCACGGGCCACCAGTCAACACTCTCTGTACAGCCTACTTACCGAAGGACACAGGAGACAGAGCAAACACCATCAAAATGCCACTCCCACACCCACCAGCTCCCAAGTCAACTCCAGTACCTGCTAGTTATACACCGTCCACCAGCAGTTGGCATTGAAATATTCATGTAAATGTTACAGCGAGTACGTACAACAATTGTATGCGTCCTACTTTCATTTTATGGTTATTTCCGCTTGGAGAAACGGTATAAAGAATTTAGACCAAGTAGAAAAAAGATGAACTATTCCAATTTACAGCTCGGAAATATCAGACTGAGGGATCAACGTCGACCTATGTCTATAATATCAAAGATATGGTAACATCCATTATGGATCACAATTCAAAACACTGTAAATAACATGGCGAATGAAACGTTTATCTAAAATCTTATAATACATATTGAATGATAGTACTTGTAAGAGCAGAGAGTCACAGAATTCCAATTAATAGGAGTTTGAAAAATGGGTTAATAAACGACATACAGACATGCGAAAAGACACTGGGTATATAAACATAGGACGCAACACTATTACTGAAAAATCGTGGAGCATAATGCTTGTGAAATCCCAAAACATAAACGGGAATTTGGAGTGTCTGATTTAGATTGTCTTTAAAACAGATGTCCTAATGGGTTTGTTCGCGCCTTCTGCTGAGACACTACGGAATCTAGAAAACTGGAGACAAACCATGGACCATTACAGATATCTATAGCAATCAATATTTGGCTGCATAGTATTTTGGCTTATCAGAACAAGGTTCCTGTCACTGCGCGAAAACCCCCAGTTATTTCATATATACGCCACCGCATAAATGGGTTACCCATGGCCTATGGTCAGGGGTGGTCATTGCCCCCCTGGTGAAGTACCTCTACACTACCGCACCCCTGCGACACCTACCTCTTCTGGACCGCACTAATCATCCACGAGCGTCCGCTCAACAGTCTCCACTGTCTCACACTTCACTCAGGTCTCATACCCTACGCACGTACTTTTTCTACCCACCCACCCACACCTTTCTTTCCTTACTCGCTCCACTCATGTACTCCATACTTATGTAATAATTCATAATAAGTTATTTATTATGTAAAACTATTTATAATTGACATAACAATACCTCTGTCAATTATACATATATTGTTATTATTGATATTCATTGTATACATACTTATTCATATCAATAAGACCATATAAAATTAATACAATTTTATTAGCCCACTCCGGCTGTCATCTTCCTTCATTCAGGGATATGGGGTAATGCATGTATCCGTTGTATATTTTCATGTTTTTATACATATACGTCCACATTTCATGCCAGCGTATGTGGTGTATACAAATGTGTTTTCCCTTGTATACTGAAGTGTAATGACTGAATTTGTGTCAAGCGTATATGAGAAGAAATATACTGTGTGCAACATGTATATGCTGGTTGTATATAAATCATATATGTTTGGCATGTATACATACATACATGTATGTATACTGATGAACAAAATTTAAACGTTCGCCACCCAACCACCCTGTCCCCACCACCCTTCAATTTCTGACCACTGACCACTTGGTAAAGACGGGTAGTGACGGGTGTGAAAGCAGACGGTGTGAAAATGGCAGCTGCAGCAAAGTTGTTGGTGGCGGTGGCAGCAGTGGTGGCATTGGCGGTGGCTGTGTGATCTGACCCAATATCTATAACCAAAACCTTCTAAAGCCTTTTAAAGGCACATATCCAGAACCCTACAGAAGAGTGAAAACAAACAAAATGAATGCTGGGTTTATTATATGTATTCAATGAAAGGATAATAAATAGGGTTTTAGAACAATTTTATAATCAAAATTTCAAAATATAACATTGGGTTTTCTATATACCAAGGACTTAATGACTAATGGCAAACAAGATAAAAACAACAGTGGTGCACCCTAGCTGCAGAGATCAGAATTATCGGAAAGTGACGTAAATACAACAGAATCAGGCGTATATACATGACACAAACTATACTGACCTTGTTTATATCATGTTACACCCTGGCATAAATATAACGGCAATATGGATATGTATATAAGTCTATGGATGAAGCATATATACACAATGGAAAATAGGACTAACTTATTTACGCAAAATCATACCTATATACGCTGGACATATACATATGTAAAATGGGTTTTTTGCGCAGTATATAACAGTCTATTTTTATCAGAGGTAAAAGAAAGAATCATTTTTCATTTTATAGGTAGGCACTCTAATGGCATTTTATTTCAGATATCATGACATTACACAAGATAAGTGATATCTGACAAAGTCACAATTTATATTGCTTTAAAAGTGTGTTCTAGGGGTATTGAGATTACAATGTTTCTTTGAGTTTTGTATGATTAGTACATGCATTTCTACATACTGTAATTCAGAGATCCTATTAGGATTATATGGTGGCAGATGGCCTCATAGTATGATAAATATGATCTCCCAAGACTAACAATTTACAGTATATTTCCTATTACCTGCTGAATGTGTAAATGACATAGATTTATAATGCCTGGGAGAGGTTTCTGAACAAGGCTTATACTCAAGTATCAGTTTACTTCATATCCACATGATGCCTAGGGGAGATTCTAGGTTTGAACTGAGATTAAAGCATTTCGTATTAATGAGGTGGCTTACAAACGTAGGTTAGATACGCTGGGCCGTTAAGTAACGTGATCACGTTTTACAAAAAGGTCGTTCCCTTGAGGCAGGAGATGAAGTCGGCAATATGATACAGACGCCCCGCAGTGAAAGACGCCACTGAGAGAAACAGGATTTTCTCCTTTAATTAACTCGCCAGTCCTGATATTTACCGACCCCCAGCATGTCCCAGGGTGATAATCAAACCGCTTCTATAATGTTTTAAAATATTACATTTTTCCTTCTAAATAAATATCATAAACAAATCAGAACGTCTTCTCAAATTGCTTACACTTACGATTACAACGTAAGGGATTTCTATAATTGAATCACTCTAAGTGAGATAAAAGCTAACCACAAGATGGTATAAGGAGATCGGAATAGATCAGCTGATTAAAAGACTGGGATTGTATCTTGATAACTTATTAATACTTTGAACTGTTGTCTCAATGTCTTTAATGTCAGCCTTAACATTATCGATGCCAGCGCATTATTTCCAGTAATATAGGTTATCGTTGATGTTGCAAGGCTTTTTATTGCCATATATTTTCAAATCATAAAAAATGAAGTTATTTTTGTGAAAAATCGGGTTTCTTTAAGAGAAGATTAACAATGTGCTGACTAAGTTCTCTTATAAGTGAAATATATTTGTTCCTGAATTTTACCATGCACCGGCTATTGCTATGTTTTCTTGTTGTTTAAGCAGCTTTTATTTCCATGAATAACATCAATCCATTTACAGGTGGTGTACATCTAGAATTCCTCGTCGAAATATAAGATAATCGCCCACTTCACAAAAGTTAGGCATTAGACATAATCTGTCCTAAGAAATCTTATTAAGTACAATACATTAAGATATTGCCGCTTAGAATAAACTAGATTACAGAATATATTGTATGAGAGTGTAACCAGAACAATCTCGAGTCCACCAATGTTGCTGAATATGGCTTTTATCGATGATAATATACAAATGGTATGTGACTTAAAGTTTCGGCTTTTTAGGACCTCATCAGGTTTGGGTTTTTTTTACAGAAATATTTATGGGAGCTAAGGACTATTAGTGGGGCAAAATAAACCATTAGAGAGACAGGAAGTGCTATCCCTGATGTGGAATTGTCTAGATTCAATGCAAGATCACACTAATGCGCAGGGACATGTGTTGTCTTGTCTGATAACCTGTGATGGGTCAGTGTAGGATCAAAGCAGACTACGCCATCAGATAGGACAGCACCGCCCCTACAGTTATTCCGATAGTGATCATTTCAAACCTGACAGGAGGAGAGTGGGTTGAATGCCCTAGTGGCCTCGTCGAGTTTCCATCTGCGACTACCAGCAAATTTGAAATGTCTCTCTGGGAGCATTTACATTTCATCATGATCTGTTCTAGTTCCCATTTTCCCAGGAGATTAAGTCAGATTTAAATCTCCTAGGCACTGAACAGTAAGACGTGTGCTTGACAAGCATATCATTTCTAACCAGTAAAAATATACATTTCTTTCTCAAACATATCATGTTATCGATCACTGACCCCCAAGATATAGAGGCATACTGAACTTTACGATGACTTACTGACCAAAATCACTCAGCCACATTTGCAATTTTGCTATTGAGGCTCGTGTCACACTAAACGTTACGTGTTCGTAGAGCTTTACGATCTGCTGTGCTTTATCCACAGGGTCAACAACACGACATCATACTCTTAATCTTTTCATGTACAGTCCTTTGGGGTCTACCCGCGATATTTTTAATCCGGCTTAACGTAGCTTACATATTCATGTTTGGAGTAAAACATAATCTTAAAACAACCTGTCTACTTTGTCATCTATGTGTTTTAACTGACTCTATAGATTATAGGTGTACGACAAGAGGTGTTTAATGTCAAAACCTAATCAATTATTTGTCAACGATAGGAGAATTAGCAATAGAGTAAACATGTTGTTCGGTTTATAGATTATTATATATGAAATGCATGCAAATGTCTACAGTTATATCTCACCAATAATCATGTACATATCAAAGATGATAACAGTCTCTTTGTGCCCCCCTTTTTATTATTCCGGGCGCACTGTGGTTGCATTTCATAATAACTCATGGACGGATAAAAATCACTCGAAGAGTTGGGCATGAAGTTAGCTATCGGATGATGGGTGATGGTGAATTCGTTCACTGGTAATTATGATTGAATTCAGTCTAGTATATTTGCCTGTTAGAATTCTGTGTTGATGTTGATTGTTCTCTCTCACAAAACGAGATGTAGCCCATCGGAAATGTTCCATTTTTCAACATTAGCAAAATCATAATTTAAACAATATCATAATTGAAATTATTGGATAAATATTGCATGCAGGTTATGCGATAAAATTACGTTGGCCAAAAAACGTGAAATACATTGCAAAAGCTGTACCTTTTTATATTAGAATTCAAGATTATATATATCCTAATCGCAATTAACTCCTAACATGTTTAATACTGCCAAGAGATGGTCTGTGGGTTACTAAGCAAGACGGACAATGTTAACACAGCACTATGAACACGCGTATTTACACAGAAAGGCGCAATATATTTAATGAAGCTGTGGATATCCATTAGTCTGGCCTACCCTGATAACACAGCCACGTGTGCCCCTTGTTAAATGTTTACTCTGCTATAGGCAAGGTGAAGGAGCACGTGGGGAGGAAGAGATTGCGGTTTATTATGAGCGTCCAACCTGCATGTAGGTTCTGATAATCAGTCCTCGTGCGTTCATACTCTTTTGCTCACCAAATGATGAATTGTATTTTAACTCTAGTTTCCTTGCAAAACAAATACAAAGTATTTACTGGCCAGATAACGAACTATGATTTAGCAGAAATTTTAACATTTTATACGTTCATCTCTGCGAGTACCCTGACGTTCATGTTTCTAGCATAGTAATATCGTGTTCAGTACTTCCAAGTATACAAATACTAATGTTTGTTACGGAGGGAATTCGGGCACTACGTTTTGCCATGATATACTAAACTGATAGAGGAGAAATTATGTATACAAGACGGTTATTATATCTATATAATGTGCTCTCGAAATTGGTTTTTCAGACCATCTCAAACTTGATTCTAGATATAACTCACAAAGCCGCTTTCCCCCAACTACATAGACATATATTCAGGCAACAGTACCCCTGACCATGCATCTCCCTTATACCAGAACCTGGTCTAATTCATCAATTTACTATTGACTTCATTTATTGATATATTCAGATGAATTTCCAATGATTTGTCACGTGAATAAGAGTTCAGAGTAGGCCTTATTGCCATCAAGCAGAGCCTATAAAGTTGTACATCTAGTGAAGAGAATTTCTAAAGGTTATCCCAGGTGTGGAGTCTATACTGAGTTTCTAAATCATTCGCTTAACAAGATTCGTTTTGACTCCAAAAGTCTGCATATAACTCAACTAACACTATCAGAAATCAATCTAACTTTGAAACTACTGAAAAGCATTCAATTATTGATTCGAGAGTGAGTTCAAAGCATGATAACAAGAATTATTTTCTCTGCCATCAAGTCATTCAATAATACAATTACCAGTTGCAGAGAGTAGGTTCATTTACCATTCACGCCATGGGGAAGCCTGCAGCACTGGGCTGAGTTACATCTCACTTATCATCTTAACCTCGAGACAGTGCCGGCAATCAAACTAATGAATTCTTCAACAGCCGTCATTATATTTTCCATTCTCATCCTATATTTGCGTCCCTGGGGGTGAATTGCCTCATTACATCCTCAACTCAATTCCCATCATCCACCGGAAAAGAGACCTCCTGGGATTTCGTGTCAAGAGATATAATTAGGAAACAGACATGAGAATAGCAACAGTAATGGGAATCAGATTTGATTGGAGATGGTTTTCCAATCGTCTAGAAAGAGTCCGAGATGGTTTTTCAATCGTCTAGGAAGAGTCCCTATCGCATTGATTTTACGAATACGCCCAGTCGTCTGGACTGGACGGTACCCTGTGGGGTTTGTCGTCGGACGGTGACGTTACCAGGAACCAGCACTAGGTTTCAGTCGGCGTTCCCATGTGTGGGGATAAATTAGAAACACAGAAGTATGAGAAAACATACAGACAGGTTTACGGATGTTGTTTTCCCATGGTAAAATATCAAGGGACACTTATTTTTCACTCCCTTGAGCTACACACATGCACAGGCAGACAGCCATATAAACAGTAGAGAATGTGAAAAAATTTAGACACATTATTGATCATTACAGGCATTTTTACAAACAATTTTTGAATTGCGTTTGCCGTTTATCACTCCCACGGTAGATACACTTTCTAGCAGGGATTTTCTTTATCGATCTAAATACTTGAAGTGTTAGGGACGTCATCTGTAGAGGTAACAGGTATTCTTGATATCTTTCAGACCGGCAACACGGGCAAAACGTTATAATTTCATTCTAATATACATATTCTATATATAGATATGTTAGAATGGAATCAATTATAATGATGAGACAAAAGCACCTGCGGGCAACATCAGACTGTCTTGTAAGGCATTAGGTAAACAACATTTTTCTCGTAAGGTTCTTGAAACTAGACTTGAGTTGCAGACAACGTGATCCGTAGACTCTCGCCCGACTGCCTTTAACATGCTGCCACGCTGCACCCAATTTACCAAACCCAAAGCTGGCTTTGGGCAGTTCCCTTCTGCCCATATCTGCCTTAGCACAACTAGCAAACTTATGGACCAGTTTATGTACGAAATGGCAAAAATTCAAATCATAAGTATCTCGATATAAATATAAAAGTTATAACCTTCGTGGAAGGCAAACAGAGATGTTGTGGGTATGGTGAATGCAGAAAAGGAAGTGAAAGAGTTCATGGGGAGATGGAGTAGCAAGCAGTCAACGGAGGGAAAATAATTTGTACATTTCTTTTCTTAAATCTATCAATGGACTGAAAACATCGTCTCACTATCGTCTGTATTGTTATGCTTTGGTATTACAGCATCTCAAGGATTTGTTCAGATGGCAGTTATAATAGCAGTGGTGTGAATCAAGTATTAGGGGATCAAATATATTGCAAGGTATTATATATTCACATATGCATATATATTACGGCATAAAAGGCGTGCATCAAGCATAGTAATAGATATTATCTCACCCCGGGTATATATTTCCCATAGACCTAGCATTTGGAATTTTTAGTATTCTAAAACAATACTCAATGAGGCATGATGCTACAAATGTTAGCCAATTAGTCAGTAATAAGGGTGAGATAAAATCTGAACCGCACTCGATTCGTAGCCACAGAAATTACGCTATTCATTTTGGTTTGCTTTGCAACCAAAAATCATGGAATATCTTTCTGTGGCTCTGGATCTCGATGCAGTTCCCTCTTAGTGTTAAGTCTGTCACAGTGTCAACCAGTGAAGGTGTTCACATAGCATTCTATCCACTGAAGGCCAAAGAGGATGAACTTTAAAGGGACGATTTTACGAGGTGGTTAATTAGTGAGACCAATTTATGCTCCAGCAATTAGCGCTAAGGCTGTGGTCAGGCTGCGGTCAGCAGAGTAAGGTCAGAGAGTGGTCGTTGAGGGCAGTTGTGGCAGGAGAAGCCACCCAGTGCATCGACCTCATCACACGACGTCAGCAAACTGAAAAAAAACCTTGCTGAAAGAACCGCCAATAAGCGAGTGCAAACAACCCAAGTCCAGTCCATCATGATCCCTTCAATTTCCCTTTAATATGTTTTCGCACCTATTAAATAAATCTCAATAACACGGCTTGTAAATTCTGATATCAGTAAAACAGATCTCCGAGTCTTTTTCCTGTCCTCAGAGGAAAAACGACATAAGCAGGTGAAGCCTTATGGGAATTAGAAACACCCGACGAATATAGCTTCTTAATGAGACTTCCGATGTCAAGAAGGAAGAGAGGATTGGATGTCTTGAGGAAGGCGTCAGCTGAAGCGTTTCGGAAGGTAACCGTCTAAGAAGTGTTTATGTTAATGTTTCAAGTTGAGGTAATTTGCCACATGGGGTCACGTTAATGAAGACGATAATTTCACGACTGTATTAATATCGGAATCATATATCCTTGTTTTTAGGAAGGTCATCCTGAAATCATTTCATCCTATACATTGTGAATGGCTATCATAAGCATAAGGGATTGAGGTAAGTAACGCCTTAGTTCTAAACATATACCCCAATTACTGAAATTTAGTCTCAAAGTTTAAGCCTTTCCTCAAGGGACTCTAAGCCATCCTGGATTGGAATAAGAAGGCTCTTAGTAGTGAAATGGTTCAGTATGACACTGTTCCGTCATAGTTATAGTTTATGCTACTCTGTATTTCAGCCAAATAAATGTAGTAGGTCAAGCGGGTTCTTTTACATATTTTCACATAAGCCATGGCACTCACCTTGCTTTCCATCCCTGGACAATAGCCTGGCTCCTCAGCAATTAGCAACGCGTCTGCGGGGGATATAGGTTTATATGATCCCCAAAGGTTTTTTATCAGTATACAACTTTCTCCCTGAGATACAACGCTGAGGCACATGGTCCTCCCAGGAATTCATGCCTCCGTACCTCCAGAAATGATTGAACAGTCTCTGCTTGCTCTCAAATTCTGTCATTCCACGTGATAACATTCTATGATCAGTGTTTGCGCACTCAAGGTATTGAATGAATTGTGAATTCAACAGCCCTTCACAGGTTTATGCGGTCAATATAATGATGTCTTCAGAACAAGATAGAGATGCTGAGACTATATACTTAGGGAACACTACCATTATCGTACTCTGGAGGAGGGTAACTAATGCACATTTGCATTCCACTAAGCAGTAGGGAGGCAAAGGTGTAGACAAAGAAGCAAGGAGCCATTCTGGTACGCATTCTGTATTATGCAAATGGAAACTTCAGCTGCAGTAATGCCAACAATTTATGTAACTGATGAACTTTAGATGGGTTGTTTGCTCTCAACTAAACGGCTGTCATCTACCCTTATCAGAAGCCAAGACAATGGTAGAACCGGAGAAGGATGATATTGGGAAGGTTGGCGGCAGTTCTACAAGCTGAAGGATGCGTCCCTCCCTCTCACTGGAAAAAAGAACAGATGGGGGATTGACAGTGTGGAGTGTAGAGGATTACCTCTGAGCTACCCTTCAGCCCACAGCTAACACGGCAGCCTTATTCATGTCTCTCCTCCGCAAACAAAGCCTGGCTTGGATTATTGGTCTAGGTTTCATTACCTTCACTTTCATTGGCATACTGCTGTTTTTCTTCTCATGATTCGTAATCTAATAACGGATCTAATACAAAGCACAGTCTAGATATACCTTAATGATATGATAGCAGTTGATTTTGGTTACATATTTGGGGGTACATATTTGGATACAAGCAGAAAAGGAGGAAGAAACTATAATTTACAGACATGCTTTACGTAATTAACTCCGATTCTAAGTATTCAGGATGCATCATACCACTAGGGATATTAAAGCTTACAGAAATTAAGTTCGTGGAAATCTACGAAATATATGGAAAACGGAAAAAGGTAATATCGCTTGAATATCTCATCAAACCAATGGATTCATCAGCCTGGCATTCATTCAAGCATTTAAGCATAAACCAAGATACATAAAACCCCAACAACCATTTACCGTGCACTGGTCTGTCCCAGATTTAGTGTTATCCAGTGCCATTAACCGTCGGTAAACGCTTCTTTCAAAGCTGGTATGTTGGCTTCCAGCTCATATACATATTGTAGAGATCCTGTAGTTGAACTTTCAATGCCTAGGATGTCATTTCGCGGCCATTAGTGACTATTCATCCAGGCCAGGGTGGGGACGCTTGGAGGATGAATATTTCACGCCATTAGCCCAGCTGTTAGACACGTATTAATGCACATGTCGTTAAACCTCGTCACTTTCCGGCGGATATTACTCGGCGTCGCACTCAGTGAATTGTGGTGATATTTAGAAAGGTCGGACCACAAAGACCATATATCGCATACGAGCCAGTTATTCAAAGTAAGAAGATTTAGAACCTGTGGAAATAATCAACACAACTGAAAAGGAAGCATACATTCTGTAAAACGCCATATTAAATGTAAACATCTTCGAATCAAATAATATTTGTATTGAGTCTCTTTCTTCAAGGTGTTGAAAATTAGAAGAAATCAGATGGTATTATGTTTTATGCCACATATTCAACGAGATCTGTCCTGTAAAAGCCTATTCTTCAGGGAAAAATGCTTTTGATATTGTTCCTTCTCCCCTTCCTTTGCATCCAGTTTCAGTTTCTAGTTCCATGCGATGGTGTCACGTTGTTGATGTGTCTTTAGTCTCTCTAACTGCTGTCTCTCTTTGTCCGTCTCCTTCACTCTCCCCTACTGTCGTAGTTTTCCCCGCTCTCTGTCTATCCATCTGCGTGTCTGATCACTTGTGTGCATTTTTCTCTCTTAATTTGTCTGCATGTCCCTCTGCCATTTCGTTTCTCGGTGTCTGCCTGACTTTTTGAGCCTGGGTAACACGCTCAGCTACCGTACCTAGGTTAGGAAGAGGTTACATAGACTTTCGGTGTGCTGCAAAAACTATCCCTTTACAGTCTGCGTGCCAACAATGTAATATTTCTAAGGTGCAGTCACTAAAAACCCAAAATAGCTCATTGACCCATTGGTGATTGATATATTCGAACCCTACAGAGGCAGTTATAGAAATAGCAGGTTGGCGGCTGCCAAGTGGGTTACAAAAAAATGAAACATATCTAGCTGTCTGCCGTTTCCCTGTCCAGTATATATCTGCGCAAAATATATACACCAGGGCTGGGCTGTATCTAATACGACACCACAGGCAGTGGCATTGTATCTCATCAATTGGGGTGCAAATGCTGAGCTCATGGATTTTGATTTGCAAGTCCGGGCTGCTCTGCATGAAAGGTGAAGGGTTGGCTCCGCACTGAAAGATATCCTTTCAAACTTTGTTTACGCTCCCGTTTAGACTACTTTGCTTATCCCTGTATTTAGTGAAGGGTCTTGGTCTTTATCCTACCCCTGATAAAAAAACGCCATAGGTTTAACATTGACTCAATGTATTTGACGGAGCGTTGAATAAATTGTTATTTATGCACCAAGGTGAATAAAAAAAACGGACCAATCAGGGACGAGATGACGAAAGTAGATCCGGCAGCATTGATAAATGTGGTCATCCTCCGATGAGTGTCAACACGGTACTAACATGGATAATTATAAAATTTTCTCTGTATATCGGTGAGATGGGGTGGGATAAATACTAAACCAAATTCGAGTTAGCCTTCTCAATGTTTTTACCACTCTGGTCAGGTCTGCTACTCACTACACTCTGCTATCGCCTCGTGTAGTAATACACAACCTGCCCATCGTGGCATAAACATTGACAAGGCTAACTCTTGTTTGGTTTCTACTAAGTATCACCAACACAAACCTGAGTTGAAGGTGAAGTTTCTCCTGTTTGTTAGAATCGAGAAAAGCGACAGGCTGCGGAGTTCTATGCCTAATCTCATATTCTCATCTCACCCATCACACTCAGTCGCACATAGACCTTTAAGACATCCCACTCACATCGACGTCGGCCGATAATGAGATAATGCATCCCATCGCCAAGATAAGAAAAGAGGGAGAGCTATAGTCATTTAAATACATTCCAGTCCTTCTGTACATATCACGTACGCAGTGCCTGACGGGTAGATAGGATATCCATACACAGACTTTCTCATTTAATGCAAGGATGACTTTTTTAATTTCCCCTTCAGCAGGTTATTGGAGACTATTATACACACATGGTGATTCTTTGGCGAGGTAATGTCCTTTAAAACTATCTGTACCTGTGAAGTGTTAATGTTACCTACATTATGTTACCGCTTAATATTTACATACATTAAGGATATTGGTATGATATTGCATTGGTTGTGTGGCATAAATCGAACTCTTCATGTCGTTCATTGTAAACAATATTTTCGCGAGTCGACCTGTGACCAGATTACCGGGAATGTGCAGCTTGTTCATTGCTAAAGTCTTTGATATACTAGTATATAGGAACATAATAAAATTAGCTTAGACCAATTGCAATAGACCCTACACTTTCCTTATTGATAGGCCCAAGGCAAGACTTCTGGCTAGCTTTGTAAACGTCAGCACTGCCAGGAATCAATTGACGGTCCTTGCAATGTGTAGCCATTAATGTCTGCCCTTAATGATCGTGCCTAAAACATTAACAAGTTAACCCCTGAGGCTATCACGCCTTCACAAGACCGATGTTTGTATTTCTTATGAGCTAGTGAATTTTCATTTTATTGACACCGGGCATGTAGCACTTTTCCTAGGAATGTATGTATTCCAATATTCAGGACAAAATGTTTTAGGGTTTAATATTTTTCTCAATATAATACAGGGGTTGAAGTTTAAAGGGTCGATCTGTTATTGAGATTAATTGACAGTAAAACATCAACAATGTGTTCATGAATATAATTGTTTTGAGAACTGGGGATCCGTGGTTAACTTGCCGTGTGGATTTCAGATGATAAAGAAGCGATTAATTTAATATACTGGTAACAATACAACAGAGTATTACAGTGGTCATTGCATATTGACAACGTTAAGACCTAGCAGATGAGGCAATCATAGTATGCAGTTTAATCTACACTAAAGGCAGGACTCTCGCCCCTCCCTTCAACTCATGATCCTTAGCAATGCTGACACAAATTCTCAGTAAGCTCTTAGTGCGCCCCTAGTGATTAAAACATAGCGTCCATTAAGGGATTGTTCCAGATATATATACGGAATGTACCTCGTATCATTTTGATTTATAGATCTACACGGTGCAGTGAGCGGCTTCGCCTTGGCTCTGTGACTGATATGAGGACCATGAAGTCAATACATCACGAATATGTATTTACCTTAGTAACTGGGCGTTGTGTTTCCTTATTGTTCAGTGTGATTTTTTTTCACTTTTGTGGCACTATTGTTACACTCTTGAATTACGTTTTAATCTGATCTCGTCAACATACTTTTTTCAATGTAGGCATTTCATCATCCGGGAATGATAAAATGCCGTCTGTCCTTCAACTGCAATTGTCTTTTGTTTCATCTCACATATCCCATCCATTTTCTCTAATCCAGCTAATAATCTTTAGGGATCCAATGGATTCTGGGCATATGTATCTTTATAAGATGAATAATAGGCAGTCATAACGGGAAGCTTTCTTCCTGACGGTAATCATAGTGATGTGATGAGTTAAATTATTTCTTCTTGTATGAGGATTTGAGACATTACCTATCATTCCATTTGTCTTATCTTAAATCATGATTGAATAAGGGGACTGCGAATAGTCCCTCATAGACTAGATATTCAAACCGAACGGTATCAATAGTGTGCTGTCTGTTGAGGACATGAAGAAACAGTATTTAATGGAACAAGACCTAGATTCCAATACTTTGTAATTCAGCATTTTTGATATGTATATGGTATGAGATCACTGATACATTGAATGTACATAAACTGTAACAGAAGTTCTATCATATTAGATCCCTGTATGTATTAACCTTTGTATTTCCATTATATCGTTTCCTGATTGCCACACAGAAAAGAATCCACATGACATTCAGCTATGAAAGAACTTTATTGCCAAGGACGAACGCGCAAAAACAGGCAGGACCCAAACTATGTCCTCAAGCAGACTGTTGACAGACGATTGAGAAACGGTTAAGATATGAAGAGGCTGGGGAAGTGTCTGGTACCGAAAGGCAGAGAGAAGGTCCACGCAATAGAAGGCTGAGACAGGGCTAAGGTACCAGGGGCCGAGAGAAACACCTGAAGGCTCTGGAAGTATTGAGCACTGCAGGGGAGGCTGTGATTAGAGATGGTTATGGCACCAAGAGGCTGAGGGAGGGCCCTCATCGTCCCTGGATCTCTATGGCATACAGAAAAGTGTCTACTTGTAGGATCCTAGATTATCGAACGGGCCCCTGCCCTTTATCCTACCCCTCATATAAATCTACATAGACTTAACATGGAGTGACTGTATGCCATGGTTATGCCATAAAATATTTATATGCCACTGGTGACATTTGAAGTTAAAAACATGTGACAGGGTAGGATAAAATTTAAACCTCACTTAATTTCATACAATTGTTTACATGGCATTCGTTGTCTTCTGCTACAGATATCACTCAGCTTCGCTTCGTGATATCATTCCGTATAAACAATTGTATGAAATTTCGTGACGTTTCTTGATAATAGTACTTGCATATGCCAGGGTCACTTTAATGAGCCACCCAATACACTCCTATCAGATATTGGGCCTGACACGGGACGTGACGGGCCATGTCCGGCCAGTCAGATCACACTGAGGTGCAGGCCAGGTCTTAGGTGCTCGTTTTGGTATGAGGGCACATAGATCAATAATGTGTACAGGAGGTCAAACACACTTCAGCCATTTATTTTCCCATTGCCTTTACACTTTGGATTAGATTGGGTAGAAAGAGATTGTCTTGGGACACTTGCTCACGTATGATAACTGGAACGGCTATGTGATTGTTTCCCCATAGAATCCCAAGCTAGACGGATGAGTTGAAGAAGTCATGGTTTCAGAACAAAGCCTTAAGGATGAATGCCTGGAAGCCTGGCCCATGTGCTCACTCACATTGTTCATCGGGGCAGGGAACCAATCTAAAAGGATGAGACCTGACGAGACGAGAATCGGTGTTTTCAACTCGATATGGCCGTAGGCTTGGATTAAGCCAAAGATTTAAGGGAAAGAAGATTGTGTACCAAGCAAATAATAGCATGTGTATTTTTATAACTAATAAAGACAGGTAAAGCACATTTTCGAAAGTGATCAGACCTGGAAAATGCAGTAAATAGTCATAATACAGTCATTGGCTCATTGACTCCTCACCCATGTAAAGATGTTGTAATATTTACTAATTCTAGAAACTTTGAAATATTGCACACTATGATATATCATTGAAATCTCTGAATCTTCATTTTATATTTCACTAGTTAACAAATGACATAAACTCCAGGGAGATCTAAGGAAAGATAACATTGGATATTTCAGATATGTCTGAGCTTCGAGAGGAAGTGTTAGATTGTCTAAAATAAAAACAATGTCATCAAAATGGCGGCCTCTCGTCTCTTAGATAGTTTACTTTGTTATATATGTCTGTAGGTTCTATTATCATACACATTAATTACATTTTTTACTCAAATTCAGGGAGGAGGCCAACTCAATTAGGATGTTGGATCTTGGCCAATATGCCGTTCCTTTGATTGCTTACTAATTTCACTCTGCTATCACCTCGTGATAACATTATGAGATCAGACTTGCAACGTATTGGTCAACTGTAAGCACTCATATTGATTCCTTTTATAATTATAGAGATCGCTTAATGCTAAGTCATCTACGTCGATGGTTTAAGTAAAGAGGAATACTGTGGTCATACAGGTCATTTCCGAGGTTTATAAGAATGAACTGAAGATGTAAGCTGCTTTGGCATGAGGTGCTCTTTGTTCACTCATTCAGTGGACAGACACGTCCTACACACACAGGGCCTTAAGGACACTTGTCTACACCCAAACACTCAGTATGGGTAAAAAAGAGAAGCATTGGGGCGCAAAATGTTTCAAAAACATTTCTAGAAACAACTCAATAAGCTGAAATGAATACAGCCAGTAGGTATATATATATATATATCCCGAGCATTCAACTGTGATGCTTGAGATAAACACACATTAGTAGCAGCTTTTAGTTATATAAAAAGCGTACTTTAGAAAGTCGGTCGGCACCCGATACATAAGCATTGTTTTACTTTCAACATATAATTGGCTTTGGCCGGCAGTATTGAGGTGTTAGATATAAGGAAATATATATCATAACAATATCAACAACAAATAGACACAATATAGATCCTGAGATAATAACTGAAGTCTATACAAGAACGCTGAGCAGTGATGTTATACAGGATCACCTGGTACCAACTATTTAGATTAGAGAAATATAGTTCTCTGAGTTACATATTGGTTACTCAGTTCATGAATTAGAAATGATTATCTAATCAATGTCCTTTGATATCCATATGTCCCACGTCTAAGACGGGAGAGGGAAATGGAGGACCACGAAAACAAATCGAGGGGAGCAATTCGCTCATTTATATATGTTGTCTATAGGGCACAGAGTGATTTCTATTTCTGCCATCATTCGCCAGGAAATTGTGAGATAACACCACTGTAGTCGAGGAGCAATTATTATAATCTTTATAAAAGTCAGGGGGGGGGGGCAAGATGGCTGCAGACATAGCACAATGGCTATGTGCCCTATATCATATACATATCCATAGGGCTTTTACTAAATGCCACTAGGTGGCCTACTCAGAGGTCTGATGCAGCCTAACCAAAGAGAACACTCAAATGTTATTTATACACATACTGACACACTGTAAGGTGGAGCCATTCTAGTCTTATTCATGTATTTTTGTATTGTTCATTATGGATCCATCGCGGTATACTAAAGGTAACTTAGCGGCTCATAGTCAGATGTCTATAATGGTCCCTGATCACAGAGGGGCATGAAGAGCCACGTGCGCAGATTCCTCCGGGCTTACAGACGGAACAGGCATTGTTTGCTGTTCACCATGTCCGCTAAAGGGCAGTCTGGCCGTCAATGGAGGGAAAACACAGACACCCGGCACAGAGCTCTGTCGGACCAGCTAGACATGGCTTTAGGCACCTCAGGATATAAAAATAGTAAGGATGAAGTGTCCTATAAATCTGCGTTACTGGTTATCTTAGTCCCCTTTAAAAATGTATGGGGCCACAGTAAACCGCTACCCAATGTTTTTATGTTGCCAGAAACCATAACTATTGAATAAGGATTTGAAAACCATTGATAACGGCGTCAAAGCCATTGATTACAAGAAAATAGTCCCTTTGTGCTATAGAGCAAAGGAGTTGCCACCAATGATCTACCATATAATATGGCAATTCCTTGGTTTAATCTATTTGAGAAGATGGATGATGAATACAACAACCGATGGTTTTGTGAATGTGAACATGCAGCTCTGTATAGCACTCATAGTTGACTTTAAATACACCATATAACGCTCGTGTATCTCTACGCGTCAATCTCTCGTGGTATACGGCTGGCTATCCACAAAACAACAGATTGTTGTCAATATACATGCACATAGAAGCTCACATAGCTATATGATTTCTTTTTAGTAATACCTATCACATACATAAATACACATATAGTTAAGGCTCGAGTATGTAACCAAAAAAGATAAAGGTGTTTTTTTTCATGTCAGAGTTCTTTATTATATATTTCACTATGATAGAATTATTTTTCATGTCAACTGACAATATTATGAATAATATTGTCAGTTTGATATAATGCATAATTCTAATGCAAAGAATGCCACATTCTGTCGGTCTTGAGCATCAACCTGCTCAATCTAGGCCATGCGATATTGAACAGAACATATCTAGAGTGGATAGAGTCGAATCAGAATCTGCAAGAAACGGCAAATTGATAGTCATAAATAAACTGTTTTCAATGATGGATTAAAGACTAGAACGGCCGAATCATGATCAAACAGTTCCTAGAATATCCATTGTTTGTCAGATTCCGTGCCTACTATATCAGATTCTTGAGTGGCACACTAGTGGGGTAAAGCAAGTCTATGAAACATCACTGATGCGACGAGCCTCACTCTCATGTGCCTGGTGAAGTGTCGCAAACACGGGACAGAGCCGAGATTCAGCCTGCCGCAAATAGGCTAGATGGTGCCGCAAAGAGGACCTATTTGTTCAATCTACCACGTGACGGAAAGTAGTGGTGCTAGAGTTCCCCTTCTACAGTGTGTGATCAGTGGTCATGAGGGTATCATTTGTGAGAGGTGGCGCTGAAACAACGTTCACGCTGGCAGTTGGATTTTATCGAGAGCATCACATCCCGAACGAACTCAACAAGATGTGCGGCTTTGAAATTATGTACCTGGGAGAGCGGTTCTTATATAATTCAAACAATATTCATTATCTTAAAACATTTTGAATTCTATAAAGAGGAGGAACATATTGACATATTCCTAAATCATCAAAATGAAGATATTATATTATTATCCAATACCCAAATCACATCAACAAAACTATAAACAATATTCGTTATTCTAAAACATTCTGAATTATATAAAGATAATGAACATATGGCATGTTCCTAAATTCGCAACAAATAAAAAGATATGATAGCATTACCCAATACTTAGTTCTATTTTTTTTATTTCATGAAAAATACATCACAATCACCCTCGGTTGGGCGTTCTTCCTTGAATCGTCTTATAACACATGTACTCGTAGTAGACGGAACAGTACCTATGAAATCACATCAACAAGACTATGAACCCTTTTCCCTTATCGATTCTCACGCTCACATTTGGGTTAGTGTAATCCAGTATTCTATATACTTTATATATAATATTATCTTATGTTTGAATAGATCATGTAGAAAGATGTCGTTGAGACATACAAATGCAATTCAAATCGGTCCTAACGTCTCATCGATTATCACTCTACATATATAATCAAAAACGTAAATGAAAGGGGTCTCTGTAGAAAATATATCCAGGCAAGTGGTACTCTTCAAATTTAACGTACAGAAACCTTTCTGAGAGGTTAATGTGGCGTGCTCGATGTGAACCTATATTTTTGTGTCAGCACCTATCTAACCCAGCAACTACCTCCTCGCCATCACTTCCAGATGCTCTTTATGACAAAATAACCAGCTTCACATCACGAAGCATAGTCAGGTGTATGTATTGCACTCCACCTGGTTGATAGAGGGCGTGCAGGTGTGTGTGATGTGCGGCTATGAGTGGTCGGTCTATAGTGGTTGGTGCAGCTTTCATCTAGGTAGACGACTATGGGGCATCGAACTACCAACCACATAACGTCAGACAAAAACTCATATTTTATAGATTGTATGAGGTGTGGATGTGTGCGTGTATGGCGGCGAGGAACGGTGAAGTGAGCAGAGCTAGTGGTACAGTGAGGGTGACTGAGCGTTCCAAAGAGTGTTGGTAGTTTTCTCATTGCTGGGCTTGATGATCCATCAGAGGCATAAACCCCTGGTGAACCAATACATTCTGTTAATGGTGTCTTGGTATAGCCTTTTCAGTGTTAGCGATTCAAGGTTCTGATTATCATATTCCACTTCAAGTGAGCTCTTGTCTTGGGTGAATGCCCTGCACGATCTTCACAGGCTATATTTGAACTCTCCCTCTATCCTGGCAGTTCGTTGGTGGCACTTTGCTTCCAAAAGGGAGTCCAACGATTTGCTTGGAGAATAGAACTACCAGTGAATCCTCTAGCAGCTTATAAAATAACTAACAATACCTCTGTACCTTACAAACTATCTTCATTCACTGACCTCTGTCCAAACTCTCGTCACGTGAGCCACTCTGTCCACTATAATTTTACACTGTAGACTGCTAGACTGGTACCCGTTCACTCCGGTTGGAGGTTCTGAAAGTCTCTCGGTTAGGACTAGGGGTTGGTATGGTTCAGTCAAACACGGTATCTGCTGTGTGCGACACTATCCAGGTAGTACTATATGTTCTATATATATAAAAATGTTCTATTTGTAAAAATACTGTACTGGCTTACTGTTTTCGTACATCAAAATACGCGGTGAAATTATTGATCACATACATCCCGATGCCCAAGGTAGAGGGATGAATGGGATCAATGATTCTACGGGTATAAATACGCCATGGGTAATTAATGAGATGTATTCATAGCTTCATAAATTGATGATGAAGTCTACCTTTATGGTGGTTTTATCCTAAGCAATACACAAAAAGTAAATAAGAAAATGGAAAGTAGGTTAGAGAATATGAACTGATACATTCTACAGGCAGTACAGAACATCTGGTCTGAGTGGCAGACACATCCAGCTTGTGGTTCAAGGTGGCCGCGTAATTAACCCAACCAGAGCTAACATAGTGCAGCTTACACTGGCCACCAGAGCACACTGACATTAGCTCTGGGTGAGGTCCGATCTGCAGCCACCTGGACTGGCACTCTCCAACTGATGCTCTTACTATCAGAATCAGAACCTCTGCTGGAAGAGTGAATTATATAGCAAATTCTCCCATTAGAACTTTCGTCTTGGTTGGAGATCGCTGTAGTCTCGAAGCCCATTATCCATTTATTATATATCTTTTTATTTGTATTTTGATGAAGAGACCATGTATCTGTAGTTTATATTCCACGATGTCCCAAAAGTGTACCCTGCTTTGAGATATTTGTATCAAGCTTTCTGGCCAGAAAGTAATCAGACCTGACCAACCTCTAAGTCAGAGATTAAGGTGGTGGTCAATCTAAATGTAGCTCTGGTGGCCAGTGTAGATTAGGACAGACTTGTAGGTGTTAACTGCCACCAATGGTCACTTTGGCAAAAAAAAACCATGTGGATGTGGTCTGGAGTGGTCTTACTGGGTGTTTCTCAAATGAAAAATATGTTAATCTCTTTAGAACCTCTAGAATGGTGTATTTTAATGTGGAGACAGGTTTGATTTTACTTTGGAAACTACAAAATGTGAGCGAAAATAAGCAATAACCCAGTTCCAACCAACCCGCAGTGGTAGTGGCACTTTAAGGGAAGAGCAACAAAGGCTATGTGCATGTATATCTCCTGCAAATCCTCCTGATATCACCTATACATATAAAATGCAGAATTGCACCTTTACACGAATTGTCATATTGATGGCATTTACACCAAGAGTAAAGGGGAGGTGGGATATTCTAAATATTTTGTCAGAAGCTGATGTAAAACTTGGAAAATGAGCGATTTTTGTCAGGGTGGATGTGTGCAGCATTCCTACTCAGTTTAGTCCTTGATTGTATCGTTTAAAAGAACCATCAGGAAGCACAGTAGTGATTACAAGAAATAAGGAAGGAAAACACTTATCTTAGTATTAGTATGCAGCAGTTTCTTACTTGGTAGACAATGCAAATACAGTAGAACCCCGCGTAAGCGGGCACCCTCCGTTCCGGACCAAAGTGTCCGTTTACGCGGGGTGTCCGCTTACGCGAGGTTAAAACAAACATCTAATAGATGGAACCGTTCCGAGCAAAGGTGTCCGTTAACGCGGGGTGCCGCTTACGCGGGGTGTCCGTTAGGCGGGGTTCTACTGTATTCCTTTAATAATCTCTTGACCTGGTTCTTGAAATTGCCACGAGATGTCTCTGCCCACCTGTATGCCTTACTTACATAGCCCTATTAGCAGAGACACAAAGTGGAGATAGCATGTCTCCAGGCTAGCAGACTGTCCTCAGTTACATACTAAATTGCCATTCTACAAGCCCCTCTGCCAATACACCTTAAGTTGCCTCAGTCACCGAGCACTAACTAATCTCCCAGACAGACAGCCACTTTCTCTGTCGGGCTATTCCAACATACCGTGGGTGGAGTGCTATTGACTTTTAAGAAAAAGAATGTACATTCAGCATGATCGGGAATATCTAATTTTTTTGTACGCTAGCTACCCTTTGATCCTACCCTTTTTTGCTTCGAAGATAGAAGGGTGTAGTTGGGTGTTGACCAGATAACGAATTGTCAGTAATTCACGTCTCAATTTGAGCGTTTTGTTGTATCAATTGTTTTCATACCTTACTGGCCTGCGTGTTTTTACTAAGTAATATATTGACATCGAAAAGTCGCAAAGAATCACAATATTATATATATTCCCGTCGCTCCCATTCTGCCTGCGTCGATCTAGTGACAATTCTCTTGGGGGGATCAGACAGCACTAGGAGATGCTGACATCGGGAGTTTGTGTGTCGGGGGGGGGGGGAGGGGGTGGTTGGGGGGGGGGGGGTGTACGACTGGGGAAGGGTGTCTCAGAATCAGGCTATTTATACCTGCCAGTTGAAACCTGATCAAAGCAGAGGCGTGTCTAATGCCAGTCGTGTCTTCCTCTGTTACAGACATCAGTTCAATTCCTTTTTTTGTATATGGCTTTTATACTATCAGGTAATGTCGAAAAATTTCATATGATTGTTATATGGTGTGAGTTGTCTTCACAGAATGATTTCATGAAGCAGACCTGAGCGATATTTGTAGTGGAAGACAACAAACGACATGTAAACAATTATCTGTAATTGAGTGATGTTCCCATACACTGTCACATCAATTAAACCTTTACTGAGGCAATAAGTTCATTTGGTCAATAATTATATGCATACAAGAGAACCACAATAAGGAAAACAAGCTTGCCTGATTTCTTTCTCCATAATGTATTTCCTTCTCGCAGTGAGTGTGAAGCTAATTCAGAGCTAACTCAACGTGGATTGCAACGTTATATGTGGCAAATCTATATTCTGATACCATTTTACCAGCGGATCTATATTGCTTCTTAGTCATTTATTGGATATACACGAACGAAAACGTATTTTCCTCCGTATCAAGTTGCAAGCCTCTGTAGTTGGAGCTGGAAATACACCATGTTTGATATGTATGTTGCCGTATTTTGATTATGGGGACATTTTATTTGCAAACTCCTCTAAAAATCTTTTAAATAAGCTACAAACGGCCCAAAATAGATGCTTGAGAATTTGTTTAAAAGCTGATAATAGATCTAATGTTGCCTATACCCATGCACTAGCAGAGATCCCGTACTTCAAAGATAGAAGAAACTCACATATTTTAAATTTCATGTACCAACGAACTTTATCAGAACAATATATTGACAAAAGAAATCTGCTAACAAGACAATTCGGAGCACCGGTATTAAGAATGTTAACCCCTAATACAACAATATACATGAAGAGTGTGGAATACGCTGGTAGTCAAATGTGGAATGAATTGTCCCCACTAATAAGAAATACAGAAACGCTTAAAGAGTTCAAATCACTCACAAAAAGAGCTTTAATTGAGAAAATTCCTGTTTAGCTTACTCGACTAGATCCTATGTCAACTGGTCAAATAACTACATGATTGTACATACTATAGAACTCCATATTGTTATGTTTGATATAATTGCTGTCAAGTATTATTATATAGTCATATAGTTAACAGACAGTATGATATAATGAGTATTATTATATTGTAGATAGACTGTATGATAAAATTATAAATGAGCCAGATACGATCCAAGAAATACCCTGAAGTATAATATTCAGTGAACATAACGAGAGACTCAAGTTGTGTATTGAGGTACAAAATTGATTAATGTGTAAATGATTTGACACACAAAAGTGACACATGCGAATAATGTTATGCGCAAAAAAATCCCATATTATGCTTATTATTATGCGTGATGTCGATTAAAACCAGCCAAACAGGGCTGATGACATCTCCCCTTTATTGGGTTATTATCTACGAGACAAATCAGGAACAAATCTGTATACAACCAAATGGACCAATAAAAGAATTTGAAAACAAAAAAAAATGTCTTGTGAGATGCAACCCTCTTGGCATTGTTATGATCATACTCTTTCAACCATCCACTTCCAAAACCTGCTGACTGTGAAACTGCGTTTCATCCAGAACTCGTGATGGGCATATCCCTTAATTACCAATCGGTTTGGGTTTGGTTTTGGACAAATATCTGTTCTAGTTGGACCTCTACACCTCTATAGTTTACCTAGGGCTTTCATCTTAATAAGTGTATTGTAGTTAATGTATCCTATTCTAGGCGGCGCCACAATGACATTGTCTGAAGCATAATTTAACCTCAAATCATTCCAGTTCTACTGTAAAGGTTAATAAAGATCGCGTTTGGTGGCCTATTAGAATTTCAATGACTATGAAACAAATTTGTATTCGGCACATGAATATCAGCCCCTTATTAAGTTACCGGCAGAAGAATTAAGCACAACTCTGATGGAATTTCCCCTCGTTGGTTAAGCCTCTGTTCGTGCGACGAATCCAATTCTCAATGATCTGACGTGTTTCCTCAAAACTAGTGATGGATTGCTTGGTGGGAGGTCTGTATACAACATTCAGAACGACTATAAACTGCAAAGGTGCCTCGGCATTCTAATTTAGGCGTTTTGATGAGTGTTGTAGATTGATCAATAAATGTTCATGAAAAAAATAATGTTAGTGGTAAAATGTAGACAAGATGTACTTCATAAGGCTAAGATTGTCTAGTCACAACACATGCGCGACTGTTCATCTAAAGCAGAAATTTGTCAATCCATGCCTTCCATAAAGGTGCAAGGCGGACTGAATAGCACAGAAAAGAACTGAATAATCAAAACTGCAAATGTAGATCGGTGTTTGTTCCTCCAGAATATAATGTAACTGTCTCATCTGCATCATATTGACGAATCTATTGAACCGCGCGTGATACAGATAGACTCCTAGAATTGTATACTCTAAAGCAGTTACTACATGACGCACTGTGAATGGTCCCATGTTTATACATTTCCCTTATCCACATAGACAGTGGTATAAAAGGCCTATAAAAGCATAGATAATCATTCCACTACTTTAACATCATCAGAGTTTTCTACCATAAGAAGTATATATATATATACATACATATATATATATATATATATATATATATATATATATATATATATATATATATATATATATATATATATATATATATATATGCATGTGTGTTATTAGAGTCATTTTAAATGGAAGTGGATCATGATGATTAGGCCAGGATGGTATTGCCATTTCGTCAGATGTACTGTTGGATTGCGCTATGGTCATTCCCAAATTCAAATAATTAAGTTGTTACCTTTTTCACTCGCGTGGCCTGGTAGATTTGGTATCAAACAGTAGATCTGATATAATATTTACTTGTTTCAAAGGGGACAAGTGTTTAGGACCTCAGATGAAAAGCGATATTACTAGTGTCTAACTGTTAGTTTTTGATAGGATATTCTGATAAGTTATGTATTACATTTCTGAAGATTGACATTAGTTTATTTTTGTATTGCCATTCATATTAATGTAAATACGATTTTAGGGGATCTCGTGAGGGAGAGAAGCTTGGAATATGCCCCTACCTGTCCTATTATTAATATGGACAGGGAACCAGTCTATGAATGTTATAGAGACTCATGGCAAGAAACTCATCAGTATATGCTACTAGATGCATTATATTGGATTGTCTCTCTGAGTGCTATGTTACTAGATGTAGCAGTGTTTACATTGCCTTTTTTCTCTTTTTTTAAATTCAGATTCTTAATGTGAACATTCCCCAAACATCAAAAAGATTGGACAGGTGTGTAAGTGCAGACAGGTCACAGAGAATCCTGAAGCTTTAAGACTCAGGTTACACACACCTGACTATAAAGCGCTGTCCATTTGTGATAATATCTTTTAGACTGTCATGAAGGCGGCGCTTTCTGTGGGATCTCAGGTGTCTGTGGAACCCGCCAGTCGGCGCTCCTAGTAATAAATATGGGATCTAGTAGCGTAGTGGCACCTTACAAACGGTAGATGTCGCTTTGATGCTGAAGCAGGGCTGATAGTCCTTTAGTAGTGCAAAACTTTCTACAAAGAGCCCCTAATGAAAGTAGGCTTCTGAAATATCAGAACAAACTGTTTTGTAGATGCTTACTATGTATATCCCCTGACAATGATCAATTCAATGAGTGTTACAAAACCACAGTAGAGTGTATAATGCAACATTCTTCAAAGCAATCTAGATTTAATATTGGTTGATCAAATAACGCACTAGAATATGAATGAGAAAATATAAAATGTTTGATAACAGTTAAGTTATCCTTTTATACACCCTCAGATGAGATTTCTTTATATCTATTATCTTAACAAATCATACCTATTCTTTTCAGTTTTCCATAGCTTTTATTGACAATTTATTGTTGCCATATTGTTCCCTTTCAGACCCAAGGCGCATGCGCAGCAGAAGCGCCATCCACACACGTTGGACGCCCTCTGGAGGCGGATGAAGCAGGCGACAGACAGTTTTAAAATGAACGGGCTGAAACATGCACTCATCACCACCACCATGGCCGAGGCGCGTGCCGAGGCCAGGCGGGTGGAGCAGGAGCGACTCGCCAGTACCTTGGCCAAGGACTGAGCAACTCAACCATCACCAACTTGTGAGTATGTTATCAAAGGACTAAGCAAGTCAATCATGACCAACCCATCAGTATGTTACACAAGGATTGAGCAACTCAACCATGACCAACCTACCAGTATGTTACACAAGGATTGAGCAACTCAACCATGACCAACCCATCAGTATGTTACACAAGGATTGAGCAACTCAACCATGACCAACTTGTGAGTATGTTATCAAAGGACTGAGCAATCAACATTGCCCGCCCATCAGTGTGCTATCGAAGGACTGAGCAACTCAACCATGATCAACCTGTCAGTATGTTATACAAAGGTTGAGCAACTCAACCATGACCAATCAGTATGTTAACCAAGCACAACTCAGTCCTGACTGACCCATCAATTTCTGAACAGCTAAACTGTGGATGATTTAAAAAAATGTATCACCTGTAAGACAAGGGCAAGACACGTTGGTCGTGCTGGTAGTTGTGTACGAAGTTGTGTCAGATGGAATAGTATGCCAGCATCATGGCTGTGATATCAATGATGGGTGATATTAGTGGCGCAGGAATCTATGTATGACAAATAAGGTGGACTTAGAAGGAAACCCACGAGATGAAAATAGCTTGGTCCGTACTCCACCGAGTTTGACTGCAGAGTAATTCACGAAGCGATCGCTGAGTGAATTACAATGTGGTCAAACAAGATCGAGTGCAGACCAAGTTATTTTCTTCGAGTGGGTTTCTGATTGTATCTCACCCCGTATAGCATTACTTATTGATAAAATGAATCACCAAATTAGCCATTGAGTATTGGGTACACGAACCTCACGGCCGTGGAGTACGAGTTCCTAATGTTAAGCCTATGGAGAAAAATACCGGGGTGAGATAATACATAGTACGGTGGAGCGCAGTGTCCTGCAAACGAAGCAAGGATAGAGGGCACTATCGACCGAGAGGCCTGTGAAGTAGTGAATTGGTGGAAAGATTAAACATAATCTGGGTAGAGAACTATAGCAATAAAGGTAAAACATGGGGAATGTTTTATAGATGTTACATAAAGTGACACCTAAAGTGGAGAAAGGATGAAGTGGAGAAAAGAATAAACTATACCAAAGTAGAATGGTGGACATTTACAACATGATTTGTCCGGATGACATGTATCATAAAACTTATTCACCACCATTCCCCCCTATACGACTAAATTACTAATACGTAACATGAAGCATAAATGCTACGGAAAATGCTAAGACACGATTCATGTTTTGATCATTTTTACAGTGGCCCAGAGTAAGTCATTTCCACAGGAGCCTAAAATGATTATTTGCATGTAATTTTGCAAAAGGTAATCGAATTCATTACCTGAGTAATTATAGTGATATAAAGAGGAAATGCCGGGAACGAGGACACCAATGATGTGTTAGTATGGTCTTGATGTAGTCTTCACTGTACAAGGTTTCCAATGTTTACACTGCACGAAAACCACCATTTGACATATATATACGCCATCGCGATAACGCACGTATCGGCTGTATCGTGGCTTGTTTATATTTGTATACACCTCTTATACGGGTCTACGTTTCGGGCGTCTACAAGAAAGTTTCCATACTCTGCGCAATATATATATATGCCAGGCGTATATATGATACCAAAAAACTAAATTGCAACCCGCGGCCCGCCCGGTCCTGTGGGTGTTGGTAGAGGATGCACCAACACTGACCCGCAACCTGCGACCTCCCAACCCCACCCCCTAACGCCCCCCCACCACCCCACGCCACCCCTGCCAGCCCCAGTGTGAAGCCCCCCGCTGCCCACCGCCCACCGCCCGCCGCCAGCCGCCAGCCGCCAGCCGCGTTTGTACAGGTTGACTCAGTGGGAAACCCTCCCAAACCCCCACCGCGCGCCCATGCCCGGCGCTGCCCGCGCCGAGGTGTTATGATGTCCGGGGGGGGGGGGGGGGGGGGTAAGATCTATTAGAAAAACAATTAAAAAAACAACATAATGCAAGGTTTACTTTGTGTAATCAATCAATTTATACTTAATTAGGTTTTTATAAAATAAATTTGTAATATAAGATTGCAATTTTCATATAATACAGACTTGGATGGTTAATGGCAAATGGAATATACTACCACTGATGTCCCCAAATGGCAGAGGTTGGAATTATTAGATACTGGCGTAAATAAACAGAATCGGGCGTATATATAACGTATATAAGACCGCACCATGGACATGTATATATGCCACTAGATGAGGCGTCTATGAGACGGATAACAGGTAGAACTTCTAGACGCAAAATCCTACTGTTAGACGCGTTTCGTATACATACGTAAAATAGTGGTTTTCGTCCAGTGTTACCGACCAATGACAGCAGAATCACGGTGTCAACTAAGGTTTAAAGGCAGGTTCAGCTTTTTTGGTTACTATAATTCGGAACGATATTCCGATGTTATTGTATTTGGAAATAGGAAAATCCAACTGTGATTACACCAAAAGAAATAATAATCTGATTATGATCATGCATCGAGTGAAATAGGTTGATTGCAGAATTATGCATTCTGAGACAACTCACTATGCAGTAGTATTTAGGTAGTATAGTCTTGTTATGTGTGTGAGAGAGAAAGAGAGAGGGTTAAACGGTGTAAGTCATCTTCTGCACTGCATGTATAACTGATACGGTCTAACAGAATTCTACAGTATCGTCTGCTCAAATAGTTCATGATTGAATGGTATTTACTTCACTTATTCCTTATTTATGAGTGGTGCCGCAACCTTCACTAAGTGCAGAATAGTTTCCAGAGAGAGAGTGACGTTCAATGATTTTGATTGCAATGAGTAGCTCTGATGCATGTGAGAAAATGTATACTTTGTTGGGGAATTTCTCGAATAATGGAAAAGAGAAGTCTAGAAATCTAAAAGAGACCCATGCTAGTGGTATACATTCGATGACTAGGATGCTTGGCAATTACAGTGTCACTGCATACACCTGACAATGAGGTCTGTCGTCCTGTGTCATTGTTAGTCTGATGATTGTATTAACAATATAGCTAGGAGAATGTTGAATATCGGTAATTGTTTTACAGTATGAGTTGTGCTCAAGTATGATATAAATGCTTTGCCTGCCAATGCCAATGGCCTTATGTAGGAAGTGTTCCCATTGGGTCATCAATGGCACCCAATGATTTGGTGTTTGTCTGGTTCAGTACAAATTCTCCACCAATGAGATGAATACCTATATGTTAGATGGATCATAGAAGACTGCTGTTTTGATATTATGTTGTTCCCCTGGTACAGCCAGGGCGAGGGATAGCTCTCTTGTGTTTTGAACGAATGGTTCACTCAGTAAAATAACTACTCATCGTTCACAAACAGCAGACAAGGTCATCTATTCTAGGATTTCACCTTTACCTTGGAAAACCTCAATTATAGGGCAATTTTGTGTGTGTTTTTATTAATTTCAACCGTTTCGAGCCAAAGCCTGTCGCACATTGCGCTCTTCCTTGTATGGTCTTGAGACAGGACCTTGAGAAAATACATACATAATATTACCACGATTTCGATCTGAGTGCCCGTATTCTCCGCGTAGTTGACACATAGTAAAACCCCGAGCAGAAAAAGCCGTATTCTACTGATAAGATTCTGGCTTTCCGTAATCTGCTCAATAGCGATCTGTAGACTCCATAGATTGAATATGGAGGCAATTACAGAGTCTCCAGACTCTCTGTCTCATTTTTATGGGTCGTCTTAAAAGACTGTTGTATCACAGGTTAGTTGGGTGTTCAGACGCTTTCTGATTCTCTCTGAACAGAAGAATGGAAATTTTGCTTTTAAACGTATTGCAAAGGCAAAAATCATGATATTTGTGACATATCTTATTATCATTTATTCCAAGATCAGGATTATAGTCAGGGTGATTTTACTCCAATATACATCATGAACTTGGGAAATGTATGGATCAATTGCAGTGCCATTCTGGATCTTTTATAAAGGTACAGATTAGAGAAATATGGATTGACAAAAGACTTACAAAGTATAGAGTTAGAGAGACAACTGAGTGGATTCGTGTATTTATCTAGTCGCTTTACGCATTCCATGAAAGCTGTGACAAAGGTACCTTATGACAAGCAGAGTCTCATGTGATGTCTTGTCTTGTGATGAGGGGTACATCAGGCATTGGTGCCAGGTATGTGTGTGTGGTGTCTCCGGTGGCAACGGGTATCAATTCCAATGTTATATATGTTTAACAACACGATATATAATTCGTGATGCGTTATCCAACACAATATGCTGGTAAAGCTTTCGCTAAAATATATTGTGAATATTTTCTAATCCCTGCGCTTAGCTACGAGCGAGGGACGTCATACAGGGCCGAGGACCAAGAAGCATTCAACTTTAACCTTGTGTTTTATTTCTTGACTCCTCTGTAACCGCTTTGGAATATAATGGAAAAAAAATGAACAAAGGTATCCCCTTTTCCTAGCTAGCATCCTTGCTTTTCAGTTACTGGTAATCTAATTATCATGTATCAGCCACTGAATGTTGGCCTATACATGTGCCGCTTGACCACCGAATGTCAAGCCCCCTGATAGTAGTGGAGAATGGTATTTCCGAAATCATGTTCTACGCAAGAAGTCAACAGCGCTGCCAACCGCCGTGATCTTTCTTGTTGAGGTTAAGAGAAATTGCAACGTTTATAACGCAAGTATCGATGGATGTTAGAAATTGGAAATCTATCATTGGAACTTTACTAGATACATAAAGGGACACTTCTATCAGCCCAATTAGAAGTGCTTATCGTTTAGGCAACAGGTGACTAGCTACTGTACAGTAGTTTGGTAGTGGATGAAAACCTAGGCAATATAGTTCCATAGTTTATAACTCTAGTGCATTGACTTTCGCTCTGCTAACATGACGGAATATCTGATCTCATCGTGCTTAAATTCAACGGTCATCACTTGTATCTTGTGTGAGCTCACAAGGCCAAACGTGCTTTACATAATCCATGTTTATGATTTATATTGTAAGTTTCCTTAATTTATTCGTGAAATTACTTGTTTTCATATTGAAATCAACAACCCTGGAGTGATAACATGTGCCTATGCTAAATATGACAACCGAATCAACAATGTAGGAGTTTTATATCAGAAACCAATGAAATAAAATGTTACCAAAACCATGTCTGTGCTTCATCTGTGAAATATAATATCATATTTGGAGGAACATCTGAATCAAATGCGCAAGAGAATTGTCTAGGATATCAAAGGGGAGACATAGTAATAGTTTCTTAATTAAATTACTTTGAGCTGTCATAGAATTACAAATGTAGATATATCAAAAACTTAGGAGCCAGAGCAGACGTGCTGCTCCTTGTTTGAAGTCATCGACTGCATTTCATTGTATTAAAAACATATAATGTAATACCAAGCAAGCCTGATGTTCATATGCCCTTTAGTGTTGGCTAGCCTTAGTTACACGAAAGAAGATAATGGCGAAAACAACAATAAAAATCACATAGGAAAACTCTTATTTCAGAACACACCTGACTTTCCAACCCCTTTAGCAGCCCTAAAGGTTCAAGAATATAAAATGACACACTCTCCAAGCACTATAATAGATCTGCAGGGACAGTGATACAGCTTGTGGCTTAGTGATGTATATAGACTGGCCACCACCTGTCTCCAGTCCGTTCTTACTAAGAGTTTTTTTATGGTTCAGTCACAGTATCTGCAGTATGCGCCTCGAAGCAAGAACTTTTGTTCTGTGTCTCTGCTTACTGTGAAGTATTCGTAGCTTTATAATTCATAATCAATTTTAGCTTCATGGCAGTTTTGTTCAAAATGCATACAAAAAAATACAAATATGGGAAAGTGGTTTTGAGAGTATGAAATGATACATTCTCTAAGCAGTACAAAATATCTGCGGGGTGAGTGACAGACATTACAATTACTGGGTCAAGGTGGCCATGGATTTAACCCCACCAGAGCTAACATGTGCAGCAAGCGTTTGCGCTGCTGCTCGCTATTGTAATGCGCCAGATCCACTAAAGCGATATTCCATGCGAATTTGTGTTCGCAGACGTTCGCAGACGTTCGCATGGACATGCGAATGCCTTGCGACAATATTCAATATATTGAATATCATCGCAAAGGATTCGCACAGTCGCATGGATCGCAGAGGTATTCGCTTTGTCGCCTTAGTGGATCTGGCGTTTAAGTCACCCAGCGTTTACACTAGATGACTGAATATGGGGCGACTGTAGATCTTCAGGCCAATAGTCGTCAGCTGGTGCTCGATTACGCATTCTTCTTTTTTTCCCTTTCTTTTATTTGCGCAAAAGTACATAAATGACCTCTGTCAAGGCTGGTATTCTAGCCATTGCATGAACGATCAGTTCGGTGGACGGAAACATTCCTCGTCTAAGTGATTTGAAGTATAATACAGTCGGATGAAATGATGGGAGAATTACTACTTGAGTTCAAGAAAAATTAAAGGAGTTTGTATCCAGGATTATCACCAGACGAACATGTTATGCTATAAGTAGCTTTGTTGATGGCAAACTACTTAAATTTCTGAATTTAATCTAGCAAATTTCTTAGAATTGTACACAAAACCATTTTGGATTTCGATTGGAAGATTGTTCCATGCATCTTTGTCTCTGTACAATGGGCATTTCTTAACAAAGGAGGTACGTGGCCTGTGCAACTTAATCATCTTTTCACATTGGCCTTTCGTTTTAGGACTATCTCCTATTTTACTTTGTTGCGCATATTTCCGCATATATAACAGATAGAGGTATTGTCGCCTGCATCTTAATGGTTTTATATCACACAATTTGTGAAGATTCACAATTGATATTTCACCGACGTTCAACCGAGTGCAGATCCTTAGGCATCTATTCTGAGATCATTGAAGTTTTGCTAAAACCTGTTTGTTGGCCCCACCAATAAAGTATCCTGGGTAATAAAAACTGGAGCTATCATAGTTTTGTCAATTTTGATGCTAATGTCCGGGAGATGTACCGTCTAATTTCCGCTAACTTAAAAAGTCTGTGATTAACACGTTTTTGAGTTTCATTGATACTTTTTCCCCAGTTTAGACGGCTGATAGTCGTCAGGCGGAGTACAATTCAGGAATCGCTACCTTTATAATAGTGTAGTGCAAACGCCGTGTCAGATAAACGAGGGTAATTGTTGATTAAACAACCAGGGGGATCCACTGAGCTAGCCCAACGCATCACAGCGATCCATGTAGGGCCAATAAGTTTAACATAGATACAACAACTACATCACAATTTTGTCAGTTTTTATTCATATTGCACCAACTTCCATAATATGTATATTGAGACATGATTGAAGCGTGGCAGTCTTCAATTTTGACTGCTGCCTTGCAAGTTTATGGTGATGGTAGCTCCGACATTTCGTTTCAGAGATATCAAATTTCTTTGCGACACCGTAGTATTCAATGATTCCAACATTTCTATACCTGAAACGCAATCAAACATTCTCATAGCTGCTTGATGTTTCGCTGAAAAAAAATCAGGCTTCATTACGGTTTCTATCTTTATGGTCCTAATGTTGATTAAAACACAGCACATTTTCGTCGTTGGTGTGTTTTGTAAATCAAGACGATTCTGGAAGCCTTGAGTAAGGAGAGTTTACTGTCCACTCCTGAAATCAATGTCTAGAGCTGACATTGGCAGAAGTGATGGGTAATTCTAGTATACATTAGGTATCAGACTGATTTTCTCGAAATCCTTTTCACTGGATTATTGACTCATAGAAATAAAAATGTTATGAATAACCTGTGTTTGTATAATTTGTATCTAATTTGGACAAGTTTGTTGGGTTTATTTTCCACATTCATGAATAGATTGAAACCAGAAGTCGTCATATTATAATGTTCTGGGAGCCTCAGAATAAAAGGTAGTAGTTTGCTGTGACTCCATACATTTCTAATTGGGACTCAGCAATATAGATGCCTGATAATAAAGGCAATGATAAAGCCACTGATATAAAGCAATAACATATTTTTTGGTGCCAATTCAATGATTCGTGGAACCTCTGAAATATACAATGTGTGAAGATCTATATTATATCTTCTCCACAAGAGCTCCACAAAATGATATGCATCTTTACATCGCCATATTCTATAATTCTACCTGAGCCACATTATTTCAATGACTATTTTCAGAATTAACTGAGATTCTTCTCAACATCTAGATGATAGTAGTAATACCCATTCCAATGCCTTTGCTTTTTCTACTCAAGCAGATCCACAATGTACATCAGATTAATATACTCGCTACTAGGGCTTTCCAGCCAATTGCCAGTAGAACTCAATTCATCCACCCGAAATGAGATGCGTTATATCTAGATTTTTTTATGATAGTTTATTTTCTATAAAATAATGCTTGTGAATACCAACCTCTACATGTACGAATTAATCGTTACCATTAGGAATAAATGACATTTTTGTATTTTAAATAGAATGCACTTTAAAGGGAATTCCATGAGCAGTTGCTCCTCTATATTGATTCATATTCCGTACACGTGCAAATATTTTCTTTTATTAACTACCTAATACGGAGTCTCCATAGGAATAGCATTGGGTGTGAGTATTTTGCTACCAGGAGATTACTGAGGCCGGTAACCTCCTGCAGGAGATTACTGGAAATAGTTCCCAAAGCGTCATCGGGTTCCTAGCGAGCGAAACACGAACTAATATATGCAGTGACAGCAGCAGACAATCACACAACGCCACAATCAATGTAAACGAATGTTTAGATGAAGTAAATGAATTCATCAGTGGCAGTGTCTCCTAAACACCATAATCTGTCAGATTACAGTTGACAATTTGTTCTTACCTTGTTTTGGCCTGTATATCAGTGTATAATCCATCCTCCCATGACAACATGAAACCAACATGGCGAAGGGATACAAACTAACTGCCACCTCACGGGCAATTTAGGAACAACATTTTTATTAACGATAGGAGGCGCATCGGTCAAGTTTCAGAAGAGCATCGTAATTATTAACAAAGAACGGTGGTTAATAAATACAATATAAACTGGTTTCCGATAAAACCGGCCGTAATCTCCTCGGACTAGACTCTACGTAATCACCTCACTATCGTTCGGGGATTACTACGCGTCTTGTCCTCGGAGATTACTGCCGCTTGTATCTGAAACCAGTTAATATTGTGTATATAAAAAGAGTCTTGAAAGAAACGATCTGTCCATCCGTTCATATGCACCCAGTCATAATCACCGCATATAGATTGATAAAGCTAGAGTTCCACATCATCTCATTTGCTTCATTCCTTCTTTTCTATATCGGGGGAGGTGAATATTTGGGGTGGGGTAATTCCTCAAAAACATCTCCATGTCCTATTGCTTGATAGAAACAGTAATATTAGTCTGAGGTTTAGGTAGGCATGTATCCAATGTTGTATGCTATGGCCGTATGTCCTATTAAATTGTGCAATTTATATGGATGGCAGTACACTGATTAAGTATTACAGATTGTGAAATGGTATATAGTACAGATCGAGTTATGTTTTGTCTAGTCTCAGACAAGAAACCCGACAAAGGCCTAAGCTGATCTATTGATATCTGAACATGAAGCTGATGATGATCATGATATTATGTACTATAGATCAATAAGCAGGAAAATACTAGTGCCAAAGTAAGTTAAGATATCGCCTGCTGGTATCTGAGTATGGACGGTCACATGATCACAGTCTATCCTGATAGGTCAGTCACTCAGTACTAGTGAGAACGCGTAGGGCAAGAACAATACACTGTATTATATACACTATATATAATGTTATTACCAATTAGAAAAGGTTTATTGTTATTGTTCTCCTGTGTATCAGGGTTGATCCTTTCATCACAACATTCCATCTGAGTTACCAACATCCCATCTGAGTCATATGAACTATGGTATAAAGGTTTGAGTTATCTGGTGATCATTTGTAACTTAAAGCACTGCAAGTCTACACATTTGATTATAACTTGAATTATATTCATACTATACTTCTTCTGTAGTTGTACTACAACGGAAACATGTCAAGCTTGCACTTGTTTAATTCTACATAGGCCTAGCCATCATATTCACTCAGTAATTCCCCATTGAGAAACTACATCTGTTTTATCATCTGAATTGAGCTGTCATATATGTACACTTTATACAGGTCTAACACTCTCTTCTCCTGGTCTTGCTGATGATTTGCTGGGGCAGAGACTTTTCTACGGGATCGAGGTGTAAGGTAAGGTCTGCTGTAATATCATCACCGTCAATGCTGCTGTCCAGTGAAGGCAGTTTACTGATGGTAATAAATGTTGTGATGTGATGTTATCATTACATGTGTACTGCGTTGACGTCAATGCCACTGTCCAGTGAAGGAGACTTCTCTATGGACTTCAGGTGGAAGGTGACACAGTTAGCATCTGAGCTGGAAACTGTCAGAGAAAGGTCGTTCCTGAAAGGAAAAGCATGCATGTTGTCATTTCACAAGAGAAGTAAGAGGTTAGTGCAGATGTCAGTGTCGATGTCTATATACCCCCTACAAAAAGGTCAGCAATATATATATATTCGTATTAGAAATAACTTGAATAACGACTGAATATACATTCCATGATTAGCTTGGCGTTTGTAGAAATTATACCCATCGGTTTGTAACGAATGTATTGCTAAACGTTTCATACGCTTTGCTGTTCTATGTACATCAAAGAAAATGTGCTTCTCCGAGTCTCGTGAACATCTTTAGTCTGTTGAAAAATAGATATGTATATAAACTTAAATCATATTGCGTGGAATAAAGATAAGATAAAGAAGGTTATTCCTGTGCTACATAGTAGTAACATTATGAAGGCAATAACAGTTGTGTCGTTATGTTTGTGAAAGAAATGACATTCCGCTATGGCATGCATTCTCTAAACGAGAATGATATTGCTTTGTGCTCAATTACGGAGTGGGGCCTATATTACCAACGATGACACATATGTACTAATTCGTTGATGATTGAAATGAGGTTTGATGAATAATGACATATCGCTGAATGGAGATTAGGTCATGCATAGGAATTTGGAAGAAGAAACACCTGTGTTTGTTTTGACTGTAAAAGTGAAATGGGTAATAGAGATCACAGAGGGCGTGGGTGTTGTGAGTTTGATGTCAGTTTCCCCCTGCAGGGGGAGACACTCACACACTATTCCTTATAATTGAAATGGTAACAGTTTCTAACCTACTGCCATATTCTCACAGAACGCAATATAGTGCACCTTCATTTCGGGACAAAATATGTACCTTTAAAGAGTACAGTAACATGCCTATGAATAGGCATAGATACAGGTGCTGTGTAAAAGGAAATTTGCTGATTCAATCCATGAACTATTGGAATACTCTTATACCTGCTTCAAGTTAAATCCAATGTAGATCACATTACGAACTGAATACAGCAGATCATGATTTAGCCATTTCACTGAGTACCTGCATCACAGAGAATCGAGTTCAGTCATCAGACTCACGCAAAAATCACTGCAGGATTGTCGTTAAACATTTATACAACAAAGTCTGTTTTTGCTGAGCTGGCACCCTGGGATTGGATCAGACTATCCCATTATGCATCTGCACAGATGCGTGTATTGAACCCTATTGTGAGAGTTCCCAGGATAAAGGACCTGAAAGAAGAGCACGGTTCAGTGAATCTAGACAATTGACTAAAGTAGACACCACACGTTTCCTGACACACCCTATTAATTACATATACTTTTTTTTTTTTTTTTTTTTTTTTTTTTTTGATCCCGACAGTGAAGTAACCAAACACTTCAACAGTAAGGATCATACCGGTCTTGATGATGTGACCATCCACATCGTAGATTTTGTCTATGCTCGACCCGATGGCGAGAAGGCCAAATATTTAAGAGACCTGTTGGAATTCAACTGGATCCAACGCTTACATACCAATGCCCCCCTAGGGCTGAATGTGATGGACCCCAATCGCCACTAGACATTCAAGGTCAGATTAGCCGATTTAGCCGCGTCAAAATTTTGTTTTGTTTATTTTTTGACTGATCGGACTGCTAAATTATGTCACTTACCTTATCACTGAGATTGGTAAACTCTGTTCGCTCATGGCATAAACACTTATGCCCCAGACAGTTAATTACACACACCACAAGTGTTATAAACTTAATAAAACAGAACCTACATGGATCTGAAACAATAGACATCACTAACCTATTTCTAACACAGAAATGCAAGTCATGTTTATTTCCTGTCACCTACATGTTGACAGGGCCGCTTCTGACAGCAGATTGTGACAACATGTACACATGCCATCACAATCCCTGTCCATCAGGGCAGCCTGAGGATTCCCAAGGATGAAACCGCTATAGTTGTCATGCCCACACCATGACAACTCATGACATACCTGTTTTGCCCCAGGCGAACTATTTGTCAACAACTTGACACCAGGCGAGTCGCCATGACACGCCGCTGTCACCGATGTCATAATAGAACAAACAGAAATGTGACGTCAGCCGATCTCAAACAATCGGCTCATTCAAGCGGTAGCTGCCATACACTTAACACCTAGCCTCGTATAGAACACTATTAATTACATATACTGTCGGTTAATGACAGAGCAGGTATGCTTCAAGAAATCCCAAATGCTGTTGTTACTCTCTCCTGAATTTGTAATAGCCACCAAGCAAAGAGCAATTATTAATGCGCCTCTGATGATTATAAATAGATCTAGGCACCCTCTACTTCGCCACTTTACTGGCCAAAGAGCATTTGCATAACGTTTCTTCCGTGTTATAGGCATTTCCTGCCATTCATAAAGGCTCCACTTGATGAGTTTCGAATCTTGACTATTTTTCGTTCAATTTCGTTCATTGTGACTTATTTTGATACCAAATGAGTAAGAAATCAAATTAAGTTCTTAGTTTTTCATAACCGATCTAGAAAGATAGACCTGTCCGTTTACATTTGCCTTAATTGTCCGATGTACCTTTAAGCTTTTGATATGACAAATAGAAGGATATATACTTCAGTGCTTGTAGACTCTTGAAACATAGTGATGCCACAATCATTAAATACACCAACTGTAACCGATGACAGTGTAGGGTTCACATTTGGACAATGATGCATCAAGGCATCATGCGTCTTTAGTGCGGTGATGCCTCCAGGCATCATGCATATTTGTTGCAGTGATGCCTCCAGTCATCATGCGTCCTTAAAGGGCTAAATTGCTGGAACAAACTAGGGTATTGTATTAATGAGTCTAGGCTGTCTAAACTTTATAGTTGATGATTATATATCTCGGTTTTAAGTTAGAAAAAGATAAGCATATTAGAGCTGGGCCTACCCATGTATTAGTGTGTATGCAGTTTTTGTATCCCTGTATGATGTAAGGTATATCTAATGTATCATTGAGGTGATATGCATGTATGAGACATCAAATTTGAGCTGGAATACCAGCTAGGATATGACGCACCTGTTCTTTCTCTGGAAATAGTGTACACGGGTATCATGAACGTATCGTAATCATGCACTCACTCATCCAGTGGTAAAGAATACGTTGCCAGGCGTTTGTTTGGCTTCAGGTATGGTGTAACTAAGCAGATAATTAAGGTGCGACACCCGCCAATGGAAATAGACATTGCATATATATTGAGTCTTTAATTATTGTCAATGTTGAGGTGCAATTATAGCCAGATTCTGATCATATTAAGGCAAAAGTTGGACAATAAATACAATATTATCATGTTCCTGATTTGCGTAGTCATATTCCCCTCGAATTTGACGCAACGCACTATCCTCGCATTCCCTCGAATTGTACGTTGCGTCAACTATGCGGAGAATACGACTACCTATATATACATATATATATATATATATATATATATATATATATATATATAGAGAGAGAGAGAGAGAGAGAGAGAGAGAGAGAGAGAGAGAGAGAGAGAGAGAGAGAGAGAGAGAGAGAGAGAGAGAGAGAGAGAGAGAACATGGTAGTATTGTTCATATATCAATTTACCTTACCTATCACATGACGAAGCCATCTCTAGTAGAAGTTGATTGAACCTCTGCTTGAACTCGGAGGTGTTGCCCACTTGGTTATTGATGACGGTCTCTACCGCTCGCTGTGCCGCCACCTTCTCTGAGAACATTCCCATGATTCCATGTTCCAAGATGTCCGCCCCCATGGCCTCCTCTTCAGGTGATAGTCTCAGCCCCATTGTTTTTTCCAATATCTGTGAACGACAGAAGTATTTGGGAGTTGATGATGTACTTTGTGCTTTCAAATTCATTTTATTTATAATGTGGTGGCTCTCTAGGTAGAATACTAATTTTTGAGGAAGGTGAGTAATTGGGAAACCATACAAAGTCGCCTTCAGATCGGCACAAAAAAGCAAATGTCCATATAAGGCCCGGCGTCCACCTACTACGATATGGCACCGATATGGTCTACGATGCACCTCCCAATAAAAAATCAAAATGGCGTCGGAAGGTCACCTAATATCGGGGCAGTTGACCACGTTTCTGCGATTAGACACTGATAAAAATCCCCATACAATGTGTGGTGGATTGGCTTGTCTAGACATATGTCTACGATTTTGCACCTTCCCGATATGTCTCCGATTTTGACATTTTGTATCGGTGCCATATCGGGAGGTCTACGATTCTATCGTAGTAGGTGGACGCCGGGCCTTACTATGACGAAAATATCCACAAAAACTACCATATCCAGTATGTTCCTGCGCATAGAAGGCAAACAGCTCCCAAAGATGTTGAATGAAATGATATAGATAGTTAAGTGGTGAAAGGCTTTTATAATCAATACTCCTAACATTCCAATGCTTATGAATATTTCAGTAAATATCCGGGCTCTTAACTGGAGCACCTACCATGCAGCTGCACTCTCGATCAGATGCAGAGGCTTGGTGTATAAAATCAGGTTCACCAGTTTTCACCACCAGGCATACAGCGTTACTAGGATTTCAGACACACAAAAGCATGGCTCAGGCAATAAAAGTCCATATTTCTATATCATAACTTCTCCCAACTATGTGCAGCGTATCATAGTGCGTCCTGCACTCTAGAAATAATGTATTTATACAGCTGTCCATACACGTCGTGATAATGCATTATTTCTGCCGCATTTTACAGGTGTTTGTCCACCATAAATATATATATATATATGTATAAGTATATATATATATATACATATATATATACATGTATATATATATATATATATACACACATATATATATATATATATATATATATATATATATATATATATATATATATATATATACGTTGAAAGGGATAATTCTAAATAATTATCCTCCTTACAAGTTGGTATACCATTATGGATGATGCAAATATCCTCTAAATATACTTGGAATCAAACCTTATGGAATTAAATACAGTAATAAAACGATGTTCCTGTATACGTACAAATTTCGATCCGAACTCTGGCCTTGGCACGTTTACAACGAGGTGTGTACACCGAGTTGTAAACGTGCCAAAGGCCAGAGTGAGGATCGAAATTTGTACGTTTACAGGTACAACGTTTTATCTTTACTATATGCCTCCAAAACATTCATATTCTTACCTTATTTAAGTTGTAAGAGCCATTTTAATTCCAATTTGGGCACAGAACGATCAATGTGAACCCTAGCTTTCGCTTCGATCGTGGAATCCCACTCTCCAAGCAGATATCCTGTGCTCTACTTCCTGCGACCGATTAGAAAGCGATAGTGCCGCGAAAGATCTGCTGGGAGAGTGGTGGAATGCGGCTGTGACGTTATCGCATAGCAACGCACATAGCAACCAGCTTGTCACTTGGAAACCGGCCGGAAACCGGCCGGAAACCGGCCAGAAACCGGCGGGAAGAAAACATGTGGTTTCTCTCTCATTGCACTCCTGTTTTTAAGGTCCTTACCATGTTTATTCAGGTTCTTATTACTGTACTTCGAAGTTTTTCTGTAATTCATTCATCTATTTTTGATTTCACAGTATTTCAGTAAGTCTCCTTTATGTACTCTAACGTTAACGTTACCGATGTCGAAGCGTAGGCACCGTCGGCCATTTTTAAATATTGACGTCGAAATCATATCCGTTGCGACCGTGATATGAACCCTAACTTACTGCACAGCTGTGCAGAACGTTGTGGGGAGCAGCGTGTAGTAATCACGATAGTTACGGCAGTAGGTATATAGTAAAGTAAAGTTCTTACGATGAGCACGATGAACGAGGTGAGGACGGTCCAGACGATGGTGATGACGGCCGTTAGGGCCTGTATGCCCAGCTGGTATGCCTGACCCGTCTTGAACAACCCTCCGTTATTAGGCACCATACTGTACTCAGGTTCCAGGAACAGGCCTGAAAGACGATCAACTCAGGTTAGTTACCCAGACCCAGTTTGCGCCTGCCGACCGATATTGTATCGATAACATATCAGGAAGGGTACCGTTGGTCGATGGTGGTCCCCAGGAAAATATCGTTATTGATAATTGCTGACTCTGCAAGTGGTTGAGCAGTTTACTTTTGACGACTGAGTGTGCGTTTTATCTGCACCGACAAAGTATTTCTTTAAATCTGCATTCCATCACCGATCAATTCGACCCGCCAATTCAATGCCAGGAGGATTGGTTAAGGGGTAATCTTATATTATGCGATTATGTATCATATGAATGACCTATTATCAGTGGCTATGGATCGAATGTGGTTCAGATTTTATGCCCTATCACTGACTAATTGGCTAATATGTGTGAAATCATTCCCCCATTGAGTACTTTTTAACAATACTCTATGGGCGTTGAGTACGAATTTTCAATGTTAAGTCTTTTGGGGAAAAAAGACCAGGGGTGAATTAAAAACTTAATCGCCAATAACGCCCATTTCACAGAGATGTTGGAAAACACCCCAACTGCGAGACCGTCCACCATAGTCTGAGCCGTGCCTCCGTCTCGCCCAACGTCTGGTCAACGGGCTCTCCTGTTTAACCACCAACGTATGTATGGCGCCCCAGACCCCTTCTTTTTCCCCATAATTGGAAATTAACCAGGTATCGCAGATGTACACATGTGTGCATAACTTGAATACAAAAGGGTGCCTAAAGATAGCCGTTAGGAATTGGTGATGTAGCAGATTCCAGCAGATACGATAGTCACTTAGGTATCATATTGTTACTATCAGTTGTGAATAGTAAGCTGAATTGAATGACTCCAAGGATTTGTCCCCTTACAAGCTTTATTGCTGGTGTTACTGCAATGCGCTACGCTGGTCAGACTTATCAGACTGACCAGAATACATTAAGATCAGGATTATATGCTGGCTCCATGTTAACCTCGTGGGGGTAACCCTGTTATTCGTAACCAAGGGTCGCTTCCCGCGGCGTATTACGTAGAGCCAGCTCGGTCAGTTAGGCCAAGGGATATAATCTGTATGTTCCACATACCGATGTTTTGGATCATAACGATATCAATCAGGTTGGTAACATTGGGCGAATAGCTATTGTAAACTACTGCTGACAAAGATATATGAACTATATGGATCAAACGTTGACTTTCAATAGAAATTTTGAACTATACTTCAACGAGTCTGGTTTTGTGTGGTAAACTCTCTTCTACTAGTTATTGTAAATGTTCTTAGGTTACAATTGTATAATTATATGGATGTAAGTACTCATATGTACTCACCGACACAGAGGAGGCCCCATACCGCGCATGCGCCGTGCACCGCGACGACACCTACCGGATCATCGATCCTCATTTTGACAACGGCGAGTTCCGTGAGGGCCGCCACCAGGGCCCCGATTGAACCCGCTATAAGAGCCTCCCACGGGCGGCAAATGGTGCACATAGCTGGAGGATTAAGTACAGAGATTACCACATGAAATGTAATGTATTGTTATACCTGTTTGTCTATTTTAGTATACACCTGTCCACATTGTTCTTGGATTTCCTGATCTCTTTAAAACTCAGCCTACAGTGCCATGCACTATTATACACCTCTGCTTGTCCAAATTAGGCTTTGAATGGCGATTGAGGGTCAATTCTTAGGAATCTTAAGGTGTATGATGAACGTAAAACATACCAGGCGTTTAACCTGCAAAATTCTACTCACATACAGGCTCTAAAATATTCCCCTTCCGCCTATCGGCATCGGAACAAGTATGTGCCTGTGCCTGTCACGCACTGAATAGAATATCATATTCGAATACATGTTTACCGTTGTCCCGATCTTTTAGCGAATAAAACGATTCTAATGTTCAACTCTAATCAGATCTGTTTTAATAGCCAATATACACTGGTTGTACGGATCAATGGATCGAACTGGTGCCTGGCCATAATATTCTACCAAGCAATATAGAAAAAATGAACGGCGGCTCGTTTTGATATTGATCGATATTGACAACTCCCAAATGCATTATCTACATCGTATAATATTTTACATAACCAAAAACTTAGGTCGATTTTAGCACACCTACCAAAAGCACGCATCATTAGGAGCAGAAATTGGAGGTAATTTTCACCCGTATATATATACATAAAGTTCGTGAGGTGTTATCTTGCTAGTTGTTTGATGACAGAAAGTAGCTGGTACTGTTGGATCGCAGTACGTATACTGCAAAGCCAATCCAATGATTCCGTTCTGGCCTCACTTAACACAAAAGTAGAAGAATCGATCAATATATCACTAGATACAGTATGTTAAAAGACTTACATGTAATGGAGACAAGACTCCCAAGGACACCATTGATCATGAAGCCCACATCATATCTCACACCTTTAAATATGGCACCGTATATGAGGCTATAGAAGAGACATGGATGAATTACAAACACTTCAATATCGCATCATTCCATTAAATTATCCGAATGAATTTTTAACCTTAGCAGCACAAGTCTTGCATTATTGCAAAGGTCTTCCTTCTCCTAGATATTTTCTAAAAGCCATAGCTTATATTGTAATAATGGTCTACGGCATGAATCTGAGGCTAGCATTAGAGGAGTGTACATCATTGTTGGATAGAAAGGTTCCTTTGGGGAAAATTACTTTTGTATCAAATGCAATTAGAATATATTTAGAATGCTTATGTGAGGTCCCACAAAAGATGATGAGAAATTGTCGTTTGTTGTTAAAAGGAATTCATCACCTTATAAATACACTGCTGATCCCTCCAGCCATAGACGATACGATAGTATTAACGGCTGCTCTGTGGAAATAAACGCGATATTTTAGTGATGTTCATTATTAAATCCAAAATCAACTAATACAAAGCAGAGTGATATGAATGCTAATGAATATAGGTTATGCTGTGCATATCATCTTTTTTCTATGTATTTCTTAGCCGCCTAATACAGAGTCTCCATACTAAACCAAGTCAGCCTACAGATCGCTACTGAGAAGAATACGGAAAGCCATATTCTACCCAGTAGAATACACTGCACAAAACTAACCACTTTACATATGTATGCGAACGGCGTATATAGGTATGCTGTTGCGTATACAAGGTTGACCTATCTTCCGTCTTGCATACGCCTCACCTCTAGGCTTATATATAAGCGTCTATGTTGCGGTCATATATAAGTCATATATGCGCCTGAATCTGTTGTATTTACACCACTATTTAATAGTTTCGACCTCTGCCACTTGGGGACACCAATGTAGCATATTTCATTTGCAATTAGTCATTAAGTCCTTGGTATATGGAAAATCCAATGAGACTACTTCTACCAACACAAACGGGCGGTGGGCGGTGGGCGGCCGGAGCGGGGGTGGGTTTCTCACTGAGATCACTACCAATACAAATGGGCAGGGTAGGAACCTTCTTTTCTTCTATCGGTACATATACACCTGGCATAAATATAAATCGCGCAGAGGATATTTCCTCTTGTATACGCCTGGTGTGAAATACAGCCAAGACACGTCCGTGTTTATGAGGAAACAGTCGTGTACATACGCCTCATACACTAGCGTGAAATATGGACGTATGTATATGAAAACATGTCAATATATATATCCAATACATGCATTTACGCGATGGCGTATATAGGAGTAAAGTGGTTAGTTTCGTGCAGTGATATGGAAAAAAGTCCCTAGTGTGCAAACAAGTGCGTAAGAATATCAGCAGAGATTTTATGTTCCCTTTGATAACCTATATTTGGAATGTTGGATAATAATAATAATAAGAACATTACTATGAACAACTAGGAATGTATTTGATATTTGGTTTTTTTATGGACTACAGGGGATAGCTGTACAGGATAAGGCTCATAATGATGTGTGGTGTTTTCAGGGGCGGTTGTTATGATTTAACAATAAACAATTAACAAAAACTATTGCCCACCCCACAGAGAGGTGGGGTGGGCAATAGAGGATCGGTCACTTACTCGATAGTCGCGAGGCCGCCACGTTCAGCTAAGATGATTTAACAAGAGGCTCCTATATATAGCCATATCAGATCTACAAAACTTGACATTTCCAGTGGAGTAGAGGTTTCCACTCCGCACTAAGGACACCTATTGAATATGTATTTACCATGATGATATCATGTGTAGTTCACGGAAATTATTTTAAGAACCAAATTATCCTAGTTCTAGTCTGACAGTGATGGCTACAATATAGTAAGATGGTCGATATTTAAGGTTGATAGTTGAGTGTTTCTACACTTACCTGACGGCCAGCCGCCATTCTGAGCTGTCAGATATTATAAACACACTGCCCGAATTAAACCGTAGCCATCCCCACCTGTCAGATGAGAAAGGTGAGTCTTATAGCCACATTGCATTATGTACCAGAGTAGACAGCAGACATCGCGTTCTGCAAACACAGAGAGTAGGCAGTCTTTCTGAGACCATATATTATAGAAGACATCATACAGACATCCCCAACAGTCAATATAGAGACAGCAGACAGTGCATGCTTCTCTCATGTCTTGTTAATCATGCTAAAGTCCCCTTCCCAAAAGGGCATTATAAAGATGACTCTAGTTTAGAGTGAAGCGATTGAGGGTGGTTTTAGCCCACTAGATTCAGGGCAACTCATTGGCTGCAGGGTCCACTATATTCCTTATATCACAGTGAAGGTAGAGGGACAGCCCCATGCATGGAGGATAGTGTGCAAATACGAATGTGAAGTGATATTTTTTTGTTTAAGTGCAATAACGTTTGATATTTGGGAGAAGCTTATGAAATACGGGTCAGTTTTAAATGTATATAGTCGAACATCTATGATGTATGATCCGCGACAAACAAAATTCAGTAAAAAAAAGAAATGAAGGCACGCATTATCCTATATTTACCACTTTTGTGGAGGCACACAGGCAGAACTCTGATACTGCCGACTATTGTGATAGCTGGTCGACACGCCCCTCTATGTACTTACATCCTACACTATTCCACTGAGGTAGAAACTTGACCTGATGCCAAATCGTTGCTGCAGGTCGTTTGTGTCTGATAGAGTTAGGACAGTTTTTCTGCTACACTGAGAATAGTAGTCATTTTCTCCCGGCCAAAGCAAAAGTGAATTTAAGTGCAATAAATAACGCTTGGTATTTGGAAGAAGTATATATATGGTCGAAAAATTATGATACATATGCAACTCTAGCTTTTAATCTGGATAAAGTTCCCTTCCCAATATCACCCATGCGACACCAATCATGGGGCATGGAACACATGCATCACTCTGCATGGACAATATTGTATTCCATTTGAAAAATATATGAACCGATAATTCATATTCATATTATCTTTAAATCCTCGGAACCAATTAAATTAGATTAGGAGCCGCGGTTAGGCATTTATACTGAGCGCTATTATGAACTGCATACCTTTTACACCATGCGATGTTAAGAAAACGGAATTTCATATCCAACAGGATATGCGGAATTATTGTCATTACAGTCACAAGGCCTAATCTGTGTGACTCAAAGGTACTGATTTACCCAAATAACGTTGAAGTCATAAAAGGCCTAAGGGGGAATGAATGAGCATATATCAGGTTGAGCGGGGAAGTGCATTAGCTCCCCCGCTCAACATATGTCGATAAAAAGATCACAAAAAAGACATATGGATTCTCTTCAGACATATCACCAGCTGTTTCATTATCTCGGTAGGTTAAACGAATATGCGTTTGGGGCGCTTTAACGTGGACTTCGCATACCAATTATACGTTCTGTAGATTTCATCCGGTACTATAATGTCTTCTGATCCTTACCAACACATTGTTATCTTTGTCGATAGTGCATGACCCACCAGCCAATCTACATTTACCTGTGTCAGCATCTGAACCTGGTCCATGACCTTGAAGACGTTGTATGGACTATTTACTTACATGGCATACCCACACTTCCTCAACTGATACATCATTGTCCTGTAAAGATCATAGATTACCTATAAGCCCATAAGCAGCGATGCCTACCACCGATTCTCATCGATCCGATCGAAAATTTTAATCGGGAACGTCGCTGTCTTATACCATCAAATATTCTTCCCGATCACACCGCCTCCCTTTATAGCCTCGTAAAACTGCCCGATTGAGATTAAAGAGAGCGGCTGGTAGCCGGGTCCGGCTGGGCCCCGGGCAGGGTAATTATAGGCTATAATGCAAAGTTAAATAACTTCGGTTCTATTCATGATATCAGGAAACAGATTTCAAATCTATAATCGCCTCAATCACCCCTACAAACCTATGTATAATACTTGAACATCTATCTAATGAAACAGTCTTCAGAGAATTGGGAACAGTCGGTGAAGTGCATACAGCGACAAGATTAAGGTCGAGCTGAGTCAGTCATTACCCCCATGCTAGTAATGCCTGACCCAATTATAATCGGGTTTGTGAAGTGCGTACAGTGACACGATTTTGACAGACCCGATGGATCCGTCGGGCAAGGTGTGATCGCGAACAATCAGCGTGTTGCTGGCTCATAGGCTTAAGATTACGATATTGTCGATTATAGTGCATTTTGTACAAGTGGACGTCAATGGGTGGTGGACATGTGTCCACGGGGTACGGGATTTAATAAACACCTGTTCAAATTATGACACATCTATCTCCTTTCAGTCATTAATTAACCGTATCTGCATTATTCATTGCCTAAGAAAGGGAGAATTTCAGCTGGTCCTATTTCTTCCCCAAGCTATACCCAACCAGTCATTTCTGTCTGTCTGCCTGTTCTTTTTATGTGTCTCTTTTCCCTTCTCTCTACTTTTCTCCCCGCCTCCCTCATCTATGTGAATTGCTTTTTCTACCGTTATCTCCCATTTTGTTGTATCTACCTCTCTCCCCGTTCCTACGTGTCTCCCTATCTGTGTATCTGGTGTTCTATCAGTGTAACTCTCCTCTCTCTCTCTACTCTCTCTCTCTCTCTCTCTCTCTCTATTCTTTTACATAGGTTTCTCTGAATGCATCTTTGCCTTACTCTCTGCCCCTCTTCTCTCCATCTTTGTTTGTGCATCTAGCCGTATTACTGTCAGTCCCCCTATGGGTTAAAAGAATACAAGGTCTTTAAACCCTTTTAGATTAATTGTTTGTGTGGAATGTTGTCTGTTTATCAACAATCTAGCCCCAAACTAAGCATCAGTTCTAATCATACCTTAATTCATTTCATTTGAAATACAGAGAAGCATGTCAGAAGGTAAATGATAAAATGAATGATTAATGTAAATATTGATTACGTGCGTTGCCACAGTAGCGACCTAACAATGACAGAACATACCGATTGTTCTATAAAAGAGAATGCTGATAGTTTCCTCTGAGAACAGAATTAACTGCCCCAGATGGTCGCGCCTTGCTTTTAATGGGGAAATAAAGTCTTTAACCTGTAGCTATCATGTGATGAATTGACACAAAAATGTTTCATTACCATTCTGGAATTAGAATATCGTGGAAACACAGCCTGGTTCATTCATAATTCAAGAATGGATTTCATAGATATGGACTGATTGCATGTGGTACTAAACAAACACCTAGCCACCGGTCTGTATCATTGGGGAGTGATATAGGGTAAGGTTTGTTGGTGAACCGAATCAGCAAATAAAGTTGTATCCCTGTTCACCCATATTTGTTTTTGTATTTTGTCACCGGCTTAGAAATGAGGCAAATGAAGTGTTAATCAGGGCAAAGGTAGAAATTCAAATATGGTTTGCTAAGAAATAACTGGGCTGTCCTATAGAAATGATGATAGGTAGAATCGCCAAACGCAACTTATACTTGGCAACAAGTATCGTTATTGGCAGCTACGGTGATTTCGGGGCTCCGAGTGAATCTACCAGCCTCAGATAAAGGACCGTGCTTGTAGTTTAATATACTGTATGGTGACATTCGGCTCACTTATGATAAAGTCGAGCCGTTCTTTAATCAATGAAGTTACCATTCAGTGAATGGAATGTTTTTTCTCTCACATCTGACCAGTATCCCCCCCCCCTGGACCTAACATATAGCGAACATTGAACTCATATAGAACTCCTATAATGCCCAATGAATATTTAGCAATAATACTCTATGTGGGATTATGTCACAAAGGTTAGCCCATTAGTCAATGTAAAGGGTAAGATAAATTCAGAAATCTATGAAAATTTAGGGTCAGAGCTTGATACCATCTCATTTGAATCGCTACATAATTCACGCCGCTTCGCCTTGTGAAATAATACGCAATGCAAAGTCGATGGGACTTTAACCCTAAACTTTCATAGGTTTTCTCTATTGTATATGGTTGTTTTGGTCTTCATATATTGTATGTACATCTGTAACTAATATGGTATAACCATCCCATTTCATCCCATCATAATAACAATATCACTAGCACACTAGCTAAGTAACTAGTTGTTACCTCCAAACGTGAACTGTACCAGGACAGTTAAAGTCGCCTAAAGACAACGAAAACCTACTAATAGCAAAAAAGAATTGTCAATGTATGTCCGTGATATGATCTCAATGTTGCACACGTGTGCACGGTTGAGATGAATATTCTTTTCCATACAACATTAACATATCCTACATTTGCCAATGCTTTCAATGATTAGGGCCCATTGAGTCTCCATTAATGAATTGCTCTGTGTTTGCTGACAATCTCTTTTGGAAAGGCAAAGGGTCGTATTGATCGTAAATATTGGTCTAGCCAATAAACCATGTTCACTAATTGTTGACCAGTGGTGAACTTACCAATCTTGAAGGCTTTCTCCACTCATAAGAATACAATGAAATATAAGTCGCACATTAGGTTTACTGTATCATTGTATCTCCTATATCCGTATATTGTGACTTATATATCCAAGTATAAACCCATAATGTGACAAAGTAGTAGTTACGTTCTGCAGCAATGGTGGATGCAGGTATGATTGAACAAGTCCGAACAATCAATAGCCATACCTAGTATTGACAAATTGTCAGTGTACTGGTCATAGAAAAGGCTAGAGGTGGTTATTGCCTGACTGACTCCTCCATCTCTTCGCTCATTTATAAGCAAACGATCCAAAATTTGCACTCGCCTATTATTATTGTTACGATTCAACCCTAAATTTCATCATTCATCTCAGTGAGTTATACCCCCACTCAAACCTATGTGTAAAAACCTCGTCATTAAACATAATTTAACATGATTTTCTTTGTCATATTTAGATATTTGATAAGATATTTCGTAATGTCGTTCATCAAATGTTCATCTAAATTTCAGCTATTACTTCTTAATACTTTATATTCAAGTCACAAAGATTTAGCCTTTCCGATAAAAATAATTATTTTTTCTCTATCCTTCTTCTGACACTCTATTTCCATTAAGCAACTCTTTGATGAATGCTCTGGGTACTTTAGTGAACACATTACAGTTTCGATATTGATTTTTTTTCTGTTCATTCGTTAGATCCTGGAGCAACGTTGACATTATTTTAGCTTCCATCCCCAATAAGCATTCCTTGAAAAACTTCACTGATGTAAGTAGAAACTGCACACCACTAGTATTTCATCTATCGTTCTGTTGCTCCACAATCTGTATATCTTGTATGGCTTTCTCTAACTATCTCTCTTATAATATTGATTTTAACGACAAATCAGAAAATGCATACCCCTTTTATGCGTGTGTGTTATGCTGTTGTGAACGCACCGTGAGAGCTTCAATATGGCATGATCACGTAAATCGTGGAGCACCTGACCAAATTCCACCGACAATCCTGGTGTACCACAGAAAGCAACATTTAGGAATCCAGCCGCAGGTGACGCCCTCCCATGGTACAGAGGAGAATTGTTCTGGCACATCAAAGTCTCTAGAGGGCACCAGGAACCTACATAACGCTTCAGCTATCAGTGTGTGACGTCATAACGTGGCACCAGTCACATGACATAGGAATTGCTTTTCTAATAAGTCCTGTTAATGAAAAAGGATCAAGGTGGTTTTCAGTAGTTTTTATCTAACGATCCATGTTTGTATATGAAAATCTATAGTAAGCTAGTTATCTATGACTAACTATTGTTGTCCTTGCGCTGTACATTTGTATACATCGACAAACTACCGTTAACTACAGAGGTGCCCTTTGTCGCTATCAGGTGTCTGGTCATTCAACTTGGAACCTGAGTGGAGTGACCTTGACCTTGGGGACAGAGGAAAATATCACTTCATAGGAGTGCCAGGTGCTGCCGCTTGGTGGCGTGCCAGAGATTAAAGCAGGTGGAGCAAACAATAATACACAGATGTAAAGACAGCGGTACGAATCCTCCAATCTTCTTCACCACGGTAGATGCCTGCCATCCTCATCACACTATTTCAGGTCCGACTTGGTATTTCAAACGCCATAATCTACTCATCTGCTTTTTCAATTGCAAGGAAGGCCTTTGATGGAATGAAAGGTAATTAGTCATCTTGACGTAGACAGAATCAAAGCTGTGCCCGATTGATGGGAAATTCTATCAAACACAGGTGTGAGCATGATTTTAAATAGGTGTGACCCTGATCTTTGAAGTTTAACGTGTAGGATTCTTCTATATCATAAGAGAGACAATAACATTTAACAAAGAAAAAAGAACCATTGGATTTACACGAGTGGGACGCAATGCAATTGACTGAGTGTACCTTGTAATGGCATGGTAATACAGTTAATACAAAAATGCGTATCTTTCTTTAGGGCTCACAAAATACACATATAGAAATATGGGTTGACAGTCATCATGTGGTTATATATTTATTTATTTCGACATTTATCTGACCTTGTGGGAAATCTAGCTCAAATTGTGGTTCATGTAATATCACTCCTTCCTAAATTTATGCTGTACCATAATCATTTAGCTTTTCTGAAAAAGTAAAGCCACACTTACCACAGCATGAACATCCCAAGAATTGCCTTGAGAGGGGACGGTAATGGTTCCCGCCCATTACTGTCGAATGCTCCTTTCCTGGGTCCTAACAACATAGTGGCTACTAGACCAGTAGTACCGCCAACCAGGTGCACAGGGCCACACCCAGCAATGTCAATGGCACCCATTTTATATAAAAATCCAGATTCAGCCCATACCCAATGAGCGGGAATACAGTATATAACCGTGTTTAGGAAGGAGAAGATGATATAGGCTGATAATTTCGTTCTCTCTGCCATAGCCCCTGAAACAATGGTTGTCGCAGTGGTGGAGAATGATAACTGGAACAGGAAGAGTGCATAGCTGTAGCCCATGTTCTCATCATCTGCGTCAAAGAGGAAGTAACCAACACCAACGAAGGGGTTGGTGCCAGGTTCTGCACCGAAGCTGAGGCCGAAGCCAACAGCCCAGTATGTAATGCCACCGAAGACTACGTCCAATGCATTCTTCACCATGATGTTCACCTCGTTCTTTGGGTTGACAAAGCCAGACTCTAGTAATCCAAATCCTGCCAAAGAAAGGAACACATGTATGTTATCGAGGAAAAAGCTATATTTAAGTAGAAGCCATTCATACCGTACAGAAGCCATATATATGCTACCTTACAATGATATAAAAACCATTAGATTGGACAAATCCACCTCGAATTTCCGTCCAAGTTTGACAGATCAAACCAGTTTGCAGTTCATTCTCAGACCATTTCTGTCATACGACTGATTTATTGCGTGAAAAATGTAATTCATGGGGACATAATGATTTATCAACTTCCCATTTTTTTCTTACCTGTTCCTCTATGCGAATAGCATTGTCTTAGAGGCTATTTTGGTCTTAATGAACATTCTTTTCTTTACTCTGCAATTTAGTATAGCTATGTATAAATCCAACCCCATTTCCACAACTTCTAATTTCTAATAAAAGGAAGAGACCCTTAACACAGAAAGCACAGTTTTTAATGATTTGTTGGACCATGATGTACTCCAGAGAATATGTTCTTTTATAAAACTGTTTCATCTTGACACTTGCTGCAACGCCCTGACATTACAACACAAACATAGTAAAATACTTATATTTTACCATATATACAAACACCTGTTATATTTCAATACATGTTTACAGATTTTCACATCATATATAACAGTAATATATTTCAAATACTAAACATATACATATCCTATGACATTTCCTAAATATATAGTATTTCAATATTTTACTTTAGCTAGATAGCTTTTAACATGGGTTGTGATTGGCATTATGTCTAATGCAGTTCAGTTGGACAAGTAAGGCTGAGCTCCCATCATACTACGATAGGCCTTATGATGCATCTCCAGACACAAATTCGATATCGCGTTGGAAATTCAGCTTTGATCCGAAGCCTTGTAACTTAGTAGATTTCCCCTTTAACTCTAGTATAGCGATTCTTAAATCCAACTCGATTTCTACAACCAATAACTTCTAAGGTTCAGAGGAAGAGACCTTCAACACAGAAAGCACAGTTCCTTATGGTTTATTGGACCATGAGGTCCTCTAAAAATGCACTTCTGAGCGTCGTCTACCTGGAGAGTATAACGCTTTGATGATAAAAACTAGATAGATACGGAGAGACAAACACAAGAAAATGAAGGACAGAGAGGAAGCCAGCCACCTGCTACCTCGACTGTTCTCAGATAAACATCGAAGAACATCGATTAAAGGTGGAAAGTTACAACTCATCGAAATAATCCCACCCCAAGCTGTATCAGGTTATATAAAGATGTCGCGTCATCAACTTGTGAGACGGGGAATATCAGAATAGGTGAGTGACGCACAATTTTACCTGTCGATGTACTCACTTGACTCGCTCGGACCAACAGAAAATCACCTCAGTTAGAAACTATTACAGGCGCCCATCTGTTGTCCATGCCAATTGGAGACATACACTCACAAATCTTAGCAATATGATAATTGTCTTCTCAATCAGATACAAGTTTACTTCACAGATTTAAATTGCGGCCTATTTTGCATTATGGTATTTAATACCCTCGTAATATCGTATATATATAATTTCAAATAATGGATGTGAATCTGGTTTAAAACGCATCGTGTTGAGTCGATGTCCAATCGAAGAAGATTCAAGAGACAAAAGCCTCAGAAGATAAACCTCATGTACCATTAACCCCTGCTTTAACGTTTTCACTGAGTGGTGATATTATACATTTAATGTAATTATTGGACGTAACCTGGACCAAACAATGCACGGATCTATCTTGAAGAAACTGAAGGCATGTTGACCCCTTTAAGAACAGTGGCGTGCGTTAACGATCTCTAAATCACGATGCTATCATAATGAGTTTCCTGTCTGGCATACGAGACTGACGTTATTGGTCAATATCGATACCCGGACCTGCCAAGGTCACAGATCAAGGTAGTTTAAGTGTCACGCAAAGCCAACAAAAATCGCCTCAGTTGGCCTGGCGCCTTCCTCTATTCACTGCCCGAGGCAAGATGCTTAGGACTTGTCACCTCTGGGACCTGTTTCACTAGTTTTGTGACATGTCTAGATGGCGTCTAGATGGTGTGTCCGGTTTCATAAGAACTAGACATTAGACTTCGTTTTGTCCATTATTGCTTGCATTGTTGGTGCCGCTTTTCATGTCTGTCTAACACTTTGTCACGAAACTAGTGAAACAGGTCCCAGGAGGCAATAATATCTAGTAAGTGATTCCCAATATAATATAGGACATTGTTGAATAATGTTATGATAGTCTGCCTAATTAAGATGACCATAAGGGAAAATAAAACGATATTTCGACAATGAAAAGGTGGAATGGAAGTATGCTGCACCAGCTACAGCACACGTTCATGTAGGTGTATACTTGATTTTATTCCATGCTACCCCTGATTTCTGTTCTTGCAAATCCCCACTAAACATCTTGTCCTACAGGAATGGTTCATTTTCAAATAACAGGAAGGAGACCCTGTAGCAATGCTCTCTCAGAAGATTGATGTTTTGATAATGACCACTGCTGCACGACCTAACATTAAAATATCAACATGGTAAAATACCTGATAAATACCTGTTATATTGCAATAGATGTTGACAGGTTAATACGAACATGTGAAGTCTAATGGCTTGAGGCAGCTGTCGTATTAAGCGCGGCAACGCAGCAAGATACATCTAACGGACGTTTTAAGAACTCTGATCGGCGTGAAGTGTCTGGTCACGTGTCAGTCTTTTCAAGTATTTCAAAGACTCAACACGTTTCTTTACCTCCCACCCACCCCACATGTTTTTGGGTGTTACCATTTATGAAGTTCACTGTTGACAAATTTCCGTATACCTTTGTATACCGTATACCATGTATACTACCTTTTTGTCTTTTTCACGTGAAAAATTAAACATTTTTCGTCCACAGCCTGGCCTCGTATTAGTCATTATCACAAAATGTTTAAGAGTAATGAATTTCAAATCCCAAGCATATACCCATAATAACTCAATATTTTATTTCAGTGAATTTAATTATTCTTGAAACTCTCTAGAAAAAACTCATGTAGCTAGATATATAATTTAACGTAGGTTAAGATTGACACGATGTCTAATGCAGTGCAGTTTGACAAGTAAGGCAGTTTACGGCCGTACAAGAAGTATGTACGCAAAATCTGTGAAAATGTTTACCACCACCCCCACCCCCACTCATTCCTGTACGCAAAAGAATAAAGAAGGGACGTATGCAAAATTTCCCAAATGAATCTTTGCCCTCCACCACACCCATCAGTGCGTAAGTACTTTATGGATGGCCTTTTGCCAGTAGATGGGATCGAGCTCTAGCTTTTTTCATTAGAGTTACGCCTATGCGTTCACATGAGGAGGGGGTAGTTTATTGATGGCACTGCACATTTATACAGGACCAAGCCACACAAAGCTCATCACAGCCACTGACTATACAAGTATGCTATAGTGATTACATACATTTTAGAGTACGAGGTAATGTGGATGTCTGGTAAAACCTTGTACCTAAGATATACCTGTAATATCGGAATGGTGTGGGGCTTTGTAGATAAGCATCAAAGATATCGGCAGAGAACGTTTTTTTGTCAGTCTCAAAGTAAGACGGGGTTCCCTATAATTGAATATGAACTTATTTTATGTACAGACACTACGTCTGAAACCGTTATGTGAATGAAGTTTAGTCTTTTATCCTACCCTTAATATAAAATCTCATAGGCTTGACATTGGGTTTCCGTATGCCACGCTGACTGGCATACGGAGTTTTATATGCCACTAGTGGCATACAGCATTGTTATCACGTAATATTCCAAAATCGAGGGTAGGATAAAATCAAAACCGGATTCGTTTTAATTTTGGCCACCGCATTCCACTCCTGAAGTTTTGGCTCCGGACTTCACTCGGCTTCGCCTCATGGAGTCACTTTGCCAAACTCCAGTCGTGGAATACGGTGGACAAGATTAAACCTCATCCAGTTTTACGATAGTATTAACAGGAACAATGTCTGAGCTTTAGTCTCGAATATACCTTTAAGAATTCTGAACTCTGATTAGTCTTGTACGTGCAGGGAAAACACCTGAAAGTTTAGTCTTCTATCTGGAGAAACTATCTAGGACACTGCTTCTCTTTGTCTAGAAACTATATCTGAATATGTAGGAGCTATAGCTAAACTTTAGCCTCGGCTGTGCACCTGATCCACCACTATATCATCAATGGCGAATACACGAGTAATCCTCCTACTATCTTACCCGACATTGGCGCAGTAAGGATGACACGGGTCCTTTATGAAACAGGTCTATTTAAGTTCATTCTACTCAGAGTACGTGTATGCATTATGACAGAGTAGTTTCGCAATTCGGCCTTGGATTAATTGTGCTCTTCTTGCCCACAGTGTTGTAGGAGAGACTGGAGGTCGAGGAAACTTTCCTTCTAAGGACCTCGTTAAGAGGGTCGACACGTGGGCGATAACAGATAGCTTCAGTGTACCTCTCACATCTAATATCTTTCTTCACACTACCTTTGATGTCTGGTAATATGTAACTTGATATAGGAATCCCACCATACACCCCTACCTATCTCTAGGAAAGACTTTTCGGACCATACTTAAGTCCTGATTTCCCATGTTGGAATGTTCAATTCCGAATTACAATATTTCTTTATTGTTGCTCATTTATGGGTCGATGAATAAAATCTTGAATGTAAATCATAAATAGAGACCCACGTGTTTACATATTGACAAGGTCTTCCAGCAGCATTCCCAGCTGCCAAATATTTAGAGGCTGAATGCCCTGCTGATTTAGTTTTTAGAGAAGTGCTAGAAAAAGTTCCTGAAAAGGTAGCACAACACGTTCATGTTCCCAACGAGGTAAAATACGACGGGATATTTGGGGTCGAGCGGACAAAAACCATAAAAATACCATCTGCCAAATTCATTGCCGGGACTGCCGGGGTGATGGTGTAAATCCAGCATAATGCAGCATTCGTTAGGGACAACGAAGACCCCTAACCCATAAAACCTCTCATCATTTTATATAGAGGTTAATACAGATGAGGCGCTGGTGGGTTCACAGAGGGCAGATTCTGTACACAGCGTGGCAGATAAAGGCGGTGGGGTGTATGTCCGTGGAGTACTGACTGCCCAGTGCCGTGCTGGGACTGATTAGCAGGTGTTGTGAGAGTGATCTGTGCTACTAATCATCTGCCCATCACCTCACTCCCCTACGGTGATGTCATGTCAACAGGCAAGGGGTCGATCTGCAGGGTCTTTTCCTGCCTTCAGATCTCTGTGTTCACACGGCGTGACAGCAGAATTAGGTCTGGCCTACGCTACCGAAATCCCCGGAATTGTTTACATGAGGTTCGGAGTCATGAAGACAATTCTCATTAATTTCGCCCGTAACTTGAGACCCAGTTACAGAACCTCAACCTAGAAGAAATGAACTGTCTCTGTGCTTGGACCTGACAAGATCAGACTTGTTTTGGTTACTCATGGGCTTTGCTCAGGGGTAGTCATTGCTCCCCCCGGTGTCCCCCTCTACCGCGCCTCACGGGCGCCCCTCCTGCCCCCTCGCGGCTTTCACTCATACTACGCAGTCACGTGGTACAGCCCGGTCCAGACCCCGGTCTCACTTCTCCTTCACCCGCCCTGCAGTACGCACGTACTACAGTACCATTTTCGTCTCTTGGCCACGTGCTTCGCCTCATACTCCCCGAGTACAGGCTAGCACCCCATACACGCGATACGGTACAGCGAAAGGAGAAATGGGTCCCACGACGAGGAATACCCCGGTGCCCAGCACATCGAAGCCGACGGAATCCACGGCGGAATCGGAGGCCACTCTCCAGGAAACGGCCGAGTCCAACGAGAACATCGAGTCGGTCTCGGACAGCGGGCGCACGGTAAAAACGGCCAGGATCTCGAAGCTCGAGTCCAACATGGAAAAGATGGGAAGGACGATGGATAGCATGTTTCAGACGATGCAGGCGATGGCACGACAACGGTCGCCGACCAGGGCTACACAACCGACGGTCCGAGAGGCACGCTCTACGGCCGAGGACCGGACAAGAGACTGGGCCTAGGACCAGACGTCGAGGCTGCCCGCACCCAGACAACTCAGGGAACACTACCTGAGCGAGGAACTGCTCCAGCGAGAGATCGACCGCGAGGGCATTCGGCATGAGCGCACGGCCGGTAGGTTTTCATCTGACTTGACCGTACATAAACTCATTTCTAAGCCGTATATGTATGTGGAACGTGAGGGCCTGTATACCATGTCCCAAAAGCTCGAGGTTAGGGGAAGCCTGGCCCCCATGGAGTATGTGAGCGCATTCTTACTGATGATGGAGGACGAGCGGGCGATACCCGAGGGCGACCGTCGAGACATGTACAGGCACCTCTCGCAGGTAACGGTCGACGCCCAGACACGGCCGTGGCCCGCGGTTAGGAGGTGGTCTAACTACATATTCGATCAGGTAGAGGCCGGCCGTGTGTACTGGTCGGACCACGTGCGCATTCAAGACGAACGCGTACGCATAGCTATGACGGCCGCCACCAGCGCCCCTAACGGTCAAGACGGAGGAAGGGACGGAGCCCGAGAGCTCCCCTGCCGGGCGTACAACTCGGAGCGAGGTTGTCGCCTACGCAACGGACATCAGGACGGGCAGATCAAATGGGTCCATGTTTGTTCGTTCTGCGACTCGGTGGGGCGGATGTGCACGCACTCTATACACGCGTGCAACAGGAAACTCGTGTATGGTGCGGGTTATGACAACGCTGCACCAACATCCGCACCCGCCCCACGAAGGACGCCGCACGCCGGACACACGGTCCGCCCCACCGAACTAGGAGTGCAGAAACAACACGGCACGGCTTCAAAAAACGGACCGGACGCGCCCCGCGAGTGAGCGTGGCGCGAGACGCACCCCTCGGCCTCGGTACGAGTGCACTCGGCGAGGGGGACCCGATCAAAGAGTGCAGGAGTGATGACGTCACCCCCCACGTGACAACAACAGCGCGTGCCGCGCACGTGGGGGGAAGCACGGAGCGTGCAGCCCCGCCCACCGAGGAATACACTCCCGCCTGTGGTAGTGTTAGCGGGGAGGCGGAGCAATTGGCTCGGCAATTGCCCCGGGAGGACGGCCGCGAACTCAGTCCCATCGACTTCGCTGCCGTCAGAAAGTTCTGTGAGACCGGGATACCTGTCGCCGGAGTCCGGACCGACCCCGAGGCGTTCGCCGGACACAGGAGGACCAACTGGCCGCAGTTCGCGGCACACGGGCCGCCGGACCACGCCCACATCTACGATATTGTGAGGCGCACGGGCCTACCCAACGCCCTCGGGGCCCGTATCGAGATCCCCACGGACCTCAACATCCCGGTCTGGATCCGATATCTCTCCGGGATCCCCGGCAGCAAGGAACTGAGCGATTTCATCAGGTTCGGCTTCCCACTGGGTTACGCCGGGCCGATAAGCGATACCCGCGGGGTACCCAACCACCCCAGTGCTACAGGGTACCCGGAGCAGGTGGATAAGTTCATCAGGAAGGAGAAGGGGTACAGCAACCTCATGGGGCCGTTCGAGGCCCCCCCTTTCCTACCCTGGTGTCACGTGTCGCCTCTAATGACACGTGAGAAGAGAGGTACTACCGATCGCCGAGTGATAACCGATATGACGTACCCCAAGGAAGACAGCGTCAACGGCTATATCGTCAAGAACTCGGTTTACGGCGAGGAACGGGAGCATGGCCTCCCGACCGTGGATGGTTTCGTCGGCCGCCTGGTGGCCTCGGGGCCCGGGAGTTTCATGTCGACCATCGATATATCCCGGGCGTACAAGAACTTCCGCTGCGACCCCCTTGACTGGCCGTTGCTCTGTTTTGCGTGGGGGGAGGCATTCTACTGTGATACGGCGATGCCCTTTGGTGCCCGTGCCTCCTCCTACCACATGCAGTGTGTGGCAGAAGCAATAGTGAAGATCCTCAGCCAGAAAGGGGTCGAGGCCGCCATGTATCTGGACGACCTGATCATCCTCTCGCCCGACGAGGACAAGGCGGCCTCGGACTTCGCCATCGCACGAGCCCTCTTCGAGGAGCTGGGCCTCCCCGAGGCCCGGGAAAAGGCTCAGCCCCCCAGCCAGGTGGTCACGTGGCTCGGCATCGTGATCAATTCCATAGACATGTCGCTCTCCGTCCCCGAGGACAAACTACACGAGGTCCGAGAGCATGTCAGGGCGGTCGCACAGAAGCGGTCGCTGACGAAACGCCAGCTGCAATCAATTCTGGGGCGCGTGTTACATGTAGCCAAGTGTATCCGGCCTGCGCGCCCCTTTGTGAGTAAACTGCTCGAGGCCCTCCGGGGGATGGGCGGGTACTACATTAACATCAATTCCGAGATGCGGCAGGACTTCGAATGGTTCCTGCGCTTTGCCGACGGTTGGAACGGCCACGCCCTCATTCCCCGAGGCCCCCCGACGAAGTGCCTGATCGTGGACGCGTGCTTGTCCGGCGTCGGGGGTACAGACGGGACCTACTCGTACTCCGGCCGCGTCTGTCCAGTGAACGACCCTGTTACCTGCATCGCGGAGCTCGAGGCCCTCAACACGGTATACGCGATGTGCACGTTCTTAACCGACCGTGACCGCGGCACCCGGGTGGAAGTCTACTGCGATAATATGGGCACCGTCCAGGCACTCCGGTCGGGACGCGCCCGGAACCCCGTCCTGGCCGAGTGTGCCCGTCAAGCCTGGATGGTGCAGGCTAGACTACAAGTAGACTTCGTGTACACACACGTCCCGGGTGCCCTCAATACCGTGGCCGACGCGCTCAGCCGGGCACACCTAACCTCGAGGGACTTTGATACGGCCTCTAGGTACATAAAATTCCACTCCCTAGTCGAGGTCATGCCATGTACTCATGTTTCGTTCAACCCTGTGTTACGTCTCACCTGCAGATCCGGCGCTACGATCGCTCCAGACGAGGGCATCTGCTCGGCAATGCGAGGCGCGTGCCCCCGGAACGGTCGCGAACCAGCGCTCCGCCGTCGCGACCTACCTCGCATTCTGCCGCCGGATGGGCGCCGACCCCCAGAAACCTACCGTCAGCTTTACCACGGCGTTCCTCGAATACGTCGCGGACCACGCCCCCTCGCCGGCGACGGTCGCGAACCAGCTATCACACGTGCGGTCGCACCTACGGCTGACGGGGGGCGACGTCGCGCCGACGGAGGATTTCAGGGTGAGACGTGCACTCGAGGCCATGAGACGCAACAAAACATACCAACCGAACGTCAAGCCGGCGGTGCCGATGGACGTCCTCAGGGCTGCCCTCGAGGCCCTCGACGAATCACCTCTACACATCATTCTGCGGGCCGCTATCCTGGTGATATTTTACGCGGCGCTGCGACAAAGCGAGGTCGCCCCTCCATCTGCGACCAAGTTCGATCCGACGCGACACCTGTCACGCCGAGACGTCGTGGTCACGCCCAGACAGGTCTCGATACGCGTCAAGGCGGCCAAGAACATGCAGATGGTGGGGGAGGAAAAGACAGTCACCCTGCAGGCGTCCTCCGACCCGTCATCGTGTCCGGTGCGGGCGGTCAGGAAGATGATCGCGGCCGCCCCCACGGCCAGCCCCGAGGACCCGTTCTTACTCCTGGCAGACGGCCAGGTAATAACGACCAGAACTCTGAGCAAGGAGTGGAAAGCGCTGCTACTCACCGCTAATCAGCCTACCGACTACACCCTCCACAGCCTCCGGAAGGCTGCCGCCACTCAGGCATACCAGGCGGGTATGCCAGAGCTGTCCATCCAGCGCTATGGCGGCTGGAGGTCTAATTCTCACCGAGATTACATCAAGGACACTGATGCCAAGGCCGTTAACCTTGCTCTCATCCGGTCCCTAAACAAACTTTCATAATTTTCTCCCACCCCCCCTCACCTTTTACTGGCTTCTTGGCATTTTTATTATATTATACAATTACGTATGTATTGTCTATACAACTCTATTGTATATCTTACTTTCATATTTTTATAATTGACATACATCATACTGTCAATTATCATTTATCTACTTTTACTTACCTTCATATTCACATTACATTTTAATATGCCGTCCAGTAAGGTCGCCATAAATATTTTACTGCATTTTACTACATAAAATTAAATAAAATTTTATACTCCCAGCTACTGCTTCTCTACTTTCATCCGGGGTTAGGGTAATGGGTTACTCATGGGCTTTGCTCAGGGGTAGTCATTGCTCCCCCCGGTGTCCCCCTCTACCGCGCCTCACGGGCGCCCCTCCTGCCCCCTCGCGGCTTTCACTCATACTACGCAGTCACGTGGTACAGCCCGGTCCAGACCCCGGTCTCACTTCTCCTTCACCCGCCCTGCAGTACGCACGTACTACAGTACCATTTTCGTCCCACCCACCCACAACCTCTCTCTCTTCACCTACTCACGTAGACCATTTTTATTATATTATACAATTACGTATGTATTGTCTATACAACTCTATTGTATATCTTACTTTCATATTTTTATAATTGACATACATCATACTGTCAATTATCATTTATCTACTTTTACTTACCTTCATATTCACATTACATTTTAATATGCCGTCCAGTAAGGTCGCCATAAATATTTTACTGCATTTTACTACATAAAATTAAATAAAATTTTATACTCCCAGCTACTGCTTCTCTACTTTCATCCGGGGTTAGGGTAATGATGTCATAAAGATAATTCCATCCACATAAAATGTAAGAAATTTGTAAAGGAAAATCAGACTTGTTGTTTGAATTATCATCAATGTGATGTCGCTAAAATAACTCTGTGGCAAAGAAACAAATCAACTTATTGTTTGTTACGGTTTTACGCTAGCTTTCTTGAAATAAATTGAGACGATCGTCTTATCTCCTCACGCTTGGTTCAGACTAATCTGAAGCTTGAATTTCCCAACCAATATAATTGAAAAACAAATTGACCTTGTCTAGATTGTCTCTCTATTTCTACAAGCTTGGTGGCCGAAGTCCAATTGTGGAGTCAACCTGGCTTCGGAGTCCATCCTATGTTCTATTATGATTCTATAGTGAATACGGGAGTGTCGGAAAGGAGGCGGGAGCTCTAGAACTATCCGGATCGCTTACGGGGCTCTCGCGGGGCTCTTGAGGGCCAATCTCACCGGGCTTCCAATGAGCTATGCCAAACTCAAAATTCACCTGATCTGATTTGTTACTATTAACGTTTATGCATTTCTACCAATCAGTCAAGTCGTTACTAACCCAGTTTATCAAATAATTTGAAACATTTATAACTCATCTAAGTTGGCTAATGTCAAGGAGTTGTGTACAGAATCAAATGTTTTCTTTAATTCACTAAGCAAGAGACATACACCTCGTTGTTATTTCGGTATTGATATCCATGTCCTTTACGTATTCAACGACTATGCCAACTGTGCCAAAGTTACGTCGGAAAATGGTCAGATCAATTTACTACGAGGGTGTAAAAGCGCGCTATCCCTAAAGTATTCGCTCAAAATGTAAACAATGATCAAAAGAGCCAATTTAAACGGGTTCAGCAACTTAATATTTCGCCCACAGCAACATTTATCCTACCTCTAATAGTAATAATGAACGCCTTGGACTTAACAATGGTTACCTTTATGCGGCAGGCCATGACCGATCAGATAGCAGAATACGAACTACTACAAAAATGGTTCATCAACAATGGACGACTAGCACGCTTATCCACTTGTTTTCTAGCATAAAACAGAATATTATGGACGATTTATACTAAACTCCTCATGTCAATTGCAATTCTGATATCAAAAATATGTATACACTCAAGGAAGTAAAGCTATGATCAAATTCTTCACCATCTTGTCGTATTAATTTTTGACATTGCATTCACTGCTGGCGCTTTCTTTGATTTCGCTGTCAAACCATATGACCGGACATTACCTAATGCTTCAAAGGAAAATATGAATCTAAAATCAGCCCATAGAAAACACCTGATCTATCCGTATGCATGTTGGACGCCATTAGAATATAAAAAAATTAGAGTAAACGTGCTGAAATCTAGTTATCAAGGCCTTGTGTTACTAATTTCATACATCTTGGCCAAAGTCCTTGTGAATCAATCAGGTATGTTCATGCTAGTGGCCATATCCTGCGACATTTATTATAAGCACAATATCCAAATTAGAAATACACAATTGCTACGTGGACTAGTAACATACATAGCGATAAGGTTACTTCAAACAGAAAACACATCATTATGTTGAGATCACATCAAAACATATATCGACGTCAAGGGATCACAGCCATGGCTTCTCAAGGAAACAGGTGGATAAGGAAACAAAAACACTAGATCTGATACACAGAGAACAAAAGCGTACAACTGACACTGACAATAGAATTTGAGAAGGCAGCCCGTTCTATGATGTGTTTTTCGTAGGGTAATCAAGTAAAATTACCGAGACGTATATAACATGTGGGACCATCTGCTCCCAGGGCCACCAGAAAGGGTAATAATAAATAATGAAGGGGTGGGGCGTCGGTCAGACGGTGACGCATTGGACATATGTCTTTCTCAACCTTTGGTGATTCATAGACCGATGATAAAATAAGAATTGTCTAATGTCGTTGAGGCGTTTTCGTTTAACAAACAATGATATCGTCAATTAGGATCATTGTTAGTTAAGATGTAAAAGTTTACATTCAATAGAGATGCATGATTAATCTTTTGGTTGACCAAATCGTTGCTTGGATCTCACCCTTAACATTGATTAATGGGCCATTATTCATTTGTGACATAATCCCCCATTGGATATTTTTCCTAAATATATAATGGGCGTTAGATACGAGTTCCTGATGTTAAGTCTATGGAGAAAAAATACCAGGGGTGAGATAAAGCCTTGTTCAATATCTGAACCAGTGGATGAAAAAATCGTTATTTACTTCAAATTGTAACACTTGAATATGAAATAGGGTTGGTCTGATTAGGCATTTCAATGAGCCGACAGAACCCCCACTGATTATGTACACCCTGTACAGAAGACGGTCAGTAGTTCTCTCTGAGAAACTGTCTGTGCTAAAAAAAAACCTGGTCCCAAAGAACACACTTTTTTTCACCTGACGATCGATTATGCGTTCCGTATTCACCGATCATTCAATTTTGTATCAACATGTACAACGTTCGAGTCGAGTCGAAAGATACCCGGAAGCAACATGGAGGATGTGCCCCTTGCGCATGTGCAAACATATGTAAATGAGCGTCACTCTCCAAATCTTAGTCTCTGCTATTTGACAAGCGGGCGTTTAACAGAGGATATGCTTGAAGAGCAGCCGGCTTCACACTGCAGCGCTCAAGCAACCTACAGAAAACTTTGCGGAAGAATAGAGCTGAGTGACACAGTGTGTTCTGCTGCATTTCCTTAGTTACGCGGAGAATCCAGGCAGGCGACTTGTTGTTATCAATCGATCTCGCATATGTAAGCTATCTAAACGGTCTTTCGTGAACACCCCACGTTAAATACCTCGACATTTGGTCAGTACGCCATTAGATGGAGGTTGTAGCATGCCTCTGAACTCCCGAATGGGGGTAAGAAAACTGCCATTTTGTTTGTTTTTGACACTGCCACTGCTCTCGCGCTATCGCAAGAAATTCTGTTAGTGAGACGAACGTAAGTCACAGCAAGCACAAACATTTTTACATTATAAAGCATGTGGGAATCACTACGGCCCGCTACACGGCGGGTCCGAACAAAATTTATACTATACCCCTAGCAGCGGGTAATATTCCATAGATGTTAGGCCATAGGGGTATGGTAATTTCTATTTGAATGTATTTAATGTTGTTGAAGAAGATGATTAAGATTAATGATTAGATTTATATAAAGAATCGATAAATATTGATGGTAAAAGGTTGAAGAATGTAAAATATGATATGTATTAGTGTTGTTTGGGTGGGGAAAAAGGCGTGTATGAAAGGTGAGGAGTGAATGAAGGTGCAGGTGTAGGTACACATGAGTGTGAATAATAACGTTGGTGTACGACGCCAGGGCCCTGTTGCTCCTGTTTTTGTGGTATCGCTAGATATAATCGGATCGTAATTTTATTTTTACGATTATTTTAACGATCCGACTAAAAAAGCGTTGCTCCAGTAATATCTGATCGTATCGCTATATTTCTGCGGTATCGCAGATTTTTGCGATGCGATTATGATACAACAATTCAGGGGCACATATTTTATGAGACAGGGGAAGATTAATTAGTTTTTTTAATTAAATACAGATGGCACCAGAGTTAAAACTGATCTGACACCTGTTGGTTGGATCGCCATTTTCTATAGGTAGAAGAACAAGGGGCGGGGGATCATAGTGCCACCACCCATCGTTATTCAGAATTTCAGACAAAGCCATCTCTAACCAAAGTATTGCAATCCGCAGATGATCCGCCCTGGTGTGAGGGTCCGCGTAAAAAGTATCGCTAATAGCCGTATTTTACACGGCGATGCGCCTATGCGATTACAACACAATCCGCAAAATTTCTGGAGCAACGTTTAGCCCCTCGGATCGCTATTCTGCGATCCGCAACTCTGTCGTAAACCTGGAGCAACGGGGCCCTGGGGGTACAATGAGCACCTCTGACCAAAGTCATGGGTTACCCAAGTTTGTTAAGCGCATTCTGCCTCAAGAGTCTGCCTCAACCGATCCAATAATTGTAGAGGTTTCAGGTGCTATGTATATTGGAAGAACCAAACTGATTGATTAATTTCAATGGAAAAGAGAACATAACCCATGTCCGAAGAGTCTATGGAATATTACCCGCTGCTCGGGGTATACACTGCACGAAAACCACTATTTTACTTATATATACGCCATCGCGATAACGCACGTAGCAGCTGTATCGTGGCTTGTTTATATTTGTATACACCTCTTATCCGCGCCTGCGTTTGGGGCGTCTATGAGATGGTTTCCATATGTAGACGCGCGTGACTTGGCTGTATTTCATGCCTGGCGTATCCGAGATAAAACATCCCCTGCATGATATATATATGCCGGGCGTATATGTGTAGCGATAGAAAATAAAAAAGGAAGTCCTCCACCCCCAGCACCCGCTGCTGCTGTGGATTATCAGTGTGTTGTTTTAGCACTTTAGGCGGGAGCTCTCAGTGAAGCCCTGTTCCCCTATTGTCTCTGGGCAGGCGGGCGTATGGCTGTGTGCAGATGGGTGTCAAAGCGGCGGGCGTCAAAGCGGCGTCGGCAGCAGATGTGTGGAGGCACTTGGGGTGGTAGGTTGATAACTGACCAGACCTTGTGTTATATATACAGTACCCAAGGTATGACTTCAGAAGAGTGGTGTTTTGAAAAACCTTAAAGACGTAAAAAAAAAGTTTTAAAAAACAAAAAGAAGCTTGGTTTATTATAAGTATTTAATGAAAAGATAATAAATAGGATTTTAGAACAATTTTATAATCAAAATTGATAATATAACATTGTATTTTCCATATACCAAGGACTTAATGACTAATGGCAAATGAAATATGCTACCACTGATGTCCCCAAGTGGCAGAGGTCGGAATTATTGGATAGTGGCATAAATAAACAGAATCAGGCGTATATATGATTTATATAAGACCGCACCATGGACACGTATATATGCCACTAGATAAGGCGTCTACGAGACGGATAATAGGTCGAACTTGTAGACGCAAAATCGTACTGATAGACGCGTTTCGCATACATATGTAAAGTGGTAAGTTTCGTGCAGTGATAGTATAAATATTTTTCGGACCTGCCGTGTAGCGGGCCGTAGTGATTCCCATATGAATCACTGTATATATGTCTGTTGTCAATAAGAATGGGATATGCCTCTGATGCACAGACCGCCATCCTGTTTGTATATTCATAAACAAGGACTAATATCAAGACCGATGCCACAAAGACTGTTCATCGTCGATTTACACTAGCATATGTGGGAACAGTGGTAGATGCCAAGGTGCATCATGCAATCACAGACTGAACAAAAGAAATTGCACTTGGGAAGAAAGGATGGATAAAACACTGCACTCACATCAGTAAGGGCAAAGGTCCTTGATTCTGGCTAAGGACAGTCAGTGAATCTGTGCCGCCTTTGGGTAAACGTGGCGAGTGATCTTCATTGCTGTCGGTGAAGGAGACCACTCAAAGCATACATAGAAGCGGAACAGACTTACCGACCGTTACACAGTTTGGATCTGGATGTACTCTACTACTACAAGATCATGCAATATTTGTGGTAATTCAGATACTTGAATCTGTGCTAGGGATGTTTCTTGAATCGTGATCTGGAAAATGGATGTCTGACATCATAGAACACATTCGTGTGGGCGTGGAATTGAATTGTTACTTTTCACAATCGTCCAAATGAGTCCCGTTTGTTGGTCATCTAAGGAAACACATTACTTCCTGCTGTTTACCTATGGTGGTGCCACATGTGTATTCATCGTCTGAGGGTTAACTCTGCTTAAACTGCAGGTGAATGTATTTATCACTCATTGGAAAATAACAAGTGAAAAAGGGTTACACTATGGAATATACTAAGTTCCAGTCTCCGAAATTTACCTTAATATCAAAGACCTAGGAGGACTGAAAACTGAATTTTGAGGAGTGTTCGGACTGACATAGAGGATCTCATGACCTCAACTATATAGCAGTTATGATTTACCATATGGATCGTATCAAAGGATGAAGGTATTGGGATGTACTATGAATAATGTAAGGGCAATCCATACCAGACTACCGCCGAAGCTTTTACTAACTAAATATATTTTTTTAAAGAAAATAATTCGTGATGGTCAACGCAAAACACACCTTCTTCTCCCCAACGGACAATTGAATTTGACACAATCGTGGCGTTTCTCAACAATTAATTCAAGCTTTTTTGAAGTAATCATCAGTATATAATTACTACACTAATCGCCAGGTGGTACCATAGTTTATACTGTGACAACCATAGAATGTGACCCATTTTCTGCAAGTTGGCGTATACACTAGGCCATTTACAGTAGTTGAAGAAACATACTTGTCAGGCGGTGCTAAATTCAAGAATAAGGTCGTACATAAGGTCGTACATAAGCTTTGAATCAAGTTGACCCACATCGTTCCTGGGTCTCCTTGGCGTTCACAAAAGGGTCTTTATGTACGATCCTAGGTTTTTCAATGGGCCCAATATATTCTGCCTCAATGACATGAATCACTGTATATATGTCTGTTGTCAATAGGAATGGGATGCCGGTGATGCACAGACCGCCATCCTGTTTGTGTATTCATAAACAAGGACTGTTATCAAGACCGATGCCACAAAGACTGTTCATCGTCGATTTACACTAGCATATGTGGGAACAGTGGTAGATGCCAATGTGCATCATGCCATCACAGACTGAACAACTGCAGGTATCGGTACATCTTTCCCTCCAAAGGGTACGATGGCTCCTATGTTGTGTTAGATTAACATCACCAATCCTTGTCACCGTGGATAAAGAGCTAATCATATCTGGGTACTGATCCGATTGACTGAATAACCAAGCCGTAATGATATGTAGGACAACAATAGAGACGGGGCAATGCAAACGACAAAGTATGTGCTACAATGCCATGACGTGGCTCAAACCTCAAGGCCTATCACTGTCATTAGGCTGGTATAGTCTAGCCAGTTTAGAGACATATCGCATATTTTGCAGTAAAGCCACCACGTGGTTTTTCACTATTGGCAATTTTCACTTCAAACTGGTTCATTTTGACTTATTCTAATACCAATGAGTAAAATAAAATGATTGTCCACTTTCTCTCAACCCAATAGGTATAATTGATTCATATAGGAAATACATCTTCAATTATCCCAAAAGAAGGATGGTGGCCTACAGTTTGTAGTACCTTAATATGTAGTACAACACACTTATGTTATTCTGTGATCAAATACATTGGTTTTACGATGCGAAATGGTACATAATAATATGTCTATATATTCTATTGTGATGATATTCTAATTTCAATCTTTGGGCCTGAATCTAGCATGGCAACCCTTTAAAGTTTGATATGTGTTTCATAATAATTTGAGATCCGATTAGATTTCAGGAAAAGGACATGGGTTTTGACTTTCAAGGTGATTTGTGCAATATTCCTTTGATGTATGTCATAATCGATTCAATGCTGATGTGTGTATTTGTGTCTGTTGAAATAGCAAACCTCCAGAGTATTTGGGTAGAAATTTCTATTGAAAAGTGTATGTCACTTTTTTCTTACGTTTTAAAATGGGTCTGTACAACAAATATGCCATTACCAGGGAGGGATGCATCGCAAATGCATGCTTTTAACAAATGTGTGTACAAAGCTATATAGCCTAATTTCCTTTGACGGGAAGATTTGTTTTTCGATTCACCGGAGAGGCGTTGTCCGTTACCTTTACAAAGGTGTCTCGGTAACACAACTTGCAAAAAGTATAGCCATACCTGATACACAAGTGTAACATACTAGTCAATGAGGCGTAGATATACAATATGGGCGTGACAACGTGGATAGACAGGCTGTGGTGACATGGCCTAAAAACATGCCTCATTCCATCGATCATCGCAGATCAGATGGGATCAGTAATGTACCGTGTATCTATGAAGTGCTGATTCTGCACAAACACTATCAGTGATATGGTTCATATTTCAGAAGCAACTCCCACGGGTTCATTGCAATGGGGCTTAGCTGATGAATTTGGGTTTAACACGATTTTTTTTATATCGAAACCCTAATATGATAAATCCTTACTACATTAGACGTAAGATTAAGGCCGTGTTCCTGATGGTAATAAATTAGTAAGGTCGTGAGGTCAATGCCTTTTTCATGTGGCTCTTTTTTAAGCAAGTCTTTAATTAATCTCTCCACATCATCACACAGCTTACAACTTTCAGCTTTGTCAAACGATTCTCCGTATACTCATTGTTACCTAGTGGTCCATTGCTCCCTCTTTTTCTTTTGTTTTAAATACTAGTTAATTATATAAAACTAAAACTACCTGAACATCATTTAGGCTATTCTGGAACTAAACCTTTCATCTCATAATTGCCCTGTACTAATTTCATGGTTGCCACCCCTGTACTGTTGAATCTAACAATTTTGATTATTCATATTCCTTTTCATAGAAAAGATATTCATGTGGCACTTATTGATTAAACCTGATATTTCGGACATTTTCTATTAACGTGTTCACGTCAAAATAGTTTGTGTCACAATAGTTGGGTTTTTTATTCAATTACGTCATCTTAGAGAATGGGGCAGGAATAAAACAATTTGTCGTTTAGTTTTTAGAATATAAAAATCGATTTCAGCCGCAGCCATTTGAATCTTTTGTCTCTTGATCTAAAGATGTCTATGATTATTGACATGGAATGTTTATTTTCCAGATACGTCTAGATGGAGAGAGTGATCTGCGATTGTGACGATTATCAGTCAAACGCCGGGTTTGTAAGGAGTACATGGCATCTGACATTTCCATATCATTGTATGGCACATTTGGGGAAATGTCATGCTGACGGCGAACCAGTTCTATAGTATTGACAGCCTCGCAACACCTGACAACAGAAGGAATTCGAATTCAAGCTGGGTTTTTCTCTTTTATATGAATAGTATCATATTATCATAAGGACTGAATGAATTTGTTTAGTTTTTCTCTATAAAACATAAAATTGCCCCACAAGGAGTACAATTTTCGATCCAACCTGATACCTTAGGAAATAAGGGAGTTGAATTGGTAGGGTCCAAAATATCTACGTGATATTGAATAGACTGATGTGTCTTTAACCTCGTTTCCATTGGCCGACGAAATTGACACAGAATTTTTGAGTTACCTTAAAACTCCCCGGTATCAATTAGTCGGTAATCGTGTAGTGTATGCCTTGTATCTACTCTATATTTTCTCGTTCCATTCCGATGTCATTTTATAAGCTCATTTCCATGGGCCAATTATTCGGCACCGATCCGCAGTCGGGAACCATCGATAGATTGCTTTGGGTACACCGAAATCAGATCAGTGGATGGGAACGATACCTGCAGAAAATTCCTTTAGATTAATTTGACATAGATCATGTAACGAGGCCAGAACCGACGGATTTCCCCACAAAAACTCTGTAAAGTACATTAAAACAGTACATACACTGTATCCTCACTGATTATTTGATATTAATGTACAGTCAGTAGCACCGCCGACTGACTTTTAACTAAAATAATCTCCATCATTTCTGGAAGCCAATGAAAACGAGGTATATGAAAAGACCCGCCAGTGGTCGCCTTGTTGCATAGTCTATGCCAAATTAATCTATGAGCATTCTCTGCAAGGCCCGTTTCCATTCACCGATTTGGCATCGGTATACCGACGATGGTTCCTGACTACAGATCGGTGCCGAATAATCGGCCGATGAAAACGGGCTTTTTCAGTAGTCAAATCTGGCTTAGTTTTCCACAATTATTTTCAGCAAAAAAGCTTTACCTCCAAACTGAAATTGGGTCGTATCACTGCTGAGCAGGGATTTATTTTACCTACACAGTAAATCATGGCAAGTGTGCGATTTTCGTGGTGACCATGTTGATTATTGCAAATGTGCCCATTACTCATCAGATGAAATGGTGACCATTGTAGCTGGATACACTAGTCATTACTCACGCAGTAAACTTCACATATCAATCATCATTACTTCAATCACAGTAATAGTGCACATTACTCATCTTCCCGCATTGTCAATATCGCGTTGTCCAAAATAATTTCTATCGTAGTAGGTAGACGCCCCTAAAATATACATTACTCCTCTCTGGTGCCAATTTGATTTCATATGCTCATACGGCGCGAGACTCCCAGTGAACGAGACCTCCAGGGATCTTTTGGTGAGAAATCACCTCTGTATACCCCTGTTGCCTGAGGGAAGAGAAATCCTGGGGCCCGTTTAATAATCTAGGATCGTGCATGACGACCCTTTTCTGTACCTCGCGCAAGGGTTATCGTTTAATAATATTTAAGTCTGTTTGCTGAGACAGTATTATCCGTCCATAAAGTCGTCCATAAGTGTTGAATAAAGTAGACCAAATCGTCCCTGGGTCTCTGTAGCATACAGAAAAGGGTGTACATGAACGATCCTAGATTATTAAAGGGGCCCCTGGGGCAGTTTCATAATCTAGGATCGTACATGAAGAACCTTTTCTGTACCTCGTACAAGGGTTATCGTCTAATAATACTTAAGTCTGTTGGCTAAGACAATATTGGCCGTCCATAAGGTCGTCCATAAGTGTTGAATGAAATTGACCCTCATCGTCCCTGGGTCTCTATGGCGTACAGAAAAGGGTGTACATGAACGATCCTGGGTTATGAAACGGGCCCCAGGTTCGTAGTCTTGAACAAGTGACCCTCCGGTTTGAGTGAAACTTGGCCTGAAAGTTAGTTTGGGGGTGACATGAACAAGGGTTTGTAATCACTGCCAGTGGCGCCATATAGTGGTATTTTTGATAACTCATTTCATCATCTATGATTATTAATGCATCTAACTAAAATAATTCAAACATTCTCCATTTAACTTTGTCGATTGGTATTCGAGTCCATAATCGAGTTACGTTTGTTAAGATTCATAAAATAATGCTGCTCTTGTTACTTAGTTCCTTTTATGGTACCCCAGAACGGAAATAGACGAGACCTAACGAGCTCTTACTGGGGTTCTGGGCCTGTTGAAAGTCTAGGCTCGTAGGTGAAGATCCTTTTCTGTACACCAAGGAGACCAAAGGAAGATGTGGGTGAATTTTATTCAACACTTATGTACGACGCCTAAAAACTGTCTTAGCGAACAAACTTGTGTATTATTAAATGATAAACCTTGCACGAGGTACAGAAAAGGGTCTTTATGTTGTTTGTTAAACTGGCAAAACCCTCGTACGACGATGTGGGTCAACTTTATTCAAAACGTATGGACAATGTTATGGACGGCTAGTACTGCCATAGTGAACATACGTAAATATCATTAAACGATAACCCTTGTACAAGTTACAGAAAAGGGTCTTCATGTACCATCCTTGATTATTAGACGGGTCCCTACTGTAGGGAAACTGGTCCGAAATTAAAGATTATCAAATAATGATGAAAATGTAAATTTATTGACCTCCGATGATGAGGTATCCATGTCCACCTTTATCGGGTGACTTCAACTAGTACGTTTTCTGCACGCCCAAGCTTCCACCTGATTGGTCTCAACGGTATCACGTGATCAACCTTGGTATAAAAAAGTCAGCTTAGGTAGGAAAACGTCAGCCTTGGTATGATAACTGTAGGTACTACACCAACAGCAGCGGGATGCAAATTTATATAGAGTGTTTGTTAAAAGGTAATTAGGAATAGAGGGAAACTATGCTCCGGTGAGCAAAAGTTCAAAGTTACGAGGTAAGGCTTGGAAAAATTACTGCCAAAGGCGTCAGCCGCGGGCAGTAATTTTTCCAAGCCTTACCGAATTACTTTGACGTTTGCTTACCGGTACTTGGTTTCCCTATTCCTATATACCTTCAAATATCGATAAAAATGTTTAATTCTTTACCTGAAACACTTCCGAAGCAAATGGCCACCCTTATCAAGTAACCACAACAGCTATTGTTTCGTCCCGCTGCTGTATTGTATCACGTGATCAGAGCGGGACGAAAACGTCAGAGCGGGACGAAAACATGAGAGTGGGATGAAAACGTCAACCTCGACACATAACTTATTTTTAATGCACCCCCCAGCAGCGGTATGTAACTCTAGTTAGTTCAATAATGGGTATATAGGAATAATGTTTACTTGGCAAGTATTGTGTTAATTGAACACTTTACTTACCCGTCTGCATTGTGAAGATGATGACGGCTGAAGTGAGGATCCAGGAGGCATCTTTACCTGTCATGTCTAATTTGGGGTTCGTCATATTTGCCACAGATGTCGTGTCGACCGTAGGAATACAACTGGCATTCCTACATAATGACATCCCCAGACTGGGTTCCCACCAGGTGGTGTTAGGCCACGCTGGAGTCACTTCCGGTTGATCGAGGTCAATATCCGCTTCTAATGTAACAGGATCAGCCATGATGTTCGCTTAGTCTGAGTGCCAGCCATTACATTGTGCTTTATTCGTGTTAGTTGCCGAGGCTGAAAAATAGAAGTTATATGTCGCTAAATGAACACCATCGTGCCATAATTGTTTGATCTTCTAATTTACTTACATGTGTATATGTTAACAAGTACAATACTTTAATAATGGTGGAGTCATCCTATTAAATACTGCTCACTTGAATGGCATAATTATTGCAGAATCTAGAGGAAAAGTGCTCATTATGCCTGTAATTGATACTATTCATCAATACCGAAAGTTTACACCCTTAGAGCGTTCAGATGTTGTTCTAGTATGTCCTTTAATTGATGGCTTGCAACCAAATCTAATATAAGTAACTTTGACAACATAATTTGGAGAATCCTGAATTTACGGTTTTTGTGAATTCACGAGGGTGAAATATTGCATTAAAGAAAAACGATAAAGAAATCTAAATTTGAATTGCCATAGATTCAATTCACCGACAAAACCTGGTAGTAAATGTACAAGGTAATTTGGCATCAGCTATAATGTGGCGTTCTCACCTGCCGATGAAAACCTCACTGATTATGTGCACCCTGTATAATGGGGTCGGTGATCCTCCATGAGGATGTGTCTGTACTACTAATCGATGACCCCAAAGTACACACTCTGTTTGCACCGGAAGACCGATTATGTGTTCCATGTCTATATTCAATGTGTATAGGACCTGGCAAACTTGAAGATGAACCCCCGTAAACTAACATAGAACACTGTAATGGAAAGGGGGAAAAACCCGCTGTATTTAGACGAAAATTGACAGATTTTTGTTCACTGCTACTGATTATTCAACCCGGTTTGATTTAGTTAGTGGCCTCAAATTTCGGTCGGTTGTGCCAAATCATGTAAAGCTGGAGAGAAAAATCGTTGACCCACTCGACGATTATTACACAAAAGGTATCACATCGGTCGGCACTGCTAAATGCAAAAATCAGTAGTCATGTTCAGCAGCTGAGAACGCCACATAGGTGTCACAAAAGTATATCCTACTGAGGAGATATATCCATCTTAGTATAGGTGTATCACTGCGCGAAGAAAAACCACTTATTTGATATATATAATTATTTTATAGTTGCGTAAATACAACAGAATCAGGCATATATATGACATATATGTGGCTGCAACATAGACACTTATATACGGCAATAAATAAAGCGTATACACAATGGAAAATAGAACTAACTTACTTACGCAAAATCATAGATACATATTACATAGGGTTATTCGCGCTGTGTATTCATGGTGATTTATCGATGTTGACAGCAAATGTTCTACTTTTTCATCCTATGCTTCACCTTTCCATGATGTTAATTTATGTTAAAATTAGGGTCTAATTTTACAAGAGGTATATGAAATAGAGATTGATTCGAGGACTAAGATGGGACTGCCTTTCTGAAAGTCCTCTGAACTACAACTTTCCGGAGTAAATGCGGTGTGTGTTCATCACCATGGTAGCGTGATGAGAGCACGCCATTTGTCCATCCATCCTCACACCCTGCGGGGACCGTAAATAGCGGAGTTTCCCCGCGTAAAACCCTCTACCCCTGAAAACTAGACCTGTATCAATGGTATCACAATCACATATTTCTCAATGTTTGTAAAACGTTTCTCATTAGAGGAAAATTATTCATGTTGATATAAGTATAATATACTTATATCAACATGAATAATATCATTATCTTCAATTGCGTTGGTGGTGATCACCTGCCACCCACACACCCTAAACTTTCAACTCCCCTGTCTCTGTTATATTCGTCTCTTGTTATGTGTTCTATTGATGTCTTGTTCAGGGGCTGTCCTGTTTATTTATTTAAAAACACCCACCGGGGGAACTGTAAATCTTGTTTATTGAATTGAGAAAAAAGCCTCTTTCTTTTTTCTTTTTTTTTTAACAGAAAGAAGTGTTACAATTTCATCTGATTTGGAACAGGTTTTTGTGACATAAATTAAACTGGATTACAAATGCAGATCTCTAACATTTCATATTTCCACATATGGTATTCTATACTGACAAGCTCAGTCACACGACTTTTATGAAATAGCATGTATTTGAAGGACTCATTCGATTCTAATATTCCAATAAATCTCAAAGGGTTATCCCCTATGGACCAGGCTATGCTGGAAACAGCTTGTTTTCGCTCTCTTCATTTTATATATTCTTTTTACTATCACTTCATGTTCTTACACTAGTTCAAATTTCCGTCTTTAAGGCAAGCTTATATTTCATGGAATCATGTTACTACGTTAACAACGGTCTTATCCTTGTAAAACAGTTGACAAAGTAGATCATCTCACTTGGACTAAATCCAACATCATGCAAGTTTAAAGAAAAATAGCTTCAGACTTTGGCAATCTTAGTTGGTAGTTACGTAGAAAATAGCTACAATTAAGAAAATACTGTACCTATACCCGCAGTAATTCCAACCTAGAAAATCAATATTGCCTGTTCCTTCGAACAGTGATGGAAGGTGTACTTCGGAAACCGGTAGTACCAGCAATGACTCAGTACTGGGGTAGCATTAACATGTCGGTTTGCAGCCAACAAAATAAGAATTATATATCTTTATTATTTATATCATAGTTAGAATTCCAAACGTCACTGTCAACCTAGCTTGCTTTTATTTGCCCTTAAACTGCACAATCTAAGACAAGGTAAGTATGTTAAAACAAAAGACTATGTCATCGACTACCAGTATATGACACTTGTAATCTTTAGTATTACTTGCAGACTTTATACTTTCATAAACACATCATCTGACTGAGATAGATCACAACCAAGTCAAACCACACATACAACAACGAACATTATTTTGTAAACACATAATTATCATTAATATTTCTACTGCCATTTTAGTAGCTTATTATCCCTACGGCTTCAGTTACTGTCCCAGATTATCGCTTATCAAGGCCATTAGAAAAACCGACTGTCAGCTATTTGCATTGTTCTAAAGTGATGCATAATTTATTTGGTGGGGTAGCCGTCATGTCAATTCATTTCCGTGTCACGTGAGTTGGATCGTCGTGTCTCCATAACCATTTGAAATAATTAAATATGACCTAAAATAGAAGATATCAACTGAACCGATACATAAAGATAAATTTACCAGCTGTAAGCATTTTGTAGACGAATTGATTCCAGAAATAACATGAAGATCATTTCCCTTAAAGGATGGAAATTTGGTAAGTTTCTTGTCAAGATGGCTGCTATAACATGAATTAAGTGTTGGAGGTAAGCATATTATTTTATTTTAGAGTCTCCATACTAAGCAGGCCTATGGAGCCTACAGGTCGCTACTCAGTACATTCCGGAAAGCCGTATTCTCCTAGGAGAATAGGGGTTCTTCGGCCACCTGACAAGCATTATATGAACTATTTTGTATAAACAATGCACGGCGCTTGCGTCGAATCTTTAATTATTTACAAGATTTTGCTCCCTAATAACTAATCTAAAGGTAAGTAATAGATACAATATTACCTTGATTTCGATCTGTTTGGTCGTATTCTCCTTGGAGTTGACACTATTCAATACTCCTCACTATCACTCGGACTATTACTACGCGTCAACTATGCGGAGAATACTTCCACGCAGATCCTCATCATGGTAATATCTTCCACGCGACTCATGTTTCACATCCCACGTGACTATCACTCTCCACTCACTTCCAACAGAGTACTGGTTTGATGAAAAACCCTCCCATCCACCCTACCAACAAAAACAATACTACTTTTTCATAACGCTCATTCGTAAGGCGTAATTACTCAGTAATCCACGGACAATAGACCGCTCCTTCAACCTACTTCACTCATACTCTATTCCTACAATATTAGCAAAAAGCCTCAAATATCATTCCATCCTCTCTCCGCGTTAGTCATTGTGAATGATCTCATCCACAGGGGAAATTACTGCTTGTCATATATGTATATACAGTTTCAATAGAGTCAACTATCCATATCTCATCTGTGTGTCTATAGACACTCGGCCACTGTTATTGAGGATAAAGGAGTATAAAACTACATAATAGCCCGTTACACTGATCTACCTGTTCCTTTTGATGAACAGAATATAGACAGTGTTCACACACTAGGGCGTGGCTGTATATCATAGTACACAAGAAATCTTTCAGCAAATGTGTTTAGCTACTTTATTTACTAGCGAGGAATAGTTAAGAACGATACTCTTCCATCTTGTGAAACACAGGAAACATAGCTTAAAATGGTGGTGTGTATGCCAATTTGAAGTTCCCAATGTCCATGAGGTTGCCATTTTAAAAATTGAGCATTGCAACTTTGATGCGCATATAATGCGTATGCATTGCGTATATTATGTGGGTTTATATTGCCCAGTGATTTAAAGAAAGACTCCGTACAGTCTGAGGTTATTGTTAGGTCATTAGTGTTGAGCCTTAGAACAAATCAGTAGTTTTGCATTCTTGAAGAAAATGTCCTATTATTTACAAGGGGATTGCAAACTTAGTTCGCATAACGAAGACAAGTACAGTGTGATGATTTGTCCTCATGGCCCTGTGGCCTGGTGGGGACAGTGGGGTCTATTCCAGAGCATACTGTCCAATCACATTGCTTCATTTAGTCACGTGAGAAACTTGGGTTGTGCGCAATTCCCCTTCGAACTGTATGGAGTTTCAGCAACTACATGTGTGGGGAATTTACTTGTTTAGATTAATTTTATCTCATCACAGATTCAAGGTCAGGAACATTATTGATTGATAGAATAACACATCCAATTGAAGGTATGTAATTGCCATTTATTTGTCTTGTTTGCTGCCCGTTTTGAACGGACTTGCTACAAAGCCAGTGTTGGTAACCACCTAACCACCCTCAGAAACCGGAGCTGGGATAAAGTGATCAAGTAGTTGTAGGCGAACGAAAGTGTGGCCACGACCACTGGGCACAAACACCAGGAACCTGTTTCACTAGTTTCGTGACATGTCTATGACACTATACAGACATTGGGGTTGTCTAGTTTCGTGACGACCCAAGTAGCTGCCCTTAAGAAAAGACAGACCATAAACATAAGAATTAGCCAAATCTACACATCATGGACCTGTTTCACTAGTTTCGTGACAAAAGTGTTAGACAGATATGAAAGGCGGCACCAACAGTGCAAGCAAGAACGGACAAAACGAAGTTTAATGTCTAGTTCTTTAGAAACCAGACACACCATCTAGACGCCATCTAGACATGTCACGAAACTAGTGAAACAGGTCCCAGACAGATGGCTACACCCCTCCCCCAGCCGACAGAGGATATAACCCGATGGTTCTCCTTACCTTAAGGGTGAGTGACCACAATGCCATGAAGGTTACGGCTTGGTCAAAGGCAAGAAAGAGAAAATAAAGTTCATAGAGGTCAGGGACGGCTCATGGCGCTGTCAGCTGAAGAATAAGCACTGATGTATATATCACTGGTAGAGTGAGGAATTGCCAAAATGAGGGTAGCACCTGCTACGGACCAGCGACCTGTTTTACTAGTTTCGTGACATGTCTAGATGGTGTCTAGATGGTGTGTCCAGTTTCATAAGAACTAGACATTAGACTTTGTTTTGTCCATTCTTGCTTGCACTGTTGGTGCTGCTTTTCATGTTTGTCCAACAATTTTGTCACGAAACGAGTGAAACAGGTCCATGACGTGTAGATTTGTTTAATTCTTATGTTTGGGGTCTGTCTTTTCTTAAGGGCAGCTACTTGTGTTGTCACGAAACTAGACTACCCCAATGTTTGTATGGTATCACAGACATGTCAAAAAACTAGTGAAACAGGTCCCTGAAGCCTCACAAGGAAATACATAGAAAACTATGTGGCGTACGCCATCTACGTCATTGAACTGGCCGCCAAATATGACTGGCAGTCTGTCCTGGGCCTGGATACCCAGTACAGAGAGCTGCAGGCCCAGAATGGATACCGGTGGGGGACAAGGTGTCAGCAATCGAGGCTTTCTCACTACTGCCAAAGAAGACCCATGCCCCCCCCCCCCCATCATATACCCAGCATATCTCCCAGGAGGCCAATGATATGAAGGGCAAAAGGAAGCCACAGCAGAGAGGAGGGTAGCAAAATAAGGCATACGACCTAGAAGACTTGTGCCGCATATTCGCAAACACTAGAGAATGCCCCTATAGGGAGAAGTACGAGTTCTACCACAAATCAGCAAAGGACTTGACCCCGAAGCCCAAGTTAGGATGGGACCCTCTGCATAAAACCTTCTCAAAATTTCTCAAACTAACTTCGCCGATCTAAATGTGGTGTCGTCATCTCGCTCTTCAGCGACCTGGCATAGCGGCACTAACACTTTAAATTAAGATGGAAATATCAAGAATCACGTTGTGAAACCATATACACTGATCTGTGCTAAATATGGATATCAAACACCACATGTCCAGAATGAGGGTCACTGATTGGCCAGTGTGTGTGACGTCATTAGCCATTGAGTACGTTCTTTACTACCGTCACAGCCATAAAGTATTTATAAGTTCCTGATGTTAAGTCTATGGGGAAAAATACCAGGGTGAGATAATAATCTATATGAAGGCCCTGCTCCATTGCAGCAATTCATGTTCTCCCTCCGTTCTCACCCCGTTCTATGCAAGATCGTGTCGTATTGTTCTTGTTAATATCTTAAGGGGTTGTCCACTGGGCTCCTGACGCGAACCCACGCGCACCGATATTAGCCTCCCGATACAAAATCCATATCGTAGCGCGTATCATGGCAGTTGGTCAGGTTTCTACGATAACGCTAACGACGCGCACCGACGCGCACCGACGCGATACGATAAAAAACCTGCGGGTTGTTTCATAATCTAGGATCGTACATGAAGAACCTTTTCTGTACCTCGTACAAGGGTTATCGTCTAATAGTATTTAAGTCTGTTGGCTAAGACAATATTGGCCGTCCATAAGGTCGTCCATAAATGTTGAATGAAATTGACCCGCATTGTCCCTGGGTCTCTATGGCGTAACAAAAAGGGTCTACATGTACGATCCTGGGTTATGAAACGGGCCCCTGTATCGTAGAGGGTCTGCGATAATCGATCATGTATCGATTGTTGTAGCGCTTCGGTGCGCGTTGGTGTGCATTGGCGACGTTTTCAACAGGAAATCATATGAAATAATCGACGGAAAATTATGAAATTTTCAGAATGCCTAAAAATATGGTGGTAATGCCCTTGTGCAAAAATGGTGAAAGTTGATAATAGATAAGGGTCTCAAATCGATCATTTTGTACTTTAACTTGGAATTGATTTTTTCATTAAATATTATTATGAAATATCATATCCTATTGTTTTGTATTTACAGGTAAAATATTAATCATTAATATGCATTATTTCTGGAGTTAAAAAGGAAATATTGTTAATTACGCTGGTTGCGTCGTGAGCTATATCGGGGTGTATCGAGACCATGGCACCTATTTCATGCACCCTCCCAAACAGGTTACGACGCGAACCGACGCGAACCGATACGCTACTATATGTTCATTTTGTATCGGTGCGCGTCGGCGTGTATCAGCGTTGGTGGGTGCCCGGTCTTATGATAGAAATTTAGACCTACCGATATGGCTCCGATACAAAAAGCAAATATCGGAGACATATCGGGAAGGTGCAAAATCGTACACATATGTCTAGACATGCCAATGCACAGTGCATTCTATGGAGTGTCTAATCGCAGAGACGTGGTCAACTGCCCCGATATTAGGTGACCTTCGGAACCGATCTTGATTTTTTATCGGGAGGTGCATCTTAGACGATATCGGAGCCATATCGCTAGAGGCACATTGGCTGCGCAGTGTCCACCATCCTGGGATTTATAGGGAACTGTTAATCGAGAAATACAGGTAAATAAAGATAAGTCTAAATGTTATACATGTGTATAATACATTCAGGTGATAATATTCTGTCCATACTTTCGAAAATTATGTTATTTGAAGGGGCACCATTCCTGATATTTTTGATAATGTCAGAAGCTATTCTTCCCTGAATCGTGAGCGACAAAACCCAGCTGAAAACAGGGAAAACACCTCTGAATCTGACCAATGTTACAAATGCACCACAAACAGTGAAGAAATAATAATCAAGAGTCAGAGGAGACACTACTGCGATTGCTAGCTGAGTATGCGTTGTTGATCGCAATAATAATACCACTTTCAAGAGCTCCACTACCACGAATAGCACGCGATACAGATGTAGCCGCAAACGGCGTAAAGCCGTAAATCCACTAAGGCGACAGAATTTTCAAGCGACTGCGTCTGCGATCCATGCGACTGTGCGACTGTGCGATTGTTGCGAATGCCGTGCAAACACCAGATCCACTACTGCGACAGTACAGATCCACTAAGGCGAATGTCAGGTGACAGGTATGTGCGGTCACATGATCAACAAGTTTCCACGTTGCGGATTATATGAGAACTACAAGCGATCACACTGCGCCTAGCGGTTATATTGCTAACTTATGCGAATACATGCGACTGTGCGAACCACATGCGATAATATCTAAAGATTTTGATATTGTCGCAAGGCATTCGCATGTCCATGCGAATTCGCATGAGCCATGCGATCATCATGCGAATTCCATGCGATGGTGTGATCCACTAAAGCGATTTTTCATGCGAATTTCATGCAACTGAGTGATGATCTGCGATGGTGTGCAAACGTCTGCGAACGCCAATTCGCAACGAAAATCGCCTTAGTGGATTTACGGCTTAAGACCAAATGATTGGCTAATGATCGTCCCTCAATGAAACACATATGTTTGGTAAACTCGGAGTTTACCAAACATATGGTGCAAGATAAATTATATCCGGAATGGGCTACAGACATGAAATGTTCCAGCGAGTACTAATCAGGATCTGCATAACAATTCATGAAAACAGCACTCAGACCTTTTTGTACTCGTTTCTATCCAAACAATTGTGTAAACTGGCAGGTCCCATTTACCCCATTCTACCTAGATTGATGAGCTATTCCTATAGGTCGCGAAATGTACACAGTCATTTGGTTAGATCCTATCAATTGTGTCTGTGCCTGAGTGCAGATAGTTCACTTGAAACACTGAAATACATGCACATATACTAAAACGTAGGTAAGAACAAATATGTCGATCAATTGCCCTCCTCTGCTTTCAAAAGCCTTTTCCCGTTTCGCAGGGTAAAATGCGTAGGGCACATGCACTTTGCTTACAGGACAACTTTTATCAACTATTGTATCATGGATGCCCTTTCTACTGGTTGCCGTGGAGTGCAAGTGCAACCACCTGCATATTTAAAGGTGTTTTCTTCCCTTCTTTTAGCTCTACAAAGAGCATCAATAGAATTCTGCTCATCTTGCCAGCAATGTTGAATATACATAGAGACGACACCGGCGTGCTGTTGATATAGGATCGACTGCAGGCGAGTGGCGTAGCACTTGATTGCTGACGCATATTGTGAGTGGCCTATCCAAGGCTAATAGTGGGATGCTAATTTGTAAGCTGTGCATTAACCTTTTCATAGAGGTCAGTTCATAGATATTACGAGGCGTTTCCACCTGAGGACTAAAGCGCCAGATCCACTTAGGCGACCAAGCGAATGCGTCTGCGATCCATGTGACTGTGCGAATCCCATGCGATGATATTCAATATATTGAATATTGTCGCAAGGCATTGGCATGTCCATGCGAACGTCTGCGAACGTCTGCGAACGTCTGCGAACCCAAATTCGGATGGAAAATCGCCTTAGTGGGTCTGGCGCTTTAAGGTCCACCGATAATATGGTCACAGTAAAATTAGTAGTCGCGTGGTGGCACTTGACATTTAGTCTTACCCCATAATCGTCGACCAAAAAATAAGCTGTGATTTCCCCCCGAACGACTACTGTGAAAATGAGGAGGCTGATGACTAAGCCATGATAGGAATCGTCGACCCGCCACCGATTATATGTACCCAGTTCGAATTATTCGGTGAGAAGAATGATCGTCAGGTGGTGCCAGATGTGGGATAATGTGGGATAAACAATCGTCGCCATGAATTTTTTATCCCCGTATCCACCAGACGTTTATGTCCACGAGAATTGACAAAAATAGTCGGTGGGTGATGCCAAAAGCCATCATAGAAGACCAGAAACGTCAGGTGGAAACACCGCATGACAATAGAACAATAGCAAACCTGCACATGCACCTATTGGTTTTAGAGGAGGCAGATCGTTTTTCATGATATAGAAAACAAAGCGAAGTAACCTGATTCCGGCATAACCAGCTTCCCTCCTGCAAAAGAAGCTGGAGATGAATATCACGAAGGTTAGATTAATGTCGTATAATTTACTGTCAGAAAGGTCAATGACTATTGCTCAGAATAGATATCGCCATGCTGGGTGCAACTGTGAATGTAAGTGTGTATGTGTGTGTACATATTTTTTTTCTTTTCAACTGGAAGGTAGGGGAATGTCCTTCACAAACGATCAAGCATGTATTAGGGACTTTTTAAGTACTGTCTACTGAATGAAGAATTAAGAATTTCTTCCCGGCAATTGTCTGTGTCAATACGTACATCCAGAATTGTCTTGGTCGTGGGAGGTGTAGCGAAAAACATATGGGTGTGGTGGGAACGCCTGACTTGCCTAGTATACACTGTTAACCCATTTGCCGTAGATGTTTAGTTGATGAATTATTTGAAGATAACTGAGAAATGTATTAAGAGGTATCATCTCATAAAAACTAGGTTAATCATTGTCCATGACCTTTTCGGGATCTAACGATAATTTATATTCGGAAATAGTTGATAGATAAATAGGAAACTATCTTCCATAGAATGCATGACAATTCTACGGCATTTATGGTAATGGTAAGTAAGAATGTGATTGAATTCTTGAATTATACAATTAGACCCTAAACCTATGAAAGTTTAGGGTCTGAGCTCGTATCCCATCGAGTTTGAATCACGTAGTAATTCACAAGGCGAAGCCGCGTGAATTACCTAGTGATTCAAACGAGATGGGATTGAGCTCTGACACTAAACTTGAATAGGTTTCTGAATTTATCTTACCCTTGACTAATGGGCTATCAATTGTGACATAATCCCCCATTGGATATTTTTCCTAAATATCTAATGGGCGTTGGAGTTCCCAATGTTAAGTCTATGGAGAAAAAATACCAGGGGTGAGATAATACCGCGTAATCCGGTGGGTCCGTAATACAGTGTAATACGGGGGTGGGGGCCCTCTCCGAAGGAAACACAATGATGGGGACAGGCCCCAGGTCTGTGGATCCTCCTTCCAGGCGGGGTACTCCGGTGGATCGGCACACCGATCCCATCCCGTACCCTGAATACTATCCAAGCCTACCCGCCAAACTATGTATTTACTATATACCTACCTAATTACTACACGCTGCTCTCTAACATGTACTGCACGGCTGTGCAGTAAATCACGGTTCGTTTTCCAGCGTAAAATGGGAATGAGAGAGCAAGCACTATGTTTTCTTCCGATGGTCTCCGGCCGGTTCCGGTCGGTTTCCGGCCAGTTTCCAAGCAACAAAAAGTGTAGCTATGCTGGTTGCTATGCGCGTTGCTATGCGATAACGTCACAGCTGCATTCCACGGTCGAACCGAAAGCCAGGGTTCATGTTGACCATTCTGTGCCCAAATTCGACTAAAAATGGCTCATACAACTTAATTAAAGTAAATATATTAATGTTTTGAGGTATATAGTAAAGATAAAACGTTGTGCCTGTAAACGTATAAATTCCGATCCTCACTCTGGCCTATGGAACGTTTACAACTCGATGTAAACACCTCGTTATAACGTCCCAGGGCCAGAGTTCGGATCGAAATTTGTACATCTACAGGAACATCGTTTTATTACTGAATATAATCGGGAAACGATCTGCCCACCCCAACTTCCCCAGCGGAAAAGACCTACACGAGTACCCTACATGTGGGGCTCTAATTCATATGCCCGGATAAAGTTGCCGAATGTGTGACTGATGTTCAAGTTTTTTTTTTAATTCATTCTCATTTTTATTAGACCTGGCACTGCCTCAATCCCGCCAAACCTTCCTGTTGTAATCAATCTTCTGGAGTACTTATATGAATAGTAAAATAGGAAAATACCTGGAGAAGAATTTATAAGAATCACTAGACTAGGTCCTAATACTATCAACAGGTAGATAAAGGGGTTTGGCACCCGCATCTTTGCCGCCTTTACCTTCAATGCTCTCTTCTCTGCCCCCCCCCCCCTACAGCTCCCCTACCCTCCCACCCCACCCACCCCGACCTTCTCTTGCCAATCATCAATCTAACCATAATCAGGTTCCTACATCAAAAACAGCTGCTCCGAAATTCAAATGAATTTCCCCATTGCATTGCCCTAAGCTACCAAACTTCAAATATATTTTGGACCAAGAATAGTATCCTTCAAAGTTTTTCAGAGAGGGAAATTATTCAATCAATTATCCTAAATATGACTAGGTGACCATTAGGACCTTTGGTATTTTAGTGAAGCTCCACCGATAACTAACCTACAACCCGTAACTACTGATCTAGGATAGAGTCTTACAACTGAAAATATGCCAAAGAGGTTTTGTGAAGAATAGGGGCAAGATAATTGAAAGAAAGATGCAAAAGGGAATAATATAGAAAGTAGAAATAGATGTCTAAAATTCCATCTTTTTCAGCCATTTTCCCAGAACCTTTCTCAAAAGGATTATGAAGGCGTTCCTCTTTTCTGAAAAGGCAATGTGAAAGATGACAATGTGCTTATCACTGTATAGGCATCCGCCCTATAGAGGCAGTTCCGAAACTCCCAAATGATCCCAGCAAACAATCCCCCTACTTCTTCAATCCTTTCCAATTTTTCCCTATGTTTCCATGCTGGCGATTATGACAGCACAGGGAATCTGTGTTGACGGGAGACCAGCTCACCGACACGCGGTGATTCACGCGGCACACCTTTTAGCACAATACATTGGTACCGCGTCCTGCAGCAGTAACGACCCAGTTTGTAAACACAGTACTGACACACAGAGTACCATTCTAACAGCTTCATAGGTTCATATCACGAAAATCAAGCATACCTACCTGCAGAGTGCTGAATACGCCGGATCCCAGCGGCGGCGTTCACACGAGAGCTGGTACCTGGCAGGTGGGGGACGCTGGCATGAGATGTGTCTCAGAACGAGGCTCGTTGACAACACGCCGGGCACCGACAGACAACCAGCCCGTTATGACCGGGGACCAGTTTAACGGCGACCACTAGCGCCACGTGGCGGGGCCGATCAGTAACAGAGTTTATGTCGTATTTTAACACGGTACCGATGTGGTTATCGACCGCCAGGTTGGTACAAAGCAAAGCTATTTTCAGGAATATCGTCCTTAACAGTGATTCGCTACGACTAGTCTAACAACTGCATTTTCTGATAATCTCAATCAAAATAAATATAAAAGATTGAGACAGTTTGCTGTAGAATCTGGAACCAGAGTTTAGAGACCAATATAGACATATCTTTTGGTTCCCATTGTTTGGACACAGACCTATTCCTTTCTGGGCTTGATGAGGAAACTGATTATCATTGATGTTCTCTACATAATAGTGATTGAGCGTCTCAGTGTTATATGTTGGCTGGTAATGCTATGAGGACCAACTCACGACGGAATGGTTCACCTTTTGATCCACAGAGGCAAGTGATTTGTGAGTCATATAATGCCATAAGCACATACCCGAATAGCTTTTAAGATGGGATGCAAGATCTAGGTAACGTATACATTTCATCGTACCGGCTTCATATATATGTGTTTTAAATTGTCTATGAAATGCAAAGATCGGCTGCTGGGAGAATGCCATGTTACCCTATGAGTATTGTATGCCCATATGAGAGTTAGAATACCCCCTGTGTCTCAAATAGGGTAAATATGTGTTTTAGGAAATGAGTCAAGGTGCTTTCCGAATGATTACGCTCGCTTATCTCCGCACTGTTGAGACCATAATAAAGCGGTGTTCCTGTACACGTAATTATCCGGATTCGAACACGTGACCCTAACGGCTTACAGCTCGTAGTTTACAGCGAGGTGTCTAGATTGAGCTGTAAACGAATGGGGTCACATGTGAGGTTCCAGAAAATTAAGTTTACAGGTATAACGTTTTATTTCCACCATATATACCTTAAAATCATAAAGATATTTAACGTATTTGATGTGTAAGCAATATTCTAACTACAATTTGGGCAATCAACACACATAGGGTAATGTCGCACTCTCCCAGCAGATCTATCGCGGCGTCTGTGCCTACTAATCTCTGCCTTAACCCAGTGAAATCAAAGAGAAATGAGGTTGCGGATTCAAAAAATGTTAACCGTCAAAAGTCATAAACTCAAACAACTCACATATCATAGGCTGGGAAATACTGAAATAGTTAAATGAGTTTCACAGCTAATCCAGCTGTTTCTTTTTCAGCTTTAAACTACTTTATGATGTGAATCCACAGTTGATTAGACTTTCCCTTTGTGTGGTCGCATGTGACATATTGACATAGAAAATCCCGAATCACACGAGGTGCCTACCCCTTTAGAAGGTGATCCCTAAGTCTATGCCTGATTTGACATCACAATAACAGAAATGAGTGTATACATATTATTTATAGAAAAAAAGATAGAACAGGGAAGAGGGAAGGCGGAGGTTTCCTCAGCCTCATCTGCATACCCCAAATTGGCGAATTTGATTGGCCGAGACGTCACATGACCCTCGGTCGACCTTTCTATCTGCTTCTGTGCATTCTCACGTTCAGCATATCATGCTGCCCAGCAGGCTCGGTTGTATGTGGCGCTATGTGTATTGATACACAGTTCCTATGGAGTTCAAACAGCGTTAACTCCGAAGCCGGGGCTCATCTCTTTCCCCAGCCCATGTCAAGGTTTGACAGGGAGGAAGCCTGTTGTGTTAATGGTTGAGGACAATTCCCTTGTTGAATCAGTGTCAACCTGGGGTGTCACTCCAACGTCCAGCGTCAGAGTATGTATGTAGCGAGGATTATTACCCTCTGAATTCGCTCATGGTTTCAACTGTTCTCCAGTCTCATCAGGCAAAGTGCGGTAGGTGTTCATCTGTGGTCTTCCCTACACCCCCCCCCCCCTCCCCTCCAAATAAAAGTTTGAATTTTTTTCTCGAACAAATTTAGTAGCTTTTACGTTTCCAACCACGGAGTTACACGCTGACTTCATTGCAGTGAAAAATATTCTACCTTCTATTTCTAAGTAGAACACAACATACTCCCCAAAGTGCTCAGAATTCAGGATATATGGGGGGGGGGGGGGAACTGGCATGTGGGGCGGATTTTGCCCCAAAAAGGCAAGCCGGTGCAGATATACAAGCAGGTCATAAAAAAGGTGCAGAATCTATGCTAGGAAGGTGGTAACATGACTGTCACAATCATGTGTCAGTTCTGGTTTTAGTGTTACCATGGTGATCGGCATCATTCATCTCCAACCTGATACTTAGTAACTCTATTTTTGCTTCTCCAGGGCCCGGTTTGTAAACAAGCAAATTCAAGCCAACCTTTTTGACTTGTGAACAGGGCCCTGGTTTCCGTGGTTCTAAGATTTCGCACCTAGGAATATGATTACCATTTACATTTAGAAAAGAGAAGTGATCATAACAATGTGTCGAAACATAAACTCTGGCCATAACGTTACCATGGTGATCCCTGACTCGGCCAAGCCGTGATTAACGTAATTCAACTCTGCTACATGGAACTTAGTGTACCTGTAAAGTTATTAGTAATAATAATTCAGTTTGCACTTTGACAAACGTCTGTATTCACATCCATTCATGTTTGTATACTCATTTTCTCAATGTTTCGGACCTGTCATTCTCTTTTCTGTTTTTTTATAGCGTTATATAGCGTTTGAAAATATTGAAAAGAAATTTGGTAGTAGATTTCCCTCTACAATATAGCCGTATTGATTGATAAGGTTACAAGCCACATGTTTAAAGGTTATAGACTAAATAAAATCCTGCCGTCTACTCTTCCTATCGATATAACTTGCAGACCGATAGTCAGTTCGGAACAACCAGGTTTTTAACGACGAAATGTTTACAGGTTCTGTTAATCTATATTATTCTATTGATGCAACGGAGTACAGGTAGAAATATGCAATGTGTCCACAGGGCATATTATCAAGAAACTTCAGGGAAATCGCGACTAAATTAGAATATTAGAAAATGTATACACTCGCTGAAATTCACTAAATCCAGGAAACTATATAACCCATAAAATTGGTGACCTGTTTCGCCTTTGCCAGTTCCTGGTAGAATCTGTGAAAAAATGTTCTATAATCACTTCATTTCACACCTAGATATTAATGAAATTTTATCCCATTGCTAATGCATATTTTGAAAAAAACAGAGGTACCACAGATGAGATATACATCTTATTGAATTACCTTTATACGGCAAGAGACAATGGAGAAATAACGAGGGTTGTATATAGAGAGATTTGCGTAAGGTTTTGACAGAGTGCATCATGGAATACAAATAGAGAAGTTGGAATATTTGAATTTACAACAAAATCAGCTTAAATTGTCTAAGCCTTACCTGAGTGATTGCTCACAACTTGTCAAAAACAATGGACAGTTTTCTAAGTGGGCAAAGATCACGTATGGCGTCCCACAAGGTGCAGTGTTAGGCCAATTCCTTTTTATATGATTTTTTCAACGATGTAGAGAAGGTGTGACGAATGTTTTCGTTCCGTTAACATTGTGGTAGATGTCACGGTTGAAAAGAAGATGTAGAGAAGGTGAGTACTAACTGTAATTTCCTTTTTCATGCAGATGATATAGTCTTGTACTATGCAGGAAAAACAAAGGAGGTTGTGGCAGAAAAGCTCCAACACGATCTGGATGGGGTCAAACAATGGGTTTACAGTAAAAATGTGAGACATGGCGTCAAATCTTTCATATACAACCACTGGCAAAAAATGACTTTCTGTGATAACAAAAATAAAGAAATTCAGCTGTCCGATATTTCCGACATTGCTTAACACATCAAGTATCCTAAGGATACCTGCAATTGGGTCAGACATCATGCATGGGTAGTGTTTTGTATATGTACGCAATATAGCTTGGAGGCATCGGGGCCCCATAAGGCCTATTTCCATTGGCCGACGTAACGGGCGTAGATTTTTTGAGTGACCCAGAGATTCTGTCGGTGGTGCCACTGACTGTGCGTCTATATAGACGGGTAGTAGATTTCACTCAGTGACCAAGCCTTAACTCAGTGGTGTCCCGTGGCTGGTGCTACATTGCATAAGCAGAAAAAGTCCTGGGTCATTTCACGAGCTTGGTCGTTTCCATTGACGTATTCTGGGTCAGCAGTGCCATGAATCCGTTGATAGTTCCTGACGTTAGATCGCCCAATGGAAATGGGCCTATAGAGGTTCACTGTCGATATGTATGACACCCTCTGTGCATATTACGGTGGCGCTTCTACGGGCACATTGCAATCTAATTCGCTGTCGTCATCTCACCAATATTCCAATATGCTCAATAGAATGGAGGAAGCACATAGTATTATTCAATATCAACATGGAGATCTGCTAACCTTGTTTTCACTGTAATATGCTGAATATGAACATTGGCACGCCAGAGAAGTTTGAATGTAAACATCCCAGCGATGACTTGAACTCTCTTTGTCGAGTGGGCCGCATAAACCAGACATTGGTTAAACTCACTTCAGCATGGGATGACTGAACACACAACTTACGTTGGGATGGTCATATAAGAAACGAATTCTTCAAACACGACACAGTGATCTGTCTGGACATTGCGTTGGGCTGTTATTCTCAACCCCCTTGTCAAACTTTCATGCCTAGGCTCACTCTAGATACGGGCTGAGTATTTTTATGGGACTCTATCTAGAAAACAATGTACATGGTATTGTCAATGAATAAATTGATAAGATGTCAATATAGTGAATAGGGTGATCGTATTTGAATTCTTTTGAGTACCTACACATTTTATCAGTGTGTGTGGGATGTACCTTAAAATAGGCCGCTGACAGTCTAAGGATAAGAGATGAAAGAACAGGATGCCCGTATCTCGGTTCATACTATTTTAGGTGCATATGCCCTCAAACGGTTTGGTGTAGCTCAGCTAATGCTTTGTATTTTAACTTCAATAACATTATCAATCTTTAACTATTGCGTTTCATATGACTGGCTTCGTTATCGTAAATTTCGATGATGTTTTCAATAATTTTTGTGCTAGACATAAAACAGTACTGAATTTGCCACTATCAAACTGAACTATTGGGTCCCTACTTTACAAAGAATAATTTTGTGGGAAGTGGATGTAGCCTCCATCTCACACTCAACCCTGGAAGAGGCGCGTTTATCACGAACATAACGCTATGACGTAGAGTAAACATATTGACGTTTTCCTGTCCAGGCCTGGATAAAAAAAAGATCGGTAAAAAGACACCATCAGCAGAGACAACTCGGCCACGTTCAATCAATGTCGTACACTATATCTCATACTCCGAACTGCGTGAGTTCCATAGAGCTTCCCCTTGATTTGTTAGCTCTTAGATGTTTTACCCAAGGAACTGAAAATGGTGAACAACAGTTAGATCTGGACTATGTACGTAGTCTTTCTTCCTCCTCACAGATCAACCTTCCAGTATAACTCACTTCGTACTATATATACTCGCCTCTGACTCTCCGTGCCTCTCATTTCGGTTTCGGTTTCCCAGTTACACTCTACTGCACTGTCTCTGATTCCGCCACACATTCCTCTCTCTCTCTCTCTCTCTCTCTCTCTCTCTCTCTCTCTCTCTCTCTCTCTCTCTCTCTCTCTCTCTCTCTCTCTTTCTCTCCCTTTGTTACTTTAAATCATTCTCCCTCCCTCTTTGTGTGCGTCTCACCGTGCCTCTATGTTCTTCATCCCATTCCTGTGCCTCTCCCTGTGTGTGTGTGTCTCTCTCTCATTCTCTCTTTCTCATCTCCCCCCACTCTCTCTCTCTCTCTCTCTCTCTCTCTCTCTCTCTCTCTCTCTCTCTCTCTCTCTCTCTCTCTCTCTCTCTACCTGAATATATGTGTTTATTTATATTTATGTATATTTAGTCTATCCATTGATCAATGTGCTCCTCTGTATGTGCCTTATCTATTTGCGCCCCCCCCCCCCCCTATGTTTTATCTCCCCCTATGCCAATGTGTCTAGCACTGCATCTGTATTTTGCATTCTGCGATTGCCTCTTAGCTGTTTGAAGTTAAATTAGTGTGATTAAGGAAACTTTCGTAATCAAGAGTCAATGAACTCAGCTAACTTCATTTTCAGAGGAGTAATTAGGTTTGACTGTCCCTTCCATGTGCTGTTCATCCACCTGCACCCATCCTTCGTTTTCGAAAATGTCAAAAATTAATCCTTTGTAAATAATAGATGTCGCTTTGTTTCTAGCACCTGTCATTAAAGATCAGATATTCATGGTTCTCACTACTTGAGTGCTAAGTTCGATTAGATGTACCCTACTTGCAAGTTAACCTTGGTCATTATCATTGGATTGCCCGTACAAGGGTACATTCACTGTGAAGAAACAGGTGGGGTTGCAGAGATTAATATATCGGACAAACAGTGTGTGTCATAGCACTGGTCAGGGTCACTCTCCAGCCATATACTCTGAGTAGCTCGCGTGTGTCACGGAAACCTGTCCTCTGTATGAAGAGCAGGTCAACGATCGTCGCTGTAAATATACCGAAGAGGACCTTGATGTTAATACGCCTTTGTAATAAAATCCCAACTCTGTCAGTCCTAGCAATGCCTGGAGGCATTCCCACGCAGGGGACGAGGAATGCCTCCAGGCATTGTTTATGTGTCATCATCACAATAATAAATAGATGTACACCATTTTTTCACAACAAATACAAAATACTATGTTCATCATTATACTCTGTGGGCATTTGATTAGTTACTATAGTAACTTGTATCTACAGGTTCCTAAGTGACAAACATACGACAAACAGACGCCATTGCGGTGATAGTCTCGTCCCCTTGGGGTTTATAATAGTACTATGCCTCGTCCTATAGTGCGCACGCTCCCCATTCAGGCTCGGACAGAAAGAGTTAATGGCGATGGGACTAAGGAGGTTTTTGATGCAAAGTTCTACGGTAAGCTGTGTGTTCAATGCTCTTTCCCTAGATTGGTTTCTCTACGTCTTACACTACTATCCGATCGTACTGCTTGGTTGTTTGCTTTGTAGGGCTTGTGTATGACTGTAAATTGGCCTGCGCATTATCAAAGGAAACACTTGAATTTCAGAATATCAAGTAAATTTTAGGGGTATACATCACTTTCAAATTGCAAAAAAAATAATCTTCTCTAAAAATTGTGTATGCCAAGATCCCTGGTGGAGGTTTTGGCATAGTAATTTTTTGTGAATTACTTGTTTTTATAGTCACACTCCAACAGTCACTCTAGCTGTTACCATGTATTGCAAATACATATCGATTTCAGTTACTTATGTCAAGCTCTCTCTGTGTTAGGTTACGTAGATTAATACAGCATAGGAAACAGCACACTAAAACACTCTTCATGCCGTCTGCGCAATTCCGTATGATCGAACTTTAATCAAAATCAGGGCCCTGTTCACAAAATCAAAATCGCGTCGGAAGGTCACCTTAAATCGGGGCAGTTGACCACGTCTCTGCGATTAGACACCGATAAAAACCCTATACAATGCATGGTGGATTGGCACGTCTGGACACATGTCTACGATTTTGCACCTTCCCGATATGTCTCCGATATTTGCTTTTTGTATCGGTGCCATATCGGTAGGTCTAAATATCTATCGTTTTAGGTGGACGTCAGGTATTTCCGACTGTTAATGCTTTTGATAAGTGATGGAGAGTGAATACCACGTGCCCATTATAGAGTGGTTGGACAGTGTAACCCTCTCCCGTGTGCAAAGCAAAGGCACGAGATCAGTATTTTTCCATTGCCCGCTGATTCTGTTTTTGCGTGATTTCTCATTGTTGAAATCTTTTTACTTGAAATTTCTTTATTGATATAGATGTTGCTTGCGATACATAGTTACTTCTGGGTTAATTCTCTGAAGTACATACCTACCCATCTTTGGGCCTGTAGCTAACATATTTGGTAAAAGTAAGATCCATCCAGAAATGAGTCACTGACATTGGTGTCATCATTACCCCTACCCTGGATAAAAGGAGAGAAGCAGGGGCTTGGGAACATAAAATTTTATTGAATTTTATATGGTAGTATAGGTAAAATTTTATGCCGACCTTATTGGACGACATATGAATATGATATTAATATGAGTAATAAGGTAAATGTAATTGACAAATAGAGTAACGGTCAATTATGATAAGAAAATATGATATACAATATAAATGTTAATTGTACGTGATACAATACATGATAAATTGTATATGGTAAATAAAAATGGCCTACGTGAGTAGGAATAGGATAAAAAGGGGCCTACGTGAGTAGGAAAAAGGAGTGAGGTTGAGGGTGGGTGGGACGAGAAAGACTGGAGTAGGTGTGTACTGCAGTACAGCTGGAGAAGAAGTGAGACCGGGACCGGTGGCGTGGCCGCGCTCGTGACTGCGCAGTACGTGTGAAAGCCGCTAGGGGGCAGGAGGGGCGCTCGTGTCGCGCGAGAGGGGGGAACACTAGGGGGAGCAATGACCACCCCTGACCAACGGCCATGGGTAACCCATTACCCCTACCCTGGATAAAAGGAGAGAAGCAGTGGCTTGGGAACATAAAATTTTATTGAATTTTATATGGTAGTATAGGTAAAATTTTATGCCGACCTTATTGGACGACATATGAATATGATATTAATATGAGTAATAAGGTAAATGTAATTGACAAATAGAGTAACGGTCAATTATGATAAGAAAATATGATATACAATATAAATGTTAATTGTACGTGATACAATACATGATAAATTGTATATGGTAAATAAAAATGCCAAAGAGCCATTAAAAGGAGAGGGTGGGAGGGAGTAATTAAGAGTTTTTGTTGAGTAGGGACTGTACCAATGCACGGTTGACTGAGTCGGCGTCATTGTTCGTTATGTACGTCCTATGGGCGTTAGACCTCCAGCCGCCATACCTTTGGATGGAGAGTTCTGGCATACCGGCCTGGTATGCCTGGGTAGCTGCGGCCTTGCGAAGTCCATGCAGCGTAAAGGTAGGCGGCTGGTGTGCCACTTGCAGAATGCCTTTCCACTCTTTAGTGAGGATCCTGGTCGTAACGGTCGCTCCCTGTACGTGCTGGAGGAACGGGTCCTCGGGGCTGGCCGTAGGGGACGCCACCAGCATCTGACGTATAGCACGTACCGGGCAGAACCGCGGATCGGGTGACTCCTGCAGCGTGACCGTTTTCTCCTCCCCCACGTGCTGCATGTTTTTGGCGGCTTTCACCCGGACGGTCACGTGTCGACGGCCGACCACCACATCCCGGCGCGATAGGTGTCGCGCCGCGTCGTACCTCGAGGCCGTCGGGGGCGCTACTTCGCTCTGCCTCAGAGCCGCGTAATAAATGATCAGGATAGCGGCCCGTAGAGCGAGGTGAATCGGGGAGCCCGTAAGGGCCGCGAGGACGGCCCGGATCACGGCCAACGGCACTGGTGGTTTCACGTTGGGCTGATAGGTCTTGTTTGGCCGCATCGCCTCGAGGGCCCGCCTGATCCGGAAGTCCTCCGTGGGTGCGACATCCCCTCCCGTCAGTCGCAGGTGCGACCGCACGTGTGAGAGGTGATTCGCGACCGTGGCCGGCGAGGGGGCGTGGTCCGCGACGTATTCGAGGTACGCCGTGGTAAAGCTCACCGTGGGCCTCTGTGGGTCGGCCCCCATCCGCCGGCAGAACGCGAGGTAGGTCGCGACGGCGCTCCGCTGGTTTGCGACCGTTCCGGGGGCACGTGCCTCTGATTGTCGAGCAGATGCCCTCGTCTGGAGACAGCGTAGCGCCGGATCTGCACGTGAGACGTAAAACAGGAATAAATGCCGCGTGGGTACATGGCATAATTTCAGTGAGGGAATGGAATTTGGTGAACGTGGCCGCTTTGTCAAATTCCCTCGAGGTCAGGTGAGCACGGCTGAGGGCATCCGCCACGGTGTTGAGTGCCCCCGGAACGTGCGTGTAGATGAAGTCGATCTGTAATTTTGCCTGGACCATCCAGGCTTGACGGGCACACTCCGCAAGGACTGAGTTCCTTGCCCGTCCGGATGTGAGTGCCTGGACGGTGCCCAGGTTATCACAGAAGACTTCTACCCGCGTGCCTCGATCCCGGTCGGTGAGGAACGTATTCATCGCGAATATGGTGTTAAGTGCCTCGAGCTCGGCGATACAGTCGACGGGGTCGCTGACAGGGCACACCTGCCCGGAGTACGAGTACTTCCCGTCTGTACCTCCGATGCCCGAGAGGCACGCATCGACGATGATACACTTGGTAGGCGGGCCGCGAGGTATGAGGGCGTGGCCGTTCCAGCCCTCAGCGAAGCGGAGGAACCATTGCAAGTCTTGCCGCATCTCGGCGTTGATATTCACGTAGAAGCCGGACATCCTCCGTAGGGCCTCGAGCAATTTACTCACGAACGGCCGGGCCGGCCGTATGCACTTCGACACGTGAAGTATTTTGCCGAGGACCGATTGGAGTTGGCGTTTCGTCAGTGATCGCTTAGCTGAAACCGCCCTCACATGCGCCCGTACGTCCAGCAGCCTGTCCTCGGGGATGGTGAGGGACATCTCCGGGGCATTGATGACAATGCCCAGCCACGTAACGACCGGCGCCGGGGTCTGTGCCTTCTCTCGTGCCTCCGGGAGCCCGAGTTCGTTGAATAGCTCACGGGCAATGTTAAAGTCGGCGGTCGCCTTGGCCCGGCTCGGGGACAGGATGATCAGGTCGTCCAGGTACATACATGCCTCGACCCACTTCTGGCCGAGGATACCCACGATGCAGTCTGCCACGCACTGCATGTGGTACGACGAGGCCCGGGCACCGAACGGCATGGCCGTATCACAGAAGTACCCGTCCTCCCATGCAAAGCATAACAACGGCCAGTCGAGGGGGTCGCACCTGAAGTTCTTATAGGCCCTGGCGATGTCGATGGTGGACATATAGCTACCGGGCCCGGAGGCCACCAGGCGGCCGACGAAGCTGTCGACGGTCGGGAGGCAGTGGTCGCGCTCCTGCCCGTAGACTGAGTTTCTGATGATATACCCATTTACACTTTGCTCCTTTGGCTACGTCATATCCGTAATGACACGTCGGTCGTTGGAGGCTCGTTTTTCGCGTGTCATTAACGGCGACACGTGGCACCAGGGTGAGAACGGGGGTTCCTGGAATGGTCCCAGTAGGTTACTGTGCCCGCGTTCCTTCTTAATGAACTCTCTGATGTGCTCTGGGTACCCCGTGGCGCTGGGGTGATTGGGTACCCCTCGGGTGTCGCTGGTCGGCCCGATGTACCCCAGAGGGAACCCGTAGCGCACGAAGTCCAGTAGCTCCCTCCTCTCCGGTGCCTCCCCGAGGTAACGTACCCAGGCCGGTACGTTGAGGTCGGATGGGAGCTCGATCCGTGCCCCCAGTGCGTTGGGCAGCCCGGTTTGCCGCACCTCCGAGTAGATGTATGCGTGTCCCGGCGGCCCGGGCCCGGCGAAGTCCGGCCAGTGGGCCCGCCTGTGGTCTGCGAACGCCCCGGGGTCCGTCCGGATGCCGGGGGAGGGGACACCGGTCTCACAGACCTCCCTTATGGCCGAGAAGTCTGGCGGAGCGGCTGTGTCCATTTCTCCCCGGGGCAATTGCCGAGGCAATTGCTCGCTGTACACGCTATCACTGATAATACTGGGAGTGGATTCAGTGGGCGTGTCGTAAGCGTCCTTTGTGTTCGCCACGTGTCCAGCAGGAGGTGTTGTTGACACGTGGGGTGTTGCGTAACCCCTGATGCACCCTTTGATCGTTGAGCCCCCCTTCCGCTGTGGTGCGGACGTACTGGGCGGGGAAGGGGAGCGACGCGCCTCGCTCACTCGCGGGGCGCGTCCGGTCCGTTTTTTTAACTCTGTTGTGGGAGCGCTTTGGTGTCGGCGGCGCGAACCGAGTGTCCGGCTTGGTGCGTCCGGTGTGGTGGGTGTGTCGGTGTGGGCAGAGTACTGTCGTACCCCACGCCGTACGATAGCTTGCGGTTACAGGCGTGGATGGAGTGTGTGCACATCCTGCCGACCGAGTCGCAGAAGGAGCACACATGTAACCACTTAATTCCCCGCTCCTGGTGGCCGTTGCGCTGGCGACACCCCCTCTCCGAGTTGTATGCCTGGCATGGCAGCTCGTGCCCTCCGGACTTCTCTCCTCCTTGACTTGAACCGTTCCCACCCGTAGGGGTCATGGCCAGACGAACCCGTTCATCCTGGATTCGTACATGATCCGACCAATAAATACGTCCTGCCTCCACCTGGTCAAAAATGAAGTTAGACCAACGGCGCACGCCGGCCCACGGCCGTGCCTGCGCGTCCACGGAGACCTGATGGAGGTGGCGATACATATCCTTACGGTCACACTCCTGGGAAGCACGGTCGTCCTCCATGAGAGCCAGGAAAGCACTGATGTACTCGAGGGGGCCCAGCGTACCCCTGACCTCGAGTTTCTGACTGAGGGTATATATGCCCTCACGGTCCACAAACATGAACGGCTTGGAAATTAAACGAGAGGTGGTCAAATCTGAGGCCAACTTACCAGCCGTTCTTTCATGTCGTAGGGCCTCACGGTCGAGCTCCCTTTGTAGAAAATCCTCCGGCACGTACTGCTCCCGCAGCTGCCTCGGTGGCGGTAGCCGTGCAGTCTGCTCGTTCGCCCATTCCCTGGTCCGGGCCTCCACGGCTGTCGGTTCCGTCGGCGGCCTCGACCTCGAAGCCCGGGACGAGGATCGTTGGCGAGACATTCTGTTGATGGCCTCCATCATGGTATCCATCTTGTTCTCCAGGGCGGTCATCCTCGAGGACTTAACGGTCGACCCGTTGTCGGAGACCGACGCCACGTGGTCCGTGCCCGTTTGTCTCGAGTCTGTGACCGTACCTTCTGTGTCCTTGGGATGGTCCAGCGACGGGATTACTGCGCGTATTCGGTGGACCCATGTTGATCTCTCCTCCTCACTCATGATGCGTGTTCCTCGTGATAGAATGGATGTGCCGGCCTGTACTCGTGGAGTATGAGGCAGCGAGCACGTGGCCAAAAAGACGAGAAAGACTGGAGTAGGTGTGTACTGCAGTACAGCTGGAGAAGAAGTGAGACTGGGACCGGTGGCGTGGCCGCGCTCGTGACTGCGCAGTACGTGTGAAAGCCGCTAGGGGGCAGGAGGGGCGCTCGTGTCGCGCGAGAGGGGGGAACACCAGGGGGAGCAATGACCACCCCTGACCAACGGCCATGGGTAACCAATAACGAAATCGTGCGACAAGGCATTTGACACAAATGGATTTTTGTCAGTACTGCAATGAACTGTTTTTTTTCTATCGCAATCACTTGCCCGTACAAGGAATGCTTAATACCACAGGAAATCAGTTGTGTTTATCTAAATGCACAAATAAGAAATCGTTGCTCCAGACGTGCATTCAAAAACGAATATAGATGAGAACAAATAAATGCCTTTTGAATACTTTTAGGAACAGCTCCATGTTTTCAATATCCAAGAGAATATCGTAGAATGGACGTTGAGATACCAAGATGCTGGTCGTGCTATTATTATCCTACTTCTCTATACAAAGAAAATACAGTCGGTACTTTGAATTAAGGAATGTTTATTGATCAATAGACCTGTGGCTGATAATAATACCTTGCAACACTTCTATATGGTTGCATTATGCTGTTTGGTCTATGCAATGCACAAAGCACATTAAAATGGCACATGGAACTCCTGTTGAAGGGCCTATAGTGGTGAAGCTGTCTCAGATACCTTGGCTATTTCATTGTTTTTTGCACCATCTAAGTATGAGCATCTCCAGCACTTGGGACAGTACTACTGCACAAAGGTGGAACACAGGGGGCCCCCACCAATCGTACCTGCAGATTTCAAGGAGCTGAACACCAGAGGAAACATTTGGTATATGCACTGCACCTTGGGCGTATATATACACCAACGAATCGGTGGTCTTATATTGGCAGTTTTTATTAACCCAGTTGGTTATCATTTGATTAATTACATATTATAAAACTATCATTCCTTTGATTTTGAAAAGTGTTCTTGTAGAGGTTACTTACAATATGCCATAGTTCTGTAAACTTCAGCCTAGCTTTTTTCCTATAGCACAATCTGTTATTGGATTGTATAGGGCCTCTGGAATTGGTTAAAGATTGGTGGGGAGTTGCTCTTGTGACAGGCCTCATGGCAGGTGGCCAAGTAGACAGCCACTATTTGTTATGGCAGCTTACCTGAGTTCCATCCAAGTGTGAAACAATCAGGTGTAAAGAGGGTACTGTATCTCTTTCAACATTATACCCTAAAGAAGAAGGGAAGGGGAAGTATTTCCCCATACTGCAAAGGCATCTCTCCAGGGTCCATGGGTATACGTAAATACGCTCAGCAGGGTGTGTAATGTGACATAGCTGAACTACAGCATATGGGCCTTGGGCACCCATTTTAGGGTGGGAAGGCAGGTTTATTTCTTTGGCCCCCATCAACAAGCGGGCTCTGAAGTTCCATTGGTTCTCGACCAGCCCTCAACTATTGTTATCCAAATTGGGAGTACAAGCCAGATGAATATTGTACAGTCAGATTTAATATAACAACTGGATGACTGGTGGGTAACCTGGATACTTACAGGATAGCTGCAGCAGTAGTGAACTCATGGACAACTATAGACATGACATACTTGCCTGGGAGTGGGCCAGGCCAGACATTCCTGGTGACCTTGTCCATGGCAGGGGGCAGAGGAGTAGGAATTGCAACTTCAGGCTTCATTGAAGGGGACCGTTGTATTGGACATGTTGACTGCATTGATCATAGTTAATTCACATAATATCATGATATGTTTCAACACAGAACAACCTCTAGTATACCACATTTGATTAAATGACATTTTATTGTTCATAAATTGAATCAATTACAGTTGTTACCAGCGTTTCAGCTTTATAAGCCTTCATCGGGGACCCTCTATTGGGGCAAGGAAGAAGTTAGCCTCAAGTCTGTTTTGTCCTCAGTATACATATCTGTCAGCTAGCATGCAGTCTACCTGTGTGTAAATTATAGCATATTGAAATATAGTGGAGATGTAATGTAATGAGACATACACCGCTCGAGTTCCAGCTCAATTATATCACGAAGCTTTCCCATTGCCTTTTCTGATGACAATTTTCTTCATTTTATTTATCTATATACTTTATTCTCGAATCTGCCTCATCTGTTCCTATCCCACAGAGGGAGACAGGTATTTGTATGTCGTATAGCCTAGCGATACATCAGGTAAAATCTGATATACAAAAAATTACGTTAATACAGCGATAAAAAATACTGAAATATTCCCAGATACCATTTTCAGTTGTAATGATCCCGGGATGAGTATATTTTTAGCTTCCTATGTCTGACATGATGTCATAAGCGAGTGTCGATACCACTGTCCAGTGAGACGGTACCTACTGTGTACACGTCATTAGCCTCGTTCTGGGTCTCAGTAGACGCGCCGGGGTCACATGACACGCTAACACTCGTGGGCTGCTCCGGAACGAGGCGGATGTCCATTGTGATGCTGTTATCTCGACTACTCCTCAGCTGAATGTGAAGCTCATGTCTGCATCAAAGAAGAACGGGTAATGGTCATACTCTTATATCTGTCTAATTTGTTTTCTTCAATTAGATGTAATATATTTCCGTGTTATTCTCTCACCACACTTCATTGACAATAGAATATATATAGGAAGGCAGAAGGATCGGATCAGATAGATTTACACCTATAAGGTATAACATAAAAGGACAAAAACGGAACCTGATATTTAGCTACATAGACACAAAGGTGCAGTATAATTCTAAAGCATTTCTTAACTTATATGTACAGATGTCATACATTTTATAAGTATAAACATGGACGCCAGGGTTTCCTTGGTTGCAACCCATAATGTATTCGAATGGCAATGTTGTTTTCTGTATAGTGAAAAAATCGTAAAAATAAATTAAAAAATTCTGCTTTGAATTTGCACTTTTCTAGTATTCAAAGTCACATGTCAATATCCCTGGAGGCATCTTCAGACCATAAATGACAATGCCTCTAACCATCTCCGGACCTTACATGGCAATACATCCAACCATCTTTAGGCCCTACATGGCAATGCCGCCAGCCATGTTCAGGCCCTACATAACAATGCCTAGAGCCATCTCCAGGCTCCTCATATGCCCAATGTTTACAACTATCTTCATGACTGAAAAGGTTAATATACGAACTCGATGATAAAAAAAGAGAGAAAAGTTACAATGCCGAACATATCCTTACTGTTGACAGGACGTTAGAAGGTCCTTAAAGAAGGCCATCTTGCTGGCTATGGGGCCGTTCTCCGGGTCCCCCTCCTCCCCCTCGCCGCCAACTGGAGTCTCCTGGTCCACGTTCGTCTCTCGCTGCAGGTTCTCTTGATGGTTACCATGGTAACTGTCACCCATAGAGCGACTATATTCGTTGTCAAGGATGCCATGTTCGATGATGTCACAACCACGGACTTCGTCTTCCGGTGAGAGACGTAGCCCCACTGTCAGATCAATCATCTGTGGTGGAGAGGGCAAGGTGATGAGTCTGCCCGATTAAGTTCAAAACTACAATACTGCTGGTCATTACCCTTTACCCTGAACACAAGAGAGGAGAGTCTAAGAGTGGGATAAATAAAATTTATTTTAATTTTATGAAACCAATTAGACGTGAGATATTTATACAATGGTAGAAATATCGTAATGGATAAGCATATCCATATTGGTAGATATGATATGATAAGAATATTCATATTGGTAAATATGATATGATAAGGTAGTACATATTGGTAAATATGATACAAAGATATACATATTGGTAAATATGATATATGATAAGAAGATACATATTGAAGAATACATATGGTAATTGACAGGTGTCAATTATGGTATAGGTATACGAGTATTATGAAGTAATACGTATATGTATTTGTATAATATGTTTAAAATAACCCAAAAATACCATGAAATGGTGAGTGGTGGGTGGGAAGAAAAAGTTTGTAAATCACTGGTGGATGGATTTGATAAGTGATTTGTTCACCTCAGTGGCATTCGCGTCCAGGATGTAGCTCCTGTGAGCGTTTGAGCGCCACCCCCCGTAACGTTGAATTGATAGTTCTGGCACCCCGGCCTGGAAGGCCTGGGTGGCGGCCGCCTTTCTCAGGCTGTGTAGGGTGTAGGTCTTTGGGGGGTGGCCGGCCTCGGTGATTAGTCTAGTCCAGTGTTTGGTTAACGACCGGGTCGTTATCGGCGTCCTGTCTTCGTTCATGAGGAACAGGTCCTGATCGGATCGCATGGGGACTGCCACGGTCATTTCCCTCACGGCCGTGATGGGGCACGTGGCCGGCTCCGGTGACGGTTGGAGGGCCACCCGTTTCTCCTCTCCAACACACTGGAGGTTTTTGGCAGCCTTGATCCGTACGAGCACGTGAGTTAACGTGACCGCCACGTCTCCACGTGAAAGGTGTCGTACCGGATCGAAGCCCCCCACCGTTGGCGGCGCGACCTCGCTCTGCCGGAGTGCGGCGTAGTACAGTATCAGGAAGGCCGCGCGCAGTGTCTGGTCGAGGGGCGTGGCCGTGAGGCCCGCGAGGACGTCTCTGAGCACCTCCATCGGGACCGGCGGCTTGATGTTCGGCTGATAGGTCTTGTCTCTCTTCATGGCGTCGAGGGCCCTCATGGCGTCGAGGGCCCTCTTCACCCTCGTATTCCAGGTAGGCCGTTACAAAACTCACGGACGGTGCCTGGGGGTCCGTCCCCATCCTCCGGCAGAACGCGAGGTATGTCGATACGGCGCTTCGCTGGTTTGCGACCGTGCCTGGGGCACGAGCCGCGGTTTGTCGCACAGATGCCCTCTGCTGGAGATAGCGTAGCGCCGGATCTGCATGAAAGCCGAAGAATAGGGACGAATTAAGCGTGATTACACGGTACCACATGGACAAGATTATGGAATGACATGTAATACGCCGCCGTTCGATAGTCTGTTGAGGAGAGGTGGGACCGACTGACTGGTCTGCGACCGAGTTCTGCACTCCCGGGACGTGATTGTACACCAGATCGACCTGTAGTTTCACTTGCACCATCCAGGCCTGCCGGGCACACTCGGCGAGGACTTTGTTTCGTGCCCGGCCCGACGTCAGTGCCTGGACAGTCCCCAGGTTGTCACAAAACACCTCGACCCGTGTGCCCCGTGTGACCGGTCGGTCAGGAAGGTATTTAGGTCATATATGGTGTTCAGTGCCTCTAACTCCGATATACAGTTGACAGGGTCGTCTAGCGGGCACACCTGTCCCGAGTAAGCGCGTCGGCCGTCGGTGCCCCCGACCCCATTATACACTTTGTGGACGGTCCCCGGGGATCAGGGCCTCGCGGGGCGGACGCATCGGGAGACGTGGAGTATCCACCCGAGGATGGACTGTAGTTGCCTCTTGGTCAGAGACCGCTTTCGGGCCACGGCCGCGACGTGCTGTCGGACCTCCTCTAGCTTGTCCTCGGGGATCGTAAGTGTCATCGATCTGTATCCCCAGCCATCGTACTGTCTGGCTGGGTGCCAGCGCTTTCTCGCGGGCCTCGGTGAGGCCTAGTTCCTTGAGTAGACTGCGAGCTGCGGCGAAGTCCGATGCCGCTTTCTCTTTGCTGGGGGAGAGAATTATGAGGTCGTCGAGGTACATGGCGGCCTCGACACCCCTCCCCAAGAATCTCCACTATGGTGTCGGCGACGCACTGCATACGATAGGACGACGCGCGGGCTCCAAACGGCATCGCCGTATCGCAGAAGTACCCGCCGTCCCAGGAGAAACACAGCAGCGGCCAGTGGAGGGGGTCGCAGCGGAAATTCTTGTACGCCCTCGAGATGTCGATGGTCGCCATGTAGCTCCCAGTGCCCGAGGCCACTAGGCGGGAGACGAAGCCGTCAACCGTAGGGAGACTGTGCTCACTCTCCTCGCCGTACACTGCGTTCTTCATTATGTACGCATTAACGCTCCGCTCCTTAGGGAAAGTCATATCAGTGATAACTCTCGGCGCTCGGGAATCCCGCTTCTCCCGCGACATCAGGGGAGAAACGTGGCACCACAGGCCGAACGGCGCCTCCGAGAACGGCCCGAGGAGGTTCGAGAACCCTAGCTCCTTTTTCACAAAGTCGCTCACCTCAACAGGGTAAGCAGTGGCGCTAGGGTGATTTGGTATGTCCCGAGTATCGCTGGCCGGCCCGAGGTAGCTGAGGGGAAAGCCGTACCGGATGAATCCGAGGAGCTTGGCCTTACCCTCCATTCCCGTCAGGTATGCCTCCCATGCCCGTAGATTCAGGTCGGTGGGGAGTGTAATCTTGGCACACATGGCGTTTGGAAGCCCGGACGCCCGAACGGCCCTGTAGATATGCCCGTGCGCCGCGGGCGCATCCTCATGGAGAGACGGCCATTCCGCACGGCGGTGCTGTAGGAGGGCCTCCGGATCTGTCCGGACTACGGGGGGAACAACTCCGGTGCGGCACACTTCCTTTAGTGTGTCGAAGTCCGGAGTGTTAGTCTGTTGTACTCGATGTGGCGCGGTAACACTAACACTCCTCACGTGCTGGGGGGCGATGCCCACCGGCGTGGCCGCTCGCCACGTGGTGCTTGTGTTATTGTTGTTGTCGAGTCCACGTGCGCTCCCCGTCACGTGGGGGCTGACATCACTGGTCCTGCCCCGCCCGGTGTGCGTGCTCCGTGGGGGCGCAGCCGTTCACCACCTGTGCCCACGTCCTGGCCCACGGTTTATTGGGGGGCGTTACGTAAGCATCCGGGGGTTCATCCTGTGTGATCTCACGTGCTGTGTATGTGGCGACCCCGGGCTCGGGCGTGCGTGCACGTGAGTATCCTGTTTGGGGGTGCACTCCGATCACTCGCGGGGCGCACCGTAACCGTTTTTTGCAGGTGCTGGCGGTGCGTGTTGGTGTACCACTTCCTGCCTCGGGTCTACCGCCCACAGCGTATGTCCGGCCTGGGGGGTGTATCCGGCTGGTCCGGCCCGGCGGGATGCAGCAGGAGGAGCCGGCTGTGCGTCGTACCCCATCGTGTACCCTAGCTTGCGTTTACACGCGTGGAGCGAATGCCCGCACTGCTTCCCAACGGAATCGCAGTACGAGCAGATGTGCAACCATTTTACCGGCCCGTCCTCGTGGCTGCCCCGGTGGCGGCACCCCCGGTCCGAGTTATACTGCCGGCATAGCAGATCCTTTGAGCCTCCTTTCCCCGCGTCCGGTCTAGACTGGGTGGTCCCGGTCGTCATGGCCAGTCGCACTCGTTCTTCTTGAATCAGGCTATAATCGCTCCACGCCCGTCTCGACCTGGTCGAACACGTACTGCGACCACCTACGCATCCCAGCCCACGGGCGGGACTGTGCGTCGACCGAGACTTGGTGGAGATGTTTAAACATGTGGTCCCGGTCCCCCGGGGCCACGGTGAGGTGGCCGCTTAAGAGCCCGATGAAGGCGCTGACGTACTCCATCGGTCCCAAACTCCCTCTCAACTCCAACTTCTGAGAAAGAGTGTACACTCCCTCTCGGTCTAGGAACATGTACGGCTTTGATGTAAGGTGAGCAATATTGAGATCTGAATAAAGCTTACCGGCCGTACGGTCGTGGCGTATCGTCTCCCGGTCCAGTTCTCGTTGTATGTTCTCTGAGGTGTCTCGGCTCCGGGAGTACCCGGGAGGCCTGGTCCTCGGCCTAGTCCTCCGTCCTCCGTGCGGCCGCCGACCGTGCCGAGGGCGCCCTGGAACCTCGGTCCTGGGACCGCGCCCTGGTGAGTTCAGCTACGGCTTTCACCACGCCATTGATGTCAGCTCTCATCTGCGCGAGGCTCGCGTCTACGGCCGTCGCCCTCGTGGACCTCACGCTTCCCGCCTAGGATACGGATTCCACCTGGTCCTCTCTGGCCCTCACGGTCGAGTCGGAGACCTGGTCCCCCTCCTGTGCTTACGAGGGGCCCGGCGTCGCCCATGTCTTCGGCATTTTCCTCACTCTGTCTGTCCGTTCGAATAACCCGTAGTTGTCCTTGTACGGCTCGGTCCGATACTCGTGGAGTATACGGGACGACGAGCGATGAAGGCCAAAAAAGGAGAAATTGTAGAGTACGTCCGTACGTGGTGAAGAAAAGCAGGAGAATGGGAAGAGGCAAGTGTAGTGGCATACCACGTGACCGCGTAGTTCACGTGGGTTGCACGAGAGGGCAGACCCTACGGCCATGGGCTACCAATATGTGCTCTGCTTTTTTTGCTTTTTTTTCAATTTAACAAATATTTTGTATTCATCCTGTGAGGGCATTCAGAGTAGAGGTCTTTCTATCTAGAACTAAGAGTTGCTAGCCCTATTAAAGCCACTTTCCACTAGCCGACTATTCGCCACTGATCTTCACTAGGGAACCACAGACGCCAAATCGGTGGATAGAGATATACATGCAGGGAAGTGTTCACCGATTGATTGTGTATAGATTATGCAATAAGGCCGACTGACTTAGTCAACGACCGACAGAACCAAAGGGGTTTGAAATCGTCAATGACGGTCATGTGTATGGGACTGTCGGTTTGCACCTGTTAAATGCAGCAGAAACAATGCATACACAGTACTCTTACCGATTTCTAGATACCGACGTGCAGTCGTTAACCACCACCAACCGACTCATAGGGGAGCTCAATGAATCATTGCCATTTTCGCCAGCCAGTGGAAAATGACTTTTAAATACCAGGACACGCAACAGGAGATGGGAGAACAAGATACAATTACACGGCAGAAATATTGATAAAAATTACTATTTGAAGAGCTCTCACTGGTTTCGACTGAAAAATGTAATTAGAAATATGATAAAGCAAGAGGCAAATATAAATCAACATTCATAATCTCTAGTGTGTAGAGCTGTTCAGCCATTGTTTTCATTTCACATGTATCAATCACCATACATTATCGTATTGTATTGCGAGGTTATTTACCTGAATAATACATTTGATTAGGTTTAGGCCATTTTATAAACTTTCGTTATAACCCTGGCTTTCCTTTTCAATGTTTTATAGTATCATTCAGTAGTAACCCCAGGGTCATGTTTTAGGAAACCAGAATTTTCCACTGGGCTGCTTATTAGTATTTTCCAATCTTTGTTTAATTGTAAACAAAATGCTGGTATTGAAAGCATCATCTCCCAATTATCCTGGCCACCTGTTGTATGTTTAATACAGCAGTAGATAAAGATGATGAAAATTCAAAGGTCAAGATTGACGGAAATTGTAAGATTAATATCATATAATGATATTTTCATTTCCTTCTGCGTCCACCCTATAAATATAACAGGCCTAGGGTGTATCGATACGTGATGCGAACAGAGCTTGTGCATACTTGTCAGGGCGAAATATCTGAGGCAGACATCTTCCAGCCTACCTTGAGAAGAAGGTATGACGTCACTACAGTCCAAACAAACATGGACGCCGCCGCCAACGTCTGCACGCCCAGTAAATACCAACTTCCGGTCTTGAAAAGCCCACCGAGGTTGGAGAGATGGCTGTGTTTCTCCTCTATAAACAGCCCTAATGTAGAAAAACGACAAGATATTCGAACATGGGACGGCAGGGTGAAATCTGCGAGTTTACCTGTCCTCAACGTCAGGTTACACTAATATTGTCTTTAAATACTCTGGAGGAATATGTGTGGTATTTTCTTACATAATGTCGAGAATCGCTGTTGGATTTTTGTATAAATCTCCTGAATTATGGATTTTAGATCATGTGCAAATTAAGTATATCGGACATTTTTGCTGCAAATAAAACATACAGTGCACTTATGAATAATATTTACTGGTTTCAGATACAAGTGGTTGTATGCTCCCCGGAGTTCACACGTAGTTATTATTCAAGTGCAAGCGGGTATATTGCGCAGAGGCAACTCTGAGGAGTATACAGCTGCTTTTATCTGAAACCAGCCCATTTTATATATATTACCCACCTTATAGGGTACTGATTTCATTTTATTTAGGTACGGACTATGTCGTATGGAAATAGTTGTTTAAAAGAAACCTCGTATTCTTGAATTGAGTGTAATGCAACCTCTTATTTCAACACAGACATAGTACTTAATCGATATTTCGCGGTTGCTGTTTAGAGCAAGAGGGTAGAAAAAACCTGGCCTTGGCTCCCATGATTCCAGACATATGATCTTACTATACTCCAACCAATTATATATAGCGGTTTATATAAATGTATAAGGAGAATAGTAGTTGTTTGGGTTGATATATTCATAGTTTAAATCTATTCATATCATTAACTACTATAATTAATAGTAGTTAATAGTAGGTAAATATAATCATCAAAAATGATAAACATATAAAAAATCAGGCAGAAAATTGTATCAAGATAAGAAGATTATATGATAAGAAAATAGGTGTGGGTGGATGGGAAAATGGTATAATGGTATAAAGACATGTAGTTTGTGATTGTGAATCGACGAAGACGGAAATTTCATTCGATATAAAAAGAAAGGAAATTTTAGTATGCATTGGGAAATACAGGTGGGGTGCATGTTGAGGATTTTTTTGTATAGGAGAAAGAGATAGCCTTTTTTTTAAACCGCCCGACTGAATGAACATAACAGCTATGACCACAGATTGAACGATGGGAAGTGCTGTATTCACCAATGCTATGTATAAGTTAGTACTTCCCGCACTCCTTAAACCCAGAAAACATCTACGGGGCTTTAGGCAGTTCCCATCTCAATGTAAATATAGTTTGAATAACACCAGATTCAGAACCTTACTCTCCTCTACAATAAATCGTTACGCTTTGTTATAATTATGGTGTCATTCCTCATCTGAATTATCACGTTTCATATAAATGTAAACATATCACCCCTTATCTAACTTGCATCTAGATCTTCGTTTATTATGTTTAAACTTTGTGGGGGGTTTCAAATGTGGTATATTTTTCATAAAGGATGAGAAGATAAGGACTTACCAACAGACAGCAAACCCCAGATCCCATTGATAAGATGTACGGGGATGACTCCGACCGGGTCATCTATATTTAGAGCAGCAGTAGCGCCTTCGGCGGCGACAGCAAGAACAGCAGCTATGGTTCCTATTAGTAGTGATTCCCATGGTCGGCAGATGGTGCATATACCTGAGGTCAATTACAGACGAGATGAAGATCAATTGCTGGTGAAATAAAAACTGATTACAGGGGTGATAAAGTATGATACTTAGATTATAGACAGATGCATGCATGTTGAACAAAGGAAAACTAGTTTTCGTAAGTTGGATGTACCAAGCATAATAATGTCGTTTTAGAATCCCATTGGGAATTTTACAGATGACGCAGCAATGGGCAAAATACTGAAAATCATGTTGATATATTCTTACCTGTTATAGCAACCAGAGAACCAAGAATCCCGTTGACAATCTTACTGATGTCGTAGCGGCTGCCGTGAGTCTTTAGACTTATCAATATACTGCAATCAAAATGTATACCATCATCTATTTCTAGGTGGAATTAAAAACTTTTATATGAGTAGTACTCGCATCATATCATATTAGTGGAAGGAAAGATTGGCATATAATCACCTCGTACTATACTTCAAGATTATTCACTATTGATTTGGATTAACGGACCTTCTCTTTTAAAAAAAAAAATATATATATGCTAAATATTTTCATTGTTGCGGTTCCTATGGCATTCCCCTAATGCAAAGGTCACCCAGCGGGTACAGCATAATATAAACAGAGTAACAATATTTAATAGAAAGTATTCCTTATACACAGAGACCTTGTACGATATATATACAGGGCTCCTGTAGAGCAATATAAATGGCCCTCAATTATTAGAATTTTCAGGATTACCACAGGGCACCACTTGTGTGGCTTACAACACCTACCTAAGAATCACTGCGCTTATTCCCCCAGACATGGATGAGATGATAGTGTTAACCGCCGCCCTGTGGAAATAGAAAGAAAATTACACGATAATTTTCAATAATTCAGTTATACTTAGTTATTCTGTAACGTTTAAATCTTTAAATTTCAAGAAACGGCATTCTTGCCATTCATTTTATTTTTATGAAAAGTATTTTGTAGATAAATCTTCACTCCTCGTCAGTATAATAGTATGCTGGTCCCATTTTCGGTACTATTAGGCCCGGCGTCCACCTACTACGATATGGCACCGATATGGTCTACGATGCACCTAAAAAAAATCAAAATCGCGTCGGAAGATTACCTGATAACGGAACAGTTGACCACATTTCTGCGATTAGACACCGATAAAAAACCCGTACAACGCATGGTGGATTGGCTTGTCTAGACATATGTCTACGATTTTGCACCTTCCCGATATGGCACCGATTTTGACATTTTGTATCGGTGCCATATCGGGAGGTATACGATTCTATCGTAGTAGGTGGACGCCGGGCCTTAACGGTATTTATCGATATATGAATGTTACTACAATCTTTATCATAAGGCCTGGTACCAACCAATTCCCCACGCAGAATTCTGACCGCACGATGCACTCCGACGCACATTTAATTCAATGCAATTATGCGTCATAGAGGCTCGTCGGTGTACATGGGAAGTCCGGTGTGATCATCCCTTAATTTCATAGTATGGTCTCTATTATGCACATTTTGTGGCCTGCATTTAAAAGCTGTTGCGCATTAACTATTTTATTGATGATGCATTAACAGGCTGGATATCTAGTATAAACCAAACGAGAGTCAGCCTTGTCAATGTATATGCCACGATTGACAGGTAGTGAGTAGCAAACCTGACCAGAGTGGTATAAACATTGGCAAGTCTAACTCGAGTTCGGTTTCGTATTTATTCTACACCATCTGACAGATATACAGAGACAATTTTGTAATTCTCCATGATAGTATAATGTTGACACTCATCGGAGGATGGCTACATTTATCAATGCTGCCGGATCTACTTTCGTTATCTCGTCCCTGATTAGTCCGTTTTGTTATTCACTTCGGTGCATAAATAACACTTTATTCAACGCTCTGTCAAATATATTAAGTCAATGCTAAACATATAGCGTGTTTTATTAGGGGTAGGATAAACCATCATACAACGGTGGGACTGTCCAGATGTGAGGTCGATTTTCTCTATTCCACCTTATCAATGCATGTACGCTCATTTGAGTAGCTCAGGCATAACTTTGATGGAGTGTAAGTCAAACAGAGATCGGCCCTGAGTTTCCCCACCATGACACACAAGGTGTCTGTTGTCGGCTGTTATCAACCCGGACAAGAAGTATTGAACCACCCTGTCAAGGGGTCATCAATGCCTCTACAAGCATCGTCAGAAAACAGACCCAACTCTTGAGTTTGGCTTCTCTAGGGTTTGGGCTCATCCGAGTTCTAGAGGCAACTAGGGTTTGTGACTCATTCAGAATGAGCCATGGTTGGGGGTTTGTCGTGCTGTATTAAGAAAGAAATTGATGAGTGTTTGGTCTGTGTCCTCGGTCGCCATCGAACAGCAATATGGACGAGGCGATAGCTGAATGAATATTCTGAAGCACTCCGAACGAGATGGCGAACAGGGACTCAGACCAAGCACGAATATGTTTCTAATTTTATCTTAGCCTGGAAATATTTATGTCTTTATCACCCGTTGAGAACGAGTTACCGTTCTCGCAAGACCGTTGAGAACGAGTTCGTAATGCTAAGCATATGGACGTTTATACCAGGCTAAGATAAACCCTGGCAACATTCTCAGTCATGACAATAACAATTTGGAATACGTTACTCAAACTGCAGACACAAACAGGTTATTCTAACTAATGTAGCATCTAGAATAATTGAAACATTACCCTCGGTATCCGTATGGCATCGTTTAATTATATTGCTATTTATTTAGTTCGGGTATGCATACCTATTTAGCTGTTGAATGTGATCGATTAATCTACCAAATAATATGGAGAAACCAAACAAGAGTTAGTCATGTTGTTGTTTATTGCACGACGGCAAGATCGCGGATTATTGCGCGAGGCGAAGCCGAGAGCAGTAATACATGATCTTGCTGGAGTGCATTGAACAATAACACGACTAACTCAAGTTTGGTTTAGAATTTATCCTACCTAATTACTTCTACATTAACAAATAACGTCATTTGTCAAGAGTATCCCGAGCGATATTTTTCTGAACTCCAGACCGAATACAGTGACCCAATGTTAAGCCTATGGAGTTTTTTATTAGGGGTAGGATAACCTCTATGGGTATTACCTATAGGTTCTGTGAACTTTCTAGTAGTGTGTGTTGTGGCTCCATCAGTGTGCATATGCTAACTGTTTCATGGCTACCTCAAATAGGGCATGAATAGTTAAATTTCCATTTCCTTCGTTAGGGTCCCCCGTTTATAAGCCATAAAACATAATTGCCTCTGTCACGAATTGATCTATGCGCGTGAGAATACGCCCTGACAGGATCCATGATGAGCTTCGTATACTCTCGTACCAGCAGTATTATGGCACCATAGTAGAATGCTTATGTTCATGGTTCTTGATTTGTTTGATTTATACTCAGCAAAAAGAGTAACGCCCCCATGGCGTAAGTGGGGGATATGGTGAGAGAAAAGGAACTTGACATACCGACAGGATATAGCCATCTCTTCATTTCATCATTGATGATCTAATTTCAATATAATGCTGCTTAATGAAATAATTGATATACAGTAGAAACTCACTTAAGGGGACTCTTCGTTCAGAGAAAACTGTCCGCTTATGCGGGTGTACCCCTTATACGGGGTGAAATCTAATAGATGGAACTGTTCAGAGCAAGGTGACCCCTTACATGGGATATCGCTTTACACGTGGTGTACCTTAAGTGACACCTGCCTCCCCTCTCACACACCAACACACTAAAGTGCTGATTCTACCAGACGAAGATTTCCGCGGAATGTTTCTGGGGCCCGTTGAATAATCTGCGTTTGTATATGAAGACCCTTTTCTGTACGACAAGGAGACCCACGGACCATGTGGCTCAACTTTATTCAACTCTTATATAATACCTTGTGGACGGCTAAGATTTCTTGGCGAATGAATATAAATACTATCAAACGATAACCCTTGTAGGAGGTACAGAAAAGGGTCTTCATTTACGATCATAGATCATTGAATGGGCCCACTGGTCTCTTTGGAATATATCGAAGAATATCATATAATATATTTAGATGGTGATCGCATTAGCGCCTCAAAATATCAGAAAATACTTTGGCGCTTCCCCCGCTAGATATGGTCATCCGATTTTTTTCCAATGTTTTTTAGATCATCCCCGATCTCCATTTCGGCTGCGTTTGGCATAGACCGGTTGCTCGGAGTAATCCACGCTTAAATGCTTATAACACCACACTGGTTGGTGTACTTCCTTCAGATCCGTGAGTTAGGGACTCATCTATTTAGAGACTTTGTTATATTACGATAGGAATCTGTCATGTTTATGAAACGGTTCAATATATCATTTTATCATAGTACATATTCCTGATTCAAGCAGGGAATGGATTCTATTTTCATGATCCATCATTTCGTTGTGCTTATCAGTCAGATTATCATTCAGTAACACGTCATAGATAAATCATTCTTGAACGGCCATGCAATATTTCATATAAAATATAGGAAGCAGAATACATACCGCACAGCGAGCTTCCATTGCGCATCGGTCGACACGACGAATATACTGCCAGAGTTAAACCGAAGCCACGCCCACCTGAATGATGCAATATTCATTCATACAAACACATTGATGAATAGAATGAAGATTGATATTTGATAGGAACTAAAATGGACAAATTGTTTTAGCGTTATTGTGGTTGGATTGGCTGAATAATATTTAAATATTTATAAGAATCGATAAGTTCCATTCATATAATGGACGATGGTTCAAAACATTTTATTTGGGGTAGGAATTTTACGAACGCCAATTTCACGGTCATTGTTGTATACCTAGTCCAGATTTAGTGTCGTATTCTGTTTGGTATATAGTAAAGTAGTTCTGTTTTCTATGGTAGGGCTACCTCGACTGAGAGGCATCAGGCTCCATATTAGGCAGTGAGAACTCTAAAAAAAACTGTCGCTTCTTTTGAGGCTAGAGGTGGGCTCTATAGCGAGCAAGACCCTAACAGATTTGAGATATCGCTCCAGCCTATTGTGAGCATTATATAAACATATGCATGTATATGATCATATATCATTGTGTAGATTTCTAAAGAACAGGCAATATGATGAGTAAATTTAGTTTAGGTTAAGGGAAAAGGAGAAAATATCAGGTATGTGTCCAGCAAAATACTTATAGAGGCATCATATACCCAAACTTACCACAACATGAGCATTCCCAGGATGGTTTTCAGGGGGGAAGGAATCGGTGGATCACTTCCACTGCCTTTGAAGTGAGCACGAGGCCCTAACATCAGTGTGGCCACCAGACCAGTGGCGCCCCCTATGAGGTGCACAGGGCCACATCCGGCAGCATCCTGTGAACCTAGTGTGTAGAGGAAGCCACCATTAGCCCAGATCCAGTGAGCAGGGATGGAGTAGATGAGTGTGTTCAGCATGGAGAAAATAATGTAGGCATGTAGCCGAGTCCGTTCAGCCATTGCCCCTGACACAATTGTTGTTGAGGTTGTCGCGAAGGACAGTTGGAAGATGAATACAGCATATACATAGCCCATGTTCTCATCCTTTGCATCAACAAAAAAACACCCAATGCCAACGAAGGGGTTGGTGCCCGTTTCGCCACCAAAGCTGAGGCCGAAGCCAACAGCCCAGTATGTAATGCCACCGAAGACTACGTCCAATGCATTCTTCACCATGATGTTCACCTCGTTCTTTGAATTCACACATCCAGACTCGAGTAATCCAAACCCTGTTTCAAATAAAAGAGAAAGGTTTTTGTGATATGAGAAGTCTCCTGATAACCCACAAAGATAAGATTATTGTGCATACTTTATTGCAGATCCAGTTCAAAGTTTACTATCCTTAGCTTTGGCTATTATGGCAACACCTGAATTAAAGAATGATTTAGTTCATTTAGACCACTACTTTTATCAGTTTTGAATAGGATACCAGAATATTTGTGACTATATTCTCAATAAGTGTATGCTCCATTTCATATATTTTTCCATTCGGATGAGTACTTAATGTGATTCAAGGTAAACCTTTATTATCATATTCACGCCTAATGCACGAGAGCATTCGTAAAGGACCATACAACTAGAAAGTTTCTAGGACTATCAATTAGTGATAATTCCATTGAGGTATAAAATGGAACACATATATGGTAAGAATTAACTGACCACTGCATATCATTCCGAAAGGGTGTCGGAGGCATAAGTGTTTATTTTTCATTCAATGATTAGATCATTCAAAGGGCCATTAAAGATAGTTATATTTTATTCTACAGCGATCAATAAGCATTGTTTACACACCATCATGAATTTGATTTACGCCATTGAGCAGTATGGTTTTCTATTAATATTAATATAAGCATATATGACCTTTGTCGCATATACAATAAGGTGAGGATCACTCACAATATGAATCATGGAGGTGAGAGGTGCCGCATTAATTCCTTTGTGATGCGCGTATCGGAGAAGTGTCGAGAACCCCCATCATGTTTCATGTTTGTGTGTTTTTCATGGACGATGGTCTCAAATTATTGCTTACTTAATTGAACCTTCACAGCTAAATACACAAAACAATGTCCCCATAGAAACACATCAATTCACACCAGGTTTTTGGTATTAGTTTTCCTAAGACTTGTTTTCACACCTACTAAAGTTAGATTGCAGAACGTGATGTCTAGGGTGCGTCAGGGCGATAGCTTGCCATTACAAACAGCAAAATCAGTTTGTATTGAAGCTCTGCTTGCATTCGTATTTACATCGCCAATTTAAGGGTGTTCAAACTTTTTTGCTCGAGTTGAAGACATTTTTTAAAAGGCAATTAGTTCAAATAAATCATAATCTGAAAGCCCGATGGGATCCTAGGAAAATTAATCTATTTTCAGTGTGCACAAAAATGCACTGATCATAGTCGGGACAGACATGGCGCTGGCCTTTTTCAATTTAAATTCCAGCCTACATTTTCAACAAATGGCAGTTTTATCGAATCAGCGTCATTTGAGTTTCCGACAGACTTATGTACATAACTTTATTAGGAGGAAAGAACCCAAATCATTCGTTTTCCTGCGTACACTGCTAACCCCAATAGTTTCCATGTAGACTGGAAATTTACTGCTTTAAATGCCAGAACCCACTGAGCTACCGACACACTACGTCAAGCATTCCGACACACGACCACAACAAATTGTCAATCCTTCAACATGGATACAATGCGGGAATTTACATCGCCAATTTACTGGATCTTCAAACTTGTCCGACACACTACTACATAGAATTTGTCAACCTTCCGACACTGCTATGATGCATGAGTTTTGATTTGCAGCCGTGTCGTAGCTATGTCGGAGTGTGCTGGAAACATTAGATGCCCGGTCTTAATGATCATTTCGGTATACTACTACCAAGATTTCCTGCATCAGATAGTTGTTTCCATGTACTACTAGCAAGGACTGTCTATGTAACCAACACAATCGTCGCCATCTTAATGATATTAGAACAAGACTTGAAACTTTAAAAAGTGGTTATTTCTAATATAGACTACCTGGGAGCGTTTTGAACTTTGGATTTAATAGGAAAAAAAGGAATTTGCAGATTAATTCCTGCGCCCCAAATTCTGAAATTTAGACAGCTCGCTATGTTCGATAGTTGCGCTTAGTCACAAAGGCTTCTGATTGATTAATTTCCTAATTGTAAATTGTAGAAAATTATTGCATTGGGGATATGTTCTGGTAATGCGCACAGAAGAGGGTTACACACTCCTGCCCACTCTCCAGTCCATCACGTGGCCTTTACTCTCCATCACTTCTTCCACTGAACTAACGGACAGAACACATTTCGACCCACCCACCCTACAAACAATTATTACTCAACTCCTTCCTCTAAAGCCACTCGTAGGGCGTCTTCATTCAGTGATCCACGGACAATGGACTACTTCCCCAAATACCGGTCGTAATCTATTTCTACAATATTCTCAATAAATCTAAAATACTGTCCACCTTCTCTCCGTGTTAGTAATTATGTATCAAGCTTTATCTTTCATTACAACGTCTACATCCCTGCCGTCCAACACAAGGCTACTGTGTTTGAGGCTACCATATACCTTTACACGTGTCCATCACTTACTTACCGCTGTTCCCTATTCATAAGTATTGTGTATGTCAATGTGTAAGATATCATAAATCGGTGGTAATACATCATACAAGACAATAGAAGGGATTGACGTTATACATGGAACACCAATCCCAATCTCCACTTGTATGATGCTCGATCATAGTAAGATTGTTCTATGTAATTATCAATCACTGCATGTCATGGGTATATTTATATGTCTCTCTATATATATTAGTGTTCTGGCAGAGCATCAAGGTAAAAAGGATTAAGTGATGTCTAAGGAAACCGTTAGTGATACAGTTAAGAGAAAATAAATCTACTATAACAGGGGGTATCCACTGCATTCCCGATACACTATGAATGTTCATGGCAATGGACAACACATCTCGGAAGCACCTAACGATAAACCCCGACACACTACAATTCACTCCCGATTCACCACAATTGAATACTCGATTTGTAGGCTGTTCGATCATATTATGACATTTTGGAATTAGATAAAACACATTTGTGTAATCTTATCTGGTTGAATCATGAGTTGATTCGGTACCGTAGTGTATCGGTAGGTTTAGCGTAGTGTATCGGCGGCAGTGGGTACCGGGCCTAAATCAGTTGCATAGTCAAGTATGAACAGGATATACTCATGGTAACCATGGTAATTGTAACTAGGGTACGCACCTGTCTGCATGGTGAATATGATTACTGAGGAGGTTAGGATCCAAGCTGCGTCTTTTCCAGTGATTAGATCTTTCACATCTAAGGAGCTGTTCCTGTCATCGAGGTCAGTCCGCACTGGCATCAGTGACAGGTTTCTACAGGTGAACATAGCGCCGGTCACCATTTTATCATTGTCCGGTTATCATTTAGCCTTAAAGCCACTTTCCACTGGCCGACGAAATCGGCACAGATAAATTGAGCTCATCTAAAAGTCAGTTAGTGGTGGTCAACGAATGCACGTCAATATCTAAAGATCTGTGAGGGTATTTTATAAGCCTTGCTTCCGCCAGATTTAATAGGTCCATATAGGCAGAACTGTCCTCCAAACACAATGAACAGCCAACAATTTCTAACCCCTTTGATTCTGTCAGTTGTTGGTCAAGTCAGTCGGCGGTGGCTTTATTGCACAATCTATGCACAATTAATCAATGGATACTCCTCTGCATGTCTATTTCCATTCACCAATCTGGTGTTGGTGGTTCCCGACTGCAGATCGGTGACGAATAGTCAGCCAGTGGAAAATGGCTTATAGTGTAGCCATGGCTCCCATTTAGTGCTGGTCTGTATCACATCATGATGAGAATATCGTGTATTCATACTGCTTCCACTGGAATACGTCACACCCGTCAGTGTTCCACCAGGGTCGTACTACTTTCTTCACATTGCGTTTGTCAGGTTCGAACAGGAAACCATAGCGTAGACCTGCATGATATAATAGTCAGATTGACCTTTTGCGTTTTTCAGCTTCCCGTAGAAAGACGATCAGCATAACACAACGATGTCACGCTTCCATTTAATCAGGTGTGAAGCTTCTCTGTACAAAGGGCGTCTAAATGGCACGGGTGACTGCTGCTGTGACTCCTGACCAAAAGAAGGGATTCGATGCTTAGTCACAACCTTTCCCTTGCACAGTTCGCCTGTCATCTAACCTCAACGTGTAGATCTGTCGGCGATACTCTCCTAGCTGCTTGTACAGCAAAACACGACTATGTTGGATTTAAATGTACCATGCCGCGGACAGTAGTCTCTGAGGAATTTATGACGGCTTATCATAGGCAATCTTAATATATTCTACGAGGAATTTATGATTGATTGCCTTTTGGCATCATTCAGTATAACATCAGTACTACGTTCCTGCATTTATACACGGTCACCAGAGCTTTGCACAATATTCCCCGTTCTTCGTCAAAGGTATGGTACATTCGACAGGATTGTCTTTTACTAGGAAGACTGGCATAATGATAAAACCAGCACTAAACAACTTTCTGTATTCCCCTAGACAGAAGGTTATACATTTAGAGTCTGCCATACGCAGGTAAAAAGTAGATATATGTACTCCTGTGATTATACCTCTTCATCCACTACTCAAAAGCGTTTCTGTTCTCACTCTCCTCGGATTTCTTGATTTTGCTTTCCTTTTTTGTCTTTTGTTCTCCCTTTCCATTTGGTTTAGAATGCGTTCAGACAATAGTGCATTTTATGCAACTTTATTATAAATTTTGATTGGTTGATGATACCTTTCGCGCCTCAAGATTCCTAGAGTAATCAGATAAGATGCCTTAGCATATCTAATTACTGAATATATGATAATTTGCTCCAGACCGTCCCATACTAAAGGAAGGCATCCCGGGCCTGGTAGCTCTTATACTAACTACGCCTGTAAGGCACGAGGAATATACCGGCTGAAATATGGACAGAATCGATGAGCCCAAGTAGGGATCAATCCTTCCGCAAACATATCCGGTTCCCTTCAGAATCTATAGTCAGCTCTAGACCTTGACATGCAATGTGACAAAGACGATGCAACGAGGTTCACTTCATACCTATCTGACAACAAATCTACCACCTGCCAACCATAGCAAACCATCCTCTCAGTTTACATCATGTGGTGTGGAATCCATGAGATAAAGGTCAGATTAGTGTTATTTGATGATGACATACTTCCGTCCGCTGAAATAGGAAGTGAGCAAGCGTGCCTAGAGGCAGCATGGATATCCAGAAGAATTCGAATCGTTTCGGAGTGCACTGAGGCTAGGCTTTAGTGCTGGTGTTAAGCAGTAGACTCTCCAGATGATACAACTTATTTCGTTTCTGGTCTTGAGTCGTCGCACTAATTGTCCAGTTGCTTCACTGATCCCAATAGAAAATTGCTTGCTGTTTCCACGGTCACGTATTACAATTTAGTAGTAGATCGTCTACTGAATCCGTCTATGTACTGTAGAGAATTCCTGACAAACTCAATGCTGCGGTACCCTACATGATGGCCGGTAGACAGAGATGTCTCTCTATGACTGGATGCAGTGCGTAGTGGTCGGGGTTCCAAGTCGCACTACGTTCAGATCGCCGTGAACAGGTACTGGGCACCTTTCTCACGTTACTGTTGTCTTCTGTAGCCTATGGTGGGGGAATAAAAGAAACACCACAGGTAAGGGCATTGACTGTGCGTGCATCATGTCTCTACTATAACAGATATTCTCTTAGACAGGTGTGTGACACATCTTCTTATGTGACACATCTTATAAACAATTCTGTGAATCACCAATAAAAGGATTGCAATACCTTGTGGTCTGTTTATTTGCTCTCATGGTTCTTTTATATTTTAATCATTTCTCTATTGTATATTTATAAGGTAAGTATTAATGTTACTCGAAGTTCTTTATCATTCTTCCTGACTATCTACATATTGAGTTGCCACCTCTTCTTTTTTAATAAAGTTTCATTTTTCTTTTAACATACTTGGATTCACTCCTCTCTATGGCTAATTACTTTATTTCAATCAGCTATCCTTACTTTACCCATTTTTAATGGATATTAAGGGAAGATAAAACATTATTAGACATGATACATGCGACATTGTACAAGACTCTAATATGTTATCATGAAACTAAGACAATAATGACAACTTATATGACAATGAGAGGGGTATAATGAAGGTTACGCTGACAGTACCGCACACCACAAAACATTAGAATTCTCTTCATGATAGTACAATCCGGACACCACAGAACATTAGAATTGTCCCCATGACAGTACAATGACAAGTTGGAAAATGACATTTCCTGTTCCAGAAATAACTGGATCCAGAAATATCACGAGACTTTATGAACAGGTAGAATGCTTAAGTTTCATGTGAATTGTTATCTTTGCTGAACTGAGTTGAATGTCAAGAGGATTCTAAATTCTGTTGAGTTATATCTCGTATTAGCTGCTTACAAACTTACAGCTCGGAAGAACGAAGAAGGTGAGGAGTTAGCCACATTAAGATTTGTTACTAAGGAAAAGTAAAAAACCTATATCAAGCAAAACACCTCGGTACACCACATTGAAGACGAAGCAAATGCTATAACACGTGTGAAAACTGTTGCCCACTATTTGTATTTGATCAAAGGTTACTGCACTTTGTTTAGTTTGAATGGAGATCCCTGGCCCTGTCTGGCGAACTGTTACATTTCAACTATGAACTCTTCTTAAAAACGCCATGTAAACATAGCAATAGCTTTGTATGTGTTGTATATGTTTACGTAATAGCTTAGATATGTTCTCCTCAGTTGGCACCCATAATCCTTATCATCAAATTTCATGTTTAGTACCAAAGATATTGCAAGTGTCCACATACTTACAAGTGAATGCATGTACGCACATACATCTACAAACATATACTCCGACATACATGCACACACACATGAATTCTTATATTGCTCTGTACATGCACATACACACTGACATACAGACACACATACAAACAAACATGATAGTCACCCGGTGTTTGAGGTGTCAAAACGTACGTGTATGTATGCAGGTAGTATCATCCAATATTCCCCCTACATACACCTACGTATACCCTACATATAATACATGACATACCACACACCTAACCGACACATACGGATGCCACACGTACGCTGAGTACACATAGTGACACTCTGATTACACTTAGTAGCACACTGTGTACACTCACTTACACACTGATAAACCCTTACCTTTCTCAGTTAACACCCTGCTTACCTCTCTCATCGATCAGGACTAGATTCCGTCCTGCGCGCGTCAATAGGCATAGTGAGCGGGTAAGCAGGTGGATGAAAGGGCGAGGTGATCATTGTGCCGCCCAGCCTACCGCCAGTACCGCCGCAAAGCCCGTCAAGTACTCCCCGACGCCGCCCGGTCTCCACGTGTCTGCCTCCCGCCTCCTGCATGGTCGCGTCCGGTGTCTCTGTGCACAGGTAGAGGGCAGCACCGACATACCACGTGATGTTCAGTCCTTGCCCATTCTTTTTCTGCACAGGACGTTATGGTTGTTGGTACTGTTGGTCGATAAGGCTTGAATGGATATGGGATCGTGTCAAACGGTCCCTCATGCAACGGTATCTGTATATATGTCATGTGTGTGTGTCCGACGAAGTTATCACTTTCTCTTCAGACAGTGTAAGTAAATGCTGTACTTTCGCCTAAGGTAGTATCAATAATATGCTATTTTCCTTATTGCAGTATCAGTAAATGCCCAACTTTTTCAAATAACAATTTTTTTAGTATATTGGTCGAACGACCAATTCTGTCACCGTTGGCTGGCAAATTATGAGATGTTAACTTTTGTTAAATTGTTGTTTGATTTGAAACGTAATGGTACGATTGCTAGAATTGTAAAGGTGAGGTATGAAATTGCCTGGGATATTCACTATGATCATTATAATACACCACTGAAGAAAAGGCCATGATAGAATAAAAGGTATATGTGTAGGTACCTAACATAAAAAAAGACTGTACTTTTCCTGTGTATATCATCAACTCGATTTTGTAATATAGTCATGCGACTGTTGGTGAAAGGGATAGTCGATAAATATATTTAAGAATATATACCTATAGAGCGGCCTGACCTTGGTGCACAGGTTACAAAACGGAAGAAGGCGTTTGCGCTGAGTTTCGTATACAAACTGGAAATCACCATCGAGTTTAGTAGCTTGTATATTCATTACTATCAGCTAAACAAACTGATGGGCAAGATTAGTACAGGTTTAGTAAACTAACTAGATCCGGCCCATCATCTAGGTATACTATGTAAGTTATCATCTTAGCAAGGTATAAACGTCTATAGGCTTAGAGTTAGGAACTCGTACCCAACAGGCGAGTACAGTAACTCATGTATACTCGATTGGCGATAAACAGACATATTTGTCCAGGCTGAGATAAAATCAGAAACATATACACGCGTCTGTGATCTCCCTCTCGTTTGGCACACTTTGGAATATTCACTCAGCTATTGTCTCGTTCAAATTACTGCATGCTCCAAATCGTGAGTATGTTCTATTCCTATAAACCCATTATTTAACTAACTTGAGTTACATACCGCTGCAATAAAAATAAGTTATGTGTCGAGGTTGACGTTTTCGTCCCGCTCTCATGCTTTCATCCCGCTCTGACGTTTTCGTCCCGCTCTGATCACGTGATACAATACAGCAGCGGGACGAAACAATAGCTGTTGTGGTTACTCGATAAGGGTGGCCATTTGCTTCGGAAGTGTTTCAGGTAAAGAACTAAGCATTTTTATCGATATTTGAAGGTATATAGGAATAGGGAAACCAAGTACCAGTAAGCAAAAGTCAAAGTTACTCGATAAGGGTTGGAAAAATTACTGCCCAAGGCGTCAGCCGCGGGCAGTAATTTTTCCAAGCCTTACCTCGTAACTTTGAACTTTTGCTCACCGGAACATAGTTTAACCCTCTATTTTACCAGCGGGCTCGTTATGTTCTCTCGGCCCATGGAATTCCTTTCTGTTATCAATACAATCCTAAAGCTGTCTTCCCACATTATTTTTTTATTTTTTTAATATTCATAGCGAGATTAGTATTCTACATGACAAGTAATTATATAGAACGTCCTGACCATGCTGTACAAGTCACAGTACGAGATGGTAATTTACGGTTTGTATGGACCGAGGCATTTATGCCGAGTTCCATACAAACCGTAAATTATCATCGAGTTCTGTGACTTGTACAAGCATGGTTGGACGTTATATATTTACTATATACCCAAAATTAAATAAAATGATAAGTAATTTCATTTTTAACAACCGATATGTTAATAAACGTGTATGGCAAGGTGGTCCGTATTTTAGTGTACGGACCAGCGGTCCGTACAGTATTTTTACGTCATATGCCGAAACGGTGCGTATTTACAGTATATACGGCATGGGTATATAGTAAAACAATGATATGATTGAGGAGTGAGTAACGTGACATCAGCGTTCGTAAAACTACAAACATAGATCCCAAGCAGGTTGTTAGTGTCACTCGAAGGTTTTAAATACGTAACGGAAGAATCAGACTAGAAATATCGTTAAGGAGTGATGCCGCGCACTTGCCAAACAGATTCTGCCATAACTTGTAATGTTATACATATATATAGCATGGCCCGCTCCTTATTTAGGCTGCTGTCCATCATCCGATATGGACCTGTGTATTTAGACCATGTCTGGGTCCCGTTACTCCACGTTTACGATAGAGCTGCTGATCGCAGAATAGCAATCCGAGGGCCTAAACGTTGCTCCTGAAATTTTGCGGATCGCGTCGTAGTCGCATCTATAGGCGCATCACCGCGTAAAATACTGCTTTTTGTGATACTTTTGACGCGGACCTTCACAGCACTGCGGATCGTATCGTTGTGGGTTAAATACAGCCTTATCTGATATTTCAAATAACGATCCATGGTGGCACCACCAAACCCTGCCACTTGTTATTTTACCTATAGGAAATAGTGATCCACACCACCAGGTGTAAGATCAGTTTTAATTGTGATGCCATCTGTATTTAATTAAAAAACTAATTAATTTGCCCCTGTCTCATTTAATATGTGCCCCTGAATTGTTGTATCGCTATCGCATCGTAAAAATAGCGATACTGCGGGAATATAGGGATACGATCCGATATTACAGTAGCAACACTTTTTCAGTCAGTCCGATTATAGCTAGCGATACCACAAAAAGTGGAGCAACGGGGCCCAGGCTGGCTACCGGCAAGAGCTCTATTCGGCAAGGCTTTAGTGCTTTGTCAGCATCGTTTAAGTATCACTTAACCCCCGGTTGAAAGAGAGGAGAATTTGAGACGCGAGTGGTGAAATGCAATTCATGTTGGTTATATAATAAATTTCACATGATTCTATTAAATTCTATGAAGTACATAAACTAAGAAAGTATTATGTAAATACATAGTTAAAAAAATGAGAAATGATAAGTTTTTAAATGAATATTATACATTTTATATGAATTAAGATTTTGTAGGTGGGTGGGTGGGGGTGGGTAGGTGGATGGTTGCGTGTTATAAGGACTTTGAGGCAATGGCATGTGAGCGAGATAGGTGAAAGTAACGCGATCTGGATGACATGTGATTGTTTTACGGGGTTCTACTATACTTCTTTATTTGCAGATGTTGCTGACCATACTGCTAGTATAATGCTCAGGAAGAAGGTCCCCATCGCCCACCAGCTCACACACAAACATCCCCCCGGTTCGGACCCATGTGCTCAAACAGGAGTCTTTCTTTTCAGTTTGTATTTTCCCCCCAATAATCGGACTACCCTGCAATACATTTATCTCATATGATATTGTCCGTCTATCTCTTTTTTTAAACATTGAATATAGGAGAATTGGAAATGCATATATTTCTTTTCCGAAAAGGCCACGTTCGATTCATACGTTGTTATCAGAATTTTGAAGGTAATTAACCTTATATTGTCTTAGTATATTCAGATTGCACTAGATTCTTTTGTATAAGATATGGTGGTTGTGGAAGGCCTAAAGGAAAGAAACAGAAATACAGAGCACTTTGTTCTGGGTGAGGCTAATCTGCTTAGTCGGGATCTACTTTACTTTCTTATTCACTGAAGGTTACAATACCTCAAGTACCACCTGGGGCAGATGTGCCTCAAATCAATCATCCCTTCATTGAGAGTTATTGCTCGCCATACTGCTGGTAAATGATGCTCATATAGGATCCCCTCTACACTCCCTGCCAGACTTCGTCATTGGTAGAAGTTGTTTGCTACTGATGTTAGTGAATATATAAACACGCACCCATCTACATTAGGCCCTATTTTCATACTGTAACTTCCATCATTGATGAGCGCTCTCGTACTGAGTCCTGTTCATCAACAGCACATCAAAAGCATGTGTAGATGGCACCAGTGTGGAACAACACTAGGGGTCAGAGATGATCATTGCGGATGGGCTTTCATCCCAAACTGGCATAAAGTGCGGGCAATGATATATGATCACTCTAGCTTTAATCTTTCATCCTGATAGGACCAACTGGCGCTAGGGCTGGCTGTATTTCAGACGGGCGGGTGAGGTGGGGAGGTCGGGGTGAGCTGAACATAGCGGCCTTTGAAATAAACCTCCACCGAGTAAAACCTCCACTGTGCAGGTTCATGGAATTTGGTGTCAGCCGGGCTTGTATTGTGGATGTCTGGTGTATTGGTGCAGAGTGGAGGCTTGCCAAACTAACTTCAATCAGATATTTCTGGCAGCAGGAAAGCATGTCAACTGGCATAGGTGTTTCACTGTGTGATGTGTCTCTATGACATGACGCAACATGGTGTTCAAGTTGAGTTTCATTGCGGACGAATTTTGAATTTTAGTATTTGCAGATTGTCTACATGAGCAAATTATAATTCTTTCTTTGTTCTAAAGAAGTTTCAGGGATGGCTAAAGGAGATGCTCCATTTTCAGTGGAATTAAGGGTAGTATGCTTCTTGCGCTATATAGAAACAGTTGATGGTTGAATTTCAGGGAGAAAGGATTTATATTGGCCGACTATTTGGCACCGATCTGGAGTCGGGAACCACCGATAGATTTTCTGGGTAAACTATCGCCAGATCCTTGAGGGGAAATGAGACCTACATAGAGTGTTCATAGATTAATTTTCCATAGATTATGAAAAAATGCCAATTACATTTATTTGTACCCAGAAAGTTCAGAAGAAACAGTCCATACAACACACCTTCACGGATAAAATGATACCGATATACAGTCAGTGGAAACACCGACAGACTTTCAGAATAACTAAAAGAATCTCCGCCGTATTTAGTTTAATAATAGAATTGGGCTTATAAACGTACGCAAGATACGAGGTGAGAAATCTAAGCAACCTCTATTTGATCTAATCAGTGAAAACCCATCAATATCTGGCAGCGAACTCGGCATTTTTTTCAAAAGGTTTGCTTTCTGTAAACCAAATTACATTAAATAACTCATTGTAAGTGGCAATTACCTGAAGTTTACTATTTTACTGTCATGCTTTTAATGGCATGTTCATCCCCAATCATCGGTAGTTCCTAAACCTAAAAACTCTATCACGGTTAGACCATTAAGACCAGCCTTATAAAAAGGCTGAGGCCTCTACCACTTTTTGAGAATATTTGCCAAATGTGAGATATGTCATGACTGTATAATTACCCTGGCTCAATAGAGGAATTAAAAAAAATAATAATAATAATAATTTAAAATTAAAAAAGCCCAAATGGTGGGAGGATGCTCTGACAATGACACTCTGAGATGTTAGTGTCAGGAGCACCCTCATAGGCATGTGTGGCAGACCAGAAGGAGGCTGGTTATCCCCCATTGGATCTTGGCTCAGCAGCCAATCCGAGCATAGAGTGCACCAGCCTTAGCTTTCAGTGACTGCCAGCTGGATGTTGCATAATCCCTCATCTTTGTCAATAAAAACAGCCTAGCCTTCTGGTTGATAGTTATACCATGTACTCCTGTGTCCGCGTTCTGACTCCCTTAATCTTAAGGCATATACCTGGCCGGTGTAGGTCCCTAGGCTTTTAACCCTGACATTTAGGTTGGATTGTAACAGAGCGGGCCTTAACTGCATTAAATCATCCCGCGTCTCTAACTTATAGGTCAGGAAAGCATATTAGGGACTATGGTGGGATCCGGATTCAAATAGTGTTTCACTAAAAAATCTTATAGATTAACTTGTACTACATATCTAATTAGTTTAAGTAAGCATTTGGATGTAAATGATAACTAAAGGGAAAACATTCTCTGAAATTACAATATAGAAATATTGATTCATTTCCAAACAAGCCTTTCTTCTCTATTTTCTGCCTACCATGACAATGCTTTGACATATATGGCTATATAACGGGGCTTTTTGCTACTTTTCTGTCTTAGTAACAAAACAGTCCATTTTAATTTCTACTGTGAGTACAACAAAAGTTAAGGTATCAAAATGATCGTAAAGAGAATTTCGACTTGATTAAACTGGGTTTGTGTTTTGCTTCCATATGGAATTCTATGGAATCTTCACTCATATTCTAGAAGTAAAACATTTTGCCTAACTTTTAACATGGTTTCAGAGAAAATACTTCAAAAATTAAAACAGATAAATTATTTAGATAACTTGAAAATATGTATGACAATAAAGCCAATAATCTCTTTTTTTAATATGATACCTTTTGCGAACCTGCATCTTTTGTACAGTCTAAGTTATGAAAAATGGTGCATATCAAGGCAAAAATAACTAGTTTTCAGTCCCCAAAATGGTTGCACGGCCTATAATCATAAGTGTCACATAGACTCCTTCCCTTGACCTCGCCAATACTAAAGGACATAAGGTTTCGGTTGCAAAGGGCCAGCTGGTAATACGATTATCTTAGAAAGCTGTTTCTTTGCAACTGTCATCAAAGACATTGTTGTGCAATTCACAATACTTCTGAAAGTCTGGCACGTCCCTTTGGAAGCCCACAAAGGAGTACGTATTGGGACACACTCCTTCGGCGGGCGTGATGTGATGTGTCCCACAGTCTGCCAGATCTCCAGCAGCTCTTTGGACAAACCTGTGGGCCAGAGCTGTTGACCACTGCCCCACCAACATAGACTATCCCCACCTCTTTGGCTTTTTTGTCACTAACAGGTTCTTTTTGTTGACTCCAGTCTGAAACTCCAGGGTATTTCTTCTTGCAAACATAGCAACCTTGTTTAACCCCTAGTGGCCAGGATAGTCTGCATCCTTTTTTTCTGTTTATTGAGCACATAATTCGTCCCGGAGGACGGTGTTACATTACGGCTGTCACACTCGCCATGGCTGGAGTGACTCTTCCAGACCTATGATGAACCTCTCTTTCCATACCTCGTGTACGTTAAACCAGCCCAATATCCTAATGTCCTATCTATCATTCACTCATAACCGAGTCCCCACTGATAATGTATAGGGTGCCTGAAATCCGCCGAAAGGAGATTCTGATATCCCAGGATCTCGGGGTGGAGATTCCAAAAAATATAGTCCTCTCCAAAGGTCAAATCGCCATGTATTTTGAAAAAAGGTTTCTTGAATTTTCATTTGATACTGATGATTTATAATCATCAGAAACCACAGAGACTTTTATGCAATTGCCGTTCATGTCCCTAGTCTATATCAGGTTAAAATTTCATGTGCATGGGCAGATTTGAAAACATGCATTACCCTGAGAGATATGTGATGGGGCCTTTCTTGCAAAATGAATAGCATGATATTTTTATTTTACAAATTATAAATCCGTCTTACATGTTACAAATTTCCTGTGGCTCTCACCACTGCTAGACGATGTCTTTGGTGCACGTCAAGTGGGATTCGCACAGAGACTCATGTACCTGACACTGGTGTACTTCACACCTTTCCCCATGTCTCGAACAATTCTCGGTTGGTAAGAATTTCTCATGGCAAAGTGCTTTTATCAGTCTCAAATAAAAAGGTAGAATTCTATTCACAAGGGAGGACACATCTGGTACATAATCTCAGACATAGTCACACTCACTAAAATGACCCTATAGTTATTAAACGTGTTTAAAATCAAAATTGGGATTCTGTACCTTGTCAGGAGTAATTGTCGCCGACAATTGTAAGGGAAAATACTTGTCTCAGACACGGAGATTGTGTTCCAGTACAGAATCTCAGCTGGATTTATCTAAAGTGGGATTCACACGATGGGATTCATGTACCTCGCAGGGTGTATGAATACAACTTTACCAAAATGTAGGGTTCCATTTCCCTGAGACATGTTTTTCCCATACAATTGTTGGGGACATTTATCTCGTGAGGTCTCATGAGATTTTGAACCCTGTAAGGTACAGGAATCTCACCGTGTGAATTCCACTTAAAGAAAATATGATGCAAGTTCCGATGTTGTGTGAAACAGAGATTAGATATCCGTTGAACATTATTGAGGGTGCCATTCGCTATTGCTGTTGGATATGCAAACATAAAATTACATGGTTTTTTTATGAGTGAGGTATTCTGCATTAGGGCCGATAATAAGCTATGGAATACAAAACTAATAAAAACATGACTTGTTGAATGCTTCAAACAATGACGAGGTACAATTTTATTTCAATCTTGGATTTGGGTTTGACATTTTATTAAGCTTCAAGAATATGTTGGTGTATTTCCTAACGGCTTCACGACATATACTGGGGAATGAAGACAAAATTTTACTGGCGCTGGGGAATGGTGTACTTAAAAGGTAATACATTGGGTTACGCCCATCATTGGTGCTTCATTACTTTGCCAGTATTTCACTTTTGTGGATCAGATTTATCATTCTGGGGCATCCCAAACATGCAGGAAACGCTGCAGAGGATTGTTTCATAGACAACTATAAATATGGGCAAGAAAACACATACTTGCCGTGACATTTGAGGTAAAACATTAACCAAGGAGGAATGAAAGATTGTCAAAGAAGGGATTCGAGTGCATCGCAGTTTGATAGCCCGGTCATTATACCTAGACAGATCTTCACAGAATGGTTTAAACCTCTTTCTATAGCGGATTTTGACACCATTATAGAAATAATCGCATGGGTTTGCATCCATCAGAGATCAGAGATATGGTAGTACCCTAGACTACCAGGTGGCACCACTAGCAGGGCCTCAGTCTCTATCTTTTCAAGATAAGTGTGAGCAATAAAGGGTTTTGTTTACGATATATGCATACACAAATCATTTAGTTTGGATTATACATGCGTATTTACAATACTTCAATGGTCCAGATTTGTAAAAGAATGCATTGTTATCTCATACAAATCATCTTTCATCTACCCTAATTTCACATATTTGTAGCATTTTCTGCAAATATTATTCAATCATTATCATTTTAAACCTAGATTACTCAATAGATTGTTCTCATCCTTAGATTCACCTTTTCGTCTGGTCCCCAATTCCGTGATGCCTTTGGTGCAAACATTCCTTCTTCTGATTCCCACTCTCCAGCTACAACATTAAACCGGTTCAGAGCTATATCTATGTTGAAATGGCCACCCGTAGGCGGTGCCACAGTTGAGAATAAAGTGAGGGATTAGGCGGCGACGTCTTCTCGTACGGCCCTGAGGTTGAAGCGATCCGGGCAGAGCACGATACCCATGGTGAAGCTTCGCGGATCTATGTTGGGTAAAGTGTCCCCCTCAGGTGGGAGGAACTTGAAGTTCTTCAGGAGGAGGGTCAACATAAGGAAGATGCGGTGAATGGCCAAGGACTTGCCGGGACAGATGCGTAGTCCAGCCCCAAACGCTAGCAGCCTGCAAACAGACATGTAGTTTGATTAACAATTATGCAGTAATTGAAAATTACCTATAATTTACTGCCGTGCTGCTTTTCTTTGTACATAGTCAAATAATCGAACATACCTCGGGTGGTTAATCAAACATCTACTTAATGTATGCAATTGGTCATGTGACCACCATCGAACAGTCATTCCTTTCTTAGCACTCACTATTGGTGCACGGGATTTTGTTACCCAGCCCACCCACACCTTTTTCTCTTTTATTTCTCCGCCCGTAGGGCTCATAATGTTTAATCTTGTATAATCTTATCAATTTATCGTTTTATGAAATGTATTTATATCGCTTTTAGCATACACGTTCTTATAATTGATGTGCAATAAATACATTTTATCTGCAGCACGGTGTTAGTTAATTATATCTTTATGATAGCTATGTCTGTGTTGTTGTTAATTATTGTTTATTAATCAGCTGGGGGCATGGACGTTTACCAGAAGTGGGCCGAGGCCCTGCCTTGAAGCAGATAAATTTCCAGAGGGACTCTCTTTCGACAGTTTCCACTGCCCGGGGGAAAAGCTGGAAAGGGTTGCAGTAAAGGTCCTGTAGCTGCATAGTGGGGTAAAGGCAGAGGATTCCGTGACTGGCAGCCACATGGGTCGGTGTGCTTCCCCCAAAAGCACAATCGATTGGTTATCATGCTGAAGCCATAATCAGTTATCAAGAGGCACCATACCTCCGATGAGAAGATCCTGTGAGTGAGCCAGAGAGGACACGGGCGACAAAGGCGAAATATCCGCCAATCCAGCCGGGGGGTGGAGAGGGGCAACAATCATGGTACCTGCCAACACTAAACCCGCAGTTATCCTGGGGCGTTAAAATGGGTGGTCTAGCGACCTGGACATGTATTTGGGACACTTCATCCTAGGTTTATAGGGCAATTGATGGACCAGCTAGCAGGATGTTCTTGGGGATGAGGTCAGGGGGGTTGTGAGGAGAGTGCTGGCTGGCCTCCTCTATCAATGGGTCTAAAGTGGAATCCACATGGTGGGATTCATGTACCTCACTGGGTTCAAAATCGCATGCGATTCTGTTCATTTATAGGGGTAAATATCGCCAACAATTGCAGGGCAAAAACATGTCTCTGGGAAAAGGAACCCTACAGTTTAGACGAAGAAATTGTATTCGAGTACAGAATCTCAGCAGGATATGTCCCAGACAAACACCGTGTGAGGTGTAAGGTGTAAGGTGCTGTGGACGGCCCTGAGTAAGAGGATTTTTAGAAGGAAACCCACGAGATGGCAATAGCTTGGTCCGTACTCCATCGAGTTTGACTGCAAACCTCCAGCTGAGTGAATTACCCTGTGGTCAAACGAGGTGGAGTGCGGAACAAGTTATTGTCATCGAGTGGGTTTCTGATTTTATCTCACCCCGTATAACATTATCTATGGATAAAATGAATCACCCAATTAGCCATTGAGCATTGGGTACACGAACTTCACGACCGTGGAGTACGAGATCCTAATGTTAAGCCTATGGAGAAAAATACCGGGGTGAGATAAAGCTGCAGAGCAACAAAACCAAACAAGGAAAAGAAGACTGAGAGCATCCAGCTATATACAGAGGACTGGAGGAAGAAATTTTCCACCAATATCACCAGGACGGAAATTGCCCTTACCGCCCTATGGGATGTCTAGAGAATGGTCCATGAGATCAGCGAAACTAGCATCAGTCCCTATTGATGACTATCTAGGGACCATAGCGGGGAGGGAGAGAGAAAGGGAGGAAGAGGAGAGATTGAACAAAGGCGCAACATTTGAACTGAAGAGTTGGTGGGATCAAATGGAGAGGCTCAACTTTCATCAGAGGATGCTGGGTAAATGGTGGAAGGTACCCGGAGGGCAGTCACGGAGTCCCTCAGGAGATCCATAGCCGTGTGTTGGTCAGCCATCTAGGGAAGTACCGCCCAAATCGAAGATTTTTTATTGGCCAACTCAGGGATATTACGATGTTCTGTGCATATATCTTTTCATGACTGCTCTATGGAAGGGGTATTTGGAAAATTGTCATTATCGTTACCTTTAAAAGAGGGGAATCAACGCTGCTTCCTTTATTCGGTCCAATTATGGAGAAGCCTGTATATGAACATCTGTCTAGCTATTGTGAGGGAAATAATATCATTAATTAATGCTGACCTATGAGCATAAATAGTCATTCCCAACAACAATTTATACATATACTCTGTCGATTGTTAAACTCACCTTCTGTGGTTCGGGTGATCCGGTGGCAAAAGTCTACCGTCACTAGACAAGAACCTATCCGGGTTAAAGAGCCATGGATCATCCCAGTAGCGTTCATCGTGGTGCAGGTTCCACAAGTTGATCAACACCTAGAGAGAGAAAAAAGGCTGAGGGATAATCATAATGACAATTTTACCAATTATTTTTGACGTACAACCTTTCTTTCTATTTGACTGTGGATATCCTACATGACCCGGCTTCCTGTACAGAGAAATATCGTTGTGGTACAAACTTCTATCGGCAAAAACTTTGGCCGACGTCATGATATGTTATAGTGACAGTGGCTCCTGCACTTGGGAAATTACAGCATATATCATATACACTGATAGAGCAGTAAATGTCACTTTGATGTCTCACGACCTATCCATCAGAAGAAGTTATGCTACAATGTCGAAATTCGTCTTTCAATTGATGTACATTGAATGGTTTTACCTCTTATCCTACCCCTAATATAAAATCCCATAGGCTTAACATTGGGTTTCCGTATGCCACGCTGACTGGCATATGGAGTTTTATATGCCACTAGTGGCATACAGAATTGTTATCACGTAATATTCCGAAATCGAGGAGATGGGGAAGGATAAAATCAAAACCTGATTCGTTTTAATCTTGGCCACCGCATGCCACACCTGGAGTTTTGGCTCCGGACTTCACTCGGCTCCACCTCATGAAGTCACTCTGCCAAACTCCAGTCGTGGCATACGGCGGCCAAGATTAAAACTCATCCAGGTTTACGATAATATGTCACAGTATGGTGTACATACACAAATACGACATGGGTAGGAGCTAGCGGAGTACGGTCGCAGGTAAATGATAATTATAGCAATTGCACAGTCCATTATACTAAATACAAAATCTAAATCATCAGGTAATGGAATGGATGAAATGCAGGAAAGTGGAATTCAAAATGCAGGATCAATAGTAGCCAAAGATACCAAAATGGCTATACTATAGTAATTGGCGTTTGGGGAACAAGTTATATGTGAAAATTCGAAAATTGGAATTGTATGGAGAATTTCAAATATACTCGAATTTTTTTGCATTTCGTTCACGTCTTCAATCATTTTCATAGTTATAACGGTTGATTATTACATATATATAATGCCAAATATTATTTACGCCAATTACGAGAGTCCATTGTTTATTCAGTAAATATATGTTTATTTGGACACATTATCCTTGTCATCGCTCTGTGTATCTTTGTTAGATCTCAAGTAGATCATTCTGTAGAGGAACTGCACAAATTACTTAAGATAAATAGACGAGATAAGGAATTTATACCTACTCTCGCTATCCATAACCTATAGTATGATATAACTTGGATACTTATTGGTTATATAAATCCTACCCCGGTGCCTCCTGGGATACAACATTCGCCCATGTTGACGTCAGAGGTGGTTGCGTGCGCGATGGCCAGAGGGACGTGTGACATAAATCTAAGCAGTTCGTAGATGGTCGCCATCATGAGCGGTAGTTGGGCTTTATCTTCCATTGACGGCGATCTTGAACCCAGTTTTGTCTTAATCTCCTTACGTAGTCTTTCCTGAAGGTCGGGTTTGCAGATCATCATGGCAAGTCCTTCGTAGACCAGGGTGGAGGATGTGATGATACCTGTAGCGGAGATTTTCTTTCACTTGAAATTCATAGATTGTTATCGTTTATTTCCAGTCAATGATGTGAATCGAGGCCATCATACAGCTACTCATAGTTGAGACAAATTCAGAAGAACATTATTTGCGTAAAGCCGAATAAGACATGATACAGCACTGAAGTCTAGTGGAGGTAAAACTGAAAGTTTTGGAGAGGACTTTGTGAACTTTTATCCGAAGGCAGGTCTTTTTTAAACCTTCTTTATTGGCCATGCAGAGTTTGGTGCATTTTACCTTGTTTTACATCCAATCTCGTGACGGCAAGAAGATGGCTAAATCATCAGCCGTAGCTGGTTTTCATTGACTTTCATTGACTTTACATTCTTATGTAGTCTATTTGCATTACAATTCTGATTACCTATACATATCAGATTTGGAGTCCAACTTAATACAATCCATTAACTTGTAGTTTTGGACCTGGACACTCCTGAACACACAAGTACATATCTTGTGTAATATAAGCTATATCAGGAAGTAGTATAGGATCTTGTAGGATTGACACTGGCTTTTATTGTTATATGATACACCGACGTTCGACCCATTCCTGGACTTACCTGCAAACATCAGATCTTGCGTCATCCCCTTCAAGTCGCCTTCATCTAGTTTTGGTTTCTCGTCCATTTTCGAGTGGTTCAGTATTTCCAGTACCATCGTTTTCAGCATGCTGTCGCCACTGCGAATCTGAGAACGAAACGTGATATTTGTGGACACTCAACAGTTGAGAAACAACGCAAACCGCTCTGAGCCCTATATCTTAAACCAACGAAACATCAGATAGTACACGTTAGTCTCTTGGGTCTTTACCATTGTGTAATAATGAGTAAATTCATATATGGTTTTAACTTCCTTTCATCTCTAACCTCTTCAGGGCATTGTTTCCCGAAATCCTGTAATAGCACCGCTATAATAAATAGTAAATACACCAGAGAATCAAATGGGTTTTGGTAGGAAGTTAAACACTGCATCTAGAAGATGTAACTATGGGAACACCCAGAAAACGAATGTAAACATAGCGTTTTGCTGCTTCGCCATCTTGACATACCCAGTGTCAGCGTAGTTATTTAGTGAACATCACATACAGCGGTACGCCGCAATAGTGATAGGTGGCGCCACCTGGGATTGACCGTGAGTAGATCTGTGGTGCAGGGTGGCTCGTAGTTAGGCAACCAACCCCTTCTACGATATAGGGGCTGGTCGGGTTAAATACCATACGGGATCACTCGGGGTGCGCCTCAATCCAGGAAGATTTGTTTTGTGTAGGCTATAAAGGCAAAAATACTTAATATGAAATATTTATAGTTAAAAGATTGAAAAAGTAACCAATAGGAAAGGAAATAACAAAATGCTAAATTGGCTTCGAGGTTATGACATAACACACTCTCCAAACAATATGAAAGATCTGGTAGGAGAATAACAAACAGGTCCCGCTACTGGGTCAAGGCGGCCGCTTATTTAACCCGACCAGAGCTAACTTTGTGTAACTTTGTGTAGCTCTGGTTGCCAGTGTAGGTTGCTCGCCGAAAGGGTTAAGGAAGAGAGTATATTCTAACACATGTACAAAATTGCAATTCTTTAAAAGACACAAAGGTCAAATTATCATTTAGATTACATGATGATTCCAAGCAGGTTAGCATATACTAAGTACAAGCTCTCCAAAATACATTGTGAAAAATATAGTTATCATTGTGGTGCCAAGTTCTTACCACATACACGTATGTATAAAGAGTTGTAAGTCCATAGAGTCCATGTTACAAAGCGTGGTAATTGCTTCCTAAAATCCAATTAACCAGGAAGGAAATTGGGATTCATGCAATCGGCATGTCACTTACCATACACTCGGTAAACTGCATGTCGAACCAGCTTTTAACTTCTTTCTTTAAAAACTTGAGGCGTTCGAAAGTTGTATTGCCGAGGTAGCGAAGTTGTGGGAAGATATCGAGTTCAGCTCCTTTTCCCATAGGGACGTTACATTCCATCAGGGGGCGCTCCACATTGAGTAAAGTTTCCAGACGAGGTTGCTCAAGTCGCTTTCCGTACACCTACCGGCAGACATGAGAGTTCACTATATAAACTAGACTCTAGTACAGCCCGTTGTCGCCAGGGCCAGGGCACACAGGCTCTCATACTGGGACTGTTTTGCGCTGCCATTTTGAGGTAGATTTTCCTACCTCCGCTGGTACTAAGCTGCCCTGATTGATTTGCCAGTAACCAGCATGCTACTCTTCAAGCAGAGGTCCTAGAGTAGCTTTTACTGGGCATGTACCAACTAAATTAGCTTGGAGAGTTATAATGATTCCCAGAATAATGCCAGAATCGTGGTATTCTCAGGCTTGGGTTTGCACTAAAATTAGAACAACCAACCAAGAAATCCTTTTCTCCAATCAGTGCCTAAGGAACTGGCAAATCAGAGCTGTGCTCTGTTAGACCCTTACATACTTTAAGCAGACTAAGCGCCTGTTGGTATTCCCCCTTGTCAAACTGATACTATAAATAGGACAGCCAACCACGATATTCCTCTCACTAAAGGTGGCAGGCCAGTCACAGTCATACTCTGTTAGACCTTCACGTACCGTAACCCGAAGGTGGCACGGTGCGTGAACGGACTATATATAAACATGCTAGCGCTGTCAGTGTTATGTAGTGAAGGGTACAGGAGTTTGGGCTTAAAGTAGATTGGCCGCCATCTCTGTCTTCACTCTGTTTCAACTTAGAGGTTGGTCTGGTTAAACCCACATCGTGTCCACGAATTATCACTCTCAAACCAGGAATTCTTTCTTATAGGTGAGTTCTGGGAGCAGAAATACTTATAAAGAAATATTCACAGCTTACCAAATTGATAAGAAAGTCTAGTTTTATGGTTATTCCTCTCTAAATACACACAAAAGGAAATATGGCTTCAAGAGAGAGAAATATCACACTCTCCAAACATATATCCAAGTCACACAAAAATTCTGCAGGAAGAGGCACGGATCCGTACAGCCTATAGTCCGTTCACGCACCGCACCACCTTCAGGTTACGGTACGTGAAGGTCTAACAGAGAATGGCCCAGATTGGCCAGTCCCTGTATATGCCTGGTAGAGGAAGGAATATTGTGACTGGCTGTTCTAATTATAGTGCCAATTGAAGCCTGAGAATACCCCACTACACGTGAATGAGATTTCTACAGTTGTCAAACTGACAGATGAAGTCTCACACACAATACATTCCCCCATGCACCTTTGCCTTCACTGGGGTGTTTAGATTATCTTCCCCAAGCTTCTGGGGGACCGTTTTGGGAGTGAACATAACACAACATTCAGTTTTTTTTGGCCACAATTCTGCAACTATTCTAGGAACCATTATAACTCTCCAATCTGATTTATTTGGTACATGCCCATTGAAAGCTACACTAGGACCTCTGCTTGAAGAGTAACACACTGGTTACTGGCAAATCAATCAGGACAGATTAATACCAGCGAAGGCAGGAATTTCCACCTTAAAATGGCAGCGCAAAACAGTCCCAGTATGAGAGCCTGTGCGCCTTGGCCCTGGCGACAACGGGCTGTACTACAGTCTATACAGCCTATGGTTCAAAGTGGTCTGGATTTCAACCGAACCAGAGCTAACATAGTGTAGCTCTGGCAGCCAGTGTAGGCTGAAAGAAGCCTTTAGGCAGTGTTTTATAGAAATGTGCTAAAGATTCAATCGAAGGAAGCATATGGGAATATACTTTATCTAGCATTTGTAGAAACAATTTATATATCGTGCATTTAAGTCCAGAGAAAATATGAATGAGTTGTGACTCAGAATTACAATGTACTGCAGTCAATTGCAAAATATGCTTACCGAACTATAGAGGACTTTTGATTATATTTCAGAAAGGCTTTGTGGGAATTCCAAATTTGTTTCGTTACAGCGAGTGGTACAACGATTGTGACCATTCAGATACTCATGTATATGGTAGAGAATCCTAAACGAAAAGAAGAAAAGTTCTACTCACGACCATGGCAATCATATTAGTAAAGGTTGATCTGATGAGATCGAATGGATCAAAGGCCTGCTGTTCCTGTGAATCTATCTCTGCAATAACATCAGTAATGACGCTGAGCATCATCGTCTCCAGTCTGCCCATCCCTCCACCGTATGCATGTAACGAGCTCATCATCAGCTTCTTCATCCATTGCCACTTCCTCGTGTACGAATCAAACGTCACCTGGGTGTAAATGGTGGCAGGATTGGTCTCAGATGTCTGCTTGCCAATCAGATTTGTGTCCCTCTCCTCCCCCCCCCCCCCCCCATGTACTGTTGATACGCTTTTAAAATGTTTTTTGTTATTTATAATCATAGTGTTATTTCAAAATGTTCAGTATGTATGAATTTTTAGTCCACATATTAAAATACTCTGTTAAGGAATGTTGATACGTCGCCATACCAGCACAGCATGGTGGTATGTGTCAAATACGACTTCTCTAGCAGAGGTTGGTATGTACAGTATTTTCTGGCATAGGTATATGGTACAGGGTCGCTGTCCATTTTCAATGAATGTCACTCAAATAATTGTCACCTATTTTAAATGGCTCTACCCCTGCATCGCATCCAGGTAATTGTTACCAGATATCATTATCAATAATCCAATACTTTAGCCATCAATGTGATTTAGAATCTAAAGAATGCATGTTACCTGTATATCATATCATACTAGAACACAACAGATTTTCAGAGCTGTTAGGAAGACTTACAATATTTGCTTTACAAGTGATATACTTTGTAATATGGAGATAATATAAGACACTCGCAAAAGGAAACAAGACAATGCTTGATACCTTACTGTAGTCCAAGACTAGTACTGACTGCATGCAAAATATGTAATATGCCTATATCCCAAACTCAATTTTCATTTTGATGAACACAGTTTGAAGAAAGCGCACTAATTGACAGGTCGCTGATGTGACTCGCACACAGACGCATATAAAATCATTTACCATAATATCTCGGATGAACATGTTAATGTTCATCTAACCACCTGATTAAAGTCGTGTTAGATGATAAGAGGCAAATGTCATTGAGGTCACTCATCTGAAAATGGCTATCCATAAATAACGTCATGCTATTTTGGACCATTTTAGACCACCCCCTCTCCCCTGTCATGTTTTGTCATACAACCCTTAGGGAGCGTTCATTAATTATGGCCGAGGGGGTCACAGTTTTTGGAAGAGTGAATGGTCCAAAAAAAGTTGCCTCCACCCCCCATGGAAATAGAAAAAAAAGTTGCCCCCCCCCCTTGGAATACCAAAAAAGATCCCCCCCCCCCCCACCTTGGAATGCCAAATCTGAAAGTTCCCCCTCCCCATAGGAATAGGGTAAAAGCACAGGGGAGGCTTTCCCTTTTCACCTTAAAGCATTCAGTCATTCGTCAAAAAATGTGGACCAAGCTCAGTGGCTAAGTGGTAGTGGTGTTTGCCTCAAACATGGGAGGTCATGGGTTCAAACCCTGGTCCGGTTATACCAAAGACTTACATAAAAATGGTACCCATTGCTCATTTGGCGTAAAACCTGCCATAAGAATGGGCCTGAGTGGATGATCTTACCAAATTTAATGATTGTACACACAATATTCCCTCCATAAAAATTGCTTAAGAATGAAAAAAGAAACAAGTAGCAAATAAACATCTTCCATTGACAGATGCAAAAAAAAGACAAAGTTTGGGGGAGTCTGAAGCAGGACTGAAACACACCATGTGGAGGCCAGTTTCAAAATCAGTCATTGCACAAAATATTGACCCCTCGGCAGATACAGTGAAAAAATGTCCCCCCCCCCCCCCCCCATGGGGATACCCCCAAAAAGTTAACCCCCACCTTGGAATACCCAACAAATCTTTGCCCCCCCCCCCCCCCCCCTCCCATGGAATTCCCTAAAAAAAGTTGGCCCTCCCCCCCTAAAAAGGTGCCCCCCCCCCCCCCTGACCATAATTATTGAATGCTCCCTTATCATTCTTGGACATATTAACTGTGTCCAGGGTAGTTTGGCAACCAACCCCTTCTATGATATAGGGGTTGGTCGGGTTAAATCACAGACAGGATCACTCGGGGTGCGCCTCAAACCAAGTAGTTTTGTTCTATGCAGGCTCTAAAATCGGAAATACTTGATAGGAAATATTCATAGCTTAACAGATTGATAATGAAATCTAGCGTTATGGTGGTTCTATTCCAAAAATACACATAAAAGGGAATATCAAAATGTGAATTGGCTTTGACTAAACACACTCTCCAAGCAGCACGAAAAATCTTGTAGGAGAATAACAAACAGGACCCGTTACTCAAGGCGGCCGCTTATTTAACCCAACCAGGGACCTGTTTCAGTATTTTCGTGACATGTCTAGATGGCGTCTGTGACACCATATGGACAAATCAACACAAGTTGCGGCACTTAGGACAAGACAGACCCCAAACACTGTGTGTCCGGTTTCAAAAGTATAGACAATTTCACTTCCTGTAGGAATCGAGCAATGAAACTTTAACATGAGTAAGGGATACATATGAACAATATACGTTCCAAATATGAAGAAAATTGGCATACATTTTGAAACCTGACAAAAAAAATTCCGTTGTTGCTTGCACTGTTGGTGCCGCTGTTGATGTCTGTCTAGGCCTAATGTCATGAAACTACTGAAACAGGTCCCAGAGCTAATTTTGTGTAGCTCAGGGAGCTGTCTCAAAAGTCGAATGAGGTCTCGCCAGCGGCACGTCACATTTTGAAAGTGAGAGGCCGGCAACAGCGAGCGGCACCTCAAATCAAAGCGGTAGCAAAACTACTACCAATATCCCATAGAGAGCGGCACCTCCACCTCGACAGCGACGCCTCAAGTTCCATTGTTAGCCTCTCGCATTGGCGATGAGAACTCTCGCTTAGCACCCTCCCGACTTTTGAAACAGTTCCCTGGTTGCCAGGGTATGTCCAGGGCTGTGAGTTTCGATCTGAGACTAGCACTCGGCTCCACCTGTGAGGAGAAGTTGGCCATGTAGTGAGCCCGGAAGCTGTATGGACGCCCAGCAAACGCTGCACTCTGAGTGACCAGAGCCTCTCGTATCGTCTTCTCTCCGCTAAGCACGACGAACCACCTGCGAACAGAATATGCATGTTATTACTATACTCACACCTCACATTGTCAGATGGAGAGGACCATGGAGAGGTATCTTATTTTCTATAAAAGAGGAGTTCAATATCTCAACAGCAACTGACCTATTGAACACCTCTTTTAGAGAAAATATAATACCAGAACAATGGAAACAAACCTCCCTTATACTGATATCTAAATGTAAATAAAACACATCAAATTATACTTGAACCATTGTTATTGAAGTTAATGACTAACACAAGCACGGGTATGGACGTAAAACTTATTAAGTACGAGAAAAGTATGGGTAATTTTATATAAGTCCATAATACCATATAATTCAGAAAGGAGGAGAGTTCACGAGGTATTTTAGAAGGCCTACGAAGTAGGAGATGTTGAGGAGATGATATTAAAGAGTTTTTGTAGGGTGGGTGGGTGGTTCCTTCTCATTGGCGTGCCAGGGTTGAAGTGGACGCAGGCGGGTTGAATTGGGGTGGTCACGTGACCGGGACCACATGACCGGAACCATGGGAGCACTCTGCACCTCTAGAGCAACCTTCGGAAACTCGGGTTTGCGCACAATAAACCGGAGCGGCGCAGTGTGCCGCGGGAGTGAGAGTCCTAAGCGACCGGGGAGAGTCCTTAGCGACCGTGCTTTATCTGCATTACCGCCAACTCTTCAGTTAGCCCCAATTGAAAGGATTGTTAACTCAAGAATATAGGATCTCTTTGATGAAAATGGGTAACCTATGACCTATAGCCAGGGGTGGTCACACTCTCCTAGCATAGATCCAGCACTCTACTTCCTGCGGCCACTTTTACCTCTTCCCCGCGACCTACCGGTTTGGGACAAAATGTGTCACAACTGTCAGATTAAGACCTAAATTCTTAGTGCTTTGGCAAGTATTTTGGGTTCACTGATGAGATACTCTTCACTTCACTATTGCATGATTTCAGCAATAAAAAAGAATTAGATAAACTGCAAAGAATCCAAAACCGTGGTTTAAGAATATGCCTCTACTCTAAGATAGACGAGCACAGCATTGTAACATTGCACAGCAATACCGGTATACAATAGCTTAAACGTAGAAGAAACGAAATGTTAGCAACATATATGCACAAAATGACGATGAATCAGAACTTACTCAGATTAGACTATAAAGACACAGCTGTAGATGATTTAACTCCATCAATCAGGACAACAAGATCCGAAACCAAAGTAATCTTTGGATTACCCAAGCCAAAAACAGAATTTTTTAAGAAATGCCCGCAATAAAGGGGATATAAGCTCTGGAACTACCTACCTGAAGAGCTAACACAGTCACAAAGTAAAATGTCATTCAAAAGGAATTTAAAGCAACTTAACAATCTTTATGAACTAACACCAAAGACATAAAAAAACCACCACCAAGGGAAGGATGATAGACATATCGGTCCTGCCCGTCATCCTGAAAGGAACCAGGTTGAAACGTTATCAAAAATTGGAAACAAATGTACTAGCCTGAAAGGCAAGGACGATAGAGATATCAGTCCTGTCATCCCAACTCAAATATGTAAATATATTTACGTAATATACCTAGGAAGGTACACAGCTGAATTACCCTAGAATTACTCATGCGTATATTGTATAAAATATCCATTATATATATGTATATCTAAATCTCAATGTATTTCTCCCAATTTCATTGTATATATCCAATGGTGATGATGGTTAACCGCATTGTACTGTTACAAGCGAATCATTTCCAATAAAAAAAATTATAAAAAAATATTTTAAAAACTCTCGAATAGATATAATGAAAAAAAAATACTTTAGCAATATTTGTAGACTTCCGGAAAGCTTTTGACATGGTAAATAAAAAAGTTCTGAACACAAGTTATATATAATCATGGAATTAGGGGATAAAATCTAAATTGTATGACGCTCCAGTTATAACTGTTGTCAGACCGAAACGTATATCCTTTTTTTTTAAACAGTTTTATACAACAGTACCATCCAATGGAACGATTTAATGTAGAAGCTAGGACAGCCGAAAGCTATACAACATTCAAGTCTTTGACTGATAATCAGATATCCAGTAAAGTTCTGATGAACATCTGCAGATATAATATTACTTTAACTAATAGTATTATTATGTTTATTGAGAAACTGGTTACTATTTACTGCATAATCAACTAGTCCTGTAACATAACTAGGTAGTTAACGTGTCCTTGCTCAGAATATAGATGCACACTTGCTATTGACATATTTATGGGACTAGAAGAGTAAAAATACCAGATCCCTGGAAATCAGAACCTTGCCTATTATTGTTGCCTCTCTAGGAACCAGAAATATTGCCTCAAGTAGCATTCGGGATTTTCCTATCAACTGGATTTCTTTTTTTAACTGACCAATAAAGATGTACTTCGACGACTACGGTACTTGTAAAACTAATTGAAAACCTCAATGATGAAAAAAACACTGTTTCGATGATCGGGGTCAAGAAAAGGGCAGACTCATCAATGCTTTTGTCAATGTGAGGTTACAAATGCATTGTAACCTTTAGATAAATGATGACAAGAAAGCATGGATTAAACGTCAAAGGGGATAAAACACATATTAACCTAGCACTTAGGATCAGATCGAATTACTACAGGCAGATCCTGCAACAAGCGCCCTGTGACAGTTACCAACAGTAAAATTATCATAATCCAATGTAAATTGATTAGCTCTAGATTGCTAATAGATTTAACAACTAAGACGACATTATCAACAGTATATATTGTGGAATAAAATAACAACTAGAAAATGGTATGTTCATTATCTATGAATGAGCTTAGAATTAAATAAGAAACAATTAAACAATTTCACGAGGAAGAGCTAAAGAAGCTTGAAGCAGAGGAGGCTAAGCTCAGAGTAGAAGCTGAAGTGTTGCAGATGTTGCACCCCTTCGGGCAAACTTCAGGTTCAAAGGCAAGAAGCCCATCAAGAAAAAGAACTAAAGAATCTTGAAGCAGAAGAGGCTTAGCGCAGAGCAGAGCATGAGCTTTAAAGGACCAGATTAGAGAAGCTTCTCAGCATGGAAGAAGCAAAGGATAGAATTTATATGGAAGATGAAAAGTGCCAAAGTGTGTGCTCTAGAGTAGGTTCTAGGCCAAGAAGTGCCACGGAACAGGTAGGGACCCATGATATTTCCATAGCGGGAAGTTCTGAACCATGCAGCACCTTTGAATATGGTAAATGATATTGGAGCTCTGGCTGAAGCTCATCCTGCATTAGTCGGACTCTCCCGTATACCAGTTCTAGAACCTTCGATATGGGTGGCCCATTGCAGTATACCAATTCCCACCACAACCCTGGTAGAAGAGAATCATGTTCCTCCCAGGTATAAGAGGTACCTTAGGGACCCTGACAAGGATCTGTAAATAGTTATTTTCTACTTGATAGCAAGAGAGCATATGAAGAAGTTACATTTGGGAGAGAGAATACAAATCTGCTTCGGAAGTTACCCAATTAGATGGTTAATCGATGCTTTTGATTCATGATTCGAGCTGAATCATGAGAGGGGGAAGGTCGCTACCTTTCTTTCAGAACCTTTTCAGATTTTATCGCCAAAAGGGCGAGAATTGCTTGTGACATAATCACGTCATTAAAAGCATTAACCCTTAAACTGCAGCATGATGCCTCCAGGCATTCCCCTGGCTTCAGCAGCATGATGCCTCCAGGCATTCCCCTGGCTACAGCAGCATGATGCCTCCAGGCATTCCCATGCCTACTACAGCATGATGCCTCCAGGCATCATAGAGGTATTATTGGTTTCTTTTAATGGGAGTTCTCTGCTTAGGCAGGAACTCAATATAGACAAAGTAAAAGACTTCATCTGATAAGACTCTAAGGTTGTGCTAGGATGACCCAGAGATCAGAGATGCCCATATGAAGGCAACTCACACAGACTCGAAACCTTCACTTTGGGATGGCTCATTTCTCAAACTAGGAGCAGTCCAATAGCTTCGTCAGATCAAGGAAGCAATTTTGTTGGTGCCCAACATGAGCTCACTGAAGGTCTCGAAGAGATGAACAATGAAGGAATAGGGGGTTTTGATGAATGTTCCCGTGTTAGCCACATAGGAAGAGTGTGGGAATGGCAGGTTAGAACAATAAAAAGTGTTCTAAATGACATCCTTTATCAGTCTGGAGGTAGACTTGATAATGCTTAATTGAGGGCATTCTTCTATAAAGCAATGGCTATAGTAAACAGCTGAGCATCGACAGTTTATAATCTCACTCCAAGCCCTCTATTGGCTATGAAGTCAAAGATTATTCTACCTCTGCCGGTAGATGATGTTAAGGAAGATGTGTATGCTAGGAAACGTTGGTGCTGTGTACACGTGCGTAGGGCGTGCGAGCAGAGCCTGTAGTGTAAACCTGTAGGGTATGTATAACCCCACCTATTTGTCAGTAAAATCGGCCTTCCTTTGTACTCCTGTGTCCACGTTCTGAATCTCTTACTCTTGGCCTGATCCACTAGATTTACCAGGGCAAACTTATTATTTGCCTGTTACAGGCCAGTGGCATCAGCCTTGTAAGTTTGTACACTCTAAGCATGTTTGGTGGAAGCCTAAATTCTATTCAGTGGAACATACCCATTATATGCCTAAAAAGTCTTCATCACACACAGTGAAAATACCAAATTCTGACGGCATTAGTGTGACCTGAGACAGAGCATGCGTTGTGAATGGCAATGGCTTTGTATCAGAACGGGGTGTGAATTGGGGAGCAGGAAAGTTGATGAAACATCATTTGTAAATCAATATAAGGCATATAGTAATAGGAAAACGAAGTTAATGAGTCCGTAAGGATGGCTGTTGGAGGTAGGCCATCCCTGTGAGCTCAGTAACCATGTTTTCTCATAATACTTATATAGTGTGCCAAGGTTACGGAGCCGAACACGTTAGTTTACTAAACCCGTACTAATTGAGCAGATAGGCGGGTTTAGTACGGGTTTAGTAAACTAACTGGTTCGGCTCCTATATCTTTGCATACTAAATTAGTATTCCTGAATAATTAGACATTCATGCATTAGTGCTGCCATAGGCCAAATCCCCATATATGGCGTTATCTGCTGTTGAGAGATTCGTATAATAGCTTATCTATTACTTACTTCCCAAATAAGTTAATGGAGTAGACATCACCGAATTGCTTTGCAAGATCACTCAGTGACAAGTGTGGGAAGTTCCTGTTTAACTGGAGGGCATTTCCAACAAAGGGGATTCCTTTGGGACCTGTAACAAAAACATTTTAAGTTGTGAAAGAGGTTTAAGTATTTTCATATGTTTTTTGTTATTATTTAGCAGCTTTTATTTTCGTAAAAAAACATTTATTTTATTTTTGTTGGATTAAACCGTTCATCCAGTGAATTACAAGTAGATTAAAAAGTTCATCCAGTGAATTACAAGTAGACAAACCATAGTGCAGTCACTTTGTTGAAAAGTGAAGCTCACAGTTCAAACAATAAATTCCTGTATTAGATTAAATGATGAAACGAGGAGTATATGTTTAATTGAGTAAATGCAAAGAATCATTTCCCTTCTAGGTTTCCATTTCATTTCTCCCAGCCAAGTAAATTCTCAGCTCACTTTAAATTTTGTCTCTGTTTACTAGTTGTGACGTTGGATCGGCAATTGGTTCCAATGTTTAATTCCCCTATAAAGTGGTGACTCGCGATATGTCTTATCTTTGATCCGCCTTTCTTTAAATCTCAATTAACAACGAAAATGCTTAACAACATCTGATAAGTTGAATACACCATAAAAAAAAGATATTCCATTGTGGATCTAATGGCTGAGGTGTACATAGTGAGCCCAACAGATTGGCTGATACATCTCTTTAGTACCCATTATATACCAAGTGTGTATAGTAAGGCCCAGCGTCCACCTACTACGATAGAAATTTAGACCTACCGATATGGCAACGATACAAAAAGCAAATATCTGAGACATATCGGGAAGGTGCAGAATTGTAAACATATGTCTAGACATGCCAATCCACCACGCATTGCATGGGGCTTTATCGGCGTCTAATCGCAGAGACGTGGTCAACTGCCCCGATATTAGGTGATTTTGATTTTTTATCGGGAGGTGCATCGTAAGCCATATCAGAGCCATATCGTAGTAGGTGGACCCCAAGCCTAAACCTATGGGAACTCTGCATGGACATAGGCGGTGCACACGGATATGTTGTATGCTCCAGGCTGCAAAAGCCGGCAATTACGGAAAAATATTCCGTATGAAAAAATAGTGCATAAGTAAAGTGAACAAAATCGGCATGCCACCAGTTGGATAAAAGTGGATAATAAAGACAATATAGACTGTTTTCAAATAAAGGCGGTTGTATGTTCCTCGGAGTAGACCTCAGCAATATCCTCGCATGCGTAGCATACTGCAGCTTGTATCTGGAACCAGTCAATATTGTGTATTTATCTTCCCAAACCTAAGGATCTTTATATTTACAAATTTAGAAACTTCCTTTGGAAGGCTTTCCAAGTTCAGCTGCAGTTCAAACGTTACACCCTGGTAACTGTATTTTGTCATATATGGTATCCTATCACCTCTGTATGCCAACTCAATTGGCGGTAATCTTCTAAATCTCAGACCAGTCGTGTACCAACTAGTTTGAGTTGGTTTTTTTAATGTTGATTGCCAATTTCTACACCAATAAACTTTGACACTAATTTCTCTAGAATTGTTGATAGAACTGGCAACAAGGTGATTGGGCGCCAATTCTCCACCTTTGAATGGTTCCCTGTTTTTGGTATTAGGACTATTATCACATGTTTCCAGGAAGTTGGAAGTTTGCCTACATCTTCCGCATGTTCCGCTGTAACATGCAATACAAATCTGAACCATCGTTATTATCTGGGCTACAATGTACGGTCTGGGTACAGGTTAGTTTTACACATTGAATAGAAAAATATAAACCGAAACAGACATGTCTGTGATTATTATAGGACCATGGCCGCCGTTACGAGCATGACAGATGTTAAGTACACTGACCTGAAGGAAATCCCTTTGGACGTCTTTTCCAGAGGCATATTGCTACAATGGTGGCAGTGACGAGCAAGGTCATACAAGACAACATTCCCAAGAGCTCCTCGTGTGCTGTCGACTGCTGACCTTGACTTTGTGAACGAAAGCATGTGACAGTATCTATACATAGAATCACCAATCTATGTGTCATCGCAATAAATCCAAAACACAAGGAAAAGGTGTTGATTAGATGTTAATATAAGAGGTATAAGAGATAAGAAATGTTTAAAATGTCAAAACGAATAGATATGAATTGCTTTTGTTAATCGTTGGATAGAGCATATGTACTTTGGCTGGAGTGATTAGGATCGTTCATCGATGGAGAGTGCAGACGTTTATCATATGGAAATCTGCATTGTTCTTTGATGGAGTTCTAATTTGTACACATTCTTTAAGTGACAAGTACTTTCACTAGTAGAGTTCTTTCACTTTCAAACTAAAGTGTTCCGCTGAGTGACACCTATTTAATATATCAGCAATACTGCTAACTTTCATATTCTTGCTAATTGTTCTCTACCCATGCGACGCACTGCAATTGTGGCAGTGACCTCCTAGACCCCAATATTTAATATGTTAAGTTCTGTGCAGAAATTGTCCCCTGATTATGACAATGAAACTTTTATAACAAAACCACTTACATAAGGCACAATTTGTACAAAAGACTTGAATGACGGTAAGAGGTATTTGGCATGAAAATCAGTGAAACTTTCATTATTTAACCTCATGATCATAATATCTACTAATTTTGAGATAATTCTATGTATGGTCAATTTCGATGTACCACATTTCAGCATATGCAGCAATTGTATCTGAAAACCTTGTATTACAAGAGATGCAATAAACAACTAGAAAATCAAAAAATACTCGCACATTTTTACAATTTGAGGTACATGTATATGTAAAAGAATAAAATTGTATTGATGGTATTAGGTATTTGGTATGAAAACCAGTCAATTTGGACCAGCCAATCGTTTTTATTGATTGCATTGAAACTTATTTATATGCCTTCTGTTTTATCATAAAAATACTCAGCAAAAACTGATCGATCTAGATGATAAAGATATATATTGTACTTCTCTTAAAATGGAGAATAGGATTCGAACTGCTGTGATGGAAGACCATGACATATGATTGTAAAACTATGAGATCAATAAAGCAACATTAAAAAGACAACATTGAAATCAACGCATAGATATATAACCACCTTATTTTGGGGGAAATACCTCCCATGATAGTTGTACTTCACTTATATCCGCATATTCATGATAAGTATCGGGCTGGTTTTGGTAGCAGGCAGACAACACAGTGCATGCTTTTAGAGGTTGCAATGAAGGTAGTTAAAAGTAGTCCGCAAGAATGATACTGTATATATAGGATCTGTACAGTTTCAGAATGTAGAATTCAAAATACCAGGTATCGTATTTTAGGTGTCAACATCGGCATTGAACCTATTCTGATTATAAATAGTACGTAGGTTACCCTGCACTGAATGCCTGGTGTTGGTAAATCATAGCAGATGTAGAAAGAGAATATAAAAAGATAAGTCGCTGGGCCTCCTTACCTGATGCTTGTAGTCCACCAACTGGAAGAATGACCTTCCACGCCTTCCACATCTCCCTATAATACTTGGTGGGCAGAGCTTACGGTGCCACATTTGCATATTCAATTTTGCGGCAGAGCTGCTAACGCATGGCTACTTGCCTATAAACACGGAGGCGTGGCCATTCATTTATAGAATCATATCACCTGATACACATAGCTTAATGCTCAATGATACCAGGAACTACAAGGACCACAAATTATTCATTCTGTGCACAAGGTATGTTGTCATTACACAATATATTTTGTTGATAGGTACTAAAAAGAGCGCCCAACCTGAGGGCGGGTGTACTTTTTGTCATTTTTCTTGAATTGAAGAAAATCATTTCATTCGCCAATTATACATTTGTCCAATATTTAAAGTATTCTTAGTATTAAATTAGCATGTGGTAACTGAGTATGAACGCACCAGAAAAAATCATCTCAATGCCACAATAAGATTCATATGATTTTTTTAAAACGAAAAGCCAATGTAACGTACATTTACCCAATAAAGGAATGGATGTATTGCGACTTATATTTAACAAAGTAGGGTTTTTAATTTTGTAAATAAAAGTAATGAATAACAAATATCTGAACCAGGTGAAAATTGAAAATGATGATAAACTCAAACATGTATTAATACAACAGATCAAGGGCAACTTGTATATTTTGGAAAATGATCCATAGAAGGAAATCCACCACAACCTAAAGAAGCAAACCCTATACATTTGATATTCAATTTCAGAATTCAAAGTAACCAACTAAATACTTTCTGAATCGCAAGTGTTTTGTTTTACTCCTTACTAGGCAACACTTTAACGACTGACCAAAAAAAAAGACTACACCCGGCCCCTTTAAGAAAAAGAAAAAAACATTGCGCTTGCAGTGATATGGACACCTGGAGAACAGAGAGTAGCTGTCAACTGAGAAGTGATGTATCCCTTGCCCTCTAAACCCTGGAGTAAATATAGCAGACCATTTCCTCTTACAGATTAGGACATTCAAAGCCCATTAGGTCTAGCAATCCCGTAAGGACAGACATGGGGCACGAATGGGATTGAATGAATGATATTGGATTGGTTATGTGTCGGTTATGACGTTAAATTTTTTCATCATTTTTTTAATTGAATAAATGATATGTTCATTTCAAAGAAGGCAAAAAGGGGTGTGTGTTTCTGGTCCCCCCCCCCCCCCCAACACACCTAGCGAAACTTTAGCCTACATAAAAATATTGCCTCAAAAGATGCACGATTTGAGTAGTGACTAAGAAAGGAGGAAAATACAAAAAGATAAAACGGTGCAAAATATGTATATCTTAGGTTTCAGGAATATTTATTTTCACTGAGAACATCTGATTATATTTTAGTGTATTCTAGAGAGATTACAATCTAAAATTGGCATGGCTGTCATATCAAATGCAAAGTGTCCACTTACATGGGGTGTCTGCTTACACAGGGTTAGAATGAACATCTAATAGAGGAAGCCATTCTGAGCATAAGTATCCACTATTGCTGGAGGTCTGCTTATGTGGGGTATCCATTAAGCAGCTATTGTATGATGTCCCTGTTTCTAGACACTGGTGCCAAAGCATGTCATTCTCTGGCTCCAAATCAGAAAACAGATTTTGAGAAAGCCATGCAATTTGATCTAGAGCTTACTGCTCTGGTCACTGTTCCAGCTCTAGTTAACTTTGTAGGATTTGCATGATCAGTACCTTTCAGGAGCGAATATCTATGGTTTAACAAGTGCATTTCTCTGCGATCACTCAGGCACAGGGTATTGGCCAACTATTGTTATTTACTTACACAGGTATCACAAATTCTACAAGAATGTTGATGACCGAGATGATGGTATTTAATTATTCAACCAAGGTTCATGTAATCGCATTGCCATAACCAAAGCATTTGGACATAGCAATATTTAGACACATTTACAACAGACAATTCTGGTGCTTCAAGTATATATCCACAGTGCCTTATTTTACAATTTCTGTATCTGCTCATCCAGGGTATTTTCAGCAGAGTCAACATAGTAAACAATATGCTATGATTCTAAATACCATCTGTTGACTTTCACAGTATGGCGTACAGACTATTCAGATTAAGTGTAATCATAGGAGCAGAACTGGGACTTTTTCATTGGATATGCTTATACTCAACAGCAGCTTAATTGTAAAACTTGAGCCATTAGATTGTTCTCAATAAATGTAAAGTTACGATTTTCATTATGCCATCTGTGTTTTTGTTTTGGGATGTTTTGGTTTATATAGATGTATTTAGTCCAGAGAATGAAATGTGTCGAGCCACATCAAAATAAAGAGAAACATTTTTCTTCAACCAATCTCATTCTGACTACTTATCATCCTCCCTATATATATATATATATATATATATATATATATATATATATATATATATATATATATATATATATATGTGAAGGATATACACAGGTATATCCGTATATAAAGGCTCACAGGCGCCACCAAGCGTCTTATGGGGTAACTAACTTCCCCACACCTTACGCCTACAAGCGTCATAGGCGCCAGTCGCCTATCATTATTATTATTATTACTATTATTGTACAATTGTATAACACTATGTATATCTATTCAAATAGAGCCTCAAGCATTTATATATATATATATATATATATATATATATATATATATATATATATATATATATATATATATATATATATATACACACACACAGTAGAACCCCGACTAACGGACACCCCGCGTAAGCGGACACCCCGTGTCAGCGGACACTTTTGCTCGGAACGGAAATTTTCCCCTCTATTAGACGTTTATTTTAACCCCGTGTAACCCCGTGTAAGATAAATAAATGATAATTGACTGATGTCGTAATGTCAATTATTATATAGAAGTACATATTGGGTAATTGACCAATTGAATATGTTGTCAATTATTATAAGTATGTATAGTTATATAATACGATGATGTAAGTATATACATGTATAGTTATATAATATGTTGAAATATAGAAATAGGCCTACATGAGTAGTAGTGTAGAAGATAGGTGAGGGTTGGTGGGAAAGAAAACGTGTACGTGTGTACGGAGTGAAGAACTGGACAAGAGTGAGGGGTAGGTGAGTGTAGAGTGGATGCACGTGGGTGCGTGGTTCACGTGTAGGACGCTAGAGGGGGTGTGCGCAGGGTGCGCTAGTGAGGGGATGCGCCAGGGGGGAGCGATGACCACCCCTGACTAAAGGCCATGGGTCACCAATGACTGGTTTCAGATACAAGTGGTCGTATGCTCCAAGGAGTTGATGTGTAGTAATATTCGAGCGTATGCAAGGATATTGCGCAAGCTGGGAGGTATCTTCAAAACGGTTGTATAAACCGATGTACTTCCCCAGGGTAAATAAAATGTTTAAAAAAACAAACAAAAAACTGAACTCCGAGGAGCATGCAATCGTTATTCTCTTAAACCACTTCATATTGTATTCATTATCCACTTTTATCTAAAAAGTGGTATACCGTTCATTTAGATACGCACTATTTTTCACTAAGCACTTTTTCTCTGTTTGCATCGTTTTATCAGAACCCGGAACATACAACATGTATGTATGTTCCGTGTATGGTGATACACACTCTTTATCTGTTTTCTATGGACACTTTGTATTAGGTGGATAATAAAGATAGATTAATTTTGAATATTTAAACTAAATTATATATTTGACTTCCGGTTTGTTTTTGTAATGTACACACCGTGCTGGCAGAAAGTGAGAGTGCCATCGAAGTCAGTGTATTGCTGTAGGTGTGAAGCAGGACTCTCAAGACTTGATGCTCTGACCTAGAGCATGTCTAACCTAATACTACAAGGAAAACCTCTGACCCTGGCCATGGGGAGCTCACATGTTGGGGCGCGTGATGCGCTGAGCGAGGGACGGGTGGACGCGGTCGTGGACAAGGTCACATCGCTATCAGAGGCCATAGCATAAATATGTTGTTTCCCTTATTCAGCAATGGCCGCAAGCGACCGATTTTATCAAACACTAATTTGCATGCTAGAGACATTTACCCGCATTAACACGGCTTTTCATACTCTACTGAGTAGCGATCAGTAGGCTCAATACGTTTTCTATGGAGGCTTCGTATAAGGTGGATAATAAAAAGGTGTTTTAATAACGGGCCTGATGACCATATATCCTGGTTGCTCTGCATCCCCGTTGACTCCTGGTTCTACTGATGAAATGTTAACTACACTGTTTATATTAAAGCATGCACACAGTAAGGTACCGCCTGATGGTTCTGTGAAGGTCAACACCTCCCACAGTTAACTATAGCCACAGTTTTATTGACATTCACCTGACAATTCCCTTTGGGATACGTTTCCTTGGTGGTGACACTAATGGATGCCTGTCAACATGAACCTCCAACCCATCCCTGGTTTATAGATAGTGACCACTTCAAGATTCTGCCCAAAGTGGGCCATTTATTTTCATAAATAGGTTTTGTCAGTCATGATGCATAAATTGCGTGAGTTTCATTGCAACATACAGTCTATAACCTTTTGTGACTAACGTCTGAATGTTTCTGATAAAGGCATCATAGTGCATTTTCTCTGACAAAGTTGACACATCTCTTATGGTTAGGTGGGAGACTAACACCATTACTCGAGACTAGCTCTCCACGACTAGTTTTCTTTTTTAATTATTCAATTAATTTTCTAATTCACTCAAGAAAGAATACATCATTCAATCTATTACACTTCATGTCTGAAGTTACTCGGTTTGTAAACTGTAATGGGTAAATTCCATTCAGTATTCACGTAATGAAAGGCTTCAGGGTCTGGTGATGGCTATAATCGCCAAACTTTATTTGTCCATGATTATTGGAACTTGTATACATACATACAACTGATATATAGGGGTCATTCAACCAGAAAATGTCATTTTGGTGTAGAGAAGAGGGCTGAAACACAAATTCATAAATCTCGGTTTAAGACCACTTAGTAACACCGTGTGAAGTCCTAGTCAGGGATGCGAGAGCGATACTTAGAAGGAAACCCACGAGATGAAAATAGCTTGGTCTGTACTCCACCGAATTTGACTGCAGAGTAATTCACAAAGCGAAGCTGAATGAATTACTCTGTGGTCAAAAGAGGTGGAGTGCAGACCAAGTTATTTTCATCGAGTGGGTTTCTGATTTTATCTCACCTCGTATAACATTATTTATTGATCAAATGAATCACCAAATTAGCCATTGAGTATTGGGTAAACGAACCTCACAGCCGTGGAGTACGGGTTCCTAATGTTAAACCTATGGAGAAAAATACCGGGGTGAGATAAATTATTTTACGTCTACTAATTAATTGGTGACTCATGGCCTTTGGTCAGGAGTGGTCATTGCCCCCCCTGGTGACGCATCTCCCCACTCAGCGCACCTGTGCGCCACCTGTCCCTTTCTCACTGCACCATTAGTCAACCTGGGACACCAGCGTACTGACCTCTTGTCTCATACTTCGCTCTGCACTCTCACCGTACACACATACTTTTTTCTACTCTCCGACTTTTGGCCATCTCCCTCTACGTACCTCCAGTCTCCATATTCCCTGAATATCGGTGACCGTGTACAAAGGGAGACCATTATCGTCCTGGTCGGTGATAGTTTTCTGTACAAGTATGATGAGACCTACCACGCGAAGTACGGCGGAGGAAGCGCCCCCACGCGTAGCTGAGATGGAGACCGACTCTGAAGTCCCAGCAGGGAACGAGTGTACGATCCTCACGGATCACAGCCCTTGAGACAGGTCTCGGGGATATCCGAACAGACGTCGGCAAGATGTCTCAGAAAATGGATGGCGTCCTCAACGCTTTAATGCAGATCTCCCGCCCCGCGTCGAGGGCGACCGGCTCACGGGCGACTACCCCCGAGGCGAGTTCGGCAGGGATACAATGAGGAACGAGAGGCTCACAGGTAAGCAGTCATTGGTCTCCGACCTCCACACCCGTAATTTGATTGCAAAACCCTACATGTTTATTGACCGTGATGGGGTCTACACACTCCACCAGAAGCTCGAACTACGGTCGACCCTCGAGCCCCTGGAGTATATAAGCTGCTTTCTCTCATTGTTGGGGGATGAGCGTGCCACCATGCCTGGAGATAAAGAGCACAAGTATCAGCATCTCCAGCAGGTGTCGGTGGACACTCAGGCACGGCCGTGGGCCGGAGTTCGGCGGTGGTCAAATTTCGTATTTGATCAGATAGAGGCCGGCCGTTTGTACTGGTCGGACCACGGCCGTATCCAGGAAGAGAGGGTCCGGCTCACCATGACGGCCCCCGCACCGACACCCCTGAAACAGGACACCGGACGCTCATGTGGGCGGGAGGCACCCTGCCGTGAGGGGGTGCCGCCACCGCAACGGACACGAGGAGGGGGGCATCCGGTGGCTGCACGTGTGTAGCTTTTGTGACTCCGTAGGCCGACAGTGTGGACACTCCGTACACGCTTGTAACAGGAGGGTTACCTACGGTCACAGCTACGCCCACACTACGCTGGCTCCTGCACCAACACCACGCCAGATGCCCCAGGCCGGATACAGACTTCAAAGCGGTTGTTAGCAATGATAGTTGTCATATTATTGTTTTGTGTTGTGAGACCTAACAGCTATGTTGTGAAACCGAAACTAGGGGAATACACACACTGCATTCTACAGCATCATGGTGTCTGTCTTCTTCCTTCCTCACTCCCACAAATAAGACAAAATACAGCACCCAACATGGTGTGAGAAGTAAAACTCTTCGACAAGAGGGAGGAGAAGTATTTGGGGATCTGAAGAACCAACCACCAACTGTCAGCTAAGTGAAACTACAGTATCATTTGACTGTGCTGTCCATGTCAAACTGAACTAAACATTCTAAGCCTGTAGTATTGCTATAGTCTGTATCAAGTGCTGCTGGTCATACTCATAGTCAAGTGTATGATATCCTGTCATAAGCCAGTTAGTTCAAGATGCCTAAATATGAAACACCAAAGTCATTTACATTTGACAAGCCAACAGCCTGGCCTGAGTGGAAACAGAGATATGAGAGGTTTAGAAAAATAGAGAAAATAGACAAAGAAGATGGGGACCTCCAGGTTGACTCTTTGATGTATTGCATGGGTCCTGAAGCTGAGAACATTTTTAAGTCCTTCCAGTTTGATGCTAGACCAGCCGCTACGCAAGATGTGCCAAACCCTGTAGACCCGAAAGAGGACTATGACACTGTTATTAAGAAATTTGATGCATATTTTGTGCCTAAGCGAAACACAATTCATGAACGCACAAAATTCTACCAGCGTACCCAGCAGGCTGGTGAGTCAACAGAAGTGTTTGTGCGAAATCTACGTGAGATGTCGGCATACTGCGACTTTGGTGAGAAACAGGATGAACACATCCGTGACCGACTCATCAGTGGTATGCTGGACCGAGAAATGTCAGAAAAGCTTCAACTGGAACAAGACGACCTGTCACTCACCACCGCAGTCACTCGAGCACGCCACTCAGAGTTGGTGAAAAGTCAAAACACGTCAGCCGCAGATGTTAGCTTCGTCAAGAAGGATGCTAATCAAGGTAGGCACCACCACAAGTCGGGCAAGCAGTCATTTAAACGCTATGAAAAGTCAAGTCAAGGTCAAGCTTCAAAACAGTCAGGCTCGAAGCCTAAATGTGGTCAGTGTGGCTACATCCATAGATCATCAAACAAAGACGCATGTCCTGCCATCGGTAAAACTTGTCAAAATTGCAAGAGAGTCGGACACTTTGCCTCAGTCTGTAGAAGCAAAGTACAGGAAGTCAGCGAGACAGCAAGTGCGTGTAGTCGTGATCTATTTTTCGGTGCTGTCACTTGTGACGACAGCGACCCAGCGTGGAAAGTCAACCTAGACATAGTTGGTGATAATTGGGTTACCTTCAAGATTGACTCTGGGGCAGATGTGTCGGTTATGTCTTACACTGATTATCTGCGCCTGAAGCCAAGGCCCAAGCTGAAGGATGTCACTACAAATCTGTCCAGTCCAGGTGGTCCATTAGACTGTAAAGGGCAGTTCATCGCCACAACCAAGTTCAAGGGTACAAAATACAATTTTCGTATCCTAGTCATCGAAAATGATGTCGAGTGTCTCCTCGGTCGTGGAGTTGCTACGCGGATGGGACTCATCACGCACATTGACTTGGTTGAAAGCATCGGTCGACTGAAGACAGATCCAGTCAAGATTCTGCTTCATGAGGGTGCCGAACCGGTCGCACTTACTGTCGCTCGTAGGATACCATTTCCTCTGATGGGCAAGGTAAAGGAGGAGCTCGATCGTCTTGTCAAGTCCGGTGTCATTCGGGAAATCACCAAGCCAACCCCGTGGTGTGCCCCAATGGTGCCAATCCTGAAGAAGACGGGAAAAGTCAGGTTGTGTGTGGACCTTAAAAAGTTGAATGCAAATGTCAGACGCGAGAGATTCGTCCTACTGACCCTAGATGACCTGACGTCAAGACTCGCAGGAGCAACAATGTTCTCATCCCTGGATGCTGCCAGTGGTTTCTACCAGATTCCACTTGATGACGAAAGTCAAGAACTGACAACCTTCATCACACCCTTTGGCAGATACTGCTTCCGTCGCCTGCCATTTGGTATTTCCTCAGCACCCGAGATCTTCATGAGGAAGATGCTTGAAGTACTGGACGGTCTTCCTGGTATCTTCGTCTACATGGATGACATCTTGGTGTATGGGAAGGATGCTAAAGAACATGACGATAGACTTGCATCAGTCTTGGACAGACTGAAGCATATGGGTTTGAAACTCAACAAGGAGAAATGTTCATTCCGACAGACAGAACTGAAGTTTCTCGGACATCATATCTCCAAAGATGGTATTTCCGCAGACAATGACAAGGTCGCCGCTATTCAGAACATGCCCGCTCCAACATCTGTAACCCAACTTCGACAGATATTAGGCATGGTTCACTACCTTGGGTCATATGTTCCTGAGCTTCATGTGATCACAAGACCACTAAATGATCTGCTGAAGTCAGACAGCATATGGTGTTGGGATAAGCCCCAACAGCAGGCCTTCGAAGAGATAAAGACTCGCATCTCATCAACGCCAATACTAGCCTACTATGATGTCACCAAGCCAACATTTGTGAGTGCTGACGCTAGTTCATATGGACTGGGAGGTGTCCTTCTACAGGAACAGAATCAACAGATGAGGCCTATCGCTTACTGTTCAAGGACATTGACATCAGCCGAACAGCGATACGCTCAAATCGAAAAGGAGTGCCTTGCAAGCGTCTGGGCTTGTGAGAAGTTCGACCGTTATCTGTGTGGCTTGGAAAGCTTCCGTATATTTACCGATCACAAGCCACTAGTTCCCCTTATCAATGATAAGGACTTGGACAATGTCCCACTCCGATGCCAACGTCTTCTCATGAGACTTATGAGATACAACGCCACCGCTAAACATGTACCAGGGAAGGAAATGTATGTGTCTGATGCTTTGTCCCGCAGTCCAGTCAGTCATGAAACAAGTACAACTGCAACTGATGTTGACCTGCATGTACAAGCCGTCGAGAGCACCTTTCCTGCCTCTTCAGAGAAGAAATGTGACTTAAAGCGAGCCACCCAAGAGGATCCAGTCCTGAGGGCTGCTGCCATGTACACCCTGACAGGATGGCCTAGATACATCAAGGATGTACCTGACAACCTCAAGAGTTTATACTCCCACGGAAGCCTCCTATCCGTTGTTGATGGACTGTTGGTTTACTGCAGCAGGATTGTAGTGCCTGAGTCTATGAGGGCAGAGATCCTGGAACGTATCCACGAAGGACATCAGGGCATTACTAAGTGCCTTGAGAGAGCCCGGTTAGGTGTATGGTGGCCTGGCCAAACTGCGGACATCAAGCGCATCATTGCCAACTGCCAACATTGCAATGAAAGGAGACCAACTCAGAGGCGTGAGCCTCTCATGACTACTCCACTTCCACAGGGACCCTGGCAACGAGTTGCCATGGACTTATGTCAGTTTAAAGGCAAGGACTTCATAGTCATTGTTGATTACTACTCTCTGTGGATCGAAGTTCTTAGCCTGGGTTCAACCACTAGCCGATCAGTCGTCAGTCGTGTCAAGGACTGTTTTGCTCGATTTGGGATTCCAAAAGAAGTGGTCAGCGACAATGGTCCTCAGTTTGTTGCCTCAACTTTTAAGGACTTTGCCAAGCAGTACAACTTCAGCCATGTCACTGTTAGTCCCCACCTGCCGTATGCCAATGGGGAAGCTGAACGTGCTGTTCAGACAGCAAAGCACCTGTTGGACCAGCCAGATCCATGGTTAGCTCTGCTCACGTACCGTGATACACCAATTGCTGCAACTGGGTGTAGTCCATCCCAGTTGATGATGGGACGCCATCTCAGGACAACTCTTCCAGTATTGCCATCAACACTAGAACCAAGATGGCCTGAACGAGAGACCGTTCTTGAGAAGGATCAAGCTGTGAAAGCAGCTTATGCCAAGAACTACGATGATCACCATGGTGTGAAAGCATTACCACCCTTGCCAATAGGCCAGAAGGTCACCATCAAGACGGACAATGAAAAGGGTTGGTCACAGCATGGTACCGTGAAAACAGCAGCTGACACGCCACGATCTTACATCGTGCAGACACCTTCTGGTGTGAAACACAGGAATCGTCGCCATCTGCAGCCTACACCTGCAATGCCTATACCTGATATGAAATCTCAAGATATTCTCCGGGAACCAGAACCTGTCCCTGATGCTCCAGAGCCCGTTCCTGAAAACCCCCCAGAGAATACTCAAGAGACTGTCAAATTACAGGCCCCGACACCTGTAAAACTGAGACAGTCTACAAGAGTTTCATGCAAACCAAAAAGGCTTATTGAAAACTGCTGAACTTGTTAGATTGTCTTACTAAATGTCCTATATACATATATCTTTAACAAACATTTTCCTTTCAGGATTATGAGAGACTTTTAAAGTGTCATTTCTATTATGAGTAATACTCAAGTGTCCTTTAGTTTCAGAAATCGCAAAGACTTTGCTACAGACAAAGGACTGTCATATATAACGTAGCCTCTAGTTTATTCATTATAAACTGTCTACTTATATATATCTAGTATAGATAAAGAAAAGTCAAATAACCAGTTTTGTTCCCAACTTGCCAAAGACTTTACAGTATTTTCTATATCTCAAAAGGGGGGAGATGTCATATTATTGTTTTGTGTTGTGAGACCTAACAGCTATGTTGTGAAACCGAAACTAGGGGAATACACACACTGCATTCTACAGCATCATGGTGTCTGTCTTCTTCCTTCCTCACTCCCACAAATAAGACAAAATACAGCACCCAACAATAGTCAAGAGTAGCCAGCTGCACCTGAGTCTTCGCCTAACCTAGGCCCTCCTCCCAGCCTATGTGCACCCTGACTCCGGTATTCTCATCTGCATACCACTAATGGAATCAAGGAGCGACCCTCTCTTCCAAACGCACCTAGGGTAAGATTGAAACTTTTCATTCGAATCACTGATGGTGAAAATAGCCGAAGTCGGTGTTTTTATTGTTTATTGTTGTTTTGTTACTAGTTACTGCTTAATTGTTAAAAACAAATCTAGATGTCTTAGTTCGACTACATGTAACTGTCACATTTTAGAGATGAAAAACTTGTACATTGTGAAACGGGTGATATTGACAGAGGTATATTGGAATCAGATAGTGTCATGGGGGAATTAATTACCATGGGAAGGGTAGCTCAAGAAAAGGGATTAAAGATTGCCCATGGTAATCTTTGTAGTCTTAGAGCAAAGTATGAAATGCTACTAGCAACAAATATTGACAATACGTGGGATATCCTGACTATTTCGGAAACATGGTTAACCCAAAGAGACTGCCAAGGTGAATACCAGCTAAATGGATATTGCCTTTACCGAAACGACCGTTCCTGGAAAGAACGTGAAACTGACTCTTTTCCGAAAATTGGTGGTGGCACAGGGGTCTATGTAAAAAATGAAATAGGGCATGATGCTCACTGCTTCAAAGAACTAAATTGTAGTAATAAGGATATTGAGGCCCAGGTAATTAAAATTCAGCGCTCAAAAGAAAAAGACTTTGTGCTGATAAATGTATACAGGCCAAACCAGGGAAATATAAATAACTTTATAGAGCAACTACAGGTCACTGTGGAGGAGATTTCTAAGCATAAAAAACATGAGTTGTTGGTCCTGGGGGATTTCAATATTAACGTATTGGAAAAAAACAGGACTAGCACAGACTTTCTTACAGATATGAGGCAACTGGGACTCCAGCAACTCATTTCATCTCCCACGAGATTTAGTGGAAACAGCTCGGCAATTGATCTAATTTTTACATCAGAATTTGACACAAGATTAGCGGGGGTGCTTGATCTCTCTTACAGTGACCACCAATGTATTTTTATAGTCAAAAAAAGGGTTATACGTCTCTACACAAAAAAAATAGTGGAGGGCAGATCATACCTTAGGTATTCTGCACCTGCTTTTAGAGATCACTTAAAAAACTATAACTGGCTTGAGTTCAAAGAAACTACAAATACTGAACTAAAGTGGCAAATTATTATGACAGCCATAAATGAGTACCTTTACGTAGTCTGCAAAACTAGGAAATTTACAGTGGACAATGAAAAGCAACCATGGGTCACAGTACATGAGCTTGAGCTGATTAGAGATAAAAATAAACTGCTCACTAGGGCCCGTAGATCAGGGCTGGCCCATGATTGGCTACTAGCAAAAGAAGCCAGAAACAACACAAACAAGGCCTTGAAAAAGGCAAGACAGACCTATATTATCCAACACATTGATAATAATGCCTCAGACCACCGCAAGTTCTGGCGGACTGTAAACGGCATAATCCCAGGTATAACAGCCCCCATTAAATCCACGACGATTGAGCTTGAAACTAGTGATGGAGTAGCCACACCTAAATTACTGGTCCCGAACCAAATAAACGATTATTTCATGGATATTGGTCACATACTCTCAAAAGAGATGTATGCACCCTGGAAAAACTATGATCCTAGAGTTTTCGATAATATTGAAGATTTTGAAACTAATGAGAGGGAAGTAATCGAGCTTGCTAAAAGCATAAATACGACTAAAAACTCACAAATTGAAGGCCGGGATATCATCTTGTATCTTTAGAGATGCTATGCTAGCCGTACCAATTAGATTTACTGAATTATTTAATAATACTCTTCGAAATGCCCAAAGCTTGGAAAGCGTCAACGATAGTTCCAATTTTTAAGAGCGGAAATCCCAACTTGACAAGTAACTATAGGCCTATTTCACTGCTTCCTATTATAGCCAAGATGGTTGAAAAAATCGTTCACAATAGAATAACCGAGTTCATAGAACAAAACAATATCCTATCTGAAACACAATGTGGTTTCAGAAAAGGCAAATCAAGCATCCAGTCAATAGCTTTATTACAGACGATATACTAACTGAAAGAAATATTGGAAATAGCACGAAAGTTATCTACCTGGATCTAAAAAAGGCATTTGACACGGTGAATCACGATATACTACTAGATAAATTATTCTTTTATGGGGTTAGGGGAAATAATTACTACTGGTTCAAAAATTATCTGACCGATAGATTCCAAATTACAAAAGCAAATGAAACATCTTCTAGGCCACGACAAGTATCTTGCGGAGTCCCGCAGGGCTCAATATTGGGCCAGCTCCTTTTTCTCCTATACATCAATGACTTAACATATATAATAAAAAACTCAAAAGCGGGGCTCTACGCCGACGACACGGTCCTTTACTTATCTGGTAATTCCCAACAGGAGGTACACATATCACTACAAGAGGATCTTAACCGTGTAAATCTTTGGTGCCTCCAAAACAAACTGACAATAAATAAAGCCAACACTAAATCTATGACTTTCCCCAGTAGTAGAAAATATACTGAAAATAATCAAATTCCTTATAATATTGACGAAACTGATCTCCAGACTGTAAATAACTACAACTATCTGGGTATCACACTAGACAGCAACCTTGATTACAAAACGCACCTAAATAGACTGTATAAAAATGTGTCACATAAACTATACAAATTAACCAAGATGCGACCCTATCTTTCTCTAAACGCGGCCTTAAAGGTATATAAATCCTGTATAGTACCGTTCCTAGATTATGGGGACATTCTCTATACAAACTGTGATGTAGGGAAACTAGAGAGGCTACAAAAATTCCAAAATCGCTGCTTGCGAATATGCCAAAAAGTGCATAGGCGTACACCGATCCATGTCTTACACTCACGTGCAAATCTGCCCTATCTAAAAGATAGAAGGGAATGTCATCTGCTAAACTTTGTATACTTGCGAGCTCAAAACCCGAAATTCGTAGATGAGAGAATATTACCACTGCGAATGTATGCAGCCCCAGTTCTGAGGAAGTCCAAACCAAATTGTAATGCCTACCAAAGGTCTATCGTTTATAATGGTGCAACTAAATGGAATGCCTTGCCTTGGTTAGAAACACGCCAACTCTGGCATATTTCAAGAGCTTGACCAAATCATGTATGAAGGACCGAATTCCTCAATGAGCAAAGTAAAACCGACTGAACCGAGTCAAATGTACATGTGATTTAACATCCCAAACCCTGTCTTTAAAGTCTCTCAATGTTGGAGAGTGATCTATTTTCTTACTTTACCTTTTGGTTCTCTAAGCTTGATGTATACTAATGACTGGAGCCTGTCACGAAATAACACGGTCAAATTAAAAACTGACTACCCTTGCAAATAAATCTGATTGACAATGTACTTAGTCACGACACCCTGTAAAAAGCACTATATATTCACCATGCGTAACTCGATATACGAGTGAAATCTGTAAAAGCAGAGTAAATTATACTACAATGTTAGTCAAAAGATGTCTTAAATTTATGCAAATCAAGATTGGCCAGGAAATGAAAACCAGCTGACTTGTAAAACAGCTGATGCCACCGGCCCCTTTATTTGGCAACAACACCTTGTAAACTACAAATGAACTGGAGAAAAATGTATATCATTATGCCAATAAAGAAATGATTTTAAAAAAAATATATAAAAAAAAGCGGCGCACGGCCGGCCCCCGAGCACGCCGGATACACTCTACCCACACCGGCTTCCAAGTAATGATAGGTTTACACCTGCTTCCCGGCAGCCTTGGTAGGTCACACTGGGCCAACTACTGGCACACCGGGACACTTTTAATGTATTTTTACGGCTTTTAGTCTACTTGGCCCTTAATTGGGCTACTAAAGTAAGCTACAGTGCACCAGAATTACTGGGACTGGCGCAACGGGATACTGGGACGGTCGGCTACGGATCTATCCCGGTCCCAGACCGGCCCACTGCGGTGCCTCGCGGTCGTCCCAGTGGTGCTATAGGCCATAGTGCTAACCAGGAGCTGTTTCATAAGTTGAAAAAACTCTCGTATAGTTGCTCTCACTAACCAAATAGCGGCACCTCATGTTGCAATAGGAGAGGATGCCAACAGCGAGCGGCACTTTGGACCGAAGCGGTAACAAGAGTGGACATGTTGACTGAATTGCAACAGTCAACATTTTGGTTAGTCTCCCCTGCCTTATGTTTACAGTATATCTGCCATGCTTTGAATGGCATATATTACCTCTATAGAGTTATTCAGTGTCCTGTGCGGCCTTCTGACATGTGTGACAGACCGGTGTGGATGCTCAACCAGAACAATTTGGTCATCCCCTATTGACTGTTAGTACAACAGCCAATGTGAGTGCAGAGCTCACTGATGCCAACCCTGTCATGTCAACCCCCTGCAATGCATAGAGGAAAATCCTTCATCAATAAATCCGTCAATTTTTGACTCATAGCAGTACATAGTACATCTGTGTTCTTACTCCCTTAAGCGGGTGATCCACCAAAACAGACCAAACGGACACTCCGCAGATGCCCCAAAGGCAGGTTTTGAGCCGCCAGCCAACGACCCTCTCCAAGGTTGGTTGGCCAGATGCCCCTAAATCTCTAAATTATCCATGCTGATCCACCAAATCCTCTATTTCTGGCGTCACTGATGACTACAAGACTTCCAGAAATACATCCGCAACTAAACCGTAATATTTCCGTATATTTCCGTAGTAGGTCCCGTAGACACATCTGCAACACATCCGCAACACATCCGTAGACATCTGCAACGTGTCCGTATAGGTGCAAAAAAGCTACGGATGAGTTGCGGATGTATAACGGAAGAGAAACGTATACAAACGGAATAAAATGGATGAAAACGGAAGAGTTATGGAAGAGTTACGGATGAGTAACGGATGAGTTACAGACGCGGATCCGTTACTCGTCAACATGTTGAAAACTTTTCACGCGCGTCAACGGACGCCAACGGACGTCTACGGACGTCTGCCTGAGGTGTAACGGTTACTAACTGAGGTGAACGGATCGACTTTTTTTCTTCCATTTCTCTTCCGTAAACCCTATCCGGTATAATGTGACTGAGCCATAAAGCCGAACGATATTTGGTATCCATTCTTTCGATGCCCCGTTTACACGGTGTGACTGAAGGGCTTCCAGCTGGTTACTTCTACTCGCAGACTGGAGGCACTGCGCTTGAAACTGAACATCCCAAACTCACCAAATCGCAAACTACGCTCAAATTTGTGTGTGAACCACCAAAGGTACTCTGGTACGCCCAGTCGGCGACTAGCGGTATCAAATATCAAATATGTATGATATTTAAAAATACTTGTGACTGGGCGTATCTGAGGTACCTCCGGTCTGAGATTGGGTGTACACCAAGTCTCAGACTAGCGGGAGGCGCGCAGTTTACCCTGAGTGTTTTGCCTCACTACACGCTCACAGGGACATCCATTTTGGTATTATAGTATCGTATTCTACTAGCGACTTCGTCGAGTCCGACCAACCCCTGTCTGCGCTGTACTTCGACTCAACGTGCGTAGCAAACGTCTGCTCTGGTGGCCAGTGTAAGTCCCAGTTAGAGGTGAAAATTTTGAAAAATCATTTTCCCAACTATCGATAGCAGGATTCGAACCGGCATCACCCGCATTCCCAGCCTGACACTCTGCTGACTGCTCCACAGAGCCCGATGCCCTGAGGTGGACAAATACTTAGGCTGGTGGTGGGTGGGGGAACCAGCAGAGTTTCGAAAGGGGTACCAGCGAAATCTTGCGATCTCATTGGTTTCTCACGAGAAAAGTAGATCAGAAAACTACAATATTAAACATTGATTTCGGCATGGCTCGAAATGAATCATAAGAGAAGAAGTTTGTCTGAGTATAGTCCTACAAAAAATAAGAACAGATTCGAGTTTTTCACTACACGAGAATCTCACTCTCGTGGGCCCTCATTCTCCAAGCCTAGGTCTGGTTCACTATGTCTCTATGTACGGGAGCAACTTCAAGCGGATTCGACGGAATTCTACCGTTTTAAATATAGTAGGTAATCATGACACAAATTATGGACAAACTTTATAATATAATGGATAATGAAGAACAATATAGGACACTTCCAGACAGAGGTAGATACCTAAGAAGACGTATTACAAATGATTTAATGAATATATAGAGTGAATAGATTCATAAGAATTTTGAAACAAATGTCTGAAAATCCAAAAAGGGTTTGGTGGACGCTAAACAAGGTATGGGTTGGTGAGTAAAAAAGGAGCATAATACCACAACAACTACGAAGGGATCCTCAAGAGGCCTGCAAGGAAATGAATGAGTTCTTTGTAAAAACAGGAATTATGACAACCTCGAAAGAAGAAGATAGGGAAATGATGAAGAGCGAGATGATACAAAAAACGAAGAAGACCAGATATATGAAGCTGTGCGACCGGAAACTAACGACAAGCCAAAGGATTACGACCAACGAGGTTTACCTGAAACATGCCCAGTGACAGAAGAAAATGATGATGGTGATAACTGTTGTATTGCGCAAGTCATATGGTAACTTCCGGTTTCGTCTTATGGCTTTTCACACGTGTGTGGTTAATCAGCACTATTAAAGAAGTCTCTTTGTCAACTAGAAGGTCTTCTGTCCATGTTTACAACATGGTGGCAGCGTTGTGAACATTTTCTGCACCTCTGAGAGTCCTTTTGGGCCACCAGTCATCATCTGAAATGGCTGAAACAGACCACATAGTGGAGAGACAGTGACACATGTCACACAGTAACAGTGACTGACACTGCCTACACACTGCCTACAGACTGCTTACAGTGACACTTCACAGGAACACATGTACAGCTAAGTCCAGTTGAACAGTTTACTGATTGATAATGAATAGTTCCTAAGTCAACTGTGTCTGTTGTGATGTCCATTGATGTGTCCGTTGTGATGTTGTCGTGGTGCACAAACTACAGAAGCAGAGTGTGGCCAAAACGAAGTACAGGGAGATACAGGGGCCAAACTGGTACAAACTGCTAAGTGATGACAGTGTACCGGTGTGCCTAGTGTCTACAAGACTGCAAAGTTGACTACAGTGTTGAAATAGACAATCAACAGGGACACCTGAGTGTTGCATAAACTGTGTTGAACAAAAATTACTGTGGTGAAAATTGTGTTGCACAAAAAATTGCTGTTGCCATAAATTGTGTTGAACAAAAATTACTGTGGTAAAAATTGTGTTGCACAAAAAATTGCTGTTGTCATAAATTGTGTTGAACAAAAATTACTGTGGTAAAAATTGTGTTGCACAAAAAAATTGCTGGTGCCAAAAATTGTGTTGAACAAAAATTGTGTGTATCTCGAGGTGAATTCACATTTAACAGGCATTGATTGAACATTATTGAAAATTTGTTTGCTACTGAATTACATATATATTACTGAGTCACACCGTTTGTTGATGAGTTGTAAAACCCGTCCAAATCCAAATCCAAATCCGCCATTGGTCGACCCTCCCAAATACCCGTCAAGTTTCCTCTAAAGATCTTAAAATGGCCACCCAATACAATATACCTCCTCCTCAGCCCATGTCCCTAAAGGGCAACCTAGCGGAAAATTGGCGCAAGTTCGAGGATTTATGGAATGATTGGGTGATCAGACGAAATTGAAAGCGCGGTTAACAATGGCAGGCGAGGCGCCGCAACAAGTGGAGGGTGAGCCTCCACAGCCGGCTCCGATGGTCGATAACCCAGAGGGGATGGAGGAAGTAGCATCAACATTGAAGCTCGTAATGGGGTTAGAGTGCAGAAGGGTAATGAATATGTAACCTGGTTTAACCGATGACATGAAGCGTCGCCAACCAACGGAAATTCTCATGCAGTTGCGCGCGCATTTCACGCCGACACTGAACGTCTTATACGAGCGCTTTGTTTTCAACAGCGCAAAGCAGAATCCAGATGAGAAGGTTAGTACATTTGCAACCAGACTTCGGGAACTAGCGCGGACGTGCCAGTACGGCCTGATAGAAGAGGATCTGATCTGGGATCGGTTAGTCATTGGTACGATTGACGATAAGAGTCGCGAGCGTCTTCTGAATATGCGTCCTACCCCGGACCTTGCTCAAGTGGAGGCGAGACTAAAAGCTGCGGAAGACACAAAAGTTCAGAAAAGCGTGATAGTCGGAGTGACACGTCAGGAAGTTGAGTACGCTGAGAGGCGAAAAACGGGAAAACCATGGAAGGCTAAGTCGCATAATCAAAATCGTCAAGGCCAAAACTGTCAAGACCAAAATCCAAACCAGCGTCAGAAGTGTAAATGGGTGTGCTGGAAAGGAAATACATAACAAGATTACATGTCCGGCTCGAGACTCGAAGTGCTTCAAGTGCAAGAAGAAAGGTCACTACTCGCAAGCATGTGTCGCCAAACATGTCAACGAGGTTGATAGCGGAGACGAATGCGAAGAGGGAGATCATGATCTGGAAGATTCATACCTCATGGATGAGGTGAGAGATATCTCGAGAGAATGTTTCTGGTCGGCAAATGTGTCAGTAAACCAACAGCCTACAACTTTCAAGCTTGACAGTGGATCGAAGGTTACGATTGTTGGTGAAGATTGTCCGTGGGTGAAAAGAGTCAAGTTGGAGAGATTAGTCGGTGAGTTTAAAGGTCCCGGTGGAGTCAAGTTGACCGACCTTTTCGTAGGTCAAGTGTCCAACGCTATGCTCACCATCGGTGGTCGCGATGTTCGGGAGAATGTATACATCATGAAAAAGCAGAGGCATAACCTACTATCGAAGTCAGCGATACAAGGGCTGCGACTACTTAAACCAGAGTCCGAGAGTTCCCGGCCCCGTTTAAAGGTTTGGGGAAAATGGATGGACCGATGAAAATCAATCTCCGTGAAGATGCCACACCCGTGTGTGTGTACGCACCAAGATGCATTCCGCACCCACTCCTGCCCAAAGTTAAGGAAAAACTCGAAGCTATGGAGCAGCAGGGGGTGATCGTGCCAATCACCGAGCCCACCGACTGGTGTGGCGGCCTGGTGATAGTGCCAAAGGCGAACAGTGACGTTCGATTGTGCGTAGACCTGACCGGGCTTAACAAAGCTGTAAAGAGAGAGATACATCAGATGGCGAGTGTAGATGAGAATCTTGCACATTTCAAGGGCTCCAAGGTATTTACAAAGCTCGATGCTAAATCTGGCTATTGGCAAATCCCATTGGACGAGGAGTCCCAGAAGTTGACGACTTTCGTCACTCCATTCGGGAGAAAATACTTCCGAAGGCTACCATTCGGGTTGAATTTAGCTTCCAAAGTTTTCCAGAGGAGATTTTCCCAGGTTCTGGAGGGAATACCTGGGGTAGTAGTCCACATGGACGACATTGTGATTCATGCGCCTGATCAGGAGACGCATGATAGGAGCGTGCGGGAAGTCTTGAGGAGATTTGAAGCGGCAGGGGTCACCTTGAACACTAGGCAGCAAGTGTGTCGTGGAGATGGACCATCGTCCATTAGTTCCACTGCTAGGCACTACAGATTTGTCCAAGTTACCAGCAAGGATACTCCGCTTGGGGCTACGTTTGACAAGGTTTTCGCCTGAGTTAGTCTATGTGCAGGGGAAGTTGCACTACACACCTGATGCACTGTCGAGAGCGCCGTCCAGCAAACCCACCGAGAAAGATGTGGCAGGCGTGTACGAAGTAGAAGAAAGAGCAGGGCAGGTATTGCGTTATACTGCTACAGATCTCAGGCTGGAAAAGATCCGGCTTGCACAGAATGCAGATGGTGTCTTGTCACATGTGAAGGAGTACGTGAGAGAAGGATGGCCAGAAGTGTTACCGAATTCATCATCATCCTTAGCGCCATACTACAAGAAGAGACAGCACCTTACCATCACACAGGGTCTTCTTATGTACAATGAGCGTCTAGTAGTCCCCACGATACTTCAAGAGGAAACTCTACAGACCATCCATGAAGGGCATCTTGGTATCACAAAATGCAACGCTAGAGCGAGAGCTGCGGTGTGGTGGCCAGGAATTACGAAGCAAAATCGAGAGGATCGTTCATCAGTGCTTTATATGTGCACGAGTGCAGCCCGAGCCACGAGAACCGTTAATGGCATTGTCGTTCGCGGTAGAACCATGGACAAGAATTGGAACTGATTGTTTTCCCACAAAGGCATAGATTACATCATCGTGGTAGATCATACAAGCAGATGGATTGACTTCAAGATCCTTCCAGATACGCTAGCGCCGACGATCATAGACGCACTGTCGAGGGATCTTCGCTATGCAGGGTATACCAAAAGTTGTAGTGTCCAACAACGGACCTCAGTATTTTTTTTTTTTTTTTAATTTATTCAAAAAATTCCAACATCTGCTACAGAGCAGTTCTTCCTATTGGAAATAGGAAAACACAGTACAAGGTACACTGTTTTCCCTCAGTCTGTACACGCATACACATAAAGAAGAAGGACATAAGAAGAGAGTAGTAGTTGGAGTAAATGAAAAGCGATAAGTGCATTATCAACAATTGCGAATCAGTGCATCGAATGGGCAAAAGGTAAAGAGTCATGCTAGGGTACCAAACATAATCTCAGTTACTATATCAAAACAGGTCACGTATTAGTCGCTTAATTTGTTTCGTCGATGTCGCCTTCTGTATTGTGGCCGATAAACTGTCCCAAACTTGTATTCCACGGTATAAGGGCGATTTTTCATAGTGAGCTGTCTTGTGCCGATGTTTTATAAACCTTACTTTTGCATTTGATCTCGTCCTTGTAGGTACAGTATCAAGAAGTCTCAAGTTCTTAGATAATTTGTACATATAGTTACAAAGCTGCACGCAGTATCTCCTATCAAGCATTTCAACAGCCAGACTTTCGTGTAAATCCGCAATTCGTTGCTTATACTTAAAGTACCCCTGCACAACCTTCAGGCCACGGTTCTGAGTACGCTGTAACAATGATAGATTCTGTTTGTTTACACAAGAGAAAACTGCAATACTCCATGGTTGGCCTAATAGTCATACAGTATATCGTACATGCAACATCCTTGGAGATGGCCTTCCTAAACTTGGATAATTTGAATATACGGTTGTTAGCAGACTTGTTGCACTTCTTTACATGTTCGTCTAACGTTAGTGATTGATCTAGATGTACACCAAGATAATTGTACGATAGTTTACAGCTGGAACACTCCTGGGCTTTGTCCATCGCCCTGGGAACCGCTGAGAACTTAAAGCGATAGGCTACAGCCTATGTGTCATTCATGGAAGCCCATAACTTTAACTATTCAAAACCTACATCTACCCAGGTCAGCGTTTATACACAATTTTTGGCTAATTCAGTTAAGAGCCCGGTCACTATTAAGAACTACTTGTCCGGAGCCAAGACACTACTTAAGATGCTAGGCGCGGAAATAACTCCCTTCACAGCTCCTCTGCCGCTTCGTGCAATGACAGGAATTGAACGACTGTCCACGCACCGCACGACCCACGCGCCACCCCTCTCACTCGAGACGCTAAAAATCCTCTTGGATGCTCTCCATCGGGCAGGCCTGCCTGGACTCCCAGCTCGATCCCTCCTGCTGTTGGGTTTCTCAACCTTCTTACGTCAATCGAACCTCCTCGCCACGTCGTCATCGGGGGTCGGCCCCCACACTCTACGGAGAGAGGACATCACTACGGATGATGAGGGCCTGAAGGTGCGTGTGTCTAGCACCAAGACAACTTGGGGGCCTCGCTCCACTTTCGTCCTCCCCGTTAGGCGTACTGCGGGCCCGTACTGCCCGGTGCAGGTCTGGGAAGCGTATGCTGAAGTGTACCCGGGACCCGCGAATGGACCAGCCTTCATAGATGCCAGTCGCCGGCCTCTACGGCCTCCTGCGGTCCTTCGAGTATACCACGCAGCCCTCGCCGCGGCTGGTGTCAAGAACGCCAACCACTTCACACTACATAGCCTAAGGCGCATGGGCACCCAACAGGCTGCGGCCCAAGGCGTCGCAGACGATGCGATAATGTTCCATGGAGCCTGGTCCTCCCTCTCAGGCCTCCGCCATTGCATACTAAAAGAAATTCCACACACCACGGCCACTGCACTAGTTTCATCTTTGGCTGTATGAACTGGACTTTTCACTCATACTTTACATAACATGTTACTATGTTCTTATCAATATCTTAATCAATCTTATCACTGCGATTACACCATGTTATAATGTCTTATCTGTTATCATATATTTTAACATGGTTGACATGTCTCTTAATTATCTGTGATGTAAATACTTTATCACTTGATAATAAATGTATTTATTGGCAGTCCGTCGTTCTTGTCGTAATTATTGATAGTCAGCTTAGTTTCAGGCAACAATTTTATAAGATTGCTAAGGAATTCTATTTTAAGCTAATTAGATTCCGAAAATCTAAAATCAAGCACACAACTCGTAAAGTACATATGCTGTTATCTATTGTTGAGTATGCCGACATAGTTCAATATTATATGCCCAAAGACCTTAAGACTGCAAATAATGATCAATAAAGCACTAAGAGTTGCAACATCAATTTCTTTGGAACAGTAAAGTAAACAAAATAGCATATAGCACAATTTGCCAATGTGTCAAGAAAGGAGGTCTCAATATGTTGAATTTGGAAACTATGTACGAGGTGTCCAGGCTTTGATGGATTTTTCGTTTTTGCAATGAGTCACATTCTTGCTGGGATTATGTACTTCCAGAATTTCTTTCCATGGATAGAGACCCGGCATTCACAACAATTACAGAATATTTTAGAGCTAAGAGGGTCATCCAGCTAGAACTGTGTGAGTCTAGCTTTTATAGGAATCTAGTAGAGATCTTGAACAAAATTTACCTTTGGTTTCATATACAAGAAGAGGATCGTCAGTACAAATATTTGTGGCATAATAAATCTATTGGTATTTACAAACAAGGTAATATGGCAAATTCCTGGCACTCAGCTGGCATCTCATGCCTTCATGATATTATTAGAAAAGGTATGCTTATGTCTGATGTGGAAATTAGACAGACATACAAAATTCTTTGTACTTTTCTCCATATATTACATTTACGCAGGGCTTTCCCTTGGTTATCAAAGATGTCCTTTCAAAGTGTGAAGACAGAAGTTAACCCATTGTTTATTAATGATTCAGTTCGAGTAGTTGTAAATATTAGATCTAGTAATAATAAAAAAACTCTACTATGTTCTAAATTCTGTCAGGGCTAAGCTGCCAGTCAGTGAAAAATATTAGTGTGTTAAGTATAGTCTTCCCCAAACGGATGGACAGTTGTGGACTAATATATAATCACATTTATAAAACAACAAGGGAAATGAAATTGAGGTCACTTCAATATAGGATTATCAATAGGCTTGTACCTACAAATTCTTATCTACACAAAAGGAAGATAGTCTTATCGGATACATGTTCTTTCTGTCTGGAAAAAGATACTATGGAACATTTCTTCTTAGACCGTCCCAGGGTTAATAACTTTTGGTCCCAATCAATCTGTTGGGCACAGGAGGTGGCTGGTCTCCATGGTGAGTGGTCCAGGACTAACATTTTAATGGGTTTTACTGGCTCAGGTATCACAGCTCAAATGTTGAACTATATTAGTATCCATCTCAAATTTTATATTTATAGGCAGAGGTTATTCCACGAGAACAATCTCTCCTTATATGATTGGACACTGGAATTCAGAGAGAAATTGTGCATGAAAAAATATTTATGTTATGTGGAAAATTCTACTGACAAGTTCAGGAAATGGGAAAGTGTAGCCCACAACATTGCTTAATGCTCATGCCAGTAATCTGTGTGTTTCTCCAGAGTGCTCAGGAGGCCTGTCATGTTATTCGCTGGGAATTCAGTTCCCTTTGGTTGGGATCTGCTAGCTCATACCAATGTGTTGTGGTTATGTCTTTGTATGTCCTGTTCTTCTGTTACCTGTACTCCATTGTATGTTTTTGCATCTTTTCAGTGGTTAAGATTCTTACCCTATACAAAGGATTATATTAGATTGCAAGTATATTCACAGGGATTTATCAGAGCACTGATTTCTGTTGTCCAGATAAACGGGTGGTAGGCTACATTATATCCTCATAAACCGGGATCTTTTGTACGTTAGTATAACCGTTTTGATGATTTTATATCTTTTCTATGCATAATGTTAAAACTCATACCCAGTCTGAAAAGAATTGGTACTGGATCTATAATTACAGTGGTTTATCAGATTATTAAGTGCTTCTGTATGGATATCAGAGTGGCTTGCGCCATTATGTCCTCTATCACAAGATTTCTTTATCAATTAGTCTACATATTTCAAAATTAGTCTGTTTTCAAGATTTGGATGCTCAAATGGTTATTCTTATGGTTGTTTGTTAGCTAATGGTTATCAGCAATAGAAGGTAAACTGTAATCCAAAAGGAAAAAAAAGAAAAAAGGGCAAGCTCGTGTGACGAATTTGAATTGTGTATCTAAAGCGGTTTGACACTCGAGGATTCCCACAAAAGGGAAATAGGTCTTGGCATACTGTGGTGTCGCCAAACGATATTAGGAGAGGTGCTATGATCACACTTTACAGTTGGTGCTGAAGAACAGATCTATTATGTGAATTGAATATATCAACATCAAGAAATACACAGGTACACTTAAGAAAGATTTGATGTTAAAATTTGAAGTGAAATAAACAGTTTGCTCATTTAAAAAAAAAAAGAATGCACAGAAATGAATGCATGTAGTCCTAACCACCTACTAATGTATATGACCCTGAGAACCTAAGGACTGTTGATTATAATGCTACTAGGAATGAAGACGTGATTTTTAAAATCAAAACTCCTAGAACCGAGAAGTACATTCATTCACCATTTTATCTGGGAAATAAATATTGGGACAAGTTACCGAGTAATATACAAAAAGTAAATAAAACAGGCAAGTTTAAAATGAAAGTATGCAATCGATTTTTATTATATTGCCCAAGGTCAGACCAAAACAATGAAATCCCCTTTATGTCCTGTTTGTCTGTATTGCGTTGTTAGTTGTAAAATGTGTCCTGTCTGTACCGTAAATTCTGTTATACTGTAACAATTGTATATGCGTAACGTGTTCTTGTCAAGTGTTAGGTGTGTATGTATGTGACATAACATGGAAGATCATCCAATATAGGATGAATGTTATAGTCGTTAAATTTTGTTTGCAATAAAAAGAATTGTTTTGTGTTAGGTGTTAGCCACACAAAACCAGACATAAAGCAACGTTTCGATTACTTAATTAATCTTCGTCAGGAGTAAAAAGAAATCTTGGGTAATTGTCTTGGTAATTGACTATGCAACGGGTCCCAGGTTCTCTCACTTGCAATGAATGATAAGACACGCCAAGGTGAAAATTCAAGTGCACTGTCATTAGCTTACATGACAATTCTGAAAACTCAGGTGCTGGCAGATTTCCACTGTTATCTAAAGTGTTAAGTGTACTTCACAAAGTAACCTTGGCTAAAGTACGATGGATAATGTAAGTTCCAACAAGCCAAGGGCACAACTGAATGGCAAATAGATACATTGTATACTTCTTGTCAGCTTACATAATTATAATTTCTTGATTTGAGCCTAAGTATGAACATGTAACACCTCTATGGCAAGTCGATGCTACCTTGAAGGTGACGGTTTCCTGCCTGTTATGAACCATGTTGCTGTAGTGTCTCCAAGGAGGCTATTGTTATGTTTGACAATGAGAAAACCAACCGTGGCAATATGTCATTTGATCCGCTTCCCACACTTCAAGCACAATTCTGGGCGTGTGAGTGTCAACATTAAGTACCCGGTATCTTTTTTTGTATGTAATCTAATAAAAACGTATCAGGGGGGTTCGGTGGTCAAGATTTCATGTGGTTCGGACTCATCAGGCATCTTGATTGGGCAGACATTGTGTCTGTTGGCGTTTCCTTTCCAAAAAGCTGTATGGTCAAAAATTGCAGCTAATAGACTATTTTTTTGCTCATTCTAAAAATAGAATAGTTTAAATGGTTTTCACACATCTATAGCGTAGAAGGGAAGAGTCTAGAACCATAAAGAATACTGAACTACAATATTTAGACAAATTATGGCTAAAAATGGGAGGTGTCACATAATGAGCTAGGTGAAAAATCATGCATAAAATAAAGTAAAAAGAAGAGGCAGAATCAATTTATGAGTTTCATAGTTTTTGATTACTCACCATTAACTGATCAGACCACTTTCTTAGGGCTATATAACGTTTTTCAATTGTTGTATCAACGAAATTTCGCACGTGGCTAAACCATAACTGCACTGGGGAAGCAGGTCCCAAGGAGTGGGTGGCAGTTTGAACTGTCACACCTTTTAAATTTGTACCATGTGACCCTAGTTGAACATTGACAGCAGCGCTGTTATGGTGGGTAATGTCAGTGCCTATGGATCAGATGAAAAATATTTCATGTATGAAGAGAAGCCACAAGTGGGGTTGTAGTTCATGGGAGTTAAGACATATCGATCTTCAAAATCAGCCATGAATAGATTGGCATATGTTGTGCCCCACACCTGGAGGTAGTGTTTACAATTGAATTCGAAATAGTTTTTTGTTAATTCCAACAACAAAAGTTTGGATATTTGTTCGTTAGATAGCTCCCCTGATGGGGCTTTTGGTCTCTGCACGCTCAGGAGCCTGTAGATGCCAAGTAGCCTTGTAAGTTGGGGATGTTAGTATAGGCCACTAAAAAAACCAACTTGTTTCTAATCACCAAGCTATGAAAAATATGATGATGATTTTTTTGCTGGATCAAAGATGGCTTAAAAGTGTCATAAAATGGGCTTTAGACATACCATAAAACCCTGCGTAAGCGGTCATGCTCCGTTCTGGGCCAAAGTGTCTGCCTATGGGGGATGTCTGCGTATGCGGGGTTTTCATATTTATACTGTTTATACGTTGGAGGCCTCCCTGGCATCAGGAGCTTTGATTTGATACTAAATGCACATACTTTTCATAATTTGTATCAAGGTTCATCTTATTTTAACCACACAAAAAAAAAATCTTCTAAAATCGTTTTTGCAGATGCGTGCAGTGATGAGAAACAAGTTTTTTTGTTTTAGTAGCCATACAGGGAAGTAACATCTAGGGTACCACTAGATAGCCTTTGGGGAGACTGGCCAGATGAGATAATTTCTGTGAGAGACCAGTGGTATCTTTCAGAACAGATTCAACTTCTGGTAGAAAGGATCTCAGATAGACATTAATCAGGGCCGTTATTTGTTCAGTGGGGCTACCATTGACAGGTACGATTGGACTCGTGTATTTTTCGCAAGTGGTACAGACTGGGTGTTTTTTTCTACTGTACTGGTAGTTAATAACTTTTTAAGTTATTGGCGATTTCTTTGGCAGCAAGGAGGCCTTCCACATAGGCATTTATAAATTATTATGCTTTTCAGTGAGGTCTCCTGGGACCTCCTTGTAGAACTTAGTGTCAGATAGTTGTCGCTCAACCTCCATGATAAAGTCTTCTTGGTTGAATTGGATGACTATGGAACCTCCCTTGTCTGCTGGTTTGATCACACTGCTGCGATTACAGCTTAATGGCTTGAGGGCTTCTTTTTCAAGTAGGGATATATTACAGCCACTGGGAGCTTTAATTAACAAATGTTTTGTTAAGATCAGTTTCGTTTGCTAGAATGCACCCTTTTTTAAGGAGGTGGTGCCCTAGTGGGTCATCTTTACGTTTGGTGACCTTTGAACGATTTATTTTTTCTAAAATGAGAGATTTCAATACGCCAGTTGGTTCTGTGTCATCATCAGAGGTGCTACCCTGGGCCTTCCAGGGTGGTCACAAAAAATACCTATTGTTGTATTATCGTCCAACATTCTTCAGGCACTGGGTGGGGTGCATGTCTTCCCTGTTAGTCTTTTTATACACAATACACATATTTGTTTATTGACAGAGTGATAAACCAATAGAGGTGGTTATCTGTATTGGCAATTTTATTTACAGTGAACCCAAGAGTAATATATACATGTCTGTCGTATATCTTAGATGATCTTCTAGTTAGGCTTTTTACATATCAGCCACGGGGAGGCGTAATGCTATATTTTCTATGTAGATGAAAAGGTGGTATCTAATTAAATATATGATGATGTTAGATCTTTTAAATTTATTTATTACAACTGACTCTGTTTTTATTCACACTGTTTCTATATTTTTTAGAAATAGAATTAAATGGAACTACTTCTTGTTTTAAATGACTGTGAGAGAAAGCTGTATGGCCACTTTATGGCGCGTATTGGTACTCAAAATTGATATTTGTGATACGGTTTATTCACCTCTGTCTTCACATACGCATTTATGAAGGAACGGCAATGGCCTTTTGCTATCTCTGGAAGAATGTAATGATTTTTATGAAAATTAAATACAGTTATATCTGATAGGTGCGAAATAAACGCAAACTTAAATTAAGGAACCATCTTGGTGTTTACAAGAACGTGATGTTTATCCTATTAATTTCCATTAAATTATTACCTATAATTTCTATGATATTTACAATCTTCCATCCACTCGTCTTCATGTCGATGCTGTACCTGGTGTAAAAAAATGAATAGGAGAATTTAATGTTTAGCTTTAAATTGGTATATTTCTATACAGAATAAATGAAAAATCAATGTTTATGTGTACAAGTAAAACAAGTGAAAATAAGGAAAAAAATGCCACAAGCCGAACCCTGCATAGTCTGACAAACACTAAGGGAAACATGGAACCTGGAACAAGAAGGAATTAATATATGAAACATATGACCAAAAATGGGGATTTGCTGCCAATTCTAGGGAACTGTCATTCCTGGTTACGAACACTGACAGTAACCTCAGTATGATATTTATCAACCTATGAATCAAATAATCAGTACATCTAACATGTCCTCGATATGTACTATTGTTTCAGAGAGAAAAACTTTTTACAGTGAACTCCGTCGACACTGAGGTAAGACTTACTCTATCAGTGGTCTATACACCCAAAGAGATACACGTAACTATAATCATACAGAATATTTCATGGTGAACGACAAACATCAGTGGTGGTACAGCACCGTCATGAACGTTGTGTGTGACAGGAAGTGTGGTAGAGAGGGAATGGAGTTATATTCTAATAACAGAAAGTATAATTGAAGATTTCGGGCAATATACAGTTAAAACCCGCTTAAGGGGGCCACACTCTGTTCAGAGTAAAGTGTCCTCTTAAGCAGGGCGTCCCCTTAAGGCAGGCTAAAATAAACTAAATACAAATTTCTGGTCTTAGTAAACTGTCCCTTTAAGCGGGGTGTCTCCTTAAGCGAGGTGTCCCAGAAGTGGGGTTTTCCTGTAGTGTGCTTCTCCTCTACATAAATAAAGTATGTTTTGCGGCAGATGTCATGGAATGCTTTGTTTTCCCTGTATAAAAACAAAAGTTTTACTGAAGATGTTATGTTGTGCGGTGTGCCTCTCCTATCACTAAATATAGACAGGGATGTCAGTTTGTTTCAGGAAAGAAAGTGGAAATAAGTTTGATGTGGAATCTACTGCCTCAGAGAAACTGAGAAAACATGAAATACATGTTGGCCATGGAATAGGGTTGAGGGTGTGTGGGGAGGTTCAAACCAATGTTTTCGAAAATAATCTTATAAACTGGAAATAAAAACAAGGATTTTTATGGAAATGTAAAAGAAGGGCAGCTATATAGAGAAATACCCGAGGTACCTATTTGAGCGTGGAATAGTGGAAGAATAACAATTAAAACGTTTGGCTTGTATTCAGTCTATGAGTCATTTTCTGTAACACACTTGCACCTCCTAAGTCAATTTGCCTTTTCTACAGTTGCCTTTCTAGGATCTAAATTTATCAAGCCCCAGTGGGTCAGTGAGTTATTCCGGTCTTAAGTGATTGGTCAAAGTCAGCTAGTCTCGCCTCAAGACTAAGGCACTGGGCCTTTGTACCCTATCAATGTAACAGAGTTGACATGCAGATGGTGAAGGGTTAGGTTTTTGCAGCATGCTCAGAGTCTATGTATCTAAGCTCTCTAACCTTTAGGCAGCAAATCTGAGCGTGAGTATACCATGCTTAGAAATCATCTTACCAGAGATGTCATGGAGTGCAGTGTGTTTCCCCTCTAACGCCATCCACATGTCCTGGCACTGTTTTGTGCGGCGCCGTGACACGACATAGCCCACCACTGCTCCTCCTAATACCGGCGCCATCACTCTCATCTGGACTGTCATAGGGATGACCTTCTTCACTACTTCCTGCCCCAGACCTATGGCGGCAGCACCTGGAACAAAACAGGCCATTGTTACTTACGTGTATGTCATATCAAACCTATGGTTATTGACTGATTCTTTATCAATATTTAAAAAAATAAATACAAAAATATCAAAATATCTTGTCAGATGTACTCATCATATTGAATGTTAGGGGTAGAGTTGGTCATTGTGGCGTCACATTTGCCAGCCATGACTCAGAACTGTGTCCCTATGTGCTCATTTAGATGTCCTCATAGAAAAGTCACGGATGGTCCTGTAGTATTTACATGTCAGATCATATAATTATGATTTTAACTTCCTGGGCCCTGTTTTTCAGTAGCGAATATCGCTAGCTGAGATCCGCTGAGATCGGAGAGCGAACCTGAGACTGTTTGGCAGATCAATGGCTGCAAGTATTTTTTAGTTGTGGTCTCAGAGCCCCTGAGTGGTCGCCTCTAAAACAGTCAATATCTGAGATCGCTAGCGATCATTTCCTGCCAGGTACAAGGTTCTGCAATCCAAAATTATTGATTTGAGACACTAAGTACCTATTCAAATTAGACCATATTTACAGCGAATAATTGTCCATGTCCATTTGATCTAATCCTTATATTTCATATCTTTCTGTTGCGTATTCCATAAGTGAGACATGTTTTACTTTTTTAATTTATTTATAGATATGATGTGACCTTGACAAATAAAATCGTCTATCACAGTAGGTTATACACAAGCTGGTTGTGTGGTGCAGTGCATTTTCCAGACAAATGTTTATCACAGTTGTAATAACCACAAGTAAACTATGAAATTTGGGATATAGGTATGTCAGATTATTAGTACCCTTTACTCCAAATATTTTCTATTTTGAACTAGTTTAAGCAAGTATCAACTGGTCTCAGATTGTGACCATTTGGGAGATCATTTCACTTGTGATCCCCAGCGATCCTTAGCAATCGTCACAACTGAAAAACACCAAAATCACCTGAAATGGTCGCATTTCAGAACGTGGCTGAGATCCCTAAAGATCGTCACAACTGAAAAACACTTTGCCCTTCAAACGGTCTCAGCTAGCGATCGTTACTACTGAAATACAGGGCCCTGGTCGCGATCTATTAACTGAACCATATCATTCCGCAGTGTATGGGGAAAATGACAATTTTTTTCTCGGTAACCAAACTCTATGTTTATGGGTTTAGATATTCTATAAATATGTAATGAACAGCCATTTCATTCTTTTGATTTCACATAATTAATGCAAAGGAAATTGATTTAAATATATTACTCATAGAAAATACTCCGCGTTATACATCTCTCATCAGCCTCGAAATTATTCATTACCTGATGGAGGTCATCTGTCAGAGTTATAAGTCTAAAAGTAATCAGACTAGCTGTATATCATCTTTTATAGATAACGAGTGTCCAAATATTACATTCATTGAATCTTGCTCATTATTTACAACCCTCATAGTTTGGGCCTCTGCATCATAACATTATGTTTCGAGTGAGAGCTATACTTTTGCATTTTATCTCAATATGAATAGGAATAGTATATAGATGAGAAAAAATTGTTAAGTTAAAAACTCATCAGTTACATAAGATGTAATATCTTACTTGATATCGTTGTGAATAGGCCGATCATGAATGCCTTCGACTGACATTGCGCATATGTTCCATAATGCTGCAAAAAATAATGAGGAACGTGAGTAAGTATAGAAGCCTGCAAAATACACGAAGGTTGGTTGATTATACAACACACGGAAAAATATTATCCCCAAAGATTTATAAGACATGGACACATGATTACCCTAGATTATAAACATACAGTAAGACATGGTCAATCTAGGCCGAGAAGCTCTGACTATCTAGCGGTAAGTCTCTGTTCACAAGCTCTGAGTCTAAAGTGGCTATTCCACCAACACAGTGCAAGGCCCGACTTCGGCCCGGCTAGGCATCCTGTGGTCGCCTATTGGTGTTCGGCGGCAATAGCCGGCCAAAATCTCCCGGCGACAGCTATAATCTGTTGGTGGAACAGCTCATGATAGCTCATAGGCCCCTCATGGCTGGCTACTGCCGACCTATCCCTGTGCCTCCAAAACCCTGTCGCCGGACAGAATCGACTGGCCTGTTGGTGGTTGCCGGCCACCGGCCAGGGGCCAATAGCCTATTTTGAAGCGGTTCCAAAATGTTGCGAGAACCACAGAGAAGGCCGGCTGGGCGGCCGGGTGTTATGAGCACAACCTCCTCCTCAAAGCACTGCCGGCAGAAAACTGTTTCATTTGATTTTAAGCCCCCGCTGGCCTGCCGTCATGCCAAGAGTTACACCAGGAGTGACGCCGACAGCACGCCGAGAGCTTTTCCCAGGGTCTGAATTGACCGCTCACCTGCATATTCCGTGGCCCACACCGTCAACATGGAGCGGGTGGCCCCGCGGACAGTATCACTATATGCGGAGACCAAAATTTCAGACAGTTGTGGCCGTTTGGGCAGAATATAAGCACCAGTTGAATATACACATTCATAACATCAAGCATTATCTTTATTTACCTTCATTGTTTGGTTTAACAGAGAATCCAGCGCAAAAATGACAAGCTATCGCCGCGCCGAGGCCGACCGCCTCTCGGGAGCGCCCGCCGGGTACCTTGTGTTCGCCTGTTGGTCGCCGGGGGGTCGATTTGGTGGAACAGCTCGGGGAATTTAGAGGTTAAGAGGCGGCCGGGTGGCCGGCCCCGGCGGCAAACGTCGGCTGGAGGGTGAAAACCTGCCTGCTGAGAGCATTTTTAGCCGCTTAATAGTTTGACTTAAAACCATGCTCCATTGTGCCGATCTACTGTAAGGGCGCTGAACAGGCACCACATGGGCCCAATGAGTTTGCCTGTCAGGTACATGAATAGAAACTGTGTAGTGCAGCCACAGTGGGGGGAATAGGTATTCCAGCCTCAATGACCATGAATGATAATGGTTGTAAAACAAAGCATGCCAAGGGGGGTGGTGTGGGGGGGGGGGGGGGGAATGGTAAAAAAAAAGTAGCATGATGTCTTTTATGCACAGCCCCTTGTAAATAGTAAATGGCACAAGTTTTGTTGATTCAGTTCTGTTTTTGCTATGTCTATTCTATTTGGCTACTCTTAGCCAGCATACCCATGTCTCCAAACAGGGCCGGGTGTTGACTCCATACACCCCAACCCTGCCTTGTCATCCCAGACTAGCCGCAGTCTGACATGTATGAAAAAGAAATTGAATCGATAAATATATACATACCCATTTGTCTTCGCCAACCTTCAAAATAGTTGTCGCTTACTTTATAACTGTGTATTTAAAAGTAGTTTTCCAGTAGATCTTGGCTGGTTTTCAAAGCCAGCCATTTTGTTCAGTTTTCCTCGCTGATTCCCTAGCTGCTTAGCGCCTCGCCTAATGACATAGAACAGCTGTTCACCCCTGAATGGAGATCAGGTAGTCAGACGAGTCCGACCCTATACACTTGTAATACGGGAACGTACTGTTAGGGTCGCCCACGACTAGAGATCAGGGGGAATTCTTTACCTAGGCTACTCTAGGATTCTAGGCCTACCGGGTTTACATAAAAGATATGTCAACAGCCCCACATTTCCAACCCAGGTCAGCCAACTTCAAGCCAAGTCCGTGAGTCAACGTATTCATTCATCATTGCTACCAGGGGGTCCTTTCAACTATCAAGTATCAACTTCAATAATCAAGGCCACCCACTGCACTGAGACTGAGAGTGACTGAGTGACAGTCTAGATAAATTCCATATCAAGTATACTATACCGGGTAGTGACACCTACTGGGAATTTCCTCTCTGCTTGTTCAGCTATTTGATTCTGGTTTCCAAGCACCATTGTGTATGTAGATGTTTGCTAGATAAAGCAGATATATCGCCACTTTAATGGCTAAATGTCAACATGCTGTTGTGTAAGCATGTCCTACTGCGCCACTCGTATTCCCAAAAGAGAATATCTTAGTAAAGCGGTGCAGTGTGAAGCCAGACGGAAGTTGACACCGGAAGTTGTATTAAAGACAAATATGGCGGTCGATATACGTCTTGCAAGCTCACGTGTGAAGAAAGAAAACCTTTCGTCTGGGGAACCAGACAACTTAATGTCACCAGGTGATGTCATAACATCGGATCCTGGTTTTATGAGGTAAATTTAGACGATCGTTAGCGGAAGTGATTCCTGGTTACCTTATGGCGAGAGAGAAATGCTTGTAGTGGGCGATATAACGTTGATTTGTGACTGCCTTGGTCCTCGTCGATGACGTCCAGGCTTAAGCTAGTCGTTGCGACCCTAGTCGTGGGCGACCCTAACAGTACGTTCCTAATACTAGTGTATAGGGTCGGACTCGTCTGACTATAGCGACCCAAACAGTGTCGTATTTGGCTAGAGTATACTTTACTAGGGTTGGGCGCGTCTGACTAGGCTGATGCCCCATTAAGCAGATTTTAGTCACATTTCACGATCTTAACTGCTTCGTTTCACTTGAGAAGTTGAGTAGGGGGTCGGACCAGTCTGACTACAACTCTACCTAACACTAACACTCAGTTAGTCAGACGAGTCCGACCCTATACGCTGTACTGTTAGGGTCGCCCACGACTAACACTCAGTATGAGTCAGTAGCAGGGGGTAAAAGAGTATCACTCTTCAACTCCAAGCACCTGACATCTTAGCTTAGGTAAAGATTCCCCCGGGTACGCGTCACTATCATTCTCCCCTTTCGACGCTCAGTTGCATATACCTGCCGGTAGGCGGCATATGTGGAGTGTCAATGCTCTGTGTGAAAGTTTCAGCCTGGCAGCGAGTCGGTAGCCGTCCGGCCGGGGCGGTAAAATAGCAGAGTGGAGTCGGCGTGGAGTCATGAAATATTTTCTATTTTATTGCAAAAAAAAAAATCATTTTATAAATCTCGGAAAATGAAGCCTCAAGGCATAACCTGATCTCCCATGAAAAGGTTAAACCAGTTACTGTTATTCGGTTTACCCTGAAAGTGAAATATGATTACTCTTGTTATCTATATTATTTAACTAAGACGTGGCACATATACTAACCTCTGTTGCAGCTACCGCATAAGTGAGCTTTCAGGCGCTTGACAGCTGACGTCAGTGTTGTCATACCAAATTCGAACAGATACCATGCATGTCAGGGATAATTGCGAGGTCATTTATATTATTTGCAAATATTTGTCAAATTGTATCCACACTCAACCTGTAGGTATTGCTCCACCTACAACTGAGTGGTGATCATGTGGTCGCTGGTCGATCGGTACTTGTACGAAAATTACTAAGGATTTGTAGTTATCTTGTGCAAGTTATAACATTAAGTAGAATGATAACGAAGTTAAGAAACGATAACCATAGGTGTTGCCTATAAGGAGAGTGGTTGGTTGCATGATGTTCTGGCGATTGAAAAGAAGATTGTTGGTTTGAGTATATTTTAGTGCTGCCTGTGCTGAACAGCAGTAGGAAGGTAACATCTGGACGATAATCAGGTGAGCACTGCTCGCTGCTTCGCAGTGATCAATCTGCTTAATAGGCACCGTAGGCCTCAGTCTACCTGGAGTGAGTTTGCTGAGAGAGAGAGAGAGAGTGATTGTGTGAGTATAGTTCTACTCCATGAGTGCCTAGAAACCCGACATTTGTAAAACAAGCTCTCATAGAGAGAGCACACAGGGTAAACATGCCAGGACTCAAAATACTGTGAACAAAGAAAGGAGTTATGTCAGACTGAACAGTTAGTGAGGAGGAATAGTGATATGAGAATTTGAATGACAGACTCACGCATTGGAACATTTAGAACGATGGGACAATGAAACGATAGTGCGATGAAAGTGGTGTTGTTATACAATTGGATATGAGGTGCGATGAGACGATAGACGATGTGATGACTTGTGATCAATAGTTTTGAATTACTGGGATGGTGTAACTAATGTGTGAATGGTAAGGAGAGAACCTCAAGAGTGAAAATTATCATGGAGGTTCATTAATGCAGGTGGTTTGTACTTGTATTGTTTGCCTGATTACGCAATTAGTTAATCACTGCTTTGTGTGGATTGACTCAGTTCATTAAATAAGTTAATAAGATCTCACTGTTTGTTATATGTGCCACTGGTCATGGATATCTGAGGTTACCATGCATCAATAACTGTTTCACAGCAAGCAGTACTACTAAAATAGTACATGAGATGAAGTAATTAACTGAAAGATTAAAGTATCTTCATTAGAATTGTCTAGCAGTTCCCTGGTCTCAAGTAACATCTTTGAGACCCCACAATGGTATAGTGGAGCTGCAGTGCAGCTACGACCGCGATCGTTGGCACCCGATCTCCACATTATCGGCACCTGATCTCCACTGACTTTTTAGTGGTTTGTGACACATACTTTCACTGGTCGCCCTACCATCACCCCGCTCAGAGGTGATTCCCCCGATCTTGACCCTCTCAATCCAGGAAAGACTAGCTAGTGATGACATTAGAAAAATCAGATATTGTCAGGACCTGCGATCCAAATGCGGAAGTGGAGGCAGAAAGTTTGGACAGTTCTGAAACATTGTACATAATTTCAGAACCAGAGTGTGCTATACACATTCATAACATCAAGCCTTATCTTTATTTACCTTCATTTTTTAATAAACCACAATATTAGTGGAAATTTAAAGAGCTCTTGATCATCCTCTCATACAAATCCAAGAAGGCAGACACTGCACCACTGTGGTAGTGGTGGTATTTCTCAGAACCACGAAGTTTTTATCAACGAAATATTTAAAAAAAAAAAACCCGGTCAATTTTCAGCTAGCAAAGCAAATAATCGCTAAATCGGCGGATTCTGGTCATAAAAGAGAGAAAAAAATAGATGTATGTCAACCAAAATTGCCAAGATGGACCGACCTGCCCCCTAGAGACTGAACTTGAAACTCCCTTGTTGTGCATAGGGTGGCAAACGTCCCCCAGGCAGTGGGAGAGTAGGCGCCTGATTGTGGGTATTTCCGCGATCGCGTTAATGAAACACCAGACCTCCGACCGAGTGCCGATTGATGAGAGATTGACAAAAAGACTTTCTTGTGGTAGTGGGGCGCTAATGGAGCAGCACCACCGACGAGGGTAAAATCAACTCAGGTGGGGAATGGGTGGAGAACGGGGATCGGCACCGCCTTCAAGTAGTTTACTAGTTAAACTGTCGTTTTGTAGAGTAAGTGAATGGGTTCATTCCCCTATGAATACTTCAATGCTCCATGATGATAATGTTGTAAATTTTCATTAGTTTATGCATTAACTAATACAACAGGGTCCATCTTTTTATTCCAGGGGACATGGCACGTATATGGATGAAGACAAACTTCATGCATCAGTGGCTGGAATTGTTGAGCGTGTAAACAAACTTATTTGTGTAAAACCATTGAAAACTAGGTAAGGAGATTTTTGCTTTATCGTTTGCCATTAATAAATATGAATGTTCTGTTTGCTAAATTTGTCATAATCTTATAAAAAAAAATACTTACTGTAAAATCGAAATAGAAGACCGCTCTTGTATTCATATGTAGAATGTCTATTCTAGATATATTTATTTATTTATTCATATGTTTAATATTCAGGGACAGACGTAGCCTCGTCTCAAATCTAGTTCTATTCTAAATTTAGACTACGAGGCGAAAGCCTTCTGTCTGCATCCGATGCTACATGAAAAAAAACCACGACACAAATCACCCAGAGTATCTCCTCTTTTGATAAGATCAAAATATCGCTCTGATAACTTTGTGTTTGTACGGTATTTAGTGCTCAGTATGAAATGACTATTACTAATAGTCAATTGTCTTGTTTGTGTATGGGTAAGGTACAACGGTGAGGTAGGCGATGTGGTCATAGGGCGGATCACGGAAGTTGGAACACGGCGCTGGAAGGTAGACACTCACGCCAAGCTGGACGCTGTCCTAATGTTATCCTCCGTCAATCTGCCTGGTGGTGAACTGGTAAGTTATCTCTGTCAACCTACACAGTTTTGGGTCAATCTGCCTGGTGGTGAACTGGTAAGTTATCTCTGTCAACCTACACAGTTTTGGGTCAATCTGCCTGGTGGTGAGCTGGTAAGTTATCTCTGTCAACCTACACAGTTTTGGGTCAATCTGCCTGGTGGTGAAGTGGTGAGTACAGTTGTGGGTCAGTCTACCTGGTGAGGAGCTTGTGAGTTATCTCTGTTAATCTGCACAATTATGAGTCAGTCTGTTAATATACTTGGTGGTGAATTACTTCTATCTATCTAACTGTTGATGAGCACCGTTTTAGGCAACGAACCATGCTGCCACGATTTTAACGGCCAATTTAAAAAACAACTACCCAAAACGACTAAATATTCCATCCATGGCTTGGCCCAAGCTTTATATCCTCGACTTCGGGTGGCTTAAATCACATTTATGGTTAATCAAAAAAAGGATTGTGTACAATATTAGTTTAAAACAGCTCACTTTAGGAGAGATAAAATTTGCAAATTTTGTCACAATATACAAAGTTGTTCCAATTCAATTCCAAAGCCTTTTTACCAAATAAATTCTCGGAGCCTCCATATCCGCCCACCCTATACCCATAATCGATGGGGCACCCGTCCCCCTTTCTTCCTCCTATCGCCGTGCTTCCAGCTGCATCTCATACAGGGCACGGCCTAAAATCTTAAATGCACACCCCATTCATGTAATCCTACCTAAAGTTGTGGTGTTTTGTGACCTTTGTCGATCTGACCGGAATGCCAGCCAGCCTACCACCAGACTGCCCATCAGAAGTCTGCATCTCCAGAAACTGCTTGTTGGAATACCAGTACCCCATGTCATCCTCAGTTCATATAATTATCTTATTCACTCGAAATCCAATAATTAAGACACATTCATTAGCTCAGAATGGCATAGGTAACTGATGATGAAATACCCGCAGTGGCTTGCTATGAAATCTCAACTTTTCCTTGCTTATGTCATTCAACTTTCTTGATTATATATAAAGATTAGCAAAAATACACTCTTTTGGGCCACTAATCATAATGAGAATTACTAGACAACTCACTTGTTAATACTGGGATATCAAAGGTTTGCCTTTTGACCTGTCATATATTATAAATGAAGGGAGTATCCAATGGCTTTATAATATGACAGATCTTTGTTGATTTTCACAGAGGCGTCGATCAGAAGAAGACGAGAGAATGATGCGGGATTATCTTGTCGAAGGTGATCTCATCAGTGTAAGTCTTTACGAAATAATTCACAATAGAAATATTCTTCCCATTTGCTTTTGCCTTAGTAAAGCGAAAGCGTAATTTTATAGAGTGGCTCAGATAAAGGCACAAAGTAAACATAATTAAAGCAAAGATAATGTGATTTCAGAGAATTTTTGGTGATGCACCACAAGCCATAAGAGGCAACTGTTTAATGTTTAACCGTTACAGTACATTCAGATCTTATTGATTTTTAGTAGCTATTTGTATCTTCTAGTTACAGCCTAGTGTCCCTCACCAGGGTTACTTTTAGAGAATATCACCACTACTAAAAGCTTATTTCAATTTAGAGTTGTGTTTGCAATAGATATATATGATGTGTGTCAGTAATAAATGTTTATAAATATTGTGAACATATGTAATCATGTTTGCATGCGTAAAGGGTAACTTATCAAATCCTTTATGGTCCTAATTAATATATGGAGAGTACTACATTTTTTTGCAGGCTGAGGTTCAGGCCCTCTATTCCGACGGCGCATTATCCCTACACACCCGCAGTCTCAAATACGGAAAGGTATGAACGCCCTAATTATCCCGTACACTTAGTATAGGACAATGTGTAATATGTAACTATAACACAGAGGTGTGAGTTTTTAATTTTCCAAGGACATCCTATTTTTAATTTCCAGATTATTAAACTCTTTGATTTTGTTTAAAACAAAGATAGTATAAATTGAAAATGGCTCAAACTTTCTCACATACCCCAGCCCCATTCCATAGCCAACAACGATGTATTTTGCAGGTTTTCTCATTCTCCCTTAGACAGTAGATTCCACGTAAAAGATATCACCACTTTTATTATGACCTCAACTGACATCCCTGAATCATATACTCCAAAGAAAACTTCGAATTGAGGGTATATCCTTAAATTCGCAACGCTACAGTCAGTCCCTGTTAGAGAACTCAAGATGAATAATGAATGAATGTCTCAGTTGTCCCAAGGTACTCTAGTCCAAGTGTCGCCATCTCTGGTAAAGAGGAGGAAGACACACTTCCACAACTTGCCTTGCGGAGCCAGCATCATTTTGGGCAACAATGGATACCTGTGGATCTGTCCAACCATCAACGAAGACACCGACAATACTGGGGGCTTCATACAAAATCTAGAGGTGAGATTATTGTTTTTCTTGTTGGGTAGAAAGTCTTCGACGTGTTAAATTTAGAGGAGTTATCACAAACTGGCTGGGTGGTGATGCACTGATACACAGGGATGCATGTTTGCCAACAAATAATGGGATTCCGACATTTCCAGCACACTGGCAGCACTACCTAATGAAACCAGCCCTGTCCACAACATTTACTTTTGGCAGCAAAGTTATGTTAGAGTGGCATTTCCTATATAATTTGACATTTATCACTCTTCAGATACTAACAGTGTAATCAAGACAGATTAGAATGTACATATATCGATGCATAGCCATTATGCTCCAAAACGAATTAATTAGGGAAGGCAGTTTTCCCCTTTCCAAATAAATCCTTGTTTTTATTTTCAGTTTATGAAATATTTTTTCCATGGCCAGTAATGACGTGCTTTCCATGCTTTATGTCTCACTAAGAAAGTAAATTCCACATGAAAAATATTTCCTTTTTAAGGTTTTGAATTTCCGATTTTTCCTCAGTCCCGATTTTCATCCTTGGATACAAAATTTAATTGGTGAATCGGTGTGCATCCTGTATCGGATTTAATCTCTCTTGGAGTGCATTCCTCCATATTGGTGGATGTACAACCATAGTCAGTATCTTTTTAAAAGCACCACAGTTGGCAACATGCCAGCTTTCAGATGGTGACGTTGGAATCGAGATTATATTGCATTGTCTACATGGTAACCTGTCTGTAGATCAGCAACTCATCAATTTGATCATTACAACATGATCCTGGCTGTTCCTGCGGCTTATAGTCCCATAAATATGCCAACGAAAATCTGGGAGTGAAATTATTTGGATTTTCATATGTCACATGGATACATTTTATTGGTATTCACGACGGTGCCACATTAAACTGAGCGGGGTCAATTGACAACTCTAGTAGGTGGGCCATGACATTTGTTTAATTGGCATTGTATGGATTGGTAGAAAGGGAACCAGCAAAGTAGCTATACAAAACTTTCACTTGTTGATCTTCATGAAAATTTTATAATTTTCCAGCAATGATATGTGAAGTAACTATCACCAACATCCTACAGTGGAGAAATAAGTACAACGTATTTATGAAATGATTGATTTGAAAGTTGACAAATGTACACTTTCTCCTTCTGATTTGCCCGATTATACATTGCAGCCTGTTTGCCTTGCCGATCGAGAAGTGATATCAAGATTGAGAAATTGCATAATTGCCTTAAGTGAGCACCGTATGATGCTGTATGACACGAGTATCATATACGCCTTCGAGGCGTCATCACGCTTTTCTGTAAGTATCCGGTTAAAGTAAGAAAATAGGTTTACAGATATCATTGGAAAATAAATAAGGTTTTGATTGTATGGGACTAATATTTCTAAAGTATCATTACATCAAGACAATACACATTTTCCTGGAGTGATATTCTGTCTATGGGTTATCCGCCCTCACATGGACATCTTATAAGGAAAATTCAGATATAAGGAAAACTGAAAGTCCCAGCACAAAAACATTTAAACATAGCTAAATCAATATCAAGTTTTTCTTGAAGACCTCATAAAAGAGGGGGATCAATAACTATCCCAACAAGAGGAAGGAAATTATACAGAATCAAAGCAGTTTTTCAAATTATCAGATGTTTATTCTACATGATTGCATTTCTGGAATTTTCACAATAATTACTTTTGTGAGCTTAAGTAGTTCTTACGAAGCTGGTTGTAATAAGTAAAGTTCAGGTACGCTAATACATCATATCATGGCACATTTTTGTAATCCTACTGAGCCTCATGTTGAAAATGGCTTTAAGCATTAGCGTACGTAAGTGACATTTGGAAAAGTGATCAGAACGTCCATTGTTCAGTCCTAAGACTCAACTTTTTAAACGTTTTTCTTTAATTATCTTCTCAGATAAAAGAAATCCTCCAACCGGAAGTCGGACAGGAAGTAGTAGATTTGACAAGAGGCCGATTGGAACAGGAGAGTTAGCCGGACGCTGCCACCAGGGAGCGGGACAGAAGAAGAGGGAAATGGGGGGAGGTGAGGGAGGGATTAGTTATACTCGACAAGTTAGGGGATCGGGGATGAAGTACAGACACAGGAGTGAGTAGGCACTGAAGGCAGCATCAATAGTAGACGTTACACAGATAAGGCTTGAAATAACGGAAAATTGTTGTAACCGCGTGAAAGGTTTATATCCCACTTAAAGACTATACTTTAAACGTTATTTTTGGGTGTTGTTTTTTTGTTTATTCCGACCAGTTCTGTCAGATTCGACAGATATTCAACTGGCTATTTACCTTACAAACATCAAATCTTCATCATATACTATTGTATTTTTTTTTCTTCGGCTTACCAGAGGTGTTATTGCCACGTCTCATTAATCCGTGTACTAATTGAAATGATCTTTGATGTATGGATGTTCGAATATATCTATGCACATACAAGTGATAGACAATATTTAAAACATCCTCAATCAGGTGTGAGTGAAAAATTTACGATCGAATGGTTGTTAATGCAGACCCTAATGGTAAACCGAAATTTGGTATCTAGATGAAAAGCAAAATGAAAACTTTTGTATGTCTTATCATTATTGAGGAAACCCATGTGTGGCATATTTTTATCGATGTCATACATTGTATTATATATGCCTGCTCTTGATGAAATATTATTTCTACTCCTCAGATGCAATCATGAATTAAATACTCCTCAGTAGTATGTACACTCTGTATTATAAAAGATCATAAATCTCGTCTTATAGTAGTGTTTTATTACCCACCTGATACAGAGTCTCCATACTAAGCCTATGGAGATTACAGATCGCTACTGAGTAGGATACGGACCTGCGTACCCTCCTAGGAGGATACGGATTTTTGAGATGAAAGTAGTCCCAAACATAATTTCTTAACTATGTTGAAAAGTTTTCTAACGATCATATTTATTACTTAAATCTAAAAATAAGTGAGTAATAAATACAACATTACCATGATTTCGATCTCTGTGGCCGTATTCTCCTTGTAGTTGACGCTACGCAATACTCGTCAACTACGCGGAGAATACGGCCACTCAGATCGAAATCCTGGTAATATTGTGAATATACTTTACAAGGTGTGTTAATTTTCCTGGATTTATAAACTAAATTGAAGTCTTATACTGAGGTCAATTACTAAAGTGAACAAGTCACGGGACGTGATTTACCAATCATTCTTTGATGAAGGATTCAAATAGTCAGAAATATTTCGGTTCTCAAACCCAATTATTGACTTTTAATTTCCTTAACGAATGCAGTCCATCACCGAATAAGTTGTGATATTTTTCTGTCTCTTCGAAAATGGTTTATTTCTGTCGTTTAAACAAAATTATAATGGACATCCTTGTAGAAGCATGGACTCCAACATTGACTGTTAAAGCAAACAGTTGCCGGTTTCCAGGTGTCGTGCAATCATCTCAAGGCGAATTTGAAAATACTACAAGCTGTACAGGTTACAGAAGGAAATACATAGTTACATTCAAGGGAGTTATGTGAGAAATTATTTATCTTGATTGATAAATGATTTGTGATCAAATGCCTGGTAATTTCATTGAGCTTCACTATAATAATTCATTTTTTATTATTATTTTTTAAATTTTTTTTTATAATAATTCAGAGATGCCAGTTTTGCATAAAAATCCTCGTTTTCATTTCAAATTTTGTATGAGATTGTGCCAATACAAAATAAAGATAGTATAAGTTGAGCCTCATTCTCGTCAATAGAACACTGGTTTGCACCTTCCCATACACCCTCCGCCCCACACCATGACCAACACTTTTATGTGTTCTCCGTGTTTTCTTGGTTTCTCTGAGGCCGTAAAGTCCACATGAAAAATATATTTTTGCCAGTCTGCAACTGACATGCCTGCAATATAAGAACTAGTTGTACAATTCTACACATTGTTTGTATTTTAATGACCTGTGTATGAGTAGAGAAAAACTCATTTCAAGAATGCCTTTTATTTCTTTAGGGGTTGGGGTGGGGACACGCGATCACAGATATAAACGGTCCTTTGATCACTCTAAGACAACATGTGCGTCACAACTAACATGATTCAAGACGTTACGAAACCCGTTCTACGTCCTAATTACTTCACACCGCACAGCGACCTACTTTTAGTCGTAGACCGCCTGGTTCTACAAACCGAATCGCAGTTAAAACAGAAATTGTAAGGCACTAAACACACGTAAAATCTTCACACCAATTCGGCGATTCCTTAGTACATATATATGTACCGGTGTACAACCTGGAGTTTAATAGAAAGTCCTTGATCTTAAATATCATGTAACAAAAATCAACCTTCATAGTTATATATCACGACGTAGAGGTGTGTACGTTCAAGGCTAACCCAGACGGGTACATCTCTTTGAGTTGAACAACAACTTCGAGGTAATTACCAACTGTAAAAACATGAATATTCAAGTCCCACTGGAAGGCTATAAATGAAGGCGATAGGTACCTAGAAGACACGTGGATAATCCCAGGTCAGAAAAATAAAACATTTTGGACCCATGAACCTTCAATAATCGGCAATGTCATGCATCTTCTTACATCACAATTGTTTAAGCAGATATTACCTAGAAAGAATACTTTCTGCTTTCAAAACTCCAGGAATATTCATTGATTTGAGTTAAACGCGTTCACTAATGACTAACGTCCTTCCGTAGTAGAAATTCGATAATTCGATTTATACACAGCTGAAATAACCATTTGGATTGCCGTCTGCTTTTATCATACGTCATGGGCGCACTTATATCTTAGAATGTATAGTAAAACTGCAGAACTACGTGATATTCTATTTCTCCTAGTGATGGACTGTGATCCTTAACAGAATAATATGCATTCAATTATCAATGAACATTATAAGCTTAATGATAGGAAACTAAACAGTTGCAGGATAGGCACCACATGGCTGTACTGTGTTCTAAACTGCAAATAAATGCCTTTATAACTCACAGACCAGGTGTAATTCCACGAAAATGAGTGTATAGCTACAAAAGTCCTGCTTCCTTACGAGGGGAAGCTACGTTTATTGCAGGAGTACCGTGTTGCCTTTTTGTATTAACAATAAGCACCGGTCTTACCTGCTATGTCCACATACCCTCAGTGGGTATCAAAGATTCCAACCCCTACAAAATTAGATTTCTATCGAATAACTACCAAAGCATTGACCATGAATCTTATATATCGTAACCACCTTTTATGAAAAAAAAAGAATAGAACAGCTCCAAAATCTAGGGTTTCCAAGGACTTACAGAATAAAATCAACCAGACTAGAAAATTATGGAAACAAGAAAACTTGTATCAGCGTAGGTCGACTGATTACACTTGCTTTTGATATTAGCGTCTTAAATCAGTCGTGTAGCGTGACTAATATAAAAATAAAACACTAGGCTTTGATTGTAAACCGGATTTGTAAACGACAGCTTAAGAATAAGAAAGCGCCAAAGAGAAAGGCGTACAGAAGAAAATAGCCTCTGCCTTGTATTTTAAAGCTACTTATTCAGATAAAGATAAGGAAACCGTAACCTGCATTTGATAATATTCCAGTATCAAATATATAAAGCCTCTTCAGCTTTAAAAATTAAAGGTCTCGACCACATACGAAGCTCAATGACTCCATTAAACATGGAAAAGAAATCGCATTGATATATTCTACATATCATTTTTTCATTTGATTATTTTGCACCACTGTGGAATCTCCACTTCGAAATATTAATTATTATAAATAACGTTTCTGAATATGTAACATCTGCAAATGTACATCATCATGTCTTGTTCTATATCTCATTGTTGCGTACCATTGCTCCGAATCAAAAGAATCACTGCTGACCTGGGAACGTATTCTCAAATATAGTCCAGGTTGCCTACATGACTAAACGAAGTAATTTCATTGGTTACACCTGACTGGCCATTGGGCTGGAATTTTGGACAACCGAATTCACAAAGTACGCTTTACAACCAAGGTAACATAGTTTCCCTTTATGACTGAAATCGAGTGTACCAGACTTGAACAAGTCTTTCAGTCATACTGACCTGTGTGTTCTAAGGAACTGATGCCTACTGACAGAAGTAAAATACAACATCTGTGGTCAAAGTAGCTCAAAACTATATATGTCAACTTACTCTCGATAATCATGAGAATTAAATATACATGTCACAGTGTCAAGACTCCAGCTGTTACTGGAACTACATTTGACCAAAAAGCTGGGGCGATATCAAGGTATTCTATGTCAATACGTAACAGTTGGCCTAGGTGGGCTTTGTTCAATTTTGTAGGCTATTTTTGACCAATATTTAAGAGGACGGTGAAAGTTTATTGGGAGCTGATGGTAGCGGACAGGTTACATCAGTTCGGGGCCAAGGTGGCCCTCGCATGACAATAAGGAGCTGCACATATTACAGATCAATTACAGTCAAATCAAGTAGGGTTTTAAAGTCATTTCAACAGAAAATACATTTATGTATTCGCGGTCGGATGAGAGGTATCCTAAACACCAAACGTTGATAACCGTCTCATATATTCACATCTCACACAATATGGGACACAGCACACCCCCATCAATTTCACCGTATAACAAATCTCATGAATCATAACAAGCCAATATTATTTTCACAATATTCATGCATAGCAATGCCCAGGCACTCTGAGGTGTATACATGGGTTTGACACTGTGTTCAGGCACAAATGCAATCTATTCAAGTATAAATATTTGCAACTTCAAATTGAGTTATTTCTTCATTGAGCCTATTTTAAATCATACTCAAAATAGGCACTAACAGGGTTCCGATCAGTTTTACCTAACTACATTTGACAATGAATTACGCCGTAAATGTATTCAAGTTTCATAGATTCAAGAAATGAAGGTTTTCAATAATTTGAAGAGAAAAAAATCCACATTAACTGAGCTTTCTCGGGAAGGTAGGTATATCTGTCTATGTGATACTCCAAAAACTGTTCTGAAATAAGGAAATAATTTCTAGTTTTGTGATTATCCACAACGCTTATCTTATATAAGGTGCTCTTCCCTTGTTTTGTTGAAACATGCAAAGCTGAGTTACACTATGAAGACTGGTTGCTACTGAAAACATTTCAAGCAAGTCATGATAAATTCTATCACATTCGTCAATATTCGTTGGCATGATTGAGCAATAAAAATATGGCTCAATTACATGTCCTTCTGGGAATAACTCATGCAAAACTATAATTTCCTATGATACACATGGTAATAGTAATAATTAGAGTTATAATATTTCCTTAGTTGTTCTCCCTTTCATGTAACGCTGAGAAAATTGGTGAATAATTCCAATTAATTCTCATATCATTATCATACACATGTACAATCTCTACAATACTCAATAGAGATATTTTCATTGATAGGACTACTATTTCATCAAGTTCAACAGGTCAGGTTATTTTACCTCACAATGGTGTACTTTGATAGGTGTTATATTATTATGTTTTACAAATTGGAACAGCATGAAAAATCTGATTTCCAGGATGAGATCTCCGATGATGACAAGTACTTTACAGCAGTTTTATACAGACCTGCGAAACACCGCTTTTATAAGCGCATTCTTTAGAACAGACAAAGCCGTTATTTTATCAAAATAATTCACATCTTGGTTTTTTTCAGCATCGAACAATAGATTCTGAGGAAACGGTTGCTCCCTAAATATATCCTCAAAATATTATCACACTATATTTCCATAGGGACAGACAATTTTTTCACCTCTGAGGCTAAATTTTAAAAAGAACTATATCCCATCTTGTATATCTTCCATTTTCATATATCTTTTTACTGTGCTTATAAAAGACACTTGCACACAACCAGAACGAAATACACTATAATGAAGTCAATAAAACTTATCTATTACAGGTTTGTTAACGTTTGCTCATATACCTTAAAAAAAGAGCAGCCAATCTCATGGTAGGGTAAGTTGCGGTAATTTCAGTTTGGCCTTTTTTACCACTAAACAAAAGCATAGACGATTGATTAATGATGCCTGGTCCACTGACGTCCGTCTGGTACTGGGAGATATGAATGAGACACGGGGAGAATGTGGAGCTCACAGCTTCAATTTGCCAAGCTGTATGTCGTCGTACACCTCGCTTGTAATTGGTTTGTAGCCACCTCCACGAGCGTCGAGGTAAAACAGCGGGTCAGAAACCACTGACGGGTTGAAGCCCTCCTTACGATAGTCAACCTTCTTGAGCTTGAACGTCCCTGAAAAATGAAAAATATCACCGTTTTACGACTTCCACGACATATATAATTTTTTTTGTTTTTTTTTGTTTTTTTGTTGAAAACTTTTATTAGGGTACTTGGTATAACATACATCCAGGCTCGGCCTAGGCCGTTCTGCCGCCTGGTCCCTCCGAAGTCCGCTTATTACACTTTTAACTTTGCGGAGCAGTGCGGGAAACAGTTCTCACACAATGAAGGTACAACAATTTTGGCTTATCATCAGAAATGTAATGAGATGAAATGAGATGAATACATACTTACATTAATAGCATTTCATTGTAACATTCTTTTTCGTTTCACGGCATAATATATAGATGTTTATAACTCGTAGTTTAAACACAGTAGAACCAATAGTTCATTAAATGACTTTAGGTTAGGCTTTAATTAATCGTAGTTGTACATAACTTAGTGAAACCAACGTTTCGGCAAGGGGCTTGTCTTCCTCAGGGTTAGTTATAATACAGTGTACACCCTACTGAGGTAGGGTCACTTGCCTGTAGTCACAGTTTCATAATTATGCACTTTTGCATTGCCCTTCTGCATTTTCTCTCTTTGTTTAATGTTTGTTTATGGCTTAACGTCAGAGGAGACCTTGAGGTTATATAACGACCACAAGCTTTTCACTCTTGTAGACTTATTTCAGTCAATTCTTTTCAATGTTGTCGATAATGTTCATGACATTGATGACAAACACCCATTTCAAAAAGCTGATAGTATCTTTCTTCAGATATATTTTTTCGTGTTGTTACTATTATTTTTTTGTTTGGTATTTTCTTGTATCTATTGACAGGTCGACAGGATATGCGGTACAGATATACATGTAGGCACATTGCATTTTGACACTTTTCCCCCCTCTCCTCTGAAGGGGTATTTGTATGCAAGTCTGAAGTGAGCTATTCTTAGAAGAGTCAACATCACTTGCTCATTATGACGTAATCCCCCAAAGTTTCTATTCCCATTCGCAGATGTATGAATGTGTAGTTTGAGTCTTATTTGCTTGTTCCAGTTAGATTACCATTTGTTCAATTTCAATTATCTTATTGGACATATCATATCAGTATATGTAATTTCCAGTGTACCAGGGTCCAATTTCAGAGCTTTTGTTACCCTGCTGTCTGCCTCTTCATTCCCATCGAGTCTTATGTGACGTGGCAGCTAGCACAGGACTATTTCCTTCCTTTCCTCATACTGGTGTAATGGTTGGGTGACGGGTCCAGCAGAAGCTCCTCCCGAGCACCACTACAGTATTTTGTCCAAGATGCCATCTCGGTGCTGGTCCCACCCGCTAACCCGCAGCTGTGTTTTACCACAACCACCCAGCACCGTGGCTCTGCCCTCGAGGATCACAGGGAGGTCAAACACCTTCACAGAGCAGGTACACAACGAAAAACCTCTCTGGTCGGTGGACACAACCCTGATCGCATCTCTCGGGATCCCAGAACTCTATCCGGAGAAGGGACACACGGGTCCGACCCAACACGGTGTCTATAATAGCCAGCGGCGGGTGGCCTATTCCAAAACCGCGGGAAAACAAGTTGTATCAACCGGTCCCACAGCTTGGTCGGCTGTCCCGGCCGCGGCTATACTTAGAAAGGCGTAGTAGACGTGCCCAAGTCATAGTCGACTTGCACGGGTCCCTACACTGGTATTCCTTTCTCAAATTTCTCTTACCAAAGGGTTGATTATTTGTTTGATGTCTGTGTTCACTATCTTCTAAAGCATGTCATGAAGGGAACAAATACCAAAATCCCCTATAATGCTATAAACCAACCCTAGATAGAAATATATTACTTTCATAAAATGTATTGACCTGGTTAGGATGACCTTACACCCAAGTTTCTTTTGATAGAAATATCCAATGAGCTCGTAGGGCAAGTTGAATAACTTTATAAAAAAAGCCAAGGGGATATAAGGACATCTCGACAATTAATATATGTTCACTTCTTTATATACCTAGAAAAATGAATAATTAACTAAAACATGACAATGTCAAACTGGTACCCAGGGTGTGCTGGGGAAGCAGAAGAATGTGCAGACTGAATCAGATTACATTGGGATTTTCCATACTGCCACAGTATGCTGGGATGGATAAAACACCATAACTATAGCAGAGTTGGTATCTGTAGGATTTTCCGGCATAGGTAGGTGATACAGTTAAATTCTCTTTTTTTCCAAACACCAGCTCTGTTGATATTCATTGTAGGGATCGTAGGCATCCTTCTCAACATTTCTCAAATAATTATCTTTATCATTGCCTTACAGTTGTTGAAATCATTTTTGTATCAGGCATGCAAATAGTATAAAAAAAGTAGATTCTTTGTTTTCTCCGGGAACCAAGGACACAGTGCACTATCTGGGATATCCTATTTGTTGACAATACCTGTGGTGTCCAGTTTAGCGAGGAGACGAATGAAGAGCGGGCGGGCGTAACTGGGCAGTGAACGCTGAAGGTCTTTGTAGAGGGCACCAAGGTCAACTTTGTTTTCCTCATCGGCAATGGCCGCCATGCCAGCCCGGCCCTCGGAGCCTGAAGACACGATAAGAGATCCAAAAAGGGTCATTTGACAGGCGGAATGAGCAGAGTTAAGTGAGAAACCATCTTGGAGAGAACATAAATCTGACTCTATGCGAAGCATCACTGACAAGTGCAGGTATCAAAAGACGTCTGTAGCAGAAAATAAATCTGGCCCTAACTAGTACCCGTAAGAATAGATTAGATTGATTTTATAAGGTGGGCAAAACACAAGAACAGTGTATAAGTATCCTATATTCACAAAATACTTTTATATGGAGGGATGGGGTAGATAATTAAACTTAGATTGTTGAGAGTATTTTTTCAAGACTTAAATTGTTTTTGTAGGCGAATGTATTCATTAGATTGACTAAAACTGCACATACTAAAGAAGAAATCAACAAGTTTTGGTCAGAGTCGTCGTTCTCCAGATGCGGTGTGATATGAACGAGGCGACAGCCGAGTGAATATCACATAGCATTCAAACGAGTTGGAGAATGACTTTTTAGACCAAAACGAGTTGCTTTCTGTATTCATCTCACCCCTGTACACACTAGAAGATTGGACAACCCTCGGGATATAGACCATGGAGAACAGACTGCAATACTTGTAGGGGCATGGAGAACGAGTTCCCAATGTTAGGCCTATGGTAATTTATTCCAGGGGTGAGATAAAGAACATTACATCAGTAAACCTACCATGTAGGGGAGGAAGCCTAGTGAGTGGAGTAATGAAGTTTTTATTGATATCACACAGTCCAAAGGTCGTCCACAGGTGGGATGTATTGCTCTGAAGGCATAGCTATTCATTAGGGATTGGAGAAAATATTCCCACTAACTCGGAGATGGGCTAGTTCCTATTTAGAAAAATAATGAGGCAATTATTTCTGCTTGATTACCGACATGTTTCGGATCTGTTAGATCCTTCTTCAGGGTTGTTAGGGGTTTGATAATCCCACAGCTCATTCTCTTACCGGGAACCTCGACACCGTAGACTGCGGCGTCACTCAGTTTGACGATGTTGCTGATGGTAGCCTCCACCTCAGCTGTGGAGACGTTCTCTCCACGCCACCGGAATGTGTCACCAGTACGATCCTTAAAGTACATGTAGCCCAGTTCGTCCATCTCCAACACATCGCCTGTAGGCAGAAAACAGTTTCACCTAGAGCTTTCGACTGGAGGTTCGTGTGCAGCACAAAACTATAATATAAAGGCCTGGTTCCACCAACACAATGGATTTGCGGTGGTATATCTTGTTATATGTATATTTTTTATGATGTTGTGTGTATACTTTGGTGCCCCACAACCGCGACACCTCAAGATGCATCGCGGCAAATATGCACGCGATTATTCAAAAGCAAGATTTAGCAATGCAACCAAAATTGTGACTAATCTCGCTATATCTTGTGTATTGGTGGAACCAGCACTTTAGGTGTAAAGTGTGTCAGAATATTACCTACATATGGTAAGCATTGAAGGGAAACGTAACACCACTTTCTTGAGTTTTGTAAACATAGCCAGAACATAATCTTCATGAAACAATCATTAAAGTAAAAGATTCATATGTAACATCAATATCTGACATACTATAAACATAGGGAGTACATCACTTGCATGCCAATCAATAAATGACAAACTTGTATACTAGTCTAGTATACACATGTGCACATTAGTCCTCTGCTTGCCGACCTATGCTCAGTATACTGTCCAATACATATGACAGAGCTGTCAGAAATCCCGCATGCACACTTACCACCTTCCTGTCATCAACTACAGCAAGGTGGGGTCTCACCACTTCACAGCATTCACTCTTGTCCAGTGAGTGTTGCCCATAAGAAACATAATACATATTCCATACTCAGCTTATAACATTCTACAGGCAGAGTAAAAAGCTGAATTGACTCATCTTACCGGTGAGGAAGGCACTGTCGCCGTGGGTGAACACATCGTAGGCTATCTTTTTCTTGGTGGCGTCTTTGTTGGTGTAGCCGTCAAATTGGCGAAGCGGATCTCCTTTCACAATCTTTCCAACCAGTTCACCCGGCTGACCTATCAGGGCCAAGTAAAACAGAATTCAATGATAACATAATCAACAGAGTGATTAAATGTATTTACTTTTATACTAAACCTGTTATACCGTTATATAACACAAATCATATATAAGAGCAATCATCGCAAACGGAGTGTGAAATTACTGAATGTTAGCAAATGTGAAAAATGGATGATGATTGTAAATTACTCCAATGATCTGATGATCGAACCCAGGCAACGATACTGTAAGGGTAGATCATACCGGCCTTTAGACTGATTACTCTTCCAGTCTAAATAAAGAAGATTTAAAAAAACCCACAAAAAAACACAAAAAAAACTAGAGAATGTTACTTTAGTTTTAAATATTTCACATAGTGTGTACATCTCTGAATTTTGTTGTTTTTGATCTGCACGAATTTGCAGTCCGTTACAGTTATAAGATCTGCTCGCCAAGAATCCAACTATGAACTTCCTCATGCCTTCCTTTGTTTTGTCCCTCATAACCAGTTTGTTTACAATTCATATCGGCAATTCTGGGATCGTACCGCCTCGGACTACAAACGACATCTCTCGGAAGGCAGGACTGTTCTATATATCATGGATGTCAGTTGTAGACAGGAATAAGAAGGGGAAATAATTTCCATGTGCAATTAACTGCCACACAGAAACTGAGAAAACATGGAAATCACAACAGTATCAGCCATGGGATGAGGCTGAGGTTGCCTAGGCAGGTTCAAATCACTGTTTTATTGGCATAAATAGGGCACAATTTATAATATCTTAGTTTTATATGAGAAAGTTAATTCTATAAACTGGAAATGAAAATGAGGATTTCCATGGAAAAGTGGAAAACTGACATCCCTGTAATAAGAGGTGTGTGATCTGACTCGAGGAACTGGAAATGCTATCGAAAAACTGCTTGAGTTTTAATCTTGGCCACTGTATGCCATGACTGGAGTTTGGCAAAGTGACTTCATGAGGCGAAGCCAAGTGAAGTCCGGAGCCAAAACTCCAGGAGTGGCATGTGATGGCCAAGATTAAAACGAATCAGGTTTTGATTTTATCCTACCCCGTCTCCTCGATTTTGGAATATTACGTGATAAAAATTCTGTATGCCACTAGTGGCATATAAAACTCCGTATGCCAGTCAGCGTGGCATACGGAAACTCAATGTTAAGCCTATGGGATTTTATATTAGGGGTGGGATAAAGATTATAACTCCCCGGTCGGTAGAGTCAGCACCCTGTCTCCAGTGGGCAGGGCAGTCTCACACCAGTCAGAGAGAAAACCCAGCCTTTCACACCTGCCACTCTGGGCCACTGTGTTAGGTTTGTATACGTCTAACTCTGTCCATCATATAGACCAGATCCTGTTGGAGACCACTGTGGCTGGGGGGTGTGACTGACTTTCGATGTGTTCACACAGTGAGTGAATGAAAAGTGCCTATAATCCTATCTAAGTTCTGTGATCCAAAATTGGTTGTTTTCCGCTTGTCTTATTCAAAAGGGAGCTTTTTACTATGACAGAAAAAGATCCCTTCGCACCACGTTGTCCGCTCGGTGGTTTCCAATATGGCAGCACACAACACAGAGGCGTCTGGTCTGTAAGGGATCTATAGAGTGTGTGTAGGTATACCAGCATGTTGATCATTGACGCTACCCTTACAAAACTTACATAATCGGTAATGTCATTGACTACTTCATATTGGACTAGTTTAAAAAATACCATGATAAAAAAAAAATCTGTCACGGACTTGATGCAACTTGTTACATACCAAACTGTTTGCCAACATCATGATTATGCTGCTGTCATTATGGTCGTCATAAACGATATCGCCCATCGAGACTATTCTAGCAGTTACTGCCATCGAAGAAACAATTAGCCTCATCGGATATACTAAGAACTTCATGTTTGGCTGTTGTTTTACGATGACTATCTCGTTTTTCGATAAGATATAATTGAGAAGAGTAAGATGCCTGGATCAACCAGGCAACATACCTTGTTAATCCAACAGGATATGCAAGTTATAGTACAGTAAACCAAAGTAAGTCAAATTGAACAAATTGGACGTTAAACTACCCAAACAAATAAACAATCGTTGATAGTATAGTATTCTACACTTGGCAGCAATTTGAGGTAATCTAACATAGAGATCAAACTGAAAATAAAGAAAGCAGCGTGAAACAACTGCGACTTCACACACATTGCTAAGAGGTCACTCGGTAAACCCCTTCCCCTTGAGGATTCTGTATAAAATATTTCAAAAGTTTTCAAGGTCTTACCTGGTTCACACCTAATGCACAGGCCTCGGCTGTCACGCATGGGTTGTCCCGTCTCGTCGTCTATCCGGATCAATGTCACCGGGTACAGGAAAGGCGCTATCCGTGTGCAGAATCCCACACTGCCCACCTTGTTGTCAATGTTTACTATGTGAAAAAAGGACGGTTTATACAAATGAGAGAAACGTGGAAAGAAATGCAGCAAATCAAAATCTGGGTAGTGTACTTTGTACTCAGTAAAATATGATAGAACAGTAAAAAGAAAACCATAATGATAGTAAAGAGAAATGTAAAATATGGTGTCAAAATTATGTATAATTCTTCGATGTATTTGTGACTCTATGGGCCATCCCATCCCATCTCATTCACATATCACTTCACAACTACTTACAAATGTATTCATCGTATATAAGATTGCAAGAACATGTATTGTTTAAGTTACTTGCTGCAATGAAAAATTCTGAGAGAAATGAAAAAAATCCTGAAGATCTGAAAGGTTAGCTTCTACCCATATTGAAAAGTCCAAAGTAGATCACTGAAACAGGGAACTATCCAAATACCACTTTGGCCCTTTGATCCTAATATCATATTTTTTCTACAACAGGATCAATTCTGATCTCTCTATTTATAATACCAGTGCAATATACTGATACTCCCTATATCGTATACATTTTTTAATACGGAACCGCTGAGACCCCAGAGGAATGTGGACCTTCAATTTGACATGGGTTCTACGCTTATTTACTCTAACATATTATTTTGGGTATGATGGATGCCAGTTTTAGATCAGAAAAAAATGAAATAGAAATAATTGTAATTGTTATACAGGTTTTACGCATTGCATACGCATTATAGTAGAGAATCATGTGACCAAGGGAAAGTTCAAGTTTTTACATGGGTCAATGGGAAGCCTCAGTGTGTGATCATGGGCTGTGGCTGAATTGGGTAATTTAGCAGTTATTATGACAAAAAAAAAAAATTGGAAAAGATTATGAAAATGAAAACATTGATTTTGATGAAAACATTGAAAACTGGCATCTGGTATATAATACATATAAAACAACATACGGTAGTCGTGAATTATACAAAACTCGATTCGTGATTCACGGAACTTAGTCTTATAGCCTCGTGCCGTAAATAAACGTCTGGCCTACTCTCGTCGTGTTCGGTGTACGACCATGGTAAGGTTGTTCGACAAAGATACTAAACCTACAGACTTTACGATGGATTGGCCACATACCTATATTTGCATTCCCCTCTGTTGCCCCATAGAACTCGCCGATACGCTCGATACCGAAGCGAGTCATGAACTGAGTCCAGATCTGGGGACGGAGGCCATTCCCAAATGCTATCCTCACACGGTGCTGCCTTTCTGCAATCCGGTCAGGTTGGGCCAGCAGGTAACGACAAAGCTCCCCAATGTACTGAGTCACCTAGATAGGAAAGTGGCAGGGACAGAGAGTGGTATTTATTGTTGCAAGGCATAAGGGTAAAGAAGATTCGTCGATTTTTTAAAATTTTGTAGATGCATAAGTTAGCTCCTGACGATAAATTAACTTTATCGAAACCTTGAGTTTTTACATGATTCAACAATTCACCATCTCATTACAAATACTGTAACTCATACTCTACTCATTTAATAAAATATGTCAATTAAATTGGACGAGTCTGGTTTCGTGTGGTTAATCACTTGTATTTGTTGGCCAAATTCAATTTATCATTTCTTGTATAAAATTTCAAAGTGGTAATGGTGAAATCTAAACAAGCTTATGAAATTATCCTAAGTATATGGGCCTAATTTAAAAAAAAAATGTTATTGAACATTCCAGGCCAGATCTTCCAATGGTAGAAGTTAATTAAAATAAAAATCTATTACACAATACTTACACTTATAGTAGTTTCGTATTCTTCTCTATCAAAATCAGAAAGAATAACTAAAGTGATCAATAGAATTACGACAGAATCGCCTATACGAGGCATTTGAAGTGGGGCTTCATCCTGAAGGGACCCTGTAACTTGAATCCTTGCCGATATTCACCATCAAACGAGAGTAGCATTAATACATTGAATTCATCTTGTTGTGTTTTTCGTATTTCTATTCAAAATGTCGTGTACATTACAAAAACTACATGGGTGGCTCTTTGATGTGAATTTTTTTCCAAGAGTTGCAAAAAAACCACCCACACCCACCCCAGGGACTGAGGACACTATTGACAGTCTGGAGAAAAGTTTTGCACAAACTATGAAACACGATTGTTATTTACCGTGCAGTTGTACTTGACGCAGTCGTCCCAGAAGCGGCTAGCGGAGAACTTTTTGCGGAGAACGACGGTGCAGCCCATGATGAGAGCCTGGCCGGTGCCGAGCGTGCCGCCGGCCGTGTGGTACAGAGGCAGCATGTCGTAAATCACGTCGTTAGGGTTCATGTAGAAAAAGATGTGCGTTGACCGCGACATGTAGTAGTATCTGGAACAGCAGAACAGTGAAGAGATCGCGTCTACTATGTTAAGACAAGACTATGAGAAATGACCAACAACCACTCATCAATATTTTGATGTTCATTTTTCATGAGGATACTTGTTTTACATATACAGGGATGTCAGTTGGGGTCAGGGGAAAAAGGTGGAAATATTTTTCACATGGAATTTACTGCCTCAGAGAGACCAGGAAAACTTGGAAGATACGTCCTTTTCGACCGTGGCATGGGGTTCAGGGTCTGTGGGGAGGTTCAAACCTCTGTTCTATGGGCGTAAATGAGGCTTAATCAATATCATCTTTGTTTGACGCAAGGAGAAGAAATTACATATACTGAATATGAAAAAATGAATTTCCACGTAGAAATGGAAAACTGACATCTCTGCATATATGCGGTTTAATTATTGATTTATAATTCCTTTGCTATTTTAAGACAAGTAGAGCATGGTAAAATGTGTAATCAAAATCCAATACTATACGCATGGAGGTCCTGAATCGAAAACATTAATAAGCAATGTCAATAAAACGGCTATATTATGCAAAGGTCTTTAATATCATTGGAGAACCATGTACCATCTAACAGATAAAGTTGTATGTGGCGCTGAACACCCAAACATACATTTTGCTTTGGAGGGAAGGGGGGGCTTGCATCAGGGTTCCAATAGAGGTGTTTTCGCCATGTTTTTTTCCATTTTTTTTTTCCAAACTTTTATTTAGGGTTCCGACAATGAAAATACAGTCTCCAGGTTCGGCCGTAGCCGTTCTGCCACCTGGTCCCTCTGGAGCCAACATAGTGGTAGCTTAGATATTACACATAACCGATAATAGATACGATCGTTGTTGTTACGATACAATACACTAGGGCTTTTGTAGGACACACACAGAGGGGCTAGAAAAGTGATGAGATGGGAATGATAACATGTCAGGTCTTATAAGACCAAAGAATAGCAGCTATACTTGAGCGCAATTTGATCGACACAGCATCAATCATTAATATACATTTCATTTTCAGTCAAACACATTTTCTATTTCAATTTGTCTCCATAAATACCTGCTATGTGTGACAATGGCGGCTTTGGGTAATCCTGTCGTTCCCGATGTATAAATATAAAACAGTTTATCTGCAAAGACAGTGAATTGTGAGAATTATTACACTGAATTGTTTTTATGTGGTTATTACTTTGTGCAGTGCTTTATTCTAATATTTGATATGATTTACCATATAACATTTCAGAATCCCAAATTTTACAACTAACTTGTATAGGTAAGCTATCATAAACCAACAACTCCGAAATTTTAAATTTGTAGTTTTATTGATACTTATTGTTACAATTCAATTTTTTTGACAGTACGTTTCGCGATTAAACTCGCTTCATCAACTAAATTGAAGCAGCATATAACCAATACAGATGAAACCAAGCGACGATTAGATATTAAATGATAAAACATAGGAATGAATTAAAATAAAGAGAATATATCAGTCAGTAGTTCTAGATAGGCACATTCAAAAGGCATCATTCAGATGCCAAGTTTTGTCACTCGCATTGCAATAAAACTATGTTCTGATACATGTCAGTGTACCCGGTTACCGTGAAGCTGTACTCACCGTGGAAGCGGGTATTGTGTAACTTGGGCGGGGGCAGAATGGTGGCATCGTTGATGAGCGGGTCGAGGTGTGTAGCCTGCAGCACATTCGGGTCGTAGTCCCCGCTGCAGTAAAGGTGGGTGCCGGGAGCCAGCAGTGACCGCGCCTCTGAGATGGCTGTACAACAATAATATCAAGAAACGTCACGAAATTTCATACAATTGTTTATATGGCATTAGTTGTTTTCGAGGAATGATATCACGAAGCGGAGCTGAGTGATATCTGTAGCAGAAGACAATGAATGCCATGTAAACAATTGTATCAAATAAAGTGACGTTTAGATTTTATCCTACCCCGTCACATGTTTTTAACTTCATGTCACCTGTGGCATATAAATATCATATGGAATAACTGTGGCATACAGTCAATCCATGTTAAGTCTATGGAGATTTATATGAGGGGTAGGATAAAAGATGATATCATAAGACGAGGTAGAATCCTGGCTAACTCTTCGACACTGCACAGACTAATGTCCACTCCATTTTTTTTACAATGAGCAACTTTTTAATTTCCTTAATGTCAACGTTTCGGCTTTTGCGTGCCTTCTTCAGGACAGGAATTTATCCTGTAACTTATTCCAGTAATACAGTTAACCTCATACAGATATCTAACTGATAATTTAGATGAACCCTTATAATTGGTTCATAGACAAGAGAAGACTGAAAAACGGTTTCAAAGTCCCATGCGGACTATATATTTAACTCACAACTATGTAACTGGAAATTTTACATTTTATTTCCCACACCAACATCTTGTGGTTTTTTTATATTCCTGTGTAGAAAGAGACTCTTTACTAGTTATCAAATCCTGTAGTATATATACACATGTAACATGTTGCTATGTTATCTTATCTTATCACTGGTGCCTTTAAGTATCCAAGCCGATAATAACTCCCAAGCCGTGATCACCTACTGGCGTCAGAATAGAAAAAAACCACAATCATCCTACCATTTACAGATGTCCAAACAATTCAAATTTACCTTTCTCATTTCTAGTTACCTTCCATGTTGACTTATACACACATTATAGTTTAGGTAGTTATGTTCCAGCATCAGAATAAGTCAATAGTTCTGTGCATGTGTCTGGGAACTTGTATGCCTACCTGGAGCGTAGTTGGCACCGTAGATCACGCAGGAAGCTTTGGCGGAGGTAATGCAGTGGGCTAGCGCGTTCATACGGAGGTTAAAGTTGATAAGAGCAGCATGCACTCCCAGTTTGGCCATGCCGAGCCACAGCCCAACGTACTCTGGGCAGTTGTCCATGAATATTGCGCAGACATCACCTGCAAGCAAAACGCATCTCTGTATCGTTACCCTACATTCACTATCGAGTAGTTTTAGTCCTTACATACGATTTCTATCTAGTACATTATTCATGATCCTTTATATTTCTTTTACTTCCAATACATGATCCCCTAATCGTTATCTTGTACCTATATTCAATATCCTATTCCTTGTCTTATTCCTTAATTCATTACCCTTTATTTCGTATAGTGTAGGTCTACCTGGATTTATTTTCCTCCTATTTTACACCCCCTATCATTATAGTCTACTCTTTATGATATGCTGCTTTTCATTATCCTATTTCTAGCAGCTAATTTGCCTTCAGTTATACAATCTAGAACTATATTTGCATGATTTTATGAAGTTGATGATATATATATATATATATATTTATTTTTTTTATCAATATAGGACGAGGCTAGATCTGGGTCTGTTCATGTTATGCAGCAACCGCGGAATGGGTGACAGTTTGAACTGTCACACCTTTTATAGTCAAGTACCATGTGACCCCTTTCAGCCAATCAGAGCGCTGTCTTCATTGCGGTGAGAAAAATAAATATATATATATTTTTTTATATTGAAATAACCTACATTTGTGAACTTTGTACTTGGTGAACTTTATTCAAACCACTTCAAGTACCAACTTAAGATCGGGTATATCATTTGATCAAACTTATGAGAGACTTGTGAACTGGGTGGAACACTGACCTGGTTTATAGCCGACAGAGTGTAAGTAGTTGGCCACTTGATTGGAGTACTCGTCAAGCTCTCTGAACGTCATTTGGTGGCCATCGACGAGCACAAAGGCCACCTTGTCTGGGTGTTTTCGCATTGTCTCCTGGAAGACACTGACAATCGTGCCGTCCGCTTCTAGGATCTGCTTTAGCTTCCATTTCATGAACAGCAACACAGCCAAGCCCCTACAAACAAGACGTTTTCAGTTATCAAACCAGGGTTATATCATGGTGAGGCCTAATTTATGAGATAAACACTTGTGACAAGCAAGCAGAACTCCAAGTATAGACAATGCACACTACTAAGGTCAGCTGGAACGTCTTTTTGCTCTGAAAAAGCGGTTGTTTGGTGGAATCGGCTCTTATTTGTATCGTATCAACAGCCAGTTACACTACAGGAGTACTTGGTATTAAATTGTACATTACTTTTCCACAGAGGATAGTCATTCTAGAAACATGTCCTTTTAGCCACAAGAAACAGTTTTCCCCCGAAAACTTTTGGCTCCGGACTTCACTCGGCTTCGCCTCATGAAGTCACTGTGCCAAACTCCAGTCGTGGCATACAGTGTCCAAGATTAAAACTCATCCAGTTTTACGATAATGACCCACCAAATTAGAACTGGTCACCCAATGCTCAGGAAGACATTGACAGGTGTTTGTTTGGCTGCAGGCATGGCATAACCAAGCAGATAAAGCGTGAAACCAACCTGTGGGAAAGGTCTAATGTGCAAATACACCACTTTCAATGATCCCGTATCATATTCAGTTTGATCTGAAGAAGAGATAGCTTTAGGTGCAACCAAGCGCTTATCATAATCAGTGAATAGATAGGCAGATCGTTGTTTTTTTTTAATTTCTCTTATGAATATGCCTACTACCCTGTAAGTATTTGTTTGAACAGAGTCCATGGTGCAGGAGTTTAATTCGGTCGACCGATAACGCAGTGAAATATCCACGCTATGAGGCAAATCTGCCACTCACTGAGATACACTTAACTGATAGCACAGCGTGTCTTAAACTGATACCAACAGTAGATAACTTTTACTTGAAGATAAAACTAATTATTTTCCTGTTGCTATGTTGAAAAAAATCCACATTTTCTTCTTTATCCCAATATCAGTGTTTTACTAAGCTGATTTTCGTTGTTAATGTGTTAGAAACACTTAAGCTTAACTATAGTATTTGCCATCAAATTTCTCTCAATTTTAAACTATGCATTCCAATACAAATTTGGCTTGGGTTGGTGATATTTATGTTCTCTACATGTTCCTTTCCAGGATTCTACTTTCAAATAGAGGAACAAACAAAGACCCTGTTAGTGAATAACTCCAACACTAATTGTGGGTAAGGTATCAATGCATTTACTTATCCGTGGACGACTATGAACGTGGGATATTTATATAGAACTGCATTGAGAATCTGATAAATAGACAATACTCCACGAGTTTGGATGTGCCTGCATCGTCATCGAGGCGAAGCCGAGTGACGATTATGGCACATCCAAATGAGTGGAATATTGACTATTTTACGATTCGAGTGCGGTTCTGGATTTATCTCATCCATTTCTATGATGTTAGATAGTATCAGAATATCAGAACAGCTTGAATATACCTAGCGAATCCATATGACGTCATCTCAAATTCACTACGCCACGGCCGTGGCGTAGTATCGTCACTTTATGGGGGTGAGCGTTAAGTATTTTTTCCTAATGTTATTTCTATGGCGAAGCTTATACCAGGGGTGAGATAATATCAAGAGACATCACATGTCTGATTTTATCCTACCCCCCAATAAAACTCCATAGGCTTAACATGAGATTTGTTTATGTCACTATTCCTACCCCTAAAAAACTCCATAGGCTTAATATGGGATTTGTTTATGTCACGGTGAAAGTGTTGTCTGTGTCATTACTTTCTAATATTCAAAAATCGTGGAAACGGGGTGGGATAAAATCTAGACGCCACTGGTTTGAGTTTGAGTCTATTTATGTCCCTCATTTTGTTGGCTCCGTAATCTCACTCGTCTTTAACTCGTGAAATTACAGAGCCAACAAAATGCATGACATAAACTCAAACTTGTGACATCTCTTGATGTTATTTATGTCACATATTTTATTGGCTCTGTGATTCAAAGACGAGTGACATTATTATTATATTAAGCCATGTTAAGCCTATGGCTTTTTTTTATTAGGGGTAGGATAAATTTGGATACGGTACTGAATGTGGCAGTCCATTAGACTCAAGTATGATACTACATAAACCATATTTCAGTAGATGTTCTTGTATCAAAGACCACCTATTTTAAAAGCAATGATTGTTTGGGGAAGGACATATTCCATCAAACATACTGAAAGATGCCACACAGACGTGAATGTGTATAAGCATGTTTAGAAATAAACCAAGACACTACAATTTGTTGCCACCATGCTTGGGACACAGAAAGGATATCACATTTCCATTACTTCAAGTACATACCACCTCATCTCTTACTTGATCTAATTCGCTGAATATTCTTAGAGTTTAAAAAGTTTAAACTCTAAGTTAAATACCGGTAACAGTATACCGGGTTAGTTTAATTTAAACTTTAACTTTAAGTTAAATAACAGTATAGTTTTGGCAAAGACTATTCAAGCAAAAACGGTGATCGATACAGATGCACAACACAATTTCACTTATAGATTTGAATGTGATTGTTATTATATGTTCGATTTACACGACGTGTCTCAAAACATGCTAAACTGGAGAGAACTGAACGATCAGCACACATCACATGCAAGCCTGCCAGAGCAAGTGCTAGCTGAGTATTGAAGGTAGGTTTCATGCGTAAACACTACACGCAATTTAAACGGGCAGATCGCAGTAGAACCTGTACCCACATGTCTTCGATTATCTATGTGTACAGATTGTACATCGCTCTATCCTTCATATCACTCGTCCACTCACCTGCCATCCCTGGGAAGAGTTTTCACAACTAGCTTTGCAAACGCCCATCCTCCTGTCAGAAGATATGCAACTAACAACAGTGCAGCAGTGGCAATAACTGACCAGCCTTGCCAGAGCAGTACCAGGGCCAGAGTTCCGAAAACTCCTGTCTTTAACATGATTCGCGCTGATGGTAGGGCCCGAACGGCGCGACTCAATGCTCGACCAAACCGGAGGATCATTGGCCCCTGAACCTGTTAGATTTTATCAATTTTGGACTTCGGATCTTCCAGGCAATCACTAGTCTCTCGAGTCTAATCAAGACCTTTGACCTCGTTGCAACTCATGCCGGGTGTCGAAGAACACCGATTTGACATAGTTCCACATCCCCGGAACTCCTCATGAACTTCTCATCGAAGCCTACATAACATACACTTTATTATTAACTGTGCTCTATATCTGCTTTTGAAGTAGTTTATTTTGGGAAATTAACAAATTAAGTGTAAATGCCCTTCAGTGTTTGTGTTTATGTGGAGCAATTTGTGTGTAGTAATATTTCGCTGGTTGTGAGATATAACCATAAGTTGCTGAAACAAGCTTCGTTTCCCGGAAGCTACTCTCCGACACATTCTTTGCTACTTATTTGTTTTCTAAATAGCAAAGTATGTGCTAGGAGAGCCTTTCGACTGGTACAGTAGTTCCTGAATAATCCGATAGAGAACACAGGCCTAGACTAGTACGACTTCTAATCACCAGGGGTCTACACATGGGCGCGTCACACTGCACCGCTAGAGAAACTAGAGCGGTGCAGTGTGATAGACGCGATTCTGTGCCGCTGGTAAGTTGTGGCGGTCAGCTCTCAGGTCGTTGAGTTTCGACAGTTAATGCCAGAACATAGATCGTTTTTTGTTTTTTCTTTCACAGAATCTATAAGACTTAGTTTAAAAAAAAATGGAGGCAGCAAAGTGAAAAAAAAGAAAAGATGAAGAAAAAGTGATTATCAAAGCGCTAGCTAGGTTCATGTACAGCACAATCAGATACATGAAAACAGCAAAATTCTGTAAAGTAAACATAATAAAGATTGATGGGCCGATGTTACCCCTTGGTCCAAAGTTACCCCAAAACCTTAGCAAGATTGATAATTTTCCAGAAATTCAGATACCACGAAAGGAATAATTTATGGAATTACATTATTACATCTCGGATGATATGCTTGTGGAATTATTCATACCGGTATGTTGTTAAAAATGCTTCCTTATTGGTTGACTATGTAGGCTATGTGAGCTTCAGACATAATTTCGGAATATTCTCAAAATTCACAAAAATACCTTATGTCATTCATGGTACCCTACTGGTGAATAATGGCAGTATATCTTCTTCTTCTTTTTTTTGATTTAAAAAATTTAATTTCTTTATTGGGTCAATAAGTAATACACACGTTTCACCAGTTCACTTGCTTTTGGCATTTAAACCCAACAAAGTTGCAGAAGGCCTCAGCCTGATTATGAGGCTGGTTTTAATGGCCAAGCCATAAAATTCTGAGCTTAGCAATTTGACATCATGTTTGTTGCAGAAAAAGAAAAAGAAAAAGAAAAAAAGTCAACCAGGAAAACAATGTATATATATTAACATACATGAAAAACAACAGCAGACAAGAGAATATCACTTTCCATATATGAGAATCTGAGGTAAAACAGAATGAGGTTGCTGAAGTTAGACTAGACTTGCCAAATTTTTGCTCTCATATTTGCCTTAGTAAGGGCCTTGAACATCACAAAAGTTTCAGTGTTTCTAAGCATGGGCGTCAGAGCGTTCCATTTCTTACCACCATGATAAGTAACAGATCTTGTATACGCTGCACCATCTGGTCGATCAACATGAATTACCGGTGCATCAAAAAGTCTGGTGTTTCTAGGAATTAGGGATACATGCTTAGATAATCTTGATCTTTTGTACATGTAGTTAAAGAGATGAGCCTCTCCCCTATCCTTAAGTAGTGGCACCTCAGCTAGTCTATGCAAATTTCTTATGGAGATGTATGGGTTCGCTCTTAGGCAGATCTTATCTTTTTTTATATGAAACATAAATATGTCAGCATTTCATCAATGTTTTAAAAGAATCAATAAACAAAATAGATTTTGCAGGGTAAACAAAAACAACATTTTTCTTGCATTGAGCCAAAGTTACCCCTGCTGGGCCAAAGTAACCCCATTTTACGGTACTTCTCCTTTTTCTGCCTACCACGCAAATGCTTTAACATATGAGACATATTTGGTCACAAAAAGGGGCTTTTTGCTAATTTTCTATTCTGATAGCAAAACAGTCCATTTTGACTTCTACTATGAGTACCATAAAAGTTAAGATAGCACAATGATCCTCAAAGAAATCTCTATTTGATTAAACTGTGCTTTGATTTTACTTCCATATGGAATTCTATGCAATCTTCACTCATATACTAGAAGTCAAACATTTTGCTTAATTTTTAGCATGGTTTCAGAGAAAATATGTCAAAAATGAAGACAGATAAATCACCTCAATAAATCCAAAATATATATGACAATGAAGAACATAATCTCTGGTTTAATATGGTACGTAGGCTACCCTTTGTAAATATGTAACTTTTTTACAGCCTAAGTTATGAAAACTTTTGTATAGCAAGTCAAAAAATAACTAATTTTCAGTCCCCAATATGGTTGCGAGGGCTATAGTAGGGGCTCTATCATAAAAGACTTGTTAAAAGGATGGTTGCCACAGTTATAGGCCAGTGATTGGGGCCTATGACAAGGAAAAATAAAAAATTATGCTGTAGCAGATCTATGGTTAAAGTAAAAAGCCAGGCTTCTTGAATAAAACAGAAAGAAAGAAAAAACAACTCAATATAGTTGTCTGTGAATAGTCGATAGGTCCAGCTTTAATAGATGGGTAATTTTATTTCAGAATATCAAAATGTATCCAGATCCAAGTCAAAACATCAATCATCCTGTCACCCCCCCCCCCCCCCCCACTAAAAAAATAGAAGAAAAACGCGTTGCAGCTCGCCTCCCCTCGTGACTCGATTCCCTTTGATATCTAAAAATGTATTTAAATTCCATTCTTAACATTTTTTCATTTACCTATTTAATCTTCTAGGCCAAACTGCTATTTTGTAATTGTGTGTGTGTTATAATTCCTTTATTGACTCAAAATCACTAGCACTTGTAGCAACTCAAAAAAGAGGCAACAGGCCTTAGCCTTTTTATAAGGCTATGTTAAAAACTGTCTTTGAATTTCCATGACAAAGTCATCATGGAATATAAAAGCGAACTTCAACAATAATAGCTAACACGAACAAGCTGAGAAAAACAGGCAGGGGCTGAGTAGCTAGTTTATAGGATGGTCCTTTATCAGTTTGCCGATAACGTTATTAGAAAATGTAACCTTCAGTGTAATTTTTACTGTTAGGGACGGGGTCGACCGTTGAAAGATATTATCCTCATGTCGGAACATAGTGAAGCCATACTGTCAAGGAGAATTGCCAGACATAATCACATGTTCGGAGATTCAGAGGGGTAATAACTTTGGTTTTCAAATCAGGGGATAGCGCGGACGCAGTCCCCCTCTAACAAAAATTGCGCACCCGAGTCATCCACATTTGGGATGATCGCAAGGGTCAACCCAACCGTAGTGCAATGGAGGGGCCTCGCCCTGGGAGAACTGCCGTAACGATCACAGTGTCTCCTGTGCCAGGTAAGTATGCTTATTGGTTGGTCAGGGTACAATATACAATATGCTTTCATTCCCTATAACAGGTGTTTATAATGAAACACTTCATATTACTAGACAACTGGCTAATACAAACTTCAAATAACTAACATAATATAAATGTGTGATATTTCTATGATACTTCTATACCAAATGATTGTGCAGTATAAAACAAATTATAACGTTTTCATTGTCTGAACCAAGGGAACGGGCGGATTTGTGTATCTAGGTCATGTGGCCCCATCTAGTGACGGGTTTTGAAAGTGCTTGTGCACTTCGCATTATAGAGACATCTAGTGGAGAGATGCATCATTATTCATATAAGTCTGTCTTCCTTGAAAAGTAAAACTCATGTCAATTTCCTGGAAATTCAATATCATGATCTACAAGTGTTGCGGAACAAATAATTAATTTTTAAAATGGGGATCACTCTGCTGGATTGGAAATAATATTCCTATATACCTATGGCTGTACACTCTATGCTTACACCACGCTCTGGGGGGTGCAGTAACTATCTGATACTACCCAAGGTTGGTATACTACCCAAGGTTGCCGTATACTACCCAAGGTTGACATTTAGACCAATCAGATTGTCTCTTATTAAACCACATTTGAAGGTATATAGGAATAGGGAAACCAAGTACCAGTGAAAGGAAGTCAAAATTACTCGGTAAGGCTTGGAAAAATTACTGCCCGCGGCCAGGGCCTTGGGCAGTAATTTTTCCAAGCCTTACCTCGTAACTTTGACTTCCTTTCACCGGAACATAGTTTCCCTCTAATGTTCCCTACATTTCCACTAAAAATCAAGCCAATATACATTGGCTTATATTACTCATTAGGATCCGATAAACCTGACAAAACGTTAAATTTACTCATTTTGCATTAGAATGAATCACAAGGAAGCAGTTCTTCATGTAAATTCTCAATATTTGAAAATCACCAGGTAGCGCTTCTGTGTGTTAGAGGATATGGCCGTCACACTGCGCCGCTCCAGTTTATTGTACCGCAAAACGAGTTTCTGAAGGTTGCTCTAGCGGTGCAGTGTGTATGGCCGTATCACGGGAGACCGAGGGAGGCCACATCTCTGACTCGTAGTAGTATGCCAAGGGACCTCTCCCCTGGGACCTCTCTGAATTACGTAAGTCACCAAACTATCCCCGGAAACTGTAACCCTACCTCAGAACCAGGACAGCAGTGAAACACTTTTATGCAATATAGTTTCTATTGTGTAATATTGCACTTCCTGATATTCTCTGTCGACACAAGTTAGGTCACTTATTACGTAATTAGTATGAAACAGGGTAGTTACGACTACCTCAATGTAAAGAGAAACAAACACGCAGTAGAAGTGTTATGAGATAGGTTTGCCAAATTTTCGTTGGTTATGAAATTTTGTTTTTTTTACTGTCAGACTCATCACACTCCAATGCCCATAGACTCTCCAGAAGTTACTTAACTCCTATCATCGCCCTAGGTAAGAAAAGGTTCCACTCCCGACTGGCTGGCCACGCATGAACCACAGTTTTCTGATTTATGATTGGAGAAACTGAATATAATTTCGGATTTACAAGTAAAAATAGAAATTTCCATTTCTGGCATCAGATTTTCAATTTGAAGATTTATGAAAACCATCAAACTGCAATAACTGTGGGTTATGGGTCAAGGGTCTATCACCATACAGCGTCGGCAACCAGCGAACACCGGATCCTGTAAACAGACTGAATTACGGGATACCTGAATAGGGTCTATAAGTATTTGCTGGAACACAATCTCTACTAGTATTACTTATGTAAAAACAGGGTTATGACGCCAATATAGAATCCTTATTGAGCTTGATCCAAAGATTTCATACATAAAAAGATCTTTAGATGGGATTATGCATGTTTGTATTCATGTATATTTTACAAGCATCATAGGTGATTGTATATTTACAATATACCCGAACTCAATGTGGCCGAGCAACTAATGTATTTATTCAGCACATACAAAAAAGTTTTCCGTATTTTGCCATACTGAATAGTCTTTTGTTCGGTATTTTTACGTTATGTAGCGAAATGGTGCATTTTTTGCAGTATATACGGCATGGGTATGTATATGTAGAAACAAACATTAAAACATCCTAGACGGGTATGAGGGATTCCCCTGGGATTCTTCTGCGTACGGATTGATGAGAAACTTGTCTAAAGGCGTAATGCAGTCCATACATTATATATATATATATATATATATATATATATATATATATATATATATATATATATATATATATATATATATATATATATATCCTAATGATAAGGTTAATGAGCCATTATACTTACAAGGCTGGGATTACTTCACACATACATATCCTTAAGATATTTCATTTCCTATACTAGTGACGAGAGGAAGAAATAAGTTTAATTCAGAAACCTTAGGGAAAACAATGCTGAATACATTTACCACACGTGCCATTGATACAAACATTAATCATCCAATTTTAGAATAGACCCGACTCTACTTTATTGATCATATTTACACTTGAAAGCTGCAAAATGTCCCCCTGAAACCCACTGCTCCAATCACAAATCCTTGTCGGAGAAGAATCTCAAAGAAATTGTTTCTATCCTTCCCCCAAACCCTCTATTAACCCCTGCCTCGTGTTCATGTGGCGAGATTACCTCATGTATTCCTCGCTGGTACCTAAAGGTCAGCGAGGATTAGCCTATAAAGTCGCTGGGTGCGGGGCGGTAATAGCTTTCTCCTCATTCGGCGGGCAGTAGGTACCCGTAAAAAGACGAGTCACTCGACAGCTTTATTTCGTCCACTCCGAGTTCTCTCTTTGTGGTGGCGTGAGACAATGAGCCTCTTGATGTCCGCCGTATTTCTGCCGGAAAATTGGACGGGCTTTTTGTAAAGCCGGCTGTGATTGGCCAGTCTGAAGTGGGCGATAATACCAGTAGGGGTTAATCAGGGTTGGCTATAGGGAGGTATTTAGTTGGGAGTGTATGGGGGCGTCTACTTTTGGTACATGTGCAGTCGTACCGTCTCATGGGGCCCACGCCTCCGAGTCACACTTTTGCAAATCGATTGCAGCAGGCAATAAAAGGCAGTAAACTGTAAGGAAAAATGGTACATCTCAATACACTGCACACGGATCTGTCACACCACAGATCATGAGAGTTGCAGTAATGAAGCCCTGCTTGCGATGCAACTCGATTGTGGCTGAAGTCGCTTGCAAAAGTCGGTAATTCATGTCTCTGCTTCACTGCTTTCTAATATCCCCAATACACATGCATCTGCTTTCTCATGTCTCCAATACACACACACACACACATATATATATATATATATATATATATATATATATATATATATATATATATATATATATATATATATATATATATATATATATATATATATCTGCTTCACTGCTTTCTAATAACCCCACTTCAGGTCTTGGCCTCATTGTATAATATGTTCTATTCATGTCTCTGTCTCACTCCTCTCTGATATCTCCAATTCGCTATGGCGACTCATCCGCTTTAATGTGGCGCTACCATGGCGCTTTTTACGAAACATAGATTAGATCTATAGATGTGTCTGTACATGGCGAAATAACGATAGAAGGTTAATGAATCCCTGCGAATCTTTGTGTTGGAATGATACTATGGTTTTATCATTTCATCTGTACTGAAGACGAACTCATCTGCAACAGATATGTCAGAGGTATTTCATACGGTATCGAAACAAATATATATAAATCTGCATGCGGCTGTGTCCATTTCCATGGCGGTGGATAATCATGTCATTATTGTCACCTCAGATGGTAAGGTGCGTGCTAAATGATATGTAGTAGAGATGAGGCAGTCAATGATACGAAGTAAAGACTCATATTCAATGGCCAACCTCTCCTGAAAGAATATTATAATTTGAGCAGGGTACTTCCTACGATTCCAATTTAATTATGAAGCGGAAAGCTTTACGATGATTGCTGTACAATATATGACCTTTCGGAAGTACGCCATGTTATTTCTCAAATAGCTTTCTATCATACTTGTATCTTATTCACAGTTACCATAGGCTGATTGCAAAATCCCTTTCATCGCGCTGATAAATACTGTTTTGACATTTAAAAAAATAGTTTTCCATTTCTTTTAAAGAGTTAACGATTTATCATTATTGGAGTGGAAAACGGTTTAAAGACAAATGCGGGTAGGTATCGAAACGCCCCCTGGTTTAACACTGGTGCTGCCATCTGGTGCCATGAAAATATGGCAGTTTCTCATAGACACCAATAGATAAGCACTTAACTTCTTCAGATGGCCTTCCCATACAAATTAGCATAGTGACATATTCTCTCTTTTTTTTTAAGCATTTTTCGTATTTGTACATGCTCCCAACTATTAGAAACCAGAATTATTTGAAGAATACATTTTCAGATGGCCCTGCCATAGAAGTTAACATGGTGACATGCAATTCTTTTTTGCATTTTCTATTTGCTGATATATGGAACTTATATTATCCTGAGTTATTTGTAAATCTCAATAGAATTTAGAAATCACCCAACTACCAGCATTTGTCTTTAACTATGAAAGCCAAAATCCACCAAATTACGTACCTTCCTTGAACGCCTCCATGTATCTAACCTTTCCCCATCCCTGCCTGCATGCCTCTCAGTCTCACTCTCTTCCTGCCCATCCTATTTCCACCTCTGCGTGTCTCACTAGCTGACCACCTACCTGTCACACTGCTGAAGCTGGCCCTCCTGCCTGCCTGTCCTAAAGAACTGTCACGCCGACAAAATAAAGGTAGATCACAGACGGCATGTAGGACACATCTCGGAAAGGTCTACCTGTGGATATTGTCAGGGTCCAGGAGCAAAGTGCCTCCTGGAAGCCCAGGGCCCAAAACCATCGCTGGAAAGTGCATGTATTTGATAGTTTCGCATTATCTTATTTGCCATAGTTGTTTTTTTACGCCACTGGCCGTGTGATAACAGGCGTATAAGAGAATTTTCAATGAGAACAGAACACCCCTGACACAATTTCGGGAGCTTTGATATCTCCGCAAATCCTCGCTAAATATGCCCTTGACTGGTAGTGCATAAAGGACACCTAAATATAAACACAGGTGATTGTTCGTTTTACATTACGTGGTCGCAAGCGGTGGGAAAGGGTGCTGGAATTCGATACGCCTCGTCAAAACACATTTATTCGTTTTACATTTCGGCCTTAGTTAGTGCATCAGCTCTAGTGATATGGTTTCTCGATTCAGTTCCTAAGAAATGTTAGCAATGAAGACATAATTGACGTCCTTTTCCACCACCTTGAAAAAAGAGATATAAATCAATGAGTGATTTCCATATTAATCAATGGAATAGGGGGTCGTTAAACCAATTATAGAATAAACAATTACTAAATACCGGTGTCTCAATCACTTCTATGAGATATATCTTAATGGATGATATACATGGTATGCCTTTGAATTCTATTGAGTAATCGTTCCACGATTCATGTCTTCTGTCGGTGACTTTTAGAGTAAAATATACATTTCGACCTATGTAGTTTGACCAGTACTTTCTTACTTTGCACATGCACGTAAGTATGATTACTTTCCTCCTACATGTCAACGAACGGCTTTTCGTTGTCGTATGAAGATCTTCAACCATGAGCACCATGACATGGTCACACAATGCGATGGGCGTTGACCAGCACAGCGTAATACCAGAAAGGGGGTGGTAGGAGTTAGTCCTAAGGGACTCTGTCCACACTGTGCGATAGTACTAAGATATTCTACGACACTGACGGTGTTACAGGTCTAGTCGTTGGTCAACCTCAGGACACTAATTGGTAACAGCATCTGACCACTTATCTGCATATATGTCACCCCCAATATCTCCTCACCCAGTTATTAAATATGCTAATTACGGGCCGATATTGGTATGTAAAATGGGGATCCCTGACAATGGGAAGGAACACATTCCTTAATTAATTGGTCCTGATTTCGGAACATCCAGCTGCAATTCTTCAGCTATAAAAGTATATGTCCACGGGGGCATTTTCAAATCTTAGGCAAATTTCCGGAGGGGGGTGCTACACTGACTGACTCCCTTACAATTCCTTGCTGAGCTTACGATTGTTCTATTGTCGCCGAGAAAGGAACATTCACGTTACAAAATCGTACAGTGTTGTACCGTTGTGTAGTCTAGGATCTTCTTAAGACTATGTCCATTCATCTTTTTCGTGGTTAGATCCTCATAATCACTGACTCATACACTGTGGATGATACTAGCCCAGCGATGGAATATGTATTGTAGCGGTTACCCTCTAGTCGCTGAAAGTGTATTACCACTCTCCGCGATCGTCAGTCGACCAGAGGTTCCGAGATTAGTCGCTACCCTGTACTTACCGTTCCAATACAGGTGGGTTCGGCTTTACCCACTGGAAAAGGTAGGGAGATACAAGATCTACCAACTACCGCTTAACCGCGAATAGAAAACCAGACTCCGGACAATTTCAGTTCACCGTTCTTTATTTCTGGATAGTATACACAATCCGTTGGTGCTGCGGGGCACCAACTAGCGCGGGAAGAGATACTGGTCTCTTCAACGTTGAAAGGTGTTTCAACACAACCTAACCAACTCATGAGGCTCCAGACGTTCACTCCGTAAAGAGGCATCGTGAGAAGTCCTGTCAACCTGCTGTGGACTCGACCTTATATAGTGGCCGAGTTACGTAATGCGGGTGAACCCGTAGCATTTGCATACTGCGGGTCTGCCGGCCATACCGCACAGCAGGGATCGGCACTCGCGCCACCTAGTTCTAGAGTGAAACAACGCTGCTCGACTGCCCTGACCCCTACAGTATCAACTCTTCGCTTGTGATGTTATACCTGATCGAGCACAGTAACTTTATACACCATCCAACTTGATGTAAAACGTGAGAAAATAAATCTTGCTGATTCCTTTTAATCAAGTGTTACTTCCGACGACAATAATTCACAAAGCTGAATATAAAATATCAAACTTCATAAGCAATCAGTAATGTTATAGGCAATCTGTGATTCAATCTCCATTGCTTATATTCTCCACAATGGTAGGTCTTATCTTACTCCAGTGTCCGATATAAGGTAGTGTGATTACTCTTATTATTTTCCCTATAAGAATCTGTCCACAAACTGTTTGTAGTCCTAGACTCAAGGAGCGGTCTTTTCTCCACATACGCAATCTCTACAGGATGACCTTACTCCAGGTAGAATAAGGCCTCCAGCACCCACAGAAGCATTGGTAATGCTCCCGTGCTGTGAATATCGCTCACACAGCTGAGTATCAGGCAGATGGTACCTTCTTACTGTCCAGCGCTGAACGCACTTCTTTCTAATATACTCAACAATCTACCATAGGGCACGCTACTTTCGCATCACATGACTTGTCATTCTATATACAGAACAATGCTCTTCTACTTCAGCGTTACATATCTTCTTTAATTCTTACAATTTGCTGCTAGATTCGTACCTGCACACAGTGCAGTGTGTAATGGCCTTTAAAGTTTAAAGGTCCTCTCAATATGCAACACATCAAAAAGTCATGGAGTATGGAACATGGGAGTAGAATGTTCTTTATACACAACATACATGATATAAATTCCTATCTATATACACAACATATCTGACACTAAAGTCCACCATAAGCAACATAGATGAAACCGAAGAATTCCCTATACACAACATATATGAGATCTGAACAATCTTTTGATACAATAAACATGAGACCAAAGCCGCCTGGATGCAGCAAACAGGACAGGTCGGCTGATTAAACTGGACAACCAGAGAGATCCAAGGCCGCTGATAATGACCAAATAAGAATAAGAACCTTTACCAGATTGGATCATATAAGAAGATCATCAAATTATAATCATTTCCCTACATCTAAGTATCCATAACGACAACCAGGGTGCACCTTCACTCCAGATTTTGTTTATTGCTAATGAAAAGTACATATAAATCTATTCAATAAAGTGATTATAAATCATCACTTATCAATGCATGAACGTGTAGCTTAATACTTAACAATTCCTATTGAGTTTAAATACTTTAACATATGGAGGATCCCAGATGCTCTTCCCCGACTGAGAGACCAATACAGAATATTGAAAAAAGGAAGACAATCACTGAGGCTCGTGCTGGTTTCATGATGCAGTTTTTGTGTTTGGTGCATGAAGCACTTTGACAATAGCTCCAGTTAAAACGCATCATGACTGATGTTATATAATACATCATGCACTGCGAAGTAATGAGCGCTCTGTTAACGACGGCTTGGTTTCCTTTAAAAGAAACAAACACTCTTCTATTGTACCAGTTGCTTTTTTTGGCAGTGAGTTCTTCCCCTAACAACTCTTGGGACTATTTTTAGTCACATAATGAAATTGTCAACAAAATGGCCAGCAGTTCGTCCAATTCATTTTTCCGTTCTGATACGGGGTATTATGAAACACACCCCATCTCAAACACAATTCTACGATAAAAAATATGTGTACGTTCAAGAAAATCAAGTTATGATCATATTCTTCTTCAGTTTGACATGTTGTTGACATCGGCTGACAGCCAAAGCAAACGGTCACCATGCCATCTTTGATTCTACTGTCGTACTAAGACGATCTACCACCAAAGTAAAGCTTCACAGCACAATTATACTTCAAGTTCAACCTATTTAAATATTAATGAATTAAGTTGGCGAATAGCTTAACAACTTCAATATTATCGTAAAACTGGATGAGTTTTAATCTGGGCTCCCGTATGCGACGACTGGAGTAATGATATCACGAGGCGGAGCCGAGTGATGTCCAGAGCCAAAACTCCAGGAGTTGCATACGGGAGCCCAGATTAAAACGAATAAGGTTTTGATTTTATCCTACCCCCTGTGAACGATATTTTTATGTGAGGATAATAAAAAAAAACACGATAAAAACTTTCTGAAGGCCTCCATATAGCTCTCCTTGCTGCTCTGAAGGCACTTGGAACTACTTTCAGCTGCTGATCTCTGATTGGTCCATTTTTTGTATGCTCCTAGGAGCGATTTTTTATCCATATGCGACATACAGGCACATATGGAAAATCAATGTTAAGCCTAAGGGATTTTATATTAGGGGTAGGATAATAACGTATACAAAAGGGAAGCAAACATTACATCAACTGTCAAACCTCTATTCCCATGTTGCTAAATGTTTCAACAACCTATGCTGCTAAGGCTACTTATAAATGGGTCATCTCCCCATTGTTGCGCTATGAGAGGAAACTGATATCGATAACAGACAAACACGCTGGATTGTTGTATTAACCGTTACGTCAATATACTGGCCTTACTCTGAATGGAAGGCGATGAATATGCATTATATCAGTTATTTATGTGGCGCTGATGCTGCCAGCTGGCTGGAATTACAGCTCGTCTCTTAAACCAGACATAGGTAAAACTCAGTGACTTCTCCGGCTTGGGAAATTAGCAGCCTGAAGTCATTTTCGCCCCCCCCCCCCATGTACATAATGCCTGCAGGCATTTTCATCCTGAATGGGTTAATATGAACCACCACGTCAAACCCCTATACAGTAAAACCCCTCTTAAGGGGACACCCTTCGTTCCGGGCCAAGTGTCCCCTTAAGCGGGGTGTCCCCTTAAGCGGGGGTTTCAGTATGCCAGTGGTTATACTTGTAATAGAGAATACCTACATAAATGAAGGAAACGATGGTTATTAGGTTAAAAGGTTCATTAATAAATAAGCAAATAAATATAAATTATACAATATAAATGAATATAAATGAATATAAATGAATATAAATGAATATAAATGAATATAAATGAATATAAATGAATATAAATGTACAAAAAATTAGAAATAAATAGATAAAAGAGGTTGAAGATGGATATGCCTCCCTTGTGAAATTTGCTCCTTTGTACACCCTCCTTTGTACACCTCCATTCAATGTACCCCCCCCCCCCTCCGAAGTCAGCAGCCCTATGACCGTGAGCCGCCGTGAGCCGCCCAGAGCCGCGACGGCTCACTGAATACCGCACCTTCAAAGCCCCCAGCCCTCCCTGTGTTGCCCACCGCTAACCTGTAAGCGGGCCTCTTGCCTGGCACGAAAATCACGGGTCCTAGTATTCACTCACTGTGGCCCGCCCAGACCCGCTAGAGATGTAGGGATTACCATTCAAACAACACACTCCGGCCGCCCGGGCCCGCCCGGGAATGCTTACTCTATTGTTCTGGTTGCGACAATGTCTGTCCCGTATACAAAAGAGCAGCATAAACACAGATTTTGTGATAATCTGGAATATTTTTGATAAGATGTCCCCCCAAACTGTCCCCTTAAGAGGGGTTTTTAAGCATTTCTGTACCGAAAAATCTGTCCCCTAAAGCGGGGTGTCCCCTTAAGCGGGGTGGCCCTTTAAGCGGGGTTAAAATAAACTCTTAATAGTGAGGAAAATTTCCATTCTGAGCAAATCGTCCCCTTAAGCAGGGTGTCCCCTTAAGCGGGGTGTCCCGGAAGAGGGTTTTTTACTGTATATTATATGTATACGCTCACTGGGGAGACAATTACGGCCACCGCTCATCAAAACCACGGAAACTATTAACTCTTGTAACGTGGGCCGAACAACCACCTCAGTGACAACAGATTGGCTCCACTAAAAGTTTGGGAAGAACGGATCAGACACGAAGATAACATGGCGATATGAACGCATTCATAATTGAATTTATATAAGTCACTCAAATTCTTTTGATAATAAAGGTTCCTTAACTAATTATTCTTCGCATATGACACCATTCGTCAAATGTTATTTAGCAAATATAGTTTGCATTTTCCTAGAATTTATAAGGGATTCTCTGATAAATCATTTTCTCACAATGACATCGATAAATCACATTCTAGTAATCTTCCATAAAACACTGCAATGAATGAATTATGTGCATTTTTCCACTTGTATACCGACTTTGTATGAAATATTTCAGATAATGTTCATCAGTGAGGATTGAATAGAAACAATGGATTAATCAGTCATGGAGAAGTGACGGTAAGAACATGGCCATTCTGCAGTTCCCTGATCAAAGAGGCATCGTCAAGTCACAAAGACCTCACTGAGGGAGGGACAAGCTGTAATGATATTACCGCCGCCCTCCAGCATCGTGTAAGACACGAGTTCCACCACCTCTTAGATCTTCACATCTCCCCTCAAGATGGATATCTGCCTATTCAGTGCCCCCCCCCCCCCCACCGTGTGTGTGTGCTTGTCGTCCTGACCGTATGGCTCTGTCTGCCTTTGTCGTTGGTTTGTGTCTGTATCTCTGTCTGTTTCTCAGTTTTTCCCAGAAGTATCGCTATCTCTGTCTTTTTCTCCCTCTCGATGTCTGACTGTCCGTCTGTGCGTCTCTCTCTCTTTCTGTTTCTGTCTAATTGTCGTTAGTTAGTACATATCTCTTTTTAGCCCTGTCTTTAACATTTACCAGACAGTTTACAGTTATAGTAAAACCCTGTTCCGAGCAAAGTCTCCTCCTAGCGGGGTGTCTCCCTTAAGCGGGGTGTCCCCTTAAGCGGGGTTTCCCCCTTAAGCGGGGTTTCCCCCTTAAGCGGGGTGTCCCCTTAAGCGGGATGTCCCCTGGATGTCCCCATAAGCGAGGTGTCCCAGAAGCGGTTTTTTCTGCATTCAAGTCGTACACTGAGTCGTACCAAAACGAGGACACCATACTCCTCGAAAATCGGATAGAAGGGCTAAGGTTCGAGATATATATTGGCAATAACATCAGACCCTAGATTCTTTTGATTTGTCATTCCTTCAGTTCGGTTCTCCTTTCTCTTGTCCCTCCTTTAACAACGGTTTTTTCCTTGTCCTTCCTTTCTAATATCCTCCCTCCCCACACCCACTACAAAGAACAGCGATAGTCTGGCCATCTTTTAAGTTTCCCTCCCCTTTGCTAGTGTCTCGCCTAAATTATAGTTCATTTTCACATCTGCGTCCCCAGCGCTTGCAGTGAGGTAAAGGAACCTTGTCAGAAAGCTTTCCTTACTGAAAGCCCACAGAACACTGACTCCTGGCTATGTGCTACAATATTCAAGCCGCCCATTAAAAAGAAAAGAAGGACTACTGCTGGATATGCTCGAGGGAAAATGCTGACAAGGGTAGCTGTAGGCTGGTTGGCTTTGCAGATCACTAAAGAAGGGGCACTGTCGTTCTGCTTTATAGCGGCGCCTGCCTTCTTCAATAAGATCACAGGTCATGTTGAGCTCCAGAAACAAAAACCCAATATAAGAGAGTGTTCTGCAGAACGCCGATCTACAACGCCGGGCGCAGGACGACAATTAGGCGTCAATGAAGCTATTATAATGTAATTTTTAGTCGTCTTAATCAGGGAAGCTATCGGAAGTGACATTACACTGTTGCAGTGTTATTCACGAATTCTTTAGACACTCTTAGAAATTCAGCGCTGAGTTTTTACGGAGTCACTCCAGTGTTTAATTACTTGAAGTTATTCGGCTCCAAGAGTTCATATTGACTTTCGTTATAAACATATAAGAAAAGGCGGAAGCAAATGCGGCTGGATGAATATGAAGTGACACATCTATTGCCATTATGCCTACGGTTTACAAGCCAGAAGTATTATAGGGACACTAGGTTACCTCGTGCGGCAGAACTACATTACTATTTGGAATGACTAAAATAACAAACGGACACCAGTGGCAAAAGTCTGTACAAGACTTTCAGTGACTACTGTATAAAGACACCTAAGATTTCCCATAACTATTTACCACCAAGATCTGAGGCTTAATTATGTCGCTTTTCACAGATGTCTGGTTATTATGCTACAAGAGGAGGGTAAAACTAAATACATACTAAGTTAAACAGTCGTAAAAGAGTTTACAAATTCAGGAACTTTCAGAAAGTTTAGTAATTCTTAGTAGTATGCGGAAACTTTGATTTGAAGGTGGTAACATTTATTGCCAGCTAGCACCAGTGCTGAGGCATAATTGAAGGGTATTTACTTCTTGTAATCATGTCTAGATATTTAGAAATAGGCGCATGCTTTCCTGACCACTCTCGGACCTCTTTTAGGTACATATATCGATTGCACAACGTTAGGGCCCACCACCCGAAAGTTGGGACGTTAGGACACAGCCTAGACCGGTGGTGAGAAAGGAGGGTGGTTGTGGCCCACTAGATTTTAGGTCGACTATAGACTGTAGAACCGTCCCAAGGCGCTATAAATATCATGTAAGGAGGTCGTGGTTTGCTCCGAATGCAGTCATTGGCTACTGGGTCTACTCTATTCCTTATATGGTAGTTAATGCCGGGGGACAACTCCATGCAGGAGGGCCTCAGTCACGCCTCGGCGGCACCGCGATACTGCGTTCACACCACGCATATTAGCGTAATAGCATATAGCATAAATGGACGTTAGGGCCCACCGAATTTTGGAGTTCATTTTAATCTAATCAAGGTGTTGTCCCGCCGTTTGGGCGGGATGCCTTACTGCTGACGTCTGGTGGATAATTTCCTCACCACACACACCACCTCACCGCGCACTCTCAACCCCTGCACTCTGCCCATTCCATCGTCTCCCTTCAACCCCTACACACGTATTCATTTCCCACCCACCCACAACCTTCATCTCTTTTACCCTACTTCGTACATATATATATCATATGTCTCTTACCAACAATGTCTTAACATACCATGTATTATTTTACACTCTATTTAACCTACCACAATGTATTACCTTTAATACTCTATGTATTTATCTTATATCAACATCTTATTTATTTATTATTATCATCATTTTATTGTTATCTTATCATCTATATAATAATAAATATTATTTCTCCAGACTGTCTTCACCTCATACTTTATCCCTAGCTCAGCAGTGACGAGAACACAGTGATTATAAAAACATATTTCATGATTGCATCCACAATATCAACAAAATACACAGTGAAAAACACACAGGCGTCACAGTATTATCAAAAATGATTTTAACCAGCGATTAAATCTACAATATCGACAAAATTAAAGTTAAAGATTTAATATGTATGGATATTCCAATGATGTTTATCGATATTAAGATAGGTGCGCCGAAGGTTGGCTCTAGGTGGGCCCTAACCTCCCGATGAGGGGGCCCTAACGTCCCGACTTTCGGCTGGTGGGCCCTAACGTCTACATACCCATATATCCATGCGGAAATGTTATCTATTCAGGTCCAAACTTATATCAGTTCCTTTACATAAACTTCCATTTAGCAAAGTAGATAGTTTGTTCTTTCATATCTGTAGATTATGATTTAGGAGAACAGCTAAAGGTTAACGAGTAATCGTTTCTCTTTCACATTTAGATTATAGAGGTACCTCTATCATTGTACTAAATCAAAAGCAATCTCCATGCTTCCACCTCAGTGAATCTAAATGCAGTAACCGCCAACCGTCTCCTGCAAGCCACAAAGCAGCAGCTACTTTGAGAGATCCCCTCAGCCCTAGCGCCCAAAGAACTTCATTATTCCCCTGCAGTTTGTGTCTGATTTGTGTCCTCTCGAGAGGCGTAATGCAATATTTCAAAAAATCCCATTATGGCTCGGGCCATATAGATTCAATAAACATGCACTATTAGAAAGGTGCGTGTATCTGGTAAATGTGGCTATTCAGTTAATGGTCTAAATGCTCCTCACTAGCGGACTCTGCTGTCCATTCTTCAGCCATAGCCCAGATAATAGAGGATGATGAATACAATGTCTGCTCAAGCATTTATTTATGCAAAGGGTATGGCTTTTTCTATGATAATCGTATAGAACCATACGATAATCGAGAAGACTACCATGAAGGGATAGAAGAAAGGGAAAAGTAAAGAGGCTTATATTATTACCTTATAACTCTGGTCGATTTATATCGATATTAAATTAAATGAAATTCAAACAAGAAAAAGACCCAAACAAAAACAATCCACCCTAGTCCAGATAGAAATGACTTTGTGTATGATGTTTCAAATGTTGTTTATAAGATATCATAGGAAGTATAGAGAGACAACAAACCACGCTAAGAAGGGACATGGTAGTTAATTTGCTACATTTTGTTATTAGTAATTTGAAATAAAAAGGATTAAGTTCCTTAAACTAAGTGCATTCTCCTGATAATACGCACGTGGATAACCGACAGTTTGCAAGCAGAGCGCGAAATTTCTTATGTTACTTATGGTTTTCCAAAAGAGGCATCTGTGAGGGCAGCAATTAGAATGACAGGAAACCTTGAATAGGTTAGTCTTTAGCTGACACTTCGTAAGGATAGAATCCTGAAGTTATATACATGCGAAAGAGGCTCGGGGCTTTTACAGGGTAATAGTCTGAAGGGACTAAAAATGCAAGTGAATATTCAACATGTTGGTACTGAAAACAAGCATTCTTTTTGAAAAAATAACTCTGACCTTTGTGCACTCTATAGTGGTTAAGAGGGAGACGTTACTAAGTCTAGCCACAAGTAAAACAGGACTTTTGCATGAACCTTTACCTCCTAGGGTGCATTCTTATGCCGTAATATTCCTATTTTTCTGGGGTAAATGCGCGTATACACCAACTATTCACAAACCCCATTTATTAGAATCATTGGACACCCCCAAAACATGTATCTTAGCAAAATAATTACTGATGTGTGCCAATAAACGTTAAAATAATGGAAGTGTCTCAATTCTGTTCTGGTAGGCATTTAAGGACGCTATTTTTCATCTACTATAAATACTTCAAGAAGTGTGCTTTCAGTACATGTATATATTGGGGAGGTGGAAGGCACCTCAATAGGAAACCACGAGATGGATGCTGTTGATGGGCATCTTCAATGCCAGGCCTCCTAAGGCAAAGTAATAATAAACTAAGGATCTGGACATGGTGCTGAACCTATTGAAGAAGTGGTCTCTTTTGCATGCACTTGATGTTGGGGAGCTTACATTAAAGACACTCATGTTAGTAGCTCAGACGTTAAATGCCTTAGACACTGAGTTTCTTAATTTGTAATGACCCAGATGTCGTTCTGCAGTTACAAAAGCTTGTGGACAAACCCTAAAACCAACTTGTGGTCACTAAGTTTAAAGGTAAGAGACTGTGCCCTTACCAGGCTTTGAAATAGTGCTGTACTGAAATGAAGTAGTGTAGAGGTCAGCATACACATATGTGGATTACACTGGGGAAGCACACACAGCAATGAAAGATATCATAGCCAGGTGGATCAAAACGACCATGGCAGAAGCTGATATAAACACACAGGTGTTCATGACTCCATTCTAAGATATCTATTCAAACCATTCTGAGGCAGGTCAGGTGGAAGAATGCCAATACATTTGCCAGGTTCTAAAAAAGGACACTCACCTCAGATGACAACACCTTCCAGGTTACAATTCTTTAGACAGAAAAAGACATCTAGACTGCCAACTGCCTGCCGACCTTTTTCTGGATGAGCAGAACTGAGTGAGACGTGGTGTGTGATCGGGGGCCAAATATCCGAAGATACTCAGTAAACTTGGAAGATACACTTACCTGAATATTACTACATGGTGAGTGGAACCATTGGGATTACGGAAAAGTACTGTGATTGCTGATAATTGCGAAGGACTGTCACATACTGTCGGTAGTCAATACCCGCGATACGCAAGGTGAATTTCAGGGCGGCGGCCATCATGGAATCTACGACTGGTGAAGGCGATACGGTACCAAAGGCATCGGAACCTGCTACTGAACAAAAAGGTACTAATGAGCAATCACAAATTATAAATCCCGTTGATATGAGTGATTCGGCGATTGTAAACAATGTTGACGACGCTGATATTACTGAACCTATAGTAGATGGTGAGACTGATGAGGGGGCGATAATAAGGAACAGTGGAAAGCCGCGCACCACATATAAAATAAACAGACCGAAACGAGGAAAGAGAACACGATCACATAGTACTGAATCGATGGTCCAGGCTGTACATAAATCGCCACTATAAAAAAAACCAGTAAAAAAAGCAAGAGCTTCTAAAAGTACGCACAGTACAGTTGAGAAAACAGAAACTAATAACATACATGACGGGGTATCGACTCCAATCCTAGACGGAGTAGGCCGACAACTAGAGCTACTATCAGACAAAATGTCGGAACAGATGTGTAAACTTTCTTCTGTGGCTTTGGATCTATCTGAAACAAAAATGAAAATCAAAACTGAAATTATGAGAGTACATACAAGCTTCAATATGACAGCTGCAAAATTAAATATCAGACTAGATGGTGTGGAAAGCACAGTTAATCAAGTGGAGTCACAGTTAAGAGATGAGCGCACACGAGAGGATGGCAGGTACAAGAAATTATTTGGGAAAATGGATGAACTGTACATGAGCACAGAAACGAACCATATAAAAATTGAAGAAGTAGAGGCGCAGTTGAAGAGTGATCACGAACGGGGCAAAATTCTACAAAAAGATTTGTTGGGAAAAATTGATGAGGTGTACTGTATGGCAGGAGAAAAGCATAGTAAAGTAGCTGAAAAACTAGAAGAGCATGATGAAAAAATGGGTAAACTGGAAGAAAGGCTAAATGATATCCAGATTGAGGGTAAGAGAGATAACACATTGATAGCGAAATTTGTGGATAGGCAAGGGGAGCAACTGCAGGCGCTGATTGAAAACTCACCAGAAAGTTCAACCAGGTACAAATCGCCTAAACGAATGAATATTTTCATAGAGGGATTTTGTGAAAAACCAGGTGAAAATCCGTATGACGCTGCACTATCTGTGATACAAGAAATTATCCCCGAAGTGTCACTCAGTGATATAAACTTTGCGAGTAGAATAAGGAGAAAGGAGTTGAACACTGGTGAATTTCCCCCTATTCTAGTGTGCCTGACTACCATTAGAGTTCATGATAGTATACTAAAGCAAAAGCGTGTGCTGAAGGACAAAACAGGCTTCCAGAATATCTACATCAACCCGGACGAGACAGTGGAGAAGAGGCAAGGGCGTGGACGAGCAAGGGCAATAGTGATATACTGCCGAAGACTCGGTTACAATACAAGATTGAGGGGAGAGGAATGTTGTGTGGAGGGTGAATGGTTTAACTGCCGTTTTCCGGACACAATACCAGACGAGTACGTGCCTTGGAAGAATGAGGGTTTCAGTGCAGACAGGAATAGGCGTGATGTTAGATCGAATTCAAGAGAATTGGCTAACATGAAAGCACAGGAGCAAGCTGAAAACCCACCCACTAACAAAAGTGACCTTAGCACAGAGAAAAAGCAGAATGTTGAAATTGAAGCAGCAAGCAACCTACCTTTAGATATGAGGATTGAAACGGCCATGGACACAGCACCGGCTGGAATACAGACTGATACGAGTAAACGAAGTGAAGTGCCTAGCGGTAGTGAGCCTGCAGTACCGGTAGTCCGACAACCAAGTACTATAAATAAACCTGATGCTAAGCGGGTCGTGGACAACGGTGAAAAGGCCACGAAAACTGGCATTGTGTTTAAAGGAACCAAGTCACCATTGAGTAACTTCTATAATTGTGGTCTGAGATTCAACGGAGTGTACTATAAGACAGCTGAGCACTGCTTTCAGACAGAGAAGTGTCGCCAAAATAAGAACCCAGGTCTAGTGCTTGAAATTCTTAAAGTAGACACACTTTGGGATGCAAAGAAATATGCCACAAAATGCGAGGTATCACAGGCATGGTATGACATCAGAAGAGAGGTAATGGAGTTTGTGGTTGAACAGAAATTTCGTCAAAATCGAGATCTCCGTGAATATCTTCTGGCTACGTTCCCTTCTAAACTGGAAGAAGGCACAAAGGACTCATTTTGGGGAGGAGGTGCAGATATGAGTGACCAAGTCTACGAGCAGGAGTATTTACTGGGAAAAATACTCTGGGAGAAATCCTGATGAATCTGCGACAAGAGTTGCGTAGAGAGGAATCTGCGAAGCAGCTCAAAGAAGGCGGCAAACCAGCCAAAGGCGTTAGTACGTAACTTCAACACCAGGTTGATCTGCTTTGATCACATGACTAAAGGTATGTATTAGCGGCCATTGTTGACTGAGCCTCAGAGGAATACGGATGTACGAACTTGCTAGGAGTCATTTAATCAGTGCAATTTTTCATTTATGGTGTTTATAGGAAGTACAACAAATCATGTACCACCCAATGCCTAGATACCTCATTGCGGGTGATTCAAGGGCAAATGCAGTACAACCTATAATTGACGCACTCAGGGGAAATGACTGCCGTGTCATGGCTATACCGGGTGGTGACATCAAGAAAATCACGAGGGCGACGATCCGTGAACTGAGGTCTGTACATCGATGGGGCCACAGGTATGATGCTGTATATACTCTATGTGGTATAAATAACCTTACGTTCAAAACATACAACCCTGTATTCATAGGACTCCGTGATGGCTGTGTTGGTTACCTAGCTAATGACATACTACAGGAATTCGAGGAGTTAAAAATGGCAGTGGCGGCCATGGAACCGGGGGCCGCTGTTGTGATTGGATCAATGTACGGTGCCTCATTGAATGAGGCGAATGGTGTATATGGTATGGGAGTACACACAGACCAAGATCGTTTGAATGCTGTGATAAAAAGTGTAAATGTGGGAATTTCACAGATGAATACGAATGATAATCTCAGAACACCATATCTTGGAGGAGAGATTCACCGTAACGTAAAGGACATGCCCACAAGACATCTGTATCACAAGCTTAGAGATGGAGTGCACCCTACAAATAGGACGCAAGTCGGTATAGTAAAGCTAATGAATGGATGCTTGAACAAGAACATACAACAGGGAAATCACTCATAAGCATAGAATGCCTGGTACATGGATAAAATGGTGTTTAATATGGATCAGTAGATCTGATATATATATATACATATACTTGAACTATATTGAACTATATATTTTTGGAGACATATGAACATTTGAACTCTGTTTTTTCGCAATGACATACTAACTAAAAGAGTAGCCAATCCCTAAGGGCCGCTATGTGACGATGGTTTCTTAAGTAAAATGGATCAATAGATCTATGTTCATTATTATTTTCTTTTTTCTCATTTAAGCTATATCAGTGAATTGTATTATAGAATACCCATTGGCCTGGATACCGCCATTGTCAAATTATTATTATTATAATTTTTTGTATTTATCATAGTAGTATGTATCAAAAAGTCGCTGAACTGGCAATGGAATTTTTACCTTTTGGCTCTCTTAAGAGCAAGTATATTACATGTAACTTATAATATGGCATGTGGGATGCACTGGCAACTATGTCACAGCGGGAATATTTTACCCAGCTGGTGGCTCAATCGTTTAATATTTTGATTAGGCGATTGTGTATGTTTGATGGCACTAGTTTGTTTGTATTGTTGGGATTTTCAAGGTGTTGGATTAGGATGTTTACTGTTATGTCATTGTATTTATCGTCTCTGTTGCCAGTCCGATTATTTGTAGAAATTAAGATTGTAGAAATTCCTAATGGTTAAAATGGCACCTTACATTACACCAGAAGAATTACGAAGGAAAAAGGGTATGAAATTTGTAACTTGTAATACTAGGAGTCTATATGGTAGCTTAGAGGATTTAAGAATAGCACTTACGGATATTGATTTTATAACAGTCACGGAAACATGGCTTACAGATAAATATACTGCTAATATGTTAAATTTGCAAAATATGGTTATTTTTAGAAATGACCGTAACTACATAGATGAAGGCAAAATCGGAGGGGGCGTGGCCCTGTATGTCAGAAGCGAATTTTGTAGATTTACAACATCTCATAGAAATTTCTGTATTTCCTCACGTGAGATAGAATGTTTGACCTGTTCTATTAATGTCCCCAATAGGAAACAACTTTTAATACTTAGTGTTTATAGGCCCCCTGGTGACAATGTCAGACCTTGTTTTGACTTCTTGGATAGGATATTAAGTGATGATTTATTTAAAAACCATGAAGTATGGATTCTAGGTGATTTTAACATCAATGCAAAAACCAAAGGATGTAGGAAATTTACTTTTTTAAAAGGTTTTCTTAACACTAACGGACTGAAGATATTACCCACTAATGAGACTTACCTACATTCAAAAGGTAAATCAACAATAGACCACATTTACACAAACTCAAAATTTATTAAAGAATCTGGGAAAATAAACTATTACATTTCGGACCACATTATGATTTATGGGCTTAGAAAAAAGGTAAAGGAAAAATAGGAAAAAATTGAAAATACTTTTAGAAACTTAAACAAATTTAATATTGCTGAATATAACACCAATGTGAATCCTCGTTTGCAAGAAGTACTTATGAACCCGTGCCCACTAACAAGTTATATTGAAGTAATTGAAGATTATTTTGATGACAACTATCCTGTAAAACAGAAAGTAATTAAACGTAAGGAAGGAAATATGTTACCCAATAGAATATTAAGAATAATTGAGGAAAGGAAGCTAATTATGAAACGTCTCAGTAAGTTAACTATTTATGATAATGTTTATAAAAATTTACTTAATAGAGCAAGAACTTTAAGGTGATCAATTAACCAGAAAATAAGGAGATATAAGGCTAATGTGATTCAGAAGAATCTGGACGATAATGTAGGTAATCCTAAGAGATTCTGGCGAAGCCTTATTAACACCTGGGATCCAAATGAATCTGTTACTACTTCGCCTAATATGGTAGATGTTAATGGAACTCCCACTGAGGAAATTATGAATGACTACTATGCTGGAATAATAAATAGTTTAATACAACCAACTGATGAACAAGAGAGATATGAAGGACCAGACGCACCGACTGTGATACTACCAATGCAACCACTAGATGTCAGCACGTGCCCGATGGAGGTAATTGGTATTATTAAGAAATTAGATAATCACAAGAGCTCTGGTATCCGCTGTTTGAAAAGTAGTTATTTAAAGAAATGTTTACTTGAAAATCCTGAGTTAATAACTGCAGTGATAAACCGGAGCTTTCAAGATGAAAGTTTTCCCAAATGTCTTAAACAGGGTGTTATTACACCAATCCCCAAGGACGGTAATTTAGAAGACCCGGGTAACTGGCGCCCAATTACAGTTATCCCGCTCTTTTCGAAAATTATTGAAAAAGTTATGCATTGTATACTTCTGAATCATATGTGTAATAATAACTTAATTTCAGATAAACAATTCGGTTTTCTTCCGCAACGTTCTACTTCTCAAGCAATATTTACAATAGCCAATGATATTCTCTATAATATTGACAATAGTAATATAGTGCTGACTCTTTTTATTGACTTCCATAAAGCTTTTGATAGCGTAAACCATAGACTACTTATACTTAAACTAAGAAATTATGGAGTTTGTGAAAATTTGACAAATCTAATTCGTAGTTATCTTACAAATAGAACACAAGTAACCAAAGTTAATAAGAAGCTTTCTAAGGAGGAAGAGGTCGTTGTTGGTGTGCCCCAAGGATCTGTCCTGGGGCCTCTGTTATTTGTGATATTCATTAATGATATTTTAAACGGTATGACTTACATGAAGAGAATAATGTATGCAGACGATTTAGTCTTATCTGCAGTAGGTCACTCGCAAGATGATATAATTAGAAGGATACATGCTGATTTGATATACCTGCAAACATGGACATCCAATAATATGATACAAATTAACTATAAAAAGACAAAGATTATGTGGTTCGGAAATAAGCGAGGTATTGACAGAGATAGATCAATAAGCTTAACGAATACCAGCATTTTTGCAGTGGATAATTATAAGTACCTAGGGGTAATATTTGACCTAAAATTGAATTTTACTAAGCAAGTAAACAAAGTCATTTCAGATTGCCAACACAAGCTTTTTAAACTCAGAAAAATAAGGTATCTATTAAACGAGGAAAATTGTTTGCGGCTAGTTAGGCATATGATTATACCAATTGTGGAATATGCAAGCATGATTTATTATTGTACAACGCAGCGTAATAGAGATAAGTTACAAATACTAACAAATAAGATCCTGCGTATAGCATGTAAAATTAGAAATAATGATGAGATTGGAATTGATGACCTCCATGAGAGATGTAAAATAAGAGATCTAGAAACAAGAAGGAAAGTTCAGCTACTCCAACTAATTCGGTGGTGGTCTAAAAATGACGACAATATATATACCAATGAAACTCGAGAACTACGGAATAGTAATAAAGTCAAACTTAAAGTCAAAAGACCGAAAACACAAAAATATGTTTATTCGCCATTGTACAGAGGCAAAACGATATGGGACCAGCTGTCCAAGGAAGTCCAGCACCTGGAAAAAAGTGATGTATTTAAATTAAGTGTAAAAAAATGGCTAACCGGTATTGGTTAATATGAATCACGTTTAATACTAGATTGGTAGCTTATCCAATTTAGCAGTTACGAAAAGATGTTGTATATTAATACTGATCAAGAGATCATCCTCATGTAGAATAGGTCGTAGTAGAAAGACATTTTCTATGTTGGACCTGTATATCTTTTTGTATTATGTATATTTTTGTTTGTTTGTTTGTTATATGTCTGTCCTGTCTGTCTACTGCTAATAATGGAGGAACGCTGTTAACGCGGCGAATTGTTTGTCGGTATGTATGTTTTCATGAATAAAAAAACAAAAAACAAAAAAAAAACATGTTAAAATCGCCGTAGACCTCCGACCGACCGGTAACCACAAGTAGACTTTATAGGTGATATTTGGCCTAAAAGTTTGCGATGTTTCAAGGTTATCGTATGGAGCAACTGTCCTGTCTCCCTTCCTGTAAACATTGAGTTGCTCTTAGGGGGGTAGGTCACCATTTGCTTATCTGGATGTTCAATACTGCTGGTACCTGGCGAGTGCTACATCTCCAGTGCTCCATCTGACAACCTTGTAACATCATTGACTTTAGGGCAAATTTCAACTTTCACTGAGGTAAGTCTGATTTAACCGCTAAATCAAATTGGTATGGACTCAGAAAATGCAGTAGAAACAATGCATACACTGCAGCATCACTGATTCATTGGTACCCACTTACAGCCGGTCACACCGCCTACAGACATTTAGGGTAACCCAAAAATGTCGGACCCATTATTGCAACCCAATGGAAACGAGCTTCATACACGCACACAAACACACACACGACCCTGTCCCTGTCTCAACACCAACTTCACCTTCATCCTCACATTCATCGTTCACTTCTTCTTTAATGCAAAACTCATCCCCATCAAAATTTATCAGGCAGCATCTCAACAAAATATTTGTTGAAGTGGTAAAAGCACAAAAAAACCAGACACAGGTTTTTTTCATTTAAATCGTTGTATTGCAACCAAGATGACAGTTTGTGGCGATATACAGTATTAGCGGGGTACACGACGTTTCGTGCTATTCATAGCACTTCTTCAGGTGATCAATGATCATTATTTATTGATTATCTTATTTTTTCAGTCCTCCACTACTGCTACCTGGCTGAGATGAGGAAAAGGGTGGTAGCTGGGTAGATAAATCATTAATGATTTTATAATATTACGTTGATTGATATATATGTAGTGGCAATATATAAACATATATATAAACATATCATTTATAAACCTTTACTCATTTCTGTATTACCATACAGCTATTCCAATGAATACATGTGTATAATGTGTCACAAGTTGCTTGACCTCCCTTTCTTGTAATGCAAGCTGGAAAACAATATAATAACAGCAGAAGTGAAAGACAAAAGACTTGATATATTGTGTATATATATATATATATATATATATATATATATATATATATATATATATATATATATGATATTAAATCGGCTTAGAAGAGATTACTGAAATATATAATAGAATGTTAATAATCACAAGACGAGAGTTTGGCGGAAAATAGAATAAATATGGCTTTATTCAATAAATAACAATGGGACCTAGCCCTGCCTAAACATCTAGATTTACAGTAATCTAAAGATTATAAAACACCGAAATACAATAAGTAAGTTTAAAAATACGTGCTTCTAGTATCACAGGAGCTAGCAGAATAACGGTAAACACAGAAGAACGTGACGTAACGCGATGACTAATAGATGCGGTAGTCAAGCGGTAGTCAAGCGACTAACCTAGAAACGTGACGAGATAGATACACAACTAGATACGTCACGAATAGGTATGCTGCGGAGAGCTACACAGTAGACTTGCGGCAGCCTTAATATATATTTATATATTGAAATATATAGACATATATATATATATATATATATATATATATATATATATATATATATATATATATATATATATATATATATATATATATATATATCAAGATTGGTAAAAGGGGTAAGATAAGTTATACAATATCAAGTGCCCCTACGAATATAGAGAACAATTTGTAAAATCGTATTTTAAAAAACATTTCAAGATTGATAAATTGTAAAGAAAATTGTCACAAAAAGTCTTAATATATCGATCTTATCTGAGACCTGACTCAAGTGTTCTTTGTGGAGGGATAGAGCTCTGTGTTCTGGGAAAGTTCTACCAGGGACGAGCAATATCATACGATACGCATCTGCCGCACGAGGAGTCGGGCAGTAGCTTATTAGTACCGTCCTTAGTCCTGTGATCTTAGAAGGTTAATTGAGTGTCTTCAGGAATTAAGAGAGACCAGTGAAACGGGATTACTCACTATCGTATAATAGAGGTTCTTGACCAGTCTACTAAATACAGGCACGCATGTAGATTACGGGATGAAGACATAATTATAAAAAGATGAAATCACTAAACCCCTTCCAACCAGAACATTGTTCCTGCTCATATTTCCTTCATCCATTCTTTCCTGTACTTTTATGTGTTCTTTCATTTCGCTCGTTAGCTGGTTCTCTTATAATTTCTGCCATTATTTCATTTATTTTCCCTTTGTTTTTGTCTTCTTAGTTGAAAGAATGTCATTATATGTATAATCTGAACAGATACTTACGCGATATAAGAATGCAGTCGCTCACGCTAAAATAAACTTGGATTCATATACCAGTACATCATGGAAAAAACACGGTAAAACCAAATTCATATATCATAGACTAGTTTATTTTTTCGGAAAAATACTTGGCTTTCTATATCGTTAGACATACATCTTGTTGTCCACATGAAAGAGCTTAAGAGGGGGTGTCCACCAAGCTCCCGACGCGAACCGACGCGCCCCGATATTGCTCGTAGAGCTTATAGGGGCAGTTGGTCAGGTTTCTACGATAACGCTACCGACGCGGCCCGACGCGCTACGATGCGAACCGACGCGAGCCGATAAAAGAAACCATATTGTAGAGGTTGTCATAGCGCATCGGGCCGTGTCGGTGCGCTTCGGTATGTATAGATGACACTTTAAACGGGAAATTATATGAAATAATCGAAGGAAAATTATGAAATTTTCAGAATACCTAGAATATATGATGCTAATACGGTTCTGCAAAAATGGTGAAAGTTGATGGTAGATAAGGGTCTTAAATCAATCAATTTATACTTTAACTGGGAATTGATTTTTTCATTAAATATTATTAGGCAATATCATATATACTATTGTTTTGTATTTACAGGTATGATATCAACCATAAATATGCATTATTTCTGGAATTATAAAGGAAATATTGTTAATCACACTGGTTGCGTCGTGAACTATATCGGGGTGTATCGGCACCATGCTACGATATGCCTCCTGACGCGCTACGATATGGTTATTTTGTATCGGCTCGCATCGGCTCGTGTCGGCGTTGGTGGGTGCGGGGTCTAAGACCGATACAAAATGGACATATCGTAGCGCGTCGGAAGGCATATCGTAGCATATCGGTTCGCGTCGGCTCGCATCGGGGCGCATCGTAACGTGTTGGGAGGGTGCATGAAAAAGGTGCCATGGTCCCGATACACCCCGATATAGCTCACGATGCACCTAGTGTAATCAACAATATTTCCTCTAGAATTCCATAAATAATGTATATTTAAGATTGATATTTTATCTGAAGATACAAAACGATATTATATGATATCTCATAATAATATCTAATGAAAAAACCAGTTCCGAGTTAAAGTATAAATTGATCGATTTGAGAACCTTATCATTTCTCAAATTTCACCATTTTTGCAGAGCCGCATTACTATTATATATCCTAGGTATTCCAAAAATTTCATAATTTTCCATAGATTATTTCATATGATTTCCCATTTAAAGTGTCATCTATACACACTGACGTGCACCGAAGCGCACTGACGCACTATGACAATACATGATTGATTGTCATAGACCCTCTACGATATGTTTTTTATATTGGTTTGCGTTCGTGCGCGTTGAGCCGCGTTGGTAGCATTATCGTAGAAGCCTGATCAACTGCCCCGATAAGCTCTAAGATTTTGCTACGATATGGATTTTGTATCGGAAGGGCAATATCGGGCGCGTCGGTTCACGTCGGAAGCCCGGTGGACACCTCCCCCCCTAACTTGTGTTTTAATTTGAATGCCTCAGTGCTTTTACTTATCTGGATTTGAGTATGGGTACATGGTTTTGGATAGGGTTTATATAGACATATTAATTCTATCAATTAAGTTCTTCCAGTAGCAATCACAATCCTTTTATTCCTGCCTTCAGAGTATCATACTGACAACTAGCGACCATAAGAACATTTTAGAAATCGTATACATGCAAATTCATAGTAGTCCTTCTTTGGACTAATCTCCGGCGGATTTCTTTGCCGGAAACTGGAAACAGAAAATAAAAAGTCGGCGACCTATCTATGTTCCAATTCTTGAGGTTCTTTTGGCAGCACTTCCTGATCAATTAAATAGGTTTTGATTTTGTCGGGATTTACGAGTTCAGCAATATGGATAAAACGTCGGTTGGCAGGTAGTAACACACCATCGATACACAACATCTCTGATCTTTGGCCGTGATTTTTAGCATTTGCCCCACCATCCCCATATTTGTATATTAGAACGAGTGGTTCCCAAAAATCGCCGGTTATTTTAGAGTGTGGTGATATGCCAATTTTACAGGAGAAGAACCAATCTAATGAATATGAAACAATGAACTTTTATTGAATAATACATGGATTATCCGATTGAGAGGAGTTTCTTGGTACTGTGATATGAACCCATGGGTTTTGCCTGTAGTAAATAGTGAGTCCTCCACTCTCAGCTTCCATTCACAGGCGACCCTTTCTCCTATTCCCTTTACCCGGGGGCATTTGTTATACCTCCAAAATGTCAGAGACACTTATTCAATAGATAAAAGAAGGTAAGTGTATTCTTTTCATGTGGAGATCCGCGCATTTCATATGTAGAAACGGCTGATAAATAATGCATTAGTACTCTCCGGGTAGCGCTAAATCCGAGGTGCGAATGGGAATGTCTCCCTTTAGAACCTCTCAACAAGCACATTTTCTCTTTCTGATACTGAACACAAAGCGCATCCAGATACTGACAAATCTGCCTAAAGATCAACTGCGCCTATCTTCCAAGGGTCAATAAAACAATTTTATTGTGCAGTACAGAGGCTTTTTAATGATTGTAGTCTGGTAAACACTATTTCTTTCTTGGGCCCCAATCTAAACAGGTTATTGGTTATGATCGAAGTTATCATTTTCTATTGCATTCTATATGATTTACGAAATTTACTACGGCCATACAATGGGCACTTAAACCGGTCCTCGAGGCTAAAAAACAAGTCGTACTTCATGCGCTCAGACTAGACTGGAACTCTAGGGAAACCATTATGGTTGGTGCCTAAACTCAATCCTGAGAATCCTTTCCGACATAATCCTAGATTAAATCCGTATCAGACAATTCATTGAACCATTACATAAATGACATTATATATTCAATTCTGTACTGGTATAAATATGAACTTCCATAGTAATTCTGGAGAACAAGTACAGGAAACTGCTCCTAATACAATATTATATAGTTTATTTGTGGTTCAAAGAGTCAATAACGATAGCTATATGCATGGTTGTTAGAGAAGTGTTAGCATAAGATTATAACACATTCTTTAGATCGTGTGATTTAGCTTTAATTGTACAGATTTATCGCCTAAGAAGTGAAACATTTCCTGTGACGTCGTATAGAGGCGAAAGAATGCACCATTATTCAAGCATCAACGATCCTTTGTACAACAGAGAGACAAATGATTGTAATCACCACTGGGACTTTCCTCTAATTGATTTTAAGAAAGGGGTATTAGTTTCTGATCTGGAGTTCCCATGTAAAGGAAACGAAATAGATTGCCACTTTGATTAAACCGAGGATTCCCTGAATGGTTATATTCAAGACAACTGCTACTTTTACAGCACACAATCAGGGGAATTGGGAAATCAACTCTTATATTAAAAGTTTTCCACTCTGATGATGGTGACACACCAAACGAGAAATGCAGCAATATCCAGAATCGCGAACACAAAATGGCAAGTGTTTGAGCTATTATTCTATATTTCACCTCATTATTGCTCCTGAGACATTAAAGTATCGATAGGTGATATTACTATGAAAAAATGTCTCATTTATCATTTATATGCTATTTTGTATTGGCGATTCCAGAGATCGCCGCCCTCACTCGCCCACACACCAAGCGAGTAACGCGGCGATTTCCGGAATCGCCAACACAAAATGGCGTGTATGTGAGCTATTAATTCATATTTCACCTGATTATTGCGTCAGAGATGCTAAATTATTGGTGGGAGATATTACTAATATATATATCACACATAAACGCAAATTTGAGTTGGCGATTCTGGAGATCGCTGCCGTTACTCGCTTGGTGTGTCCCCGGCATTACAGCGTGAGAATGATCTCGAATGGTTCATACTGTGTCCGGTATGATTTAAATGGTATATTTATGTGAAGGTGTCTCATGTATAGCCGTTTATATGTGTATAATATTGAAATATCTGGGCCTACAACTAGATCTAAGGCAAAAACGATTAGATTGTGCTTATCAATATATTCACTGTTTATGATCAAGATACCATAGTATACATCAGACATACAAGGGACCCGTTAAGCCGGATGCCCATCGTCCGATTTAGGATTGAACGATTAGTTCCCAAATCGTATAGGAGTTTGTCACTTTGTCGCAGGCAAATTACGTAACCCCTAGCTCGACCCTCGACCCTTGAGGAGAGGGGCTGGTGGGTATTAGTCCTAAAGAAATCAGTCTACACCTACCGATATATATGATTATGCACCCCGCAGACGGAGATAGGATTTCGGAACAATCGATATATGTTCCACTAATCGCTGGGGGAGGGCAAATACCAAAGAAACTGAGTGTGGCACCCCCTACAAGCCTCACCAAGCGATTACTGTATTTACTGTGTCGGCCCATGTCGGCCAACCGATCAACCCTAATTTCCCAATGTTCCGTTGTCGCCGACTACATTTATCAACATGTTGATAAACTGATCCCCACCGATTTTGGCACATTGAAAGCACAACTTGTCGGCGACAAAAGGACGCCTGAAGGAGGTGGTTCACTAATCAGTGGGTAGCCTTGCCTAGCTGTCCTACATCTACTGGCTCCGTTATGATGGCTTGGCTGAGATAAATTACCCTCCATTTGTCACCGACAAACGTACATAAATGTTCCGAAATCGGTAGATGGGCATTGGTCTTTAGAATATAGCCAACTTATGGCACCTGAATGTACATAATAAACTAGGTCATCCCAATAAATATATGCGACTACTATTGCCCACAGCTCATTTCCATAGCTGCTAAAAGTCAGTATGAAATCCAAAGTCGCTAACCAGCACGGCAGATGGACGCTGGAAATATTCAGACAGAAAAATGATTCCCTAGTTGCACCCTTTTACCGTCCAGGCCTCCATTGCGCTGTGTTATCTGGCACCGCGCTGAATTCCTTTGCATATAGAGTGAAAGTCCATTCATCTGTGAGTAACAGTTGAATCCTGATTTGAATGAGCAGGGATAACGGTATTGATCAACCCCCAGCTGGAAGCATGTATGTCGGAGGCACGCATCGTGAATTCAAAGGTGATTGATGGGGGGATCAGTACGCCTTAGCGTTTTTCTTGTCTGGCTGGTAGTTGTGGGGTGTGGGGTAGTTTCAGTGACCGCTACAGCATATTTAAACCATCACAATCGTTTTCTCTACTAGGACTGGGCTTTTTTTATGAATCAAGGATTACATGTAAATTTGAACGCACACCTAGAACAAGACCTAGCTGTAGGCCTATAAATATTTAAGATTTTTACTGCTGTTAGGAACATATATTTGTTTGGTACCTGTCATCAACATCTACTGAACTATATCATTCATAGTTTCAACTATAATTAAATAGCTTCAGGACTCATATCTTCGAAGATCCTGAAGCCAATACTGGTGTGGTATACTCTGCATGAATTCACAATGGAATATGTACCGAGCTGACGTTCAAACGTATCTCGTGACAAGTTATTCTATAAAATTTCAATACAAAGAAAATGAATAAAAAGACAAGCAGTCTACAAAGAAACTAATAATTCAAATACTAAGATTTTCACCACGGTGAAATATGATTCACGTTATCTAAACACCCTGTGCTTCCAACTTAAGAAAATGGTAGTTATTGATTGGTGGAGACAATTATCCGATTGTTTGAAGCGGTTAATGGTAGATGGGGACGCCTTTGGTTGGCGGCTGAACACAAACCTCTGTTCACTGACCAGTATCCCTGCTCCAGGAGCCTTTCTGTTGTTCCATCTTATAAATTCGATATTCATACTATGACTCTGATAGGATAATAAAATCATTGTTCACACATATGATTCCCAGTTGCAAATTGGCCCCTTCAGAGACAGGGCTCCAAGAAAGTGTCCCTCATTTGTACTTTGATTTCTATGATAATTTGAACATCCCTTAATAACGTCTTTATGTATTGGAGGTAATTTTGAAATTTCCATTAATTCAGCCCGAACTTTTACCTCCTAGATTAAGATGGTGTCTACCAGATCACACAAGAACTGTCCTACATCATGGACCTCTCAGCTTGCTGGATGCTCCTTCTGCTATCAAAACCCAACCGACCCGAACCTGAACTTAAATTTCGTAATCTGTAAGCCGATGTCTAAGACATTCTTCAAAATGATTCGATTACCAGGGGTCCGTTTAAAAACTTGTGGCCCTGGCAGAAGAATCCACAGGGCATCCCACCAGCGATCTAAGAGCTATTTGAGAAGGACCATTCAGGTTTCATAAGCGGTATCGTAAATAGGGAGAGAAATCCTGTATAATTAATCTCCTACAAGTGAGTTTTTTTCCTGGGCTAGGACAAATAGGCTGTCAGAAAGGTTTGGTTCTCGCTAGGAGGAAGGTTCCTAAAGTGGGATTCACACGGTGGGATTCATGTTCCTCACAGGGTGTTTGTCTGAGTCAAATTCTGTACTCAAGCACAATTTCTTCATCTAAATTGTAGTGTTCCATTTCCCTGCAACATATTTTTCCGACATTTCCGACATTGTTGGCGACATTTACCACTAAAAAGGAGCAGAATCTCATGAATCCCACCATGTGAATTCCACTTTATAACTGCAGGTAGTGCCACATGGTGGGAGCTTTGGTAATCAACTTTACCATTTATGATTATGGATGAGTACTGCCATTTTCTATTAGAAACCATAGTGAACATAGTTCCACTGTTTTGATTAATATATAAAACTGCTTTTGCTAATATAATTTACCTACCAAACCCCACGAGATGTCCTCTGCTAGAACATTTATCTGTCAGTGGGGTATGGAAGAAATTGGCCACTTTTATGGACTTGTTGACTATTTGCGGTACTTTGTCCATAGGGACAGTCTCTTGCGAAGATAATCTTTATTTTAAAACATTAAACCTCGTAGGATTACACTCGTTGGCCAGTGTAGTTAAACGCCCCCCCCCCCCCCCATCCCCCACCCACCTATCACTCATATCCTTTTATAATGTTATCTTGAAGAATGTTTTAAATGAATTTAATATTCACGTGTCTGAATGGTCATTCAATCTGTTGGTAAATCAAATTCCTCATTTTGTATCTCGTTTCATTAGTTTGATATCAACTTAACAAAGCATTTTGAGCCAATGGACCTATGTATCAAGTATTGAAATGCATTTACATCCTAAATGTGTCTTTGAAACCGATGATGCTTTGACGGACACTGAACTAATTTTGGTTAAGTTACAGCTTCATACAAGAGATTGACAAACGCGATGCCCTGTTCATAGATTTAAATTCCCCATGGTAATCAGAGTCCAGTCAGCGACCTATCTTCTGCTGTTTATCGATCCTCTCTACTGGAGACCACCTCTTTAGTGAGAAAGGTTAAATTAGAATTTTACTCGGTTTTAAAGCCGCAGTTCCTAATTGACTTTATATATCAAGACCGGGGTATATTTCAGTAATTATCGTGAGTGAGGAATACAAATTCTATATCTAATAAATCAAATTTCACAAGAACAAGCAATATGGACATTGATGAATAGAGTTTGCTGTTTTACCATCACACTTCATTATTTGTAGCTAAATACTCTATAAGGTTGCCATTACACCGTGAAGACTGCTGGTCACAGATAGACCACACAGCGAATTAAAACAACGGTAACAGTTCACTAAAAAGTAAAATAGTGAGGACTTTCCGTTCCTGGCCTTTCGTCCTTTCTTCTCTTTTGTGACTGACTTCTAGTCAGGGCCTTCCTTTCAACCTGGAGAAGTTTCAGTTAGAGGATTAGATGCATTGTAAATATTTGATTTAGATCATTACTAAGCTCTTGGAACCCATATAAACATTGGCAAATGTCTAATTTCAAACAGATGCCTCGAATAAAGCGATATTAAACTTATATTCTACCACGACACAGGCTCAATGAATATATAAGATGATCCAGATTAGACCCTAGACTGGCCTCAGTCCCTGACTCCTACCCCTCCACCCCTTCTGAGTGACACAGGGCCATGGGCCAGTCATGGGCCTATAATGAATTGTATTCCGAGTTTCTTTAATCATTTAATGAATGTTCATAATCAAAGACTTGAGCAAGTCTAATTAGACCCCACCTAGAGGGGGTAGAATTTTCAATGATCGTCGCTTGCGATTCTGGGCCCTGTTTTTCAGTCAAGACATAATCGCCCAACGATACCCTAAGATGTCTCCACGATTGGAAGACAATTTGCAAGACACAAAATGGCGGATGTGCTATAGACACGGTCTCAGTGCGGCGCGCTCGATCGCCGCTAAAAGTGTCTCAAGTCTAGAACTGTCTCAGGCTCTATCAAAGCTCACTGTGTGTATATAGAGGATTAACCGTGCTTCCCACATGACTTTAGAATTGAAATTTTAACACGAGTAGGGGATACATCTGACCTATAACCGTACCAAATATGAAGAAAATCGGCTTCTTCGTTCTGAAGTCATCGGCGTTTTAATTTCGTAATAGCAATCGTCTGCTCTGGTGGGCAGTCACCCTCCCACCTCCGGATACGCAGTCAATGTCAAGGTCGCTACATAAATTAGCGGAGGTGTCGGAAAAAATACACTGGCCACCAGACCAGATGATTGCTATGACGAAATTAACTGACCGATTTTCCTCATATTTGGTACGATTATAGGTTATATGTATACCTTACTGGTGTTAAAATTTCATTGCTTAATTCTCACGGGAAGTGAAGTTGCGCATTCTGTACGACATGTCCATAGATATCTTAGGTCTAACACACTTTGGAAGACATTTGGATCCACGTGACCCTAAAGATGTCTTATCTATAGTACACCTGGCTGCAGTCTAAGTGCTCTTGACGGACAATCGTTGGCCGATCCCCAAAGATGTCTTATCTATAGTACACTGACAGCTGTAAGATATCTTATAAAGAGGATATCGTCACTGAAAAACAGGGCCCTGTTCTACTTTTAGTGATATTGTATTAAGGAGGGGCAACCAGCGTAAAGAACTCTCTGTGAATGGAACGCCCTCCTGTCTATTGTCACATGACGTAATTAGATTGGCGTCGGAGACAATATTCTCTTGGGCACCAAACACACAAATTCAGAGATGATTGAAGATCATTACAAAACCTTCATTCTGCGATGTTCATTTTCAATGCATACACGTCAACAATGAGATAATCCTCACCATGCAAAGCTGTATCCGTATCCTTGGATTAACACCTAAATGTATGTGATTTGACACCGTGTTTTAAAGACTGTAAAGCACAAAGCATGTTTATATGTATCTAATCTCCTTCTTTATACTCATTCGGGTACAAGGATATGAAATCCAAATCCTATAGATCCTATTGATTAATAACCGAAGGAGAATAAGGGCAGGCACTTACAATTCATACCAGTTCACCATGACAATTTTACAGTCACATGGCCAAAGTCCATTAACACTGAGCTACGTTCTTGAAATGGGATTAGAATAATTTTACACGTGTATATCCTCGATTGTGCGTTGGAATTGTTTCTATAGGAACGGAATGTATTTAGCGTGTGTGTGACCTCGTGTGGTCAGTAAAGACTTAATGACAGCCAAGAATGGAGACCCTTTCATCAACAGTCAGGACGTTTCCCTATCATCACATCCCTGAAATCATGAAGCGGGTAGTATTTCATATATGTTCGAACACAAATATACAATGGTAAAACCTGCCACATAAAAGAATGCGTTTTTTTCACAAACGTTCGCTACACCAAGCTGCAGGAAAGTACATTATAATTTTTACATTTTTCATATATTTGTTCTCGGGACGAGGAGAAACCGAATGCTCGAATGACGCATTAGTGAAATAAAACAAGCAATGGCCAATAGGCGTTACAAATTGAAATAGTTTATATTACAACTTCCAATAAGTACACCGCTTGGATATCAGCTAGAATTAACTGTTGTTTCGCGGTGGTTATTACTCTTGTCCAACTTTTAATCGAAAATGGCATAATCATGAAGTCATAGGCAACTATCTTGAGACTTAACTAGCGATAGACATACTACTTGTAACTAAACGTTATCATATACCCGTGCACGTATTTGTACTAATAACGTACCATTGCTCCCTATCTAGTGATTATAAACTACTGCACGGTATGCCATAGAACAGTGCACTTCACGGTACCGTTCGCAATGACATATCCATATCCATTCGCCGGATTTAGAACAAAAAAGATTTCATTCGAAAATGGTCTGTCTTTTTGGCAGCGTTACACGCTGTCATGTTTTTGGAGAGGGTAATTACGACTGTGAATGAACTTACAAAGCAGTGAAACAGCAGCGATCTCTGGAATCGCCAACACAAAATCGCGTATAAGTGAGCTATTATTTCATATTTCACCTGATTATTGCTTCTGAGACGCAACATTATCGGTGGGGGATATTATTTTGAAATGATATCTCACATCCATGCCATTTGTTTTGGTGAATCCGGAGATCGCTGCTGTTTCTCGCTTGGTGTGTCCTGGCATAAAGATCGGAGAGCGATTGTGTGACCGTTTGGGCTAGCCATGGTGGGGAGTATTTTCCACATCCGGTCGCAGAGCGCCAGACGTAATTGCTGCTAAAATGGGCGCTGCCTGGGATCAATAGCGATCATTGCCTGCCAGGTACAAGACTCTGCAAACGGAAATTATTGATTTTAGACACTTATACTTATTCAAATTAAACCATATAATTTACAGCGAAGAATTGTCCATGATCATTTGACGCAATTCACAATTGTCTATAGGACACTTATGCCTGAGAATTAGGACTTCATCAATTGATCTGGGAGCTGTTTCAAAACGTGGGTTAAGTCTATGGTTTTGAAACAGCTCCCAGCTTCACATTGAAACTAAGCTCAGGACCCTACAGCGTAGAAGGGTGGAATTTGTGCTAACTTATATGCAAGGAAGAACGCCCACGACCAGGGCGATTATAATGTCTGTATTTCCGAAATAAAAACAATTATGTGTACAGAACACATCAGAATATTAGGCGAAACAGGAGCTGATGATGCAAATGGTATTGTAAAAGATTGAGGTGACGACAATCCCAAAGCAATTACCCTACGCTCTCAATCAAAATTGCAATTCAAACTGGCAAGGCTGCAGAGCGAACTTTACAAAAAACGTATAGAAGCGAAAAGTTGTGTAATTACAGAAAATCTCGTATAAGAGAGTGAAGAGTGATATAAAAACTTTCAAGGCTGGTCGCTCTAAAGTTTTTCCTTTTGGTGTGGGTGGGAAGTTGCGGCGAGCGTGGCCCGCTGTGGAGTGAGGCCAAGTCCAGGTTGGGAGCCGACACGTCACGTGATAATCTCGAGGCAGGAATTCTACAACGAGAACTTAAAATAGCTTAGAAGCAGGTATGGACAAGGTGGGGTTCGTTGCAGAATTAAGGAACCAGAAAATAGAAATAAAAGAAACATTATTTTATGTATTTCCCGATAGCAAGAGCAAGTAGAGGAAAAGGGAGGCAGCCCCGTCGTAATTAACTACAATTTACAATTATATATAATTTGCTGCCCAGGGAAATACAAATACTTCCTAGTAAGTCCAGTTTCAAAAGTTGGATTGCAAATCTACCAGATCTTACTTAAGATTAGTGTATAGAATATATAAACAATAATCGATGTAGCAATTGTCACTTGTAACCTATGAATTAACTCCCACTCATAACTGGGTACTTTATTGTCAACACCACTGAAATTTTTAATTTTCGTGTTTACTGCTTAATGTCTTTTTCTGTCAACACTAATTGTCAGCTTTCCATTTGATCTTTGTGTGACTTGACAACTACCTTTCAACAGTTTTAGATTAGCCCGGATTTGCAAACCCTATATTGGAAGACCACCTGGTACAGGTGGATTATATGTGAATTTAAAAAGAACAAAAACAAAACCCCAGTCACTACTTACGATTGTTGTGACTGAAAAACATCCCCCTCTTGCATGACAAGTATCAAATGGTTTCCCGTTGTGACCGTTTGGGTGATCGTTTCACCTGCGATCATTAGCGATCGTCACAACCGAAAAACATCCATATCTAGCTAAACAGTCGCATCGCACTACGTGGCAGAGATCCATAAGGATGGGTGTAATTTTTTCGTTCCATTAGTTGACAACCACGGACACCGAAAGGAAGTCTAATGGAACGAAAAAATTACACCCATCAAGTCACACAGTGGGAGACACGGGCAGGCTGGTGAAGTTAGGACTACTAATAATAGAGAGAACTTGACACCTAGAATACATATGTTCTTGGTGGGGACACATATCCACCGCCCGGACTGGCTCCGGGAGGAAAGACCACAGAAGAGTACCTACCACACTTAGCCTGATGAGACTGGATAACAGTCGAAACCACGAGAGAATATTAAGTGTAATCACACTCGCTACAAACAAATCTGAGGCGAAAGCGTCAGACGAGCTACTCGGGTTGGCTGGTCGGGTCGTCCGCGGCCCGTTTCCCGCTTCTCTCTATTCCGTGGTCGCTACGTGGTGGGGAAGGAGCTCTGTGCTAGGCCCCGTTGAAACACATTAGAGATCCATAAGGATGTTTAAAAACACCTTGCCCTTTAAACGGTCACTATTAACGACCATCGCAACTGAAAAACAGGTCCCAGGCTTGATGTCCGCCTCGGCAAGTCACCGTGGTGCTGAAGAAACTCGCTGAAGTCCCCCATATTACACAGCCTGTCCGAGTATATTCTAGTACCACAAGGGAAAAATGTCCCCCACTTCTTAGATTCTAATTCCCTGATAATATCAATATAAAGTACTGGCATATCATCTTTAGCAATTTCATTTTGAAATGAAATGCACTATAAGATATTAATCATTGTTTTATCTGAAGCCGGCAACACACCAAGCGAGAAACGAGACGATTTCTGGGAGCGCCAACACAAAACGGCGTGTATGTGAGTATTATGATATATTTCACATGATTATTGCTTCAGCCACGCTAAATTATCACCATGAAATATTATCGCAGATACACGCAAATGTCAGTGTCCCCGGCAGAAGTTTAATAAAAAGAGACGAAATTGTGAAGAATACTATTTCTCAAGATGGCATATCAAGTTCATCAAGGTTGCATGAATTTGCCAAGTTAACCTTAGCACCTGGACCAATGCAGGGTCGTATTCTCTAATGGACGAGCAGCGGGATGGTTATCTTGATACCTTACTGTGTTTGAATAGAAGTACAGGATGGGAGAGCTGAGATGGGACTAGAGCATCATTAATTAGAGTGTCCTTGACGACAGACATATCACGTTCTAAACCTCATTTAATATCATTAATTAAGAATTAATTCCAAATGCGAAGGGGGTTAAAATCCATTTATTTCGGTTTCACATATTTCTAAAAGAAACCTAGCCCATGGTTCTGAAACTCCCTTTCAGAGTTCATTTGTCAAACACACACTTATATCATTTTGTAAGATTGTCATCATCCCCTTGTGGTCCGAAATTGAATTAAAAGCACCCAATGATCGAGTACTAACTTACTGGCGAATTCTTGTTTTATAATTTATCGAAGAATCTGATCCTGAGGTGATTTCAGTATTCTTGTTAACATGAGAAGGGAAATCTTTGATATCATGGTGCAGCTTGTTGTAATGCACTTACACCACCAACAAGGAACATATTTACATTTAAAGAATTTAAAAGCCAACAGAACGCTACGCTTTATGCAAAAATACCCTAAATCCTGTAGTGGAGTCTGAGTCATACCGAAAATTGTTGTAATATGTCTACTACCTAATTTTTTCATATTTTATTTGTTAACTATACTTATACGAATATTACATACATGATGACCTGTCAAAAACTGAATATATTTTTCGAAATACACCACATTAGAAAGGGTTGACAGAAACTCTGTCTTTCCAATGAAGGATAAACTGGTGATCCGTAGAGACCAGGGGGCCGTTTGATATCTGAAGGGATTCTCCTACGACGGTCATATGCTAGTGCCAAGAGTGTCATAGGAGGGACTGTGTTAAATACACATGGATTGTTCTTACAAGGGACAGGGAAAAGAACGGAGACTTGAAATGTCCTTCCAGGCCGTTTAATAAACCTGTCATTGTCCAACCTCATAGCACCCGGGACAGACACATAGAACAACCATCACAGGATGGCTTTCATTTTGAACTGTCCTTCTGAAGAACAACATATATGGACAACACCTATTTAACACAATGCCTCTCCCATCCTGGTCATTGTCCTCCCAGGAACTCTCTCATCATTGCCCTCATTACCCCAAATCCCCAATGAAACAAGAGGAAAGCCGGAGTGGGCTTATACAATTTTATTAAATTTTATATTTCTTATTGATATTAATAAGGTTATACAGTGAATATCAATAATAAGGATAAGTGAATAATTGACATATGTATATTGTTGTCAATTATGAACAGTATATGAGAACATAATGAAGTTATTATGTAATATTACATAGTTATGAGTAACATGTAATAATAATATAATAATAATAGCCCCTACGAGTGGTAAGGAGTAGAAAAGGAAAAAGGTGAGGGTGGGTGGGGAGAAAAAGTACGTGTGTAGGGTATGAAACCTGAAGAGGAAGTGAGGCAGAGTACAGTGTCGACCTAGCGCACTTTGATGTTTAGTGCGGCCGACAGTAGGGAGGTGGCGCAGGGGTGCGCTAGTACAGAGGTGTTTCACCAGGGGGGGCAATGACCACCCCTGACCAAAGGCCATGGGCAACCCATTACCCCAAATCCCCAATGAAACAAGAGGAAAGCCGGAGTGGGCTTATAAAATTTTATTAAATTTTATATTTCTTATCGATATTAATAAGGTTATACAGTGAATTTCAATAATAAGGATAAGTGAATAATTGACATATGTATATTGTTGTCAATTATGAACAGTATATGAGAACATAATGAAGTTATTATGTAATATTACATAGTTATGAGTAACATGTAATAAAAATATAATAATAATAGCCAAGAAGCCAATAGTTATAGGGAGAGGTGGGTTGGGATAGAAAAAAGGTCACTTTCTGAAGGAAAGGGACTTAATAAGTGAGTTATTGACAGTCCTAAGGTCGGAGACCTTGATGTAGGCATGATGTGCCTGGGACTTCCACCCTCCATACCTCTGGATATTGAGTTCAGGTATGCCTGCCTGGAATGCCTGCGTGGCAGCGGCTTTCCTGAGGCTGTGGAGGGTGAATGTCTTCACAGTTTGGCCTGTGGCCTGCAGCAGGCGATCCCATTCCCTTGTCATCATTCGGGAGGTAATGATTGTCCCATCGGGCAACGTGAGGAATGGATCCCGAAGTGAAGCCGTAGGGGCCACCCGTAGCAGCTCCCGAATCGTGTGTCGGGGGCAGATCCTGATATCGTCCGCGGCCTCCAGGCGCATAACCTTCTGCTCCCCCACGTGCTGCAGGTTCTTCGCCACTTTTATCGTGATGGTCATGTGCCGTTGGCCAAGGACCACGTCCCCTTGTGTCAGGTGCCGTGCCGGGTCGAACGCCCGTGCTGACTGCGGCGCCACCTCGCCCTGCCGTAGGGCCGCATAATATATCAACAGGAGGCCCGCTCTTATCGCCGTGTGGAGAGGCGATGGACGGCCCGGAAGACGTCCATCGGCACTGGTGGTTTGACGTTTGGGACGTATTCCTTGTTCCTTTTCATGCCCTCCAGTGCCCTCCTCACTCGGTGATCCTCTGTCGGGGCCACGTCCCCCCCCATCAGTCGCAGATGCACACGGATGTGCGATAGATGGTTCGCGACCGTAGCCGGGGAAGGGGCGTGGTCGGCCACGTACTCCATGTAACTCGTGATCAGGCTCACGGTCGGTGCCCTGGGGTCGATCTCCATCCTTCTGCAGAATGCCAGGTAGGTGCCCACTGCGGATCGCTGGTTGGCGAGCGTGCCTGGGGCACGCGCCTCTGATTGTCGGGCAGACGCTTTCGCTTGGAGTAAAAGAAGCGCCGGATCTGCAGAAGAGACGGAGTATCGGTACAAACGATGCATGTGTACATGGCATGATCGGATACAGTTCATGGAGTAGAGTAAAGGAGGTCGCTTTATCGTAATCAGTCGCTGAAAGGTGGGCCCTGCTCAAGGCATCTGCGATCACGTTTTGGACCCCGGGAATGTGGGTGAAGACCAACTCCACCTGTAGGCGTGCCTCCACCATCCATGCCTGGCGTGCACACTCCGCCAGGACCCGGTTTCGGGCACGCCCGCTGTTGAGGGTCTGCACAGTCCCGAGGTTATCGCAGAATACCTCGATGCGTGATCCACGGTCTTGCTCCGTGATGAAGGTGTGGAGTGCGTATATCGTGTTCAGAGCCTCGAGCTCTGAGATGCACTCCACGGGGTCGAGGACAGGGGACACCTGGCCGGAATAGGAGAAACGGCCGTCAGTGCCTCCTACGCCCGAGAGGCACGCATCGACAGTGATGCGCCTCGTCGGCGGGCCTCGAGTGATTAGGGCTCGTCCATTCCACCCCTCCGCGAATTTCACAAACCAGTCGAGGTCCTGCCGCATCTCGGAATTGATGTTAAGGTAGAACCCCGTCATGCCTCGCAGGGCCTCCAGTAGCTTCGAGACGAAAGCACGTGCCGGCCTAATACACCTCGCCACGTGCAGTATCCGTCCCAACACTGACTGGAGCTGTCTCTTGGTGAGGGTGCGGCATTTAGCGACGGCCGACACGTGAGCACGAATCTCCTCCAACTTGGCCGTAGGGATGGAGAGACTCATCCTACGGGCGTCGATCTCAATCCCTAGCCACGTGACGACTTGACTAGGAGCCTGAGCTTTGTCGCGTGCCTCAGGGAGGCCCAGCTCGACGAACAGATCGCGTGCAATGTTGAAGTCTACGGCCGCCTTACCTCGGTCCTCGGAGAGGATAATCAGATCATCGAGGTACATCGCGGCCGTGACTCCTTTTGACCCGAGGATCCCGACGATGGCCTCGGCCACACACTGCATGTGGTACGAGGAGGCACGGGCACCGACAACATTGGGGTTTCACAGTAGTGCCCGCCCTCCCACGTGAAACACAGCAGGGGCCAGTCGAGGGGATCACACCTGAAGTTCTTGTATGCACGCGATACGTCGATCGATGACATATATGACGAGGTACCTCCCTTCACGAGTTTCGACACGTGAGCACGAATCTCCTCCAACTTGGCCGTAGGGATGGAGAGACTCATCCTACGGGCGTCGATCTCAATCCCTAGCCACGTGACGACTTGACTAGGAGCCTGAGCCTTGTCGCGTGCCTCGGGGAGGCCCAGCTCGACGAACAGATCGCGTGCAATGTTGAAGTCTACGGCCGCCTTACCTCGGTCCTCGGAGAGGATAATCAGATCATCGAGGTACATCGCCGCCGTGACTCCTTTTGACCCGAGGATCCCGATGATGGCCTCGGCCACACACTGCATGTGGTACGAGGAGGCACGGGCACCGAACGGCATGGCGGTATCACAGTAGTGCCCGCCCTCCCACGTGAAACACAGCAGGGGCCAGTCGAGGGGATCACACCTGAAGTTCTTGTATGCACGCGATACGTCGATCGATGACATATATGACGAGGTACCTCCCTTCATGAGTTTCGTCACGAACTCGTCAACCGTTGGGAGGCCGTGATCTCGTTCCAGCCCGTAGACAGAGTTCTTAATCACGTACGAGTTCACGCTGCGCTCCCGCAGGAAAGTCATATCCATGATGATCCGCCTATCGTCGGTCCCCTGCTTCTCCCGTGTCATGAGAGGCGACACGTGACACCACGGGGAGAAGGGCGGTTCCTCAAAAGGTCCCAATATGTTAGAGAAGGAGGCCTCCTTCTCCAGGAACCTGTCTACCTGCTCGGGGTATCTGGTAGCACTGGGGTGGTTGGCCACCCCCCTCGTATCGGTCTCGGGCCCTAGGTATCCTAGGGGGAAGCCGTAGTACAGGAACCCCAGGAGCTCCTCCGAACTAGCCACGCCCCCTAAGTACTTGTCCCAGGCCGCTAAGTGTAGGTCCGAGGGGACCTGAATTCTGGCGCCGAGGGCGTTGGGTAGCCCCGTTTCCCTCACGGCCCGGTATATGTCCGCGTGGGTGCCGGACCCTACGGCCGTGAAGTCCGGCCATGTCGCCCGGCGGTGCTCCTGGAAGGCGAACGGGTTGGTCCGGACACCCTCTCGATGAATTCCGGTCTCGCACACTTCCTTTAGTGCCGCGAAATCCGGAGTGTTACTATCCTCGTGGTCCGCCGGCGCAGTAACACTAACACCGGCCACGCTGCAAGACATGCGAGGGGTGGGGAAAGCGTTGATCCTCTCCTGTGGGAGTGTATTCCCCGTCCCTTTGTTGATGTTTACTTCGCGTGGCCGGCCACGTGCCGGGGCGGTCACGTGAGGAATGACGTCACGTGTGGGGGCCGGCTTCGTCACATCACACACCAGGCCGCCGGCCCCCCTTTCATCTTTGTTTCGCGCCTCGCTTAGTCGCGGGGCGCGCCCTGCCCGTTTTTTGAAGTCGGCTGGGGGTGTTGGAGGACGCTCGGGGGTGCCGCCGGCTTTGTAGACGCTTGGAGTTGGTACCCCGCCTGTGGTACCCGCCGTGGTGTGGGTACAGGGGGAGCCGCAGTGTTTTCGTAGCCGTGACCGTAGGTAAGCTTCCGGTTGCAGGCATGCACCGAGTGACCGCACTTCCTGCCGACTGAGTCAGAGAAGGTGCACACATGCAGCCACCGGATGCCCCCCTCTGTGTGGTCGTTGCGGTGGCGGCACCCCCTCTCGCCATTGAAGTCGCGGCAAGGCGCCTCAGATCCCCGAGAGCGTCCGGTCTCCGTGTTGGTACTGCCGTTGGGGGTGTGGGTAGAGGTCATGGCGAGCCGGACACGCTCCTCCTGTATCCGGCCGTGGTCCGACCACCGCATCCTGCCGGCCTCCACCAGGTCAAAGACGTAATTGCTCCAATGTCTCACCGCGGCCCACGGCCGTGCCTGAGCATTGACCGTAACCTGGTGAAGATGCCGGAACATGTCTGCCCTGTCCTCGGGGAGCAGAGCGCGCTCATCACTTAACAGGGCCACAAAGCAACTGATATACTCAAGAGGCCCGAGGCCCGACCGTAAAACCAGCTTCTGGTGAAGCGTGTAAACTCCGTCCCGGTCCATATACATGTAGGGTTTGGCGGTTGGCCTACGGGCATTAAGGTCTGATAATAACGAGTTCTTACCAGTGGTCCTGTCGTGGCGCATGGCCTCACGGCCGAATTCCCTCTGCAGGTGTTCCTCCGAGGTGTATGTCTCTCTCAACTGGCGTGGTGGAGGCAACAGCCGTTCCGTCTGTTCTTGGGCCCAGTCCCGTGTCCGTTCGGCCGCCGACGACGCCCGTGAGCCGCTCCTCCGTGATGCTGGACATGATATCTGCATGATGGCGTCCATCATGCCGTCCATCTGCCGTGACATCTTTGAAACGTCGGATTTGACTCCGTTAACGTCCGTTTTCACCTCATTCACGTCCGTCCTGACACCTCCTAACTTGGCCTCTGGGGCAGTCACCCGTGAGGCCCGGGAACGACCGCTGGCGCTCGTGCCTTGCTGAGAGACCGAATCCACGTGATCGCTCTCTGCAGCCGTTTCTTGCTGCCGTAGGGTGACCTCGGAGTCCATCTCTGTTGCCGCGGATGCAGCAGCCATCCCGCTTCTGGTCAACATAGTTCACCGTAAATATTTCAAACTCTGTCCTGGTATGCCTGTACACGGTCGCCGATATTCAGGGGAATATGGAGACCGGAGGTACGACGGGCGGAATAGCCAAGGTACGAGAGGAGAAAAAGTACGTGTGTAGGGTATGAGACCTGAAGAGGAAGTGAGGCAGAGTACAGTGTCGACCTAGCGCACTTTGATGTTTAGTGCGGCCGACAGTAGGGAGGTGGCGCAGGGGTGCGCTAGTACAGAGGTGTTTCACCAGGGGGGGCAATGACCACCCCTGACCAAAGGCCATGGGCAACCAATCCTTCTTACTGTCCCCAACTGTATCAAACGGCTCCTAGTCGACAGACTAAGGTCACACCAGTATGAATAAACTTCTTAAAAAAAGATGTGCAGGTCCCTGTACTTCGGTATTCAATTAGTAATTAGCAATGTAGAGTGAGCTAACATTATGCAACAAGTTAGAAGTATCCCACACTGCTGACCTACCCATGAGTTGAAAATTGTGAGTGCAAGTGGGTAAAGGAAATATGTTCGTTATTGAATCGCTTCTACGAATTTCACGTAAGTAAACATATACACTGCACATCATATTTGAATACATAAAATAGGGATACATATTTTATTTCATTGGTGTGAAGTGTTAGTCGTTTCATTGATGCAATTTTTAGCTGAAAAATATGAAATTAGGGCGTACATTTGTTTTAGAGCCTCATGGGAAGTTTTGCACTATGCGCTTGTCCGAAATTATGTAGGTATTTTTTAATTAATACATATAATGATTAATATAGATATGGTTCAGTGACGTAACAGTGTATGAACAAAGTTAGTAAATACATAGAGGAATGATTGTAGTTGGAGGTAACAGGTAGCATAGGTATTCTTTAAAAGGAAAGGTACAATCACGTGAGATTCTGACGTTGTAACAGAGGGTTATACCTCTCTGCTGTCTGCGCTGACCAGCAATGAGTAAGAGGATAAGACCTAGATGAGGTATAGATGAGGAAAGCCTGCTACTTTCCTGAAAGTGGCCAGATTCATAGGTGCCGGAGGCCTCAGTCTACCTGGAGTGAGGTTGCCTTGTGGTGGATGTGATTGTGTGAAAACCTTCTTACTCTGTGAGTAACTTGAATACCGACACTCAAGGAACTAACTCTCATAGGGAGAGAACACAGAGAGGATATTTCTGGAGTCCTGATACTGTGAAACTTAGAACTGGACTTACATCAGACAGACCTATATGAATGTGGAAGTTGTGAACAATTTTGGATAGAATTAGACATCTATAAGAACTAAATTCTGGATGATGAAGCAAACAGACAAGCTGGCAATGGACTGGTAATATGAATATGCTGAAATTAACAAAACTGTGTGAAGTAGGTTTGGATGCTTTGGAGTTTCATTAAGAAATCTTCAATTGGATTATGTGAAGCATGTAAAGTGTGAGAGATTTGATGTTAGAGGATTCACTATTATGGATTGTTTATTATAACAGATAACATATAGTTCGTATGAACTAGGTCTCTAAATCTTGATCCTTCATGGGTTCATCGATATTGGATTGTTCTCCTGGTAATTGAACAATATGATAAGACTCACCATTTGTCCTTAATACCTCTAACCACAGCGGTGTGAGGTTACCATGCTGCTGTGGTTAAGTCACTGCAAGTGTATCTACAATATATTTACGATCTTCTTAAACAAACTAAATAGGAACTTTGTAGCCGAGAATTGATTAGCTGCTCCCAGGTCTATGTAACAACGAAATTAGACCCCACAACGGCACAGTTTGATAATGCGAAATAGAATTAAGAATGAAGGGGGTGGCATGGGAATCTTCGGTGCAAGATATAACTGGTGTGGTGAAGATTGTGAACGCTAGGTGTCAGTGGTGAGTCAACCTGAAGATCCCTGCTAAAACCACGACAATTAGACTTCAATTGATGCACAATTAGGTTGAAAGAGATGATAACATCATATGTATCAAGAATTTTAAACAAGACAGGTTAAAAAGAGACAGTTGGAACTGTTCACACTTATGTAAGACCAGACGCTCTCCTATATTATGTGAAACCATAGTTATGGTGACAATACGGGGAAGATTTATGAGTTGTTTCGGAGAAATTCGTTCTGAACGAGCCGGCAATGTTCAGAACGAATTTCTCCGAAACAACTCATAAATCTTCCCCGTTTTGGCACCATAACTATGGTTTCACATAATACATGTCGAGTTGTGACAGTTGGATTCCTTGTTAATTATAGCTGACGTAGGTAAATGCTGTGACTCCTACTGCGTTTCTCACAAGTCGTGCTTACCGAGTAGAAGACCTAATTTACCTTGATATCTACAGTATCAGTTTTGCTATATCCCACCGGGAAAGCATTAAGAAGACATCAAGCAGGAAAGAGCCTGATGGTGCTTCACGCTGGGCAGCGTTAGTGGCACCTTCGAAGAAAGGAATTAGTGCACTTACGTCGAACTTCTAGCTCCTTGACAATGATATGTCTCCTTTTCCATGAAACATTTATCCATGCATTGTTACAATAAATAGAAAATAATCGATGGTTTTGTGGACAGGCGGCCGTAAACCACGAGAGGTTGACGCGTAGTAATACACGAGCGCTAGCGAGTGTATTACGAGGTCAACCGCGAGTGGTTTACAGAGTTGCCTGTCCGCAAAACCATCGTTTGTTGTATTTATTATCCATCTTTTTGAATAAATTGGTAACCCATGGCCGTTGGTCAGGGGTGGTCATTGCTCCCCCTGACACGCCCCCTCGCGCACCCTGCGCACTCCCCCCTGGTGTCGGTCACGTGAACCCCGCGGTCACGTGGCCCACCGCGTATCTGACCTCCGCCTCATTCTGCTCCTGTACTCCACTACGTTCACACGTATTTTCTTTTCCCTCACTTTTGGCCTACTCTCCACGCCGTCTTCGATACTCCCCGAGTATCTGACCGTGCAGAGACAGTGTCTGAATACGGGTAAAGTTCACGTGAATTACAGGAAAGCTAGGATGGCACCACCAACGACACGCGCTCAAGCGAGCGCCTCCACGACCACGGACCAGGCCTCGGAGTCAACCGTGAGGGAGAGCGACCACGTGGACTCCGCGTCTCAGGCCGGAAGCCTCCGGTCGGCCCGCCTCGTGGCCGTAGAGACCGGACTCTCGGACATGAGTAGGAAGCTCGACGCGTTAATTCAGCTGCAGACCCAACGGTCGACGGGACAAGCATCGGCACCTACGGTTCGCTCAGTCGCCGAAGTAAGGACTCGGGACTGGGCTGAGGATCAAGCCGGCCGCGCCATGCCTCCACCCCGCCAGCTACGAGACCGCTACGCAGGGGACCCGTATATACAACGTGAGCTCGACCGTGAGGCCATCCGCCACGACAAGACGGCTGGTAAGCTGCAGTCAGATATTCATGTTACCCGTTTAATAAGTAAACCGTACATGTTTGTGGATAGGGAGGGGGTTTACACGTTGTCCCAGAAGCTGGAACTGAGGGGAACCCTGGGCCCCCTCGAGTATCTGAGTGCCTTCATTGGCTTGCTCGGGGACGACCGTGCGGTCGACCCCGTGGACCGCGAGGCCATGTTCCGGCACTTACACCAAGTGTCTATCGACGCCCAGAGCCGGCCGTGGGCCGGAGTCAGGAGATGGTCTAACCACGTGTTCGACCAGATCGAGGCCGGGAGGCTCTCGTGGTGCGACTATTCGAGGATCCAGGAGGAGCGAGTCCGACTCGCGATGACGACCGGGACCCTCACCAGCGGCGCCGACACCGGCAAGGCCCGAGGACGGGAGTTGCCATGCCGGCAATATAATTCGGAGAAGGGGTGCCGCCATAGGAGCGGTCACGATGACGGGCCCGTGCGATGGCTGCACGTGTGCTCGTATTGCGACTCCGTGGGGAGACAATGCGGGCACTCGTTACACGCGTGCAACCGGAAACTCGGTTACACAATGGGCTATGATAACGGCCAGGCTGCACCCACACCGGCTCCCCGGCGAGCACCCCAGGCCGGACATGCACCCCAGGCCGGACACACGCCCCGGGCGGTCGACCCCAGAGCGGATGTGCTCCCCCAACACGGACACGGGGCAAAAAACGGCTACGGTGCGCCCCGCGAGTGAGCGGAGCGCACCCCCACACAGTCACAACACGTGCCTCCGCCCCCGGGCCCGGGGTCGTGGGGTGCAACCCACGTGATGCAACACCAGCGGGCCCTGTGATCTCGACCACCCCCAACAGGATTTCCGGTGACCGGACGTGGGCGGGGGTCGTAAAAGGAAGCGGCCCGGTGACCACTCCGGGCCCCCACCCCCTCACGTGGAGGGGGGACCACACGGGGGGTCCACGTGACCACAACACGAAGGCGGCCGGCCCACGTGGCCGGGCTCCGAACATAAACAACAACAACGAAGGGGGCGGGACCCGCCACGTGGAGGACAGGCTCACCGCGCGGCCACCGCCAACCCACAGCGGTAGCAGGAGTGTTAGTGTTACCGCGCCGGCTGAGGATCCAACTAACACTCCGGATTTCGGCGGACTAAAGGAAGTCTGCCGGACCGGAATTCCGTCGCCCGGACTCCGGACGGACCCGGAGGCCTTCATGGATCACAGGCGGGCCGAGTGGCCCCGCTTCACCGAGGCCGGCCCCCCGGCGCACGGTCACATCTACGAGGCGGTCCGGGCCTCGGGCCTGCCCAACGCCCTGTGCACAAAGATCACACTGCCGACGGACCTCAAACTACGGGCGTGGGAGCGGTACCTGACGGGAATGGAGGGCAAGGGGGAACTCCTCGGCTTCATAAGATACGGGTTCCCCCTCGGCTACCTCGGGCCGGCCAGCGACACTCGGGACGTCCCCAACCATCCGAGCGCCACCGGATTCCCGAAGCAAGTCGGGGATTTTATCAGAAAGGAGAGTGGATTCTCAAACCTGATGGGGCCGTTCACGGAGGCCCCCTTCGAGCCGTGGTGCCACGTTTCGCCGTTGATGTCCCGGGAGAAGCGCGGGTCCGAGGCCCGCCGCGTCATAACGGATATGACCTTCCCCCGGGACCGTAGCGTCAACGCGTACGTAATGAAGAACGCGGTCTACGGAGAAGAGCGTGAGCACAGCCTCCCTACGGTCGACGGTTTCGTCACCCGCCTGGTGGCCTCGGGGCCAGGGAGCTACATGGCGACCATCGACATCTCGCGCGCCTATAAGAACTTTAGGTGCGACCCCCTCGACTGGCCTCTGCTGTGTTTCATGTGGGACGGCGGGTATTATTGTGATACGGCCATGCCGTTCGGCGCCCGCGCGTCCTCGTATCACATGCAGTGTGTTGCCGAGGCCATCGTGGGGATACTCGCCGGTAAGGGTGTCGAGGCCGCCATGTATCTGGACGACCTCATCATACTGTCGCCCTCACGGGAGAAAGCTGCCTCGGACTTTGCCATAGCCCGAGACCTATTCGCCGAGCTCGGCCTCCCCGAGGCCCGGGAAAAGGCGCAGGCCCCTAGTCAGACCGTGCGCTGGCTGGGCATCGACATCAATGCCGCCGAGATGTCCCTCACCATCCCCCGGGACAAGTTGGAGGACGTGCGGGAGCACGTCGGGGCGGTCGCCAGGAAGCGGTCGCTGACCAAGCGACAGCTTCAATCCGTCCTCGGCAAAATCCTGCACGTCGCGAAATGCATCCGCCCGGCGAGGCCGTTCGTCAGCAAACTACTGGAGGCCCTACGGTCGATGGACGGGTTCTACATCAACGTGAGCTCGGACATGCGGCAGGACCTCCAGTGGTTCCTACGGTTTGCCGTCGGGTGGAATGGACACGCCCTCATCCCTCGAGGGCCGGCGACAAAGTGCATCACGGTCGACGCCTGCCTCTCGGGCGTGGGGGGCACAGACGGCCGTGCGGCCTACGCGTGCCAGGTTTGCCCCATCAATGACCCCGTGGACTGCATTTCTGAGCTCGAGGCCCTGAACACAATATATGCTCTCCACACGTTCCTCGGGGACCGTGATCGTGGGACCAGGATCGAAGTCTTCTGTGACAACATGGGGACCGTCCAGGCACTCACGTCGGGGCGGGCACGCAACCGCGTCCTCGCCGAGTGTGCCCGACAGGCCTGGATGGTCCAGGCCAAGTTGCAAGTCGACCTGGTCTACACACACGTCCCCGGGGTCCTCAACACGGTCGCCGACGCACTCAGTAGGGCCCACCTGTCCTCGAGGGATTTTAACAATTCTGCATGCCTGATGACATATCATGATCTGTGGTCCGTGGTGCCTTGTACTCATGCTTCATTCGTGCCTGTGCTTCGCCTGTCCTGCAGATCCGGCGCTACGCTCTCTCCAACGGAAGGCATCTGCGCGGCAGGCCGAGGCACGTGCCCCAGGCACGGTCGCGAACCAGAAGAGCGCCGTGTCCACCTACCTCGCCTTCTGCCGACGGACGAGGACCGACCCGCAGGCACCGTCCGTGAGTTTCATCACGGCCTTCCTCGAGTACCTCGCGGACCACGCCCCCTCGCCGGCGACCGTGGCCAACCAGCTCTCGCACGTGAGGACACACCTACGGCTCTCGGGCGGGAACGTAACGGCCACAGAGGACGTGAGGGTCAGGAGGGCCCTCGACGCCATGAGGAGGAACAAGGCATACACACCAAACGTCAAGCCTCCGATCCCCATGGCCGCCCTCCAGGGGATCCTCGAGCTACTGTCGGACACGCCCCTCGACCTGACCCTACGGGCCGCGTTCCTCCTCCTGTACTACGCCGCACTGCGGCAGAGCGAGGTCGCCCCCCCTACGGCCAGGGCATTCGACCCGGTGCGACACCTTTCACGTGGGGACGTGGTCCTCACGGGAAATCACGTGGAGGTGCGCATCAAGGCCGCCAAGAACCTCCAGTGCGTGGGGGAGGAAAAACACGTGAGGCTCCAATCCTCCCCGGACCCGAGGTCGTGCCCGGTGACGGCCGTGAGGAATATGATCGCCGCGGTCCCCACGCTGACACCAACGGATCCGTTCCTGCTCAACGCTGACAGGTCGCTAATAACGACGCGGTCGCTGTCAAAGGAGTGGGAGCGGCTCAACACCACAGCAGGCCACCCCCCTAAGACCTACACCCTACACAGCCTGAGAAAGGCCGCCGCCACTCAGGCCTTCCAGGCCGGGGTCGCTGAACTCTCCATTCAACGATACGGGGGGTGGCGTTCTAATGCACACAGGGGATACATTAGGGACTCCAACTCACAAGAGGTGAATGCGTCCCTCATACAGTCCCTCAACCAGTGACTCTCATCCCTCACAAACTTTTCTCCCTCCCACCTCGCCTCATTTTTATGGTCTTGGCGTTTTTTATACATCATATTGTATAACCATTATACCTCATATTGTATAACCATACTATCTGTTATACAACCATATACATAATTGACATACCATTATACATGTCAATTACAACTATGTATATTATACGTAATTGACCTCTTTATACCTCTGTCAATTACTTTATCTACCTTATGTCATATTCATATTTACATATTAATATTCATGTCGGTATAGGTATATAAAATTAAAATAAATTTTATTATTCCCAACTATCGACTCCTTCTTTGTGTTCAGGGATAGGGGTAATGGGTAACCCATGGCCGTTGGTCAGGGGTGGTCATTGCTCCCCCTGACACGCCCCCTCGCGCACCCTGCGCACTCCCCCCTGGTGTCGGTCACGTGAACCCCGCGGTCACGTGGCCCACCGCGTATCTGACCTCCGCCTCATTCTGCTCCTGTACTCCACTACGTTCACACATATTTTCTTTTCCCACCCACCCTCACCTCTTTCTTATCTCCTACTCCGTAGGGCGTTTTTTATACATCATATTGTATAACCATTATACCTCATATTGTATAACCATACTATCTGTTATACAACCATATACATAATTGACATACCATTATACATGTCAATTACAACTATGTATATTATACGTAATTGACCTCTTTATACCTCTGTCAATTACTTTATCTACCTTATGTCATATTCATATTTACATATTAATATTCATGTCGGTATAGGTATATAAAATTAAAATAAATTTTATTATTCCCAACTATCGACTCCTTCTTTGTGTTCAGGGATAGGGGTAATGAAACCCAGTAATTGCCATATTAATGGGTATAACAATAGGAACTATTTCTTTGCTCTATAGCAAAAGGGACTATTTTTCCCGTATACCATGGTTTTGAGGCCGTATACCACAGGTTTGAATCCGTATACCACAGTTATGGTATCTGACAGGTTTTATACAATGGGTAGTGGTTTACTGAGTCCTTATACATTTTCAATGGGAGTTTTGTATACGATGGATAATAACATGCATAATGCCATAGCTGCAGGGCCTGAGACTGACCCACCCTCTGGTGACAGGAAACCTATCATCATCTTCACCTGTCGAAAGGCGACATTTCCGTTTAATCTCTTTATTGTTAGCGATTATATTCTCTAATAAAAGTTCCGAAGTTTCGGCCTCGTCTTATTCTAAACTATCGATCTTTGTCCTACTACCTACATGAATGTTAAATTCGTATATATCATCTGAAATATTACATATGAATACATATTTCGAAATAATTCAATCTTAATGGTGCTGGCATGAAACTATGTTTCAGGCCGTGTCATTGCTGCTCCCGTCCCCACCTGGGAGCTGTTTCAAAAGTCGGGAGGGTGCTAAAGGAGAGTACTCATCGCCAATGCGAGAGGCCAACAATAGAACTTGAGGCGTCGCTATCGAGGTGGAGGTGCCGCTCTCTATGGGATACTGGTAGTAGTTTTGCTGCCGCTTTAATTTGAGGTGCCGCTCGCTGTTGCCGGCCTCTCGCTTACAAAATGTGACGTGCCGCTGGCGAGACCTCACTCGACTTTTGAAACAGCTCCCAGGTGTACTGTCCCTAAACTAATCACACACATACCCCAGCAGCACCTAAACACACACCCACACGCACATCACATCCCCTGAACCCATGCTCTTCTTTCTTCTCCTCCACCCCGCCATTGTATATTGTGGTAATTCTACCGCTATTCATTACCCTATCCCCGGATGAAAGTAGAGAAGCAGTAGCTGGGAGTAAAGAATTTTATTGAATTCTATGAATAAAGATTATGTCGACCTTACTGGACGATCATATTAATATGTAATATGGATATGAATGGTAAGTAATATTACATAATGGTAATTGACATGTATAATAACGGTCAATTAATATAAGTATAAAATATGATATACAATACAGTAGTATGAAAAATACGTAGGTAATTGTATATGAAAATAAAATAGCCCTACGTGAGTAGGAAGATAGAAAGAAGGTTGAGGGTGGGTGGGACGAAAAAAGTGCTTGTAGTACGTGCGTACTGCAGAGCGGGTGGAGAAGAAGTGAGGCCGGGGTCTGGACCGGGCTGTACCACGTGACCTCGTGGTGTGGGTGAGTGCCGCGAGGGGGCAGGAGGGGCGCCCGTGAGGCGCGGTAGAGGGGGACACCGGGGAGGCAATGATTACCCCTGAGCCATGCCCATGGGTTTACCATTACCCTATCCCCGGATGAAAGTAGAGAAGCAGTAGCTGGTAGTAAAGAATTTTATTGAATTCTATGAATAAAGATTATGTCGACCTTACTGGACGATCATATTAATATGTAATATGGATATGAATGGTAAGTAATATTACATAATGGTAATTGACATGTATAATAACGGTCAATTAATATAAGTATAAAATATGATATACAATACAGTAGTATGAAAAATACGTAGGTAATTGTATATGAAAATAAAATAGCCAAGAGCCAATATAAGGAGGGGGGGGTGGGAGAAAAAATATTAAGAATTGTTAAGGGACCTAATCAAAGCATGGTTCACAGCGGAGGCATCAGTGTCTTTGATGTAGGTCCGATGGGCATTAGACTTCCAGCCCCCATACCGCTGTATGGCGAGTTCCGGCATACCGGCCTGGAATGCCTGCGTCGCGGCAGCCTTCCGGAGGCTGTGGAGTGTGTATGTGGGGGGCTGGCCTGCCCCCTGGAGGAGTGATTTCCATTCCCTCGACAGGGTTCTGGTCGTGAGAATCTCTCCGTTCGCCAGGCTGAGGAACGGAGCCGTAGGGTCAGCCGTAGGTGCGGCCGCGAGCATGGTCCGTATAGCCCGGACAGGGCAGGAGGACGGTTCGGGGGAGGCTCCTATCACCACTGTCTTTTCCTCCCCCGCTCTCTGCATGTTTTTCGCCGCTTTTACCCTGATCAATGCTTGACTGGGCGTGACGACCACGTCTCGGCGTGACAGGTGTCGCGCCGGGTCGTACTTTGCCGTGGATGGTGGAGCCACTTCGCTTTGCCGCAGCGCGGCAAAGTAGATGATTAGAACCGCGGCCCTCAGACCGATGTGCATCGGGGAGTCTGTGAGGGCCGTGAGGGCCGCCCTGAAGACGTCCATCGGGACCGGAGGCTTGATGTTGGGATGGTATTCCTTGTTTCGTCTCATCCAGTGCCCGCTTCACCCGGAAATCCTCGGTTGCCGCGACATCGCCGCCCGTCAGCCGGAGGTGCGACCGCACGTGGGACAGCTGGTTCGCGACCGTCGCGGGAGAGGGGGCGTGGCCCGCGACGTACTCTAGGTACGCCGTGGTTAAGGACACTGTGGGTTTCTGGGGGTCCGCCCCCATTCTCCGGCAAAAGGCTAGGTAGGTCGCGACGGCACTCCGCTGGTTCGCGACCGTTCCGGGGGCACGCGCCTCGCACTGCCGCGCAGATGCCCTCGTCTGGAGTGATCGTAGCGCCGGATCTGCAGGCGAAACGGAGAACGGGGTAGAAAGAGGTGTGTGTACATGGGATCACTTCAACGAGAGAATGATAATTTATATAATTAACGGCCGTGACAAAGTCCCTCGAGGTAAGGTGGGCTCGGCTGAGGGCGTCTGCCACGGTGTTAAGCACCCCCGGCACGTGTGTGTACACGAACTCCACCTGGAGTCTGGCTTGTACTGTCCATGCCTGGCGGGCACACTCGGCGAGGACCGGGTTCCTCGCACGCCCCGACCTGAGTGCCTGGACTGTACCCATGTTATTGCAATACACTTCCACACGAGTCCCTCGGTCGCGATCCGTGAGGAAGGTACACATTGCGTAGACCGTATTGAGGGCCTCCAGCTCGGCGATACAGTCCACGGGGTCCTCCACGGGGCAGACCCTACCGCAATAGTAGTATCTCCCATCCGTGCCCCCTACTCCACTGAGGCACGTGTCCACTATGATGCATTTGGTGGGAGGCCCTCCAGGTATCAGGGCATGGCCGTTCCATCCCTCGGCGAACCGCAGGAACCACTGGAGGTCCTGCCGCATCTCCGAGTTGACGTTGATGTAGTATCCGGCCATGCCTCGGAGGGCCTCGAGCAGTTTGCTGACTAACGGTCGGGCCGGGCGTATACACTTTGCCACGTGGAGGACCCGACCGAGGACCGACTGTAGTTGGCGTTTCGTCAGCGAGCGTTTGGTTGAGACGGCCCTCACGTGTTCTCGCACGTCGTGTAGTTTGTCCCGTGGGATACTGAGGGACATATCCACCGAGTTTATGACTATCCCTAGCCACGTTACAGCCCGGCTCGGGGGCTGCGCCTTTTCCCTGGCCTCGGGGAGGCCCAGCTCTCTGAAAAGCTCCCGCGCTGTCTCGAAGTCGGCGGCCGCCTTCTCGGCTGTCGGGGAGAGGATTATAAGGTCGTCCAGGTACATCGCGGCATCGACCCCCTTCCGGTCGAGGATCTTGACGATGGCATCTGCTACGCACTGCATGTGGTAGGAGGAGGCCCGGGCACCAAACGGCATGGCCGTATCACAGTAGTACCCCTCCCCCCACGCGAAGCAGAGCAGAGGCCAGTCGAGGGGGTCGCACCGGAAGTTCTTATACGCCCGTGCGATGTCGATGGTGGACATATAACTCCCCGGCCCCGAGGCCACCAGGCGGCCGACGAAACCATCCACGGTCGGGAGGCCGTGTTCTCTCTCTTCACCGTAGACAGAGTTTTTCACGATATAGCCGTTAACGCTGGATTCCTGGGGGTACGTCATATCCGTGATCATGCGCCTATCAGACGTACCCCTCATTAACGGCGACACGTGGCACCAAGGCTGAAAGGGCGGGTCCTCGAATGGGCCCATGAGGTTAGAATACCCCTTCTCCTTGTCAATGAACCTCGCTATCTGGTCCGGGTATCCCGAGGCACTGGGGTGGTTGGGCACTCCCCGCGTGTCGGTAACCGGTCCGGCGTACCCGAGGGGAAACCCGAATCTAATGAAATCAATGAGTTCCTCCTTCCCGGGGATACCCGCGAGGTATCGGGTCCAAGCTGGTATGTTGAGATCAGTGGGGATCTCGATGCGGGCCCCGAGGGCGTTGGGCATTCCCGTGCGCCGCACCCGATCGTAGATGTCGGCGTGCCCCAGCGGCCCGGGGGCGGAGAAGTGGGGCCAGTGGGCCCGCCTATGTCCGGCGAACGTGCCGGGGTCGGTCCGGACCCCGGGAGTGGGTATTCCGGTCTCGCAGAACTCCCTAACGGCAGCGAAGTCGATTCGTAGGTTATCGTTGCCGTCCTCCCGGGGCAATTGCCGAGCCAATTGCTCCACATCCCCGCCGTCGCCCCTATACACGGGAGTGTATTCCTGAAGGGGCGGGGTTGTTTGCTTGTGTGCGTCCCCCATGTGCTCGGCACGCGGTGTTGTGGTCACGTGGGCTGTTACGTCACGGGTCGTGCACTCCTTGACCGGGTCGCCCTCGCTGAGTGCACTCGTACCGGGAGCGAGGGGTGTTACACGCGCCACACTCACTCGCGGGGCGCGTCCCGGCCGTTTTTTGAAGCCGTTGGTTGTTGTTTCTGCACTCCTGGGACGGTCGCCGGCTGAGATGCCCTCGATGGAGATTTTGCCCGTTGAAGTCCTTTTATCGCCTCGAGTATCAAGGCGACATTCCCCTCCAGGGCCGTTATTCTCGACGTCTTGACCGTCGATCCATTTTCCGACACGGAGTCCACGTGTTCGTTCGACGCCTGTGTCGAACCTCTGACCGTGGCCTCGGAGCCTGCGGCCGCCTGCGGTTCCTGGGACGTGCTAGGCACGGGCGTATTCCTCGTGTTCGGCATGGTTCACTCTCCTCTATCGTTCTATCGCTTTTTATCGTAGTATGGTGTGCTGGCCTATACTCGTGGAGTATTGGGCTGCGAGCACGTGGCCAAGAAGACGAAAAAAGTGCTTGTAGTACGTGCGTACTGCAGAGCGGGTGGAGAAGAAGTGAGGCCGGGGTCTGGACCGGGCTGTACCACGTGACCTCGTGGTGTGGGTGAGTGCCGCGAGGGGGCAGGAGGGGCGCCCGTGAGGCGCGGTAGAGGGGGACACCGGGGAGGCAATGATTACCCCTGAGCCATGCCCATGGGTTTACCATTGTTACCGACCCACCCAACACCAAATTTGAAATATCTCTTATCATTTAAAAATATTTATATCCAATATGATTTGATATCCACCAACCAACCATCAATCTTTATCATCATCATATCACATGTTTTCATATTTCATATGTCAAATAGAATTTATGCACTATACTTAAAAAATTGTATTTACCCAACCAATGGGGTGCTCCAAAGTCATGACAATACGTGTTTACATAGAATGGTATACATTTTTTTACGAATATACCTAATTACCCTTCACCTTGTAACAATTTTAAGTTTTGATGAATGACTCGTATAACTGTTTATAAGACTATAATTAATTTGGCACATATTAAGTCGGGTGCCTTCAAATAGGAGAAAGATATTAATCTACTTATACTTACATTGGCGCATTTCCCGGGAGTGACAATCATCAACTCATTTTAACAATGCTGCTTGTTCCAAAGTCAACGGAGATTGTAAACTTTCAGTATAAATTGCCTTCGGAAATTCTGTCTGGTGTTGAGAAGTGGAACGTGAAATACCCCAGGAAGGCACAGATTAGATCATTCCTCTAGGCTGCATCTAACGACTGCTTTATTTAAATTGTGCTCTCGCCTATCTCTCTATGAAATCTGACTATAATGGAGACCTGCTAGGGAGTAATTGAACAGACAAAGGACATTGCCTGCGGAATATATAACGAACTTCTTTAAAGCCACAGACAAGCCTCATCATATTGTGAATGCCTTATAAGTTTTGTACTGACGTTGTATGACGTCACTAGAATCTACTCTGCAGCAGCACTCTTTGAGGTCGCCATTTTGAGACATTGAACTCAGAGATAGAACCGTATCTGTTTGTCTACACCATATTCACGTATTAAATCAAATCCTAAATCTAAATTTGGTGATTTCTATTCTAGTTTTTGTATCGTACTCTTTTTGTTCATCAACCTGTTTTGTACCCTGTCCTGTCAATCAACATGATATATAAGTGTGATTGTGATGTTTTTATCAAAACCAAAAATACAAAAATAGAGCAAGCCTATAAAATAAGAGCAAGGTTATTATGTAACCCATATTAAATACCAGTCAAAAGATTAATAACCACTACAAGGATAATATACAAGCTTAGGTTATTATCATTTCGAAAAGTCAGCTAAACTAAACTAAATACTAAGAAAATACTAAGAAATCTTAAATGGATAATCTAAAGTTTCAATTACGAGGAAAAGTCGTATGTAAAACCCATTCTGCGAAATAAAAAAAGAATAAGGAGAGCTAAGATCAAATCAAAGAAAAAGAATACCCCCACAGGGGCATGGGGCCTATTATGTAACATAACCGAGAATTAACAAACAAAAGAATAAGATTTTTAAACTATAAGAGGTCCATTCTATAAATACATGTTATATTGACGTTACTGGAACACCATCGAATTATCTAATGATGTCCCATCAACAAAACCTGTTAAGTTAAAAGGCAACATTCCATCCTTTCTGTTATTCATGTCAACCTTGCTCATTCATTACCATCTCATCATAGATTCCAGAGGACAATACTACATCTAATCTATGTTTCTTAATTAAGGTAGTTGCACTAATACTAAGGTTCTCTAAGTCTGATATAAATGGCTCTATCTGTACAACGTTCTTATGATCCACAAAAAAAATGTGATGAACATTTGAACAAATGATACTCTCAATGTCTGCAGACATCAAGTTATGTACTTTTTTAGTACTTCAAAGTCAATAAAGAAAATGAAGGTGGGGGAGAGGCGTAATCGTGATGCTGAAGCTGATGGCATTCCTGGAATTCCGAGGATATTTTAGATGCTCTTCCATTCACCGAAAACGACCGTTACTGGGAATCTCCTCCTGAGATACCTCGGAACAATTTCACATTTCAGTCTGGCAGATTTTGTTAGATACTTTCGTCAATAAATTATCAAATTTGTACACTTTGAACACGTACTGGGGTTGGTTTAATTCTCGAGAATTTTAAAGGCATATCCAACAACCTATAGTGACGCCATCTAGTGATTTTAAATAATGTTAATTATCAGTTTAAACTAGTTCAATCTTGTGATTCATTCAGATTATAAATGACTATATTTAACAATTTATCCAGTTTATCCAATCCTAATGGGTAGATTGGCCAATTTATATTTGCCTGATTTACATAGGAAATGCACCGAAAAAATGGTTTTCTTCAATTCTCTCAAAAACCAGGATGGTGACCTGTGAATTTTAAAACTTTAAACTGTAGTACTATACAGTATATTGAAAGTATGCGGAAAATGACATGGGTATTACTATGTGAAAAACAACGTTTTAGAATTTCTTTCATAGTATCATCATAATATTGATCTCTAAATCAAAAAATAGTACGGTGACCCCTGACTTTTAAGTTAGATATGTGCTGTACAACACTTTGAGCTCATATTCAATCCAAATTGTCCGATATGCCTTCATATTCAAGCCAGAACATTGAAACATCACAGTTAGTATTCTAATTCAAGGATGCTTTTCTACCTAATTCTCGATAATATGTTCCTATCTTTTTGCTTTCTGTGAACATCTAGTTTGGGTTTAGTTTGGGAGCCCGCTCTTGCGAGACGGCTACTCTGTCAATGTCTGCTATGCACTCATCTCTATCTGTAGGGTCAGCCGTAGGTGCGGCCGCGAGCATGGTCCGTATAGCCCGGACAGGGCAGGAGGACGGTTCGGGGGAGGCTCCTATCACCACTGTCTTTTCCTCCCCCGCTCTCTGCATGTTTTTCGCCGCTTTTACCCTGATCAATGCTTGACTGGGCGTGACGACCACGTCTCGGCGTGACAGGTGTCGCGCCGGGTCGTACTTTGCCGTGGATGGTGGAGCCACTTCGCTTTGCCGCAGCGCGGCAAAGTAGATGATTAGAACCGCGGCCCTCAGACCGATGTGCATCGGGGAGTCTGTGAGGGCCGTGAGGGCCGCCCTGAAGACGTCCATCGGGACCGGAGGCTTGATGTTGGGATGGTATTCCTTGTTTCGTCTCATCCAGTGCCCGCTTCACCCGGAAATCCTCGGTTGCCGCGACATCGCCGCCCGTCAGCCGGAGGTGCGACCGCACGTGGGACAGCTGGTTCGCGACCGTCGCGGGAGAGGGGGCGTGGCCCGCGACGTACTCTAGGTACGCCGTGGTTAAGGACACTGTGGGTTTCTGGGGGTCCGCCCCCATTCTCCGGCAAAAGGCTAGGTAGGTCGCGACGGCACTCCGCTGGTTCGCGACCGTTCCGGGGGCACGCGCCTCGCACTGCCGCGCAGATGCCCTCGTCTGGAGTGATCGTAGCGCCGGATCTGCAGGCGAGACGGAGAACGGGGTAGAAAGAGGTGTGTGTACATGGGATCACTTCAACGAGAGAATGATAATTTATATAATTAACGGCCGTGACAAAGTCCCTCGAGGTAAGGTGGGCTCGGCTGAGGGCGTCTGCCACGGTGTTAAGCACCCCCGGCACGTGTGTGTACACGAACTCCACCTGGAGTCTGGCTTGTACTGTCCATGCCTGGCGGGCACACTCGGCGAGGACCGGGTTCCTCGCACGCCCCGACCTGAGTGCCTGGACTGTACCCATGTTATTGCAATACACTTCCACACGAGTCCCTCGGTCGCGATCCGTGAGGAAGGTACACATTGCGTAGACCGTATTGAGGGCCTCCAGCTCGGCGATACAGTCCACGGGGTCCTCCACGGGGCAGACCCTACCGCAATAGTAGTATCTCCCATCCGTGCCCCCTACTCCACTGAGGCACGTGTCCACTATGATGCATTTGGTGGGAGGCCCTCCAGGTATCAGGGCATGGCCGTTCCATCCCTCGGCGAACCGCAGGAACCACTGGAGGTCCTGCCGCATCTCCGAGTTGACGTTGATGTAGTATCCGGCCATGCCTCGGAGGGCCTCGAGCAGTTTGCTGACTAACGGTCGGGCCGGGCGTATACACTTTGCCACGTGGAGGACCCGACCGAGGACCGACTGTAGTTGGCGTTTCGTCAGCGAGCGTTTGGTTGAGACGGCCCTCACGTGTTCTCGCACGTCGTGTAGTTTGTCCCGTGGGATACTGAGGGACATATCCACCGAGTTTATGACTATCCCTAGCCACGTTACAGCCCGGCTCGGGGGCTGCGCCTTTTCCCTGGCCTCGGGGAGGCCCAGCTCTCTGAAAAGCTCCCGCGCTGTCTCGAAGTCGGCGGCCGCCTTCTCGGCCGTCGGGGAGAGGATTATAAGGTCGTCCAGGTACATCGCGGCATCGACCCCCTTCCGGTCGAGGATCTTGACGATGGCATCTGCTACGCACTGCATGTGGTAGGAGGAGGCCCGGGCACCAAACGGCATGGCCGTATCACAGTAGTACCCCTCCCCCCACGCGAAGCAGAGCAGAGGCCAGTCGAGGGGGTCGCACCGGAAGTTCTTATACGCCCGTGCGATGTCGATGGTGGACATATAACTCCCCGGCCCCGAGGCCACCAGGCGGCCGACGAAACCATCCACGGTCGGGAGGCCGTGTTCTCTCTCTTCACCGTAGACAGAGTTTTTCACGATATAGCCGTTAACGCTGGATTCCTGGGGGTACGTCATATCCGTGATCATGCGCCTATCAGACGTACCCCTCATTAACGGCGACACGTGGCACCAAGGCTGAAAGGGCGGGTCCTCGAATGGGCCCATGAGGTTAGAATACCCCTTCTCCTTGTCAATGAACCTCGCTATCTGGTCCGGGTATCCCGAGGCACTGGGGTGGTTGGGCACTCCCCGCGTGTCGGTAACCGGTCCGGCGTACCCGAGGGGAAACCCGAATCTAATGAAATCAATGAGTTCCTCCTTCCCGGGGATACCCGCGAGGTATCGGGTCCAAGCTGGTATGTTGAGATCAGTGGGGATCTCGATGCGGGCCCCGAGGGCGTTGGGCATTCCCGTGCGCCGCACCCGATCGTAGATGTCGGCGTGCCCCAGCGGCCCGGGGGCGGAGAAGTGGGGCCAGTGGGCCCGCCTATGTCCGGCGAACGTGCCGGGGTCGGTCCGGACCCCGGGAGTGGGTATTCCGGTCTCGCAGAACTCCCTAACGGCAGCGAAGTCGATTCGTAGGTTATCGTTGCCGTCCTCCCGGGGCAATTGCCGAGCCAATTGCTCCACATCCCCGCCGTCGCCCCTATACACGGGAGTGTATTCCTGAAGGGGCGGGGTTGTTTGCTTGTGTGCGTCCCCCATGTGCTCGGCACGCGGTGTTGTGGTCACGTGGGCTGTTACGTCACGGGTCGTGCACTCCTTGACCGGGTCGCCCTCGCTGAGTGCACTCGTACCGGGAGCGAGGGGTGTTACACGCGCCACACTCACTCGCGGGGCGCGTCCCGGCCGTTTTTTGAAGCCGTTGGTTGTTGTTTCTGCACTCCTGGGACGGTCGCCGGCTGAGATGCCCTCGATGGAGATTTTGCCCGTTGAAGTCCTTTTATCGCCTCGAGTATCAAGGCGACATTCCCCTCCAGGGCCGTTATTCTCGACGTCTTGACCGTCGATCCATTTTCCGACACGGAGTCCACGTGTTCGTTCGACGCCTGTGTCGAACCTCTGACCGTGGCCTCGGAGCCTGCGGCCGCCTGCGGTTCCTGGGACGTGCTAGGCACGGGCGTATTCCTCGTGTTCGGCATGGTTCACTCTCCTCTATCGTTCTATCGCTTTTTATCGTAGTATGGTGTGCTGGCCTATACTCGTGGAGTATTGGGCTGCGAGCACGTGGCCAAGAAGACGAAAAAAGTGCTTGTAGTACGTGCGTACTGCAGAGCGGGTGGAGAAGAAGTGAGGCCGGGGTCTGGACCGGGCTGTACCACGTGACCTCGTGGTGTGGGTGAGTGCCGCGAGGGGGCAGGAGGGGCGCCCGTGAGGCGCGGTAGAGGGGGACACCGGGGAGGCAATGATTACCCCTGAGCCATGCCCATGGGTTTACCATTGTTACCGACCCACCCAACACCAAATTTGAAATATCTCTTATCATTTAAAAATATTTATATCCAATATGATTTGATATCCACCAACCAACCATCAATCTTTATCATCATCATATCACATGTTTTCATATTTCATATGTCAAATAGAATTTATGCACTATACTTAAAAAATTGTATTTACCCAACCAATGGGGTGCTCCAAAGTCATGACAATACGTGTTTACATAGAATGGTATACATTTTTTTACGAATATACCTAATTACCCTTCACCTTGTAACAATTTTAAGTTTTGATGAATGACTCGTATAACTGTTTATAAGACTATAATTAATTTGGCACATATTAAGTCGGGTGCCTTCAAATAGGAGAAAGATATTAATCTACTTATACTTACATTGGCGCATTTCCCGGGAGTGACAATCATCAACTCATTTTAACAATGCTGCTTGTTCCAAAGTCAACGGAGATTGTAAACTTTCAGTATAAATTGCCTTCGGAAATTCTGTCTGGTGTTGAGAAGTGGAACGTGAAATACCCCAGGAAGGCACAGATTAGATCATTCCTCTAGGCTGCATCTAACGACTGCTTTATTTAAATTGTGCTCTCGCCTATCTCTCTATGAAATCTGACTATAATGGAGACCTGCTAGGGAGTAATTGAACAGACAAAGGACATTGCCTGCGGAATATATAACGAACTTCTTTAAAGCCACAGACAAGCCTCATCATATTGTGAATGCCTTATAAGTTTTGTACTGACGTTGTATGACGTCACTAGAATCTACTCTGCAGCAGCACTCTTTGAGGTCGCCATTTTGAGACATTGAACTCAGAGATAGAACCGTATCTGTTTGTCTACACCATATTCACGTATTAAATCAAATCCTAAATCTAAATTTGGTGATTTCTATTCTAGTTTTTGTATCGTACTCTTTTTGTTCATCAACCTGTTTTGTACCCTGTCCTGTCAATCAACATGATATATAAGTGTGATTGTGATGTTTTTATCAAAACCAAAAATACAAAAATAGAGCAAGCCTATAAAATAAGAGCAAGGTTATTATGTAACCCATATTAAATACCAGTCAAAAGATTAATAACCACTACAAGGATAATATACAAGCTTAGGTTATTATCATTTCGAAAAGTCAGCTAAACTAAACTAAATACTAAGAAAATACTAAGAAATCTTAAATGGATAATCTAAAGTTTCAATTACGAGGAAAAGTCGTATGTAAAACCCATTCTGCGAAATAAAAAAAGAATAAGGAGAGCTAAGATCAAATCAAAGAAAAAGAATACCCCCACAGGGGCATGGGGCCTATTATGTAACATAACCGAGAATTAACAAACAAAAGAATAAGATTTTTAAACTATAAGAGGTCCATTCTATAAATACATGTTATATTGACGTTACTGGAACACCATCGAATTATCTAATGATGTCCCATCAACAAAACCTGTTAAGTTAAAAGGCAACATTCCATCCTTTCTGTTATTCATGTCAACCTTGCTCATTCATTACCATCTCATCATAGATTCCAGAGGACAATACTACATCTAATCTATGTTTCTTAATTAAGGTAGTTGCACTAATACTAAGGTTCTCTAAGTCTGATATAAATGGCTCTATCTGTACAACGTTCTTATGATCCACAAAAAAAATGTGATGAACATTTGAACAAATGATACTCTCAATGTCTGCAGACATCAAGTTATGTACTTTTTTAGTACTTCAAAGTCAATAAAGAAAATGAAGGTGGGGGAGAGGCGTAATCGTGATGCTGAAGCTGATGGCATTCCTGGAATTCCGAGGATATTTTAGATGCTCTTCCATTCACCGAAAACGACCGTTACTGGGAATCTCCTCCTGAGATACCTCGGAACAATTTCACATTTCAGTCTGGCAGATTTTGTTAGATACTTTCGTCAATAAATTATCAAATTTGTACACTTTGAACACGTACTGGGGTTGGTTTAATTCTCGAGAATTTTAAAGGCATATCCAACAACCTATAGTGACGCCATCTAGTGATTTTAAATAATGTTAATTATCAGTTTAAACTAGTTCAATCTTGTGATTCATTCAGATTATAAATGACTATATTTAACAATTTATCCAGTTTATCCAATCCTAATGGGTAGATTGGCCAATTTATATTTGCCTGATTTACATAGGAAATGCACCGAAAAAATGGTTTTCTTCAATTCTCTCAAAAACCAGGATGGTGACCTGTGAATTTTAAAACTTTAAACTGTAGTACTATACAGTATATTGAAAGTATGCGGAAAATGACATGGGTATTACTATGTGAAAAACAACGTTTTAGAATTTCTTTCATAGTATCATCATAATATTGATCTCTAAATCAAAAAATAGTACGGTGACCCCTGACTTTTAAGTTAGATATGTGCTGTACAACACTTTGAGCTCATATTCAATCCAAATTGTCCGATATGCCTTCATATTCAAGCCAGAACATTGAAACATCACAGTTAGTATTCTAATTCAAGGATGCTTTTCTACCTAATTCTCGATAATATGTTCCTATCTTTTTGCTTTCTGTGAACATCTAGTTTGGGTTTAGTTTGGGAGCCCGCTCTTGCGAGACGGCTACTCTGTCAATGTCTGCTATGCACTCATCTCTATCTTTTCCTTGGAAGTATTGCATCTCGTTAATTGTTCACATCGGCTAATTAAGTTTTGTGTGTCTGGTGGGAACATGGCGATGACCTCCGTTGCTGCAATAGCAACAGAAAGCATTGCCGTTCCTAGATGTGCGATCTTACTAATCTGATATTACGTGCAGGTCGACAAGCAAAGTCCCATGTGTAATCTTCCAATGGAATGCTATTCAAATATATATGGAATCATTCAATTATACTACAGACCGTTACCGATAGTTAACGTAAAAGGAGTAAAATCTTTAACTTATCAGTATTGATCACATTGCTGACATATCTAAAGCATACATACATTATTTAGCAAACATCTATATTCTATTGCTTTAACAAGATGGAGACATCCAAAACTCCAGGAGTGGCATGCGGTGGCCAAGATTAAAACGAATCAAGTTTTGATTTTATCCTAACCTGTCTCCTCGATTTTGGAATATTACATGATAACAATTCTGTATGCCACTAGTGGCACATAAATCTCTGTATGCCAGTCAGTGTGGCATACGGAAACTCAATATTAAGCCTATGGGATTTTATACTAGGAGTAGGATAAAAGAGATATTCCATTCGCTACCGTTCATCAAATTCTCATATTCTATTGCATCTCATGCAATAGTTATATGGTACCCTATTTAAAAGTTACAGCACTTGTCATAACTTCCTGAAATCTAGATTTAAAATGTAACGCCCATGGTATATCCTTCAAATTTCTGAAATTTGAATTGGCAATCATTCATTAATTTCGAACCCGTCGGTAGAAGAAGTCATGAGAACCAAAATATACTATTTTGTTTGTGAAATGTGAGCATTTTAGAATCAATCTTTGTTCGGAATACTTCCGAAGTGTTTCAGTCATGATTGAGTGGGTTAAGCGTCAGACCGCTGTAGTCTTAAACTGCACACCAAAAAATCATAAATTGTTTTCCTTCCGACGGGGTCTATGAAGCAGAAAATCTCCTGAGTTTCTGAAATAAAGGATAATAGACCCGCCCCTCACACAATAAGAGCAGGCCTGCGTGTAGCGCTTTCACTGTACCTGCCACACGCTACTGATATTCCTTGGCCACAAGCGTAGTATATGCAGCTCATAAGTCTATCTTATAAATTATCACCAAATCAAAATACTCTCTCCAGTGAAAATAGAGGTACGCGTAGTGATAATAAGGTAAAATTCAAAGAGTGCCGGTTCGAATCATAGGATACCAACAAAGTCCGTCATACAGAGGTACCCACATCTGAGACAAGCAAAACGAGGACACCCAAAAAGCCCCTACGAAGGAAGCATTCAAGAGCAAGATAAAGCATGAACCTCCTGATAATTAATCTACAATACGGTGACGACGTTACTCATAACCCTAAGCTACCTGTGCATGATCTTTTCCTTACACAGATGGACTGCCAAAGAAATCATCTCATACTCTCATTCTCATACCCTACTTACATCACTTTGAACTGTTTACTGTTTGCAACAGTCGTGCACTTATATTTCATGAAAGATCTGTTTTTAACAGAAAGAAATAGAAATCCTAACCGAAAGAAAAAAAAACGAACTAAAAATGGCGAACAAGGCCAGAAGCCAATTGCTGGTCGCTAACCTATACTAGTTATATCTAGTAGAGATCGTCTTTAAAGATACGGTGTATTCGATAATATATGGGTTTGCCTCCTCCGTCGGTCCGTCTTGCTGGATCTGTCTTTATCAGTTTATGACCTTCATCCATAGGTAACGCCATCCCCTCAGTCTTCTCCACCGTACCACAGAAGAGGCAAGACGCTCTGAGCTATGACGTCAAATACATGGCCCTCACCTGGCGGTCAGAGAGGAAAAACAGGGGGAACCGTCGGGCACCAGCGCGTGGATCAAGCCTCGTTCCCGCTCCTGAATTTCTCATCAGGGCGCGGCCATGAATTGCGGGGATTTCCACCGAGAGGCGGTTAGATGACTGAATATTGTATTCCGTGTCGCCGATGTTGCCCCCTGATGTCGACATTACATTATATGACTACAGCGGCTATAAAATGCCAATGTCCAAACTCTTATATAGACGTCCTAAAATAGGTATTTCCCGTTAGCATGGGCTAAATAATTCATACTAAAGGATCGGAAATGTAGGTCGTAAGAATGACGCTTTATCCTCTTATAGACGTCTTAAAATTGGTGTTTCCCGTTAGCAGAGACTAAATGATTGATATTGAAGGTACAGACTTCTGATATTATACGATCAACTGACGTGAGCAAGACAGGTGAATTACTACCCATGACGTGTTTGTGTGGGCGATAAAGGAGGGACCCGCCCCGTCAACGCATGCGTCTCTGTCAGGTCTATACCTATGTTTAATGCACCGCCTTCTTGGGGGTCATTCACCAACGAGTAGATCAGGAACAGCTCACGGCACAGCTGCTCCTCAGGCGTATACATGCGCACACCCGCCAATAAAAAGAAGCTAATATAGAACCAGGAAACAGGACACATTGGTCGCTGGGGACGTGTCGGAAATAGAGTTGCACGCATTTCTGCCTGAGCCTTTGCTGCATTGATAGAGTAATAAAGAGCGGGAGACAAGGCGAGGAGCTAAACTCGCAGATGTGGAGGAGTGTTGGGCCTGAAGCACGATAAGGAGTCGCTCGTGATCTGATTTAGAGAGAGCCTAAGGCGGGAACTGGGGCAGAGTGGAGGGCATGTCTGAATTAAGCTGCCTCATACCTATTCTCCATCACTGTGTATTGACATTATTTATACTTCTCATAGAGGCAGCAGCAAGAATAAGATTTGTGTACAGTATTTCTATAGTGTAACTGGGTAAGGAGGACCTAGATAGGCATGTATGTGTATTATCTTATCTTTTAATTACCATTTGCCATTATCCTATTCGGCATTATCAGCAGAGCAATCACGGATACTGTTAGCCCCTACACGGTGCATACAAGACAAGGATGTCTGGAAGAGGGCAGCCCAGCTGCACCCAAGCGTGTTTATAACTGTGTAAACTATGGCTAACAGTGTCCGTGATACCTATGCTCTTAATCCCTTTTTAGCAACACCGCTGACGGAAAATTCACATTATTTCAATCTGGCAAGTACAGTTCCCAAAAGGAGAAAGTGGGCCTCCCCTGCACCATCAATACACTACGACACTACGAGTTCTGATATGCTTCCGACACATAATCACGATTTCTGTCAGAAAGAACAGGTTTATCGTAGTAGTAGACCATGCGTTCTGACACGGTTCCGACAGAATAACCATGTCGTCGGCATTCCAACAAAATTGATCATAATTTACCCTTTCCTTGCAGCACCCAGTTCCCTACTCAACAATACACGGCATGCATTGCCTGCATAAACAACCCTGCTATGGCAGGCGCTATTCTTGGGAAATAGCAATGTCACATGATGTGTCATGTGATTTGAGTAATTTATCTTTGTAACTGATGATATTTTGTTATACCAAATCAAAGGTCACTATGGTGTTTATACTTTATCAAATTTCTTTTGATTCCAACAATCATATTTCTATTTATAAAATTTCGTATTTAAGTATCAATGATGCCTCTAAGATGCCTCGGAGGCACCCTGGAGGCCACAGCCAGGGGAATGCCTGGAGGCATCTTCCTGCCCTAGCCAGGGGAATGCTTGGAGGCATCATGCTGCAGTTAAAAGGTTCATTTATCGTAGGAACTAGACTGTGTCGGAGTGTGTCAGAAGCATTTTCTGCTAAGTGTAACCTATTCATCCCCCCAGCACACACCGGCACTAGGTCCTAGGTATCTTTTATAATATCACTATATTGCACTGGAGTATATGCACAAAACAGAATGTGGAAAACATTGAGCTGACGCAAGTGTCCTTAACACAGAACAGTGCACCAGCCCACTGAGCACCATGCTGCTGACTGTCCTTCACCTCATTAATGCATCCTAAATATCATCAATAGGGCATTGACACTCGGCAGTGGCTTTGACACAGTGACTGGGTGTTACCATCCAGACTCATCAGTAGGCATTGGCACCCAGCAGTGTGGGTGAGTGGTATTCGCCTATAGGACTGAAAACACATACACCACTGTGTGGGTGGGTAGTGCACACATTGACAGGACTTTAAATAGCCACCCACACATACACCAGTGTGTGGGTGTGTGGTAGTAACATCACAATATATACCAAATAAGCCACACACCTTCCAGAAACCTTATCCCCATTCAGCCCAATATAATGCACATGTATATATGTCGAACGAAGATCTGGGTATATACAGATGGTATCTTTATCTAAAGAAGTAACGATTTCTTAACACATATCTCTAATTGCTTCCCAGAGATATACGTTGGTACCCCTCTTATGTTGTGGCGTGTGTCAGAACCGTGGTCACCTTTTCATTTCTTCAAAACCCGTTCCGACACACTGCAACAGAGCCAAAGCCTACAGGACTACAATCTGAAAATCTATATCGTAGCCTCATCATAGCCATGTCAGAGTGTGTCGGAAGCGGTTGGAGCCTGGCTTAACAAATAACACACGGTAATAGGAAATTCAAGCCTTGCAGCCAAATTCTGCATACAATAAAATAAGTAAATCAGAGGCCTCTAAAGTCAATCAAGCAATTAGACTGGGGACGAGTTGAAACAGGTCAAGATAGGTCCTCGGATCTGCCATGAGGACATTTTGTAAAAACTGGATAATTTCAGAAAATACAGCTATGACGAATCATTCTCTTAAGGTTCTATGGTAGAATGACAGTAATCCTAATCGGGCTCTCACCTCACTTCACTGATTCTATGAGGGTATAATGCTGTGTATGATTGATAAATATCAGATATTGATACTTCACAATTTGTAAGCTTACATCTTATGAATTTAATGTCGACAGTCGAATAAGTTCACGTTACAACTGGATATGAGACAGTGAGGCAGACAATGACTATGAGGACATTCCCGATGTGTCCTGCCACTCATGATCTGTCCATCGCTTTAGTTGTAGTTTGGTTTAGATTGCATTCTGCCAAAGAACCTCAGCGGAACTGCTCTACCTAAATACTGAGCAATTTGAATTAGCCGATCATAGTTATAGACCCCTATGCCACTAATCTCCACTATATGTTAACTAAAGCTAAAAGTGTAGGAGTAGTGAAGCGCCCCATGAAACCGGTATCGAAATGATCAGTTTCTCATGAGTTATGCTGCCAACGTCTTTTACTAAGGCACAGTTCTCTGTCTATTCAATATTCTTCTTGAGATCACCAGCCGGTGAGAAAACATTGAATGAAAGGGGATAACAATATTACATATTGACAACAACTATAGCACTCTCCCTTTCTATTTTCCTGCAAATATACCAATACTCTTACTCAGTTATCGCAATAAAGGATTATACAATTATATAAGAACATTGCAGAAATAAGATTATCCTAAGCCTTCCCATTCTGTAGAGACTACGACTGGGGTCAATGAAGAATGCCTAAAAGTCCCGGGTGCATAATTCCTAGGAATCTTTCCGGACACCCTTGACAATAGATGACTACTTCAAGCGAATTGACCTTTTGCTGGTGACACCTTGCAATGTTCGAAGGCTCGCGGAGACAAATATCCAGGTAAGTGAATTCCGGTTCAGACCGGCAATAGTCCGCAGGCCTGATGGCCAAATATGGTCAGGCAGGTACATTGTTAATCGCAAATCTAAAAATGTATATGAACAGATTTCCTCCGGGAAAACTGGAACTGCAATTTATTGATTTTACCTAAATCGAAAATAGTGAATTGTAAGTCTGCCTTATATCTTGTAATGCAAAATTTAATTATAACACATTCAGTTAGTATAAAAATCATAATAAAGGTCTTAACCAATTCTATATGTAATAGTTGCTTATCTTTGAATTATCTTTGATTTCGACGAGGACCTCTAGATGAACGCCTCATGCGAATGTATTAATGACATTTCTAGAAATAAAAGTTGTTTGATATGAGAAGAAATAAACATATTTCGTGGATCGTCGACTACAGCTGTCCTTCCCCACGATACTCTGACTAATCAAACCTAAACCCTCCTAGGACCTCTCCTGGGGCCTTATACACTCCTTGCGTAGAAAATAAAACGGGCCCAAGATATTTAACGAACCCCAGTTCCCAAATTGAGCTAATTTCTGCACGAATTCCTGTTAACATAGTTGTATTGCGACGGACACATTCTATAGATCTAATTATATTAGGGTGGGGCAGCTTTCTATGCCCCACCCTGATATGATTCCATTGGATGTATGAAATGTGAACACCAATTAGAAGACATGTTTATACAACGTCTTTTATATACCTAGGTTCAGAAATACCTGATGAAGTGAGTGAGGTTAATTCTATGTCTTTCATTTATTGCTTAATAGCTCCAACATCCTGTTATTGTCACCCAGATAGGTATTTAACTAATTAGATAAAATCCTTCATTATCTTTTATCGTAATTGATATTTTAATACCCAATTACTGTGTATCGGATATTCGGTCACTATACTCACCGATGTGAACTTTAAAGACGATGGTCGTTCAGGAAGCGTTATCTTTTTTATCATAATGGAGGTCCTTGAACACAGATGAATTAATTAGAAAATATCGGACTACCCGTACACAATTCATGAGTCCTATGATAATAACCTGCAACTTCAATGTTGCATATTATGACTGTATGGTTGAACATCATGTCTTTGTATTTATCCTACCCGTAAGTAGACTCCCGTAATATAAAATCCCATAGACTTAACATTGAGTTTCCGTATGCCACGCTCACTGGCATACAGAGTTTTATATGCCACTAGTAGCATACAGAAGTGTTATCATATAATATTCCAAAATCGAGGAGACCGGGTAGGATAAAATAAAAACCTGATTCATTTTAATCTTGGCCACCGTATGCCACGACTGGAGTTTGGCATAGTGAAGTCCGGAGCCAAAACTTCAGGAGTTTTACGATAATATGAATCTATCTGTCAATAAACGTTTTTAAAGGGACAATCTAGAATTCGACGAAAGCATGATATCAAGAAGTTGGAATGACTACTCTTAAATGTACATTCAGTAGAACCCTCCGTTGTCAAAATGTCCCCTTACGCGGGGTGTTCAACTAAATGGGGTTGAAATAAACATCTAATATAGGGAACCGTTCCTACCAAAGGTGTCCGTAAACGCGGGGTGTCTGCTTACGCGGGGTGCCCGTAAGCGGGGGTTCTACTGTACATTGTTGAGATGACCACTACATTGATATTTGGTATGTGACTATAGAAGATTTACTTACCAGATTGTCAAGCATCTTCAGGGCTTCCTAATGCAACACCAGAAACCAGGCGAATTGTAATTGCAACGGAACGTAAGAATGATATTGACGTATTTGCTAACAAAACGTTTGCGTTTATGAAGTAACCTTTTTCTACATGACTGGCAAATATATTATAAACAAATCTTTTAACAATATACTAATGAATTATTCTCAACATTCAGGAACGCTATACTACAGCTCTAACGCTATATTACAGATCTAATACTGGTAACTTTACCCTATGAATCTTATATGCAACACTTTGCCAACAAGTGCTGTATCTATGTCAATAAATTATCAGTTTATATTATAATCTGGGCCTTTTACCATTTACAGGCGGCCACCTAAGGCTGGAGGCATGCTTACGGACGGGCGCTATAGTGTCCATTTATCGAACGCGCATGTTACTCATAATTTGATGCATCATCACCAGGGGGTCGTTGCTCCACGTTTTGCGGATCGCAGAACAGCGATCCGAGGTTGAAAGTGTTGATCTATATTTGTTTGCGTATCGCATCATAATTACTTAGACATCTATACCCAATAAAAAATCTAATGAACCTTTCACCTATGATATTGAAAATGCGGTGTTGTAAATCCCGGAGAAACAATCCTTTGAGGAAGCATTCGCCCTGTGTAGCTTGATGCAACGATAGAGCTAACAATATTCATATGTTTACAGAACCTTCTACATCACCCTTGGTATCATACAGTACGCTCCTCTCATCCGTCTGTGAAAATGAAACGATCTTTCCTCAATATTGTGATGTTTTTTATCATTCAACTCCTACACAGAGGCAAGAGTCAAATCACAGCGAGACACCGTATAGGTTTGCAGAAATAAACGCAGACGAGATTTGAAGCACAGATTTATCTATATTTTGTTGAACCACATTGCCATGGTTTTGCCATAGTGTGTATACGGCATATAAAAACGGATGATATCAAGAATAAATGCTTTCACCTCATCTGTCTCAATTATGACGGAAAAGGTACTCTCCGTATGTATTTGTAAATAATGGCAATCGAATTCAGACCATTCTGATGAGCACCATTTTCAGGATATTTGTAAATGCCAGATACTAAATGTAACCTATCAAAGTACCGATACTACGTAAATTGGTTGACATATAATTGCTTCATAGCGAACACATTAAAGGTCAAACCTTTGCCCGAAGGAATTTACAACATTTGAGATATAGATAATATCAATATCAAAAGCATGCGCCCCTGCTATTACCATGATTAAATCTAAATACATCTATATACACTGGAAATATTGCTGAAACCTGGTGTTAAAACCTTCGATGCTAGAGTAATTTCTCAGTTGCTTTTTCCTTAAGGATCCCAGTTAAAAGCGTTAGTCTCTCCCTTATTAGATAACGCTGCACCTTATTTTATATAGAATGAAAGAGGGTATCTTGATGACAGAATTGGTGAAAATGAAATGTTGACTAGGAATATAAGTTAGTAGCATCACAAAAGGTTATACATTTCAATAGATTCGTCACTACTAGAAGAGATGGATCTATGTGATCATTAAATGACTATTACTTTATTTACAAGCGGCACCTTTATAATTAATTCACGACTTTTACCAATGATCGGCACGGACCTAGGGAGAAAACCTCACATTCTCCTCTGATCTATCTAATTTGCTTCCAGATACTCCTGTGACATTCAGGATCAAGCATACACAAAAACACCAGTAAACATAACAGCTTGTCAAGGAGAGTTTAAAGTGTAGGCGATGAAGGTGAGGCAAAAGTCGAGAGGGCTCGTTACCCGTAGGCCCCCTTATAATTGCCCTGATTAGCTCTCGTCAGCAGGAGCCTATTCCCCCACTATTTTTCTTTTTTATGAAAAAAAAATCCTAATTGCTCATTAAAACGCCCATCCAGGCAGCGGGACAACGAAGATTTTCGCTTATTCAGAAGAAAGCGGGAAGGCTTGGAAAAGGAACCTGACACGCTTGCTAAGAAATATGTGGAATGCCCTGGCCATGGTAATTTCAAACTCGTGCGACAGTGAAAACAAGGACAGGATGAATGTACTAATCTTTATCTCATCTTCTGTATTTTTTCACTTATGGAAGAAAAGATCAATCCCCTTTTGAAACGTACTGAAGAGGGCATTGGGTATTTTCCTTCATGAAATCACAAAATCAGCACTCAGTACTGGCGTGAGGCTCATATAACGGAAACGTGATAACACTCTGGTGCCTAAACATTGACCCCTCTAGTTATCTAAAAATAATAAGGAGGAATGCTGGAAATCCATAAAATATGTTCTGATTGAAACAATAAAAATCAAACTTGATCTTATATCCCTTCAAGGCAACGCTGCCTAAGTAGTCCAGTGAAATTGTGCGACATGACTTCATTTTGGTATACAAGCCTTTAAACGTGCACAATGGAATAACAAAATGTACCAATTAGTAGGGGCCTAAATGATATTTACTTTTTTTCAATAAGGCCGTCAAATTCAATATTGCTGCCAAAGTGAATAGCAACTGCACATTTCCTTAAGTGGACATGTGAATGTTCATCAAGTATGCCATTAATTTTATGTCTAGAAAGCAGCCTATTTTATGTACCATTCTGCTGGACTAAAAGTAGGTCGCTGCAGTGATCCCAGCAGATTGTTTGTTTTTCATGAACTAAATACGTAGGAAAGGATGGAAATAGAAATGTGCTTGGAAGGCGATACTGATTTCCCATTTAAGGATATGCAGTCGGCTGTATCGACATTGTAAGTCTTAACTCTTTCCCTGCAGCACCCAGTTCCCCTGCGCAGCATTACACGGCAAGCATTGCCGGCCCAAATGACCCTGCTACGGCAGTCACCTTTTTGGGGAAATAGCAATGTCATGTGATATGTCATGTGACTTAAGTAATTTACTTTGGTGACTGATCATATTTTATTATACCAAATCAAAGGTCAATATGGCTCTTATATTTTGTCAAAATTTCATTTAAATCAAACAAATATCTTTTTATCTATTGAATTTTGTATATAAGTATCAATGATGCCTCAAAGATGCCTGGAGGCATCTTCCTGCCGTAGCCAGGGGAATGCCTGGAGGCATTTTCCTGCTGTAGCCAGCGGAATATCTGGAGGCATCTTCCTGCCGTAGCCAGGGGAATGCCTGGAGGCATCTTCCTGCTGTTATAGGTTAATCTGTGCTGTGATATACGGGCATAGCAACATATTTACAATTGCTGACAAGAATATGTACGTTGAACATTTGTGCTGTAAACAGGGAATTGGTTTTGTGGTGACTTCTTTCTTTTAGTATTTCATATAGGACATAGTGGTAGAGGCTAAATTTCTTTTGGTTTTTATTCAAGTAAATTTCACGACTTTTCACGTTCATTGGTTTCCCAACGATCTTCCACGCGGCAGTCACATACAGCTCAACAACACACTTAACAAAAAAACAAATATACAGGACATCACAGGGCAATTAACATATTTGTCTAAATTAACACAATAACATACATCAATTATCCATTTTGCACCTAGGCTAAATGTTTTGGTAGCTAACCCAGTGTTTTGTACTACACGAATATTGGCCACGATTTTAGAATTTTGCACTACTTCACAATTATTTAACGTTCTCTATCATAAATAATAAAGTAAAACTCCAACGGAAATAAATATATAATGAAAGTTATTTTCACCTGTATGTCCGGCGGGTGGAAACATTGAAGTCCGAGGTCGCAGGTTGAAGTGAGGTGCCCGGAGGTGATCGACCACTTGACGTTTGCCATCTGGTTGAAGACCTATGTTCCCGACACACAGTAAACTAAGAAATTAGTCCTATTGTCAACTTTCCACAATATATCAGATGTCCCTTTGAAATCATTCATTAACCCTTTAAGGACGGGTGTCTGTGGCCAAGCTACCGCCTGGAGGACGGGTGCTGGTGGCACTTCATACTGCTAGGGGACGGGCACACAGTCGTTAAACCCAGAAATGATGCCTCAAAGCATCATTCGCCCTGGGCTGGATGATTCCTCAAGGCATCATTCGCCCTGGCCTGGAAGATGCCTAAAGGCCTTAACGGGTTAAACACTGATAGAGACTTATTTGCAATAGGCAGATGGTTGTATTTGCCTCTACATAGTAGAGATCTAAGAATAGCGCCTGGAACAAATACCAGACTGCAGACTGCCACAGAGGTGCATACAAAGTGTCCTAGTCTCCCTATTATAGCGACAGACCAAGCAAGTGCTTATAATGATATTCAAGCAAGGCATAACGATACATGGGCTGAAATTGTGCGTAAAGCGACAAGACTGAATCCAAATAATCCTTTTCAAGGTAAGGATAAAGAAAGATATGTGTCCCAGGTATTACACACTTGTACCCAGTCAACTTGCCACTTCGACAACTGCCTGTCTAGGATCCAAATATATCAAGCACCAGTGGGTCCATGAGGTATTCCAGTCTTGAGAGGTTAATTACGGTCAGTTTAAACTGGTCCCCTGTCCCAATAAAGTATGGGACAGGTAACGCTCAGCTATAAGCGACATTGAACTTCCGCTGGTTCCCCGCTTATATGCAGTAACAAGGATTACCAGCAGAACCTCTCCCACACTCTCCCAGGAGGATCTCAGCTAGCAGAATGCCTCTTTTCCTCGCGAGGCTCCCGAAATACCGTATTTCTATTTGTTGTTAACACTTTCAGTCCGAACCCCTTGCAGAAGGCCTACATGCCAAGTCCAACAGACATGAAGCAATATACCCCCAGGGGACGATGTCCTTATGACAATGGTACCGGAAATTATTCGACAGGTGCATTTGATACGCCTTGTCTTAGTTCCATATAAAACACTCATACTGAATAATGATGCCTATAGTGTTTTTCAATTATTTTGAAAAAATTTAGAAAGTCTATGAATTTTGTCACATAGAATACCGTTTTCAGTAATGGCCCCAAAAAGATGCCTGGAGGCATTATTCGTCCCCTGCATGGGAATGCCTCAAGGCATTCATCGTCCCCTGCCTGGGAGTGCCTCAAGGCATTACTCGGACTGATAGGGTTAATAAAGTATAATAAAAACTGAAGTAATAGCAACCTTTCAAAATAAAAGGTAGTTTGTTAGAATGTTTCTCTAAAAGCCAGCGTAGTACTAGCTGAACACTGTTACCCAACACCGTGCACCAAATGGAGGTGTTACCCATAATGCACCAAAAGATGGAGGCGTTAGCTGGCCTATAATGTGAGTGAGCACATAGGCTAGGCTTCCAGGCTATAGTCAGTTGGGCATGCCTCTAAGACACTGTGACACTGGCGCTCTGCTCCTTTTTCAACCGTTATGCCAGGGACACACCAAGCGAGTAACAGCAGCAATCTCCAGAATCGCCAACAGGAATTGGCGTGTATGTGGTTATTATTTCATAGTCATATCCACCGGTAATTTAGCGTCTAAGACGCAATAATCAGGTAAAAGACGAAATAATAGCTGACATACATGCCATTTTGTGTTGGCGACTCTGAAAATCACCACCTTTCTCGCTTGCTGTGTCTCCGGCTATATGCCATTCTATGTTTTCGATTCCAGAAATCGCTGCGTTTCTCGCTTTCTTATCCTTTAGGCCGAGTATTTATGAGCGTCTGGGCCACGCTAAAATAAGACCGATAACAGCGTGTGAGCTGCGCAGCCCGCGCTCTGTGGAATGCAGACTCAAGTGGTGAGGATGTGGCAGTTGCCTTTGGACGCTCGCTTAGCTTTGTGTCACATAGGCCGCCCCTGGAAGGGTGCAGAGGTGCCAGCAGGGTCTCGGCAACCACCGTTAATGTCGACTCTGCTGATGTTGTGATGTTTGTGATGCCTCAAATGTCCGGATCCTTATGAATTCATTCAGGCTGGCGTTGAGAGTTCTGGATGCCCGCCTCCCATTGCTGAGGCTGTCTTGAAAGCGCATACTTAGTTGCTACGTTTTTTTAGATTGCTGGTTAGCACAATGCGATGCAATCAGCGATATCAACAAGTACACGTTCTATATCCATGACTTTCAGCTCCATTCCCTTGAACATTCTCTCAATTCTGTTCTGTTTTCCTTGCCATTGAGAATCACTTTAGGCAATCTCATTTGTTTGTAACTTTATGCAAACTTCCAAATGTTCAACACACACTTCTGTTGTCTCGAGCAGTCCCTCATTCAATCAATGAAGGTTAAAACCATTCCTAGGTCACTCAGCAGTCACCCATCATAAACATTCCGCTTATGACGAGGGCTTGTATTTGATCCATATTTGAAGTATAGCATATTTATAGTAAATTTATACCTATAGAGGAGCTCACATTTGTATATATACTACTAGCATGTTGATAGAGTTCTGTAGTTACACACTTTTATGCACTACTGTCTAACAATTTTCATGTATAAATTCCTCGATTCTCACTTTCTGTCTATTTCCCTGATTGAACTTGGAATGAAAAGGTAAGGCCGGGAACCTCACTAAGCTCCCGACACACTATAAAAATGGATCTGACGCACTACGATGCAGAATTATTCAACCTCCCGACACAGTGATGATGCAGTAATCTTGTAATTCTTTAAAACCCAATTTTTCAACATTCTGAATGCGGAAATTTTGGTATATACCCATGACATGCCATGTCGGAGCCATATTGCAATCAGCGGGTGCCGGCATAAATGTGCATATGATTGAAAATTGAGCAATTCATAGTTTACTCTAAACATACATTACATTATTTCACTCATATTCTCATTTTCTTCAGATCACTTTGGTCTTAGATATGACGAAAGATATATATATATATATTTATCGAAGAAAGTGATGCCAGATTTGAATTCAGATCCATTATGAAAATGATAGATAGAACTATGGATGATTTAAAACCTGAGGGAATACTATTCTTATGTGTTGAACTTGACATACGTCTCTATTCTCCTGGTGTTTTAGGATTGAATCCTTGCTCTATTCAGTTCATATTTCTATTGTCATAGTTCACCATTTTCTATGAGTAGCAATATATGTAATGTAATTGCGTTCATCAAAAGGGATACCTGATTTAGAATAAGCGACTCTAAAGCAAATATGGAGTTACGATAAAGCAATAGTGAACGCCTCGTCCATTAGATAGATATGAAAAAGAGATACGCACATGTAGATTCTGATACGGGTGAATGTAATTCAGTCAAGTCTATTACAGCGACTTGGCTGTGCACAACAGTAGGTTTTCGAAAGATACAATTAATCTTCCTGATACCTATCTGCTGGGTAATGAAAAGAAGACTACGAAGAGTAATCATGTCTTAATGTCAGAATGGTTTAGTATTCTGCAACCTTTATAGTCTTACCTGGAAAAATGAAAATCCCCTCAATTTAAATTACTTTCCGTAACCGGATTCGATTCCTTCTATATTAGAATTTCTGTGCAATCATAGTGAAACCTCGCTGGGAAAGGGGAAGTTTCCATGTGTGGTTATACACGCTCGCCATCAGAAACAAGGTTTCAAAACATGGTTCCCAACAAGTGAACAATGGGGAAGAAAATTACAATTGGTTTAGTGAATCATTAGAAGGTCGTTAAGTGTGTGGCAACCAACAGATGGTGACAGTGGTGCCCTTTTGGCAAGGAGCGTCTGTACTTGTTGCTGGCATCCAGTTTGCAGGTCAACATCCAGGGCTGGCCTCTCTCACTCAGTCACAGCAGCCGTTTTCAGGTCCATAATAAAACTTCCTCTGAAAATAAAAATCTGACGTCTACATGTTATGATTTTGTCTTGTTGAATGATTATGATAAGAGTGATGCTGATGTAACTGGATAACAGCAACATCTATTCTGAAAAAAGAGGCCTGTAAATTCAGGTTAGCTTTGATTTAAATGATGAGACTGGAATTTGGGAACAATAAAGATTTATTGCTAGTAAGGCGTGCGCAGCGCAGTATGAGAACACATATGAAATAAACATATGATTACATAAAAGCTGCAAGTTTAGCGGGGTATCAGAACATACCTATATGATTAACATATGATTACATAATCTTAAGCTGCAATTAAGCTTGTGATAAACATGTCAGTCAGGTAAAGGTAATTAGACGATGGATATACTATAGAAAGTTCAGTTCACACGTATATAAATCCTTTATCAGCCCTGTCGGCACCAGTATGGTGTACTCCCAACACCCATGGTATGAGGTAGTGGTAGTTTTAAGGAGATACGCGAGACTTTGGAGGAGGGAGAGGGCCATTTTTGATGTTAGTTCAGATAGGGCCAACTCCGGGCTGATGGTGTATAGGGCCGAGGCATTAGAGGCCCAGTCCCCTAATCCTCGCTTCCAAGACACCTGTTTGCCATAAATAGCTGGCACCTCCTCTCCTCTCCAAATTCTGTATAAAACCCCCATTGGTTATCGTATGATTAATTTTACATGATATAAACATTAATTCTCTTTATTTCAGAATGCTTTTTCTAATAACCTTTACTTTCAAAACACCATTGTTCTGTCTGCATCAGCCAAACTTATTTACATAGCTCAAACTGTCATTGTATAAGGAGACTGGTAATCGATGAAAGATGGCAGGGAGTGTGTGTAAACCTTTTTCTATTTTCCATCTCTTTTATTGATGCTATTTATATGCCGAAGTATCTAATATATTGATAACAGTTCCTTTATTGCATTTCCTTCAAGTTACATATTTCATACTGTGGCTTAGATATACAGTTCGGTCTTATGTGACACAAGTACTTAAAGGGGCAGACGCCTCAATTAGTTACAAATTGATTTTCCTGGCGTTGCCTTACATAGCTCAAATCCAATCTTAGAGAAAAAGTATAATCTCTTATGGCAGCTTCGCATCCAACCATAACTATACAATATATAACACAGCCTATAGTAAATAAGATAACGTCAACTTCATTTATAGAGAAAACAATATATACCTGATACATAAGCAGGGAGTCAAAGGCAAAAGAAAATACATTTGACGTTTTACACCTCCTTGTATGGTGTTTCCTGTAAATCTTTGATTATTTTTCCCTTCGTAAGTGATTTGAACATAGTATATGCTTCGGTGTTTCTTATCAGCACTGTTTGGTTATTCCAAGCATTGCTACTATAATACTGCAGCGACCTCATGTAACTAGAACAGTTTGGCCTAGATTTGAAAAGTACTGGTGCATCAAACCTTCTTGTAACATTAACTCTGTCGTCAAGAAAATAATGATTTCTACTCCTTTTATACATGCAATTGAGTATATGCGACATTCTTCTCTCCTCTAGCATTGCTACATTTGCATCTTTATGCATATATTTATAGTCAGTTTTAACAGTGGTTGTCTAAAACAAATTCGCAAAGACCTGTTCTGTAGTCTTTTGAGTCTTTCTCCAGTCTTATATGCCTGGCATGAAATACAAATATTACGTATATGAATACATCACAGAAACATGCTTGATATGTCGTATAAACTAAATCTAGATGATATGTTGATTTCATATCATTTCGAAAAATTATTCACCTCACTGGTGTGCAGTTCTAAAAAAATGTATCAACACATACCAAAATTTTGAAAGGGTAATTTTTAAAAGTCTGAATACACAATCCCCAATCCAGACCTTGAGCCTTGACCAGGTAGCCCCAAACCCACATACTGCCTAGAACAGGGCAGACCTGACATCCATACAGTGAAATCAGAAACTCATTTTACATATGATTATCTGACATATCAAAAAGATCATCAGAACAACAGAAAAATCGGACACCGTCCCCAGTGACCCACAGGAAGTCTCCACAGTACCTAAAGAGCAAGAAGATAGCGAAATCGCAAACTTGTAGATAAAAGTTTAGTCCAAAATCAATGTTTCCAGTCCCCAAAGGCAAAGTCCAGGGGTCAAGGCAGGACAGGAAGAGTCATTTCCTCCATCCCCACCAATCAGGAGGCCTAAACAACACGGCGTGCATGTAACCACAGACAACCACGCTTCCAACCAATGCAAAACCAGTGGGAGACCGGAAATGCGCCTAGAGCACAACATATGTGTGGTTAGAATCACTTACCAGGTCACTTGTGCAGTCGTTCACGGACACCTAGTCTCATGCCTATTAGAAAATACCATAAACGCTGACTTGGATAGTTTTTACAGCATGGTGTAATTATGACTAACTCAAAGGTTCGTTCTGTGACATCAACGAGTTTGAGTACCCATTCAGTATATTATCTTCAAATAACATGTTTTCATCCCGTTTTTGATCATTTTTACTAATTACTTTGAAATCATCCTCATAAAGCAGGTGAACTGTGTAAAATGATAGGGCACAGCTTTGACCTCTTGTAGTTAAAAAAGTCAAAGAAGCTTTGTTATTCTATTCCACGAATTCCCCAACTCTCACCTTCTCTGTAGGAATAATGCAGTAGTATTCGAGAAATATATGTTCCATTGTTATTCAAATGCTCTTAGTATTATCGCACGCCATCTATAACGGTATTTTCGATTAAAAAATGTCCTACCTGCAATGATAAGAATTCCTTACTAACGAGTTATCACCAAGCCCATAAGAGTTTAAATACCGATAATTCTATCATCATATCAAAATTTTAGAGAGTGTCACATAAACTACCCGTGTGGTAGCGCAAGGTGTATAATAGACCAGCTATTGTAGCGGCTCGTGATCTATAATTTACTGGTCATATTCAGAGCGCACGATCTATAACTGACTGGACACATGTGCCCAAGCAGAATCATCAGCACGTCAACCACATACAGCAGTGTAGACTCTGTTCATTAGATCCCTAACACCGGAGACACTACCTCTAAGTCGTAATCTGTACAAGGTTCTCACTGCGCTCTATGGGAGAAGAATTCTTAACGAACTAGGCTCAGAGCCTTGAGAATCCACTGGCACACAGTAGTCCCGCTAGGTGGCATCATTGAGATAATAGGAATCTTTGGTTGCATTGATGTACGTCTTTAGCACGGTAGGCAGGTCAGTGGATTCTCAAGGCTCTAAGGTCCGTTAAGAATTCTTCACCCACACCAAGCGAGTCAAGGCAGCGATCTCTATGATCGCCAACAGAAAATAGCATGTACATGTTAAAAAGTATTTTACAGTAATATCACCCGCCCATAAGTTAGTGTCTCGGAAACAAAAATCATGTGAAAAATAGAATAATAGCGCACATGTATACTCGCCATTTTGTATTGGCGATTCCGGAAATCGCTGCGTTTCTCGCTTGGTGTGTTCCCGGCACAACCTAGCCTTGTGAATTCCCATAAGCAGCAATCAATGTGTAATTGTAGCCTAACTGAGGGAAACCCAAGGCAGGCTGGGACCCATCTCAAGTATTGACTTACAGTTGTTTTTTTGTGTGCTAAATATTGAGAGTGAAACAGTATGAATAAACTATTTGATGTGTGAACTGTAAAGAGCAAGGACTCAGTCCAAAAAACAATTGAGAATAGAATCGTATGGAAAACAATTCTGGCTATATATGAGTGGAAATTTTATCATATATCATAAATATGTCATATATGCCAGCATATGATCTATGGCTCCATTGCCAAGTGCATAGTTTACCACATGATGAATATAGGTTGTAGTAGACATGTGGTTCTTCCTTACACCGCCAATGAGAAGTCGTGCTTTACATGCCCTGCAAACAAACACGGGCACACTCTCCCATATCCCCTTCCCAACGAGCAACTCGTGGTCAACTCATTAGCGACACGAACGATGCAGCCGCAGGTGGCAACAAGAGGACCGCTTCCTGCCTGTTAATCAAGGACGTGCGTTCTTTTGACGAGCGTCACACTCTCCTATCAATCCAGGACCACCCGTCCAGCCTCCTTCCTCACTGCCTGCCGGACCCCTTATTGCCCACCACCATGGGGGACGAGTCGCTTTTTGCAGGGTTTCTGTTACCTGCGAGGAACATCTTTTAGCGGGTATCTCAGCTCAGAACAGCTTATATATATATTTTTTTTTAAGGTTGGTTAGTGTCATTCCGAGGTATAGTGAACAGTTACATTTTTTATATATTTTGTGCTAAGCTCTCTTTATTTTCCGTATTTTTTTCGAAGATTGTGTTATACATGGGACTATCCCTAGCAGTTTACATGTGACTATCCCTCATAGTTTACATGTGTCAATCCCACATAGTTGATATATGATCTCGAACATCCAATAGAGATCTTTATATCGTTTGATATTATAGGTAAAATAGAATATCTAGTTGAGTTTGCAATAATATCAACTATAGATTCACGGAGAGCTCCAGGCACCATTCTCATATGGCATAGGTATGGAAAGCCTACATGTTAGATTAACGTGCTATGGTTTAAGTTTAACATAGATAATAGTCCTGAGATCAAAGTATGGGTCTTCTTTTTTTTCTTCTTTTTTTTTCTTCAAGAAACCAATTTAACGACATACGTTATTTGCCCACATGATTGGCGATCTTCCATAACGAAGTCACGATGAAACAAATAATTGGACTCATACAGGACAAAGACAAAAACAGGACAATCATTCATCATACATTACTAGTTCATTCCCGATCTTTTGATCGGTTTCATCGGATCTTTTGATCTTTAGTTATAGTAAATCGTCCTCATTTAGTATCTGTGGCAGTACTTCTTTAATCTTCATTTTAAAGGTGTCACAACTGGGTAATTTCTGTACCGTAGGCGTTAGTCTATCCCAGTAGAGTTTTCCTATATTTAAAGGCGAAGTCCTATACTTCTCTGTTCTTATTCTATCAACTTTCATTTTTATTCTATTACTCGATCTTGTTCTTTTTTCGGACTCTTCATAGATGTTATATGGGTGGTCAGTCCAGTTTTTAATCATTATTACTAGGTGCAGGACTCTTCTCATATTTAACGGTCTAATCCTACAGAGTTCATATAATTTTTCCTTACTCATATCGGTCACCCTTTTTATACCCATTGCTAGTCTCAGAGCTTTGTTTACTAATACTTGCATCTTCGTCCTCTGTACTTTAGTCATACAGTATTGCATCACATCAGCATATTCTACAATAGGCAATGTTCAGCATATGCTTAACAATTTTAAGTGATGTGTCTGTATTCATTAAGTATCTGATTTTTCTAAATTTAAAAAGTTTCATGTTAAATTCTCTGGTTATTTTTTCAAATTGGTCATTGAAATTCAAGTTATTATCTATTATAATGCCCAGATATCTATATGATTTAACAACATGCAACTCTGTATCTGCAAACTTCAACGTTTGAGTTTTTACGATATTCTTATGATTTCCTAGCCACATCACTTTTGTTTTCTTACAATTTATAAAAAGATTGTTCATTTCACACCATTCACTTATTATTTTTAGATCGTTCTCCATACGAAATTGGGCCTCAAATTGGGTATTACCCTCTGCTATCAGCACTATATCATCCGCATATAGAATCGGCTTAACATTCTACTATATCGTCTTTCACCCGCTCCACTTCCCATTCAGAGAGATTTGATAAAATTAAGTCTTGCTTTCAAGGCATTTAGTTTCAGAGAGTGTTCTGCCTACCATATCGTATTCTTAACGGATCTTGGAACATCCTGCGGCTTCTGATAAGTTTTGGTCGGCTTTGCGATGTTCTATCAGGACTTCTCAGCAAATACATCCTCTTCCACTTCTGCACTACTGGCCAAGGTATCCTAGAGCAATCGAATTAATTTGCATATCGACTGTAGTAGCAGTCCTATAGTATACTCACCAGACGTTGAGCGTAGAGCCCCCTTGTGAGTTTTGCTCCTTGTTGACTGTGTCACCTAACGCTGCCATACTATAGAGGGTGATGTTTTCCCTAGTTAATATACATGCCTATGATGAATTATTCTGAAACACAGTTACTGCATTTATCTGGAAAGGGTCACCAAAATATGACACACATAACTCTTAGACTAGAATCTGCAAGTAAATAAGAACTGGAACCTTTTAGGCAGGAAAACACTGGGCCTCTCGAGAAGTTTTTAAAATTATTTCTGGCCCATAAGAAAGCGCTACTAGTATTACACATAAAAGAATCTTTGTATTTACTTCCACCCAGGGGAGATATGATACAGAATTGTATCTGGAGCAACACATTTATAAAAATCAATCTCTCAAGCTGATTATTCAGCCATATAAACAAGCAGCACGTTAACATTTGTCGTAGACGGAACAGCGCCGTTGCAAGAAAAAGCATTATCATTTTAAAAATCTTAAGTTGCATAGTGTTGAGGTTTGACAAGTGTTTATATTCATAGGTTTTAGTATTTTGAGGTGTTTAGATATATATAAACTGGTTAACCCAAGGAGGTTTTTTAGAAGATTTTAATCTAGCTGTCCTATAGATATTTGTTACAGCTATTATTCTACATAGAAAACCATGACAAGGATTGTTTGTTTATGCATGATTTTACTACCATGTACCAAAGTCACAAGCACCAAATACCAACAAGACAATGACACTTATGGGTTGGTGGTACTTTAATATCGATGGGAGGGCATGTTAGCTAGTGGGCATATTAGTGGGTAGGCAGGAGGTCGGGAGGTCAGGACGTCAGGAGATCGAGATGTAGGCAGATCGGGAGGTAAGGAGGTAGGGAGGTCACCAGGTAGGGAGGTGGGGAGGTTGGGATATTGGGAGGTCAGAAGGTAGGGAGGTTGGAAGTTAGGGAGGTAATAAGGTAGGGAGGAAGGAAATCAGCAAGTAGGAATATTGGGAGGTTTAGAGGTCTAGACACCCTTTAGAATAAACCTACGATTATCCAACTCCTCCAGAGCCTCTTTTCTTCCTTTTAAATGATGCATATTCCGTTCTCTTCCACCATGACCAGCCATTTTGTTAAAAAACAACACTAAATACAATTAAAATCACAATTTATTATACTGTATTTAAAAAAAGCTAAATGTAAGACAGCCCTGTAGGTGTCCTTGGCGTAGGGGTATTTTAGACAATTTAGGACAATTTGGAGGACAAAGGAGAGTTGTACGATGCATTTATACAACAACATTCCATAGGCTGCATGAGATCATATCCTTGAACTCTCCTACCTCTAAGACCAAATGGCTTATACAACGACATTGACTCTAGGACGCTCAGAGGACAATTTCTATGGTTTATCCTGGATTATTAAACGGCCCACAGGCCCCGGGGAATGCTGTTGTGTTGTGGGTGCTAAGGCCCATCCTGTCAGACCTAGGTGAAGTCCAAACAGTGTTGGGAAGCTGTGTTTAAACATAGCTTCTGGTTTGCGGGTGAGACCCCGGAAGGCATTCCGGACCAAACTGCAATGGTACTTGGGTTCTTCAGCTATACCCAACAACCGATCATAATAATAATAATGACAATGACTTAGACAACGCGGGAGTGGCTGAAAAATGTGTGAGAAATTTATTTAGTCATTCTGGAGATGGTGAACTACTGTAAACAGTTGTGAACAGTAGGTGAGATAAAATACACGCCGCCCGGGAATTTATTTATATTGTTGTTGTTATTTTTGTAGGGTGGGTGGGAGGTAAAATTGTAGAGTCATGTCGGCGCGGAGGACGTAGTGACGTCATGAAGCTCTCCTGAGCCGTCAGATGGGGCGAGAGTTGATAGAAAGAGCCACCAGGTGGAGACTCAGTAGTCTCCTCCCGCGTATCTGCCATTACCACTCACACGTTCGTCACAATGATATCATTCGCCATTAGTCCTCTAGACAGAAAAACGAAAATGGCTGAAAAATAAAAGAAATAATCTCATTTATGAAACGGTATTCTTTGTATTGGTCGCAGGATTCGCTCGGTTTCTCAAGAGAGAAGCAAAAGACAGACTTGATGCCCTCAATGAAATGTTTGCAAGTTTTCATAAGGAAGATCTTAAATGATTAGGATTTCAAAAGTATCTTTAGGCACTGATATGTAAGCCGATAGTTTAAATAACAACTAGACATCTGACATCGAGAGAATCGGTAATCAGCAAATCAGTTTATAATACTTGTTGATATTAATTTTATTTTCTGTGCATGGATAAAACACATGTACCTGAAGTAAAATCATTTCTGTTCAGCTTGGGGTTATCACCTGTAGCTAATGGATATACGATTGTTCAGCGATGGAATATGCACTGGTTATCTTCAGTTATTGGTCGGAAAATGAAAAAAAGGAGAATCACATATAACTGGATCTAAAATTCGATAAAAAAGAAAGAGCATAGCTGATTCAATGGTCTGTATGTATTACATATGGAGGTGAACGAGGCGTTGCTTATAGATTCCTATCACCCACCGTGATGCGACCACGAATAGAGAGAAACGTGAAGGAGGCCTCAGAAGTTACCGCATCCTTATCTACATACCCCAGTTAGTGAATCTGATTGGTTGACAAGTCACAATCAAATGCGTGTCATGTGACTTTGTTTTGGTTTGTACGGCCGTATACGTTCAGCACAAGCGTGCCATCTGACTGGCCTGATGTGCGGGGGTTGAATGAGTGGATCCGCGCTGTTCCTATGGAGTTTAGACAGCGTAAACTCTTAAGCTGGTGAAATTAGCGTTCCCCAGCACCTAGTCGAAATCGAACCAAGGAGAAAACCCCTTCTTTGTCTTCGTGCACTCCCTTGCCGGTTCAAGGCCGGCGCGGGGTGTGTACTCCGACATACCAGTGTCAGAGTGATGTTGTTGTGAGGGTTTTCACCCTTGATTTTCTCTCGTGGTTTCGACTGTTATCCAGTCTCATCAGGCATAGTGCGGTAGGTACTCTTCTGTGGTCTATACCAATTCTTAGTAGAATATAATTCAAAGTTTCCTAGAATTCGATTTAGCTAAAATCATGTATAATCTATAATCGCTTTTATGCCACCCCATTCAATTATGATGTGTGCAGTTTATGCCAATACATGTGTGCCTCCATAGACCAACTTCCAATTATCACACCAGAAAAATAGCTGAAATAAATGGTACTATTTTGTTGTTGCTGATACTCTAGCAACATATAATGAAAGGGAAATTCCGAGTCTTCGGTTCTTAGTAACTTGGTATCTGATATTCTAAGAATGCTTTAAAAACTTTTATGTTGGTAGATGAAATCTATGCTAAGATACCTATCTAATTCTGGGTGCTAATACCGGAGACACACCAAGCGAGAAACGAAGCGATTTCCGGAATCGCCAACACAAAATGGCGTATATGTGAGCTATTTCTTTCATATTTTACTGGATTATTGGTTCTGATGCGCTAAATTATTGGTGCTAGATATCACTATGAAACAATATTCCACATATATACCATTTTGTGTTGGCGATTATGGATATCGCTGCCTTGACTCGCTTGGTGTATCTCCGGCTTTACGTATGATGTATACATCAGTTAAGAAACACTCATGAATTCTTACAACGCACGATACTTTGATGACCTGCTGTGTTTTTTTGTCGTGGAAACATAATTCTCATATTTCAGTGACTGCTTATTAGTATTAAACAATCCCCATGGCTGTTTTTCCAAATGACTAATATGCTTTACTGTCAAAGACTCTGCTGGAGAGTGACGCTCCAGTCAGTCTGGCACGAACTTAAACTAACTGTCCTATTACGTCCCCTGTCAATCTTTACTGACATGGAGCGTCTTTCTTTCTCTTGCCTATTAGGAACATTTTACTTCAGTGGGCGTACTTCACATTACATGTGGGTCATTAAGAATGACATACGAACCGCCAACAGACAGTAATGTTTTAAGAACTAGATTAATCAAATCTTCTATATGAGAGAGGCGGTGAGGCTGCTGGCGCTGTGATACACCTGATTTATAGTTTTTGTAGATTGTTCAGGTTTAAGGGACAGAGAAATATAATCAACAATGAGGATAAAACCTAAATGAAATTCTTAATACTGTCACGATCATGTATCCGGCCATGATACCTGAGTGGCGTGAAGATACTTAAACATATAAAAAAGGATCGTGCAATTATGACCTTATTCCTCCTACACAAATACCTACTCCCTCACGGCAGGTACGAATTTAAGAAATTAAAAAAATATATTTTAAAAACAATAACCTATTAGTGTCCCGGTACAGGCCACGTAATAGATACAGCCATAGGTACACAATTGGTGAGGAACAACCTTCGTTCAGGGCCGATATGTCCTTGTCGGAACCAAGGCATTTGACGCTCTATACTGTAGCCACGTGATTGACTATGCTATTAGAAGCTGGTAGGATTCGGGTTGGGGGCGTTAATATCGCTTCTATCCTGATAATCTTCATCATTATCTACGTAATTAAAGGTATGACTAATATCCCTTCTCTGATAAATGAGGCAAGGGGCAATGAATTAACTAGAAGGAAGTAAAGGCCTAGTGTAAACGAGGCGATTACTTCAGCAACTCGTACATGTTTCAGAGCAGCAGTACATTGTAGGAATATTACAAAATGAATTGGCTTAGTAGGATAGGTACAGGATTAGAGGGAAACTATGTTTCGGCGAGCAAAAGTTCAAAGTTACTTGGTAAGGCTTGGAAAAATTACTGCCCAAGGCCTTGGATGCAGGCAGTAATTTTTCCGAGCCTTACCAAGTAGCTTTGACTTTTAATTACCGGTACTTGGTTTCCCTATTCCTATATACCTTCAAATATCGATAAAAATGGTTATTTCTTTACCTATGATAGCCCCAAGAAAGATGGCCACCCTCATCGAGTAACTGCAAGAGCTATATTTTCATTGCGGCGCTATTTATATCATGTGGTCAACCCAGGACGAAAAACATCAGCCCGGGACGAAAACATCAGCCCGGGACGAAAACTTCACCTTCGCTACATAACTTATGTAGCAGACCACTTGTCGTTGAGAGTGTACTACCACTCTCCGCAGTATCTCTACCTTACCAGTGGCGGAGACAAAGTCGCGACCCCGTGCTACCGCTTCTACAAGGGTTGGTTCGATCTGATCCGAGGTAGGCTTGGAGATGCGGGATCTACTACCTGGCTTAGCCTAGAACACAAAACCAGACTCCGGATACTTCATGTATATTTGCTTTTATTACTACCTGACCATTACAGTTCCTTAGTGCTGCAGGGCACCAAGTAAAGCTAGGGAAGAGATTCTGGTCTCTTCACCGCTGGAAGGTTTACGGGGAAACCTAACCAATTCCGAGGCTCTAGGCGCTCACTCAACAGGGAAGCACCGCGAGAAGACCTGTCGAGCTGCTGCGGACTCAGCCTATATACTGACTGAGTAAGGTAATGTGGGCAACCCCATAGTATTTGCATACACGGGTCCGCCAGCCTTACCGCACAGCGTGGATCGGCACTCGCGCCACCTAACTTGAAGTGAATTAAACACTGCTCGACTACCCTGAACCCTACATTATCATCGCGAGAAGGGGAGGAGTAGGTGGAGGGTACGGGGACTGAAGACAGTCTCCTAAGCACACCCAGCGTTCATTTACTCATGAACTTATACTAGCTATAATGTTTATACTTGTTTGATATCTTAAATATTACTAAACGTATTAGGCATTGGTTTGAGCTGCATAGATTTTTTATACAAACATAAATTACTTAACCTTCTGCTGTAGAAATGTTGTATTGCACTCTTGCATATGTATGTATATTGAAAAAGGTGTAGATTGGAATGATTGAAAATGTATGCATCATGATTAGATTAAGAGGTGGCAGGAGGGGTCGTACTAGTACTAGCACTAGGAAGAGAAATGGTATTCTTACTGGGCTGTTAGTGAACGCCTAGATATATATTTATATATGGCATGAATCCGCATTAAAATTGGATACAAATGTGGTACCAAAATATAGCTCACAAAGTACTTCAACATCTAGTAATATGTAGCATATGTCATACTTATATTATCTATGTATTCAGTTTCAAGTTATTTCTTAAATGGCCCTTTTATCTATCGTGTGAATTGTCATTACTGAGTGTATTCATTTAAGAAAACATTCTCCTTACATAGTTAATTCGGTCTACTAAGAGTTAAAGAAAAAAAAAAAAGTGAGAGAAAACAAGAAGGGTAGATACTGGATAGTATGAATGTACACAAAATACACTCTAGAAATTATGTAACTAGTCCTTAAGGTAGTAATAAGCAGCATGGACTTCTTGATGTATCATGTGTTAAACGAAATAAATCTCCTATGAAACCAACCATAAAAATGTGGCCGATATGCCTTTAAGTCTCAAGTGGGCAGACTAAGAGTGCGGAAGATTCAGTAATTCTATTAGCTGTGACAGGGGTGCTACATCATTCAGCCTCTATTACGGCAATCGATAATTGTATTAATTGTAGGGAAAACTACCAATGGCTGAGTCAGGTTTTAAAGTGTATATGTGTACTCGCATAGCCTCAATAATGATTCGCAAGAATAAAACGTCCTAGTTGCAAGCCTCTTAGAAATCGAGAATCAATGAAAGGAAACAGAAAGAAAAGAATATCGGTTTGGCAGGAATCGGATGAGGTTCATAGTTTAGGAGAGACTTTTGGCAGCGAGATAACCATCAACTGAGCGTCTGATTTGATTGAAATAGATGCTGATCACTTAGTGACACGCACAGGATCTGCCTTGTACCAGTTCCTCACCCACCGTGCAATTACAGTCACAGCTATGGTGTAGTTCCAGAATACTCCTTACTAAACTCTTTACATACACCCACATAAAACTCCACTCTGCATGATGAGTTCAACAATACTTTAGTTGGTCGCATAACAACCTTTATCCTTTTCATATTAAAGACGGTCTGATATCTGATACTCACTAAAATTGTCACTGAGTTTGCTAGCAGGTAAAACACAATAGTGAGAGATAACTACCTCTTTACTCCACCTTTCAGGGTTTTTTTCGTTTTATATATCTACTGTGTCTAAAGTACCATGCATAATAAAGCGTTGAATGATAATGTAATTATAGCTAGAGGATGATGATGAAGCTTGAAGTATGACCAGAGAGTAATAATATCCTCCGATATGAGGATTTACTTTAATACATCTGTTTTAATTTAGCACCCATTGGTTTATCTCACAATGCTGTGGTCTACATCCGGTCTGCTTAAGCAGTAAATGATGCCGGGCAACCACTGCTTCTGGCACACCCCTGGAATAGCTAACCCTGTACAGTCTAAACCAATCAAAGTGTTATGGAATATTGTTTAAAGAGACATGTGTTTGCAAGATATCTTCAGGAACCTTGGTTTGACACCAACAGACATATCTATCAAGCTCATATATTTCTATAGCAGACCTGTGTGGTCGGCTACTTGCTCTATTTTAGACATTGTATGGCACCAGTATAGAAATCTATCTACATAGATGCCTTATTGCACCTGCGTCTGATTACCTTGGCAATTACCTAGCCTAGGCAAATAAAATACATAGAGACAAACGACAGAAAATGCTAAACCGAGGTTTGCGTACGAAAAAATCGGTTAATGATCGGGTCAAAAACAACGGACACTAGAAACTCGTTGTAAATATCTAAATCTCCTCTATCTGAGGAAAGTGGCTATAAAGGGTGGCGTCCACCAACCACAACAAATCTACGACAAGCGCCGACAAGAAAGTTCCAATCGGTGCTTGTCGCAGCCATGTCGTAAGAAGGGGGGCTTTACAACAGCGTTGTCGAGGCGTTTCGGGAAGTGCACGTTCCACCAAAATTAACTATCGTAGACCTCTGCGACACGCTCCCGACACGGCATGACACTCCACGACAAAGGTCCAGTCGTAGGAAAAATCGAACATGTTCGATTTTGTCGTAACCTTGTCAGGAGGCTCCCGACAAGCTTCCCAGTCGCAGCCTGTCGTGGCCTTGTCGTAGACTCAAGGCTATGACAAGTCATCCAATCGTAGGCCTGTTGTGGACCTTGTCAGAATGCCATTGTCGTAGCCTTGTTGTGTTTGGTGGATGCCCGCCTAAGGGGGTGCGTCCACCAACCACGACAGGGCTGCGACACGTGCCGACAAGAAAGTTCCAATCGCAGCCTTGTCGCAGCCTTGTCGCAGCCTTGTCGTGAGAAGGGGGGCTGTTGTGACCCTTGTCGCAGCCTGTCGGGAAGTGCACGCTCCACCTAAATATTCTATCGTAGACCTCTGCGACAACCTCCCGACACGCCACGACACGCCACGACACGCCACCAAAATCGAACATGTTCGATTTTGTCGTAACCTTGTCGGAAGGCCCCTGACAGGCCCCCGACAAGCTTCATGTCGCAGCCTGTCGTGGCCTTGTCGTAGTCTCTTGTCGGGAACTGTGGTCCACCAACCACGACAAGGCTACGACAAGGCTTCTAATCGTAGAGCTGTCGTGGACCCTGTCAGAAAGCCGTTGTCGCAGCCTTGTCGTGGTTGGTGGACGCACCCCCTTAAACCTCACCCCAGTGACGTCAAGCCAAACGATCAAACTAAAGTAACAAAGTATATCTTTCTTTGAAATAAGCCCTGTGTATTTTGGTATGTCGTCCTAAAACAGTCTACCTGTTGAAGTGTAAGAGGGAACACTGTACCAGTTCAAAAGGTTTTTGAAAAACATTTTTTCACTAATCGGGGCCCCGATTTCGTCCAAAAAAATTCAAAAGGTTTGTTAAGATCAAGCTATTTATCAATTGTGAGCAATGATAAGGTATCAAGACATTGTGTAAATTAATTATGATATAATATCAACTGAACTGTACTCTTCTCTAGTGCAATGAATAATTCAATGAAAAAAGCAGCATTTGGATTGACTCAGTGGCAGAGTCCCAGCATAGCGGAACAGCCTGCTGGATACCAGACCCACCTGTAGAAACCAGTTGAAACCCAGGATATTCTGCACTTGTGCAGTGGGACCAGGCAGGAGTATACGTAGGAGCCTGCACAGCCTAGCTGCACACAGTGGGGGTCCCTTGACAGGGCTCTGTCACGGTTCTCTACAAGGTTGTAGGTATCTAGGCCTCTCTTGTAATTCTGGACTTCTGCAGGGTTGCTGACCTGGAAGCCTCCCTTGTGATTCCTGGGCGGAATCTGGTGGTGCCGGATGGCTTATTTGATACACAGTTGCTGGTTTGTGGGTGGGACCAGCACTGAGAAGTCATTCTGGGCCAAAACGTAGCCAACCACATCCTATTCAGAAATGCGTACCTTGAAGTTTCTCTAAATATCTGGGAACCACCCTTATGTCTCAATATGATATTTCAGTAAGTCATGAAACCTAAACAATGTGATTTATATATTCAGTCCATTTCTATTTGTTTGCCATGAAATATTTGTGAGAATGTCAGGAAATTTCAGTGGACATCATGACCTATGTGCATTTGTTACCTAGGTCATAGAAATAGGTTAGGTTGTCTTCTCAATCAAGAGTCTATATGTTCGAATCCAACATTGAGTTTCTCTACTGGGAAAATCACCTTAATCTATTACAAATGCAAATCAATAGCCAATTATAGACCGAACGTCATCTGGGACCACCTCGTAACGATTCGCCTCATCGATAAATTCAAACTGGGTAAAAAGAAATCGGTAGCAGAATCATATTGTCTAAAGGCCCATAATTAATAATACCCAGTCACAGCGGGAAACTAGGTGTGTGCCTAGGGAGTCGGCGATTATAAATGCGTGACGGTAAATTCACTGCCACCCGACGACCTTTTGCACCCTGACCATAATCGGTGGCTATTCAGTCGTCAGGTGGAAACGCTGCATTAGTCGCTCCTGATAGACTGAACTGGATCGGTTTTGTCCTTTTCTGGGAGAAGGGTTATTAGTCACCTCCCTACTTCAGCGCATTGTTCTCTCACGAACAAAGCCGCGCAGACTGTCAAAGACTGGGGTGAATATGTTGTAGGTGGTATGGACCTAGAACTAAGAATACAGGGCCTATGTTCTCTTCTTGGAACTACAGTTTTTCGTATTGTGTGGGTGTAGAGGTAACTGATATGTAAGATTACTTTCCTTATGGGAATGAATGGACTGCAAGGTGCTGCTATCTCTATCTTGGCGGAACCACAATGAAAACTAACGCACCAATCAGTGGATATGGGTGTGAGATTTTAAACTAACAAATTTAAGTCAAGTTTCTACAGACACGAGACAGTAATGAGATTATAAAGCACGTTTCCATGGGCTGAAGTAAACAGCGGAAATTCTTTAAGCTCCCCTAAAAGTCTGTCGGTGGTGCCAACGACTGTGCGTTGGTCTCAAATAATTGGTGAGAGTCGTAGTTTTCACTCAATGACCCGAAAAAATCAATCGTCTTTGATTCTATCTGTCCTGAAATTAATTTGTCGGTGGTGCCAAATTGCATAGTCTAAACATATAAAGTCGTTGGTAATTTCCTACATGGGGAGGAAGGGAGTCAGGGTAGAAAAGGAGGAAGAAATAACAATTACGCAAACTCATTTTGGTCAAATTAATTATTCTCGTTTGAATGCTATGCGACATTCACTCCACATCAAACATGTGGAGAACAATGACTTACACCAAAACTCTGACCAGACTTTTTGTTGCAAGAGTCTTGAAACCTACCCAGGTTGTATCATCTGGATTTGAATGAAATCTAAATCTTAATAAGAAGTATATATATGTGTATTGTTTTTACTGCTCTGAGAATATGAATATTTCTAAATCTCAGTTTACTGTTCTGTTTTGAAAATCATGATAACCAGAACTTGATTGGCAATAAAAATGGTTTTACCAAATATGAAAGGAAAATAACACTAATGACCATGCATTACAAATTGTTGATGAAAAGAGAACAAATAAAAAAGGAAATATGAAACCTTGGTATGTTTTCATATTATGAAGTGAATTACTGACTTCGGTTAACCTATGAGTAGGCAATTAGGCTGTCCTTATCAATCTACTGCTCAGAGTCCCTCAAATATAAATACATGTTATTTGTTTTCAGAGCAACAATATGACAAAAATCACTAATGTAAATGTAAATTGGAGAGTAATTGTGAAATTGATCTTTAATTTTATCCGCGACGCCCCCTTCCGGACTTTCAATGAACTCCTTGGATGACGTCACAATCCTCACTCGGGCGGCGCGCTTATTCAAACCCAGAACTGTATTTTACCACCACCTGCCCCACAGCTCTGGCTTAGACTTTTTCCAATTTATTTCTCAAGTCTTGACTTTGATCTACTGTAATCATTACTCTGTTACTCCCTTCGGAGTTTTCTCAGAGATAATAAATTGTAATACCTCCATTTCAGCTTCCCGTGAATTAATTATATAACGTTGGAAAACTTGATTTCTCTCTCTGTTATTATATTTTCTTATCCATCCGTTAAAAAGATGAAATCCCATCGATTATCGTGGATCTACGCGGTCTGAAAGAGGCCCATCCTAAATATTTAGCAAATCGGTTACCATACGGCTAGATAGAAGATAAAGGAAGAGTCCGTTAAACAATTCTAAAATGTTTCCCAGTTGCTCTAACTGGTTCAATTTATTTATTTTTAGGGTACAGCATCCCGGGCTTTGTCTAGACCTTGACCAACCATGGGCAGTCGATCTTGAATATGAACTGATTTTATAGATTAAAGAATATTTCTGAATTGTATCCACGGCAGCTATATCCGATGTTTAGAATAGACAACTAAAAACCTGACGACAGATGATCGTCTAGCCAATAGTCGTTAGGTGGTGCCTGATTATGGAACATCGGCCGCAATAATTTTTGACCAAAATTCCTCAAGCGTTTCCTTAACGACATTTAAGGGAAATGTATCAGCCAGAAAATAATCGTCGGCGTCAAATATTCTGTATATATCACCAAGTGGTGCAAAATTGATTAATCTGATGTTTTCAGACGGTCTGTAGTCTTCATTCGTTTCACGTTTACACCAGACTACTTCTAGCCTTTTACTGCTGAAAGTCGACAAGTTGTCCTAAATTCAAGAATTGTTGCCCAGAATCGTCTAGGGTAAATGCAGGGATAGTTTAGAAATATTCCCACAATATTCTGCAGGGAAAACTTAGTCCTTTGATTTGGAAAGCTGAGTTTAACTTTTTGTACCGATTACCCATAAAGGGATATCTTAATTCAGTGACCCCTCAAGCATGGGGCTATAAGCTCTAAGAGTATTGGCTGCTAGCTTTCATATGCAAATTACATTACTGAAAGAATTCATAACAATGTAGGCCAACCCATATTAACAAATTATTGATGACGACACCACTCTAGTCTTGGGCATAATCCATTTTAATTTGGGATTCCCCGGAAAGCGGAGGTTTACTAATTGATGGGTGTGACTTGGCCCTGCTTTTGACATGGATCACGTGATTCATACACCGGGCACTGTCAGTTTAATCATGTATGTGTAATACGCCGAGACAAGTCCTTTCTCTCTCCCAAACAAGCTTCATGCCAGAAACAAGTGAAGGCACTGCCTCGCCGGTCGCGCCTGCGCCGTGCGTTGCTATCCATCACGTGACTCGCAATGCACCCTTGGACGTCACGGTCACGGCAAACATCATTCATCATGGTGGCAAACGGAGGCGGCAAAGTTCCCGCCATTTGCAGATTCACCAGACGACATTTCGCCTCCTAAAACAATTGGGTTTCGCCGTTTGATCAACACTACCTGACTGTACTCGCGCCTCCACTTCTCACCCTCCTCTACAGTCATTGTAAATTGCTCACCGGGGGAGAGTGTTCTCATTGTATATGTCACTCGTAAAAAGTAAATTACATGGTCTTCGGTATTGATGTTTTTGTCTGATACTTCGCAAGAGGAAAGTATTTTTGTGGGTGTCTACGGATGCACACAATACTTTCAGAGGATTTTTCCAGTCAACAGTATGCTGATACTTCATTGCAGGCAAGTTACTCGTAGGTGATCAATGACTAACTTGTCTCTCGGATTATCCTATGTGTCTTCTCTTACCTTGGGCTAACACTCCATTATTTTAGCAAACACATTTATGCAAACGTGTGGGGAAGCTGTAAACCCTGGCTAACTAGTCTTAGGCAACCACCACACGTTGAGAATAGCTATAGTCTCGTTCAATACTGAGGCAATTCAGTACAATCTTCGATTTCAGACATTGTTCTTCGTTGGAGTGATCACTTGTAGCCCTTTGGATAGTCCATTAAACGCCGATGGAAAGTTCACATGTATTTTCTACCCAAACATACTGTAACTCTTTCGGTTCAATAAATAGAGCGAAGCTCAATATATAAAAAAATACTGAGGCAATTCACTAAGGAATTGGATAATTCTAAGAGCTGTACTCGTGCTTAAAGTTGGAACCTGTGATTCAATTTGAAATGCTTGTAAACACATCCGTAGGTGTCGCCAACGTTCGTTAGCAATCTATATAGTACATAGCTGCATGCTGGGGTCTGAACATGATTACTCTGGGTATCAGTGAGAACTTAAAGCGATGGGTTGGAGGCTATATGTCCGGAAGGCATGTTAGGGACTATGGTTGGATGCGGATTTAAATAGTGTTTCCCTAAAATATCATAGATTAATTTGTGCTGCATATCTAACTAGTTTAAGTAAGCATTTGTTTGTAAATGATATCTATCTTTCCCTGAAATTACAATATAAGAATATTTAATCAAACCCATGCAAGCCTTTCTTCTCTATTTTCTGCCTAACATTACAGTGCTTTGACATATGGCAGATATCATAAAAAGGTACATTTTGCTACTTTTCTATTTCTATAACAAAGCAGTCCATATTGATTTCAACAGTGAATACAGCAAAAGTTGACGTATCAAAATGATTATAAAAGGAATCTCTACTTGATTAAACTGAGTTTTGATTCTGCGTCCATATGGAGTTCTATGGAATCTTCACTCATATTCTAGAAGTCAAACATCTAGCCTAATTTTAAACATGATTTCTGAAAAAAATACGTCAAAAATCAAAACAGATGAATTATCTAAATAACTTGAAAATATATATGACAATAAAACCTATAATCTCTGGTTTAATATGGCACCTTTTGCAAGCTTGTATATTCTTTACAGCCTAGGTTATGAAAAGATTTGTATATCAAGTCAAAAATAACTAGTTTTCAGTCCCCAATATGGTTGCGCGGCCTATATCACATCTATTTGCTTTGGGCAGTGTAATCAGGTATAAGGTGGTCAAGTCAGCTGCTCTGTGGCCCTCTATTTAAGAAGGCAAAATGGCGATTGAATGAATAGCCACAATTAAGTAGTTACAGGAAACATAAAATTTTCTAGTTTATACCTGAAAACTCATCATTCTAATGTATACAATTTTCGGGATAGTAAATTCAGAATTAAGAATCGGGTCACTGATGAACTTGAAATACATTGCACAGCTCTTAGGACGTTGGGAGCCAAGCACCGTATGGAGTATGTGGCTGTTCCCAATCCAAGTCCACCCTTTTAGACCAGCCAAGTGTAGTACATTGTGAAACACAGTGCACTTACTTTTACACGTGATCAAATTACATAATCAGATTGGCTGAGGAGGTTGATGGGGTTGTCAAATAAATTGAGAGTCGAGTAATGGAAAGAAAGCAGAAACAGGCTCAAGCTTATCATATCTCACAATAATAGTCCAAGCGACGCCCCAAAACAGAGCTAAAGTATTATATATTATTTCATCGTGGATAAACACAAATTTGAATCCTTTACTTGCTGCTATTTAAGAGCCATACTTTTAGGTTATAAATTCTTAATTCGTATTCGTTTCATTTTGTCATGTATCTTCATTTCATTCCCTGGGTTGTAATAGGTATTCTTGCCTACATGTGAGTGCCATATATATGGGGCTGTAAGGGTTTTCATTTTTATATCCCTTTTGGCCCCTTTGTAATGCAAGCTCACTTGACGAAAGCGCTCTCATTTTTTATTAGCCTTTCTTTGCCTCCAGAATGTTGTCTATGTTAGTTATAAATGCAATCTGAATCTATGTCGACAATACTCAAACTGAGGTGATTTATTGTAATATTCAAGTTGATATGGTTCAAATGAATTTTCCCTGAAGGCAAAATGCACAATGGAGAAATTAAAACGAGTGACATTTAAAATCAGTGAATGAAATTGCAATGAAATAAGATCTCCTAAGGCAGTATCTCTTTCTCTCTGCTCTGTCTCTCTGATGGTTACTGAGCGGCTAACAACCGCCATGAGTACAGGTTACAGCAAATATGAATGAAAAAAGATGAAATCAACAAGTTAGATAAACACAATGTAAAGGACAAAAGTCTTTCAAATTTGACAGTGGATTTCATGTTGTATTTAGCCCACGAATTGTTGACATATCACAACTATGTATACCGTTTCTTTTGGCATTGTTTTTTTTCTATTGCTGTCTTTCTTAAGGAAAGGTGCCGTACATCATCACACGATCCTCTTCTTCATCACATGTCCCAGAAATACAGACAATTATTTATCTAAAGTGCCTTGAAAGAAGAGACGTCATGATGGGCTATTGTTTAGAACCATCATTCTATCCTGTCACATCACTGTGTGTGATGTGCCGTAATATGTTCGTGACTATGGCAGATAACGAACAGAATAATTAACGATTGAAAAGCAATCTAGAGGACACAGTCTTAATGCAAATGTCGCATCACGCGAGGCCGGCTTTCTTATATATTATTCTCTTTGTGATACCATCCGGAAAGAAGCTCCTCGGACTTTACAGACATGCGGTAAATTCAATATATTGTCAGCAGCAAGCCATATATATGCGTGATATAAAATGAAACACTATTAATTGGACTATGCGCTGTATGTGCATTGCTATGAGGGATTCTGAGAACACAACAGAGAGTCAGAGACAATGAAGCTGATAAGAGTTTGGACGTACTAATTGATGTCTTGCTAACATGCACATCGGGTGCGCATCATATATGATAATTGTCTCGGCATATATTGACGTTTGTCGACCAAAGGTTCCTAGAAACTGGGCATTATCTTACATTCTATAGCCTAAAACTACTAATGAAATCAATTACCAAGATCTCCTGTCAGCTCTGCTAGGACCAGACATGCATCTTCTGCAGGCTTAAAGTGTGATCGATTTATTATGTATTGCAAATACAGGTTACTTCTGGGTGATGGATAGATACAGGGTAAAGCCCCGAACATGCATTTACAATTAAATGGGAAGTTGCCTTCTTTTCTTTCATGAAGTTAGATGACGGATACCCCATTCATTCATTTATATATATATATATATGGATCGTGTATTATTGTACATTATCTGTTATTCTTAAGTAAGAGTATCTAAATTATGATTAACGCTTTGTTTGGTTCTTTTTCAATCAGTCAAAAAAAGTCTATGAGAGAGGCAAAGCTCATCATTTTCAATTGATACTCTAAACGGGATGGTGTGAGTAGAAGATTAGGAAAATGCATCCATTCCAGTGGGTTGCGATGGTATCCCAGGGTGTCTGTGAGTAGGGGTAACCGTACGCATGTATAGGAAAATATTGTCCTTGTGAATGTATTCATCCTTTGTATAAAGATCGTATATACAAATCTGTAGGTCGGGATATCATATATATGCATGTTATTTACCCGGCGCTGACGTTAGATAACAAGGTAAGTGCACTGCATGAAACCTACTGCTTTATGTATGCCTTTGCGCCTACAAGGTCGTCCGATTCCCCGTGTGTATACGCCACATCTGTAGGCGCCTGATACATATATACGCCTGTTTCATGTATACGCCTGATTGCGTTGTATATACACCACTCTCAAAAAGTTCCATTCTCTGCCACTTGGGGACACTACTGGTAGCATATTTCATTTGCCATTAACCATCCAAGTCTGTATTATATGAAAATTGCAATCTTATAGTGGGGGGTGGTGTTGGCAGGTCGCGGGTGTTGGGTCAGTGTTGGTGCATCTGCTACCAACACCCACAGGACGGGGTGGGAGGCGGGTCACAATTTTTTTTCTTTTTGGTATCATGTCTACGCCTGGCGTATATATATAACGCACAGACCAAGTTTTATCTTGGATACGCAAGGTGTGAAATACAGCCAAGTCGCGCACGTATACATAAGGAAACGCAGGTGTGGATTACAGGCGTATACAAATGAAAACAAGTCGATTTACGGCCGATACGTGCGCTTCCACGATTGCGCATGTATGAACTAGGAGCAAATAGGATGTTCATCATGGATGAATGAGCGTGCAATTATAAATGAATAACAATTAAAAGGTTTGGGTTAGATTCAGTGTATGGATAGTTTTCCGTAACCCCCTTGCACCCAGTCAACGTGCTATTTCTTCATCTGCCTGAGTCTAGGATCCAAACATATCAAGCACCAGTAGGTCAATCAGGTATTTTTAGTCTTGAGTGATTGGTCATGGTCAGCTGGGTACACCTCTAAGACCCTGAGACACTGGCTCCCTGCTCTGTTCTCAGTATCACAGTGCACAGCATGCAGATAGTAAAGGGATAGTTTTCTGGAAGCACACCAAAAGTTCAATGTGACCACTCTAAACTCTAGATGATGTATTTAGCGCGTGCAAGCACGCTCTAATAAAGTGGTAAGTTTCGTGCAGTGGTGGCGATTGTAGATCGTCAAGCCAGTAGTCACCAAGTGGTGACAATGTTCACTGCAAACGTCGTCAACCTCGAGCATTTATACTGACGACTAGGTTATCACAGAATCGCCGTCCATGTAGGCGACTAATTCAAGGTGGCTTTAAATAGTCGGCTGCGTTAGAGCGTGTCCAATAGTCGTCAGGTGGTTCTGAATTACGTAATCAGACATAGTCAGACGATCTGCAGTAGCCACACGCTTGGCCTTTACATTAGACGATTTCTAGCTTTTTACTGCTGTTCGCCAGGCGGTGAAAAATGATAGAATCGCCAGCCAGAATCATCTAGTGTAAACGCCGGCATACATGCACCTGTTATATTGGAAGCAGCTAGAAGTCACCCATCAGAAGCAGGATATTAACCTTTACCATAAATCACTTTACCTACTCCTTAAATCTTAAAAGCAGAATCATAGAGAAAGTGAGAAAACATCCTTCAGGGAGACCAGAATATTACCAGAGTGATGATTTTATGATTGTGCACGAAGTTGATAGAAGTTGAATGGCGCTAAAGCACTAGTGGTCTGGGCCTCGGCAATCTAGATTAAAATAAGAGGACTTGTCCTTTACCCCTACTACAAGTGGCTGCGCGACAAAGTGATCGGTCAAATGCGAACTTCAAATTAAAGATGGTAAAATAAACCTGCATGAAGCTTAGAGTATGTGAACTGACACTGACATCTCTGAGTCTGTAGCTTTTCTTCAGAACTTCATGTCTATAACCCCCTCAAACACCATAGAATATGGGTAAAGCGAGGGAAACTGTACAAGTGACATCAAGGACAACTATAACTAGCTAAACAAACGGCGAAGTGCTCAGGCTCAGGCGAACTTGAACCCACTTTTCCATGATTCGAAGCCACATTAGAAATGCATAGCGCGCCGAAGTTAAGACACAAATGACGCATAATCTCTTCAATCCTCTATATAGCGTACAAAGATGTAGATCACCTCTAGCTCGGATGAGCACCCACCATTATCACTGCGTGAAACAAAAATATATATTTCATCTATACACCACGGCATAAACACATGTATACAATGTACATTATTATGATTGTATATGTATACGCTTATATTGTGTGCCAGCGTATACGGCGCATAGAACTGAGGTTTTAATTGTGTACGTCAGCCTAATGGCTGTATTTGCCATCCAAATATACTATGCACGATATTTATTATCCACGTAATACAAAGTGTCCATAGAAAACACATAGGGAGTTTGTATGGACATACCCGGCGCATACGGATATGTTGTATGCTCCGGGTGGCGCATACGGAAAAATAGTGCGTATGGGAAAGTGTTGCATAACTTAAATGAACTGATATTGACATGCCACTTGCCCAGAAAAGGTGGATAATAAATACAATATAGACTGGTTTCATATAAAAGCGGCTGTTTGCTGCTCGGAATTGACTCTGCGCAATATCCTCGCTCATGCTCGGATATTACTACGCGTCTACTCCTCGGAGCATACGGCCGCTTGTATCTGAAACCGGTCAATATTGCGTATATATATACGCTGAGCGTATACATCTTAAATACGTTTGGCGTATACGTATAGATACAAAATCAAAAAGGTTTACCCCTACTCCCTATACAACCACACCGAACTGCCCGCCACTGGCCGCCCAGCCGCCCGACCACCCAGCGCTCATCCTCCGCTTCCTTGTCTCGCAGCCGCCTCCCGGGCCGCTGCCACCACAACCGTTCCGCACACCCGTCCGCCCCCACCTTCTTATCATTCTCTCACTACACTACCTGTGCTCCTGAAGCCCTCCCTCCTGATCCCGATCCAGACTCCGACCCCGAACCCGAGCCCGACCCCAACCCTGTGTCTATAACCACAGTCTCTTGATAAAGTAAAATGTAAGTCTCAGGGAAACAATTAACAAAATTATAATTCTTACCTTTTAAAGACAGACATATCATTCGCTCAGATTTAAAAATGAAATGGATAATTTTAATGTCTAAGACGTTTCTTGTAGATATGTTACTGAATATGTACGAGGATTCAATGGGGCATATATGTGTATGTGGTACCCAAATCTGACTGGTTGCCATGACAACAGTTTTACATATATAAGGTTCCCCACAAGTACCAGATATAACTCCGACCCACAGGGTATCACCACCTAACTTGGTTTGTTCCTACAATTAACGTTGATTTTACTCCCTGACACACCATTTGCATCGATTTCATGTAAATCAACCCAGAATACTTGTCGTGGTGTGTTGGAAGCTTAGTGGGAGCCCCGCTTAAAAAGAGCTTATCGGGAGCAATTCGCAGAGGTTCCCAATGAAAAATGACATAGCATCAAAAGGAAATATGTCTAGATAGAGTCGAGAGGTTTTTAACGATGAGAATACGAATAGTTGTTATCCTCTAGGATATTATATACGGGCCTCGTTCCGTACAAACCGTAAATTATCATCTCGTTCTGGAGCTTGTACAGCATGGTCAGGTCGTTTTATATAAGTATTACCATGAATTTGATCTGCATTCTGCTTGTAGTTGACGTGCGGAGAATATGACCACGAAGATCAGAAGACCATGGTAATATTGTGTATTTTCTCTCCATCAATCCTCATCGTATTCCCCCTGCCTCTCAGGGAGATTCCTGCATTATCACAGAATACTCCTTCTTATAGGCCACTTCCCCTGTCTCTAGCGGTCCCTGACCTTCCGGACTTGTCCTGTCTGTGTCTGGTTCCCCACCGCCTGTGCTTTCCTTCCATCACCAGAAGGCTAGGCCTCCATAACATCAGTCCTAAATGCACCCTCTCCTTGGTATAATGTCCAAACGCCTCAGGAGTATCAGTCTACTCCCAGGGGCCTGCTGGTGCTCAATATGCCCTTACGAAGGCGTTCGGCTTGGTGGCACTATACGTCCCTCTCAGCCGCTAACAGCTTAAGGGAGTGTTCCACTGGACCGACGGTAGCCGATTCCGTAGCCAGACAATCGCCGATTATTATCGGATGCCCTAGAATTTCTCAAATCTTTGAAAATGGTCATTTATTAAACTATTATTATCAGAATTAAATAAATTACAATACGTGAGCTTCCTCTTAAGGGCCCAGGAACAATTGATCGGGTGAGAAATCGGCCTGGTGGATTTTGCCCTTTATAGACTGGTTTGTTTTTTAATTTTTTGTCTTCTTTTTTTGCAGCTCAGTGATATAGGTAGTTGCGTTATCGATATTTTGCCTTGTCTAAATCATACAGTTAAGAGACTGATACTGCTTCCCTGATCTCGGCAGTTGGCTAATAAAGTACAAGAATTTGGACTTCTGCCCCCCCCCCCCCCGGCAGGCATCTTCACCAAACGAGAACCACTCGTCCAACCTAAATTAAGAAATATCACCGTGGGTAGATCTGAAAATTGAAAAAAAGATTCGGTTCCCTTGCTCTTTCTATCATACAGTGTCGCCTAGCAATAACAGAATAGCAATACTTCCGTATGCAATGGGCGATAGATGTGTCGGCAAAGCGCTTTTTAATTAGCCAAATGCCATCACAGTAATTGCTTCTGACACTTGTTGATGTCTTCTCGATGTACGCCTTATGTAACTGCCTTTTTGTCATTTCTAGAAATAAAGACACACTAGAAATAAAGACATTAACATAGGCAACAAATGAGCGAGCACATAGTGCACATTAAAAGTGTTATCATTGTCTGAAATCCATTAGAGGCAGGATCTTATTGTACGGATGCAGCCATGATTCCTGAGTCGACTGTCTTTACTGAACTCTAGTCCTGATGACAGCCGCTCATACCATGCAGCCCCTGGCGGCACAACCGGACACTAGCGCGAAGTGAAACCAGACCACCTGCCTCGATTATCGCCCACACGCCATGTGGCCAGAGGAGGTGACCAGGTACTTAGTCTCACTTCCGCTAGAAGGTTTTCTTTGAAATCTCTAACTTGTGTCTCTGTCGGGCTGAAGGTGTTTATAGTGAGATATCTCAGATCCCATTTCGGATGAATAGCCTACCATTTAGCACACCTAGGCATGCACTGCCGGGTCCAAAGTGGCCCGTTTTCAGCGGAGAGATGACGCTGTAGCGTGAGAGCCTAGCTTTAGCTGATCTGTCCATGAGTCTTATTGGCGGAAAAGTACTGGTGTCGAGTGTGTACTTCAAGAGGACCTACTAACAGGCTGAAACACTAGGTAGACAAGAGGTAATGAGCCCCAGGTGTTTTATACGCTAGCCCTATGTATACTCATCAGAGACCTGTTTCAGTAGGCTCGTGACATTAGGCCTAGACAGACATCAACAGCGGCACCAACAGTGCAAGCAACAGCGGAAAAAGTCTAGCAAATATCAGAAAATCGGAGTGCCCAATCTTCTTCATATTTGGAACGATTATATGTTACATGTATCCCCTACTCATGTTAAAGTGGCATTGCTTAATTCCTACAAGAAGTGAGTGAAACTCCGCCTGTCATCGATTGCAATTTTGTGATCTGTCCATATGGTGTCACAGACGGCATCTAGACATGTCACGAAACTACTGAAACAGGTCCCTGATCTTATATCATACCTACCAGATATAACCCTTTGTCTCATACATCATTCAACCCATTGGCCTGTAACCCCTTTTGTTTTATTTATACCTCACTTGCCCTTTATACTCTGTCCTGAGGTTACGTGTCTCAAAGGCCCGCGGAAAGGCAATTGGAATAAAAGTACAGCGTGGAAATAGGGCAACAGGTTCTGCCTCTCCACAACCTTGAATCACTTGTATATCCCCTGTGAACTGGCAATGAGCAGATCAGGGACCTGTTTCACTAGTTTTTTGACATGTCTGTGACACCATACAGACATTGGGGTTGTCTAGTTTTGTGACAACACAAGTAGATCTGCCCTTAAGAAAATACAGACCCCAAACACAAGAATTAGACAAATCTACACATCGTGGGACCTGTTTCACTAGTTTCGTGACAAAAGTGTTAGACAGACATGAAAAGCGGCACCAACAGTGCAAGCAAGTACGGACAAAACAAAGTCTAATGTCTAGTTCTTATGAAACTGGACACACCCTCTAGACGCCATCTAGACATGTCACAAACCTAGGGAAACAGGTCCCAGGTCAATACGAGCAAACAATGTGGTTTAAATACACAGTATTACCCTGTTTCTGATACTAGTGGGCATATCCTCCGCGTAGTTAATGCCGCTTATTAACCACCTAATACCTAGTCTCCATAGGAATAGCACTGGGTGTGAGTATTTGGCTACCAGGAGATTACTGAGGCCCGTAACCTCCTGCAGGAAATTACTGGAAATAGTTCCCAAAGCGTCATCCGGCCCCTAGCGAGCTTAACATGAACTAATACATGCAGTGACAGCAGCAGACAATCACACAACGTCACAGTCAACGTGAGCTACAGAATAGTTCAAATTTAGTGAATTAATGTGTCGCAGTGTCTCCCAAATTCCATAATCTGTCAAATTATAGTTTTCAATGGGTTCCCAAACCCGCTATCGCAATATCGATGAACGTCGCTTTGACAGGATATGACAGCAGCTCACGATATTGCGATCACAACATCGCAATCAACAGTGTTTACAGTTCAAGTCAAATTAATTCATCTGTGGCAGGGTCTCCTAAACTCCATAATCTGTCAGATTACAGTTGACAATTAGTTCTTACCTTGTTTTGCCCTGTATATCAGTGTATAATCCATCCTCCGATGACAACATGAAACCAACATGGCGAAGGCATACAAACTAACTGCCACCTCACGGGCATTTTAGGAACGATATTTTCATTAACAATATAGGGCGCATCGGTAAAGTTTCAGAAGAGCATCGTAATTATTAGCAAGGAACGATGGTTAATAAATACAATATAAACTGGTTTCAGATAAAAGTGGAAGTAATCTCCTCGGACTAGACTCTGTGTAATCACCTCGCTATCGCTCGGAGATTACTACGCATCTTGTCCTCGGAGATTACTGCCACTTGTATCTGAAACCAGTTAATATTGTGTATGTAGTATCCGGCCGTGAGTGAGAATATTGCATAGAGCCAATTATAAGGATAATACTTAAGCAGAACTGTCTTTAGAAACGTATTTTGAACCACTACGCTCACTCGTTTGGATGCTCCGCATCATCACTCGGCTACGCCTCGTGACGATTACTACGCATCCAAACTCGTGGCGTAGTGGTTCAAAATACGTTTTGAAAGCGGTGCTGTTTTTATCTCACCCCCAACATGGACCTTACAGTCGATTTTAAGCAATAATATATTGAATTGTTCAAACAATAGCGTCGGAACTATTGCTACTGCAGCTGTGGTTCAAACAATGGCGCCGGAACTATTTTCTTTTCCGCGACGTTCATTGGTCGCACCATACATAGATTCTCCGCCACTGCAATGGCAGAGAATTGACACTCTACGTAGGTGAGCGTGGCATATTTTATTTCGACGTTAACTCAATGGCACAACCTGTACCAGGGGTGGGATAAAAACTACTATCACAATTAGGTTAATACTGTATTTCTTATTCAGCATTGCATAGCTATAAGCTATGAAAGATGAGAAAATGACCGCCGATCTTCGCAATACTTTCCATGTAAGGGATCCCCCCCCCCCCCCCCCGTAATCTCCGCTCTGTGTAGGGCAGAGATTACGACGACCTCGTGATCTCCGCCTATTTAATGACACGCTCTCTACAGATTTCCTGTGGAAGTTTCATATCAGGCGGATAATAACTACACAATATTACCATGATCCTGATCTGCCTGGTCGTATTCTCCTCGTAGTTGGCTCGCATTCGCTTGGCTATTACTGCTCAGATCATCATGGTAATTTTGAATTCATCATTCAGCATTGCATATCTAAGTTATCAAAGGAGACACACAATGACCGCCTATCTGTTCATGCACTACATTGCACGCTAGCTGATGTTTCATGGTTTTTTTTCGAAGAAATTACAACTCTTCGTATTCTACTCGGTAGTCATCTCAAAACTTTATACGTTTATATCGACAGGTTCGTGTTAGGTGGATAATAAAGCACCAGGGGCCCGTTTAATAATCCAGGATTGTACATGAAGACCTTTTTCTTTGACTTGTATGAGGATTGTCATTTGATGATGTTTAAGTCTATTCGCTAAGACAGCATAAGCCATCCAAAAAGTCGTCCCTAATTCTTGAATAAAGTTGAGCCACATTGTCCCTGGGTCTCTGGCGCATACAGAAAAGAGTCTACATGTACGATCCAAGATTATTAAACGGGCCCCAGGTTACCTACTAACATTCTATCACTAATCACCAGAGATGCTGGGAATTAGCGATGCCCACTGACGTGCTCAGCTATCAGCATTGTGATGTACCTGTATATTCTGCTGAGGTAGGTCATGCTGGAGATATTATCATGGTTGACTGCTTGGCTTCTTCTGTGTTTGACTAGTCGGCACGGTGCGCTTTCAGCTGTCATTGTACGCTGTACATCAAATATTTGCTACGTTTCGATGAACCACAAAGCATAAATACAATCCCAGTCCTCCCATTTGATTTCTAGGTCTAGCATCGTATGTAAGAGTCATTTCCATTCCAAGCACGTTATCTGGAACTCTCGGCAACGGATTGATCTTGTCAAGCAGCATGGGATTTCAGAGAGGTTTTAGGGATGTAGCAATGTTTACTCATCTGAAAGGGGGGGGCATACATATTGAGTCGTGTTAAAAAAAACCCATAAAACCTTGTATTGCTATACTCATTAATGTTCAACGACCTTAGCCAAAAGAAAATTATGTTTTATATTCAAATATCGAAGTGTAACATACAGCATGTGGAAATATATGTTTTGCACACGATTCTAGAATTAGAAACCCGAACATATTATGCCTGTTATATCTAAAAATTCAACAGGCGAAATAACTTGATCTTTATAATCAACGAATTAATGCATACACGATTCTAATTGTTACTGAATATCCTATTATCATATACTTATACAGAAACTCACTCCGAATGCGAACTGCTGCTTCAAGTGTAGTATTCTTATTATACGAGCAAGGTACTCCATAATGTCTTGTACAGTTCGCCTTTGGAGAGGCCATACGGAGTGCTTTGAACGTGAAATATCACAATCTGTATGGATGGGAGTATGTCAGAAAATTTGCAGCTGCAAATTAAACAATTGTAGAAGTCTGACTCAGTTCGCATGCGCCATGATGTTTCCTAGACTCCCCGTAACATTCAAAAGTATGTATCAACTAGAAATAGAGGTATATGACATGAGGTATTCACGTGATATAGTTTAGATAGCTGAGATATATGAAATGAATCAATATTAACAAGTTTATTCTCCGATGTCAGAGGGCGGCACACAGATGTCAACAAAATGTATCGTAGTTCCGCCTGTCTTACTCGCCGGGGCCACTGTCTACTGTCAGTCAGTGGCGCATCAAGTGAACTTGTTGTTATTGATTGTTTTTGCAAATTTAAGCTATGCAATTGGCATTGCATCCATACCTAACATCAGATATTGGTCATTACGCATTCCTTCTCATTCCAAACACACGAATCGGTCGAAAGATAAACCGGAAGTTCAACGTGCAGAATGTGCCCGTTGCGAATGCATGAAAATATGGAAATGAATATCACTCCCCTAATTGTAGTCTCTGCTTTTCAGTAAGCATGTGTATAATAGAATATATGATCGGATGATAGTGAAGAATCTGTAAATAATGGTAAGCTTGAACGGATCTAACCCCAACTAGTAGAGTATATTGGAGTTGCTGGTTAATCAACTTCCGATTGAAAAATTCTTCCAAATACAGGGTACCCTTTATCGTAAACATCGTAAACTGAGTGACAAGTTTTTATGATAAATTAAATATTTACGCACAGTTTAAGGTAAATAGTAGTAGGAGAACAACATGGTGTATCTGCATTCCATTAGTGTATCTTTATTCCATGATTAAATGAATGTTGTAAATACCCGCCTCCATTTTTGACGTCGGTGAGTATTTACAACGCTGTAAAAGTCGGTAATCAACTACATAGTTCTCCTATATTACCATGAGTGCCAGACAAATGCATCTCCAAATACACATGGCTACATCCTCTGCCCTCTGAGTTAACGTTCTAGTAATAACACTCTAAAAGTACAGTTCCTAGCTTCCCTTTCCTAAATATCCTCATTCACACTACTCCATCATTGATATCGTGAATCTGAAAGAATATCTAGTAACCCTTTTTCATTTCCACCACCGGAGAGTACTCTTCCGGCCGACTCAATATGTAAGCTTAGGCTCAGACCAGCTAGGGCAATGGCCTTGACCTTGACCGTTGCCTCAGTGCCGTCACCGTTACATTAAATGACCATCAAGTGGCGCCACCCTCCCGAATACGCGTCACACGTCTCGCAGCGTACGTGATTTCCCGGCGATTTGGCGAGATTTGCTATAATTAAGGTCAAGAGGTCACCACAAACGTGTAGCATACCGGGCAGAGACGCCTAGCAGCTGATCAATTAAGGTATTCCATATATTGTTGCCTCATTGTCAGTAAATGTTCGAATCACATGTCATGTAATTCATATCTAATTTAATTAGAGTTTTTGAGTTTTTTTGCCCTAGGCCCTTGAGCACGATCATAATCATAGATATCATAAAATCGGGACTAATCTGGTGTATTCATTTTCCTGACATTCAAATGCATTCATAATCTAAAATAGCTCAACATTTTTCATCCACAACTCTACAGAAATCTGTTATATGAGTTGTCCTTTTTCAAAAGATTTAAAAAGAAATCTCCTTTCAGCAAACTGATATGTTGCCATATGTAAGATGTTATTATGACCTCTCATATCGAGTGGTCACTTTATACATGTCCATTACCTTTTTCATATTGAAAGGTGCCTATTGAGATAATGATATCCAAGTGTTCAAGTTGTCTGTATACGTTGACGAACCTTTTTTATGAGGTTACAGTACCTAATTCCACAGTGGCAATTAGTTAATGTAACATACAGCAAATCAAATCATATTGAAATTTATGACGAATATAAACCATTAATGTCATCGATATTTTAAACCAGCAACAACTGATAATATACCTGAAGGACCAAGTCGGTACATTTCGACACAGTGAACAGATGTTGTTACACCAAAGTACGTTTGCTAGAATCGTAGAAATTAAAAGATATCTGCAATTAATAGTCTGTATAACTATGAAAGTCTGTTCCTTTAAACAATTAACAGGTTAATAGCATTAGAATGCTGTGAGTTCATAAGACGATGGGAGATGCATGGCAGGGGAAGAACCTTGATACAATAATTGGTATTAAAAGGAGTGGATCTAGAATGCCTGGTTAGGCTATGTATATTTGTAGGATCTTCGGAACGTAGGTAACTGGATCAGAATAATGTTTAAGTATATTTAGAAACATTTTAGAAATCTGAATATTTCTAGAATTTAGAAGATAACTGGGTCTATGGCTCTATTAAATTCCACAGAATCTAACGTAATAATTCTTAATTATAGATGTGCTGCCAAGACAAAGTTTCCAGTAGGTTCGTTTCAAATCTGGTGGTCTGCAGCCACGCTCAATAATGTCCTTAAAACTCTTCCAAATCCAACGTGGTTCTCACCAAGGCCACCCATTTATCTTAATAGGAATCTTACATTAAAAGTTGAATATGGCAGTAGGGATAAGATTCACGTTTTCCCAAGTAACGATGAGGGATTGGTGTGTCATGTCTTTTTAAACCTATGGGGATTTCACAGTTAGCAGGGTATTTCCGGTTGGTAGATAGAATCATGAAATCATTCTAAAAAAATGCTTATCTCCAACAAGGCAGCGTAGGATAAGTTGTAATATTTACAGGTCGGGGGCATATGCAGCCTCGTTTTCACACTGGAGCTATGTGCACAGACGCGTCGTCATTCTGCGCTGGTTCCTTCATTACCGCACCGAACACACCGGCAACCAGCGCGCAAATCTCGCGGAACCTCGTGAGTTCGTGACTAGGAATGTTAAACGACCTCCAATTGGCCGACGGCTATCATCAGCCATCGCTAGATGAGCGGTGGCCGCTGATTGGTTGGCGGTTGGAATTCGTTCTTCCACTAATCGGTTCTTGCTACCCCCACAATCTGGGGGAATTTCCAGTTGTTATGACATTCTGAGATTAATGGATGAATTCGCTTTACACACTGATCCCTGGCTATCAGACGCAAGCTTTACGAGTCCAATTATCTGAATCGTGAGCGACAATGTAATCGTTTTCAAAATGTCAAGTCACAATTGGTCTATAAACATGACAAGTGTTAGAGTAGGAAGGTTGCAATCAATATCCACCCTAAAGAATTTTATGATGCTTTGATAGATACATATATGATAGAACTATTTATATAAATTCCATATCAAAGGACACTGCACAAGTCGAAAACGGAAATGAATTTTATATCTCTCATAAATTAAATAACTATTACTGTGAGAAACATCATATCAGCATGGGTCGACAAGACTGTGTATTAATATGCATGTCGGTTCACAAAACTGAAAACAGACAATTAGAGTTAAGTGTCGGGCAGTAGGTATCACAGGGCGTACCTCTAGTTCTGTTTTCATTCAGGCAATCACTTGTTCTGCATTCTTCACGTTAGGCAAACATGTTCGTCAGATAATTACAACCGAATAGAACTTCTCTGGGAAAATCTCTTTAGATCTATACCTACTACGACTTCATATTCCCAACCCTATAGGTTGGTGGCCATATTGATGGCCATCTGGAATTTCTTAATTACCCAAACTCACCAGAAATGAGCCGGATGGTATTTTGTTTACAAGGTACCCCCTCTTTCAAGCTTCTTGGCCAATAGACTATTATCATTGTAATGAGCTCGAACTCACCTCCCTGGTTTAGAAATTAAATGCAACAACGATTGAATGTGTAGTTGGAAATCATATGATTACCTGAGTGTGATCATTGACCAGCATATGAGTTTCTCGAATCATATCAGCAAAACTATTGAGACAGCAAGTAACAGAATTTAAGCTAGGGTAATTCCGGAGGAGATCAGCTACCAGGGTTATTGCCCGTATGATATATTGTACTGCTATTCGACCTCCTGTGCCAGAATAGTGCAGCTTCATCACTGATAGCGTGCTGCTGTGGGATGTGGTCAGATTCAGAGGATGGCGAATCACGCGTTATAATTAATGGTAGGTGATAGAGTGTAGAGGAGGCCAATTGATTTATCATATGTGCTTAATGAGGTACAACAATTCAAAACACGAGGGTGGGCCCAGCTTTTAAAGTTGATGTATAAAAAGGGCACAGAACTCGTTGGATGTAGATACAATCTGAACATGAGAACTTTCTGAATTACTTAAGAAATTGAACCGTTGTTGGGCCTTAAAAGATGTTACTTAAGACCTGGGAACTGCTTTTAGATGAATCGTACAAAAATCCTAAATCTCTTAGTGAAATTCTTCATCACTCTTAATATACTCGTAGAACTGCTTGCTGTGAATCAGCCATAGATGACCAGTAACCACACACATCTATGACCAGAGGCACATAAAACGAATAATGAGATCTTATTAACTTATTTTAATGAATTGAATCAATCCACAAAAGCGATGCTTAATTAGTTACATAATTTAGCAACATTACAAGTACAAACTCCTTTCAGTAATAAACCTCCTTGATAGTTGTACTCTCTAGGTTTTCTCCTTTCTGTTCATGCATAAGTTACATTGTCCCAATTATCCAATTCCAAAGAACATAAATCATCACATTGGTCTATCGTCTCATTGCACCTCATAACCCCTTGTATAACAATAACACTTTCATTGCACTGTCGTTTCATCATCCCATCATTCTAATCTAATGTGTGAGTCTATCATTCAGGTTTTATTTCACAGTTCCTCCTCACTAACAGTTCAGTCCAATATAATTCCATAACCTTATTCTCACAGTGTTCTGAGTCCTGGCAAGTTCACTCCATGTGCTCTCCCTATGAGAGCCCATTTCATGAATGTCAGTTTTTTAGGCACTCACAGAGTAGAACTATACTTACGCAATCACTATCTCTTGAGGCGACCTCACTCCAGGTAGACTGGGGCCTCTGGCGCCCACTGAGCAGACTAGTTGCCGTAAAGCAGTGAGCAGTGCTCACCTGTACCTCATCCAGATATTATCTTCCTACTGCCTTTTAGCACAGGATCACTGAGGCATACTCAAACCAACAACCCTTATCTCAATTGTCAGAAGATCACATGACCCACCACTCTCCTTATAGGGAACACCTGTGGTTCTTATACCTTTCTACTACTGCATTATCCTATCGTTATCTCTTAACTTTGTACTTGTTGAAGTTGTTACTTTCACATATTTACTACAAATACCTTAGTAATTTCCGTACAAGCACGTAGTGCTAAATCTTGTATGAAAGTAACCGAAAATAGTACCATTTTTCAGTGTTGTGTAGTTCAGCATTGTTTCATTCCATCTCATTACTCATCACTTCTTCTTTTAAAAATTACATTATCTTATGTTATTACATGTACTTTTTATACTTCACCTGCCAGTGTTCTGAGATGAACTGGATTGTAATATGCCAACTGTAAAGTTTATATGGCGAAGCTGGAACAGGGTTGCTACCAAACTGTAAAACCACCAGAACTGTGATACAGTGGCATGCTTCAAGAATGCAGTTAAGACCTTTCAGTCTCAGGACAATGAGCCCCTATGAGACGCCTGTAGCTAGCCGTTGGGAGTGCGAGTAGTTCCCTCCACCACTATTACCTTAACCGAAATGAACGTGGACCCAACTAAGTGAGTCAGTAATTTAGCAATCAGTAGCAAACATTTTCTTATTCTTTTAACCCCTAAAGGACGGATGCCAACGGCCAAGCTACCCCCTTAAAGACGGGTGCTGGTGGCACTTTATACCGCTAGGTGACGAGCACCCAGTCGTCAAAACCCATAATTTGAGTGTTTAATCACGTGATACGGTATATAATCTTAAAAATTTCATTTTCTTTAATATAAATACTATTTGTGGTGTTACACCTACATTCTGTGAAAATTTCATTAATATTGCTTCATTATTTCCTTGTTAAAACGAATTTGTATATTTTTGAGAAATGATGCCTCAAGGCATCATTCGCCCTGGACTGGATGATGCATCAAGGCATCATTCGCCCTGGGCTGGATGATGCCTTAAGGCATCATTCACCCTTAAAGGGTTAAACAGTAAACTGACCAGGATATATACCTATCATATACGCAAATCGAATTATTGTCTGATTGTTATCATTTTCATTACTTCTTAATGTATATACATTTGATAGTTACGAACCCTTATCCAGTCCAGACACTTAACTACTTATGCGTCTATTTTCGATAAAATACCATTTTCGGGTGTATGATAAAGACAGGCCGACTTTAGGTATAGCGCTAGGTATTAGTGATGACAGAGCTCGATTCCATGTTCCGACACCCATTCCTCAGCCTGGCGGCCTCGGTAACCGCGCACACCATAAAATTGAATTTTGTTCTGTCTTTGTAACATACCGCTGCTGTGATCGCTGTTACTGCAGTTTTCATGCATTGGCTGAAGTTTTCATACCTCGACTGACGTTCTCAGGGTTTACCACGGAATGGTTTTTAGACCAAACAAAGCTAAGCTTAGATGGGTGAAGAAAGCATGGATTGGAGATACTCGATAAGAGTGGATATGGCTACCGCATGAATCGGAATAGGGAAACAAGTGCCGGGAAAAAGAATACCAAAATTACCCGTTCAGGACTTAACAATTACTAATCTAGGACAAGGCCTCGTTAAGTACTTTATTAAATCCTTAACTCGTAACTTTGATATTCTTTCACCCATAACCAGTTTTCCTGCATTACGCTATATATGAAACCATCCTGCTTCAGTATGAATGAACCTACAAACCTAAATGCCTATGGACATATAAGTAAATACAGACATGCATAGATGCAGACACACATACACATGTATTATCCACATAATAGAAATTGTCCATAGTAAACCTATGGGAACTCTGTATGCACATGTATACCCGGAGCATACGGATATGTTTTATGCTCCGGGCTGCATAAGCGGTTCATACGAAAAGATAGTACGTATGAAAAAATATTGCATGACTAACACTGCACGAAAACCACCATTTTACATATATATACGCCATCGCGATAACGCACATATCGGTGGTATCGTGACTTGTTTATACTTGTATACACCTCTTATACACGTCTGCGTTTCGGGCGTCTATGAGACAGTTTCCATATGTAGACGCGCGCGACTTGGCTGTCTTTCACGCCTGGCGTATTTTAGATAAAACATACTCTGCGCAATATATATATGCCAGGCGTATATATGATACCAAAAAAAAGGATGCACCAACACTGACCCACCACCCGCCACCTCCCAACACCACCCCCTACCGCCCCCCCCCCCACCACCCCAACACCCCACCACCCTACACTCACTCTACCCACAGTGAAGCCCTGGTACAGATCCCCACCTTCCTGCAGTGTATGTGGACGGATTAGCGGCGGCTCGGCGTGTATGTGTAAGATGTTTTCACACCTGAGTCGGAGGCGCACAGGGCGGGCGGCTGAGCGGGTGGCTGTGAGGGTGGCGGCCGCATTCACACTGGAGTCGGACTTCAGGCGCACAGAGACACTGGGGGGAGGCGATTATATAGTAATCCTGACTGTTCACACATTGAAATGGTGTTTGAAAGTAAGATCTATTAGAAAAACAATTAAAAAACAACATAATGCAACATAATGCAACATAATTAAGTTTTTATAAAATTAATTGGTAATATAAGATTGCAATTTTCATAATACAGACTTGGATGGTTAATGGCAAATGGAATATACTACCACTGATGTCCCCAAGTGGCAGAGGTCGGAATTATTGGATACTGGCGTAAATAAACAGAATCAGGCGTATATGTAACGTGTATAAGACCGCACCATGGACACGTATATACGCCACTAGATAAGGCGTCTACGAGACGGATACCAGGTTGAACTTCTAGACGCAAAATCCTACTGTTAGACACGTTTCGTAAACATATGTAAAATAGTGCTTTTCGTGCAGTGTAAAATAAACTAAGATCAGCATTCCACCTCTCGGATAAAGATGAAAAATAAATACAACATTGACTGGTTTCAAATGAAAGCGGCTTTATGCTCCTCGGAGTGGGCCCTATACAATATCGTCGCATGCCCCCGGATATTACTGCACGTCAACACCTCAGAGCATACGGCCGCTTGTATCTGAAATAAATCATAATTGTGTATATACACACACGCACACATATTTGAACACACATACATGCTCATATGTACATATAGGTATACATATATATGTATGCATGCGTCCAATCTCACGCAGAAGACCTGGGACATGTTTCAATAGTAGAAAGTCCTCTCGCTGTTGGTCTCAGTGGCACCACAGTGGCAGTATCCGTTTCAATAGTAAGTGAACAGACCAGCCAGTGGCACTTGGGAAATGAGCAGCACCAACAGCGGTAGTAACCCTTTTACTAGTTGATTACCTCTCACTGTTTAAGCAACTGTTACTGCCACTGTTCACAAGAGGGTCTACCCTCTCACGTTGATCAAAACAACCATCTTAAAACATATTATAACATATCTAAGTAAGGAATAACATGCACTGAACAATTCCATACATGTCTTTTACCCACATCTTGATTTTCATGTTTCTCTAGTGGTCAACTACTTTGTGAGAACCACTATACTCTCTGACCCAAGAACAGCAGTAACTGCACTACTCAGTCAGTTTCTACTGTACTGCTCGACCCTAGGCTATCACTTGCATGTCTCACAAGCGAGACCTACAGTATGGGCTCTGTAACTCTGCCAAAAATGCACATAGAAACGTCAAATAAAAACTGAAATGTGTGGAAAAACACGAGGAATAATTATTGAATAATTCATAAAATATTGATTTCTTAAATATTCAGTCCACTATGCTGGAATAGAGAACGAAAGGGGTGTCTCAACAGCGAGACCACTTTTGAAACGCGACCCTCTGATCTCTGCTGTTGGTACCGCTATTACTGCCACTTTGCGGCGTTCCTCTCGTTTTTACAACCACTAATATTGAAACAGGTCCCCGTTCTTCACATATTTACATAATGTAGATAACAGTCCCTTTGAATGGTAGCCAATCATTAGAATATATTTCTAAAGGTTCCCTATAGATACTCCATCCAAAGAAGCTGTCGATACTTCAGTAAATAACTGGCAGACGTGTCCAGAAACCTCCACAAATCGTTGCATATTGCATGTCACATGTCTTTTTTCAATTGTTCTTTTGGTATAAACCTTGTCGTTTACACTAACGGACCGCTAACACGCACAATGTCTAAACATAGTGTAGTGGATTCTCAGGCATGCTGCTCGGCGTCGGGGAAACACTAGCGTGCACGCGGTGAACCTCGAGGGGCTGTTTATGCCAACATATGTTGCAATACTGATATCTTTCTGAGCAGTCTTCCTCACCTAACTACAACAACTGCCAATAACAGTTTAGAGAAAAATCTGGTAATAGTCTGGATGCATTTGGAATCCAATACGAACATGCAACTGCAACAAGACAAGCTGCTAAGCATTCCCAAAGAAAGTTAAAAAAAACCATTCAGAGGCTCTCTATCCCTACCCTCTATCTCTATCTCTCATTCTCTCTGAATCTTTATAACTTTTTTATCCTACCCCTAATAAAAAAACGTCATAGGCCTAACATGGGATTTGTTTATGTCACGGGTGTGACATAAAGTGTTATTTATGTCACTACTTTCTAATACTGAAAAAATGTGGAAGCGGGGTAGGATAAAATCTAGACGCCACTGGTTTGAGTTTGAGTTCACTTAAATGTCACTCAAAACGCATGACATAAATAAACTCAGACTCAAACTCGTGACGTCTCTTGATATTCTTTCATTGTCCTCTACTTTTGTGTCCTCCTCTTGTACCGTTTACAAAATTCCCTAGATAAAAAAGTCAATACAAACACAGACACAAACTCAATTGGGGCGGGAAACGTTCAAAGTTCAATTTCCTCCGCTAGATCTAGATAAATAGACGAATCTGAAGGCACTGTGTGGAGCTTGTCCCGGTCTATACAGGCAACACTCCAGATGGTAGCAATAGGCATCTGGGGATGTAATCACACCGTTAGAGAAAGCTCGAATATACCCTTCCAACCGGGCGAGGACTTTAGATTTGATTGCTCTTTTTGTATTGTTTATTTGGAAACGTATCACGGTTTTTCTTTATATTTATGCGTTATAGTGGCAATCAGCACTTGCATAGGATTCATATTATGGGACGAATTATAGTCTGCCAATTCTGATATAGTATTGTATTGAAATTGACCCTACAGTAGACCCCTGCGAGTACACCACCCTGGTTAAATTTTAGACCCCCATCAACGGTGCAGCATATACCAGCCGGGGATGCTTTTAAAACTAACGTGAAGGAATTTAATAATGTCTGGGAGGTGTAATCAGAGAGGAACCACTAGGATCATTGGAACCTAGTCGGTTGCGTGCTCTCAGCGACTACATCCAAACTTTGTTTTCTTTCCGCAGTTAATTCTGTGTAGATGAGAAGTGAGACTTGATGGAATTCCTTCTACATGTATCACATCTCTTGCTTCTAAAGAGGAACTGTCATGCTAAATGTCTTTTCAAAAGAAGTATCTCCAGACTTTGCGAACTTATCCGTCTGTTGTGATATTTAGCGGGAAATCATAGGACGTTCTCCCTAGCTTCTAGTATGCTTAAAATCACAGTAATCCCCATAATGAGTAGATTCCCTCCATCATATAGCGCAATAGGCCGCTTTCGCTCTACAGTTGTATTATATGCTGCACTTAGTGTATTAGCACTACTTTACGGACTGTGTACACATTCTGTGGTTAGTGGCCGTTGTGTGTAATGTGACGAGTAAGTCCGGGCTTTCAGGCTCTTTGCTGACACTCAAACACATCACGGGATTAAGAGACCTATCGTCAATGGCGCCATCAAGCGGGATTTGACGAGCCAACGGGGACGCTGGTAGGCGGCTTACGAGTGCTATCGCGTGGTTTATCGCACACTCTGATGGGTCTGACTGTTTCAGAAATTGTCTCTCAGATAGAACAACACATCTTCACCAATTATCGCCCACACATCGAGAGTGGCAGTTTGTCAGTGTCTGCATTTTCTCTAATTATCGCTTGGGGAACATACCGTTTATTTCTGTTCACAGGCGACATTCTCTCCTCTGACTCGTGGAAGCACTTCGACGTATATACTGAGAATGCGTAGAGCGGAAATGGAAAAGGGTGAGCCACTGAGTAAGGCACATTTCCATAGAACAACCTCCGGCGATTCAATGTAGGAGTACGAGATCGGTTGAAAGATCCCGGAAGTCCTTCGAGATGTCTCTCTGCCTAACCTTTCACAGTGCGAAGATGTTCTCAAAGCCGCCGCACATTTTCCCCAATGCTTCCTGTATAAGGTCTCTGTGAATAGCTGTCCCTTCACGAAGGACATATATATGTCGCATCAATCAGTCGGGCATTACACAAAGACATAGAACATTAGTAAAGAAAAGGAGAAAGGCTCAGTATTGACAGAATGGAAACTCCGAGCCATATGCGGCTTACATCCTGATATTTCCACCTCAGCTTCGTGACACTTACAAGGAATACACTGTCAAAGTAATGAGAACCTTCAGAGATTACGATTAGGTCGAGAGAGAAGGTATACGAGGGGTGCACTAAGAGATAAGATACATATAGAAAGAATTCCATCAAGTCTCACGTTCTCACCTACACAAAATTAACTCTGCATAGAAAACAAAATTTGATAGCCGTCGCTGAAATTCCCATCGAAATAACTGCCATTATCTACTCGTATAAAGATAGAAACAGAGCTGGCCATGACTTTTAGGTTATAAATGTTGTCGGTAAAAGTCGGACGAGGTGAGCAAGAAATGAATCCACATCGAAGATGAGAGGAGAAAGGTATGGAAGATAAGTGGAATGTTCCTGTTGGCTCACAACTTACATGTAGTAATGTACGGGGCTTTATCTTAACCGTGCAAAACACATCGTGTGGATTTACGGTTAATTCAATTCTGTTCTTAACAGAAGCCATTATCTTATTTTGTTACACATGTGATGGTCCTCCGATTGCATCACATGATTCTGCATCATACTTAAAAAGGAAGGAAATCTAAGAAATGCCATGTCTCATGAGTGATTTTCTCTGGCTGCTACGAAAGAGCTTCAAGTTTATCTTTTTAATAAATATTCATTCCCCAAACTATAAACAATTCTTCCTCGTGGATTATGGGAAATTCTCAGACAGAGTTAAAGCGCTTCATGAAGAATAAGTGAAAACGAACGATAAAAACAAATATGTTAATCGAGTCACAGTCATGCACAACTTAGATTAACTAGTTTAATCCAAGACATTTTACATGATTGGATATGTCAATGTGCCTTGTATGAAGGCTGATTACGTCTCGAATTTTCGAATGACGAGAAGCAGTATCTTCCCAAGTTGAAAAGTTAGAAGGAAGGGTGATTTTCGGAGTCTAATATCCAAGACTTGACCTCTTCTGGAGAGCTATTACATGTATGCCACCTGAAGTGGATCCCTTTTGAGCTTAAATGTTAGCCAGCTCCAGCCTAATGTCTTCAATACTTCTATATCTTCCCCGTGTTCAAAGAGTTTTAATTATCAAAATGAGTTTTACAATGAGCATACAAGGGAAATATCGCAAAAGTATTCAGATTTGGAACACCCCTTCGTGAAGTTATGATAGTGATACTATATTGTAAAGTGTTAGCGAGACATTGGCATTGTGTATGGTCCTGTGATCTGATGCTACTGGCCAACATCCCCGAATTGTTTGACTGAATTTAAGGAGATTTGTTTCGATTATACCACTGCTTACTAAACGTAAGTTTAGTTACAATTGGGATTTTGGAGTGTTTATGACAGCAGTTCTCCAGCTAACTTATTCAGCCATTTACTGTCATTAATTTTTAAATTTCAATGTTCATCACATTTTGATATTTTTCCTTTCCAGCAGAAACACTTAGGTTATGGAGGTCCTTCTTTGTTAGAACTCTCACTGTGAATTTATGCCTGTTAAACATTGAACTTTAGTGTTGCAAGGCATTTGAAACTACTAATGGTTTCACCAAAAATATTACAGCGCATATATACACCTGTCAACTTGACCTCCAAGATAATTGCAGTGTATGAAATATATTTCTTTTGTACTGTACGCACTTTCAAGAAAAAAAAACATCCCAAAGGATACTTCATTGTACTCTCATCTGAAACAAAAGCTGCTTTGAAAGAAAGAAACACTTATCTTATATCCCCAATTTGGTGTATATATTGTATTAAGATCCGAACCCACTAGAGGATATATGATTTGCATACCAACGGTACAAGCAGAATAATCGCTCTTATCTAAACATATTTGTATACATTCCAAATATTATACATATTGCCTGTGTTGTGTATTGTTGATTTGAAAACAAAACAATGAAGATATCAACACCGTGCGTCTTTGACATTGATCAGCGCCATTGTCAAGCGAGAATCTGAATGTTATCAAGTATTTCATTCAGTGGCAAGCCTTCTGGCACAGAAAACGGAGTGAAATATTGTCTATCATAACAAAGAGGTGATAAGTGGAACTTGTGGATAAAGAACGAATATGTGTAAGCAAATACATCCTGATACAGTAGGCTTCGCAAAACAAGAAATTTCAGTAAGCAAAATAAGCGAGTTCATCATTTTCGTGTAGAATATCCGTGGAAGCACGACATTGTCAAATCAAGTAAACTCAGACTTGCATTTACTCAACTGTCTGTTAGCTTGGCAAAGGATAACATTCAGTTGTTGCAGATTCCATTATACACGATTGACGCATACAATGGCAATATCATCACGAATGGGATACATCGTTTTCTATGCATTAAGAGTTTAATGTGTTCTGCCAGCAAAATCGCTACAAATAAATACAGAGCACATCCAATTATTCAGACACTGTAAAGAATCACATGACTTTTGTGTTATTACTCCCACGGCACCATTAGTAACCGCATCTCTGGTACGGTAGAAGACGATGCTCAATTTCTTTTCAATCTTAAGGTTTCATTATCCATATGGCGCTTCTTCGATGTACGGTTCAAATTCATCTTGCAGAAGACTTTTGTTTGGCACGGAATAACACAAAAAAGGCGGTAAAATCGTCTCATGTCTACAGTGCCACCTGGTACAAGGCTTCTTTAGCCCTACTACTGCCCCCTTCAGTCCTAGCTTCGGCTTCATCGGTGAATTCCCCAGCTACACCTTTGTAGGCTCACCTCATTTTACATCCTCTTTTTTATTTAGTGTCTTATTGACGTGACATGTGCGGTGACGCGACCACAATTCCCCCTAACTTCTTTGCACCTAACATCGACAAATCTACCGTTTGCCAATTGTAATTGGGCCGCGAAAGAAATCGTTTAATCTATAACAGCTCATTTATAGTTTGAGGAATCAACAAAACAACATATGGCAATACTTCGTACCTAACAGTAAATAGAATATATGAGTACTCTCACTCCTGATTTTGTTAGTAGGCATCCAAAGTACAAATTTGATCTCCATGGTTTGTCCATTTTTAATACCATTTAAACGAATTCCGTAGTTTGATAAAAAGATAGGCTGAGGCAGTCAAAGCCCATCACTGAATTAAAACTTTCTTATGCAACCCGACGCCCAATAAAATGAACGGAAAAATGAACCCATCAATGCTCTTATAGTATGTCGTTCAATTTAGACAACTTAAATCATAGAAATAAATAAAACAGAAACAAAATTTAAACAAAAATGTAGTATAGAGTATTCTAGCCTTAATGTTCTTTATGTGCTGGAAAGACTTGGCATATCTTCCATGTTCTAAGGTCGAAGATTATACCAAAATAAAAACATTTATGATAAGAGTAATTAGTCCTTACGAAATGGGACTTAGATCTAATGCATACTCAATTCTTAGGTGAAACGTTTACATTATGACTAATGAAAATTTAAAGCTATCGTTTCCAGAGAACATGCTAATTTCCTCCTTCAATGGAACTGTAATAGTTGCGTGACACATGAAACCCAGAAATATTTTATATTCATTTTAAGAAAGGATTCTTTGCACTTTCTTTGGTATTCCTCCAAATTTTGTTCGGTATTTACGGTTCCGATCCACATGCCCGACGGCTTTTTAAAGTATCAATAAAAATTCCCATCTGACTTCACTTCAGGATTATTTTACTGGATCTTTCCCGTTTCCAATGGCCTTCTTCAGAAGTACCAGCATGATTACTTTCGATGTTATTGTACAAAGACACGTATTGGTTGATATTTCTATACAGATGTGACATAATAGTATTGAATTGACACAGGGTGCTTCAGAACAGATCCTTTGCTGCAGATAGTGGTTTAGGCCCAACTCCTTGGACTGCCACCCCCTGCGATGGAACTGTCCCCTGTCTTCGTTTGGACTGACACCCTGGAAATTATATAAGCAGCAAGATGTGCACACATGAATCACTTTTCACCCGGACACCATTGCATCACCATCTCCAGGCTGCAGGGCATTACCACCTCTCAGTGAGGAGGCTGGAACCCAATAGGACCCTAGCCTACAGAGGCCTATACTGAGGGGAGGACTTCTCCACAAGCTCCTATCATCCCAGTACTGGAGGAAACAAGAAACAGATCTTGATGACTGCTACCATCACACCCCACCACTTATGGATTACATCCATCCACAAGTTAAAGACACATTTATCAATTACTGAAAAGAGTATCAGAAGGACTGATAGACTGTGAGTACAACTGCAAACAAGAGGACTTATATCACATAAACTACACAGAAGTGAATGTTATTGCATGTTGTTGAGAATTGTTATGTGCTTATATGCTTTGTAATGATATATGTGATAGATATATATCTGTGTATGATTATCTGTCTTCTTCATTAAGAATAGAAGATCTTCGAAATTCTCTTTTCTTGTCACTTTGCTAGATAGTCTATAAGAATAGCCCTTAGCCCTTTAAAGGCAGGGGTCTGTGGTATTGAACTGGTATAGCTCAGGGGACTGGTTGATTTTAAATTTGCGCTCGAAACGATATTTGATCGTTTGATCATGTGATACGACACATCATCATCATTTGTTTTACCATGTAGGGTTAGATTCTTCATCATAGGAATATTCTCTGACAGTTTCATATTTATTGTTCCATTATTTCTTCATAAAACAATGAAATCGTAAATATAACTAAATAATGCCTCAGGGCATTATCATCCCGTCTATGCTGGGAATGCCTCGAGGCATTATCCGGCCTATACTTGGGAATGCCTCAATGCATTATCCGACCTGAAAGTGTTAGTTACTGCACGTGACATAAAGAATTCAGTTGATGGAGACCTATCACTGACTTACCTTTCCTCATGAGCTTTTATAAGATCATGAAATTTCTCGACAACTAATTCAACTGTGTTTTTAGCACCAGAACTTGTGAATTTGGATATAACAGGAGTATCCTGTAAGTATATAAGGACACAGGAAAAAAGTGTAGTAATTTCAACAACCAACTAAAAATACTCCAAGAAGGGAGTAACTAGAAAACTTCAAAGCGGCAAACGGATTGCCAAGTACAATAAGTAAGAGTTAGTAATTGATGGTATCAAATGAGTGTACTCTTTATAAAAGAGACAAAACAATTTACCCAAAAAGAAAATAAAACAAATGGCGGCTACTACAGACCATATTTAGTGGTGGACGACGAGTATTCTTCAGGTGGTGCTGAGTTTAGAAATCGTCTCCAATAATCGTTTAGTGGAAACGCTGGGTTAGACCTTTGTGTACGATCGATTTATAGGTTCCCTTCATCTGCCTGTTAATATCATCTGTATCATCCACAATGAAGGTTAACATCCAATATCTCAGTCTATAACCCTAACATTCGGTTCCGTCTTGATTACTGCTTGTTACGAGCTCCTGTTACCCATTATTAACCGTGCAACATATTGTATCATTCAGCTTCCACTGAATATGATGTGCAAACAATATGAAACTTAATTTCGTAATCAAATCTAGTTTTTCCCTCGGAAAGGGAAACATGAGGAGTAAATATCAAATAGTCTCATACCTCATTTCAACTCAGTTGATGAAGTTCAATTGAGAACATCGAAGAGTGACAAAAGTTAAGTAAACAATTATTTAAGACAAGAAGACGACTCAATTACTCCATAACTGAAATGTGACATATCATAGAAATATGCGTCTTTTATATCAACTTTACGTTAACCCTCAAGCAAATACAATAATCAACTCTGTCTTAGAGTGTGTAAAATCTTTATTTAAAGGTTAGATAATGTACTAAATTATTGACATATATTTCAATCTCTGAGTCACATGACCAGAGACATCATACACATTATCTAAAAGTTTACTTGAAGGCATGTCTATAACCTTGTGTTGTATTTGTCTGTCTGTTTGTTGAACTGTACAAGGAAGAACGCCTTTATCGGTGATTGTATTTTGTTCCATCTGAATTTTAAAAAAAAGAAAAAAAGAGAAGAAAAACATGTATCTAGCGACTCTCATGAGATGCATTTGTCACCAGAAGTCGCAGATTAAACCTTATATCTCAACTTTGACCAGCAATTTCACACCTTGGATGACTGTTAAGCGCAAAATCAATTGAGCCTATTTTTCATGCAATTTAGCGATTGTAGACGTTCGCAGAGAGTTCGCATGGTTGCGTGAACTTTGCATGAAAAGTCACTTCAGTGGATTAGACGGTCACATGGTGGTCGCTAAAGCCTGTGATCCACCAAGCGAAATTAGGGCCGGCCGATGTCTGTGCGGGTGTAACATGGACGTCGGCTGCTCCCGCCTCTCGTCGGCTCAAGCCGGTTGAGATAATCGCCTTGGTGGATCAGCAAATAATGTCAAATCGGCTGGGGCCGGCCGCACCCGGCTGAGGCTGGACCTAGTCGCCTCTCCCATATCACATGTCCGTAGCCGTGTGGCCCCCGTGTGATAGCCGGCCGGGCGTCGCCTCTGGCCAGCCGGCCCAAAATGAAAATTATTTGCTGGTCCACTGACCCAGCCGTGTGGAGTCGGCTGGAAACTCCCTAGCCGACACTAGCCGACCCTAGCCGATGCAAAGCTGATTCATTTGATTTTTTAAAGGCGGCCGGATGGCCGATGTCGATGCATTTGAAGAGTTCGACACCCGCCCACAAGCTTTGCCGGGCTCCGGGGTGAGGGATCGCCGCCAACACGGCGAGGCCGACACGGTGGTACCCGAAGCCGCGAACGGACATTGAAAATTCCGACACTATCATCAGAATTCTAGCCCCATAGCGTGCCATACACACTCATAACATTAATCCTTATCTTTATTTACCTTCATTGTTCAATTAAACGTGTAATTCCTCGGTTATTTGATGTTTTCTGACCGTTCCCGTACAAATTCTGGCCTACCAACACACTGCTCCGCTCGATACGCGGCTTTCGCGGGTTCAGAGCGTCGAAGTGTATCGCCGCACGCGGCGCCGCCTATCGAGGAACTCGATTACTACGTAAAATACCATGCACGCCGCCTATCGAATCAATGGAGAACTCGGCTGGCCCGTCCCCGCCAGCGCCGTGTGGACGTCGGCCGGCTGGAAATAACTATTTGGTGGACTAGCACGGAGAATTCGAGACGGCCGGACGGCCGACCTAGGCAATTAGCGTCGCATGAAGCCATTTTGGCCGTCGCCCAAAGCCGGCTGAACGTCGCCTGGGCAGTTCTTGGTGGATCTCGGCCTTTAGGAGTCGCATGGCTCATAAACGATGATATTGAAACCTTTCGATATTTTTGCATGGTCATACATAGTGGCATGTAGTGGCATGTAGATGCATAATTGTTTTTATTATACCACCAGGAACAGGGCAATCATTTTTGTTCTTACATTTCCTACAAGGGGGAAAAACCTTTATAATTGCATTCCAGAATCCCAAATTAAGTCGCATTAAAATCGCTTGGCATTCGCTGCAGTGGATATGGCATCCGCATGGCATTCACATGGCAGTCGCAACACCCAATCGCATGACATCCGCTTAAGTGGATCTCAACAATTTCTGTAGTTGATCTGGCGTTCATATGGCGTTCGCATGGCAGTCGCAGTGTCGCACAATCGCACAGTGGCATGGGATCGCACAAGGAATCGCATGAAAATTCCCTCTCCTCAGTGGATTTGGCGCTTTATAATTACTGCGATTTCTACAGACTATTAGTCCATTATACAGAAAAGTAAGGATTTATGAAATACTGGCCACCATGAAGACATTAAACAGTTGACCAGTGGGGCGATGGCGTTTGTCCTCTGAAGGTCCGGGAAATTATTCTCATTTGATCCCAGTCATTTTGCACTGGGGACTATTTCTTTGTTCCCACCGAAAACAACGGCTGCTGGACATGATGGTTATTTTCTTATTTAGTGTCTTTCATTGAATTTTGATCTGTGACCTTCTTTCTTCGACACCATTTTCTTTCTGCCAATCATTTAAAATGTTGGCTCTTTTAGTCTCCTCCTAATAATTTGCTTTCCCCTTTAATGGTTTGCTTTTCCAGCATGTTGATTACATTCAGATATCCATTTCTATCTCAGATTTTCACTTTTTCATTCCCTCTATTGACCTCTTTATTCTACCATTGCAGTTCAAATGATTTCTATTTCATAGTCACATACATGACCTATATGACTATATCGCCTTTCTGCTTCTATTCACAGGATTACATTATTTTCCCCTTTCTATGTTGGAGATACAGATGTCAAGAAAGCTGACGTTAGGATTGTATGTTTATGTGGAAATATGGTTAAGTTAGGCTTGAGATGATCACAGATTTATATTTGTAGAGAGCTCCAGCCATTGTAGCGTAATTTATATGGCATATGAGTTTTGAATATAAATTTGCAGATAAAGAGCTAAACACCTCATAAAACTAAGGTATGCAGAAGGTAACCGTTATGAGAAGGCAGTTACGAAAGTCTAATGGTGATTTGGCAGATAATGGAGGAAGTATTATATTATATTATATTATAATTCTTATTTTCCTACCCTTCCACTCCGGACCCCACCTATAGGCAGATGCCACTATCGGCCAAATTTCTAGTACGTTTATATCAAGAATATCCGTATTACTAGAGGGACCGGAGACAAGGTGATGACTATTCAGCCATTGTTCCGGAACTATGGTGGTATCCCATGCGCCTAGCAACCAGTCATTGCCATAACAGGCACCAAAACCCGATAAGGAAGAATCTGTAGCAATTTCGTATTCAACCGGAGAAATAATAGTGGATGTACCGTTAAATACTGAAGCAAGTCTCTTCCACCAGCAAAGATCCAAAAATATCCATTCTGGAATCAATTGTGGTGAAGTACAATCTTTAATGTACGTCCCAAAATTAATCAAACGGCGTGAAAAGGTACGCCCACCTCTTACTACACAGCTACAATGGGCCAAAAGGCCACATAACCTTTGTACATCCTTATGAACTACAAATCTTTTGTCACAAAATTCATCAAGTATCATTGATAAACCAGAAAGTTTTTGCTGGTGGGAGACTCAAAGTCATAGCAACACTGTCGATTTCGATCCCAAGAAAAACAACCTTTGTGGACGGGCTTATAATTTTTTTCCAAGAAATGCCGAAGCCAAATTCTCTGAGGAGTGAAATCAATGTTTGTTGACAACGTACACATTCATCATAATTATCTCCAATAACAATAAAGTCATCCAGATAACCAAATACGTTTCTGAAACCTTTCCTTGCCATACACCAAACAATAAATTCAGTTATATTGGAAAAAATAAACGGGGCACACTTGAGCCCAAAAACTAAAACATTAGATTGAAGGAAACATTCAGATTCATCAATTTCCCACCGGAAGCCTTGAAATTTTCGATCGCCCGGAAAAACGGGGATCGACCAGTATGCATCCTTGATGTCGATCACGGAAAAAAAACAATTAACGCTCATAGCCCACCTCTTCAAGTTTAAGGTAGGAAAAAGATTCACAAGTATCCGACATAAAATTGTTGATACTACAATCTATCGGCCTTTTGCAGTCCGTGATGGGACGCAAACCCCCGGATTTTTTAGCTACCGCCCCAATGGCGTGGACGCACTGTGGACGAGTGTTAACGATAGATAGTTTATCTTGGTCAATTTCTGATTTAACAATCCGGTCCATTTCTGCCTTAAACTTAACATCATAAATACTGGCGTAATTACGAGCATCGTAAGAGCCAGAAAAACCTTGATCAACAATTCTAAATCCCTTCAAAACACCTTCAAAAATGAAGTGAGCATTGTCATCTATTGGATCAGTCCCAAAACAATGATCCCAAAAAAGACAGGGATTTAGGGGATTTCGTACATTATCTAAGGTGTGTAATTCAGGATCACAACCAGAAAAACAAGGGCGTCCCGGGACTTTATTGTCTGCACTGAGAACTAAACATTCTTGACCTATTGACACATTGTCAGTTACCTGAGGTTGAGTACCACTCCAACCTCCCGTACATACCGAACCTCCTTGACCTCCTAGAACCTCTTGAATACCTTCAAGTACCTCCGGACAATTAACTGTGGAATTGCCTGCGTTGGAGATGTATGTATTACATACAGTAGGAGTAACAATACCAGATATGTTGGCAACATCAATACCAGTATCCGAACAATTTAAAACACAACTCGTGCTAACCTTTGTACTCAGAGGGTCATATGAGTCACCAACAGTGAGTCACTTGTCCGTTTTGGAGGATTTTTTAGGGCATTTAGTGACAGAATGTCCACCTTCACAATCCGAACATTGGTGCTTGAAATGACAAGAGACTAGTGTACAACCTTCTCCCTCGTTGTACCTCCAGCACGTACCGAAGGGCTTCCCATCTTTGAATCGGCGACCTTTGACAACCTTTGGCTTGTCCACTGCCTTGGAAAAGGCCATTGTTTTCTCGATGTTAAGGTACTTGGTCGATAGATATGGATCCCCGTAACCAAAGCTCGCAGTACCCAACAACTCCGCTTTCTCCCTGCAGGCTAGATCGTAGTCAACTAGCGCCTGGCTCGTCAAGTAAGCACGCCTATCGCTGAGAAACGCAACATGATCGGCGTATCCTGAAGCATCGAAGCCTTGGCTTAGCATGGAACGTAACATTGACATGCTTGCGGAGATAACCTGGTCTATGTTGGGCTTACTCACATCACATGGGAGATGGTTGTCCAGATTAAAGATTGTACACTTACGTCTCCGTTCCGTCCTCGATGTACATGAATGTGTGACTTGTTCTGTTGGAACACCAGTAGCTTGGGACCAATCCGGAGTTGTAGCCGCGAAGACCGGGAGTAGAGGCTTGGGTGTCGGTGCTTGGTTCGATGAGATTCCCGCCTTTAATGAAGGTGACGTCGCCATCTTGGATTTTCCAAAATCCGGTAAAGAAAAAGGTTCTCGGACCCCTTTCTTCTCTGGAAATTCGATATCAGCTCCTTCTTGACCAATTGCCCCTCGAGGTAATTGCTCGAATTGAGTGGTCGTGCCCAATTTGAGACTTCTTGACTCTTCCAGTCGGTCTTGATCGTACCGGCCGCCATCTTGAGATTTCTTGGAAGAGACCACCATCATTTTCAAGTCTGCCATCATGGCCATGAGTGCAGACATCTCAGATTTCATATTTAAAATCTCGTTTTTGAAGAAAGTGTTCTCCTGTTTTAACTTGGAGAACGCGTCATCCCCCGCACCTGTGTTTTCCATAGCGCTGCCTGTTGTGATAGGAACGCCGCCGACCGCTCCTTCCACTTTCTCAACGCTGATTTTTCCGGTCTCCGAAACTGTTTTTTGCCCCGGAGATTCACAATGCGTACACTCCTTTTTCCGGCCATCGTAGCTCATACCACATAGCTCACAGATCACCATCATACACACGTACCACACGAGTATACGAAACATAGAAAAATTTTGTGTAGGAACAGTAGTGTACACGTCTGACCAGGTGAGGTGACAGGTGCGAAGTGCATACCTGCACGTGCGCTCGCAGGCGCTAGTGGTGGTAGGTTGGTATAACATGGTGACGCTAGGTGGCGCCTCATCCTTTATATTTACATATACCTTGTGTTATATGTAACACATATATATATATATATATCCAATAGATTTGAAATATTTTGCCAATAAAGTAGCACTGGTACAAGTGGTGCTGTAATGTCGACATTGTGACGCAACATGCGACAATAGATATGACATGCGTTATGAAACATGACTTCATTTTGTCCGATCGAGTGCATGCACTGTTGGTGCCACTTTTCATGTTTGTCTAACACTTTTGTCACGGAATTAGTGAAAATGGTCCCAGGTCTCGTTTCCATTAACCGATCTGGCGTCAGTGGTTCCCCACTGCAGATCGGTGCCAAATAGTCGACCAATGGAAACGGGCTCTGAGTCAATGAGATGCTAAGGGAGAAGGTATGGTTGAAGATTTCGACCATATATGTCGGGTTTGTGCTAAGGACTTCTGTCTAACAGACAATAGCGCCTAGGACGGCTCAAGAGCCTATGCTGGCCAGGAAAGATGAGGCGGCGAACATTGTCGCTCAACTCTGTAAATATATCACAGTATCTATCGTTTAATACTCAAATTGACTCTAAATGTACTGGGTTTACTCTGTTTGTAATGTATACCTTAAATTACCAATTCAATGAAATGGCTACTGGGGCCCATTGAAACTAAGGTCTATACATGTATATCAATTCCAGTTAAAATGAAAGCTTAAAAAAACACAAAAAAAACACAATTGCTAGAGGTGGTTAACATCGCTGTGGCGGCCGTGAATTCCCGTGTAGGTTCCCGTGCGTCGCCATAATATGGCGGATGTCATGGTGTTGGTCAAGAGGACGGGAAGGCCCCCGCTGCACCGGAGGGTCTCATTACCCCTACCCTGGATAAAAGGAGAGAAGCATGGGCTTGGGAACATAAAATTTTATTGAATTTTATATGTGTAAAATTTTATGCCGACCTTATTGGACGACATATGAATATGATATTAATATGAGTAATAAGGTAAATGTAATTGACAAATGGAGTAATAGTCAATTATGATAAGAAAATATGATATACAATATAAATGTAAATTGTACGTGATACAATACATGACAAATTGTATATTGTAAATAAAAATGCCAAAGATCCATTAAACAAGGAGAGGGTGGAAGGGAGTAATTTAAGAGTTTTTGTTGAGTAGTGACTGTACCAACGCCCAGTTGACAGAGTCAGCGTCATTGTTCGTAATGTACGTCCTATGGGCGTTGGACCTCCAGCCGCCATACCTCTGGATGGAGTGTTCCGGCATACCGGCCTGGTATGCCTGGGTCGCTGCGGCCTTGCGAAGTCCATGCAGCGTAAAGGTAGGCGGCTGTTGGGCTACATGTAGGAGGGCTTTCCACTCTTTAGTGAGGATCCTGGTCGTAACGGTTGCTCCGTGTACGTGCTGGAGGAACGGGTCCTCGGGGCTGGCCGTAGGGGACGCCACCAGCATCTGGCGTGTAGCACGTACCGGGCAGAACCGTGGATCGGGTGACTCCTGCAGCGTGACCGTTTTCTCCTCCCCCACGTGCTGCATGTTTTTGGCGGCTTTCACCCGGACGGTCACGTGGCGACGGCCGACCACCACATCCCGGCGCGACAGGTGTCGTGCCGCGTCGTACCTCGAGGCCGTCGGGGGCGCTACTTCGCTCTGCCTCAGAGCCGCGTAGTAAATGATCAAGATAGCGGCCCGTAGAGCAAGGTGAATTGGTGAGTCCGTAAGGGCCACGAGGACGGCTCGGATCACGGCCAACGGCACTGGAGGTTTCACGTTGGGCTGATACGTCTTGTTTCGCCGCATCACCTCGAGGGCCCGCCTGATCCGGAAGTCCTCCGTGGGTGCGACATCCCCTCCCGTCAGTCGCAGGTGCGACCGCACGTGTGAGAGGTGATTCGCGACCGTGGCCGGCGAGGGGGCGTGGTCCGCGACGTATTCAGGTACGCCGTGGTAAAGCTCACCGTGGGCCTCTGCGGGTCGGCCCCCATCCGCCGGCAGAACGCGAGGTAGGTCGCGACGGCGCTCCGCTGGTTCGCGACCGTTCCGGGGGCACGTGCCTCTGATTGGCGAGCAGATGCCCTCGTCTGGAGACAGCGTAGCGCCGGATCTGCACATGAGACGTAATACAGGAATAAAAGCCGCGTGAGTACAGGGGGTAACTTCAGTGAGGGCATGAAATTTGGTGAAGGTGGCCGCTTTGTCAAATTCCCTCAAGGTCAGGTGAGCACGGCTGAGGGCATCCGCCACGGTGTTGAGTACCCCCGGCACGTGGGTGTAGATGAAGTCGATCTGCAATTTTGCCTGGACCATCCAGGCCTGACGGGCACACTCGGCAAGGACTGAGTTCCTGGCCCGTCCGGATGTGAGTGCCTGGATGGTGCCCAGGTTATCACAGAAGACTTCTACCCGCGTGCCACGATCCCGGTCGGTGAGGAACGTATTCATCGCGAATATGGTGTTAAGTGCCTCGAGCTCGGCGATACAGTCGACGGGGTCGCTGACAGGGCACACCTGCCCGGAGTACGAGTACTTCCCGTCTGTACCTCCGATGCCCGAGAGGCACGCATCGACAATGATACACTTGGTAGGCGGGCCGCGAGGTATGAGGGCGTGGCCGTTCCAGCCCTCAGCGAAGCGGAGGAACCATTGCAAGTCCTGCCGCATCTCGGCGTTGATATTGACGTAGAAGCCGGACATCCTCCGTAGGGCCTCGAGCAATTTACTCACGAACGGCCGGGCCGGCCGTATGCACTTCGACACGTGAAGTATTTTGCCGAGGACCGACTGGAGTTGGCGTTTCGTCAGTGATCGTTTAGCGGCGACCGCCCTTACGTGCGCCCGTACGTCCAGCAGCTTGTCCTCGGGGATCGTGAGGGACATCTCCGGGGCATTGATGACGATGCCCAGCCACGTAACGACCGGCGCCGGGGTCTGTGCCTTCTCTCGTGCCTCCGGGAGCCCGAGTTCTTTGAAAAGCTCACGGGCGATGTTAAAGTCGGCGGTCGCCTTGGCCCGGCTCGGGGACAGGATGATCAGGTCGTCCAGGTACATACATGCCTCGACCCCCTTCTGGCCGAGGATACCCACGATGCAGTCTGCCACGCACTGCATGTGGTACGAGGAGGCACGGGCACCAAACGGCATGGCCGTGTCACAGAAGTACCCGTCCTCCCATGCAAAGCATAACAACGGCCAGTCGAGGGGGTCTCACCTGAAATTCTTATATGCCCTGGCGATGTCGATGGTGGACATATAGCTACCGGGCCCGGAGGCCACCAGGCGGCCGACGAAGCTGTCGACGGTCGGGAGGCAGTGGTCGCGCTCCTGCCCGTAGACTGAGTTTTTTATGATGTACCCATTGACACTTTGCTCCTTAGGGTACGTCATATCCGTAATGACACGACGGTCGTTGGAGGCCCGTTTTTCGCGTGTCATTAACGGCGACACGTGGCACCAGGGTGAGAACGGGGGTTCCTGGAATGGCCCCAGTAGGTTACTGTGCCCGCGTTCTTTCTTGATGAACTTTCTGATCTGCTCTGGGTAACCCGTGGCACTGGGGTGGTTGGGTACCCCTCGGGTGTCGCTGGTCGGCCCGATGTACCCCAGAGGGAACCCGTAGCGCACGAAGTCCAGTAGCTCCCTCCCCTCCGGTGCCTACCCGAGGTAACGTACCCAGGCCGGTACGTTGAGATCGGAAGGGAGCTCGATCCGTGCCCCCAGCGCGTTTGGCAGCCCGGTTTGCCGCACCTCTGTGTAGATGTAGGCGTGTCCCGGCGGCCCGGGCCCGGCGAAGTCCGGCCAGTGGGCCCGCCTGTGGTCCGCGAACGCCCCGGGGTCCGTCCGGAGGCCGGGGGAGGGGACACCGGTCTCACAGACCTCCCTGATGGCCGAGAAGTCTGGTGGAGCGGCTGTGTCCATTTCCTCCCGGGGCAATTGCCGAGGCAATTGCTCGCTGTACACGCTATCACCGATAATACTGGGAGTGGATTCAGTGGGCGTGTCGTAAGCGTCCTTTGTGTTGGCCACGTGTCCGGCGGGAGGTGTTGTTGACACGTGGGGTGTTGCGTCACCCCTGCTGCACCCTTTGATCGTTAAGCCCCCCTTCCGCTGTGGTGCGCACGTACTGGGCGGGGGGGGGGAGCGACGCGCCTCGCTCACTCGCGGGGCGCGTCCGGTCCGTTTTTTGAACTCTGTTGTGGGAGTGCTTTGGTGTCGGCGGCGCGAGCCGAGTGTCCGGCGTGGTGCATCCGGTGTGGTGTGGGTGTCGGTGTGGGCAGAGTACTGTCGTACCCCACGCCGTACGACAGCTTGCGGTTACAGGCGTGGATGGGGTGTGTGCACATCCTGCCGACCGAGTCGCAGAAGGAGCACACATGTAACCATTTAATTCCCCGCTCCTGGTGGCCGTTTCGCTGCCGACACCCCCTCTCCGAGTTGTATGCCCGGCATGGCAGCTCGTGCCCTCCGGACTTTTCTCCTCCTTGACTCGCACCGTTCCCAGCCGTAGGGGTCATGGCCAGACGAACCCGTTCATCCTGGATTCGTACATGATCCGACCAATAAATACGTCCCGCCTCCACCTGGTCAAAAATGAAGTTGGACCAACGGCGCACGCCGGCCCACGGCCGTGCCTGCGCGTCCACGGAGACCTGGTGGAGGTGACGATACATGTCCTTACGGTCACACTCCTGGGTAGCACGGTCGTCCTCCATGAGGGCCAGGAAAGCACTGATGTACTCGAGGGGGCCCAGCGTACCCCTGACCTCGAGTTTCTGACTGAGGGTATATATGCCCTCACGGTCCACAAACATGAACGGCTTGGAAATTAAACGAGAGGTGGTCAAATCTGAGGCCAACTTACCAGCCGTTCTCTCATGTCGTAGGGCCTCACGGTCGAGCTCCCTTTGTAGCAAATCCTCCGGCATGTACTGCTCCCGCAGCTGCCTCGGTGGTGGTAGCCGTGCGGTCTGCTCGTGCGCCCATTCCCTGGTCCGGGCCTCCACGGCTGTCGGTTCCGTCGGTGGCCTCGACCTCGAAGCCCGGGACGAGGATCGTTGGCGAGACATTCGGTTGATTGCCTCCATCATGGTATCCATCTTGTTCTCCAGGGCGGTCATCCTCGAGGACTTAACGGTCGACCCGTTGTCGGAGACCGACGCCACGTGGTCCGTGCCCGTTTGTCTCGAGTCCGAGACCGTACCTTCGGTGTCTGGTCCTTGGGATGGTCCAGCGACGGGATTACTGCGCGTATTCGGTGGACCCATGTTGGTCTCTTCTCCTCACTCGTGATGCGTGTTCCTCGTGATAGAATGGACGTGCCGGCCCGTACTCGTGGAGTATGAGGCTGCGAGCACGTGGCCAAAAAGACGAGAAAGACTGGAGTAGGTGTGTACTGCAGTACAGCTGGAGAAGAAGTGAGACCGGGACCGATGGCGTGGCCGCGCTCGTGACTGCGCAGTACGTGTGAGAGCCGCTAGGGGGCAGGAGGGGCGCTCGTGTCGCGCGAGAGGGGGGAACACCAGGGGGAGCAATGACCACCCCTGACCAACGGCCATGGGTCACCAATTGGTTTTAAATTTGTTTACATTTCTTTCTTTATTCTGTTCCTGATCAGCCTGTAAGGCTGGTTTGCCTAAAGGAGCAGTTCCAAATAAATTTTTGACCACCTCATGATTACAAAGGTCAGCCAAATCATGTTTTAATCATTACAATATGTTCGTTTTTAAGAACAGAAACCAACGCTATAGATACTCCCTATGATAATAACAATTTGAAATCGATCATACTGGTATTTTTGCGATAAGCCTTTCTATTCTTTACCAGACAAATTTTATAAACAATCCACTTCCACTGCATGTATAGGGCTTACAGGAATCATACACAGACCTTTACAGGATGAGCTTAGATTATAATCATAATTAGAAATCCATATATCTCTCATAAGAGCGACTGCAGGCAACGTATTTCTAGACAAAAGTCAGATTCAAATTATCAACTAATTCCTCTTTTCTATCTCATATGTTGTGACTTAGTTTCCCAAGGCTATACTCGGTGTCGACTGTTCAATTAGAGAGGAAGGTTGTTTGTGTTGTATACGACCTTGGAAAATAAAAGCTATAGCACTGTAGATTGTACTTCTGATTAGTTATATATTAATTAAACTATCCTCTCTATCTGCGCTTAATTACGACCTGATGAGCGTGGCCCCACGAAATACATCTGGACAATTACAATATTTCCTGAGGCCATTTTCTGATTACATTGGGCACCTACAAAACCTATTCGGATTTCAGGGACATGTGCGTTACCAGAGGAATCAACTGAAGCACTCCATCACTGCTTGCCAGAAGTATTTCCCGAGTCCCTCCCTTCATTATCTCAGCGTTCATGTGTGAGTGTGTTTCTCAGGTGGTAAGTGGGTGATTTCCACGAAGCTGTCCAATTAGAGTCAGCTGAAATAGCGAACTTTTGACTTGCCATGAATTGATATTTGAGAGCCCTGTGAAAGGTTGTTAAGCATCACGACAGACAGCGAAATCTAGTGTATTCTCCAGAAAACGGCAGCATTCATAAAGTCACATTCAGGTCCCTGTGACCTCACCTTTCCACAAGGTTATATATGAGAGTCTCTGGTCTGTGCTTAAAACTTGCGGCCTTAGGGAATGTCTAAAGTTCTGGTTCCATTTGGTCGAATTCAGCCCAGTCTTGTAACTGGGCCACGACGAATGAAACGATTCAACTAAAGTGACATTAAATATGACCTGACAACCAGTGCTAACCATAGATTAGTAAATCAAAGAAAATTACCAAGGGTGGAATATGACACCATAATATAGAATTGATAGAGAACTGCTATAAAGCTTGCATACGACACTTTATTGCAAAATGGCAGCATAGATTAGATTGGCCGATAATGATACCCCAGTAAATAAGAAACCCTATAGCATGCTTGTAAATCAAAACAAGAGAAGTATCCAAATTTATGTTCTCTGATAGAGAAATCCAAAAATGTAATGAGATAGAGAGTCATATGCTAGGAATGAAAACCTATATATCAAACTATTTTACCACTTATGCTACTATGACCGTTGTCACTGTAACATGACAAAGAATATCATAGGTGAACAGATATTTTTGTTATATGTCTGCCTCAATCTGTCGAGGCTTGAAGAGACGATGCGAGGTAAGATCATCATATGTTTAAGTACACTATCCTAAAACAAATTTAGCATCTGTAGCATGAGCGGAAACAATATGAAAATAGAAATGAAGGACTCATAACTCAATTGCTTGTATCGAGACTACATCAATTTGACACAGCTTTCCCTTTGCTCCACACACATTGCATTGAAAGCTCTCCAGATCATGTTACCTAATCTGCATATTTTACAAGCGAAACTGATTTTCTATTTCCATTTGTTTCGATACTACACAGGCGAGCTTTTCTTTGAGTGAAGAAAATAACAGAGAGAGTGAAAAGCATAGAAGAAAAATAAAAATTGATTGCATGTTGTGGCATTCTATAACTCACCTAGACCACCCAATGCAGCAATGACTGATAGGTCGGAATGATGTCAGAACCATGGGCCCTTTGTTTATTGACATGTTTTCAATAGTCGACTGTACATTTACATTTTTTTCACCCTGACCAGTTTTTAAGTCCACGTATCGTTAACCCTGTACCCTCGTCCCTGTCCAAGCGAAGGGAGGCTTATAAAGAAACCTCCCAAGCAAAGAATTAATATTCTGTTTAATGATAAAGTGGACTTCACAGGGTGGGCTTCACATACCTCACAGGGTGTTTATCTGAGACAAATCCTGCTGAGATTCTGTACTGGAACACAATCTCCTCGTCTTAATTGTATGGTTCCATTTTCCAGAGATAAGTATTTTCCCCTGGAATTGTCAGCGACAATTACTCCTAACAAGAATCCCATCAGATTTTGATTTTAAACATGCTTAAAATCTATAGGATCATTTTGGTGAGGCAAATGGACCTGCTGCAACGATGTACCTGCTCTAGGTAATAGGAGGCCAGCAAGCAAGATTACATATTTTAACACCCCTTGCCTTAAGGGTACTTGAGTCCCTGAGGGAGTTTTCACTGTGACTATGTGAGATTATGTACCAGGGACCTGTTTCAGTAGTCTCGTGACATTAGGCCTAGACAGACATCAACAGCGGCACCAACAGTGCAAGCAACAGCGGAAAAAGACTAGCAAATATCTGGGGTCCAATCTTCTTCATATTTGGAACGATTAAGGATTATATGTATCCCCTACTCATGTTAAAGTGTCATTGCTTAATTCCTACAAGAAGTGAGTGAAACTCCGTGTGTCATCGACTGCAATCTCGTGATCTGTCCGTATGGTGTCACGCAACACCATCTAGACATGTCACGAAACTACTGAAAGAGGTCCCAGGTGTGTCCTCCCATGTGAATCAAATTCGCCATTTTTCATTGGGACTTTTGTACTTTGAATTTTGTACCAACCGAGAATTGTCTGAGAGTAAGGGAAAGGTGTGAAGTACACCAGTCTCAGGTATGTGAGTCTCTATGTGTGAATCCCACTTTAAGCGCAGATCATACCAACGGGTGCTTACCGAAGACTGGTACACACAGTGTTTGTTCTGAGGATGGGCATGGCGAGGGTGGGCATGCTGAATGTGGCGCCCGTGCAATTAGTCACATTCAATTGACATAGATGGTTGGTGAAATGAAAATAATGTAGTAAGGGGCCATCCATAAAGTACGTACGCAGAATTTCTGAATTTGTTTACCACCCCCACCCCCCCCCCCCCCTTAGTGCGTACATTCTTTATGGATGGTCCCTAATGTCAGTTGGGACATAGATTGTACAGTGTGTACAGTATGTGCATGTGGTACCACATAATGGCCTTTTTGGTAACTTATCATTTATAATCATAAATGAATTAGAATAGATATATCAGACTTTCCCCTTTCAACATGGCCAGTTTACGTGCACAGTAAATATAACCCTGCAACTTTAATTGATAGATAAGACTATTCTTGTTAGTTTTATTCCTAAGAGACCCAAGGTGGTGTCGTCTTCTTGGACCCTTTTATGTATACGTGGACTGGGGTATCCATGAACAAACTATTACAACATTTATTAGATGGTTCTGGACGATCTTCCTTGCCGTTTCCGTAACAACCTTCCTACAGGATAAGGTGATATTATCAACTTTACACCTAGAACGAGCTCTCCAAAAGTCATATATTTTCGTTGTGGAAGATTATCAAACACCCCGCGTTTGCATGACTGGGCTCTGCGTGCCTGGCTAACCTTGGCAGGATGCCTCAGAACGTCCATCTACATGGTACAGTACACCCATCTGCCAGAGACATCTAAGCTACAAACACGAAGTAGTTTCCCTGATAGCTGAGAAGGGAGAGTCGTGCGCACTCTCCAGTCATACTATTAGTATTTACTAAAGATTGAAGTGAGTTGTCTTAGCGCAAAGAGTCAGCCAATTAACAATTGCTTATAAGCATGTTGTCTTCATAGAAAACTAAGAATGTATCTAGTGCTCGAGTAAATAGAAAACAAACAATCTCAACAAAACAAAATAGTCATCAAGTGAGCACGAGAACAAACCTTTGGAAACTAGGGATTTGATTTGATATTTCCCTGTACATGTGCTCTTTGGGACATAACAATCACATCTTTTTGCAAGTTGATACCTTTTCTAAACCTAGACAAGTTAAGTCTTTTATGTCTACCCCTACCCGGTTCCTAAAGTGGATGTGGGTTCGGTTGTTCTGTGTTTTCTGGGTATCTATGATGTTAGAGTTCTCAGATCACCCCTGATTTTCATTAATTTTTTCTCTTTTTTTAAATTCGTTTTTAGTTATTATGACTACCACCCTGCAAAGATGCAGAAACCATACACATGTTGTTCTCAATTAACTGTGATCATCAAGGATGAGGTCCTGTTACCCAGGTCTATGTAGTATCTGTTCCAATGTCACATGTCTAGTAATCTCTTATTTCAAATTCTACATATTCCAAGCATCTGGATATTCACTTGGGTAGTCATTTTACCTAGTTCATACAGGTAAAGTATACGATAGAAAACACAAGTGGTGCTCTTTTCAAATTTATTTTCTCTCTGCTTCCACTCAACAAATAGACTCAAAAGGTGGATTGTGCCTCTCTTATATTACTCGGGTGGAAATAGACGACTAAAATTGGCTTATAATATGCTATTAAATCTTTTGATTCAGATGTAATTGAGACTCACTATGTAATGTTGTACCACGCTTCTGTACTGTATCTGAAAACCCCATTTTTTAGATGCTTTACACTAGTAAAAACGAAATCCAATGCCGCGAATCCCAATCATTGGTCCTGGAGGTATTCTCTCTGATTCCCATTGCACAACTCCAATTCCAATTCCCTTTCTTCCTTCTCAAGATTAACCATGATGTCACGTATGACAGTGTTTCATCAACTGTCAGCCTTAGCTTCAAATTGCACAACTTCCCTCAAAGTTTTCCTTCTGAGCTCTGAGTCAGAGTTTCACAATACACACCTTAAATGAAAGCTTCTCTCCGTCAGCTCCTAACACAAGTCTCAAAAAGCAAAATGTGTCTCCCTTAGCTCGTATTACTAGTTTCATATGACAAACCTTCATCCTTAGTAACCATTAGCTCAGGTTGTACAAGATGAACTTTCAATAACAGTTTCTCTCACCCAGCCATTATTCAAGGTTTAGGAAAGGTATTCAGTGAAGCTCTATGTTCCTGGGTTTTGAGACCTACTTTGATGTAGTGGTTCTTCATTAAAAGATTCTGATCCTCACATCATAGCCTTAATTTTGCATACCGAAACTTCATTCAAAGGTTCTCTCCCTGGTCTCGTAGGCTATAAGTTTTCCATAGCAACCCTTCATTGCTAGTCTTTGCCCCTATTAGCTATTGGTCTTCATTTTTAAACCTTTATGAGAATCTATCTACTCCTTATATGCGGCGATTCTTGCCATCGATTGGTTTTGGCAACATCCACTTATGAGCACATAATTGTCAGGTGGAAATGGTTTCAGGGCGACGATTGTTATATCAACATTACGCAATCTGGCACCAGCTGGCGACAGGTTGGCCCACAATAAAATCAAACTGGATGAATTCTATTGATGTAGGACCAATAATTCGTATTATGGTTCTGTTGTTGACTACATCATTTTCACTGCAAAACAACGCATAATCCTATCTGTACATAAATCAATTCGAAATACACACTTGGCTCCGGTGGCGGGAGGGTTACTATTCAAGCAAGGGTCCATGTAGCAGCATCGGTAGTTACCTTCGATGTAAAGGTAGGAAAGTCAATCATCAGATGAAAATTGTGTGTGGTATGTTGCTTTTCCATCTGCCGACGATGAGGCCAGCGATTAAATGCAACCTGTATATAAGTCAGCCAGTGGTCTGCTTGAGATATTATCTGAGTGCATAATCGGTGGCGGTCAGAATAAACACTGATGTTCAATGAGACCTTCGGTAGTTGACATTTAAATTCAATCAGCCACCGATTAATTCAACATGGAGACATTTCGTCGGTTGTACGAAAAGTCGGTCAACGGTGGCATATTTTGTAATGAGGCAAGAATCGGGAGTCTTTCTAATTCAGTGAGATTGTGAGCAAGATTTATTACGAGGCTGGTCTTTCTTTGTGGTGTTTCAAATAAGTACAATACTTTCGTACATGCCTTTGAATACCACTTCGTCATGAAAATAAAGTGTACACCATATATGTTTGGCCTAGCGGGCTCAACAAGTAAGATACGTTATTTCAGAAATTCAGCATGGTATGAATTATGCCTAAATCTTTTCCACATGAGCAACCTGCCGTCCACGCCATCTTGCTCCTCCCATTTGTCGAACGAGCCTCCCAACAATCGTATTATTATTATCATTATTATTGTTATTATTATCATTGTTATTATTATTATCATCATCATCATTATTATTGTATAGGGCACCAAAGACCTTGCCCATGAGTGACTCATCCCTCCCTTCATTATTCTTATCCAATTGTAATTTGTATTTACATCAACCTCTCTCTCTCTCTCTCTCTCTCTCTCTCTCTCTCTCTCTCTCTCTCTCTCTCTCTCTCTCTCTCTCTCTCTCTCTCTCTCTCTCTCTCTCTCTCTCTCTCTATCTATATATATATATATATATATATATATATATATATATATATATATATATATACTTGTGTAATTCTACCCCAAACTAGATGAACTTTTAAACAAATACTTGATTTATATGTTAAAATTACACAATCTAAAGGAATCCGGAATGTTCAGTTCAGATTCTAGTGGATTATACAGTGCTGCTTTGACTTTATGTGAAAACTTGTAAATACAAAAAGCCTGCACCCTCCCCCAACTACCCTAAAACAAAAAGAACCCACAAACTTCTTTTCGTCTTGTCTCATAATGTGAAAGAAAAAAAAACACCGACCCTTTTTGTTACCACTTCATTAGTATAATACCCGTGATATCACAGTGCAGCTGTTTGCGTACATTACACATTTCTGGTTATGGAGCTTAATACAGATTGCTAATGTTAATGTGACGTATAGAACATTGAGAAGGTCGAGCATCTGTTCTACGGTCATTGAACTGCCGCCTCCTGGCGGATGAAGGCGGCAGGCGCAGATGGAGGAGGAGGGGGTTGTGTCAGGATCCATCAACCCCTTGTCCTCAAACTCGGCTCATGCTTTAACAGCTGTCAGGTATTAAGCATTAAGAGTCCCATCAGGCGTTGAAATGGCAGCTGGAAATGTCGGTCAGTGTGCATTCTATTCTGGAGATGTATGGGATAGGAGAGGAGATATAGGTCAGACTGTACTTAGGATGCCATCAGTGCAGCTGGACCCGCAATCAGTATAGCTTTATTAGTAATATGCCAGATAATCGGATACCATATTTCTTCAATCAGGTTAATCATTGCGAGTTATCCAAACAGAATAACGTCTCAGTTATCTACATTACAGTTGGTTGAGATTGGACAATTTCACTGCAGATACCTGTACTTCGGGGCCCTTAAGTGAGGAGTCTCGTCCCAGATCTCTTATTTACCGATTCGTCCACCTCTGTCAATCAAGTCTATGTTTAACTCCTTTGTCCAATAAAGGAAAATTTGGGCTATTCAGAAATGGATGAATAAATAGTTCCAGGTCTATCAGTTCTAGGAATAAGTAACTCAGTCGACTGAGATGTGTGTAAAAGTGTCTGAGCGCCTCTGCCCTTCTGGCTGCCCCGTCCGAGTCTCCCTCTAGGAGTCCATGGAGACATCAGGTGGCCTCTGTGGGGTTCTTGATCCCAAGGTCCTGATTGGTCACCTGAGACCTGAGCACGTTCCCGGTGAGCTGTCTGCACATCATTCAGGGACCAGCGTAACGAAGTCTGCATCTCGGAGGTCAAGCCGAGATTTAGATATCAGTAAAGTCTGAGGTGTGTATAGAGAAGGAGTGCTCAAAAATAGATATGTCAACTATACACCCACGCATAGGACTGGGCAGATACATTTAAGAAACCGTATATTGGTTGATGTGTAAAAGAACAAAGCACGTGATGGAATAATGGCAGCAAAATAAGACATCATATTTTTGTTACTAGAGATTGCAATTGTGATCATTTTTAATTTGCGATGGCATTTACAATAACAGTGAATAAAACTGAATTTTGGGTTGCTGAACAGAACCACAATGGATTATTTTGATTGCACAGCACACTGATTCAAGAAGAGGATTATACCATGTATCTAGAAAATATCAATGAATTATCGTAATTTACGAAATAAAGTACTGTAATGCAATCAAACATTAGATGCAAAATATTTGGTGGTCAAAATGCAAATATCTTTCAAAACAGGTTAATGGTGTAGATGGTCTTATGTCAATAGGACCGCCTGATTACAACAAGTGTAAAACTGTATTATCATATATGTCTATTGGTCCATAAGCTAATATTATGCTAGCATTATAACAGTCTATAAGAGAATGTGCAATTGTATGACGGTATAAAGCCAACTTATGGCGGTAATCATGAAGCCTATCAACTGCAATAACATGATAATTGCTGTTGGCTTGTTGCAGACTGACGATGTTCGGCTGCAAGATCTGCGGACATCAAATCCATTACCCTGACACAAGCTATCTGAGAAATAGGTTCTTGAAAGGTCGCTGCTGCCTCATTCAAATCCATACAGTCTTTCCATTATGTTAACCCTTTCCCTGCAGCACCCAGTGACCCTGCTCACCATTACACAGCAGGCATTGCCTACCCAAACGACCTTGCTACAGCAGGCACGTTTTTGGGGAAATAGCAATGTCATGTGATATGTCATGTGATTTAAGTAACTTACCTTGGTGACTCATCATATTTTGTTATACCAAATCAAAGGTAAATATGGCTCTTATACAAAGTCAAAATTTATTTTAAATCAAACAGTTATCTTTTTATCTATTGAATTTTGTATACAAGTATCAATGATGCCTCTAAGATGCCTGGAGGCACCTCTCTGCTGTAGCCATGGGAATGCCTTGAGTCATCTTCCTGCTATAGCGAGGGGAATGCCTGGAGGCATCTTCCTGCTGTTAAAGGGTTAAGCATGTTCAACTGATAAAGTTTTTATTTTGAAAATCACCAAACCTGAGAATATAGGATAATAGAATCATTCTAAAATTAGAACAATTGGTATTAATGAATTATGGCTATCCCTATTCAAAAACAAATCGTTTATTGATTCATCATAGATTTACATCAGTCTGAGCTCAATCGTGACACATCTACTGTCATGATTATACACCTTTCTTTGTTCCGTCATGTCATCACACGTTTCAGCAAAAGATATTAATATTGAATATCAAGTTTTAACCTATAGTATATACTACTATCAGCATTATCATAACTGGGAAATTAAATAGAAAATCCAAGGGGTTGATTCGACTTAATGCTATGAATGAGAGGGATTGCATGCCAATAGCTAATGAATGTCAGGGTTGAGGAACAGACATGGGTTAATGAGTTTTCGAAGCCTTATCAGGATCACTGCTATTCACACAGAACTACATGGATGCCATGACCAGGAATTGTAGAACCCGTTATAGCGCAACACAAAGGTAAAATAAGAAAGAAAAGCAAACTATCCTTCGTTTCAATACAAGTGAATTCTGAACGGATTAGCTACAAGCAACTCCAGGTAACGTGAAAGTAAAGTTAAGGTCACTGCTTGGTAACTGCCAAAGGGGCCTGGGGATTGCACGTGCCAGGAAGTTTTCTTTATTAGGATTTTCTGATAAAATTCTTATCATGGCAAAAATGGTGAAACTGAATTTAAAACCTGATAGAAATAAAAACTATCGCACAAACCTTATTTTTAGGTTTCATTAGTTTTTATTGACTATTCATTTAACATTGGACGATACATCCATCAATGAAAATAAAAATGTGATAATTTTGACAATCCACCATATTGACTTAGAATTCATGCAGAATCCTGTCCACTGTAGACTCTCAGTCTCCCAACTGTTATGTCTTTGTCATTTCTGCACTAAGCCTGGTTACGCTTCGGATATGACACGAGAATCAACGAGAGTTCCAAGTAAACCAATGTCAAAGCCGTTCAGCTGGCACTGAAAGCAATTTGACTCGCCCACAGAATTCATATCATCTGGAAATATTATTAATCCTACAGCTTTATCTGGTGATACAATATGTTTGACTTACAGGCACTAACGTCCAGGCTTAAACCTCACTGGATTACTTCAACAGCTTGGCAGAACTCTTATGACTTGCTCATATATACTCTTTGTCCAAGAAAGGACCAACAGATATATTAATAATCATGATATTCTGTAAAGGGGTCGGAAAGGTATAACGCCATAGATCTCCCCAAATATTCATCATTTTCTTAATCACATATTTCCTAAATGCGATGGAAGCCTTCCGGCAGAGCTGATAACAAACATTAATCTGATAGACCGTATTAGCGTGAAGTTAGGATGCGCCCTCGGCTGTTTATTAGTTCAATGATATACGCTGTAGCCAGAGTGCGTCTCCTCATCCAATTTTGTACTCTGATACCTAATGCAATGGGCGAACGAAAGCTTCAGGGAAACTCAAAATTCAGAGCTGTATTACGCTCCAATTGTAGAACGTCCTCCAACATATCTGAACTCGCCGTGCCGGCTCGTTCAGAACGAATTTCTCCGAAACAACTCATAAATCTACCCCGTATTGTCACCATAACTATGGTTTCACATATTACACAGAAGTTACACTCCTGGCGTTAAAGCAGATCTGTGAGATGAGATAAATACAATAATTGCAGGTCAACAGAAGACGCCGTATCTGAGTACGGGTTTTACACACTCGACATCAGCTTCAACAGTATCATACACATATCCAACTTTCGATGAATATATGATTCATATTCTGTGTGCATTAACTAAAAAATATTACGCCGGGAGTATTACAACCTCATGATGGACAATCATTTATAGAAATGAATATAAAAAGTGATTTCATGTTTTATACATGAACATGTCATCGTTCTAATATTTCGCGTATTTATCAACGGTAAGCTACAATCACTACAGTATAAGATAATAAATCGTATAATTCCTACAATCTATATCTAAATACGAGAAAAATTGTCACCTCTGATCTATGTTCATTCTGTGATGAGGTTGATGATATTCAACACTTTTTCTTGGATTGTGCAAAATTTAAGGAACTGTGGGTGAGCATTAACAATTGGCTAGATACTTTATGAAATCTATAGAAGGTTATGGATATTGGATTTCGCTTCTTGGGAATAACAGGTCATATTGAGAATGCACATCTCCTTACTTTATTGATTGCTTCCCTAAACTTTTTATTTGTCGCCAAAAACTGTTTCATAATAATGTCCTTGATCTGTATTCATGGTCAATAGAATTTCGTCTCATAATTCATATTGAAGAATACATATGTAAGTTAGAAAAGAAACCTGAGAACTTCAGAAGATGGGATCAACTGTTGAAACGGATGTTATTTGAATGGGTTGCCCTCCCCTTTTCTTTATACAAATGTTTATGCTTCCCTTTTTTCTTCTTCTATGTCTGTTTTTGAATGATTGAGAACAGATTTAACCTCTCTGTCTCCCCTATGTCTTGTCTCCCCCTGTATTTGTCTAATCAGTTATCCTTAAGAGTGATACTTCTGAATTCTTTGAATTGACAATGTACACTACCTCTTATAAACAGCTGAAATGATTTAGTTCTGTAGCATCCATGCTCAATAATATATTCAGTTTAGTGAAGGATCTAAGCATCCATAAAAAATAAGCAGCGATGATATCATCATAACTCTTTATTGTTTGAACTGGAATGTGCTAAATGTTACTATCTGTTCTTCCTTTAACGTTTTGCAGTAACTATGTCAGGATATCTCATTGTAATTGTATCCTTTTTTATGTCAATAAACGCTGCTATTAGAAAAAAAAACCACATTTTCTTTCCTTTTTATATTCATCAAATTCAGGTACGCTCTTTAACGCGGTTCCATTTTGTATCAATTTTCCTCTGAATCCTTTAACCAATCCTGTTAGATATATAGAATGCTTATTCTCTATTTTGCAGACCATGTCTAGGAGCCAGACAGTGTTGGACAGCTAAGTGACTCAATAAGTGTTATCTCATCACATACCGACAATACCTGGCCTACCGGGCAGGGACCGCCTGGAATCAAATCTCCATAATCTGCTACACTCACCCCCTTTTTATCTCAATGACGTGAGAGAGACACAAAAAAAACAAGAACAAAATGAATGTATTTAATCCTCACCTTAGCTAAGAGTGAGGCCTGGGGCAACAATTGTGAACAGCCCAATGAACTTACTCCTCCACAACATTGCCACTATCCGTAATTACACAGAAACACACACACGCCTATACTCGACAGGCGCATGTATCACACACGCGCTCATACATGCATACCCACCTTGTGGTTCTCTTCCCCTATAGATGTAGATGACTTGATTGTCCTAATAAACTAGATTTACACTACATAGCCACGAATCATTCCACGGCGCACGTTACAATCCCTGGGCCCTTTAGTGCATAGCCAAAATGATATGAGTATTTGATTCCTCAGGGGAGGGGAATATCCGGGTGGAGGGAGCATTGCCTTTCCAATAACTATCACAAATTCAATGTCCCCAACGAAACCTTATTTCCTGGAGAAGATTGATAGACCCGGCAGGCATGGTTATGAGGTTAGGGTTTACTAGGAACCCTGGTCCTGGTCCCGCACCTCCCTCTGCCTTAAGGAGTATGCCTCTTTTTCTCTCCTTCTTGCTCTTCTTCCCTTTGATGCCCTCTGTTTCCCTCTCTCTTACATTGTATATCTCAGTCTCATTCACCATTCAACCCACCCTCAATCCTTCTCTCCTCGTTTGTCTCGGTCCAGCTGCCCCTCTCTGTCTTGACGTTCTCTTACTGTCCATTTCCCTCTCTCACCCCTGCCTCTCCTTGTTCTATGTTTTCTCAGTCTCATTCTGACTCCTTCTTTCTGTCTCGCTGTGATTCCCAGTGACCCTAAATCAACTTTTATCTGTTCCCTCTCCCTCGTGCATCCTGATGCTTTCCTTAGCGACCCTATTCTGTTCTCAAGTTTCTCTACTGAGGAACTCCGGACGAAAAGAAAACATCCTATCCATGTCAATCTCCTGCCTATGCACAGGAATACCCTGTTGCCTCCTCTTCCCCAACCAGCTCAATTCCCAGGAACTTAGCACCCCCGTCCCGCAATTGACGGGATCCGCTCTGCCCTCCCTCCAGAAATAATTCTGTCCTCTTCCTCTCAGCAACCTGAACTAACGTCATTGTGCCCAGTCGGCATGGCGGACTTTGCGACCACTATGGTGTTTGTGTTGTGGGTAGATGGGGGCTGTCTTTGTTAGGAGACCGGGGAATGCTCCTGGGGAAATGTAAATCTCAGACACGACCTAGGTGTCAATTACTGTGCCAAGTGGCCTCAGGCAGACTCCAGAGAGGGTTTTCTCCACCCAGTCAGGAGGCGGCGGAAAGATCCAGACAGATGCAGGGAGGAGGCTGGTTGGACGCCGAGAAAACGAGCGAAGCAACCATCCCCTGCATGGTGGTGAAGTGGGCAAATACAGGTTATCTGTCACCTAACACTGTCACTGTCCCAACTATGTAGTGAGTACCATAATACTATGTCAACGCGGCAATAGAACCGTACCAATCCACTGTACGACCACGAATAGAGAGAAACGGGACGGGATGAGTTCGTTTTGCGCGCTCCCCCAAATCTGGCCCTGTAAAGAATGCTTCCCATTGGTCAAGCCGGCTTTGTGAGTGAAAGACGGCCCGTGATTGGTTCTTATTGTGACACCGGTGTTCCTCTGTGTACCCCACTTTTGGTTTTCATGTCGTTTTTCCCAATTTGTGTTTTTGGCATGTGTGTCGAGCTGTAAGCGTACTTGAATTCGAAAGTTGATCTAGTTGTCCATAGTGGATCTGGGAGACCATATAGGGACTCAGTGTGCCTACATATCTCTATTGATTTAAGTGTTGTTTTATTTTCGATTTTTTTTCAAGTTTGCCTTTTGCTCTTGGTCTGTTCCGTTGCTGTTTTTGGTTGGTTTTTTTTTCGATTTGACGGTGTCACTGTATTATATTAGTGTTCGGGAAGTTTAGTGATTTAGTGAGTACCATTTCCCTGAGGCAATTCTTTTATCCTGCAATTGTCAGCAACAATTACCTCTATATTGGGATTCACACGAATGGATTCATGTACCACAAAGGGTGTTTGTCGGAGACAAATCTTTCTGAGGTTCTGTACTCGAACAAACTTTCTTCGTCTAAATTGTTGGGATCTATTTCCCTAAGACATAAAAAAGAACAGAAACTCATGAGATTTTGAACCCTGTGAGGTACCGGGTGAATTCCCCATTAGAGATAGAGAATCGGAAGAGATTTTTAAACATGATTAGAATGTATAGGGAAATTTTGTTGAGAGCAATTGACCCACTACTGAGCCGCCGACTAAGTGCCCCAAAATAAAGAGAAGTACAACAAGGGATCATTCACCCAAGAGGAGCAAATTACATGGGCGGAACCGTCGATACCCTAGTGCAAAGAGAGGTTATTCAAGATTAACTACACGATCAAGTACTTAGAGCAATTCATAGTATGGATAGGAAACAGAATGACAAAAATACATCTTTTGTGCGTAAGGAACAGCATTAAACAAAGTTTTGATACCAACTAATAAATAACCTTCACCGTTTGCAATTTTGCAAGCTTGTTTTTATATCACAAGCCCACGAAGTAATGTCTCTCCACTTATCGAACGGTTATACATATCCAAATGGAAAGAAACCTAAGTGCCTAAGTGTTCAGTGGTGGACACACCTTGGTAACGGCCTACTTTAATTCCATCAAAATGTCTGACCATTACTACCGGACGTTGGAAAGGAAACGTGGGACCCGGCGCGTCAGGAAAGCCATTAGACGCAGACGCGGAATCTCCATTTCCGGTTAGAGTGACTCCGCAAGGTGGCAGCAATCACCAGGTAGGGCCTGGAGGTACACGTAGGCCGCTTTGTCCATGACTTATAACTTGGCATGAGTATAATTTCCAATGATTAAAGTATTCAGCTATTTTTATTTTATTCTTTATTCATAACAATATTCTATTGTTATTATCATGATTGACTTATTATTCCTATTGTCAATCATTTACTTCTTATTGTACGTATATTCATAACTTTATTTCATATGTCGTCCAATAAGGTCGACATGAATATTTTACCATTTTTTAATACATATTAAATTCAATAAAATGTTATGTCTCCAATCTACTGCCTTCTACTTTCAACCAGGGATGGGGTAATGAGTAAAGTATTCAGCGAAATAATAGAGGGATAAATGTCAATTTTTACCAACGTAGGTCACTCACACAGCGCATGTTATGCAGTTCAATAGTCAACTAGTTTTAGCTGGTCACTCTGTATTCAGCATAGTGCGTTCCAGTTGCAAAGATTCCTGTTTCTCACATTGTAGGCATCACGATGCAAGGATGCCTGATTGTGAGCCACGTACTTGGTTTTATGTGTGAGTACAAGGCGGCTTCGCGACTAACGAGCAAGTGACTGGATTTATTAGGCTGTCCCGTTTCGAGGCGTTAATTAATTCATCAGAACTCTACAGAACTTGACCATGATTGGTGCAGATGATCACGTGATCGATTTCTTCGAAGAGAGAGACCAAAGACCAAAGTCTTGTCACAATCGAACAGAGAATTTTCCCAAATCTCTCCATAGAGAAACAAAGGAAAAACTCAGAGAAAATATCTTTTAAAACAACATACTTGGTTTTACTTTCTTTTTTTCAGTTGCCAATTCTATTGCCATCACAGCACAATGTTCTATTTGTATGCTTTTTGACAAGGTGCACAATTTAGAATCTGGGGAGCTATCATACATTCTTATCAATTCACTACTATAGAGGTCTAGATGGATGGTGCACCGTTCTTCTCGGGTGTTTTGTTTCTGACGCTCTCACTTTTGCCATCGGAGTACAACTGTCTAGAAGGACGGCTTATAATCACCCAATCCATAGTCAACGCAACTCAGACAATGTTCTACAGGGGTTGACTTAAGGCGCCTACACTGCAGTCGCAAAGATTTCGGCTTATTCATATTTGACTAGTTCTTAGCCACGAGGTCTACAGCCATGAGGATGAGGCAATGAAGTAAACCCAGGATGTGTAGCTCTTCGAATAATTGGTAATTAAGTATGGGACATCTGGTCTTTATCCAATATATAGATACGCACATACGGACATACTGTGAATATATCTCAATCTGATATACTATCAATTCTCATCCACTATATATCTTTAATCAATTTTTGTTCGAGCACATCCCTTTTATATTATTATTTAATTATCACATACCTGATACAAGTAAGATATTAAATTACATCAACTACAATCCTTTAATATTCACAAATATACATCATTTGTACTAAAACACCGTTCTCTACAATAGATTATATTTTACCTAGCTGCATTCAGGCTTTTCCTCACCAACCGTCGCATCTTCTTCTTTTATATTTATCCAGTGGAGCAGTGATACATCACGAAATGTGTTTTGACTTAAATCTGAATATCCATTAAGTATTCCCAAAGAAGAAGAATAGCTACCTTTTTGCAGTTTGAGGCTAATTGGAAATTGGCAGTAATTATACGGGAGGAATGTGTGGCGCCACCTAGCGCTTGCGCGATCACGTCGCAGATGCGCACAGTACTCCACAGAGGGCGCCTCCAGCGATCGTCAAGACAGCGTTTGCTTCGGAAGCTAATTTAAGACCTCGCTCAAATCACTCGCAAAGATGGGTAAAAACACTCCAAAGCGAAGGACGAAGGATCAAACGAAGGTAGTTGAAGACCAGGAAAACGACGATGTCGTTTTTAGCGACAAGTTCGCGAGCTTTGATAGGAGGTTTAGTGTTTTGGAGACGGCACTCGCGGAGATAGCGGCAAAACTCAATGGCAATGGCGCCTGCTCAGATCCAGGCACCTCAGCAAATACAGTCAATTCGCCTCCTTCGATGCAAGCGCCGACGGCCGAGACACTCCAGCCTCGAGTCCTCCAGGGCATCACTAACGGTATGGATAATGCTTTCATCGAAAAAGTGGTGGCCTCGGCACCCGCACAACAAGGAGGAGTCCCGGCCGCCCTGGCATCCTACGCGGGAACGTCAGCCGCTACGCTGGGCCCCATGGCACCCGACAACACGGCGGCAGCGCTCGCACGGCCGGCATCCCAGGGCACCACACTCCAAGCTGCGCTCTTGGAGCAGAGGCGGGCCGCAGCCTTGGTACCACCTATGACCGTTAGGCCGGGTAGGCCCGACGACGAGGTCGAGGACCAAGTTCGCAAGATTCTGGAGACCACGGCCTCGAGGGTCACAGAAGCCGGTAAATATAAGTTTTTCCCACATTTATATGTGCATCGAGGCCCGGAGAGAGCGAAGACAGGCCTGAACGAACTCACATTGGCGGAGTATGCATGGGCATTGTTACGAATTATTAATGACGATGATTTCCCCCCCCAATACGTGGCACCGCTGGTGGTACACCTGGAGGAGGTCCTCGAGGACGCCCGGGAGTTCGACTTTGCACAGGTCCGGAGGTGGTCAGAACGCGTATTTGCAATGGTCAGTGAGGGCCGCCTACGCTTAGGCTGGCTCGAGGACACTCGCATTCAGCTCCTCAGGGTTGCGATCTCGCAGGTCTATGCAGGCCGCATAGCTTATGCAGTCGATAATGTCAAGGGGAAAAAGGCTAGGGACGACACAGCGAGGCCGTGCCAGCCGTTCAACAAACCGGGGGGGTGTGATAAGCCCCCCGGGCACGTGGAAGGAGGCATTCGCATGAACCACATATGCGCTTACTGCTCGGTCTATACGGGGGCATCCAACGGCCATTCGGAGGTAGCATGTAGAGTTAAACAGAGGAATCTAAGCGCGGCAAGTCCCGCAAGCGCTTCACGGATCCCGGATCAAGTCTCCACCCCCCCCCCCCCCCAGGTTTTTCGTCGATAGGCGAGGCGACTCATCACCCGTCCCGCCTCACTTCAGCCGACAATGTACAAGAGTTATTTGTTTGTTTACCTGCGCCTACGGCCTACACGTTGCCTACGGCCGATGAATGTGTTACGGGGGGTCGTGGCCGTCGCTGTCCCGGCGCGCCCCCCCCCACTGATTACTATGTTGAAAGTACACTCCATGTCCACGACGGAGGCGCGTTCAGCACCTCAGCAGATGAATCGCTAGAGGGCGCCACAGGCGCGACCCCAGAGAGGGCAGGTGGCGCCGCAGGCGACGGCGAGGACGCGGCAGGTGCCCCCCCGGTTCCTCGGGTTGCGCCCCTACGGTGTGGGCCTGCCGCCTACGCAACGGTTGTGAAATCCACATGGCCGCGCCCTTCTCCTGGAGTGTGGGGGGGGCACGAGGCAATTGAGAGGGCCTACAGCGAGGTCCGGGTCTCGGGCCTCCCGAACTACCTCGGGGCTCGGATACCCGTTCCCTCGGGCATGCGGATCGATGCATGGAGGGCGGCCCTAGTCGACTACCACGATAATCAGGTCGTCGAATTTCTCGAGTACGGCTGGCCGTTGGGATTCACGGGCGCTAGCCCCCCCACCTCCACGCTACGCAACCACGCCTCCGCGGAGAATTACCCCCGCCACGTCGCGGCCTACCTGGAGAAGGAGCTCGGGGAGGGGGCTATGGTAGGCCCGTTCAGGGACCTCCCCTTCACCCCGTGGTCGGCAGTATCTCCCCTCATGACTCGCCCAAAGAGGGGCTCCTCCAGTAGGAGAGTAATAGTCGACATGTCCTTCCCCCCTGGGGGCGGGGTCAACGCGGGCGTGGAAATGGGCCCCCATCTGCCGTACGCCCAGACATGCACCCTCCCTACGGTCGCCGACCTCGCGGAGAGAGTTCGGGCTCTGGGAAAAGGGGCGTGGCTGTGGAAAGCCGACATGGCCAGGGCTTACCGCCAACTACGGGTGGACCCCCGGGACCTCCCCCTCCAGGTCGTCGCGGCCGAGGGGAGGTACTACATTGACCCGTGCTGCCCGTTCGGCGCCCGCCTCTCGGCCTCGGCGTGTCAGAGAGTCACACGGGCGGTAACCTTCCTCCTGGGCCGCGGGGGCCACCACGCGTTGTCGTACATCGACGACTTCGCGGGCGCCGAGGCCACGCGCCAGGAAGCGACGGATGCCTACACCGCCTTTGGGGGACTCGCGGCGCGCTTGGGCCTGGTCCTCGCCGCCGATAAGTGTAGCCCGCCGGCCCAACGAATGGAATGGCTAGGCATTGACATAGATACGGTCGCGATGACCCTGCGCATCCCGGAGGATCGGCTGGCCGACGTGGTAAGGGAGTGCAAGGCGTGGATCGCCCGTAAAGCCATCACCCGGGCCCGCCTCCAGTCCATCGTCGGCCGCCTCATATACGTCGCCCGTTGCGTATCACAAGCCCGCAAGTTCGTCGCCCGTGCTCTCGCCTTCCTACCTCGAGTCCCGGGAGTGGGCGTGGCGACCATCCCAGCGGCGGTAAAAGAGGACTTTCGCTGGTTTACACGTTACGCAACGGCCGCCAACGGAGTAGTCTTGGTCGCCCCACACAGAGAACCATTCAGTATCTTCGTGTCTAGCAGGGACGCGGTCATCGTCGCTGAAACGGCCACCGCAAGCTTGCGCCAGGAGGCGCCCGGCACCGCGGCCGCCCTCGGCCCCGGGTTCCGGTTCCACGCGGTAGCCATTCTACAGGGCATTGCTACCCTCGGCGCGAGGGCGCCACCCGGGGCGGCCGTCGTCGTCCACACGGATGACATGGTGCCAGTTGAGGCCCTCGCCTCAGGCCGAACTAACGACCCGGTCGTCTCGGCCGTGGCCCGCGAGATCTGGTTGGCCGCCGCCTTGTGGGATGTTGATGTCAGTTTTGTGTACGTGGCCGTTGCGGAAGCCATCGCTCCTGGCGGCCGTTCCTCTGTAATTATCAACCCCGTATTTGACATAGATGTTTTTGCTTCCATCCTATCTAGGCACCGGCACCCCCCTGCATGCCCAGATGATGGCATCCCTGGCGTCGGCTGAGGCCCCCTCGACGCGCCAGAACCACCTCATTCAGGCCCAGGCCTACGTGCGTTTCGCCGTCTCATCAGGATTCGACCCTCGCTGGCCGACCGTTGCCTACGGGGCCCTCTACACCCAGGCCCTAGCCAATTCATTTCGGGCCCCGGCAACGGCCGCCAATTATCTATCAGGAGCCCGGACCTGGATACGCCGCCATGGCGGGGACCCGGCACCGCTCTTTGCGGACGAGGTCCTCGCGGTTCAGCGCGGTACCAGGCGCCTCTCCACCCACATCCCGGCACCCGCCCCTGCAGTTCGCCTTCCAGAACTCCGGCACGTGCTTCTCTACTTATCCAGGGCCGGGCCCTCGGCCCTCGTCCTCCGGGCGGCACTACTCATTGCGTATTTCACCTTTCTACGGGCCTCGAACCTCGTGTCCCCGTCGTTGACCTCGTGGGGCGGCCCCCACACCCTACAGCGAGCGGATATACAACCCCAGCATGGACTCCTCAGGATCCACGTGAGATCGACTAAGACACGGTCACGTGCGGCCCCCCCTCACGTGGTCGATCTCCCGCGCTTGGCGGATCCGCTGATCTGCCCGGTAGACGCCTATACCAACTACGTCGCGGCCGTTCCGGCCCCTCCACGGGCGCCAGCGTTCATCCTCTCATCATCAACACCTTTGACCTCTCGGCCGTTGTGCGCCGTCATGCGCGCTGCCCTGGCGGCCGTGGGATTCCCGGCGGCCGAGAGAGTGACACTCCACTCCTTGAGGAGGGGGGCAGTCCACGATGCCGTGGCTGCGGGGGTTCCCCAGAGTGTCATCTCCCATCATGGCACCTGGAACAGTGCCACGGGCATTAGGCCTTACTTACCCCCGTCGGGAAGGACGTCGCTCCCTTCCTGACTGTAATAATAAGTTTGGCATTTATGCCTATGCCCTTTGGCATGATTTCTCACGTTTGAGAACATTTTCTATTTCAGGGCTATTTACTACGGACACTAAATACTCATGACTTTTCTAAGATTACGATGTTCACATTCCATGTAATCTACAGTTCTATGAACGTGTCTTACTGAAATAAATCCCCTGTATTCCAATTCCGCCTCCGTTATAATTGAGGCTAATTGGAAATTGGCAGTAATTATACGGGAGGAATGTGTGGCGCCACCTAGCGCTTGCGCGATCACGTCGCAGATGCGCACAGTACTCCACAGAGGGCGCCTCCAGCGATCGTCAAGACAGCGTTTGCTTCGGAACCCGCCCACCCGCACCGTTTTCGTCAAAGACTCACGTTCTAGGGCATTTATGCCTATGCCCTTTGGCATGATTTCTCACGTTTGAGAACATTTTCTATTTCAGGGCTATTTACTACGGACACTAAATACTCATGACTTTTCTAAGATTACGATGTTCACATTCCATGTAATCTACAGTTCTATGAACGTGTCTTACTGAAATAAATCCCCTGTATTCCAATTCCGCCTCCGTTATAATTAGTGTTCTAGTATCTACACAAAAATAGCCATTAAGTGTCAGCTCAGAAGAATGAGAAGACAGAAATAATCAGAGACGATGAATGAGTGTTAAACCTTTGAAGTTTGTAAATAAGAACTCAGCAGATCTATCTTCAAGCTTCCTATAGGTAATACCGTACCGAGGGGAAAAATAGTCGACTCCAAGGATGCTCAATCTAGCACCTAATGTAACAGAACTTTATTACCTCCCGTGTGAAGAGGCTACAGGGATTACTCGGCGCTGTAAGAGCAGCGACACCCGTGGTACATCCTTTGTCTTATCAAAGTACGTAAGCGTGATACCACCAAATAAAACCAGCCACATGTAGGATGTTTACAGCCCATACGAACGTCTACTCGATGGTGTAAAGATTGATAAACTAAATTTTTCGAGTAGTGATCTCCAACGGACAGATCCCCCATTCTGTCACAAATACCCGATAAATTACCGAAGATGAATTCATAAGAAATGGATGCTTCGGTCTTGGGGATCTGGTGCTTTGTACTGTGAAGATATGTGAATTTATGTCAACATATTGACAGCCGACAGGCACGGCTAACCCACTCGGTAATACTCTACATCTAAAAATAAATAAATGCTGGATCCAAGAATAGAACAGTGAAAACAAACAAACACATATGAAATAGAATAAATTACAAGAGCAATGACTCGTTTGCTGATCTGAAACGGACTCCAAGACAAATCAGATGACAGAATTTCTCGAGCAGAGGTGCCTTAGTCATCGTTTCCGCTTTACTAGGATAATCGTGGATGATGCACAGTCAGGCAAACCTAGCATTGAAAGAAAGTCAATATCTATACGATGAAAATATTGGTATGAATTTAGAAACAATAGTCATTTGAAAGAATTCTTTTTCGCGTGTGCAGAGTTTCTTACTATCAGGTTTCATTGCCAACTGCCAGACCATTGTAGTTTATCGTTATCTGTAATTATATAGAACGTCCTGACCATGCTGTACAAGTCACAGAACGAGATGCTAATTTACGGTTTGTACGGACCGAGGCGTAAATTATCATCGAGTTCTGTGACTTGTACAAGCATGGTTGGACGTTATATATTTACTATATACCCGAAATTTAAAAAAAAATCAATTTAATTTTTCTTAACAACCAAATTTTTATTAAATGTGTATGTCAAGGTGGTCCGTATTTTAGTGTACGGACTATTGGTCCGTACAGTATTTGTACGTCATATACCAAAACGGTGCATATACAGTATATACGGCATAGGTATATAGTAAACAGCTATAAGAATAGAGGGAAACTATGTTCCGGTGAAAGGAAGTCAAAGTTACGAGGTAAGGCTTGGAAAAATTACTGCCCAAGGCCCTGGCCGCGGGCAGTAATTTTTCCAAGCCTTACCGAGTAATTTTGACTTCCTTTCACTGGTACTTCGTTTCCCCATTCCTATATAGATATAGGTTACATCTACCTAAGCTGCTCGCAGTCTTGTATCCACCGACTTGATGTATCGTTTAACAACTGTATGAGAGCCGCTGTTGGTGCAAGAAACATAAGAGATACCCCAATAATAGAATTATTCCAAACCTGTAGAATAAGACCGCTTAAATATAGAAGACTTGTACATCTCCTAATGATGGTGCGATGGTGGTCAAATGACCCAGCACATAGGGGGCAAGGCTATACAAGAACAATTGCAACCAGAAGACAACAAAAAGTAGTACTTAATGTAGAAGCACCAAAATCTGAAAAGTATAGGAAATCACCCCTATACCAAGGAACTCCCCTATGGGACAGACTCCCAAAAGAAATACAGCTAACAAAAGACGCATCATACTTTAAATTACATGTCAAAAACTTCCTCCTAGAGATTCCAGACCTGTTAAACTAGGATATGTGCAAACGATGCTTAAGCCAAGCAAACCTTGTATTGTCCTGTGTGTCTTGTAAATACATTGTGTGTCTCGTAAATACATTGTGTGTCTTTTTCGACTACGATGGAAGAACGCCCATTTACGGGTGAATCTGTATGTCTTTACACTGAATAAAAAAAAAAAAAAAAAAATATACCTCCAAATGTGGTTTAATAAGAGACAATCTGATTGGTCTAAATGTCAACCTTGGGTAGTATACGGCAACCTTGGGTAGTATACCAACCTTGGGTAGTATCAGATAGTTACTCCACCCCCAGAGCGTGGTGTAAGCATAGAGTGTACAGCCATAGGTATATAGGAATGTATGTTTACTTCGTAAAGTAAGAAAGGATTGTTACGATTGGTTTTATAAACTCACCACACAATGGAGAACACGTTGGGGTTAGGGTAGAATCAGGCTCACATACCTAGGTGAAGATCACAGGACCTAATCTGCTGAGGCTTGCTGATCAAAGCCGTGCCTGTCTCCGTAATTTGTCCTCACACCATGCAGCATGGGGTTTCAACTAAGGCCCAGACCTCCTTTGATGACACCACAATCATTTATTAGCAGTCGTGCTTTCTTTTGTTGTTACGGACGTTTGGCTGAGTAAAACCGTCGCTTTGGTTTCACTTCAGCATTCCAGTGGAAGACCTTTCCTAGAAAAGAACCGAGTTTCTTTTGCTGATTTAAAAGAAAAACCTTTAGCCCATAAGCAAACACTACAACAGGTTTTTTTTAATTGAGGAGATTCTAAGGTGCTGGAGGTGATTTACCCGCCGACTCTATATATATATATATATATATATATATATATATATATATATATATATATATTTATTTATATATATATATATATATATATATATATATATATATATATATATATATATATATATATATATATATATATATGTCACTTTTGGTCAGATAATCGTCAGGTGGAATAGGGGATACAAACTACAGGTTAATGAATTTAGGTCTTCTCAAACATTCTGCAATATGGCAAAAACTGACAACGTTTCGGCAAACTGATTAAATGTCTCCGGGTGCAATTATTCAGTGGAGGAATGAAGCTAATCCAGAGGAGAGAATCGGTAATAATCAGTCGTCAAGTGGAAACGTTAATGTGTTTTGGGGTTACCAATCGTGGGGAGGGATACATTCTCCATTGCCGCTACCCGCACACTTTGTATACACTGCCGAAATATTTGGTGTACATTTCTTTGGTAGGTTGAAAGTCCCTATATCAAATAAGGATTATCTTTATATATACATGTACATATATATGAAGATTGATATGCATGAGATCTCTATGTCTGAAAATAAAAGTCTATACAGAGGATGTCAATGGCAGATGATTATAACTATCTAAACATTTCTATTCTACTATGCAGTGTCATGGGCAATGTTATATATGGCACAAAACTCGGCACGTCTCAAGGTCATATCCAAGTGAAGGGTCATATAATTCCCTTGAGATAGACTACCTTGCCATAGGTTTACGACCCATTAGCTACACTCATTTTCGTAACCGGATTCGATAACATCACATGCACCACTTGATTTCTTCATGGTCCTTTGGGTTCCGTGACGTTGGCAGAATAATAATCTTATAGACCCACTCTGTCTAACCTTAATCTTTCTAGGGCAGAGGAGAATCATGTTTGATACTATTGTAAGTACTGGCAATGCTGCATGTCACCAGTAAGAACGGTCGCAGCTGAAACTACTGACGAATTTCGATGTCGGTGGGCCGCGATTTTCTACCGTTAACATACAGTGGAGCTGCAGGTGGGTATTGGATATATTATATATAGGCGGGATAAACGAATTCCGTTTATCTGGGTAAATCCCGAAAGCCCGTGGGCGTTATATGGTGGTTTTATGAAATATACTCATATAAAGATGTCTACGGCTATGTATGTATTGGAAGGGGGTGGGGGTGGATATAATAGGTTATAATGGAATGCTCCCGACACCCCCGACACAGTCTGCTCCTTACGAGAAATCGATCATGCCGAGGACGCACCCGGCGAGTCAAGGCCGCGATCTATGGGATCACCAATACAAAATAACATTTACGTGAGACATTTTTTTCAAAGTAATATCTCCCACCGATAATTTACTGTATCAGAAGCAATAATCAGCTGAAATATAGAATATAAGCTCACATACACGCCATTTTGTGTTGGCCATTCCGGATATTGGTGCGTTTCTCGCTTGCTGTGTCCCCGGCTTTAGGTTCCTTTCTGTTGGAACCATGTCAGAATGCGTCTTCAGGAAACCAAGTAAAAACACAAAGTTAACTGCTGCGAGAAACCGGTTCATTCCGAATAAATACGTGATTTTGTGTTGGAACCATGTTGGAACGCTTGTGGTAGTGTGTCAGAAGCATAGTGGGAGCCCGGTTTTATTCTACTCACGGAGTGTAGTCATGGCAGCTTTAAATTTGTGAATGTAAATTTAAAATGAATAGGAATGATATTAGAATTCTCGTATTTTATCTTCTTCCGATTTCCAAGAATTCCAAGATTTCAAGATGCATATGAAGGTAAATAATCTTAAAGGAGATTCACATCAGTATTACATCTGGTCTAGTCACAGTATTTGGTGCGCACACAACACCTCGTTTAGCATAGATAGCGAGCACCTGGTTTAACCTGGGGATGACCTCTAAGTAGCACCTTACATTGTGGACACTGCCATTTAGCTGAAGCGCTGGGCACACAGTGTGTAAGGAGGCCGCTCGAGGGAAGGGGGGAAGAGCGTAAGGTTGACTGTGTCAGCCTTACGTCGGGTAGTATTGAGGATGTCTAACCGTCCATATTGATGTGTTTCAAGCTGATGTGTTAATCCGAGTAATCAATCCAATGATAATCACGTTCGTCACCTGGTTGAGACTGAATCAATCCCCACAATGAACTTACGCAATATTGCTCTCTTCACTTTGTTCTAAATCATATTATTTAAGGATTATGGAGCAGGGAGTGGAGGTGCTTTAGTAAAGCTTAATTACATGAATGAACACATCAAGGGACAAACAGTAACAATGCGTGTAACATTAAATATGATGCCTTTGATGGTAATCCTTAGGCTCTCCCCTGAAGGAGGCGAATGTCCTTAGCTTTTCACAAATCCTTTTGTGGGATGGGTGATTTCACTAGGTCATCTTTTTGGATTAAATGCGCATGTACTAACAATATTCGGCTTCATATATCAATCCCTTAATGAACCGCCTCTGTCAAGGCAGAAAAATAAAAGCGTCTTCAAGTCCCTACGTGTGAATCCCACTTTAGATGTCTACTTTGGACACTCCAGTGAAAAGTCTCAGACAGCGCTTAGTTTGGAGTTGATTCCTAGTCCAGTGCCCTGTCAGACATCCTGACACTCGCACATCAAGGCTGCGATTGGTTGGCAGGACTGCTGGGTAACCGTATATCCCTATAGCTTAAGCTCCCTCGAGACATAAAATAGGATCTTCATGGGCCTCACTCCCTTGAACTTGAACTATTTTCACACAACACACAATACCAGACTGACTCATCAGTCCTCGCTAACAAACTGTTCGTTTTCATTGTTCGCTATCATGAAACTGCTAAAACATATCCTCACCTTAAAAACATGCATGTCTTCATCTTGTAAATACCCATCCTGTTTTCTAACCTATGCTGTATTTATAAACAACGAAGTTCAAATGAAGCGCACACAAGATTTTATCAGACAAGATGGAAGAATTTTGTCTATCAATAAAATAATAAAAAAGGTGGACAAAACCAATCGTCAGTTTTGAATAGGTGTGTGTCTTTAAGGGTCATCACCACTGTTGTTTTCATTTCATCATAACTAGTTATCAAAGTCAGTGGTATATAAAAAATCCAATGTTATTTTATGAATTTTAATCATAAAATCATCCTAAAACCTAAATTAGTATTATTTCATTAATTACATATAATAAACCCAGCATTCTTTTATCTTTGTAAACGGTTTTTTTTATTGAGTATACTTTCAAAATACCATCATTTTGTATGGTTGAGGATGAGTGAGTATATAAGGTATGCTGTTTCAGACTAAGGTGATAGCTGCCGCCGCCGCTGCCACCGCCACCGCCACCGCCACCAACACCTCAGCTGCCGACGCCGCTTTCACACCCTTCCCTTTCACACCCATCTGCACACAGCCATGCGCCCACTCACCCATAGACAATACTCTGGTAATGTGTGTAGGCAGAGGATAATCCGTCCACACATACTGGGGAAGGCTGTGGGCAGTAATTTTTCCAAGCCTTACCTCGTAACGTTGACTTTCTCTCACCGGAACATAATTTCCATCTAGTATTGTATACGCCACATACGCTGGCGCTCAATAGGGACGTATATATATATATATAACAACACGTCAATATACATCGGATACATGCATTTACGAGGTGGCGTATATATGAAATAAGTGGGGGTTTCCGCGCAGTGGATAAAATTCGATTCTCATACTCTCCAATCTCACCCAAAGGCGTAACAGACTCACAGAATGCTGCAGAAATTTATTGTGTCCTTATACAAAAAGACGGAATTAATAGCCTTCGTATTTACTATGGTACTGTCAATAGCCCTTTGAAGGAGAATCTATCACGTCACCGTGTGTACATTTATTTTGACGTTGGAGCAGGTGGTATTCATACCAAATTAGTGCATTGCTATGAAGGGAAAACATATTACTTATCTACACAGAGGGAAATGCCTTAACATGTATGCCATAGGTTCGTCCACTGACATAAATCACACAGTGTGAACTGTAATGTAAATGGACCCAAACCAGAGGGGTTTCTATGTAAAGAAATCAGTTTTAGTGACTAAAGCGGAATTATAACTTAAGTCGAACTGGAAGAGAAAAATGTATTAAACAATAAATTTTTATAATATAAATTCCGTGGCGAGGAATTATGCCGTAGGCATGGCATGATTATACAAAGCCCTTGAGTTAGATTGATTATTAATCGGTGTGGGTGGGTAGTTTCAAAACCCTTCAGAGCGTCCGTACCGGCTGAGTAGTTCTTGTATAAACCGCTAGGCTTAGGCACTGCTTCATGGCGGAGACACAAGGTGGGGTAGCCGTTCTCCTATTGTCTAATTACAAGTGAATTTCCAATTCACCACAATTCACATGGTGGGATTCATGTACCTGACAGGGTATTTGTCCAAAACAAATCCTGCTGAAAGTTTGAACTGGAACACATCTCCTCAGCTGAATAGTGGGGTGTCATTTCTCTCACACTGAAGATTGACAGGGGTAATTGCTGATTAACTCCCTCTCAAAATACAAAGTCTCAAGATATTTTAATTGTAAACATGTTTGAAAGGTATAGGGGTATTTTGGTGAGACAACTGTACCCACTACCTATTCACTAACTAAGTACCAAAATTACACATTAGAAGGCCAGCAAGCATGATCACATGTTCTTTACAACCCTCACCTCCATGGTACTTAAGTCTCATCTCAGTGACAATCTACCCTGTCCTAAGGTATTTTGTCTCAGACGATGTACCAGGTGGATCCTTCCATGTGAATCAAAGCGGCCATGTATGCGGTGACAGAATGGCACTTGTTGAATACATTATTCAATATGATCTATTTTGAATCTTCCAAATCAAAATGCAGGCTTCCGTAACAATTGATGTTGATATGATAAACACACACATTTATCAAATGGTTTATAAACGGTATTGATCTATTCAGTAAGCACAACATTTAGTATACAAAGCAATAGTATATATAAGGACGTATTTCATTTTTTCCATTACAGAAACATAGTTCTGCAGATGACGGCTTGTAGAGAAGGTGGCTGAGAGGTTGAGTGAGCCCTATTAACTTTGCCCTTTGTAAGCTGGGCAAGGTCTAGCCCTATATGAAGATGAGGGACTGCACACCTACACGTCAGAGGCAGTGCAGAGTATGGCATTTGGTGCAGGAGTAATAAGAAGAAACTGCATTGACATCAATAGTGTTCAACTGAAAAGATGCCATGAGATTTTAATGTGGAATATTCTTACAAGGCAAAGTCAAGTGAGATTACATAACAAACCAAAACAATTGGTATATTTTCAGTGGTTACGCATTTCCTTTTTAATAGTAGCATTTATTGACATAAAGAAGATTCAATTACAATGAGATATCATGATAATATTTCAGCGAGATCCTATAGGAAGAATTGTTAATAACAACTACCCATACCAGTTCAGACAATAAAGTGTAATACAATGATGAAATTATTGCTGCTTTAATATTTTTGATGGACACTGATATCCTTCACTCGACAAAGAAAACAGTATGAACAAAGTGATTTGACATAATCATGTTCTTGGTTGATATTTCAAATCTTTTCTAATTTGGAGGTACACTATATAATTCAAACATATTGACCATCTTGGCATGTCCTCTCTTACCTTCTTTCTTTTGAAAAGAATATCAAAATCCTTCTACGAGCTAAAAGAAACGCGGTACGAGTGAAGTTCTAGCAAGGTGAATAAGCTTGACTAAAATACTCCATGCGCATCGAGTACGAGTTCCCAATGTTGAATCTAAAGTTAAAAAATACCAGGGGTGAGATACAGTGAGCCTGCAGTGAGTATATCGTATACAGATCACCTAGACTAATTATGAGCTACTCACATATGTCAGCTGGTGGATGCAGCTGCATCGCTGTTTGATATTACTCAACACAATATCTATCTAGCCGTTACGAAATTATCGCACTCTGTGTTGATATATCATTGACATAATGTCGTCGTTGCATTTGTAGGAGGCTAAAGGTTCGTACAAGGTAAACTTACATTTATACTGCAGTTGAAATTAACTTTTAAATATGCATGTAATAATTAATTTCCTCGCCACCTATTTCCAGAGGCGGGATAGAAACATTTAGTATGATTAATGTTTCTAATGTCTTAATGTGTAAAATAGTCCTGATTATTTATATAATCACCCCGATAAGTTGCTTGCCGTTAGGCCTGATGCAACAATTGTATTTCCATTTCTTTTCCTTTGATCAATGCACTTAGCTGTATCACAGCATTGCTAAATACCACGAAGAGGGCGCGTGACGTGACACTGTGGTTATCACTGTTGAAAAGGAAATAAAGGATTCAACCGCATCTAATGTTGACATCAGAGAGTGAGTCCAGTAGAAACTGAGATTCAGATTGTTTGGATTATGCCTTATTCTAATACCCACCGCACTGGTCTAGCCATCTAAAAAAGATATTCGCTTATCTACAGATCATCTACAATACCCTAAACGTATTTAACGACTCGTTTATTATATATACTTATGCACTAACTCACTGTTAATGCATACCGCTGCTCAGGATATGATAATTCGTTACATATTGCGTGATACACCGGTTACCCAGATACATATTGCATACTTTGAACCTTAGTATGGCATACTTTTAACTTACTATGGCATGCTTTGAAAAAATAACACATTCTAATTGGCCGAGAGACCAAACAACACAGTTTTGAGAGAAGGATTAAAAAATGGCAGACGCCATCTATTCGCAAGTTTCGAGGCATACAGCAAATGCTCTAGAACAAGTTATCTTGTATCTTTACCAAATATTGAGACCTGTACATTACATGGGGAATGCATGCAATACTGTTTAAATAGCTTATATATGTGAAATCCCTCAAAATCAAAATGTTCAAGAGCCGAGCGTGCAACACACAGGGTGTAAACAAAATAGACCGCATTAATCTGACATAATTTTTTTGGGTTTCCCTATGCTCTGGGATATCCCGATAATGACGTCAATGGCGGCACCACTGTCAGTCGGCGGAACTTGGTGCTGAGTGTTGGTATCAATCGGTTTCGCATATTTAAGCTATTGCCCACATTAAATACTTAAATATTTGGTATATTAGCACAATGAATCATTCCGGGGCATTTCTAGACGCCTCCAAACTAATGAAGTGAGACACTATGAACCAAGTTGCCTTGGTGACAGCACGGCCAGATGTGACCGTTGAGCATGCACGGAAATATGAAAATGAGAATCACTCTTCTAATCATAGCCTCTGCAGCTAGGTGAAGCCTAAGCGAATGTACTTACCATGCCGGTTGGGAGTGACAGTGTCAACAGAGTAAAGTTACAATCAGTTTTGGCGGATTATAAACAATTTAAGATATATAATGATAAAAAAACATAGTGATGACGCCAATATGGCGATACTTATTCTTGGAGTCAATGATAAATTGTTCAGAACTCATTCTTCAAACTCGTTCTGAACAATGTATCATCAATACCTCAAATAAGCATATGCGTTTACTTAGTGCTTAACCTCAAATGAGTAAAGTCAATGACTCAATGTCCCTCAGTAAAACAATCAATGACAGATTAACCTTGATAAAGATTATGTAATAGTCAAAACGCCGGTTCATATTCATGGCCCCGCCAGGTTTGGCGGGAACCAAGCAAAGACTTAGACTGATTTCCAATCTTCCTCCCTCACAGTCCTAATAAACAACATAATTATATATTCAAGGGTCATATTCCCTACGAACTATCTTTGTAATTCGTATTTGATTCCATTTTGCACTTAATTCTACCTATATATCATTTTACGTGTTCTTAACATCATTCCTCGAATGTATTATCTCACTAAACGATGCTCATGTCTACAATACCAATATTCAACACAAAATCCTGTACATTACATTGTATTTCATATACATGTACTACAATCTACTCCATATTGCAATGACATTTTTTTTATAGCTTTCGCCTCCTATGAGCAGACCATTTATCTGGCGCTCTGAGAGTGACCTAGGGATCCTTCTCCTTCAGAATAAGTTAATCCTTCGACCATGACACCAGCGAATAGCCAGGTTGATCTTCCGTATAATCAATGTAAAAAAAGAGAGCTGAGGAAGATGGATGCTGCTTTCCACCACCCCTCCAATTTAACACAATTTCCCCCGATCTATCTACGTGGTATTTAACGCCGCGCGCGCATGAAATGTGGGGGCGGTCGTCTGGGTGAAGCTCCTATAATGTAGGTGTGGTTAGAGCCACCATAGCCGATGGAATTCTGCTTTTTATGTCGACATCCACCCTACCGCTCATTTCCCGTCTCCACCGCAAAGTCGGCGAAGTTCCGATATCGTCCGCTATGGGCCTTGACGAGCGTGGCGAGGTCACGTGGTATGTGGCAGACCACGTGACAGTCTGCCAACTCATGGGGACCAAAGTGTCCTCTGATTGGTTGAGCCACCGGAAGAGCGACACCCGGATATGCCTTATAGGTGCGCATGGTGGAGGAGTGATGGCCATCTTCTTGAGAAGGTGATTGTGGGGAAGGGCAGGGATACAGTTCAGAGGTCAGAGTTAACCGCCAAGGTCAACTGGACTCACGGAAGTGCCTTTATGCTCTTCCCTAGGTCCAAGCAATCAGTGCGGAGTGTTTTTACCAATTATGGTTTGTTTTGAGCGAATGAATGCATCGGATATAATTTTATGGTAGTATCAACCGAAATGACTGATGCTGGGTATATATTAGGGGATATTAACCTTTAGATCATGCTCTTCTGACGACACTTTTTTTGGTATTGTTTCTCACTCAGCAGTAGATCACCATCGAATATTTAGGAGACAATATTGCAACAGAAGCTGCTTTGTTTATAGAAATAGAATTTCATTGTATTTCCAAGGTTACTTGGGTTTTACATAAATGATTTGTGTGACATAGAGATTCCGGTCTTTAAAATGCTTTATCGGGAGGAATATTAAACTTAAGATCTGTTTCTTGACCTATCCGTACTCAAATACTTATTACTGCCTTTAATATATAGAACGCAATGTGTTGTGCTGTTTTGTATTACCAGTAATTATGTTGGTTTGTAGCTCACAAGACTAAGTCTAAACTATCTTTTTTCTGGTCATAATGTTTTACCAGGAAGCGCCCTGTAGGCAACACACAATAAGAAACATAAGAAAGGTGTGATTAATCCAGCTTGTGAATGGGAACGGAAAGGAGAAGGAGAATAAAATGTATCTATTGAGACAAAAAAAATGTCACTTCGGAGTAATTACCTTGATGAATCAACTAATAATATCGAAAAAAACAAAAGGCAATAGCAGTGAATTAAAGGAGAAAAATATCTCCATTCATTTTACCGTTCGACTAATGGATCGCATCTGGAACAAACCTAATGGTAAGCCATTCTCAGAGTTTGTGTCGTTATATTACATAGAATAAAACATAGGAGCGCCACCAGAGAGCATAGATGTGGTGCTAACATCCCTCTATGACAGGGATAAGGTATAACAAATCTTCCGCTATAGTGTGCACCGAGACATCATGTGTGCCAGAGATAAGACAAACGAGGTCTCTATGTGAAGTGTATTTTCTTCTTGTTCTTTTTAGCAAATTCATATCTAGTTACAAAACAAGTTCTTCCAATGACAGCATATCATCCCAAAAACATCTGTTAATGAAATGAATGAAGATGATTTCTGACTAGTTACAGTTCCTTTTCAATCATCTATTTAGATATAGTTACAGTGTTATATATATTTATCTCACCCCTTGAATAAATGTCCATAGGCTTTAAAATTGGGAACTCGTTATCCATGCCCCTACGAGTATTGCGGTCCGTTCTACATGGTCTATATCCTGTGTGTCATCTATTCTATTAATGTGTATATGGGTGAGATAAATACGTTTTGGTCAAAGAAGTCACTCTGCAACTCGTTTGAATGCTACATGATATTCACTCCGCATCAAACTCGTGGAGAACGAAGATTTTGACCAAAACTTGTTGGTTTCTTCTTTAGTCTGTGCTTCCTTTAGAAGTGTTCTCCATAACCAGGCCGCTTTGTAATATGGGCTTTTTTCCGACCTAGCCCTGGTTAGTGGCGTTCAGAGGTCTATCTTGTTACTTAGTAGAGTGTCCTTTTGTCCATATTCTATCTATTTATTGTTATAATGATTGATAAATATCATAGTGGTCATTTAGATGTCTCGCCCTTTTTTTAGTGAGTCTAGATTACATTTACTTTGGATGGTTATTGTCGATTGCAATTCAGCATACATGTACGTCCTAATCGTGGTTCCAAGTCCTTTGTGACTTAGGGCATTTGGGTCTTTCTTGCGCATTCTATCAATAATGAACAGGCACAGTTTTCAAGGTGTGGCAAAATACTTGATACTCACACACTCTTTGCTCCATTAAAAGAGGTAGTTTCTGAAATTTTAATGATTTACCACTAATATTTCTTTTCATGACCATGAAACGGTATTGCCTAAAATAGCAGTGTGCCAACTGCTGGCACTTCTAGCTTTACATGCCCCATGGTCTAGAATGTCTGGATTATTTTCACCTTTTATAAATTACGTTTGGCAGTTGGTTGGCCCATCTACATCTCCACTTCAAGTTTGTTGTTTCTCTATGAATTGAATTTCACCATTTCATAATTTAAAGCTTATATATCCCATCGTACATCAGCTATTGCATTCAAGTACCTACAACCCATCATACAACAGCCATTTTGGTATACTACTAGCAAGGTGTTTCCCATCGTAAAATGACAAGTTCAATATACTACTACTGGGTTCGGTTTGTTTTCCACTTTTGATTTTAAAATTTCGACGTAGATATCCAATATGATTTCGGAGCGGGTTTAAACTGGAACAAGATACATATGCCCGAGAGTATATATCTGAGAAATATAATCATTACCTACTTGAGAAATTTCGTTATGTGATTGTCTTCTTTTTCATAAAGTTAGGTGGATGAGTGCCACGTACAGTAACTAAGGTCTAATCTTATAGACTAGCTAACACAGTGACAAGAAAATAGAATTTAGAATATCTTTTATACTTAATCAAGACGACGGTTAACCATACACAGATATGTATTTTTAACAGATATTTTAACAAAGTTTGCCTGAAGAAGTCTGATAAATCAGACGAAACGTCGCAACATTCCCAACCCAACCGCCCCTATCTCGATGTATAATTATCCCCCAATAAAACCTTTAAAATAAAAGTCAGCTTGTCTGATTTTCTGTGGAATTCTCTGCCTACTGATTTTAACAAAGTATACAGTTACATAACAATCCTCATTAACATACAATCACATTCCCTTCTGTAGAGTTCATATGATACAGGTCCTCTTGGTACAGCAGTTCTCACAGTCTATCATTTTCAGTTTTTGGCCAATGTCTCCTTGACTTGTGGTATATTAATCCATCCATGTGGATTCGGCTTAAGCAACGCCTTGGCCAATTGGCTCTTTATGTTCTACTTGTACTTTTGTGGCTGAACATTTCTCCAATTTGCAGAACAAGGGGTTGATCATTAATATTCAACTCTCGGCATGTCTTGCTTCCTGCCCACTCCAGTCACCAAAAAGAAATAAATGCAAAATTAGATAAAGCACAGGGAGGTCTTTAGAAGGTGGTCCGAGGTATTGATATCTCCGAGCGTTTAAACTCACTTTAAACGTTTCAACTGCAGTGGAATAGGTCAGACATCAAGTTAAGTCCAATGCACGTTTATTGATTTTGGAACATCGATATACTTTTGTCGGCGTCAGAAGAACGGTACTTTGTTTCAAGCGAGGCATCCTAACGGAGTTAGCCGTAGTCGGTAGCTGTGGGGCAACTAGACAAGGGTCAAAGTACCGTTCAAGAATAATTGTACCGTTCCTTTGTCGCCGACAAAGGTACAGCGAAGCTCCGAAATCGGTAGATGTGCATTGGACTTAACCACCTATTGTTAAGGATGCAGCGTACACGGTTTCTTGTGTCTCCGAAAAGGTTTCCACTGACGTACATTGTACAACTTGAATCAAAGTTGAATCGAAGAAGAATTTATTCTTATGTGTGAGGATAGTAATGATACACGATACTCCTGCAAGAAGGGAAACTGTGATTTCCTAGGATCCAAGGACCATGTTGGGATCGTATTGCAGATATGGGGTTTTCCTTACGATATCAGAAGTAGCAATATTCGGGGCTGCTTCTTCACAAGAGGCTTTTGACCGCCTTACTCAGCAATGACAACAGAGGGTTGGGTTAGAGTGGGTATATTGAGGGAAAGGCTAAAAAAACCAAGACAGTCAAAGCAGCGATTTCGGAGCTAGATTTCCTATTCACTATTGCTCTTGAAAAGGTGAATTATTGGTGAGGGGTGTTATTATGAAATACAGTAAAACCCCGCTTCTGGGACACCTCGCCTTGAGGCATCATTTGCTGGATATCTATGAAATCCTTTATTTTTTAATGAAATAATTTATCAATAAACTTAGCTTTGATTTATAGTTAATAGAAATAAAGATATTGAGGATAGCAGGTAATATCACGTGGTAAGTCTACAAATTCTGAGTTCAAATGACAATGTCCCCGCCCCCTAGAAGTATGCACAGACACCGTAGCCGTCTCCAAGCTTGTAGTTCTGCTACAAACGGCCGTCCATAAACGGTTATGGGGTAACTTTGCTCGGAACGGAGGGTGTCCCCTTAAGCGGGATTTTACTGTAATTATAGCTCACATACTGTCCATATTGTATTGGTGACTCTAGAGATCGCTGCCTTGACTTGCTTAATGTGTTTTATTTTTTATATTCTCCAGTCCCTAGAGTAACAAGGTGAAGACACGACAAAATGAGAAAGTCGAGAAACATAAAGTATTGATCCCGGTGAGTAAGGGGTGGTCATCATGAAGAAAGGGGAGGCAGTGGAAAGGTAAGATGGGCAGGGACGGCCAGACGGAGATGTATGCCATAAACTAGGTGCGTGCAAATATTTTAGAATTCTTTTGTTACTGTCAATATACTAAAGCTAAAGCAAACATATTCTAGAGTATATATTCCTTTATCTTTGTTGTACTTATTGTTTATCAATCGATAATTGTTCATTGAAAAAAAAGAAAAAAAAGAGGAGCAATGGCAATGACCACAAGGTAACAATGATTTTTAAAAAGTGTGATGAATATACGGAGAATTGTTTGGCAAAGCTGAAAGTTGTAAGCTGTATGATATTGTGGAGAGATTGATAAAAAGTATTGCTAAAATAAAAAAGATAACAGTGATACAAATATTACTGTTGTTCGCCCTGAAGCTTAGATACAACAATCTAGCACTGACTCTGCTACATGCGCCCCTCTGGGTATCAGAACAGGCCCACCATTGTATCCTATTATCTCTGATCTAAGCCTAATTTCCCAGCAGGCCTTCGCGCCGCCCGGCTCCACGATGATATAATTTACACGTCTCATGGCCTCGTATCGAAAAGTGACTGCATGCCAAGATGAATCACGCCCGCAGAGATGACAGCAGCACCGTCTGGTGGCAAGGTGGGATGACGCCTCCACCTCATCACGTGATCAATGCAGGTCACCAGGGGGTCACGTTGGAGTCGCGAGGGACCCGGTGACCACAGTGGGTCACATAGTTATGATGCTATTATGCTGTGCCCTCGATTATGAAGGCCCGGCTGTTTGCTGAATGATAACTTTCAGGGTTTTGTTTTCCGACGCACGGTTACTTCTATCATATGAATCATTACAAATCCAAGATCTAACTTGCTTACTTGGAAGATAAAAAAAGTAATTCCCAGAAAATTGTAACTGCAAGTAATAATTATTAAGAATAAACTTGATAAAAATAAAGAATAACAGGTCTATGTTCTATTATATAATTATACAAGCAATATTGATCTAGAGGTTTTATAATAAAAATTGGTAATATAAGATATTGCCCCTAAGCGCAGAAACCGAAAAAATCAGACAGTGGCGTAAATTTCCGTATAAATAACTCTAACTGTCCTAGTGCGGAACTACATGTACAGAAGCAGGCTATAAACGATGAGAAATAGTGTTTTTTTCTATTTCTTTATTGTTATCTCTTTGGGTATTACAATTATCACTTCAGGTATTTCATGAATAATGTTGACAACAGGTAACAACTAGGAGCAAATAGAATGTTTATCATTGATGAATGAGCGTGCAATTATGAATGAATAATAATAAGTTTCAGTTACATTCAGTCTATGGATAGTTTTCTGTAACCCACTTGCACCCACTCAACCCATTTCTGCAACCGCCTGAGTCTAGGATCCAAACATATCAGCACCAGTGGGTCAATGAGGTATTTAGGTCTCTATACTGATTGGTCATGGTGAGCTAGGCATGCCTCTAAGACATTGAGACACTGGCACCCTTACCATTTCCTGCTATCACAGTGAATAGCACGCAGATAGTAAAGGGATAGATTTTTCTGAGCACGCTGAAAGTGTATGTGAGCACTCTAACCTTTAATAGGCAACGTATATAGGCCGTGCAAGCACGCTCTAATAAAGAGGGCTTAGGCCTCAACTAAGGTTAGTTGATTTTCATGGCCTAGCCTCTCCTGATCAGCATTAGTACCATTGTGTCATAGCTGAGTTTTCTAATAAAAGAATTCTTTACCATAAGATCTAATACAATATTGTTTGACAGTCACAGGTGACTTTATATACGTACGAGGGATCTCATATTCGCGTAGATTTTACATACATAAGTCGAGGGTTTGTGTTGTGATAAAGACAAAACATGATTTCATTGGATTTCATTCAATTTCTCTATGAATAAATAAATGATCCCATAAAATGATTGTCTTCGTAAAGGCTACTTATTGCCATCACGTGTATTCGCATCATTGAAACTAGTTGTCATGGTAACAATATTCTTTGATAGGGGATGAAATAGGTAATTTCATACAGTTATCAGGAAATTCGCATGTTACCCTCAAAGATATGGTTCTATCAAATTTGATTCAATTTTGCCATGAAGAGGTATATATGTTTTGTCTCTACGGAAACTCAATTTTGGTTGAAATTGGAACATTTCTTATCAGATATGAACGAAAATCATGGTACCCATCAAGACGGTCCTTTTGAGGTGCTACATGCCTATGTTCCTAGCGAAGAATACATTTTCACGGATGATTTTCCAATTTTGGCGGCCAATGGAAGCTCTCCATACTTTCTCTAGGTTCAACTCATAAAGCGAACGATTGCATAGAAATGTCCCAGAAACAATTCTCATAAATTGGTACCCCCAAAATAGTTATGACGCTGATGAAATGACTTTGCGGAAGAATAAACCGAAGCGGCGCAGTGTCTTCTGCTACATTCCCTTACTTACGCCGGTGGACATTGGCGGATCCCGGGCGAGTGACTTCAGGATATTGATCGGTTTAGCCTATTTTAACTATCTAAACTCTTATCAGGTGAATGCCACACGATATTTGTCCATTACGCACTTCTGGGTGTTACAGGGGGTTTGTAGCTTGTCTTTCTGACTTCTCCACTGCTCTCTCGGGTAACACGATAAATTTCGTTGGTGAGCCAAACGTTGGTCACAGTGCGAAGTATAGGGGACAGAGCCATTGTTAGTTCACGAAGCAGTCACTAGGTGGTCGGGGGACAAACCTGTATTCTGGCTCTTTGTTCTTACAAAATTCAACTGCCTTTCAATATTTTACCATGGTTCCCTTGACTCTCTACACCCATCCCAAAGTAGGATGATATAATAACTAGACCCAAGACATGATATTTTCCATATGGAACACTTTATATACATATGTGAGCAAGGCTAAAGTTGTGACATTTTCCAATTATCACTCACTTCTTTTCCACCTCCTTTAGTGAAGAACACCTACTTTTTCACCTGCTTTAGTGAAGAACACCTACTCGGGGGGCGTCATGGCGGCGCCTATGGATCATAGGCTATATGCCGTATATGGTTGACACGGTGCCCGAACATTATGCATATTACGCCTGTAGACGTTCACACATAGGTATACAGTAATGAACATTACAGCGGTATGAACATGTGGAGTGCGGTGAGAAGCAGGGCCGTGTTTTTAGTCAAGATAATCTTAGGCTAAGACCGTCTTAAGACCAAAGTGTGCTATAAACAAGATATCTTAGAGGCTCTTAGAAATATCTTAGGCTGAGACAACTAAGGGGTGTTAGAGCTGTTTTTAGTCAAGATTATCTTAAGATATCTTGGGGTATCTTAGCTCAAATTGGCTCCAAAACAGTCTCAGCCGAAGACAAGGTTGAGGTGTCGTAAAGGTGTCTTAGAGGTGTCTTAGAGCCATGTGAGTGGGAAGTACTGGTAAGTGAGTGAGAACTGGTGACTACTATTGGGTGAGGTCTGTTGAGTGAGAACTATTGAGCGAGGACTGTTGAGTGGAGACTGGTGAGTGAGGACTTGTGAATGAAGACTGTTGAGTGAGGACTGGTGAGTGAGAACCGGTGAGTGATTACTAATGAGTGAGTGCTGGTGAGTGACGACTGGTAAGTGAGGACTGTTGGGTGTGATCTGGTGAGTGAGAACTGGTAAGTGAGTACTAATGAATAAGTACTGTGGACTGTTGAGTAGGGACTGTTGAGTGAGAACACGTGGAGACTGGTGAGTGTGTACTGGTAAATGAGGACTGTTGAGTGTAATTTGGTGAGTGAGTGCTGTTGAGTGAGGACTGGTGAGTGAGGACAGGTGAGTGGGAACTGGGGATTATCTCACCCCGGTATTTCTCTCCATAGGCTTAACATTAGGAACTCGTACTCCACGGCCGTGAGGTTCGTGTACCCAATACTCAATGGCTAATTTAGTGAGGACTACTGAGTGAGGACTGGTGAGTGAGGGCTAGTGAGTGGGGACTGGTGAGTGAGGATTGATGAGTGGGGACTAGTGAGTGAGGACTTGTGGGTGAGGACTGGTGAGTGAGGACTGTTGAATGAGGACTGGTGAGTGAGGACTAATAAGACCCAGGCCTACGCCCACACCCACACCCATCCACACCCAAACCCACACCCACACCCACAACAAAAGTCTTTTCACCATTTGTAGGCGAAAATTGTGTGTCCGCACCATTGAACACTCGACCTCCAGCACGATTGCCTGATGCCTAATCTATGACTCCACAGAGTTGGCTGATGCAATACACCCCTGAGACCCCGAAATAACTTGATATGACTGCTCCAGTGCTCGAGCTGGTATCCGGCAAGAGTAGAATTATAGTTCTATATTTGACAATATAAGCAAATTTTAGCGGCAATCTACCGTGATGCGATAAGACTGTGTCTATAGGACAGCGGCCATCTTTTGTCTTGAAAAATGTCTTAGATTCTCTGAGAATGCTTAGCAGATCTCACCCAAAGACTGTCTTGACTAAAAAGACAAGGCCCAGGTATCCATCTCCAACAATTTGCTACCGATGCGTCGTTAGTAGCACCAACAGACTTCTAGTCGGCCAATGGAAAATAGGCAACAGTCGGCGAAGGTATGGACACTGACAATTGTAAGATCAGGGAGAGTTGAATTCTTCCTCCATGCAGGTAATGCCTAATCGGGTCTGTGAAATGCTAACATCAACAAAAATGACGCTGACTCTCACCGACCACATGGATTGGTCAGGAAGATATGTGACCAGGTAGACTTGGCGTGTAAATAACTGCTAGAGAAGGCAACTCATTGATTCAGTGGTGCTTGAAATATATGAACCATATATAGGAAGTTGTAGAGGCTTGTTGCCTGGTTGCCAAGTGGGTTACAACAAATGAGCCATTGACTGGATATACCCATACCGGTTCACTGCACGAGAACATGTCAATATACGGCCGATACATGCATTTACGCGATGGCGTATAGGAATAAAGTAGTGGGAATGAAGTAGGTTAATTTACTTTTTTAATTCTGCGCATTTATCAACGATGAACATACCATTTGTTGTAAGAGCCCTTGGGAAACATTAGAGGTAAATCATTATAGGCTATTCCTGACACATAAATCATGACACATAAATCAAATTACGTCATTTAAGATGCTTCGTTCCCGGTCAGTCGCAGATAAGTTTTATGAGAACAGTATACAGTAGAACCCTGCTTAAGGGCCACCCTCCGTTCCGAGCAAATCCTCCGCTTAGGCGGGGCACCCCTTAATCGGGGTAATCAATCCGTCGTTGGTTATGTTAGGCCTGGCGTCCACCTACTACGATAGAAATTTAGACCTACCGATATGGCACTGATACAAAAAGCAAATATCGGAGACAAATCGGGAAGCTGCAAAATCGTAGACATAGGTCTAGACATGCCAATCCACAACGCACTGTATGGGGTTTTTATCGGTGTCTAATCGCAGAAACGTGGCCAACTGCCACGATATTAGGTAACCTTCCGACGCGATTTTGATTTTGTATAGGCAGGTGCATCGTAGACCATATCGGAGCCATATCGTAGTAGGTGGACGCCGGGCCTTACACCGATGTATGAGGAATAACGATTATTATACAAATGCTTCATCAAATTGTTTATTGCAGGTAAACATATATAGAGGATAGACCAGATAACTTCAAAATGAATAAAAAATGTAGTCAGAGATAAACAAATCGCAGTAGACAGTTTCACAGTGTCCCCGTGCCTATCCATACCTAATGTCTCTCTTATTTTTGGGTTACGCTGGGTGTCCGTTATGCAGGGGCTGACTGTACTTTACATTTTCCATTTAGCTGAACTGTTCCTTCTGAGGCACCTTATGTCTAATATAAGTCACGTGAGATCACGTGGTACAAGGCTGTTACTCTTATAAGCTACACCGGAAGCGGAAGTTAGCTGGAAGCGGCGAGAGTCATTGACTGTACCCGTTAACACGCGCAGGGCGCAGCCTGACGGTAAGACGATGGTGGCGCCGCGGGCGGAGAGGTCAGGAGGTGGTTTGCGGGGAAGTGAGAGACTTTCATGTCTCCGTCATTAGTCGTTGATCTTCGCCCGGCGCCGGTACCCGGTATCATACATTATTATCCATCTAATACGGACCCACCGTGAGAACAGATAGGACGCACGATTATGGGTGGTTGTAATTTCCGCTCCATGCATAGCGGAGATTACGGAAGAAAAGTGCCAAATACACACACACACACACACACACACACACACACACACACACACACACACACACACACACACACACACCTACACACACACATACACACCTACACACACACACACACACACATATATATATATATATAATACAAAGATAAATCAAAGACGACCAGTCGTCATATGGAATTCCTTCAATAACATAATTTTGCAATGATTGAATCACATAACTACATATTAATGTGATTAATAAATCAAGGTAGTTTAAGAAGGTTAGATAGTAATTTAATCATATCTTCGCGTTGGTTTGGTCATATACTGACCCTGACAGCTTATTCACGAATAGGCACCATATAGAGTGCGTGTGAGCACTTTCTAACAAGTCCGTGGTTTCAGGTCGCATTCTCCTCGAAATTGCATCTACTTATTCGCTCTTATATTACTAGGTGTCATCTTCTTAGAGATAACGGCCGCTAGCATCCGAACCAGTTAATATAGTATATATATATATATATATATATATATATACATTTACTCGGTCTACCATCCGACGGGAACAATCGGAGATAGTATTGCTTTGACAATTGAGAGTTTTGTGATTATTTCACAGTAGGCTGCGCTTTCATCTTCTCTATCTGCCTATCCACCATCCCTCCGTCATGCCATCTAGTCTGTCTGGTTGAGAAGGTATATCTGTCAGTGCCTCTGCTTTGCAAACGTCTGTATCCTTTTCACTAATTAATGTGAGGTGAGTGGGACGGGGGTGTGAGGGTAATACTAATATATTATATGCAAGATGTGATTGTTGATTACGGCAGCGTCATAGTGAGATGGTGACGTGCAGGTGATATAGATGATGAACGACCGTGGTATGAGGTGGCTTGGGGTGTGGGTGTGAAAGGCTGGTGTGGGAGGCTGGTGTTCAGGAAATGAGAGTGGTAAAATGATGAAACCTGGGATAGGTAAGAATGATATAAGGGTAATGTGTAGAGTGATTACTCAGTACACTGAAAGAGATGTCAGTGTCACTGCACGAAACTTACCACTTTAGATATGTATGTGAAACGCGTCTATCAGTACGATTTCGCGTCTACAAGTTCGACCTATTATCCGTCTCGTAAACGCCTTATCTAGTGGTGTATATATATGTGTCCATGGTGCGGTCTTATATACGTCATATGTACACCTGATTCTGTTTATTTACGCCACTATCCAATAGTTCTGATCTTTGCAACTTGCATGTGGTGCGAGTTAGGTTTGAAGGTGGTATCAGTAGGGGGTGTAAGGGGTGTTAGGCTGGGTTGAGCCTGGTGTACAAGAGGTATAGCTTGTGCTTTTTTAATAGTGACCAGGATCCTAAAAGATTCTGGGAGCTGATCAACAAGCTAGCACCCAATAAAAACAAACAAGATAAGATCAGATTAAAAGATCTAGGAACTAAGGAATATATCAGAGAGGAAGATACATCTGACTACATCAATAAATTCTTTGTGACGGTAGGCCCAAATTTAGCCGAGAAATACACGGATGAATGGTTCGATGACTGCAGCCCCACTATAGCTTTGATGAACGAAATTGACATCTCCATGGAGGAGGTTAGTTTTAGACTCGCTGTTTTTTTTAGCCACCGTGTAAGCCCATAACCTGGACATGGGTGATTCAAATATCGGCTGCTGCTGGAGACGGTGGAGGATAGGAGATGTAACTCCAAACCGTTAACTCCAGGATAAATAAAAGTCTTAAAAAACCCCCCAAAAAAACAAAAAAACTAAGGAGGTCTTATATATACAGTTGAAAAGACAAGGATGAGTGAGATGAGATGAGATGAGTATGTCATACTTTAGTTTAATAACTTGCCTATGTATCCAGTGTTTCATATAATACTCTACTCTTCATTTTCACATTTTTCACATGCTTTAAGGACATGTCATGGACGTTTTTTTAGTTTTTGTTATTGGGTATCGATTAATCAGTACGAAGACCTCGCTTTGCCATCTTAATCATTTGTGGTAAGCCACTGTGAAGGAGATAAGGATCTGTGGGTAGTATGAGGGTCGTTTGTTGGCATTGTGAGGTAGGTAGAAGGATATCAATAAGGTAGGTGAGTTCTGAGTTAATGGTTGTGACGGCATCGGTAAATCAGCCTCCAACCATGCAGAAATACAAAAAGGTGGCCAATACAACAAGGATTCTGACGCAGTCAGTCTCAGATGCTCAGACACGCATAACCACCATCTTTGATCTGCGCATGCGTATTACCAGCCAATCTGCGTTTTTACGGAACTTCTGTTGGTTCCCTTGGTGCAGCAGACAGGAACTGTTTGGCGACTGGTATTTGTTAATATCAGCAGTCGGACGAACCTGGCTGTCAGAGTCTGGAAGTGACTGTGTCGGAGTTGGCGGGCATGCAGGAACCAGGTAAAGTGACACTGATAGAACAATTAGCTGTAAATGTACATAGAGCCTGGATGCTAATACCTCCAAGACAAAGCTAATCTAATAAGCCTAACGCCACTAACAGCAATAGATTTACAATCTATCCATTAATTAATGTGTCAGTCACGCACTCTTATGGAGATCATGTGCTCAGATTTGCATCCACTTTAATAATCGTTATTGGAAAAACTAGAAAACTAGGGATAATAATTGATGAAGAGATCAGAAACAGACCGTATATATTCTAATTATCACCACTGTGTCAGTTCCACCTAACCCCTGTTTGACCGCATGCTGCTTGGCTTTCATGAGCAGCTGATCGATAGGACTAAGTAATCCTTAAGAAGGTACATGACTACAAGAATACATATCAAATGTTACACATCATAATACCTTAGATTTAATATTAAAGTTCGCTTTTTAGCGGCATTTCCACCTCCCGAGTAAAATCCCACCGATAATTTTCACGCTGTACAAAAGTCGGTCGATAATTGTGAAAGGTCGGTGGTATACTTAATCCTGCACTGTAAAAGTGCGGTGGACGCTCATCGACTTTTGATAGTAAAATGCAAATTAATTCAATGCGCTTTGATTTCGTCAGTGGGTACCAAAGTCGGTCCGTGGTGCCATATTGCATAAGGTAGGAGAGAAAAGTCGTTGACCCTTTCTGTTTCCACCTGACGATTATTGCACTAGACTTGTCGGATAATCGGTCGGCGGTGCAAAATGCCTCAATCAGTGGTCACTATCGGCAGGTAGAAACGCCGTTTACAAGCGAGGTATCAGGTACCTGTAAAATTGTGCATATCGTAGTCTGCCGGGAGGTCCAGGAATTTCTTTTATTTTAAAGTTTTATTTACCAAATTCTGGATAAATCCAGTTCTTCCATCTGATAAGATGACAACTCTCTGTACAAGTTTTAGACAATACTCAGGGCGCCTTCAAGCGCAACAACAATAGTAACAGTAACAGATACAATTCAGTGCTATGCGAGAGAGAACAAAAAAAGAAAAGAAATTCATCTATACATCTTCTTAACTTCCCGTTTGAAAGCAACCAAGGTAGCCAGATCCTGTACATCAGCATTCAGTCCGTCCCAAATTTGTATACCCCGATACATAGGAGATTTTGTATACTTACCAGTTTTGTGATAGTAATTTTTGAAACGGATCTTACGGGCTGCTCTCGTGGGCAATATTCTTTGGTCAAGCAGTCCAGGGTTGCGCGACAACTTGTACATAACCGTGGCCAACTTAACAGCCCTACGAATATCTGCATCATACTGCATCGGGGTGCGTCATCACGGTTTTGGCAGGAGTAAAAGAAGGACACCATGATACCGATGCAGCTCACAATTCAACCAGTGCACCGATGCAGATTTCAGTCAGGATTTTAACAATGAAATACATAGGGCACTAAAGTTCAGGAAATATTACATTTATATACATATATGGTAAGCGACGTGATCTGCTCTAGCGACTGCTGGTATGTGACTAGATCTTTTTTCCGATTGCCAGCGTATCGCACACCTCCATGAGGAAGAGATACGTAGGACGAGAGGGAACGATTTTTCCAAACAATTTATATACATATATCCTTACTAGCTTATATACTAAGACATTGAAATTGAAAACTGTAGATTAAACTTTTGATTTGAGACATTGGGGCTTATCAAATGAAGGCATTTTTACGAGGAAGAATTGTCTTAGATAAAATATTGAAACTTAGAATTGACAGTCACGCACTGAGTGGTTAAGTGGTTGACACATTTAGGTGAGGCAGGTTTAATCTTCAAACAAATCACTATACATGTGGCTTTACCTGAGGTGAGAAGCAGGAACTAATAGCATATGCCTCGTCAATTACAAATCTTCAGGTGTAAACGCTTCAACCACTTCTTGGGTTGACGCTTCTCTGCAACGATTCTCAAATTGTCGGTCAGCACCACCTCACGATTACAATCTACTATCGTGTTGTATTCAGTCGTCTCGAGTAAACTGGCCCCTCAAGTTAGGTGAGGTTACACACCTGGTTATCTCAATTTGGTATGAGGAATCCTTGTCCAATAATACACCGCATACCCGGAACTGTCCTGCTCATTTGGATATCTTCCCTGGAATCATTAGGCAAGCAGAATTGATATGTTGGGGGAAACAGTTGGTTGCTTCTCAGTGTGCAATATCCTGGTGCGTGCTTCATATCCTGAAACTAATGCAGATGCCTATTTCCTACGCATCTTGCTGCGCGAACGTAATACCAATGAATACCTACGTACCCACCTGATATGTCACGTGATGGTTCAACTACCCAGTCAGGTGACCACGAGGTGTAAGAGAGCCATTCTCTGAGGCGCTGTCTACATTTTCTCCTGATTAGGTCGACCTGACGTACATTGTTACTGTCTGAGGTCACCTACTTACAATTGTAAGCGTACCATACATATCTCATGATGGCAATAAACAACATCTTATCAACCATGTCTGGTATTACAATGAATACTGAATTTGCAGATTTAGGACAGCATGCATGATTCATTAAGCATTTCCCTATGTGCTTTCAATCTATAGGTAATATTTATGGTCTGATTCAGAGTATTCTGTTAAATATCAGGAGCTAAATGAACACACAAATGTTCCCCAAATATTTGTCGTGTCGTAACACCGCAAACGCACAATCCCACATATTCTGTAAGGCCTAACTTCCAGAATTTGACTCACAAAGTTTTATCTTCACACCTAGCACCACTTTACTTCAACTCCTCACATCTGCTTTTATTCATACACTATTCGATCACCACAGTATACAGCTATATAGGTCTTTATAGAAAATTAGGCTCAGGCGCCATCATCCACAAGCGAAAGACCGGCAGGCCAGTGGGTGATGCCAGGTGACTAACTAATCCTTTCTCAGTCAACTCGTTGTCTTCGACAAAATGACGGCTGATCGCGAGATGAATGCCAGGAAATGTCAGTTTCTACTTACAAACAAATATATTTCCTAACATAATCAAGGAAGGATAATGTAAGGAATAAGGACCATTTATCGCTCATTGGGATTGGAGCCCTCATGGTATACTTTTGCTACCATATTTGGACATGTGTTACTGATGTCCTCTCGCTGTCGTCACTCGTCTAGACGGTGAAACCAGAAGAGTGTAGATAAAGCACAGCGGTTCACCGAACTTGTCATGAGGTATGCCCGCTGTCATAAGGCCTGTTTCCATTGGCCGACGAAAACGGTGTAGATTTTATGAGTTCTCCTATTGTGTATTTTCATTGTGCCTCAGCAGTGCTAAGGTGCATGGTTCCTGGCTGTAGATCGGTGACGGCCAATGGTAAGGGCTTTTAGGAGAACTAAAAAAAAGCTACATGTACACCGTTTTCGTCGGCCAATGGAAATGGGCCTTATATCTACTCATAGATCAGATGAACAAGTAGCTCCATGATCCATTTATCCACCAACCCTTTGAAAGTCTAAATCCAACTCATACAACAATTCACAGTTTGAATGTAAACTAGAATAAGACTTTACTGAATAGCGTGTATAGAAAAATGCATAAGTAATACCTTGTACTGGGGTTGGACCCTGTGGGACACACTTATAGACCTATATTCGCAATACGGTGAACTAAACAAAGTTCAAATTGACGCAGAAGAAACAAGCTTTGTCTAGATTGTATACATAAGTCCCGTTTCCATTGGCCGAGGAAAAGGGTGTATATTGACCATTGCCATTTTCATTGGCCATCACCGATATAGAGTCGGGGACCACCGACGGACCTTCAGCACTCCTGACGCAAAAGGGTTTCAATTTACAGCAGTGAATCTGAAAAAAACCACCCGAATCTGACGAGAATTAAACCACTATAAGAAACAATAGCTCTATACTTACAATTCGAATTAATGTAATTGATGAAGTAGACTGAGTTTGTAGGTGGTGCGACTATATATACGTCATAAACGCTTAACGATCGGCTTGATCAATGCCCCTGTTTGTAGCATAATTAGACACTAATGGACCCCCACGGTAGGAACTTCTCCACAAAGCTCCATCTCAGGGATCAGCTCAGGTCTTTTATAGAGCAACTAAGGAGGAATCTCATTGAAATCCTACCGGAAGGGGCCACTGAGGAAATCCCCTTGCAAACTAAAAGGAAGCAGCGAGGATGTCAGTGGTAATGGTTGGGGAAGCCACACTCTGTGCTCCCAACAGCCTCCCTCCAACACACTCACATATCAACTGTGAGTTTTAACCCCCGGCAGCCGAGTGACGATCACGTGGACGGAGGTCTACGTGAGGGCTTCCCGAGGATTGACGAGACGTCGGGCAAGGCTCCGAGTTGCTCGTTATGTAGATCGGAATTAATGGAAGAACAATGTTGACAGCCCCATCTTGACAGAGCGCCACGAATTGAACGTAATATTGACTCTCACGCTGAAATGAGAACGCACCGGTTTGAACATAGTCATAGTTAAGGAGCTCAAGTAATCTACAGACGGATATATATAAATGAATATATTGCATACATATGAGTGTGTTTCGTGTTTCATTTAGAGACATCATGAATGGAATTTCCATACATTACATTTAAACTGCATATTACTCATATCATCTGTGGTAGGCGGTATTTATATTTGACCGTTATTGCCACCGACAATTGCAATTAGCACCAGTGATGAAATATTTTACTAATTGTTTTTCATGAAATTGTGCGATTTGGCACCATCTACCATCATTGCGGCTGCTTTTGATATGAAGCTGATTGAAATAATCGTGTCCTCTCCAGTCATCGGCAAGTTTTTTTTTAATCAAATATCATTTACCTGCGTTTCAACACTCCAGTCACATTCTAGTTACGAATTGTGTACTACCTTCCTTTCTACATTACAACCTCCAAACCACCTCTACCCGCTATCCCACATTCTTTATTTTATTCCTACATTCCGGTCTCCAGGACTTCCTATGTTAATCATGTACACATGTTTTTATTTGCAGTATTCTTCAAATGATATATGTTAATCAGTGTTGATCTTCTCATCTCATCTACATCATTATTAGCTAGTGTGCTACGGGCCAGTGCGTAGGTGACGGGACTGTCGAGCTGTGTAGATAATACTCCGTTGTAAGGTAAAACATAGTTTTGCCTTTCTACATTCCAGGATCCCTGCTTGTAATGTCTGCATTCCTCCATGCCAGCTTCCCTGTCTCCTCAACATGTCTTCCTACATTTCAGCCTACGGGGTTGGACGCTATGTCTCCCTACATTCCAGCCTAACTCCCTGAGCCTGACTGCTTGTTTTCTTACATTCTAGTTTCCTTTTCTTCTCTACCTGTCTTCCTACATGTATTCTGGTCTCCAATCTCATGCTCTCGGCCTCCCTGTATTCCAACCACCCTAGACTTGCTCAAGTCTTTGATTATTAACATTCATTAAATGATTGATCACAATCAGAATAAAGTTAATTAAAGTATGTATCCTTGTCTGACTGGCCCATGAATCAAATGTATCCCAGCGAGGAGAGTAGATATAGAATGCAGGGACTGGAGCCAGTCTACAACCACCCCTGCACTGCCTGCTTTCTTACATTCAAATCTTACTCCCGCTCATACCTGTCTTTAATTAAGTCTCATAAGGTGTGGAAACTAACAATAATACCTCAAACTTCAACAAGTTTCATGGGGCGGTGTCGCAGACAATTGCATTCACAAGTCACGTGCAGTTTCGCATTAACCAGATTGGTCTTTGTCTAGCGTCGGGCCTGATGGATGGCGACCGTGTTTCCTCCCGGGTAAGGTGTTACCGACCTCTGTTAGGGTCAAGTGGTTTCAGGTGATGGTTATCCTGAAAGTGACATCGAAGCTCAGGGCGGAGGTCATTTGCTGTTCTTCAATTAGATAAAGGACATGAACCCACACTGCGCCAGAATAGATTCAGCCTGAATGACTGACTAGAATAGGAGGTCCTAAATAACCTTTTTTTTAATTCCAAAACTGTCCATTACCCAGGTGGACGTGGCTTATATATCAGATGATTAGCTTCTAAGAAGGAGACATTGACATGCTCATATTCTGAGCCATAAATCTGCGCAAACCCCAATAAAAAATTGAATAAAAACTACTACAAATATGCTATATTTAAAACCTGTAAATACAAGGTAATACATAAGCAGATATGACTATTTTTTCTAAGTAAGAATTCTAATCTCAAATCTCCATAATGGACTTACCTCACACTATACTCAATGCAGCTTAGGAAGCCAGTGCCTCCACCTAATGATATCTGGAATCTAATTACGATACGGACAGATAAGTTTGAATTAAATATTAAATCTAATGACATATCCCTAGGGTAGGAGGATGAAATTCGCAGTACCTATACGGTTATTTACTGAGATCTCATTAACTGAGTCAACATTGCCTTTCAATAAGACACCAAATATTTTGTCTGATATGAATTAAATTGCAGCTGTTCCATGAAGTACTAGTTATATGTAGACAATTATCGAGATCTGAGATATTCTTGCTTCATTCAAAAAAATAAACACATTTGGAATTCACTTGGAGAGTGAGGGCTGAAGGAGATGACAATAACTGATGCGAGCAGAGGTCAGAGGTCAGACGTGGAGCTATCTCTCAGGATAGAGTCAGGTGATCCGTGCTACTCAGTGCTAAGCCGAGAATACCCCACGCAGGACAGGTTCATAATATCCGCATATCACCTCATCCCTTTTCGTATCACGCGTCATGGTGAAACGCGGAGGGAGAAAAGAGGCTGTGTTGGGCAGGCGAGACGAGAACGTTAAATGCATAGTCCCCATTCCCAAACAATCCGAATATGTTCCACCAGATACACACTGATAAAATTATGAGTTCATGGACAGGTTTTATCATTGTTTCCTAGATAATATGACATTTGGAAATCAGTTATCAATAATATTTTTATCAGCTATGTGTTGCCCAGCCATTCATCACCAGAAGTAGGATCAAGTTGGTACAAATGTACCGATTGTTTCTATCAGAAAACATAGTACGTGGTTACGGATTTGATACGAGTTAATCATGGCCTCAAGGCCTTGATTACATGGGATAATAGTCCCTTTTTGCCAGAGAGCAAAAGAAATACCCTTGATTTATTTGAGAAGACGCCTTCTCAGTGTTGACCTACGAATACACTCGCTAAGAAACGTGTATTACTACGCATTAACCTCTCGTGGTTTACGGCTGCATGTCCACAAAACCATCGATTATTGTCTATGTAATACATGTGAGGGAAAACTCTCGGATTTGAGACTCAGCAATAATGTAATATGCAATAACTGCATCTATACTGTGTCCCATGACTCACACACCTCCAAGAGCTTCACTGTTGCTACAACTAACGATATGGGTCAAGCCGGCCAACATCTACAGGACACCCAGACGAACTCTGGTAGGGGCTGTCAACTACTTTAACGACACACGAGAGACGGCACTGCAGCAAAAAGGACTGACCAATCAGGAGAAGTGACCAAAGTGACGACTGGGGATAAGTACGAGTTGCACAGAGCAGCTCGGAGCGGACTGACGGAAGAACCAGCTGCCTCCAGCGCTCAGATTGAAATGAAGAGAGACGGGAAACCTCGTTTGGGGACTCATCTACTGGCTCTATACCGAGACACTCACGGCTGGCGGTCAGCGGCGGGAATAAGTGATGGATGGTCAGCCCACTGCGTACTCTCAGTATATTCCATTTATCAGAAATTCAAATGAAACGCCCCGGATTCTGGGCAAAGTCCCATTTACCCCACCTGTAAAGGGAACTTGTAAACTGTACTATTTGAGCAGTTTTCTGAAATGACGTTTAGTTGAATGTGACCCATTTTAGATATTAGGAATCAAAAGGAAATTCATATAATTCAAGCAAATTCATATAATTGAATTGGAATAAGATGTATCTTCTTGAAATATTTTCAAAAAGAGGAATAGGACATAGTAACTGTTGAGTCATTGAATTAAAATTACTAGTAACGGAATATACGATGATCTGTATTTCAAATGTCTTTTAGACTGCAGAAACAGTGATCCCAAAGCGTTGATTCTCTTCGAAGAACTGAACCGGCATTCATATAAATGGAGAAATACTACAGGGACCCATTTCGGGCATACGATTCAGGAGGAGAGATCTAAAGACACCACGTTTTTTAACAACTAAATGACATGTCCTTGCTCCGACAGACTCATTGAATCCGTCTCTATTACCTCCTGACTGCGGAAGAATTTCAGGTATGTGACTCATATTGTGGTCTCAGAACAATACATGAAAATCAGTTCAAAAAGGTGAGCAGACTTCATGCTGACAGCCAAGGATTCTAAGTGCTAAATGGTGAAGAGATGCACCAGCATAGTACTAAAAGGTAAGGATGGTATGTTTTGAATGCTGCAGATATGTTGTTATATACCTACTACCGTCGGTGACGTTATTAGTACACGCTGCTATATATACAGTAGAAAAGACTTTCTGCACACCCGTGGATTAGCCTACGTTACGCTTACGGCGTTAACCCTTTAAGGACGCATGATGCTTGGAGGCATCACCACACTAAAGACGCATGATGCCTGGAGGCATCCCCACACTGAAGACGTATGATGCCTGGATTATTCCAATATTTACACAGATGTTTCAACAAAGAAATAATAGAGCGATAGTCATGAAATCTTCAAAAAATGTAGATATGATATCATGTTTAGTATTTCTATTGAAAAGAAACAAAATAATTATGATTATGTATCATTGCATGTTATTACAAACCTGGATTATGAGATTTAAGGATTATGTACCCGTCCTCTAACAGGCCAAACAGCCACCAGCACCTGTCCTTACGGGAGTAGCTCGGCTGCAGTCACCCGTCCTTAAAGGGTTAACGAAAGGGTAATGGTGGACAGAAATAAACGGCACGTCGATTGAAAAAGCATCATCGCTTTATGTCAGAATACGGTTAATGTAAACAGCGGATTACATAGAATACACCTCATACGCACATACATCGAAATATCAAAGAAATATCATGAAGATATTTGGCCCTTACCAAATACAACTCACGAAGTGCCCTCAAACTGACAGCGAACTGTCCAAATTGACAGTCCGTGTGTGACGTCATCGGTATTCATAGTCTCTTCCACAGACACTTGGAGGCCCACGAAGCAGCCTGACAAGGCAGACCGGAAGCCTGCACATCTACTGCCAATCATAGGTGGTCCTTGTCAGGCTTCCAACAGGCCCAAAACAAGGCTGGTCTGTGAAAAAGTCTGCAGGAACTCTGGTAATTGGCTGGTTCCCATCAGTGATTTTGTACGTATATTTCTGCCTAGCTTTATAGCGGATACCCGAGAAACTAGACTGGTTCCTTACCCCAATGAATAATGGGACAGGTAACGCACAGCTTGAACAACGGATGAGCAGATTTGAACTTCCGCAGGTTCCCTGCTCTTTGCAGTGGCAAGGAGGAACAACACAACTTCTCCCCCTCATGAGGTTCCAAAAATACCTTACTTACAGTTCTTTATAATGAACGATAATACAAAATAAAGTGATAGCAACCTTTCAAAGAGGTAGCTTATTAGAATGTTTCTTAGAAAAAACTTACAGATTTCGCCACGCCCACTTGCGGGGAACCAAGTTAAAATCTAACAGGTTTTGGTCGGCTATCAGCTCAAGGCAATCCTGCAATGCACCAAAACACTGGTGGGTATTACCTGTCTTAATATGTGAGCACATAAGCCAGGCTTTCAGGCTACCCGGAAACTGACGTACCCTGGTAAACTGCCGTTAGTACGGTCAATTTCCACCAGTTGGCATTAGACGTCGTGTCCCCAAGCAGATGTAAGGAGAAACAACTTTGGGCTGGAGTTTGAAAGGTAGGGTAGAAACTTCCGTTACGCCTTGACCATTGTGTGCCCAAATCGGATTATAAATGGTTGCTACAGCTAACATAAGATAAATATCTGTTTTTGAGGTATATAGAAATATAGAAAGAGTAGACCTGTGTAAATGGTTTTCCCGATCTTCACCCGTTTCCCCAGATGTTTAAAACGTATTTTAAAGAAATATCTGGTGAAATAACTCCACAGGGATTCAGTTTCTCTATACTACTGAAGATTAGAGAGATTCAGTGCTAAAAGGTGAAGAGATCAATGCCAGGCACTAGCCTCAGGCTGACGTCATTACAAACACAGAAACATATCATAAAATTTGTTCTTCAGTTATAATGTATTCTTTTCTCCTACATTTTCCATACGCTTTACTACAGCACTACCAAAAGGAGTTCTCAAATTCATTCCGGGTGTTCTGCCAATACAACTGGGCCTTGTTCCTTAAGTGATGAGGAAAACTGTCATGAGCATGTATACAGGAATACTTAAATCCCCAGATCGAAATGTGGATCGTTTCCTACTGACCTGCCAGTCATCATTTCCACTCACAGCAACGTCCTGTATTGGGTGCCAGTGCCTCTGCGTTGCCCGGTATTGGAATGTCTGCCTCATGACACGGTCAATGATTCGGCTGAAACTGGAGCGGGTCTGGGGACACCGGAACTCCACATAGGACAAATACAATATTCCCAATGATAGCTGCCAGTCTACAGTCGCCAGGTCTAGACATGTAATTCTACCCTGCCCGTTTGGATCCTTTGGTGATTCGTGAATGGGACAATTAATTGTGAAAATGACATCATTAATGTTTGGAATACAGGGAACATTAGTGACCGGACATATATCGGTCTAAGATTTCTCATCTGGAAACAGGTCTCGGTATCGACAGGGTCAAACTTGCCACACGCCATGTAGGGTTTTACAGTCACAGAGGAACATCCACATGCAACCTTATAGGACACTGTATAATAATCCGTATTAATGACTAGAAATGGAGACCACCATAGATCGGAACCATCAGAATCCCATGCTAGGCTGCTTCAGAAAATCGAAGAATTTACATTCACACATTCTCAAAATTTAAATATTTGATCTTATAAAGAGATTCACTGATTTGTATCCAGTAGGAAGTTACGATCCAAAGAACATTGACATTTTTTATATTGTTATTCTTTTTCTACAACTACATTGCATGATTGTCTGAAAATCTGGAAGATGAGCAATAGAGCGAGGAATGATGTCATTTCAGGTAGGGTGGGATACTGTGATAGTAATCTTCGAAACCTTCGGAAATGCAGTCTGGAAGGATCAACGGACCGACGCACATATATGCATTCATTGTCTAACAAAGCATTGATTTTTAAATGGTCTCTTATTATATTCAATATCGATACACCGTCGATCTGAAATATCTCTATAATCATATTGATTATAGTATCAACTATGTAGTTCAGTAGCTATAACCGTGTCTCATATACATGTTTGACCATGTATATAATTAGGGACATCAGTTGCTTGGATGTTTTGCCCACTTTTCCTAGGAAGATACAGCAAAGAACATTCAAGAATATCCAGATGTGTCATTTCTCGGTTTCGGTCGGAATATATTGTCCTTATTGTTTTGCCATTCTGACAGAGAACCTTATCTCTGTCGGAACAAATATTTACGTAGGAACACTGCTCACTGTGTAAAGCATGCTTCGCCTTGATTTTCTGAACTCTGAACAAACAAACCGCAAGGCCTGCTTCAAGTGTAAAAGTATCGCCTGCCAGATTTTAATGTTTTTCATGAAGACTTCCATGAAAAGAATTGGCATCAGGGAGAAAGGATCCATGCCAAAGATTCAGACCCCACCGCCAGAATCGTTCTACAGTTGCGCCATTTCACCTGGCAAAGAGCGATGTAGGTAGGAGACCTTGAGACATTTGAGAACACATGTATAATACTTAGAGGATAGCAAGAGGTCCTAAGATGGCGAGGGGTAGTAACTGGCCTTAGGTAGTTTCTCATTAAATATTAAACTGAAATACAATCGGAGGAGGCAAAAGGGCAATGGTTTGTATAGAGTCACCATGCTTTGTCGTTTTGTTGCCATTTCTCACCAACAGTCATAAACTCTTTGTGTCTTTTATACAGGTAACCTTTCGTTTCTCGGAAAGAACACAATTCTCGCATTTTATCAGGGGCATGCCTTTTCTTTGATCCAAGTCATTTTGCAAACAAATGGGATATCATGTGCATCGCAAAGGACAATTTCAGACCAAAAACCTTTTCCTCTCTGACCACAGAGACCCTCACCACACACACTAAAACATGTCATACGTGACGAATCATTGTTTTTAATCTTATTAATCACAAGCTGGAAAGGGGCAGGATTACGGCCTAAAACCATGGCTTTATACTGCTCATGTCCTTCCGCCATCTCATAAACAAAGGTAAACATAGGGCGGTGTGAGCTATTTATATCCATTACATGGCTTAGTGCGCTGTTATGTCCTCACCATACACGGATGGCATGCTGTACTCCATGACCTCGGTAAAGGTGATGTATCGACGGGATCTATTTTCGTGGAACTTGTAAAACTCAGAAGTAATATGTAAACCTCAGGCACTTTATTACACACCGGAGTGATAAGAATGGGATTTACTATCATAAAACTGGATGAGTTTTAATCTTGGCCACTGTATGCCACGACTGGCCAAGATTTGGCAAAGTGACTTCACGAGGTGAAGCCGAGTGAAGTCCGGAGCCAAAACGTCATGAGTGGAATGTGGTGGCCAAGATTAAAACGAATCAGGTTTTGATTTTATCCTACTCCGTCTCCTCGATTTTGGAATATTGCATGATAATAATTCTGTATGCCACTAGTGGCATATACAACTCCGTTTGCCAGTCAGCGTGGCATACGGAAACTCAATGTTAAGCCTATGGGATTTTATATTAGGGGTAGGATAATATCGTAAAACCGGATGAGTTTTAATCTTGGCTCCCGTATGCCACGACTGGAGTTTGGCGTAGTGATATCACGAGGTGGAGCCGAGTGGTATCCGGAACCAAACTCCAGGAGTGGCACACGGAAACCAAGATTAAAACGAATCAGGTTTTGATTTTATCCTACCCCTCTCTACAATATTTCAGTATCAAAATCATGAATGAAAATCATCAAAATTCCGTATGCCCCTAGTAGCATACAAACGTCCGTATGCCAGTCAGCGTGGCATACGGAATCTCAATGTTAACATTTCGTATAAAATAGTGAAGGACATATCATAAATGTTGAAACAACAATGTAAGAGCGCCTGCTGGGAAAAAAAGATCCAGTACTAATATACAGTCATTTTGTGTGAAGGGATGGTGGGTGATGATTTCAATGGCGGATTCGAAGCGTTTCAGAAGACAACATGGTGAGGGCAGGTTTCCGCATGTTAGCAGAGTTAGTCCATGAGCCAGAGGAAGAAATGGCCCACTTTGAGGGAGTAATCCTATCATGACTTTTTGAATGCCTATATGTCTCTAGTTCATGGCCAGGTATGATAGGATCGCCAGATGAGTAGCTTAATGTCCGAAATCGCATGTCTAATGTTACACATGTCATCAATTTTGACCATTTTCATAAAACACTATTTATCCTACTACAAGATTACTATGTATTGCAGATGCTTGAAACTTCAACACAATATTGCCATATTGATGGGCCATGATCACAAAAAAATTAATGACCTACTTGCAGGACAAAGTCATATATGAGTGACATCAATTGCGAAAAATTGATTAAATTCTACTACAGACACTGGGCTGCTTGTTCCTGTATCTCTAAAATTAATCTAATCTGTTTTATCATACTTTCGTGTGATTCCTACATGTCTGGGGAGTACATGGGTGTATGATAAGGTGTTGTAGGTACCATATTGCAGCCCAGAGGGATGTTATACTGAAACATAATTGCAAAAGGTTATGGTCCAAAATACCTTCCCCGAGGCCACTGAATTGGCCAAATCCCAGATATGTAATACAGTTACATTGAAGTGTCTCCCCCCCCCCCTAAAATGGGGGAAATCCTATCATGACATCATTTGGAGGATAAGGTTTATTACACTAAGATGTTGTTACATCATTTGAACAACTAGATATAATATGGTTAAATACGCTTGACCTGTTATAACAAGATTAAGATATAATGACTCAATCATATCCTGTTTTCAACAAATATATCCATATGTTATTGAAATCCGATTACTATTTCCTTATACAAATTATCTATTGTGAAATTGACAAAATCATATGTTGAGGCAACATGATTCAAAAGCGCAGCGATGCCTCCTCATACGTTCTCAGAGGTTTGATTTTGCTGATAATGAGAAGAACTGTTGATGATTTTTTGTGGAACCATTAGGCATAATATCATCAAGTATGCAGGTATGTAACACTCCATCACCATTACCCTATCCCCGGATGAAAGTAGAGAAGCAGTAGCTGGGAGTAAAGAATTTTATTGAATTCTATGAATAAAAATTATGTCGACCTTACTGGACGATCATATTAATATGTAATATGGATATGAATGGTAAGTAATATTACATAATGCTAATTGACATGTATAATAACGGTCAATTAATATAAGTATAAAATATGATATACAATACAGTAGTATGAAAAATACGTAGGTAATTGTATATGAAAATAAAATAGCCCTACGTGAGTAGGAAGATAGAAAGAAGGTTGAGGGTGGGTGGGACGAAAAAAGTGCTTGTAGTACGTGCGTACTGCAGAGCGGGTGGAGAAGAAGTGAGGCCGGGGTCTGGACCGGGCTGTACCACGTGACCTCGTGGTGTGGGTGAGTGCCGCGAGGGGGCAGGAGGGGCGCCCGTGAGGCGCGGTAGAGGGGGACACCGGGGAGGCAATGATTACCCCTGAGCCATGCCCATGGGTTTACCATTACCCTATCCCCGGATGAAAGTAGAGAAGCCGGCAGCCTTCCGGAGGCTGTGGAGTGTGTATGTGGGGGGCTGGCCTGCCCCCTGGAGGAGTGATTTCCATTCCCTCGACAGGGTTCTGGTCATGATAATCTCTCCGTTCGCCAGGCTGAGGAACAGAGCCGTAGGGTCGGCCGTAGGTGCGCCCGCGAGCATGGTCCGTATAGCCCGGACAGGGCAGGAGGACGGTTCGGGGGAGGCTCGTATCACCACTGTCTTTTCCTCCCCCGCTCTCTGCATGTTTTTCGCCGCTTTTACCCTGATCGATGCTTGACTGGGCGTGACGACCACGTCTCGGCGTGACAGGTGTCGCGCCGGGTCGTACTTTGCCGTGGATGGTGGAGCCACTTCGCTTTGCCGCGCTGCGGCAAAGTAGATGATTAGAACCGCGGCCCTCAGACCGATGTGCATCGGGGAGTCTGTGAGGGCCGTGAGGGCCGCCCTGAAGACGTCCATCGGGACCGGAGGCTTGACGTTGGGATGGTATTCCTTGTTTCGTCTCATGGCATCCAGTGCCCGCTTCACCCGGAAATCCTCGGTTGCCGCGACATCGCCGCCCGTCAGCCGGAGGTGCGACCGCACGTGGGACAGCTGGTTCGCGACCGTCACGGGAGAGGGGGCGTGGCCCGCGACGTACTCTAGGTACGCCGTGGTGAAGGACACTGTGGGTTTCTGGGGGTCCGCCCCCATCCTCCGGCAAAAGGCTAGGTAGGTCGCGACGGCACTCCGCTGGTTCGCGACCGTTCCGGGGGCACGCGCCTCGCACTGCAGCGCAGATGCCCTCGTCTGGAGTGATCGTAGCGCCGGATCTGCAGGCGAGACGGAGAACGGGGTAGAAAGAGGTGTGTGTACATGGGATCACTTCAACGAGAGAATGATAATTTATATAATTAACGGCCGTGACAAAGTCCCTCGAGGTCAGGTGGGCTCGGCTGAGGGCGTCTGCCACGGTGTTAAGCACCCCCGGCACGTGTGTGTACACGAACTCCACCTGGAGTCTGGCTTGTACTGTCCATGCCTGGCGGGCACACTCGGCGAGGACCGGGTTCCTGGCACGCCCCGACCTGAGTGCCTGGACTGTACCCATGTTATCGCAATACACTTCCACACGAGTCCCTCGGTCGCGATCTGTGAGGAAGGTACACATTGCGTAGACTGTATTGAGAGCCTCCAGCTTGGCGATACAGTCCACGGGGTCTTCCACGGGGCAGACCCTACTGCAATAGTAGTATCTCCCATCCGTGCCCCCTACTCCACTGAGGCACGCGTCCACTATGATGCATTTGGTGGGAGGCCCTCGAGGTATCAGGGCATGGCCGTTCCATCCCTCGGCGAACCGCAGGAACCACTGGAGGTCCTGCCGCATCTCCGAGTTGACGTTGATGTAGTATCCGGCCATGCCTCGGAGGGCCTCGAGCAGTTTGCTGACGAACGGTCGGGCCGGGCGTATACACTTCGCCACGTGGAGGACCCGACCGAGGACCGACTGTTTGGTTGAGCGTTTGGTTGAGACGGCCCTCACGTGTTCCCGCACGTCGTGTAGTTTGTCCCGTGGGATACTGAGGGATATATCCACCGAGTTTATGACTATCCCTAGCCACGTCACAGCCCGGCTCGGGGGCTGCGCCTTTTCCCTGGCCTCGGGGAGGCCCAGCTCTCTGAAAAGCTCCCGCGCTGTCTCGAAGTCGGCGGCCGCCTTCTCGGCCGTCGGGGAGAGGATTATAAGGTCGTCCAGGTACATCGCGGCATCGACCCCCTTCCGGTCGAGGATCTTGACGATGGCATCTGCTACGCACTGCATGTGGTAGGAGGAGGCCCGGGCACCAAACGGCATGGCCGTATCACAGTAGTACCCCTCCCCCCACGCGAAGCAGAGCAGAGGCCAGTCGAGGGGGTCGCACCGGAAGTTCTTATACGCCCGTGCGATGTCGATGGTGAACATATAACTCACCGGCCCCGAGGCCACCAGGCGGCCGACGAAACCATCCACGGTCGGGAGGCCGTGTTCTCTCTCTTCACCGTAGACAGAGTTTTTCACGATATAGCCGTTAACGCTGGATTCCTTGGGGTACGTCATATCCGTGATCACGCGCCTATCAGACGTACCCCTCTTTTCGCGTGTCATTAACGGCGACACGTGGCACCAAGGCTGAAAGGGCGGGTCCTCAAACGTGCCCATGAGGTTTGAATACCCCTTCTCCTTGTCAATGAACCTCGCTATCTGGTCCGGGTATCCCGAGGCACTGGGGTGTTTGGGCACTCCCCGCGTGTCGGTAACCGGTCCGGCGTACCCGAGGGGAAACCCGAATCTAATGAAATCCATGAGTTCCTCCTTCCCGGGGATACCCGCGAGGTATCGGATCCAAGCTGGTATGTTGAGATCAGTGGGGATCTCGATGCGGGCCCCGAGGGCGTTGGGCATTCCCGTGCGCCGCACCCGATCGTAGATGTCGGCGTGTCCCGGCGGCCCGGGGGCGGAGAAGTGGGGCCAGTGGGCCCGCCTATGTCCGGCGAACGTGCCGGGGTCGGTCCGGACCCCGGGAGTGGGTATTCCGGTCTCGCAGAACTCCCTAACGGCATCGAAGTCGATTCGTAGGTTATCGTTGCCGTCCTCCCGGGGCAATTGCCGAGCCAATTGCTCCACACCCCCGCCGTCGCCCCTATACACGGGAGTGTATTCCTGAGGGGGCGGGGTTGTTTGCTTGTGTGCATCCCCCACGTGCTCGGCACGCGGTGTTGTGGTCACGTGGGGTGTTACGTCATGGGTCGTGCACTCCTTGACCGGGTCGCCCTCGCTGAGTGCACTCGTACCGGGAGCGAGGGGTGTTACACGCGCCACACTCACTCGCGGGGCGCGTCCGGTCCGTTTTTTGAAGCCGTTGGTTGTTGTTTCTGCACTCCTGAGAGGTCGGTGGTGCGCAGCGTGTGTCCGGCCTGGGGCATCCGGCCTGGGGCAGGTGCAGGTGTTGGTGCAGCACTCTCATACCCGCCACCGTACAACAGCTTCCTGTTGCACGCGTGTATGGAGTGCGTGCACATCCTGCCAACGGAATCACAAAAGGAGCACACGTGCACCCATTTAATTCCGCCATCTTGGTGACCGTTCCGCTGGCGGCAGCCCCTCTCCGAGTTGAATGCCCGGCACACAGCTCCCTTGCCCGCGTCTTGACCGTCGTGCACCGTTGTGGTCGCCGTCATCGCGAGACGGACACGCTCGTCCTGTATGCGCAAATGGTCGGACCAGTAAATCCTCCCGGCCTCGACCTGGTCGAAAACGTACTGGGACCAACGCCTTACTGCGGCCCACGGCCGGGTCTGGGCATCGATCGATACCTGGGACAGGTGGCGATACATGTCCCTCCTGTCCTCCTCTGGGACGGCCCGGTGGTCCTCCATCATAACCAGAAACGCGCTTACATACTCCATCGGACCGAGCGTGCCCCTGACCTCGAGCCTCTGATTCACGGTGAAGAGGCCCTCGCGTTCCACATACATATAAGGTTTCGACAGCAATCTAACGGTATGAAGATCTGAACTAAACCTACCGGCCGTGCGGTCGTGTCGTAGTCCCTCACGGTCGAGTTCTTTCTGTAGCAGCTCGTCTGGGAGGTACCGGTCGCGAAGCTGACGGGGTGCCGGGAGACGGGACGCTTGATCGTTGGCCCAGTCCCTGGTCCGGTCCTCCGCGACGGTGGCCTCTCTAACGGTCGCCGGCTGAGATGCCCTCGATGGTGATTTTGCCCGTTGAAGTCCTTTTATCGCCTCGAGTATCAAGGCGACATTCCCCTCCAGTGCCGTTATTCTCGACGTCTTGACCGTCGATCCATTTTCCGACACGGAGTCCACGTGTCCGTTCGACGCCTGTGTCGAACCTCTGACCGTGGCCTCGGAGCCTGCGGCCGCCTGCGGTTCCTGGGACGTGCTAGGCACGGGCGTATTCCTCGTGTTCGGCATGGTTCACTCTCCTCTATCGTTCTATCGCACTTTATCGTAGTATGGTGTGCTGGCCTATACTCGTGGAGTATTGGGCTGCAAGCACGTGGCCAAGAAGACGAAAAAAGTGCTTGTAGAACGTGCGTACTGCAGAGCTGGTGGAGAAGAAGTGAGGCCGGGGTCTGGACCGGGCTGTACCACGTGACCTCGTGGTGTGGGTGAGTGCCGCGAGGGGGCAGGAGGGGCGCCCGTGAGGCGCGGTAGAGGGGGACACCGGGGAGGCAATGATTACCCCTGAGCCATGCCCATGGGTTTACAATGTTTAGCGTTCGAGTCAGATGGCTACTTTCAAGGCAATTCCTTTCCTTAATAAGTAAGCCATAGAGATTTTCTACTTTACTAGAGTAATGTTAGGGTAATGCACATTTGCCACATAGAATGGTCTTTCAATAGATGTTTCAGGTCACCTTCATCAAACGAGAAACCGCAGCCAAGACGAAAAGTGTAATTTAAAGTAATTGCTTTTTTTCTGGGAGGACATTTTTATGGATGTTCCGTTGGATAGTAAAGGGAAAACCAAACCCCATAAGGTGATTCTGACTGATTATCATCCTTATATGAAGAGGATAATCAGAGGAAGCTATCTTTCTGGGTAACGTGCGCAGGCTTCATTGCTGTTTGTCAGCCATGATAACCCTCTCTTGCCATCAGTCTTACCCTGTTTACCATCGCTCAGTGTGCCTACTCAGCCTAATCTCCATCTGATCAGGGCCAGTGTTCCCTTCTGATCATTAGATTAACTTCCAACGCAAGGGGCATGGACATGGAATGAGGTATCTGAAGCTGTGTCCTTCAAATACCTCTTGATGGGAGAGAAAGCTTTATTTCAAGGTCATTGTTGCTGGCTGACTTGGGAGCGGTTAACTTGCAATGGTTCATCATTGCATTATATTAAATAAGTGGCTTCTGTCACTGGAGATTACGATATGCAAAGGTAAAACTCTATTGTGATTTACTTGTATTGAGCAGATTATATGCGATGGAAAGTGGTTTCAGATAATGTATTTCTATATTTTCTCATATTAAGACATTAAAGGAATTATAAAACTCATGTATACTCATAGCATGGTAACTGCAAGCAACAACCGCAGTTGTTTATGGTGAATTATGAGGCCCACAATGGATGGGTCAATCAGATCCAGTGGAGATTGTTCTGGGAAAAAATCATCATCTATTATATGCTGGTTCCCCGGTCATCCGCTAGGGGGACTTGGCGGAATTAGACCGCAGGGAGAGCCCGATGAAATTAGTCAGGATTCTGACCAATTTTGTGAGCGCATGCGCGAATCATAGACTGTAAATAAACAATATGGCGTGCGTGTACAATGTGTTGGCAAAACGGAACCGCGATTATGATCACAATAAGTAGAATGATATAAAACAAACTCAAGAAGTGTTGTAACCATGCCTTTATTGTGGAAAAGGTATACATAATGACAGCCTATTCATAAACTGTATGCACTGTTTTCATTACTTGTCAAGTGCCTGCGGCCCCTATTATCGCTCAAGCAGCTGTCAAAGTCATCAAAGTTCATTTTCGATCAATATTCAAGCAATGATATTGAATCATTAGTCATATTTACCTCCTCTTATTGAATTACATCAATTTGAAACCTCAACAAGTAGCGCTATGTCCGTTTGCGTTTCAAAATTGAGCTGGTTCCCTGGTGTGTGGGCCAAAACCAGCATTCAACCACTCCAAGTAGTCCACCCAGCGCGTACTACCTGCCTGTAAGTCGTTCGACACAGGCGGGTACGAGCCAACATCTATTAAAGAGGAAAGGTTCCCTTGAGGGGACTGCGGTATTTCTGCAGTAATGCATCGTGGCACTGTGACCCATATCTCTGGGGATCAGACCTCGAGGATTGCAGCATCCGGAGAAATGTCGATAAACCCGTTGTTTACCAGACCAGAACGTCGTCCATAGTGCCTACCTTATTTAGGACTTCTTTTATTTTCAGATAAATACTATTGTTGGGATTGAGTGGTGGTTTAGGGGTTTGTCGTCAGAGGGCGTGGAGTGTTTTTTTAATATTTTTTTAATTTTTTTATTTATCCTCTAATAACATCGGAAGCGCACCGGTATGAGTGGCCTTACAGACTTCTGGTACACCCTACCATAAAAAATTACAAAGCTTTTAAGTATACAAGTTTAGTTTGCTACTTGATGTTACATACAGTAGTTGCACTGACAAATACGATCAAAGTATAATGTCCTTCTCAATGAAGATTTGTCCTTTTCGTCTAAGTCTGTGATGTCCAAGACTATCACAAGTCCAAGATCATCTATCCGTTGGAAACTTGGTGTTGTCACCATCCAGTTTTGCTACAAAGTTCATGAAAATGTGACCGACTGCTTCCGCAGGGTTCAGTCTTTGAGGTTATCAATTTGAGTAGTATATATGACAGGAGTCCACTTTCGAATTTGTTAACAAGACAAGTCCATTTTAACACTTGTTCATTATACCCTCTCCGACATTGCTCAACAAGGTATGAGGTGAGTAAAAAGTTTCCAAAGCATTAATTGCAAAATTGTCCGCCCTTGGCAGTGAGTAGCAGAGCCGAGCCCTTGCACAAAATGCCCACGGGTTTGGCCTTTGTTCCATAACCCTACTGTATAGTCTGGGGCCCGGTCAATAATCTAGGATCGTAAATGAATGCCAGTACTTAAGAGTTATCGTTTGATGATATCTAAGCCTGTTCTCTAAGACAGTATTAGCCGTCCAAAAGGTCGTCCATGCGTGTTGAGTAAATTTGACCCGCATCATCCCTGTGTCTCTATGGCATATAGAAAAGGGTCTACATGTACGATCATAGATTATTTAATCGGCCCCTGGGTTGCAGCTAGGCCGGCAGTTTACTTGTAGTGCTTTTCGACAGAGGAGCCTACCTCGGTTCTCACAGTGAGTGGCGAATTTCCTCACTCTTCCGCTGACTGGGTCTGGGATATTTATCCTTGGTTGATTGTACCAAACACGCCTGAGAGTTGCCTAGCTTCGGCTAGGAGGGATGTCAGTTAGAAATATTTTTCATGTAAAATATGGTGGCTCAAAGAGACCTGAGAAAACATGGAAAACATGTCAGTGTCAGCCTTGGTGTGGGACTGAGGATCTATGAAGAGGTTTAAACCACCAATTTGTTTGTACGAATAAGGCTAATTCAATATAATCTTTGTTTTACACAAACTTTGTATACTGAAAATGAAAAAAAAGTGGATATTCTTGGAAAAGTGGAAATCTGTCATCTCTGGGCTAGAGAAAAGTAATCCAGTTTTGAGCCCTGGCTCCCCCGGTATATCATTCAGCAATGACTCGGTTGAATAAACTCTTGTTTATTCCTATCTTGTCTTGGTGTGAGTAGGAAATTCTCTACTTCCCCACACCCTCGAACTAACCTGTGACTGTGCAAATCGCAGGAAGGAGACAATGACAGAGGAATAAACATACTTGGGGTATAAACGTCATACTACCTGGGCTATGAGCTAAAAGGAAAGCGGGTCGTCAGTACGCAGTATAAAGTGGGATTCACACGATGAGACAGATGGACCTGAGAGTGGTGTACCTCACACCTTTGCACCAGTCGGCTACTATTTCCAGCTGTGTACAATTTTTCACAGATTGGGTGTTCAACAGTCTGAGGGTAACATGGCGAATTCATTTCACATGGGAAGACTTAACAGGAACATAGTCTCATCCCTACACTCCTACACAGGGTACACAGGGTACACAGGGTACACATTCACCGACTTCCCTGTGTGTGTAATTTGGGACCACTGAGACTCACAGATGAGGGAGAACGTGTGAAATACGTTTGTATCCTACCCCTAATAAAAAAACTCCATAGGCTTAACATTAGCGGACTGTATTTGGTCTACGGTTCAGGAAAATGAAATTCATCGCTCTAGTGTGATACATTTGTCAAATGACGTCATTTGAAAAGCGACCAATGATTATCACTGATTATCGGTGAATTTTATGTTATTTCTTAATTTGCTGAAGTAATTTAGACGGGGTAGGATAAATTCTAAACCAAACTCGAGTTAGTCGTGTTGTTTAAACAAAAACATGACTAACTCACGTTTGGTTTCTCCTAAGTCTCACCAAAATGCCCCTCTCAATTTTAAACCTGTTTAAAGTCAAAATCTCATGAGATTATGTTCCTTGTTAGGGGTGATCGTCTCAGATAATTGCAAGGGAAAAAAGTTGCTCAGCAAAATGGAACCCTGTCATTCACACGAGGAGATTCTGTTCCAGTACCGAATCTCAACAGGATTTGTCTCAGACAAACGGCCTGTGAGGTACTTGAATCCCACCGTGTTTAACCCACTTTAGATTACCGTGATTAACATATGATATAGATGTAATATGCGATATAGATACATATGACAATGAAGCCAAGAAACAGGTTTTCCTTGCCTCTTCTGTTTTCAGGTGACGTTCCACAAGGTGAGAAGGTCATCGCGGCGGACATTTCTGTAGCTGTTCCTCACAGATAGACAGTTAAAGGAGCTACTCGGAGCCACTCAGAGCACTTTGAAGTTGTTTGTAACGGTAGTTTATCGGTTAATGAGCGATCCTTTGCCTCCACAGCTCGGAACGTGGGCGGGGCAGGGGGAACAGACAGTGGGAGCCGTCCATGGGTGATGAAGCTGCTTTGTGCTGTGTATATAAATGGAGGTGGTGTGAGGATAAACTAACAATTACTGTCATGTTTCCGGTTTTCCATAGAAGTACAAAATCCTAAAATTGGCACGTGCCAGCATGAAAGGAACTAGCGCTAACACGCAAAAGCAGTAATACAATGAAGCAACACGTACATAACTTTTCGGTTCAAGAAGGGTATCGCCGAGGTTCCAACCCATAAAAGAAAATCTAGGAAAGTCGCCCGACCTTGATCCATTTCTTGACAGGGAATATCATTTTGTTCAACATCCGTCTCAAGTGCCCTGAGGTTTTCAATGAAACTTCCAACATTTGTATTTACTGTATCAACAGTACGTTGAGTTGATAATTTGAATGTTAATAAAGGTATATATTATACTCATACCTACTAATTTTAACTAGGGTATAAGAAACTACTGAATGGAAACACAAGATCTTGAGCCTGAATAGATAAATCATCGATTTCAGGAGATGTTAGCAAAGATGATAAAGGTAAGCGTAAACCACCACACTGCTTGTGACAGCTCACTTGAGAAATCTGGCACTCTGTTCAGGCGGTACTTGCTAGGGAATATACTTTAAATATGCTATGGTCCAGGAAAATGCCACTGCTCTGATAGACTGATGGACAATTACTTTTTACTTGGTTTTGGACTTTAATTCTTTATAGAAGGGTTACATCAAACTTGTAACTTGTATCATGGGACAGCTGGACTTTATATTATTGCATCTACTATGGGCCATATGATGGATTGATTGAGTAAATTCTAACCATCTGACTTTGAAAACATGATCGATTAGGAAATGTTATGTCAAAAATATTTGTCATCTGTTATTTGATTCATATATTGGTTCATTGGAGACCCCAGTGACTCTCCTCGAGGTTGAATGTGAGTGCACCCCTCTGAAAAGTTCTCACACGCTCTAAGTCGTATTTTATAAGGTTCTACTTGGGCTACAAGGGGGTGGCGATTTTTTCCTGGCTGGCCTAGTGTGTGCGAGGTAGAAAGGCTGGAACTCGCAAACTTTCTTTTAGATTAGTATAGATCTGTTATATTACCTGTTTTAACCCATTCAACCCGGCGCCCGCTGCGCTGGAAATGTTGGTGGTGGCGGCCCCCGATGGGACTTGTATATACTAACACCTGAGGTCATCACGCAGTCGCAGTGCGTCAGACCGGCGTCATATTTACGTGCGTGATGGCGAACAATACTTTTTTTTAAAATCTCTCGCTGTGAATAAAACAAATTATGATAATAAAATCCGTGAATAACAACATATGTAAAAGCTTTCTTATGGTGCCATTTTTATTAATGTTAGATTAAATTTAAGTGTGTGGGGATTTGATGAAGTCGAGTAAATTTGTAGAATTCATATTTTGTTGGGATGTTAAGTCTCAATGGCGGAGACGCTAGGCCACTCTAATAGTGTTGTTCGTTGGAAAATATGAAAATATATGAAGGATATTAATTCAACTTCAACAAGGAAGATGCTGGAACATGTAGAAATACCTGCTGATTCCAGTGAGCTCAAGCATGTAGGGTTTATATATATATTTACCGAGCTACGAGACGACGAACACGGACAGTGGTTCATAGGAAATGTGTGTCAAGTCTCAGCTGCTACTTTAGACGTTGAAGCCAACGTAACTTCCCGAATGGATTTATTTACCCAAGTTCTACAGTCGTTCATCAGTATTTCTAAGCGATAGGAGATGTCCATATCCAGAGACGTTGATTATATGTACAATGACTATTTCCCATACGATTATGAAAGTGTGACAGTAGACCAGACAAGAAATATTTCTAAATGATTTCGGGAAACATGAATCTGTTCAGTGAAGCCATACCTACTTCCACTGGATTACACAAAGGAACTATGGACTGTGTTTTGGACATTAATCTAGCTATATCAAAGGTAGCCAGGATTTATGAAAAAAACAATTATGATCCAGAGGACATTGGATTTCTGAGGAAAACCTTAATCATTCAGCCGTTACTGGATATGTGTGCAAAATTGGATCTATAGTGACTCCAATTCTCCCGATCCCCAAGAGCTGTCGAACCGAGCTGTCACTGTCAATGGCCGTGACAGTGATCTAAAAGATGACAACAAAGCAAGTCAGGTTAGTGTCAATTCATTACTGGCATAAAATATCAAGGTTATTTATTCACATCACATTGAATATATGCTCTGTACATTATAAAGGAATGTATTAGGATGATGATTTATTCCGGTTTTTTTTTTACTCCTCAGTTAGTGTCAGGCTGGCAAAATTCACAACAGTGTGATAGATCGAAAAACATTTCGGCAAGCACAGATGGATATTACAACTTGCGAGTTTGTTTTCTTTTTTCAAGGTTCCCTTTCAGACATCGGTGATAACATACCCTGCAATATGATTTCCTTATTAAGTCACCCGGTAGGCATCTGTTGGTCAGCCTATCTGGAACGGGTTTTGTTGGGTTGGGAAGTAGACGGGGGATAGAAGACTCGGCCTGGGCGGACGAAATGAGTTCTTGAGCTAAATGTAGAGAATAATCATATAGGGGGATTTGTTTTTTCATTTCCAGGTTGAAAACAACAAAAGAGTTCAATTTCGTTAATTCTAACACATACCAGAACAGTTTGAGCGTCCATTTTTTTTATTTTCGACCAAAACAATAATATTGATAGAGCTGGTCGGCCAAGTCGACCCCCCCCCCATGTATTTGGAATAGTCTCGTACCATCATTTGGCATGGCAGTTCTTTTCGGCCGAATTTTCCAGTGTCTGTGTCCTTCAGTCTTCTCTCGCAAACGTCCATAAGGGAACCATGGATAGTAGAAATCAGGTGAATCAATTTGCGATCCCTCCACACACACAAACAAAACATAACGAGATCGGGAGAAAATACATTGGCCACGTTTTGCAAGGGACGGGTGTTTCTTAACCATCAGTTCTTTGGGCAAGAATTTCCTATTTTTCCTTATTGTACCACAACAAAATGTCTAGAATTTTGTGGCCAAATCCTCGAACTTAACCACTGCAGAGTAGAAGTTATCAAAATAAATCAGACAGCTCTTTCCTAATACATTTGCCGACCGTAGCAGCGGCATCACAATGTCTTCGTAAATCCTAGTTGACGTCCTGTCTTCTCGCCCGAAGTATGGAAAGGCCTGGACAACATAGCCTTAAAAAAAGAAATAATAATAATATAGTATAGTAAGAGCCTCAGTGTGTTTCTATAATACCTTAACAATAAGTACAAGCAACTTCGAAAACTGACATATTGTCTTTACCATGATATTTAATATATTCAGATGATGACAGCAGTGGACATAATGTTGACACTGGTAGTGACAGCAGGTTTTGACGGCAGAGTGACACTTTTGATGACCAAGTTACTTCCTTGACATCGTTACAAAATGATTTATTAATGATATAAATAGATTGTTCTAAATTATAATTCTGATATTTTATGATTCTATAGTCTCTCGTCTCTCTATAGACTCTTTATATTAAAAAAAAAAGGAAAAAAAAGCCTTACCAGAAGCACTTTCTGCCATCACCCAAACCTTTAGGCCCCATCGAGTTGGCTTCGCTGGCATATACTGTACAAAACGTGATCTTCCCTTGTGTCGAACCATACTTTCGTCGATAGCCAACTCCCTACGGGGTTTGTAGACTTATGTAGAAACATCATTTAGAATTCCGAAAAGCCAATTAACCTTGTCCACTGCTGGAGATTGTTTGGTTTTATTTGCGGAGGTTGCGGCCGATGCTTCAGTTTGGGTGTCGTCGGTGTCAGCGGGAGGCTTTAGGGGTGCAGCAAAGTTCAGATACCTGCAAATCAATTGTGATTTAGGAAATATTATTATATATTTTGAACATTTCACATCAAGAAATGCAGAAATTGACCCCGGGAAATATTCAGAAATATTATTAGTATTTATCAAACTCGGGTTTACTTTGCGCTATGTATCGGCGAGAACCATCGGCGACCATGTATCGGCCTACTTGAATTTTAAAAGAGATTTGAATAATACATACTGTAGAATATGCATAAATCTGTCTCTTGATAATATCTTGTGAAAAACCGTGTGGATAATTCATTTACTGTCGTCCAATAATCTTTTACCCGGGGTTTCTTTAACAATCCCATCAGTAGGCTGAGACCAAGGAACTTTTTCATGGTAGGAATGTCAATGGGAGTCCAGCGGTGCGAGTGTTTTTCTGGATTTGCTTTCCTTGTCAGATCGGCGTATAGGTTCATGCATTCTACGAGTCTGCTTATAAATGGCAGGGTAAAAAATAATTTAAAAAAATTCAGAACTTCTCTCAATTTCGATTTATCGATGTCAGGGTTCATGCCAGATATTTCTTCGTCATATTCCTCGAGTTGCGGACTCTTGTTTATATCTGAAGCCATACGGATCCACCTCCTGTCTGTTGACACTGTGGTTGACTTCGTAGGCACAGGCTCGTCTTCGTCATTTTCATCTTCTGAATCCGACGATTCCGCTGGTAACCCTTTCTCATATCTATCTAAAATATGTAATGCACTTATAGGAAGATCTTCTTCCCAGTCACTGTCCTCACAAGAGGAAAAATCCTCCATATCTATTGATTACTGCAGCAGTAGTGGCAGTAACTTAGGATCCAACTTGCCGGGTGTAATGGCGACTTCCGCTGACGCTTCGATCAATGTTAATTTTTATCATTCCCGTTACTATGGCAATTCCTCTTTTTTTTCCTGCCCCTAAATTATTTATATCTAACCCTTTTACACATTCCTGGAAAAAATCAGACATATTCCTCAAGTATTTATTGAATTAGAAGCAAAACAAGTTGATACGAGCAAAAAATGCCTCCAGGCATTCCCAGGTATACGCCGGGGAATGCCTGGAGGCATTCTCAGGTCTTTGCGGGGGAATGCGTGGAGGCATTCCCAGGTATACGCGGGTGAATGCCTCCAGGCATCCCCAGGGCTGAATGGGTTAAATGCGGGAAGCGTGCACAGCATGGTCACTGTTTTATTATCCTACAATGTATATGTAATTCTTTCCAAAAGGACAAAATGGGACTAGCAGTAACAAAGTCCGATTTAGACTATATTTGGAAAGGGCCCTTAGCTTGTTAGATATATTATAATGGTGAATGTGGATGCTTAGATATGATTCACTTCTAGCCCTGCCGTACAGTTCGATTCAACTTCTGCTGCATTATTATTTTATCTAGCGCTGGAACCATCTTGGAAGATAAAGATGGTAAATACATATTGCATGATGCCAGTTTGGACACTGCCCAAACGGCAGAAACAACATACCTACTGGACCTCACTTATATGTTTCCTATTAGTAAGGAAGATGTAGAAATATAATGATCACGATAACACACAACAAAGTATTATACAGAAGATATCAAAACAGAAAATAGCCGTCCAGTACTTTGCCAAAGGAGATCAACACGCTCATTCCCCTGCCTTTATAACACTTCTATATAACCCGTCCCCACTTGAACCTGCCTCCGTATTGACCAATATTCGAACCCAAAAAGGAGGCAAATATTACCAAGACCCATCCCTTCCACAACTGACCCTCCCCTGACCTTTGCCCGAAGATTCAGCTCTCATGGGCCACCCATCAGTGCCGGTATGGTGGACGGGATGGGGTCTGTGGAGGCTTGGAGATGGGGGCCTGACCGGACTTAATGGTTGGGGTTGGACATGGAACCCATCCCCGGGTCAAACAGACAGATTGCTCTCTCAGTGAAGACCCTTTGGATTCCCGCGCAAAACTCCAAACCACAATAATTCCCGGAGGCCTCCACCGTGTCACATCCAAACTGGATCCATCAAGGGGCAAGGCCGGGGAGGGCGTGACGGGTGGGGCGGACTTAAAAGGCTTGGGAACATGGTGGGGGTGTGGTGTGACCTGAACAAGAAGCGGGTGAGAAGCTCCCTTTTATTCAGACTATCACTGGGAGTCTTCTTTGCTTAACCGTCTTACGCAGAACAAATCACAGCCAGTTTTAATCTTTGGTTCCTTCAATAATAACTACTTATACAAGATTTCTGTATCTGTTTTTTTTGTGATTTTCTCCACTATTTGAAATCTAAAAGATGATTTTGTTATACAGTGACGTATGTCATGCCATCCTTTTGGTTAAAAGGAAGTTTGCGAATTTCTGATGGGACGATTCATTGTATAATGCCTGTTTTTATAGTTACACTACAATATTTTATACATTTTATATATGCTCCGATGGTTGACTGGTATATTACGAAATCATTGGGTGGCTTAACCCTTTAACAGCAGGAAGATGCCTCCAGCCATTCCCCTGGCTACGGCAGGAAGATGCCTACAGGCATCTTAGAGGCATCATTGATGCTTGTATAAACAATTCAATAGATAAAAAGACATTTGTTTGATTTAAAAGAAATTTTGACAAAGTATAAGAGTTATATTGACCTTTGATTTGGTATAACAAATTTGATCAGTCACCAAGGTAAATTACTTAGATCACATGACACAACACATGACATTGATATTTCCCAAAATAAGGTGCCTGCCGTAGCAGGGTCGTTTGGGCAGGCAATGCCTGCTGTGTAATGGTGAGCAGGAGAACTGGGTGCTGCAGGGAAAGGGTTAAATATTAGACCGTCGTTCGGTCAAACACTGGTCAGTGAAGCTTCACGCCAATGCAAGTCTATGCTTTCACACTATAGTTTAAACGCAAGGCTGTTACATTCAACAAGGTATTGTAACAATGCGTCTGTGCTGCCTAAACTTTACCGTTGATAATGTTTTCATATATAAAGATAGGTATATATGATACCCATGCCTTGCAGTGTGTTATGTACAGCCACATGCGGTGTTCTGGTGTTGCCTTTGCCATATCTGAAGTATAACTTGGGTAAAATGCACCACCAACCACCAAAAGGGAGCTGAAGTATGCAACCATTGAAATTCCTCTAGATGTAATATAATAATGTATTATAAATGAATTAAGCTCATATACCCAGTCCTTCAATGCTAGAGGATACATTGCCATGAGGCTGTTTGGTTAACTCGGCCGCAGCATATAGATTTATCAACCCTGCTTCCCTTGAATGTGTAGCAAAAACCGTTGTTTCTGAAAAACTTGCCGAGTGCGAGAGTGAACAATAAAGCAAATAATAACAAAAAAAAGGCCTACCGTAAAAATGTATGTTTTGCTCCTACTCTGCTATACTGCTGATGGCTCTTTTAAAGGCACATTATGTAGAGGAGGATAGAATATTGTATGTCTCAATTTCAGTCGATTCCAGGTCATTTTACTGAAGCCTCGACAGAGAGACCCTCTTTATAATGTTTATACGGATTGGTTCCCATGGCATTTAGTCTGATGCTTCACATCAGGTTATATTCCCCTCAACTGACTCGAGATCGAGAATATTCATCGCAATGCCGTATCAGTATGAATACAAAGGGTAAACTCAATAACAAACAATTCGTTACGGACCAATTTCAATGATTCCAGCTTCTTGTATAAAAGATGCTTTTCACTTATTTCTCATTATTGTTTGAATTGTGCGTCCCTGACGTCGGATTATTCTTTCCGCACCCATGTCCCATTAGAACTAGTAAGGGTATCAAATTGGTCACTGTCTTTAATAGGATCCCCCACTAAAGAGTAGGATTTTTCCACAGGATAGCACTCTCCTAATATAACATGACGTCGCTCAAACCACGTGATCGCCCCCTAACGATCTCATTATGGCTAATGGAGCTCGTCTGACGTCATGTTTTCAACTGATCCCTCATTGGGTCCCTTGCTAGATTACCTGTAAGTTAGTCTCTTGCAAATTTCTTTTGTGTAGCGACCAACGGCTTACGTTCGTCGTTGAGCAATTGCGTTTTCTCTCCGTCCCACATAGTTCCGTTATATATTGTCTATCATTCTTCTCAGGCTTACATCATTAGTTCGTCAAAACCTGGATAAATGGTGGCAATTATCTGTACTGAATCTTGGAATTGAGATACCCGACTGGAAGCCACATATCAAAGAAAGAACTGAACTGATTCGCTGTACCTTATGTGTACAATAAGGACGCTGAACCTTTGCGCGGAATGCAACCCGGTCTACTGACCTTATCTGCTGTCAACCATGTTTTGTGGTACTTTGTGTCTGTCAATATATATCGTTATTTCTTTTTTGTTGGACAGTGAAGTTGAAAATCGTATATTGAGTGTATGAATGTTACTGTCAATAAACATCTTTTCAAAAAAAAATAAAAAATTAGAATGACGGTGAAGACGGTTTGTTACCCACACAATGCATCCCTATGTATAGGTGTGAGGAACGTAAACATTCCTATGGTGGTGTGGATTTACATGTATTAATGTTGTTGATATAAATACACAATATTTACTGGTTTCAAATACAAGCGGCCGTATGCTCCGAGGAGTTGACGCGTAGTAATATCCGAGCGTAGGCGAGGATATTGCGCAGAGTCAACTCCGAGGAGGGCACAACCGCTTTTATCTAAAACCAGTCTATATGGTATCTATCATCCACCTTTTCTGGACAAGTGGCATGTCGATATCATGTGAAGACATGGTTCAACTTTCTATGTCTACCTTTCCCCAGCATGATTTCCCTCTCGGTCTGGAGACTGCCGGTCCTCTGACGTCACAGGTAGAGAGTATAAAAGCGCCACCTTCCAGGACGCTGTGTAGGATGTCAGCTCGAGACTATCGCTGTAATGGCCCTCGTCGTCAGCAGGCATGGTGGAGTGGGGGTGCTCAGCTGTAAGCTTCTTTGTACCTGGACAAATAACCATTTACCTACTCAGATTGTAGCTATACATTGTGATTTGAGTAGTGGACTGAAGGCTCTACAACCATCCGGACGACTCCTGATGAATCACCATGTTAGCGGGGATTGTGAATGAGTGGTATTTAGAGAATACTGGCTTAGGCTACGTGGACGTCGTTTTATACATGGTCCTAGCTCCAGTTGTACGTCCTGAGCTCGTAGAGCGAAGGACGTACAACTGGAGCTAGGACCAAGTACAAAAACGACATCAATCGTAGCCTAGACTGTATTCTTTTTATTATATACCCTCAAATTGTTAGAATTAGTTATGGTCGATACTTAAACGTTGCTATACATATTTTTTTCGCTGGTTTGTATGTGAAATATACGATCGGGAACAAGCTAACTGCTTCCTGTTTCGTGCACCCGGTGCCCGTACACTGAATTTCGTGCACATACATATGATATCAGAACATTACTCCCATACAGTATAGGCATCAGTTTCGTGCACGGGTATATAATAATTAGAGAATACTGGCTTAGGCTACGTGGACGTCGTTTTGTACGTGGTCCTAGCTCCAGTTGTACGTCCTGAGCTCGTAGAGTCGGCGGGCACAGCATCGTGTACTCGAATCGTGGTTTTCGGCTATGAGGTTGCTCTTAAAATGAATCGATCTCCATACACATTCTTTGTGTTACTTTACATAGGGAAGGAACCAAAGTATATGCTGGGCGAGTGAGCCATATTTAGCTGGTTGCCGACTGTTCTTATACGAGAAAGATTGCGACCTGTCCATAACCAGCGCTTGTCATCATGGCAACGCGTTACTATGCTTCAACCACTCTCCAAGCAGAAATCCAGCACTCTACTTCCTGCGGCCGCTTGTAAGCACTAGCGCCGCGAAAGATCTGCTAGGAGAGTGTGCTTCAACCCTCCGTTACCACTCTCCTTGACGACGTTGTGACGTCAAAGGTTTGTTTTCATTTTGCGAGCTAACCTGTTCCGACAGTGTCTGGCGCTATGGCAAGCCTATTTCATTTATATTTTTAACCTCATATCTTGATCTTTTATATCTATTAATGTATTTATGTACCACTTTCATTCTTAGGTTAATAGTGTATGACTGTAAGGCTATGCTTCCGAACACAACGTTCACTCACCATGCTGATATAGCGTTAATCAAATTGACCAAGAATCTGTTTGGAGCTGTCCATAACCAGCGCTATCACTTGCCTTGACGACGTTGTGAAGTCAACGGTTTGTTTTCATTTTGCGAGCTGACTGTTTTGACAGTGTCTGGTGCTATGGCAAGCCAATCTTATTTATATTTTTAACCTGAGATCTCAATGCTTTATAACTATTAATGTATTCACAGGTTCTTATTGTGTATATTTTTGGTCGATACTTAAACGTTGCTATACATATTTTTTTCGCTGGTTCGTATGTGAAATATACGATCGGGAACAAGCTAACTGCTTCCTGTTTCGTGCACCCGGTGCCCGTACACTGAATTTCGTGCACATACATATGATATCAGAACATTACTCCCATACAGTATAGGCATCAGTTTCGTGCACGGGTATATAACAAGCAAATAACTTTTTGGAGCCGTGAACCTACCAAACCTACGATGTACAGCGACGCGCCTTACGACGCACAATTGCATTGAATTGAATAGGCGTCGGGGTGCATCGGAAGGTCTGACTTCTGCTTCGGTGGTTGGTGGGCTCTAAGCCTTACTATTGCTCTCGTATGTGATAGGCTCGACAGTATCTAAACTTGCAGTGAGAAATCACATATTTTATATAAAATTCGAACGAGATATTATCATCATAGAAATGAGGAAACATTCCGCAATGCATGCGCATTTTGTAATGGTACACTATATAAGGGAGCGACTATATGGAATTCTTTAGATCCTGAACTAACTAGTTTTAAGGATTATGATGTATTTAGATATAAAATGAAAAAGAAAACCCTGGCCCTACTATGGAGATAGTGAGTACGGGGTGTGCACGTGGTTGTGATCTTGAATGCTTGAATTTTTGTTTGTTATACATAGGTCGTCTATTGGCTAAAGAAGTATTTGTACAATTGTTACCTAGTTTGGTCATACCAAACTACTGGGTATATGATTAGTCAGATGTCAGTATAAATATCGAAAATTAAAAAAAAATTATGTGTTGATCAATTTGATTTATTGCCACTGACCAGTAATCTAATGAAGAATAAAGTATCTTACGATACTAGATGTAAGACAACAGACACTATGAAAGATCGTCCGAGTAGGGTATCTCGTGTCAATAAATATAAGCACTTCAATGACAGAATAAAACTCATTGACGCACTTGACAGAACGATTCCGTAGTTTTCCCGTACTCTATATAATCATTGATGTTGATAAACACCTGTTTCCCAGCATAAAAATATGAAATCAACATAAAGAAAACACATGCATCACAGCCAGTAACGTATGCTATTTGATGTTATTGAAAAGGTTCAAACACAAAACAGGATTATCAGAAGGAGAATATAAAGAAAAACATCTTTTCTTTAGGAGGAGAGGAATGACGATGCGTTTGATGACATGGTGGTAGTCATCTTTTTTTATAAAAATTATTTATTGTCAACATCTGACACAAGGTCAGATCTTCCTGCTGTACAAGTTGTCCGTAGTATTCTCTAAAGATACATCAAGATCAAGGATGAAGTGATTTATGAGATGAGTGATGCGTGAAAATGTAATCAGAGTCTCTAGAATAACATAGGAATACAAGCTGCTATATATTGTAACCTTTACCTCTAGGAGTCACATGGTAATACTAATAATGCAAGGTTGTTGACAAGTAAACCTCCCAATCCATCGTCCTCCACCTCTAGGCCAGGGTGTATCTTCAGTCATAGACTACTCACTTAGTGCTCTTAAAAGATGGCATTCATTTCTCATCTATGACGTTCCAAACAGTCGACATATTTGATATATGAAAAGGAAATTGAAGGTTCATACAAACGAAAAATGAGTGGAGATCGGTTGGCTCAAATAACAGCAATGTTCAGCCAATAAGCCACGGCTGACAGGCTGCCGACTTTGATGACAAAAATATATATGCAAATGTAAAAGATATACAGATGTAACTGAACTGTACTATTTCAATAAAGAAATTGGGGAGAGAAGCCAAGAAACTTCGAGACGGAATAGGAGAGATCCGTAGCTTCTTAGAGCTTGGAGCTTCCCATATTCTGGTCGCTGTGCGATGAGAAGAGTTGGCATGGTTAGATGCCCTGGGTCAATAATACATCCATCTCCAGCCCCGCTGGCGACCCCTGGTGGACCCCATGTGACGTATTCTCTTTTATATCTGGTACCTGTCGCACCTAGTTAGCGTCAACCCGAACCTGAATGTGTGCAGCTATGAGGGTGGGTCTTTGGTAAGAAACACATAGAGCTCCTCCCAGGAGAGAGCGATGATTTACAATTCACATGGCCGAGAGGGCAGTTTGTACCACCCATTTCTACTCTATAGTTTTACTATCGTCGAATCTGCTATGCTATGATACTGGATAGACTTAAATTTAAATCTAAAGAAACACATACATGTTCCTGTATAAATAAGGGAAGCAATGTTTTACTTGACAGGCTTGAGAGTGGGTCAAAGAAGGTGGACGCAGAGTTGACACGAATGTGTTAAAGGGCGTTCACACTGCATATACTCAAATGTACAACATTGCTGTGAGTATTCCAACTCAGTTTTTGGTAGTGCATGTTTTGAAATCTAATCATTTATAATTTCCCTCATTTATTTTTGTACAAACCCATTTTTGGTGATCTCGATGAGTAGATTTCGGGATGCATTTTCTTAAAACCTAAAAACTTGTAATACATTGTGTATTGAGGTGGCAGACTTGAGGGCCTAGGTATATATATAGGAATGCTTGTTTTAGTGATGTATTTTGTCTTATATCCGTGTAGATTTTGGATGCATGTTAGCTGAAACAGTCCTCTTCTGGGGGGTTCCTCATGCACGCTCTACTTCCTGCAATACAGCAAAATTAAATAGCTGTTGAGAGTGTGTTAAGGCCTTGGATCTTTATCCAATTAGAGATGAATCTGATGACAAAGGTTTGGTTATTTAGAGTATTGATCATCGCTGTCGAAAGGCCCCTGCGGGTTTGTTCTCTTTAACACCATAGAAGGGTAAATATCATCCAGATATTTGGGTTATTCGTGTGGCTATTTACCATAAACACTTAGGTTTCCAAGTCACCTTTCCAAGAGCCTTCTCAAATGGTGTCATCATATATTGTGCCATAGTGCATATAGCAGAAAGTGATAAAATATGAATTATGAAGAAAGACAATAATAGTGAAACAAGCAATTGCCACAATGGTAGAAATTATGTAAAGAATGATTAAAGTAACGTTCACAGTGATGTGTGTAGGTATGAAATAAAATGTTCTATGTAGTGATAACCAGAAGTGATAACATATACACATAAATGACATCATAGGTATTTATATAAAACAAGACACTGCAGAGGTGTGGTCTGGAGGCTGCTGGAGTCCTTGAGTATGGACAGCCACTAGTCCAATAAGAACAGATGGCCTCAGAGGGCAGGAGTTACTGGCTAACACTGCCAGCCTGGAGTTAGCATGGGACCGACTTGGTCCTGTAAAATGGGACATTGTTAAGGTTAAACTATGAGCGAATGTCAACATATTAGTGGCAACAGATAATGAATCTTTTTCAACTAGATTCGACTATTATCATGAAAAGACTTGTGGACTAATCAACAGATAATTTATATTCATGGACTATTACCAATCAGACTTGTAACCCCCATGTGACAACAGGATATCTATGTAAAGGTAAACTGGTGATTTGAAACATCAAATTATATTCTTATGGAATTGAAGTGTAGTTCAAGAGAATCCAAATTACGAGCCATTTGTTAATATGAAATGTAAGCTCGAATCTGAATAACTAAAACCTCATACGATTAAAGATCCGAAATGCAATGATGTTGGCTTTTTATAACTCGTAGTAGCTGCTTTTAAACCTTTTGTATTGGGTGGCGGCTATTACACTACTGCCAGGATGACTCTATCCCCGTGAGGAATTAGCCTAAATGAGACCTGAAAGAATAAAGAAAACTAAGGAAATAACATTAATATAAATATGTTATTAAGGAATACTAGCAAACTGAACACCCTAATTTATAGGCATTAAGACTCACAAACCTCCGTAGAATATATTTGCATACGAGAAACTATTTGCTGCCAGCCTCATTTAATAGTATACAACATAGGTCAGAAGTTTGTACAAGTGTGTACCTATGTACCTATGTACCTATGTACCTCTGTACCTGTACTGATATATAAATACTTTTTCGAGGACAAGTGACAATGATACCAATTATCAATGGGCTACCAATTATCTATGTGTTAGCTTGGCATGGTGATCAGTTTACAACTTACTTCATCTCATCTCATTGTTCCATTGACATATAAGATGATATCAGACTATAAGGTCTGTTGTAATATATTAGCACTAGTGGACCATTTATAGCTTGATGACCCATTGATAACCTTGAAAACTACTCCATGTAAAAAAGCTGTAAGGGAACAGGCGGAAGAACGGCCGAGACGATTGTAATAAGTCATTGAACCGTAATAGAATAAACTTTTAAAAAAACTACATAAGCACACACATGAAGGTTTGACGACCAGATTAAAGCCGGAGTCGTGTGCAAAACGATTGAATAACTCTATAACCTTGACAGATATACAATGTCTCAAGATATGTGATTTGCACACAATGTTTTCTAATTTTGAGGAATACGTCCCTAGGTGTGTCTCAGTATGAGTCTGCCGGGTTAGTAAGGGAGAAAACTCAAACCAATTGTCAAAAGTTCCATTGTTAACTAATCTAGTGTCACTTCGAAAAAAATATTGTATTCAAATTACTGCCGCTACACTTGTATTTGATCCCATCAAGATGAATAATCAATGAAGTATATATGAAAAGATTATCTAAAATATTGACATCTATCAGTGTCTAACGCATTCAAGCATTCTCTTAAATTGTGGTAGCACAAACACAAAACAGTAGTAGGGGAAATAAGAGGCTAATGCAATACGATGGTATTAAAGACGTCGTACATTGGTGCAATCAAGAGATTGTAAGTAAGTGCACTATAATCCACTGTGCTTAAATAGAGATAAACCGATTGACAGGATAAGATAGGCAGGAGCTGTGGATTACTTCTAAGACGATAAAAGGGCCAGATTCCGGTGACGAAGAGAAATCTTAAAGACGCCTCAACAGAGACAGAGAGGTTAAGCGCGAAAGGGAAAAGAATACCCGAGGCAAGTGGAGAATAAGAGAGACATATAGGGCCTGTGAAGACTGCAGTCATGTATAGTAAATACCACTGAGCACCTCAACCATGCATACATAGATGAGCTGCCTGCAAGCCTTAGAAGCCGAGCTGCGGCTGGGTCCTTTTCTACTCTTACCCCACAATAGAGGTCGGGTGTGTACTGAAAAGGGCGGCTTCTACAGGCTCGCAGACCCATGCATAAATAAGACGGTGAAAATCAGGCACAGATTGTGAGGGTTGTGTGCATGGAGCCTACACTCAATGCCAGTCTCATAATGCCTGTCGTTCGTTTGCTTCTGCTATCTACCCACTTACATCGTCCTGCAGCACCCAATGATTTCTCATCCATGATGAAGTCATCATAGGATGTTTTTTCAAAACTTCTTTGCGTTGATAGGTTTTACCATTTCGGTAAATATCAAAACTTTCTGACGCAAAAAAAGCTTAGAAAAACATCATTACTGCCTATAATAAAACGATGTTCCTGTTAACGTAATTATCTGGATCCGAACACACAACTCTGGGCGTTAACAGCAATGTGAGCTGTAATCGCCCTGGGACACGTGTGAGGGTCCGGAGAATCCGTAAAAGATTTGAAACCACTTATCATCGGTATTCACAGAATTTGAGAGACTATGGACTACAAAACGTCTCAAAAGGCACGGCTGTACAGAAAAAACAGCCTTGATCCTGGTGTGTCCTCTGTACAGTTATCGTGCGAAGGTAGGTGGTGATTTTAAGCGAATAAAGATTATTATTATTAATTATAAGTATTATGATTATTTGGAAAAACAATGGGATTCTAACTGTAACCATGCAATATTACAGTCGACAGGGCTAGAACTGTGGAACTCGTCCAGAGTTGTGATCGGTTAAGGTCAGAGAATTCTAACTTTTTCTCACACTATCGACTGGGTGTCAGATTTGACACAGATGCAGCAAGGGTGGTAATCATGGTATTGGTTTCACTTGAAGGAACAAGAAACCAGGAAAATACGATTGCCAACGAAGCCCGACAGTACACAACGGGTCGCGTTATGATGAAACACACGTTTTCGTATTGTAGGGGTCAGGGCAGTCGAGCAGCGTTGTTTCACTTTAGAACTAGGTGGCACGAGTGCCGATCCCTGCTGTGTGGTATGGCCAGCGGACCCGCAGTATGCAAATGCTACGGGTTCACCCGCATTACGTAACTCGGCCACTATATAAGGTCGAGTCCATAGCAGGTTGACAGGACTTCTCACGGTGCCTCTTTACGGAGTGAACGTCTGGAGCCTCACGAGTTGGTTAGGTTGTGTTGAAACACCTTTCAACGTTGAAGAGACCAGTATCTCTTCCCGCGCTAGTTGGTGCCCCGCAGCACCAACGGATTGTGTATAACATCCAGTAATAAAAGAACGGTGAACTGAAACTGTCCGGAGTCTGGTTTTCTATTCGCGGTTAAGCGGTAGTTGGTAGATCTTGTATCTCCCTCCCTTTTCCAGTGGGTAAAGCAATAAACAAATCGTATGTCAGAAGATTATACTCATCATTCTATCTTATCACATTCTCATGGCTTCATGAACGTGGTTGCTCGGATGTATGCAACTTTTGGGAATACCAGGGTCTCGTTGAATGATCTATGGTCGTGCATGAAGTCCCTTTTCTGTGCGCCAACGGGACCCAGGGACAATGTGAGTCAACTTTATTCAATACCTGTGGTCAGGTAGAACAATATTAGCTGAACGAGGCTGAATATTATCAAACAATAACCCTCCTACGAGGTCTCATTCTACCCTATTCTGTCACTGGCATAAGTTATTCAACGACCCCCATCAACGCGGATATTGAATTCCAATTAGCTAGTATTGACCTATCAGAAACATGCCACCATGCCATCATGTAACGTATCATTGGCATGACAACAGGAAGGCATGGTATTCTCATTTACTGCCTGCCTCTAGTGACAACTACCTCCAACATTCCCCTATTCTGGATAATCTTTGTAAAGGTCACCATATTTACTATAGAATCGTTCCCACGATGACGCTTTACCTGCAATTGGAATCACGTGACAGGTTCCTTGTCAATCTGCTGTGCTGTGCTGTCATCTTGTGGCATAAATAAGAGCTATTACATGTGACGGAATCGACAACAAATTACCCACCAACTGTAGACTCTGATTTCAACGATGTTTTTGACTTGTGCATACACTATAATCAACAATGCTACAAATAGGACAAAAATCAAACCAAGATAATAACCTCATATGATCCCCACTGACAGAATTTGTTTTCGTGTGAACGTCCAAGTCTAATCGGTAACACTGTAACATTTGGTAGGGGAACGTTTATTCCAAGGTTCAACTGTTTATTTATACCTCGATATTGGATTTTATAAATATACTTTATCCAGGAAAGACACTGGAACATGACCTTTTATTTTTTAATTTAAAAAAGTGATTTATTCATATTTTGCTCTTACACCAAAGTGATATGTATCACTTTCAGTGTATATCATTTCTAGAAACTAAAATAGACTAGAATACAAATTTTGTTTTCCAACGCTAAACCCCTGGGGTTACGAGAACGAAAAAATTACCACACATAATATAGACTTTATGTTATCCTTATTTATAAGGTCGCCAGCCCTGGTTATAATGTCAAACTATTCATGGAGGAACTGTACATACAGAATGAATAAAGCTAAAACTATGCACAGAAACAGAACAGAAAAAAAGAAGATAACAACAGTAAAACTAAGTCCAATGGAAAATACATCTTTAACGTACATCATCTGTTACCCTTTTGCTTTTAACATCACTAAGACTAAATTACACCTCCAAACACATTCAAACGGCCTCCTCATCAGCCTCCCACCATAAGGTCGCTTGGTACCACATGCAATTGCCACTAGAAAGGTCTGTGTCGCTTTCCTAATCTAGTCATCGCATCGCTGATCAGATTAGTCTAATATCACCTTGACTAGACCCTGACTCCTACTCAGCTTCTTGGGTGTGTCTCACATGGAGAGGTGTCGCCGAGGGATCAATTACATCAGTGGCGGGAAGTGGGAGGTTCTGCCAGGGTGATAGAAGGTTGTGGAGATGAGATTGATTATTGTGGCCTTAGAACTCATCAAGTTGTGAGGCTATACCTTACACTTTCAATGTCTGATTGTGATAGAGTTGTCAGTATCGTCGCTGGGAAGATTAATTATATCACATCCTAGAATGGAAATAACTGGTAAATTCGGATTTAAGCCTTTATGTGTTTTCATCGTCCCTTCCACTACCTCATCTGACCCCGCTATATGCTGCCTACAATCCGCCAGCATACTTGACTGTGAAAGTCCGTTTCCATTCACTGCACGAAAACCACCAGTTTATTCCTATATATATACGCCATCGTGGAAGTGCATGTATTGGCTGAATATTGACTTGTTTTCATATATATATGCCCAGTGTTTATATACGGACGCGACTTGGCTGTATTTCACACCCAGCGTATATGAGAGGAAATATCCTCTCCCCCCGCCGCCTCCCGCCCGTTTGTGTTGGTAGAAGTATAGGTGTCGTCAATGGGAAACCCTCCCCCCGCGGCCCCCCTCCCACCCCGCCACCTCTCGCCACGTTTATATACGCCGACAGATGAGGCGTATACACACGGGGAATAGGTTTACCTTGTATACGCAAAATACTTACTTATATACGCTGGGCGCATTCATAAGTAAAATGATGGTGTTCGTGCAGTGATTGGCCGACTAGTTGACACCGATCTGCAGTCGGGGTACACTGACGCCAGATCAGTGAATGGAAACGAGACCTGTAGAGAATGATTAATTTTGCATTTTTTATATAACAATGCCAATTAATTTTGTTCATACCCAGAAAATGCAGTGGAGATATTTTTTACAAGACTCCCTCACCGATAAATTGCTACAAAGATACAGTCGGTGGCACCACCGACAGACCTTCAAAGTAACAAAGAATACCTCCGCCAGTTTCATCGGCCGATGGAAACTAGTTTTAAAGCGTACCATTCGGAAACCTATCTGTACATCATATTAGGTTTCACATAAAGTTTATTCACGGACTCAAGTTCAGTGAATAAACTGAAACAGGGAAGTAATATGAGGAAGGAAGAAACAACAAGGATACATGTGTGCATCCTACCACTTAGTTTTGATAATTCTTACTATTACGAGGACCAACACCACTCTTATATACTTCGTACACAGTGTCCTTAACCGAGATTGAATTCAGTAGATCTATATTCACATGCTTTGTGCTTCATTATGAATCAACGGAAGATTGTTGCAAATAAATTCGAAACAGCCCAGTCAAGCAGGATGGTCAAGAAAATGCTATCGGCCTAATGGAAGACCCCTTTTTTCATACATACGTCCATGATCTAGGACAGCTAACTTCAGGTATCTTTGTGCTTATACTCTGTCCTAAAAGTGTGCCGCCCTTACTAGCTCTATAGATTGTATCACAATGGTCGGTAGGGAAAGCACTGGGCGCATTCTCATCTTTTGTTGAAGCCTTAAGATCCCTGTTTACACTGTACAATATGGCTTCTACGTTTCTTATATCAATATGTAACTGCTTCCTCAGCTCACTCTAATGATCTTTCTACGTTGATCCACACATATATGATTCTAGCGCGCAGATGTCTACCCAAAACAGGAAAAAATGACACAAGCCTGCTATGGTAACATTAGCCAGACAGTACGTCCCCTACTATTATATGCTTTCTTTTGTTTTCTATATGGTGAATAATGCTATGTGCAGCTGGATTAGCATTATTCATTTAAATCTGTCAGCGATAGAAAAAAGGCTGCACACAAAGTTTTCTCTTTTATAGGCCTACACTAGTCTCTCGCCATTCATTATTCTTTCGCAGACCACGTATTATCATTTATTGAACGGTGTTACCAAACACACATCTAAAGTCAAGGGTAACTGAGTTAAATACACAAAATCTATCATGTTGTATGAACCTCGTCTAGATGAATATTAGTAAGTAATATTAGGAAACGTAATTACTGAGCAAGTAAGGATGGCCGTTCAAGCTCTTTTGTACCATATCAAATACTTCCCTATGTTCTCATTAAAAAAAATTCTTATCATCATATATCTGAAATTTATAAGAACACGCAATTTTTGTCACTAACTGAGTCATGGATTAATAGCACATCCAGTACCTCTCAGTGTGCCCGAACATTATTTATACTGCACCCCTAGCGGGTGGTATTTCACAGCCGTCCAGACGTGGATATATATATAAATATATATATATATATATATATATATATATATATATATATATATATACTATATATATATATATATATATATATAACATGCAAGCGTCAGCAAGTGTATGACGAAGTCAACTTCGAATGGTTTACAGTGCCGCCTGTCGACAAAGTCATCGTTTGTTGCATTTATCATCCATCATCTCGAGTAGGTTAAACCCGTGAATTGCCATGTTATAGGGTACACAATATTGACTAGTTTCAGATACAAGTGACCGTATGCTCAGAGGAACTGACGCATAGTCAACTCCGAGGAGCAACCGCTTTCATCTTAAACCATTCTATATTGTATTAATCATCCACCTTTTCTAGATAACTGGCGTTCTGATATCATTTGCATTTTTGTTTCTTGATTGCACCTCCATAAAGTGAGTTTTTCAGTTGTAATAAGGTTTGTATTGGGTGCGCACTATTCCTCACTATGCACTATTTTTTTGTATGCGCCCGCCCTTTAACCAGTCAAATGCAACATATCCGTATACTCCAGAAGTGTGGGTACACTGGAGTTCACGGGAAAAGAGGTCCCACACAATCAAAATCATAACAAATTGATGAAGAGCTGTAATGGTACTAGAAATTTGCAAAACACGAAGATAATATTGTTTCTGGTGAAAATGAAAGATGAAACAAAGTATATGAAATCACATAAATGAAATGTAGCGAAACTATATATTTCTTCGCTAGCGCTGCCACCTTGATATCAACAAGGAACACCAATTGAATTTTAAATCTTTGGAAATGCTAGGACACCTCGAACTAGACTCTACATAATATGCTCGCGTGCTCTCGGATATTACTACGCGTCTTGTCTTCGGAGATTACGGCCGCTTGTATCCAGTTAATATTGAGTATGTATATATATATATATCACCTGAAGAAGCACATTGTGCGAATTGTCGTGATTTATTTTGATACCACCATGTACACCAATTGTCATCTTGGCCAAAACTGAGATCTGTTAATAGGAATAACTGCGTCTATTTTTTTGTGACTTCACCTCCATTACATTTTCTATGAATATGTAAAGAAGGTAGCGGAAACAATCACAGTATTTTATAGGAAACAGTTTGTGACCATGTTGACCTCGTTAAGGTTATGTGACAAAGGTAATCGTAGAAAATGTGTTAAGGTATTCTCTACCCAGATGCTTACTGCTTAAGGACAATCCTGGCCATGTAACTACTGCTGCCAAATGATCTGTTCCCCTGGAAAGGACTGGGAAGTACACATAGCTGTAGGGACTTAGGAGAGTATAAGTAGAGTTGACTATTTACATGTCAGTGTATGCTGTTACTGTCTAACTCATGGGTTTTAAGTAAGTTGGTCATTTGGCCAACCAATAAAACAAACACTCAAATCGTTGTTTGTCTTAGTATGGTCGTCTCACCCCGACTTTGTAGTATCCCTCACCAACATGACCAACGCTGAGAAGATCACACACACACACACACACGCGGATACACACACACACACACACACACACACACACACACACACACACACACACACACACACACACACACACACACACACACACACATATATATATCAATCATATATATATATATATTCTACACTATAGAAATTGCTAGCTCAATCCTGGCCATCCTCCCTCTCTGAAGTGATTGTGACACATTCGGAGCAAGAGGCCAACAGAAACAGATGAGTCCTTTCCCAGACTAATTCATTAGTCGAGTATACTTGACTGTGCAGTACTATAACTACTCGGGTGGTTGCAGAGTAACCCGGCCTTTACTCTCTGGAGACGACGACAAAAGTGTTTACACTGGACAACGACTTTTTATAGCAATGTATAATGATTGAGTTTTTACAGAATCGTCGTGTCTAGACGGCTAAGCCAAGCCAGATTGAAATAGACGTCAGCATCAAAAGGTCTACTATGGTCGTCAGGTGGTGCCGAATTGAGTAATCTGATGCAATCAGACGATCTGTAGCCGTCACTCGCCTGGCGTTTACGCTGGACGATTTCTAGCCTTTTATTGCTGAAAGTCGTGCACACTTCCAAAATCTAGGCTATAATCGTCTAGTGTAAACGGCGGGGTTGGCGTCTTCTCTTCGCTAAAATGTTATCTTTTGGATTGGAGAGCGGAGTTTAAGAGCGGAGAGGTATTACTAATGATTTGATGCTGATTTATTAAAGATCGAGGGGGAAACTAGGCTTAGAGGATACGGAGAAGATGAAAATGCGCTCTTTTCATTTGTTTCATTTTAGATCGATAAATAGTCACAATGTATTCTTTTATCAAACCTACGAATTAAATGCACAAACTGATTCAAAGCTATCAATCCGCCTTCGCCTAAATGCCCTATATATAGCTAGAGATAAAATAGTAGATTTTGTATTGTTGCCTTACAGTCAATTCCTTTCCCACTGCTGTTGTGATTGCATCTAAAGTAGACTAATAATGTTGAATACTTGGCAAATAGGGAAACATTGCTGTAGAATATTGACCACTGATATCAAATGATACGAATAAATGTCAAACAACATGAGTCTGTGCACTGGCCAGTAGGCCCAGAATTACCAATACTTGAAATGATTTAACATAAAACATAACCGCTTCTGTACAGGGACATTTCTAAGCACCAATGATTAATGTATCAAGCCGTGCTCCCAATGCTTCTGACAAACCCCGACACGGCTACGATATGGCTACGAAAAAAACCGTTAAATCGTAGGGCTATCGAAAGCGCTGTGACGCAGGGTGTCGTAGTATTTCGAGATATTGCATGGAAGAAAGACGGCTTGTTGTCAAAGGCAATCTTGGATCAATAAAAAAACAAACAAAACACACGCTGGAACGGGTTTTGCGGGAATAACAAAGGGCCACGGTCCCGACGCACGCCATGACACATGAGGTTCGGCAACACTCAGAGAAATGTTATTACTTTTCTGAGAAAAAGTGTCATTCGCTCAGTAAAAAGTATTTGTTTAATTTGAATTCTTTTGTCAAAATAACTTTATTATAACCGAGTTCGTTATAACGGAATTGTTCTACACTATATGATTTAAGAATGAAGTATTTTAATATGATACGTAAGATATACCTCAAATGGACATGTAGAAAATACCGGAAGAAAGAATAATGGTTCACATGTTAATGGCCATTCCTGGAATGGTCTATGGACGATTCAGTTTCTAAATCTATCAATCTAAAGATGTTTTGTATCAACGCTAAAACATTAGGGGGCAATAGATTATGAAGCACTTGTTGTGTTATGGTTGTTTACAACTCGCCACTAGGACTAAAGGAAGCTGCTCATTAATTAAGCCTCGCTCTTAATGAGTATCTATGGTCAGCTGTATGTAAGCTGATCGTCCACCTACCCCCGCTGAGTGTTAACACTCCGTATACAACATTGATCAGGTCTTCAACCCGTGAATCTAAACCGCTAAATACGGTTCTCAAACATCATCACACCTCTATCAATTATTCTGTTAACATTAGAAACCTAACAGATACTCAACATCCCATTATGCAATAAGACAAATACGGGATCTTCAATATTCTACTCACTCTTATCCAACAACAATATTGATGTCTCTATTCGGATGATAATCTATTAAACTGCCTCGGCACCAGCATCTCTGTATACTATTTTGTCAGAGGGTTGGAGAACATTTGCCAAAAGAGGTTAAATGTTCTTATGAGAGCAATGTAGCCTTTAGATTGAAATGTTCTGTTAAGGAATAATGCAATCGAGCTAGGTTAAGCATAGATATGAATAGTGTGATGACTTATAAGTCAGGCGCGATCAATTTAAAACGTTACTGGATCGTGTGATTGGAAGCTCAATCTGGTTTTGCCAGTGTATTTTGTTAAACACTTGCTACTTGTAATATACATAATGTATCAAGCCGTGCTTCCACTGCTTCTGACAAACTCCGACACGGCTCGATATGGCTACGAAAATCGTAGGGCTATCGAAAGCGCTGTGTCGTAGGGTGTCGTAGTGTTTCGAGATATTGCATTGAAGAACGACGGCTTGTTGTCAAAAGCAATCTTGGATCAATTAAAAAAACCAAAAAAACAGAATGAATGTATAGATGTATTGCTATTGTATGAAAACTTTGAGATATACGTTTGGAGCAGAGTGATAAAACATGTATTGATAGAAAAATAAACATTTGCTACCCAAAAAAAAGAAAGAAAAAAAAAGAAGAAAAACACACGCTGGAACGGGTACATATAGACAAAATATTTTTTGTATCGCTACGAACGACTTTTAGATGATATAATGCAATTTTGAATGGCCGAGTCTCTCCTGTGTCAGTGTTATGGGCCGTTGCCCAAAGACTGATAGTATTTAGGGTATAATAAATCATATGAACGAGTTTCCTCATGTTATAATCCTGATTGAGCTGCTCTAAGGTCCCTGTGCAAAGTTGGCAATTCAATGTCCCATTGTTGGGAATGGAACCCTCTATAGTTCCTGCAAGATGATCACTCTATATTCATCATACTCAAGGCATACTTCTAGATGAAAAGCAGCATAGGGTGTGGTTCCTAAAGGTTGAGGAAATGCATAATCTTATTCTATGATTCACATAGCCTCTCAGGACGTCGATGAACACCACCCAATCACATCAGGTTACAGTTTTCTGCTGAGCATTATACCAGTCACAATAGGTTTTAAACATCGATGGTTTCTATCTCTGATAGTGTACAACGGATTCGCAAGATTATCCTTCAAACGGAATCTAGGATGGTGAACAAACGCATTAGAATTCAGCCCTTTATGTCTCTGTTTCGTTTGATCTGCATGATGAGTAAGTGGCTGGAGCTTCTGTACGTGCAAGGGACAGACTTTTGTTGGAGGTTTTACCAATAAAGGATAAGAGGATCCCTTCGTGGAATGGTCTTTGTTAAATACATCTATTCTACAATAACGGAATGAACATAGTTAATACCGTTAGTCGGAGGGAAAGATAAGTTGAGCGGAAATTATTGATGAGAATTGTGATCAGTTGACGCTATTCTTCGTAGGTTGTCACATTATAAACCTGCCAATTTGAAATCAGCTAACAATAATTCATTTCATCTGTACATAATATGAACTATCCATCTGACAGGTCGTAGTTTTGACATGATGACAGCATTCCAGATTACATATATACAAAACATCCTCATAAAAGCATGAATAGATTGCGATTCCTCAGTGTCTGTCGTCAATGTCTGAGAGTGATAACAAAAATAAACCTTTGAAGTCTATCCATGAATGAGAACCCCTCGTGGCCTTCAAATGCCATGCGATTTCCTATGTAAAGCACCACAAAACCACAGAACCGATGTATTCGGTCGTCTGAGAATATTCTTGATGGAGACTTTGAAAGTAAAGTAGATAAGACCTAGGTCTGTATGGACCTGTTGAATAGTATGTAGACTCATGCCGTATCTCAAAGTGGGAAGAGGAAATGTAAAATGAGCCAATAGAAAGAAAGAAAAAATGGGGCGGCAAGGAAAAAAATACGTCGATGTTCAACACACTGTGAGACTCCACTGCGACACTGCCTGCCCATGGGGAAATGTTTGCCCACCCCAAAGTTCCCATAACTGCCTCCGGGGTCTCCCGACAGAGGGCGTGGTGTGTAGGGAATGTGACAGGCACGCGCCAGAAATGGGAAAAAAAGGAATGCAAATGAATGGGTGAAAAATAGAAAAAAAACCTACCTAAAAGAACCTAGGAGGAGACGGGGAAGGTAGCTCGCGGAAAACCGCCGGCTCGATATGTCGATCCTGGAAGACGCCGCTAGGGGTCGCTATTCTCAAATTACCCAACATGCCCTGCGCGACCGGAAAGGGGTGAGGGGTGGTGACACTGAGGTGGATAAGGTGCGGGTAGGAAGGGGAGAGGGAGGAAGGTTTAGACGGTCGAGGGCAGGGGTAAAAGGGAAGGCATAGAGTGACGACTAAGGATGTGAGTAAGCGGTAAGAGTAAGCACAAAGACTTGGTGTTTGGGAGGAGATAATTAAAGCAGGCACGTGAAGATAATGAGGAACGGTTAGACGTATGGCGTTGGTAGACCGAGATGGAAACAATTGTTAATGTGTGCTGCACCGAAGATGGTCTGTAAGATTAAAACAAGAGACGACGTCTGCGTAGAAGAAAAAAAGAACGCACCCCCTAAATAACATGAGTTGAGGGATTGGGCCTCAAGAGAGTTGATTTCCCCTGCTTTTATTTTCTATTTACACTAGCGTTTTGAGTGCAGTTATTTGTTTCGTAATTGCCCCAGATCTCTTTGAAGCATTGCCCGTTTGTTGTTTCGTCTTTTTCGGCTCGGCATTTTGCTTACAATTAACGATTACAGGCCGATATTAGTGAGTGTACAGCTTGAAGTTGTCCCTTGACATTCTGTAACATATCATATAAAGCTGCTCAATTTGGGGAAAGACGCACCACAAATTACAATCGGATTTTTCTTCATAATGAATATCAGGGAAGTCCTCATAACAACATACCTTCTTTATATATAAAGAGCAGTGTTTATTAACATTCTCGATACATGATTTCAATCAAGAAATATGAAGCATGCAATACAAATGTTCAAAACATGGTTTAACAGTTGTTGATGATATTCATGGTAGTCTGTTTCCAAGCTCTTCTCTTTTTCTTTGTTTTGTAAGTATAATCAATAAGTATCAGAGTGAAAGGTTTGGAATCTCCATGGGACTACACTAGTTGCCACCCTTTCTACCATCAGGTATGATCATAATACAGTCATTTGCCTCTGTATGTTTGTACCACCTGGAGCAGCCGAGGTTGATAGTCAGAACAACTTTCTTCATTTTCATTGACTTCTGGGTGCAGAATAGGAAGAAAAATCGATAAGGACATTGACGGTAACCAGAGAGGACATTTAAACAAACAATATGGAAAAGGGAGACCCATCCGAGTTGTCCCATGCTACTCTCCAGTGCATATCGTCATGTACTTTTTCATTCACAAACCTTTTTCCAAGTCTTTCAAAAAACAAAACTTATACATCTGGCCAAGATTTCATACAGGCCGCTTTTCTATCCTAATTTTTCTGTTTAGTTCACATAGAAATTGAGTAACATCTAAATCATTTTGGTGGAACAGTCTCTGTCTGTTAAATTGTATATAAGAAGAGTAACTCATTTGTCAATGATAATGAAATGGTGGGCGATAAACGAAGACCACATCTTTGAAATTAAAGAGAGAAGAACTAGGGGGGAATCAGAAAATAAGGTTTAAAATACCAAAACCAAAGATTGAAAATTTTCGACACACACCATTGTGTCGAAACTGGAATAAATTAAAGCAAGAAACTCAGATGATCGCTGAAAGTTACATTTTTTAAAATAAGATAAAAACAGAGATGGGGGGATTATTAATAATTGATGATAGGTCAAAAGACCTAAATGAGAACAAATGGTCAAAAGCCGAAAATGTATTCAGCAAAGTATTAATCATTATTGAATTGTGCCCTGTCTTGTCCTGTTGTCTTGTATTTGTTATATATATATATATATATATATATATATATATATATATATATATATATATATATATATATATATATATATATTGTAAAGTTGTATGTGACCGACGCGTGGAAGATCGTTGGGAAACCAATGAACGTGAAGAGTCGTTAATTTTCCTTGAATAAAAAAAACACAAAAGGAAACAGAGTACCATATCTACCAAATATCATTTCTTTTTTCGTCACAGACAAGATATCCCTTTCCAAACATGCAGCAATAAATTCCCATAGATACATCCCAAATTCTCTCACTGTTGGGCATTATATCATAAAATGAAGCAAACTATCCTCTTTTTGGCAATAATTTCATTTCGCTGACTGAACAATCTTTCGCCTGGCGAGATATCTATTACAAGTGATGGTACGATTAATTACCCTATATTAAAGAGACTGTAACTTAGTGGTTCTGGAGAAATCAGAACAACATACTTAAAGATCAACCAAAATCCTCCTTGGGGAAACATACCTAGTTTCGATCAATCTAATTCAACCACAGGAGTTTTTTTACAGTTGTGTAAAAATGGTGATAAAATAATTTCTTTATAACATTTTTGAGTGGTTTAAATAACTAAGTTATTTTTAGGCATGCAACCTGTTAGAAGAGATATTAACCTGATTGGAGAGTCAGTTGATTATAAAAGTTAGCTCGGCAGATTTAAAATTATCATGAAATCATGAAATTTGACACAAAGGTAGAGTTCATAGTACTGGTTATTTTTAGAGGTAGACCCATTATGACCAGATGTTAACTTGGTTACATTTGCCATGACATGCTATTTATAGAAATGTGCCCTCTATGATTGTCCTTATAACATATTTGCACATGGTCAGTTATGTTTTATCTAATTCCATTCATTTTTTTAAAATTTTTTTTTAAATTTTCAATAAAGACAGTACAATCACCCTATACAGGGCGTTCTTCCTTGGGTCGTCTTGTAACAAATTTACAGAGAGACAACAGTACAGGACATAAACAGGACATACGTGGGACAAAATACAGGACAGCACAGGTCAAGGTTGCTCTTAGGTAACATGATTCACAGCAGTCTTGGTACATCATAACAGGTCACAATGGTTAATGTTGAGGCTAATTGCCTAGGTGTTTGGTTTATTGTAATGTAATGTTCGTTATGGTTTCTGGTTTCTGGTTTCTGGTTTCTGGTTTTATGGTTTCTGGGTCATTTGACTCCAGAAACTGTTGTTACTAGCTAGTTATTTGGGTCATATGACGCCAAATTCATAATTTCTGGTTAATTTCCGGTCTCAGCAGGAATAATTTTATTCTGCTCTTGAAGTCACTTTTCGATTCTATGAGCTGTATATCTTTATTAAGTAGATTCCATATACCATTACCTATATATAGAGGGCTGTTTTTATAACGTTCTTTATTTGGTCTCTTTACTTTTATGATAACCTTCTCCGATGATCGTGTTGTTCTAGCTGTTTGATTCATTACTATATTCTCAGGATTAACCTGCCACCAGTAGATAAGCATTTGGAGTTGGACTGCTCTGCGATAGTTTAAAGGTCGGATGCATGATAATTCGTAAACATCAACTACATGAAGGTCATAAACCCGTTTTATCATCAGTGCAGTTCTGAGGCAGTTATTAGCAATCACCTGGATCCTTTCTCGGTTACGGTTACTTGTTATATAGTATATGAAACTTGCATATTCAAGTTTGGGGATAATCATTTGCTTCACTATCCGCAGTGCTGTTTCAGTATTTATAAAGGATCTGATCTTCCTTAGTTTATACCATCGTTGTCTAACCTCCTTTAAAGTCTTGTCAACATGCTTATTGAAGGTAAGCTTGCTATCAATGACCACACCTAAGTAGTTATAGTTGTTAACTACTTTTAATGGTTCATCATGGATAAAGCATGTAGTAATGTCAATGTCTGGTTTGGCATTACCGATCCACATGAGGTTCGTCTTCTTTGTATTAATGGTGAGTTTCTTTGATGCAAAGAAGTCACTCATCATGTCCAGTTCAGTTTGCATGATAGTGTTTACCACTGCAGCTTGTTTACCACTGACCATGATGATCAGGTCATCTGCATACATAATCACCTCAGACTGCAAGATAGACCTAAAGATGTCGTTAATGAATATTACGAATAAGATAGGACCGAGTACCGATCCTTGGGGAACCCCAAATCGTACTGGTAAGCTAGGGATCAGGCCATCCGCACTCTTTATACTTTGCTTGCGGTTTGATAAGTAGGATTTAAGAAGGTTAACTGCATTATCACTAAGTCCTATATTCCGCATTTGTTCAACTAGCAATTGATGATCAACACTATCGAACGCCTTTTTTAAATCTACAAAGGCACACAGGCTTTTATTATGGTTATCTTTATTGTATTCTAGGTTGTGAACTACATGGAAAATTGCCTGCGAGGTAGAGCGGTTAGGCATGAATCCATACTGGTTTTTATGTATAATTTCATATTTCATGAGGTGATTCATTATGCATGAGTGGAGTACCTTTTCAACCAATTTTGAAATCAGAGGGAGAACTGTTATTGGACGCCAATTTTCGTAGAGTGTTAAATCACCTTGTTTAGGGATAGGAGTAATAATCCCTTTGGTAAGCGAACGGGGAAAAGTGTAATTTGTAATACTCCAGTTGATTATGGTATATAAGATCCCCGGGTTGCTGTAGAAGATTTGTTTTAGTCTGCAGGAGTTAAGATTTTTTATACCCGACGATTTGCTAATTTCAATAATTTTAGATAGTTTTATACAATCATTTATAGTAACGGGCTCAAATTCTAGCTTTTCATATAGTGACTCAGGATTATTATAGGCTAGATGGTGATCCGTGTCAGGACACTTGTCAGCCAAATCAGCTCCAATATTAGAGAAATATGTATTCATATCATTTAGCCTCTCGGGGTCGAATAGGCGTTCGTGGGCCAAACAGCCACTGTCGTCTGTGTCTTCAGGGGACCATAGGCTATGGAGGACCCTCCAGAATTTTTTGGGGTTCTTGACATTTTCATTCAGTGATTTCTTAATGGCCTTTGCCTTGATCAACCTCAGTTTTTTGGCTATGAGTTTCCTCAGTCGACGAGCTTCTGCTAGTTGGTTTATGTCTACAGGTTCCTGTCTAGAAAGCCTTAAAACGATTTTTTCCCTTTTTTTGACCAATTTAATGATTTCAGGGGGGGGATTGTTAAGCCACCCTTTGTGTAGATCGTACTTGTTCTTACTGGAGCTACTACATCCAAGTAGTCATTTATGTATTTTTCAAAGTACTCATTGGGATCTTCGGTATGTATAGACCCTGGGTCTGGAAAATCCTTCAGATATTCTATGAAATCATCTTTGTTAAGTTTCCTGAAGTCCCTTTTGGTTATCTTCGATTTTGTAGTCTTTTCTTTTATATGTTTCCTGATAGTGAAGATAGGTATATGGTCAGATATATAAAAATTTATATTACCAGACAGTCTTACTTGCTTGCAATTAGTGTAAATATGGTCCGATGTACTCTTCCCAAATTTGCAGAAATAAGTTTCTTGAGTTTTCATTAGTTCAAGATTGTTTGAGCTGAGGAAGCGTTTTAGTACTGCATATTTATCACTGCTTTTGATTTTGACGTTTACATTCAGATCTCCCATGACCCAGATCTCGTTATTTTTGAAAGTTTTATCATTAATTATTTCACTGATTTTATCATAGCATGCTTTAACATTATCAGATGGTGGTCTATAGACCAAAATAATCAGCTTCCTTTTGTGATTTGGTTGATTCAACTGACAAGTAAGTATTTCATAGTCCGGGTTCGAATAGGAGTAAGTACTAATCTTGTGTAGGAAAGGCGCTTTAGTTTGCTTGACATATAACGCTACTCCCCCGCCTATTTTTTTATCTTCAAAATTCCGGTCATTTCTTATTAGTGTCATACTATTTAAATATACCATTTCACTTAAGTGTCTCTCCTTTAGCCAAGTTTCGGTAACCGTGACATAATCACATCTGCTGAAGACATCTTTAATCAAATCAATTTTATTATAGAGACTTCTATTGGCTGTCGCAAAGATTTCACCTTTCTGGGCAAAAAGTTCAGTTGCTATTCCAACTGTTATTCATGATCTACTAATTCTATGAACTTCATGTTTGCTTGGCAGGATTTGGTTGGCAAGAAACCATAGAAACATTTGATAACCAAACAAAAAAACACAATCTTTCTTGTTCATTTGTAAAATGATGCAGAACAGTGAGAAGTATACTAAGCCATATCTAATCAACACTGCTCGCACTCAAAGTGAGCTGAAATTATTTCTAAACTGGATATGTTGCTAGGCAACCATTAGAGTATGTAATTATTTCCCCAGGAACAGCAATTCATATGGATCTCTAAGTACGTTTTATGATACCCAACACTATTAGATCAACTCTTTGCAGTTCAATGATACTTTTGTAAATACCATTGGTTACAACTGCTATTCCAACTGATATTGCTAATTCTAGGGTCACCTAATCATATTGTGGTAGGTACGGAGGCTATAATCAATATTGATAATATAACATTGATCTTCCATATACCACGGACTGGATGAATAATGGCTAATGAAATAACAAAAAAACAGTGATGTCCCCTGTATGCAGAGATTGGAATAGCTGAACAGTGCCGTAAATAGAACAGAATCAGGCGTATATAAGACGCCAAAAAGAACGACCTTATTTGTGGATAAGATAAAGATAATGATACATGTATATATTTAGGTGATGTGAATTATTGTTGATAGTGTTCCTATGAAAAACGAGATGATAAAACATTATAATGTTGTAATAAAAACATATAAAAAAGGGCGTTGGTGGGTGGGAAATAAATGGATGTGTGGTGGGGAGAGGAATGGCGACTGGAATTAAAGTAGAAGTGGGGTGTGTTGAGTATGTGCTGCAGGGAAGGTGAGAAGGTGGTATGAGACTTATATTGGTTGTCACTTGGGGATGTATGTGAACAAGCCTAAGTACACAAAGGGCCTGATGCTACACCACCAACCTAGGGATATCCAGTTCTTTAGGAGTGATCTATTCAAATCATAAACGAAGAAAAAATACCTACGATGGTGGGAAGTGACGAATATATATATATATATATATATATATATATATATATATATATATATATATATATATATATATATATATATATATATGTGAATCACACGATTCAATTCATTCTAGGAGCATATGATATGATATTGTATGCTATTCTAATATCAAAGATGGCTTGGTATATCAAGTAAATATCATTGGCACAATGCTCAGGAAGGAAGACTCTCTAAAAACAGGGTATCGCAAATTAATCTTAATGGAAAAAATAAAGAACGGTTCATATTTAATATCAAGATAAAATGCAAGCTGGATAGAAAGAAAATAATCACATAAATGGGAAACATTTCACAAAATGCTACATTCTCACAGTTCATAAAACGTAGAAACAAAGGTATCTTTTCGGGGGGGGGGGGGGGGCAAGGATATATAAATAGCTTGAAAGAGAAGCAACGGGGTGGTGCTTGAAAAACAAGTCAAAGTCCCGTTTGCATCAGAATCGTAATACAATATATTCTAGTTTGATATGAACATGCATTGTAGGAACGAGTAGCTGACATTTGCTTCTTCAGCACGTGAACGACCTCAGAGGAAGGTAACACGAATAATTCTCAGAACACATGATAGTTTTATATGATATAAGTACATTTTTTGTGTAAAGATTACCAGCTATATGTCTACGAGGACTTAGTATAACATTGTCAAACCGTGATATGAAAGGTTGAGTTAAACGGAAAACAGTACGACGAGTTATTAACGAATGATCACTGTGGACTTTCCTGCTGTAATACTATGTGACAGGCAAGGCTTCGGCACAGCCTCGTTGATATAATATTGCCTCTCCATGCTACTTCATCTACCAATAGAGGGACCCCTCAAAACCCAAGCCTGCCCCGCATATCTCCCTCTCAAACCCAGAAGTCGTGGATCAAAGTCATGCGATCTCCTTCAGCCTGTCCACTGAGAAGCCCCCTCAGCCACATGACCCCCCCCCCCCCCCTCCTCTCCGCCCAATTTTATCCCTCCACACTCTCAATGCAGGCTCGCTGACCCTTCTCCCGAGTGTTGTACTTATTTTTGCTGATCACGACTTCCCTTCCCCTGCGTCTTACCATTAACCACATGATGCAGGCGGGCAGGTCACGTGATGGTCGTACCACACACCACGTGACACACCCAGAAGGCAGTGCGGTGATGGAGCGGCTCTCTACTGCCACCTGGTGGCGGGCGCCATGTTGACGTAGCTCTTGGGGCGTCTCCGGCGCGTCTCTCCAGCGTCTGTCCGGCGTCTGTCAGGAGTCTCCTGCACATTCCTTAACAAACACCACCACATCGTCTGACATCCCTGATGTCAACTGACATCGTCTAAAGTCACTCAATCCGGTCATATCGGCAGTTGCTGAGTTTACTTCCACGGCAGAATACACGTGTGCCAACACGGTGCAAATTACAATCGAATACACAGTGCGATCAATGATAAGATTGCAGCCAGGCAGGGTCGGGCACTTACCATAAGAGAGTAATGACTGGTTAAAATCGGGTCTGTGGAGTGTGCCCATTGACCGTACAGAAGCAGATTTGGACGCATTGGTTGGGCAAAGTTGGATCGGGGGTGACGATGTCTCATAATCTTTTCACTCGACGATCATGCCGGACCGGGTCTGAGCATAAAGGCATAGAGGCAGGCTCTCTAATATTGGGGAAAGTATAGCCTACCATGCACTTAACCAAATAGATCAAGGAGGAAAAGATGATGAATAGTGATTTAAAATCTGTTAAATGATATCGTTAGTGGATCAAAGGTGTTCAGGGATTTTATCATATCCTGAGTGGAATGACATAGCGCCAAGAAATGATATTCAGACTGACTCATTAATAACAGCTTTTACAAATCTGCACGCAAAAAGGTGAGAAAAAAGGGGAAAACCCGCTGAAAACACTCACTAAATCTAAATAAATGGTCTCCTCCAGTGGTCGGGGCAGATCCTGGGTTATAGGCGCGTAATTCTAAGCTCCACGTTTTTTTTGTGATCTGAATCAGAGCCACGCTCCCATTATCCGCGTCCCTTAACCCCCACTTCCCCGCGAGGACACATCGAAAGGTCACCTGTGTCAGTCTCGCTCATTCCCGGGCACACGGGAATTGGCGTGATTTGACGAGAGCTGTCGGCGGTGCCTCAGCTGTCCGTGCACTTGAGACGACTCATACAGCGTCCTCACCTTGCGGGCATGTTTTACACGCTGGTCACAGCTCGTAGAGTGTTCCACATATTGTTCGCACTTGTTTTCTCCGCTGCCGTATTTTTACCTGTAGATTTAACAGTGGAAACTCGTACTCAACGCCAATGGAGAATCGTAAAAAAAATAAAAGTACCAAGTGGGCGATGACATCACAAACGTTAGCCAATCAAGCAGTGATAGGGGTGAGATATACACAATATTACCATGATTTTGATCTGCATTGCCGTACTCTTTGCATAGTTGACGCATGTTGATATCTGAGCGAAGGCAAAGGTAATGCGTAGTGTCTCTTAGGCCCGGCGTCCACCTAGTGCGATATGGTTCCGATATGGTCTACGATGGACCTCCCGACACAAAATATACAAAATCAAAATCACGTCGGAAGGTCACCTAATATCGGGGCAATTGACCACGTTTCTGCGATTAGACACCGATGAAATCCCATACAATGCATGGTGGATTGGCATATCTAGACATGTGTCTACGATTTTGCACCTTCCCGATATGTCTCCGATAGTTGCTTTTTGTATCGGTGCCATATCGCTACGTCTAAATTTCTATCGTAATAGGTGGACGCCAGGCCTTACCTATGCACCAACTCAGTGTACATACTCACCGCTATTGGGGGTGTACTAATGACACTCATTTTGTGTAGTATGCCATGTTCCTTCATACTCAGATACAGATTGCATGCTTTGAACCTTAGTACGACATGTTTTTGAGCTTACCACGGCATTATTTGAAAAAAAAGTATTCTGATAAGCTGAGAGACCAGAAGCACCTACCTTGGGGGAAGTTTCTACCTTGAGAGTTCAGAGACGTTTTATAAATACTCCATTGCGAGCATTCGTGTATATTTACCAAATATTGGGGGCACTCATGTGATACAGTTTAAATGGCGTAAATATGTGAAAAACAATCAATAATAACACATTCACTCGCACTCTTGCAGTGCCAAGTTAGGCTGTATGTCGTAAAGAAATTCATAGATTGCATTAGGGTTAATTGGAAGAGTTGGCAGTAATAAGGGAACAGAAGATAGTTGCTACGGACACTCACTCACGTGGATCTGGTCACGTGTTTCCGGTCACATGACCACCCTACTCTGTACACCACCCTCGCCGACTTCAACCTGGGGCGTGAAAGAGAAAGGAACTCCTTATGGTATTCAGATGCAACTCGGGCTTGCCCGCTAAACTCAATTAAAACATCAACAAATGGCGAAGAAAAACACCACAAACATAGCAAAAACAACTCAGGCCACAAAGAGGGAGCAAGTTGGTTCACCAGGAAAGAATTGAGTAAACAGACATCTGCCCCTGCTTGACTGCAGCTCGCCATTGCGAAGTGCAAGGTGGGATCTGCACACGCTGGGGCGTGATAAAAGGGAGTATGTGCGCCATTTTCATAAATCTAAAGAAAGCGTTTGATAATGTGCATCATGGTTGCTTATTGGAAAAATTGGAGTTGTTAAAACTATCTGATTATATGATGTCTTGGCACACATCATATTTGAAGGATCGGAAGCAGAGACTTGGATTTGGTAGCGACAAGTCGGATTGGACAAATGTGACTTACGGAGTGCTGCAGGGGTCGGTTTTAGGCCCACTACCGTTTATATACTATGTTAATGATTATATGAACCTCCTGGAAGATGTTAAGATGTAAAGTGTCTGTTATATGCTGCTGACCCCATAAGGATTTTGCACAAATCGCTTGATACCTTTTGTGACTGATGCACAGAAAATGTACTAACAACAAATTTGAAAAAAACAAAATCATGTTGGTTCAAACAAAATGAAAACAATAGATGATAACAACTTATCATATTTCATTGGCATAACAAAAATTGAGTTCTTACCCATATATCGGAGTATGTATTGATACCAGCATGTCGATCGAAAAACAGTGCAGGAATGTGAAGAAAACAGAAGACTACTTTTTGTCACAGAGAGCATTGTTGAGGCTATATATAAAAACAGGCTATCCTCTCGTTGTTTGATTATGCATGCATTGTTTTGGAAGGGGCTAACATAATATGATTTATTAAGATGCAGCGACTTCAGAACCGGGGCCTGTGGCTGGTTATTCGAGATTACAGCATGGTGCACACTGTTGACAGATTACATGAGATGACCCAAACCCCGTATCTATCCAGAAGAAGGCAGGAGATGTCACTTGTTTACATGAGGAAGGTTTACTTTCAAGAACATGATCATGACCTTAGAGACAGGGATATAACTCTAAATGGAGTGGTTGGACATGATGACATCCGTGGCTCACTCCGGTCGAGTAGGAAATGTATTTTTAAATTATGTAAACCAAAAATGTAGTTTTACAAAAGAAATCACCCAAGTACAGGAGACAGAAACGAGTAAACACACTTTTAAAAGAATGATGAAAGGTTTATCTGTAATACCAGAAAGTAACAAGATATAGTCGTGGAATTGTTTTGTCAATCGTGTCTCATGGGAGATGTAAAAAATTCTTCTGTTGGAGAATCTTATACAAATGCTCCACAGAAATACGAATAGTAATTTCAACAAATAAGACGAATATTCAGGATTAGGTATTTTCTATTATAATGAACTTGATTAAAAGTAGTCTAGGAGGTCACTATCGACCACTTTATAACTCTTTTATATGTTGCAACTACCATTTCAATATATGTGTCATCATCATTTTCATTGACAAATGAATTTTCTTTTCTGTTTGTAAGTATATACGTATATGAAAACCAAGTTTGTTTAAAGAGGTCAAGAAATTGTAATGGCCATAATTTAAAGCCAACCATGCTGTTGAATTATGACCAATAAATGATCACCACATCATTTGGAAACTTATCCCTATCCCTATCATGTAATACTATAGAAAGACACGGTTAGTATGTCTGAATGGAATCTATTCCTCGATATTTTGGTCAGAAATACTCACTGAATTCGAAGAATAAGGTGAGTATTTCTGACCAAAATATCGAGGAACAGATGGAATTCAGACACACTCACTATGTTATATTGTTATATACCTAGAAATCATTAAGAATGCCATTCTACAACTCATTAAATAGAAGAATGAGTGGTCACGTGGTACGGAGGGTAGTATTATATATATTACGCCACAGTGTGGACGAATGATATCATTTCTACTAGGGCCTATAGATGAGACATTCATGCACCGGTATATAATAATAGTAATAGTGTCGTCGTAGACTACATGACACCTTTGAGGCACCTTTGACTCTCTCACAGCTCAGATATGACCCAAGGCGCCTTCACTGTCAACTGTAGAGACACATCAAAGACATCCGCCACTAAGGGAGGCCGTTTACAACATCTAAAAAGGAGTCCCTGGTGTTATGTGTGTTATAAGGGGCCCAGCAGAGTGAGGGGGTAGGTGTCAATCACGTACGTGTGCTGCAGTGAACTTTCGACACCTCACTGGTGAAAACTCGATCTCCCTCAGCAGTCTCGATCTGTAACCAGGGCATCACCAAATCAGTCATAATTTGGGGGTTATAGACTAAGCATTTCAGCAATTCAGGAATGACTTAAACGGGATCAAAATGTAAAATATTATCAAGAGACGTCACAAGTATGAGTATATTTATGTCATGCATTTTGTTGGTTCAGTAATCTCACGAGTCAAAGACGAGTAAGATCACGGAGCAAACACAATGAGTGACATAAACTCAAACTCAAATGAGTGGCGTCTACATTTATCTTGGCCCGTTTCCATGATTTTTTAATATTAGAAAGCAATGACATTAACAACACTTTATGTCACACCTGTAACATAAACAAATCCCATGTTAAGCCTATGGCGTTTTTTATTAGGTGTAGGATAAAGTACAAATATGCTATATTTGAAACATATTTCATTCATTTTCAGGTTTCATCTAAACTGGATTCATAGGAGTAGTCTGAGGAAGTCAACGAACATTCGAATATTGCAGAGTAACTTTTATAATTAATCGTAGAACATGGCTACAGTTATTAGTAAATAATTTATCATTCTTTATGCAGACTATACTTTCTTATGCAGAGTAATCCTATTGCCTGGCCCCTTGGAAAGAGCTATTTAGATGTGTGGTCATTGTCGGAGTTTATAATTAGATAAGTGAGACGAACGCCAGCAGGTAAATCTAAACGACTTAACTTTAGTCCATACAATGAGCGGTATGTGTGCGGAATACCATCGGAGGTATTAAAATGTCTGGCCTGTCTCTGGTGACTTTATACAACAGGCCTTCCTGAATCTTCCATCAATCCTGAAAAAGGGCAGCAGCTGTTTAATCCCCTATGAATGTGTTCTGACTGTGAGAAGCGACTGCCTTCCTTTACTTAAAACAAACACCGGTACCATAAGGCAAGTGGGCCTTTCTTAAGCCGATAGCGTTAACAGTCTTTTGTGTAGACTAGGGCTGGGTCTGTCTGGACTAGTCTGCTGGAGCTAGCAGTTGTCTGTATAATCTGGTGTACTCCTGAGAGGAAAGCTCCAGATGATGCAATATTAGTCGCAAACGTGTCTCCCCATGTGGACATTCACATGGACACGACTAGACGGGACAAACATTTCACCGCATGATAGACAGGTGGAGCCCTCAAAGCATGAATTGTTCAATCCATATCAGACAAATATGACATATATGTCCAAATAACTCTCAACCTACCTAGGCACAACCAGACCAGAACAACATCTAAAAAGTATGACAGAGTTGTGCAAACACAACCAAAACCGACCAGACAAACATCACAGAGTAAGATCGATAGGCAGACTGCAAGGACCACTAGAGGTGTATCAGTAATGCGCAAGACACTATCATTGGTTTTGCTCCATAGACCAACTTAACGAAACAGATATGGCACCATTAGGAGTAACTGAATTTGAATGTTGAAAAACTGTAGGAAAGAAATATGTAAATTGTTTGAATTCATTTCTTCTGAGACTTCAACATTGCTATTAGTACATCTCCTACCTCATGGCCAATATTGTTGAATATCATTAAGTAAATTAATGTGGAATTTAAGTAATTGCAATAGGTTACTTAAAAACCAAGGTGCCTTTGTTTTCGAGAACCAAACTTGATGAACTTTTTTATTGCTTGTATCAGCAGTACCAATGGTTTCGAATGAGTCTCAGATCTGCATACATCTTCTTTTACCTTAATCTAGCATGTTGTGATAAACGTAGAACTTACTTAAATTGGAATTACTCACTAGACTAGGGAAGGTGTTTTGATGAGGTACCTAATTTGAACGGAAGGCCCGGGTGATGAAAATCCGCCTCTTGTAAAAGCTGAGACATCTCGGCCACTTTATATGATGTCTTGAAATATGTATTTACAACTGACGATACTGCACCAAAAAAAAGCATCAATAAAGAATTCTTTAAAAAAAAGTGACAATTACAACACTAGGAATCGGTGACAGTAATTCATACACGCCTATCCGTCCTGGTTGATGAAACAAAACCTGTTATTGTGAATTCACATCACAAACTGACATTTATTATAACTGATTCCTCATTAAAGAGAGGTATTGATAGCTTATTTCCATAAGATTGGTGATAGTGATAATGACAGACCAACCCATTTACTTCCTTCATTGTGCGGATAATTTGATTAAAGTAGAATGATTGAATGACATTAGTTATTCCAATCACACTCATGAGAAGGCTAATTTATCGATGGCATCCCTTTGTATGATTTACCGCACATATCTCATGGCATTTGTTCTCTATTGGAGCAATTGAAATAAGCCACTGGCGTTATGTGAGGTAATACATATTTATGACGTATGTATGATGAAAGCCATGGGGCTCACTATTGGCGCTATATATAGGACCTTAATGACTTCCCCCCAGGAGGGAGGCAGTGGCTGGAGGGATGGGGTGCAAGGTACGGTGATAGAGCTGCATATATAAGCCATGAATCATGCCCTAAGCTGAGGACGATTCTCGGACTCAAGCGACTTGCCTCTACTGTCGTATCTATAGAGTAGTATATTCTAAGTTCTCAAACTTCACACATAGAAGTTGGCTATTTGTATGTATCTTGTCCCAATGCGTTGCACCTTATATTATCCTACCCCTCATATAAATCTCCTTAGACTTAACATGGAGTGACTGTATGCCACGGTTATGCCATATAATATTTGTATGCCACAGGTGACCTATGAAGTTGACAACATGTGATGCGGCAGGATAAAATCTAAACGTCACTTAATTTCATACAATTGTTTACATGGCATTCGTTGTCTTCTGCTACAGATATCACTCAGCTCCGCCTCGTGATATCATTCCGCGAAAACAACTCAAGCCATATAAACAATTGTATGAAATTTCGTGATGTTTCTTGATAGTATTACTATTACTATACTCCCTCCCCACCTGATGAAAGAACGAAGGTCAAGTACAATTGTGCAATACCATTTATTGAAAGGAGTCTGTGAATGAATGTTAAATATGTATCAGTATTGAATTGATAATCAAATTAATGTATAAATGAGGGGAAGATGAGGGAAGAACCTGGTATAATAGTTTAACAAGATTCTACACAATAGAATTCTGTTTACATATGTCTACATTCCGCTTATAAAAGTCTCCCAGGGCGTAAATAATTTTGTCCTATTTGGAATCATATATACGCCTGATTCTGTACAGATCCTGTGCTAGGCCAGTTGGAGGCCCTAGCAACTAGAATGCAAAATGCTAGGAGGGCTTAGGGAGCAATGACACATCTACTATGTCTACATCGTGCACCGTATTCAAAGCTTATGTATCCAAACTAATGCACTGTACCCAACACCAAATTCCTAATACCCATGCCATATGTACCTGACCTTTAACGATCAGAAGTCATAGACCTTATATTCTAATATATGCCCACAACATTGCATGGAGTGTCCGGTTTGAAAAGCTACATGTTCTTTGAATAAGTAACGTTGGAGAGGATAGGTAACGCTGAGCACCAAACTAACTATCTTTAAGAGGATTCAATTCATCACTTTGAAATGGGGTAGGTCTCCTCAACCTCTTCGGGAGTATGTTGGGAAAACGTCATTCTTTCAGGGGGAAATTATTTATAAGATGAGGAAAAGGATTCTATAATAGAGTGGCAGATACTTAATTAGAGACATATAATTAACATATAACAAAAACAGTGGAACATTGATCATGAGGCGTGTAAAACAACATCCTACAGGACGAGAAATTCATTAAATTCACTGCACGTTGACTGGAAGTCTTGGATAATGAAAATGACCTGGAGGCAACCAAACTTGATGCTGGAAATGCGTCTTGTATTTATGTTTCTACTGCTAATGAGACCATAACTAACAGAGAAACCATCTTATAGAGTGAGAACTGGGACTGCAACCAGAGTTCCGTGTCGCCGGGAAAGTTAATCTTAGCTAAATACAAGCCGGTTGGGTGTCCTACAATCGCTGCGAGTATTCTCACATCAAAGACCTTGCCTTCTGTAATCTGTAGCGAGAGAACAGTCTGTCCTGTAGCCATTTATAGAACCGGCGATGTGGCACCACGGAGAAAACTTAAGCCCGACCGTCTATCTCCCCTATTATCGCCAACGTTTTTGCGGAGAAGAAGAGCTGTCATCCCGCTGTAATTACGCATGTCTGGGCTAGGTACCTTGAGGTCTATTGCGTCGAGTCATTGAACCGTTACGATAAAAGTTTTCCTTTAGAACCGCCGGCTCTACTTTCGAGACATTAGACCTCTGAAGGAGCTATTAGAAAATAGAGCCGATGCTAAAGACCGATACCTCCTGAGCAGTGGTGAACTCGGGACCGCCAATAGCCACAGTGCTTAGAAGACTAACCAAGGAGGGCTTGAATTTCATGCAGCTTTAATGCAGGTTGCTCACCTATATTTTGAGTTGCAAATAAACCCTCTGGCCTACGAAAGTAGCCTTTTGTCCAATCCGATAAAATCACATCTCATTTTTAAAGAATATTCTGACAAAGTTTGACTTTTGACCCTGCTCTTAACCAATACGTTTTACTATAATGTTTGGCTCTAAATTTATCAGGTATCAATGGTTTTATTGCTGTTACCCTACCTTGCTATAAATTTACTGACATGTAACAGTTATTTCCATATTGCTACTTTCTAAATAGACAAATACAGGAGTTCTAGTTCTAGGTGCTATTATCAAGACAACATCTAACCATATTGTATTCTACATATGTGGCAATGTAACTTCAGAGAGTACCACCTTTACAGGTCCTATCAAAGCTCTTCGGATGAGCTATCCTAGCAGCTAAGAGCTGACAGGCTAACTCAATCACCACGGCAATATGATAGCACCTAGTGGAAAACCCAGGCTGATCTTTCTACAAGGAGATTTCCCAGCAGAGCGTTTCTCTCCTCATGGACCCTCTTAGAGGTGGAGAGGTTATGAAATATGGATAAACCTGTGGTACTTCCATGCACAGATTCAACAGTATATTATACCCCAGCGACAAGAGCAGCACATGGTACCATCGTTCAATAGACCTTATTCCACAGGCCGGTGTCGCACCTTACCACCTACTAACATATTCTTTAGTATTAGGTCTGAGAGTATGAGAGTAATGCATTTAAGATACCCGTTTAGATAATTTCCAGAGAGGAAACAGTGATGCCATCATATTCTATGGTATTCCAGCTTCGATTCCATGTGTCAGACATACCACCTCAATAATACTTTAGATACAGCTGAGATAACACTGGAACACCAAAACTGGATGCACCATAACACATTGGCGAGCCTAGCCATCATATACATGTACCTATCTTTTAGATACTTATCAAGTTGAGACAGATAAAACTCGTTTATACAATGTCTTCGATTGTTCCAGTTGTCATATCTTTCTATCACACCCACCATTCACACTCAAGGTGTGATTGATATGTGTCTTTATCGGAAGGAGGCCACACTTTGTCTTCCATAATTCTTTCAGAGAAGATATTGAATTATGAAATTGTATCTGCAGAAGAATATGATAGACTGTTGTCATATGCCCCCAGGAAAGTGATGAATGGTGAGGTGGGAGAAAATAATTAAACAAGTACATATATATATATATATATATATATATATATATATATATATATATATATATATATATATATATATATATATGTAAGCGTGTTATCCTACCCTAGTATTTTTCTTCATAGGATTAATGTTAGGAACTCACGCTCCATGGTCGTGAAGTAGTGTATCCAATACTCAATGGCTAAGTTGGTGAGTTGTTTCACATATAGTTGACCATGTAAAACCATGTAATCATATTAGCCTCCAGTTTTCATTGTAAATTCTCGCGATTGTTCAAGTCTCCTATTTCATTTCAAACCTTGATCAGGGATCTATGATAGGTATACACATTTATCACTAGGGTGCCGCTGTCCTGATACGATACAATGGTTTTTAATTCACAGTGAATATCTATGATTCTCAGGCTCAATGCATTGCATCTTTGAGACACGGATGAGCTCATCTTAGTAATAAGCGCCTAATGATAACCACGTGTTCAGCCACTTAACACGTCATTATGGCGACATAAAAGATGCACTAATATCATCTAAAGCCTCATTTATAGAATCCACCTCAACTGGAAGGCGAACTGTCAATTATGATTCCGGAAAGCAGGGACCTTTATCAGGCCTCATTTACTATTGATCGCTGATAGCTGTCCCGGAAAATTGTCGTCTGTCTTTTTCCCGCGCTTTTTCTTCCTCTAGTGGTTTTGCGTTTTTATTCACCACCGGACCTGGCAGAACGATTCCCAGTGGTTTCGGTGGTTCCCTGTCGCCTGTCTGTGCATCTAATCGACAAACCCACAGTGCATTGACGAGCTACTTCCGCTTCCCGTTCCGGATTCCGGAAGTTTTTAAACAAATGTTCCGTGGCTATGCATTGATAAAGCAGCTAAGGGAGTCTAATAGAAATGTAGGGTGTTTGTTGTGTAAAGCATAACAAAAAGCGAGAATAGAAATAGGGGAGGTCGAGTGTGTTCTAAGGAATTCATACCCACAACTGTCCCCTGGCAGTAATAGCTCCTAACATCCCAAATCAACCCTCCAAATCACTTCACTCTCTGTTTGACTGTCTTTCTCGATCCACGAGTTGGTCAATAAAAGCCTGGTTTCTTTACAGCCCCAGTATAGATCAATAACGCCTATAAGAAAATTCTCGGCTGTTTTCAGCTAGTGATTTCGGAAGAGGTCCTGTGACCCCGAATTTCAAAATGACGGTTTTCTTCTTCTTCTTCTTCTTCTTCTTCTTCTTCTTACACAGACGCCCCTTCATAACGGCGTTTCACTGTAGAAACAAGGTTCACTTACCAGATGACTTTCGGCCTGCAGAATACGCAGTGTGCACTCGAGTCTTGTTTCCACCTCTCCAATCGTCTAGGTAGCTCTCTGGGCTCAGGAGACACACAATGGACACTTTTTAGATTGCTAGCACACCATATAATACTTGCCGCGTTCATCCCGACATACAAGAGGGCTGAAGTAGTGGATGGGGCTTTGCTCAGGATAATAGAGTCTGTGACGTTTTGCAGGAGCCATTAGGAGGTAGACCAAGCACGTCAGACACCAAACTATTCACCTACAATAGCTGGGAGCATTCGATATTGAAAGCACGATGCCCTAACCCACTCTAATGGGTTTTTACTAGCGATAGGTCGGCGATATATCAACTGCAAAAATGGTTATTGTGTTAGATTGTTTGCAGTGCCTATCTGTATTGATATGTAATGTGGCTCATGCATTATTACTACTTGCCACACACTAAAAAAAAGTGCCCTCGGGTTTTAGGAAAATAATTAAAAAATTCTTATTATCAATAGGAGAGGGCGAGATATGGAAATGAGAAATATATATTCGTCAGCATTAGAAAAATTGGGATCAAACGGCCATTAAAAAGATAAAAAGGTTTCGAGAGGTCAGAGCCACATGCGTCTGAAATCTCACCCTGCAAGCGGTGAGCGTGAAAAGTTATTTATGAATCTGAAGTCACGAGATGGAGGCCACCATGTGATTCAGCGATAAAAATCGATACCGAGTTTGAGACTTCATGCAACAGGACGGGAGAATGTGAGAAGGCCCTAGAGGGTGGAGGAAGAAAGCAAATGACGTATATATGTGTAGAAGTGAAGAAGAAAGTAGAGGAAGGAGAAAGAGATAGAGGTGATGGTAAATAAAAGGTATACCAGGAATAGAAAAGAAGAAGAAGAAGAAGAAGAAGACTTTTGGTGAATTGTGAGAAAGGTGAAAAATCCAAGGTTGTATTCATTTTCAATGTGAACCGATATTGAATACTTGAACTGGTAAGCGCATTAAACGCCACCACTTCAAGCCAGTCGTACTTTAAAAAGTTTTAGAAAACTGATGACAAGGTAGCCATCAGGTTTCTGGACTCTCGTCAACGTTTCGATCGGAACTCAGTAACTACAAACAAGGGTCGCTGACCATGTCGGAACATATCCACAGCCCCTTCAAACTCATCGATGATAATGCTACCCCTTCCGTGAATGTTTTCCCATCTTGATGATGACAAATATATGGCAAGAAAACCACTATGGAGTCGGATTCATACCATTTATTAATAAAAGACGCCATATGCTTAATATTGTCACTCTATTCGGGCTAGCGTGCAGTAAAGTGTTATTTATTGCACAAGTGTAATACAAAAAAGTGACGAATCAGCAGTCAGAACGTGAGCGCCATCACACTAATGTAGTCTATTAATTGTTAACGACCTTTGTCCTTTGAGGAATTAAAATGGCAAAATATGCACAAATAACAGGATACCGGTTAATGTTCACATATTTTCTAATATTCTAAAGTCGTGGAGATTTGTAGGATAAATACTAAACTGTACGCGAGTTGGTAGTGTTAGTGTTTATCGCACTCCAGTCAGGTCTGCTTCTAACTGTACTGGGCTGATGCCCCGCACAGTAATCTGTGACCTGCTCGTAGTGCGATAAACTCTAACACTAAATCTCGTTCAGTTTCTACTAAATATGTGTTTCACTCTACTGAATTGCAATTGAAAGTAGTAAATCTAGTGGTGTATGAATTGAGATTCAAATGACAAAATACCGCCTTAGTTAAGGAATATATCATCAGTGTCTAATCCAATTAGATTTAGTATAAAGGCTTCCCAGTAGTCGTTATTTACGCTCTGCTTAGAGCATAATGAGATGGTATATGATATCATGCTTAGCTTCCAAAACATATATTACATTTACAAATCCCACAATAGTACGTACACCTATGCCACGACAGACAACGGAATTACTGCCCTGTCTGCCTGTAAATTGGCTTCATTAAGGAGGGTGACGGGTGCACGGGTGGCGCTGGATGGAATAGCTACGTCTATTAAATACACTGAACATAGTAACAAACCATCACGCTTGTATTACGTGTCTGGCCGTATGTATCTAATCGAACCATCTGAGCACATCGCTGCTTAACAGAAAGGAATTCTGCAATGTTCAAGGTGATGGCAAGGACTGTAGTCCATCAATACGAATTACTGAAGGGAGTTATTGAACAAGTAAGCCATTACACAGAGGGAGTCATACCGCAAATAAATGCATGTAAAGGAGGGATCTATGATGCAAATCGACAAAAACAATGGAGGATGCCATTTTGCAAATATTGGGATAAAAAAATGGCCCAATTACCCATCAGTATTTCACCATGGAAATTAACTTATTTGACGCCATGATAAGGAAGGATATGTGGGAGGGAGAGCTTTTTTAAAGATCTGTAATAAATTTGACAGACACAAACACATACATCTCTATCATAACATAGGACATTTACCCAAATACCAACGAACGCCTCCCGTATTCTCAGATAACAGGATCAAACATCTTTGCCACTATAAGGCCCGGCGTCCACCTACTACAATATGGCACCGATATGGTCTACAATGCACCTCCCGATACAAAATCAAAATCGCGTCGGAAGGTCACCTAATATCGGGGCAGTTGACCACGTCCCTGTGATAAGACACCGATAAAAACCCCATATACAATGCGTGGTGGATTGGCATGTCTAGACATATGTCTACGATATTGCACCTTTCCGATATGTCTCCGATATTTGCTTTTTTGTATCGGTGCCATATCGGTAGGTCTAAATTTCTATCTACAGAAAGTAGGAAGAATTCCTAAAAACAAAAATGGGACACAAATAAATTACTCCAACAATGCAAACCTATAAGTAGGCAATATTGCGAGATCAACGCCACCATAAAGCAAAAGTGTGGTCAGAAACAACCTGGGCATATTAGGCCGATGAAACACAACAGCAACACCCAACAGGTCAGATAGTTAAGGCCAACTTCTCGGGTCTGTTTTCTAAGGGAAAGCCTGTTGAATCAAGTGTCCTAACGTGTAATGTCCACGAAACTAATAGGGATATGCAGACTTGAACTTAACAATACGACTGTGATTCCTCCCGTAACGTTTCCACTACGTCTCTGAAAAATCGTGTTCTGACGTGACCAGCCCAAACCTAGACAAGACAGAACATTCATTATTCTGCTGACCGATGCTGCTATAACGCCAGCTGATTAGTGACCCCTGGGAGGTGTAGCACGCACTATTTGTAATTCTGCACCAACCCTGCCAAATATTTCAGGGGGACTGTGAAGCATGAGGGAGGCCATTTCACGCTATGTGAGTTATAACCCTTTCCAGGCTACAGGGGCCAGGATGTCCCTGAGCTGTATGCCTCGTGGGGGTGGGGGAGGGGGAGAATGCCTTCAGGCATTCAATAAAGTTTCACTTGTCATGTGACCTTAAGAAACTCTTTGTTACCATAGATTATTTTTTTCAAATAGTTAACAAAATTTCCACACATATCTGTCCATCGTTTGCACAGACTTTGTAAATTTCTCCTGTGTTTATTGATAAATGCCTGAATATCATGAATGCCTATAGGCATTTTCACCCCCGTGTACACAACGCCTGTAGGCATTTCCCCACTGAATGGGTTAGGTAATTCATTACGAGTTAAATTTTAGAGAGATGCATGTCTTCCAAAGGATGGCTATTCAATTCAAATAAAATTTGTTTCTATTATTTAGCAAAATTGTTTTGGGACTCTCTTTGACGACATTGTTAAATAGGTCAGATTGCATCTGGATTAAGGATATCATAGCAGCAGCGACGGTTGAATTGCTGGTAGATCAAATCTCTGAGGGAAGATAGCCAGAAAGACAGTATAACACAACAGAAAGGCAGACAGCCAAACCGCAAAAACCCTTACTTCGCACAATACGAAGCACAACCTCTTCATTTACCACACTGCAGGAGATTTCAGATTTACTAACAACTTCACCATGTCGTATTTGCACGTTTTGACGTACCATTTCTTTCTTCTTTTTTTTAAATACGAGCTTTGCTCTTCTTTATTGATCACCAATTTGGATGGAGTTTACAGGAGGACAATCACATAATTAAGAATCAGTTATTCATATTAGTCTACACGTCTATATTATCCATTGGAGAATAATGTGAAACATGATTCATGAAAACGTTTATTATTACAATGTCTGTTATAGATATACTGTAATTTCAATAGTAAGTCTCATAATTCCATTGCCTCCCTTTCCTATGTTGTAACTTCATATAGCTGCTAGATTTCTGTCCTCTGCCATCTATTGTACGCAAGCAATTGGTCAGCTATCTATGTACGTCTACAGACGTCTACAGACACACAGTACGTCTACAGACTAAGTAGTATTTCCTAGCCCTTTGAGGACGGATGATGCCTAGAGGCATTACCTAGTTCAAACTGAATAATGCCTTGGCATCATTTCGCTAATCATGCCTTAATTGTGGTTATTTTATTGTGCTTATTCCATTGTGGTCATTCCGGGAGAACCATATTTTATCAAACCGGTTGTATACAATATCTGACTGCAGAGGAAGTCGGAGTGCGCCGACGTTAAGTTCTGCCAAAGTTTTGAATATACCCGCAAGGCCTAGTTATCACTGACTAACCATAGGTAGGTCTAGATATCGAGGGAGAAGAAAATGAACTCAACACCCTCAGCGACGAACAAGATATGGGATGCTAGGCACAATCATATATGAAGCAAGTCATATGGGGTTCGGAACATAAAAGAAAGATTTTTATCATGACATTATTTTCCAAAATACAGTTTGAGGAAACATAACATATACATATCAATACATCTTGTATAGGGAGGGTGGCTGGAAATCAATGTGTACTAGTCATGTGCTAGTGCACGTGTGGTTGCCAAGGACGCTTGCCTGTGTTATTTATAGGCCGCTACCTCGCATGCATATGCAGTAGCTCGCATGCATATATATGCAAATTTTGCCTTGCAGAATTGAGCAATCAGTCAAACATATTCACAAATACCTACATGTATTAACTTACGTCAGTCAACCCTTAATAAATTGTATGGAATTATATAACGCGATGCTACAGAGATTATTTCTGAAAAACTTGCTGTACGCGAGAGAAAACACTAAAGAAAAACAACAACAAAAAACACAACAACTTTCAATTATTTCGCAATTGGCTAGCATATTTTCCCTTAGCAAAATCTTGAGCATAATGGCCACATAATGAGATAATGGCTGCTTGTCGCTTTTTCAATTGTTTTTAAATATCGCATTTATTTGCAAAGCTGGGAATGTGCTCCGAGGTCGACCGCATTAACCCCGTCTCCTTTTTCACCTTCATGCAACCCCCATTCACCTCTTGACCCTTACCGAATGAAGAACCCGGTTATCCATAGTCCCCAATCAGAACAAAGAGGGCGCTTATGACCCCTTAACGGCTGGACCTGCTTCAGGTGTGTGTGGGTGGGTGGGTGGGGGGAGGGGTACTTGTTGCAACATGTACTGCCGCGGGGGATGGAGTGTCTCAGATGAATAACAATAATTTTTATCCTTGATATCATTATTCAACTGACCTAAGGTGTTCAACTGGGTGTTTCATGTTTATTTATCTAATAGTTTCTATTTCATACCATAAAAATGTAATTTTGCGAATCTAGGAAAATTGTACCTTTTGGTCCCGACATGGCTTATGTCATATGGCATCGTCCACCCCAGGGCGGCTCACGACACAGGGCATCACCTGCTGTGAATGGGTAAATAAATTTCCTAGGCATGGCTACTGATGTAACAGGAACAAGTCAGAGAAGCATGAGGCGCTGAAAGTGGCTTCCGGAATCAGAATTGGTAAAGCAGCCACAGTGAGACATGGTGAGGCAGGTGCAATAGCGTAAATAGTTTAGAAATAGAGTCACTGTCGGCATGAGTGTTTCTGGTACAGGTCATGCCCGTGGAGATATCAGCAGGCAGCATTTGCTGCAAATATTCCAATTCATTTGTATTTTAAGACTAAATATCTACACCATTGTAAAGCTCTGGTCTATACATCCCTATCATGGCCCAGTAAAATGGATTTCTTTGGGAAGAAAGTACCCATCAAAATTATCCTCATTTATTAGTGAACAAATTCATAGTCGTTATATCGGTTATTATCTTACCCCGGTATTCCTTTCCATAGGCTTAACATTAGGAACTCGTACTCCACGGCCGTGAAGCTCGTGTACCCAATACTCAATGGCTAATTGGTGATTCATTCTATCAATAGATAATGTTTTACGGGGTGAGATAAAATCAGAATCCCACTCTGTGAAAATGACTTGGTCCGCACTCCACCTCGTTTGAGAATAATTCACTCAGCTTTGCTTCGTGAATTATTTTGCAGTCAAACTCGGTGGAGTATGGATCAAGCTATTTTCATCTCCCCCTCCCTGATGCTTACAGCCCGGCTGCCATGCTTTGAATGGAATATTTACCCCTATACTATCGCTCAGCCCTAGTTCCTCGTCCGTTCATTTGGGGGAGGGGTGCTCTACCAATCACACTTAATCATAAACTGCCCTCTTGGCATGTGTCACAGACCAGAACGGATGCTACACTGGAACAATTTGGTCATCTTCTATTGGCCTTTGTTACAATATCCAATGAGATTTCAGAGTTTACCGATGCCAAGCTTGTCATGTCAAGCCACTGAAGTTTGTAATAAAAAAAACCCATTTTCGTCCCGGTATGTAAGTATTGTACTTCTTCCTTGTATGGTACTCTATTTGTGGATGTATGCATATTGAAAATAAGAAATGGACTCAGAAAGAATGAGATGCATGCACAACATGGACTTAGCCGCAAGACTAGTAAAAATTGCCATAGGAGGTCTCATGACCCCAGAATGTATTGCACACTTCGAATGATATAGATTGCACTCGTTTTCATGTCTCGAATCTAAATAGTTATATTGTTGTTGGACGTACCTGACAGAAAATCATATAACCAAATGAATCCTACTGTCAATAAAGTTGGTTTTTTTAAAGAAAAAAAGCCATATCGACGTTCCATAAGAGATCTGAGATGTAACGTTAGATAGAAACTGTGTAATTTTTATAGGGTAATCGGGGTTTCTCAGGGCGCATTAAAGTCCCAGAATCTACAGAACCTTTACAGGGGTGAAACCTAAAGGACATGTTGTCTTGGGGCAGAGCCTATTGGAGCGAGCTCCCTCGCGGTAAGATTTCCTCTTGAAAGGACGAGAGATAGTATCAGGTTGGAGAGAGTAGAGGGTATTACCTACTAAAGTGGTGTGAGATACTATCGGCCTTTGCAGAGATGCACCAATGGCCGGTACAGTAGATTCCCCCGCCATTCACAACACAATGCGGACCCGCTATACCCTACTGCCTGCGGCCACAGACCATGCTCATCGCTTCTCTTTGGATGCAGGTGCTGTTGATTTGCATGTGTCGGCAGTGTTTGATGTCCAATTGGCCGGCATTGGGGCCGCACAGAAGGACTTTCCCCTGGCAGTAGGTCCGGAATGGTGATTCCGTCTATGCACGATAGGTGACGCTACTTCAAAGACGCCGGAAGAGTGACCCCTGTCGGCCGGCGTTCACAGGACGCCCGGCGGACGCGGCCTCCATTCTCCAGACAGTCAGACTTCCGGTGGGCGCGATAAGTAAATCTCGTAAATAGTGTGACTTGGAAGCTGGGCGCTGATTGGCTGTTAAGGGCGGGAACACGTGCTTCGTGCGGAGCTAACACTGGGTGTCGTCTGCTTGAGGAAGTTATCTTGATTAACAGTACGTGACTGGAGCTCCCACCATGAATCAATGAGAGACAAATGCCTGTGATGTCCCGCTATATACAGATAGTATTGACAGAGTGTTGAAGGCTCGTATCTAGACAGACAGACTGAAATAGAAGCATTGATAAAGATATGTCGCTAAGTACTTACCAAAGGGAATTACATGCATGTTAGATGAGGCACCAATGTGAAATATCTGCTTTACTTCCACCACATTGTGTTAAGGCGGCACTTTGTGTGTTGCAACAGCTTTATCTAAGTTGCTGTAAAAGACTTTTGTAAAGAGTGATGTAAATCGAATAGTGGATCGAAAATCGAATAGTGAATTGAAAATCGAATAGTGAATCTAGATGCAAATATAGGGAAGGTACAGGGCTAAATCCAGGTTATAATTGGCCTGCATCTCACTTTCATTGTTGTCAACCCAATTTCATTAAATAGACAGGATCGTTTTCAAGTCATTGTACCCATATTAAAAAAGTAATGGAATAACCTGCTAAGCTGAGAAACGGAGATGTAATGTAAAAATTGGACACAACAATAAAGAAAATATTCTGAAACAAAATCTACTTGACAATAAAAGTTGAATAGGACCTCCCCGGACTGTAGGCTATATGAGTTAGGATATTTCAGAAAATTTACGCTGGTTCAATATTTCTAAAGATTTTTTATATCAAAGGCAAATCCAAATAAAGGTCAGTCCCGAAAGAAATAGGTCCATCTATTGTCATATAACAGCTGTAACCCCTTGCACGTCAGCACGCCATTGCAAATAACAAATATCATCACAAAACTTGAGTGGGTCATATATAGTGCAGCAAAACAGGGCATCTTTAAAACCTGCTATATGTACCGTGATTTATTATAAACCCATGCACGAAACTAACGCCTATACTGTATGTAAGTAATGTTCTGATACCATATGTATCTGCATGAAATTCAGTGTACGGGCACCGGGTGCGCGAAACAGGAAGCAGTTAGCTTGTTCCCGACCATATATTTCGCATGAGAACCAGCGAAAAATTATTGAAGGCAACCTTTTAGTATCGACCATGAATATACACGATTAATACCCGTGAATGTGCTACATAAATACATAAATAAATATAAAGCATCAAAATATGCGGTTAGAATTATAAATAAAATAGGCTTGCCATAGCGCCAGACACCATCGAAGCAGTTAACTTGCAAAATGAAAACAAACCGTTGACGTCACAACGTCGTCAAGGCCGGTGATAGCGCTACACGACTAACTCTCCCAGCACATGCTTCGGTTCCTTCCCTATGTAAAGTAACACTAAGAATTTGCTTGGAGACTGATCATTCAACGTCGTCCCAAAAACCACGATACGAGTACACGATGCTGTGCCCGGCGACTTGGACAATGGCGTTTTGGTAAATATTTAACTGATTCTAACGATTTGAGGGTATATGATAAAAAGAATACAGTCTAGGCTTCGTTGTACGTTGTATTGTACTTGCTTCTCTTTCCGATCGAGCATGTTGAGTGAATATCGTCATCCGAACCGTAGCCTTAGGTAAATACATAACTAACCTAAGACAAAGAATGTGATTGGAGATTGATAGGTTGATGACGTCATAGGCGCAAGCCTCGCTTTGAAGACGAAAGCGACGTTGTGGAGAAAAGGTGACCCATGGCCGTTGGTCAGGGGTGGTCATTGCTCCCCCTGGTGTTCCCCCCTCTGCGCGACACGAGCGCCCCTCCTGCCCCCTAGCGGCTCTCACACGTACTGCGCAGTCACGAGCGCGGCCACGCCATCGGTCCCGGTCTCACTTCTTCTCCAGCTGTACTGCAGTACACACCTACTCCAGTCTTTCTCGTCTTTTTGGCCACGTGCTCGCAGCCTCATACTCCACGAGTACGGGCCGGCACGTCCATTCTATCACGAGGAACACGCATCACGAGTGAGGAGAAGAGTTCAACATGGGTCCACCGAATACGCGCAGTAATCCCGTCGCTGGACCATCCCAAGGACCAGACACCGAAGGTACGGTCTCAGACTCGAGACAAACGGGCACGGACCACGTGGCGTCGGTCTCCGACAACGGGTCGACCGTTAAGTCCTCGAGGATGACCGCCCTGGAGAACAAGATGGATAGCATGATGGAGGCAATCAACAGAATGTCTCGCCAACGATCCTCGTCCCGGGCTTCGAGGTCGAGGCCGCCGACGGAACCGACAGCCGTGGAGGCCCGGACCAGGGAATGGGCGCACGAGCAGACCGCACGGCTACCACCACCGAGGCAGCTGCGGGAGCAGTACATGCCGGAGGATTTGCTACAAAGGGAGCTCGACCGTGAGGCCCTACGACATGAGAGAACGGCTGGTAAGTTGGCCTCAGATTTGACCACCTCTCGTTTGATTTCCAAGCCGTTCATGTTTGTGGACCATGAGGGCATATATACCCTCAGTCAGAAACTCGAGGTCAGGGGTACGCTGGGCCCCCTCGAGTACATCAGTGCTTTCCTGGCACTCATGGAGGACGACCGTGCTACCCAGGAGTGTGACCGTAAGGACATGTATCGTCACCTCCACCAGGTCTCCGTGGACGCGCAGGCACGGCCGTGGGCCGGCGTGCGCCGTTGGTCCAACTTCATTTTTGACCAGGTGGAGGCGGGACGTATTTATTGGTCGGATCATGTACGAATCCAGGACGAACGGGTTCGTCTGGCCATGACCCCTACGGCTGGGAACGGTGCGAGTCAAGGAGGAGAAAAGTCCGGAGGGCACGAGCTGCCATGCCGGGCATACAACTCGGAGAGAGGGTGTCGGCAGCGAAACGGCCACCAGGAGCGGGGAATTAAATGGTTACATGTGTGCTCCTTCTGCGACTCGGTCGGCAGGATGTGCACACACTCCATCCACGCCTGTAACCGCAAGCTGTCGTACGGCGTGGGGTACTACAGTACTCTGCCCACACCGACACCCACACCACACCGGATGCACCACGCCGGACACTCGGCTCGCGCCGCCGACACCAAAGCACTCCCACAACAGAGTTAAAAAAACGGACCGGACGCGCCCCGCGAGTGAGCGAGGCGCGTCGCTCGCCCCCCCCGCCCAGTACGTGCGCACCACAGCGGAAGGGGGGCTTAATGATCAAAGGGTGCAGCAGGGGTGATGCAACACCCCACGTGTCAACAACACCTCCCGCCGGACACGTGGCCAACACAAAGGACGCTTACGACACGCCCACTGAATCCACTCCCAGTATTATCGGTGATAGCGTGTACAGCGAGCAATTGCCTCGGCAATTGCCCCGGGAGGAAATGGACACAGCCGCTCCACCAGACTTCTCGGCCATTAGGGAGGTCTGTGAGACCGGTGTCCCCTCCCCCGGCCTCCGGACGGACCCCGGGGCGTTCGCGGACCACAGGCGGGCCCACTGGCCGGACTTCGCCGGGCCCGGGCCGCCGGGACACGCATACATCTACTCGGAGGTGCGGCAAACCGGGCTGCCAAACGCGCTGGGGGCACGGATCGAGCTCCCTTCCGATCTCAACGTACCGGCCTGGGTACGTTACCTCGGGGAGGCACCGGAGGGGAGGGAGCTACTGGACTTCGTGCGCTACGGGTTCCCTCTGGGGTACATCAGGCCGACCAGCGACACCCGAGGGGTACCCAACCACCCCAGCGCCACGGGGTACCCAGAGCAGATCAGAAAGTTCATCAAGAAAGAACGCGGGCACAGTAACCTACTGGGACCATTCCAGGAACCCCCGTTCTCACCCTGGTGCCACGTGTCGCCGTTAATGACACGCGAAAAACGGGCCTCCAACGACCGTCGTGTCATTACGGATATGACGTACCCTAAGGAGCAAAGTGTAAATGGGTACATCATAAAAAACTCAGTCTACGGGCAGGAGCGCGACCACTGCCTCCCGACCGTCGACAGTTTCCTCGGCCGCCTGGTGGCCTCCGGGCCCGGTAGCTATATGTCCACCATCGACATCGCCAGGGCATATAAGAATTTCAGGTGCGACCCCCTCGACTGGCCGTTGTTATGCTTTGCATGGGAGGACGGGTACTTCTGTGACACGGCCATGCCGTTTGGTGCCCGTGCCTCCTCGTACCACATGCAGTGCGTGGCAGACTGCATCGTGGGTATCCTCGGCCAGAGGGGGGTCGAGGCATGTATGTACCTGGACGACCTGATCATCCTGTCCCCGAGCCGGGCCAAGGCGACCGCCGACTTTAACATCGCCCGTGAGCTTTTCAAAGAACTCGGGCTCCCGGAGGCACGAGAGAAGGCACAGACCCCGGCGCCGGTCGTTACGTGGCTGGGCATCGTCATCAATGCCCCGGAGATGTCCCTCACCATCCCCGAGGACAAGCTGCTGGACGTACGGGCGCACGTTAGGGCGGTCGCCGCTAAACGATCACTGACGAAACGCCAACTCCAGTCGGTCCTCGGCAAAATACTTCACGTGTCGAAGTGCATACGGCCGGCCCGGCCGTTCGTGAGTAAATTGCTCGAGGCCCTACGGAGGATGTCCGGCTTCTACGTCAATATCAACGCCGAGATGCGGCAGGACTTGCAATGGTTCCTCCGCTTCGCTGAGGGCTGGAACAGCCACGCCCTCATACCTCGCGGCCCGCCTACCAAGTGTATCATCGTCGATGCGTGCTTCTCGGGCATCGGAGGTACAGACGGGAAGTACTCGTACTCTGGGCAGGTGTGCCCTGTCAGCGACCCCGTCGACTGTATCGCCGAGCTCGAGGCACTTAACACCATATTCGCGATGAATACGTTCCTCACCGACCGGGATCGAGGCACGCGGGTAGAAGTCTTCTGTGATAACCTGGGCACCGTCCAGGCACTCACATCCGGACGGGCAAGGAACTCAGTCCTTGCGGAGTGTGCCCGTCAGGCCTGGATGGTCCAGGCAAAATTGCAGATCGACTTCATCTACACGCACGTGCCGGGGGTACTCAACACCGTGGCGGATGCCCTCAGCCGTGCTCACCTGACCTCGAGGGAATTTGACAAAGCGGCCACCTTCACCAAATTTCATTCCCTCACTGAAGTTACCCCCTGTACTCACGCGACTTTTATTCCTGTATTACGTCTCATGTGCAGATCCGGCGCTACGCTGTCTCCAGACGAGGGCATCTGCTCGCCAATCAGAGGCACGTGCCCCCGGAACGGTCGCGAACCAGCGGAGCGCCGTCGCGACCTACCTCGCGTTCTGCCGGCGGATGGGGGCCGACCCGCAGAGGCCCACGGTGAGCTTTACCACGGCGTACCTCGAATACGTCGCGGACCACGCCCCCTCGCCGGCCACGGTCGCGAATCACCTCTCACACGTGCGGTCGCACCTGCGACTGACGGGAGGGGATGTCGCACCCACGGAGGACTTCCGGATCAGGCGGGCCCTCGAGGCGATGCGCGAAACAAGACGTATCAGCCCAACGTGAAACCTCCAGTGCCGTTGGCCGTGATCCGAGCCGTCCTCGCGGCCCTTACGGACTCACCAATTCACCTCGCTCTACGGGCCGCTATCTTGATCATTTACTACGCGGCTCTGAGGCAGAGCGAAGTAGCGCCCCCGACGGCCTCGAGGTACGACGCGGCACGACACCTGTCGCGCCGGGATGTGGTGGTCGGCCGTCGACACGTGACCGTCTGGGTGAAAGCCGCCAAAAACATGCAGCACGTGGGGGAGGAGAAAACGGTCACGCTGCAGGAGTCACCCGATCCACGGTTCTGCCCGGTACGTGCTACACGCCAGATGCTGGTGGCGTCCCCTACGGCCAGCCCCGAGGACCCGTTCCTCCAGCACGTACACGGAGCGACCGTTACGACCAGGATCCTCACTAAAGAGTGGAAAGCCCTCCTACATGTAGCCCAACAGCCGCCTACCTTTACGCTGCATGGACTTCGCAAGGCCGCAGCGACCCAGGCATACCAGGCCGGTATGCCGGAACTCTCCATCCAGAGGTATGGCGGCTGGAGGTCCAACGCCCATAGGACGTACATTACCAACAATGACGCCGACTCTGTCAACCGGGCGTTGGTACAATCACTACTCAACAAAAACTTTTAAATTACTCCCTCCCACCCTCTCCTTGTTTAATGGATCTTTGGCATTTTTATTTACAATATACAATTTGTCATGTATTGTATCACGTACAATTTACATTTATATTGTATATCATATTTTCTTATCATAATTGACTATTACTCCATTTGTCAATTACATTTACCTTATTACTCATATTAATATCATATTCATATGTCGTCCAATAAGGTCGGCATAAAATTTTACACATATAAAATTCAATAAAATTTTATGTTCCCAAGCCCATGCTTCTCTCCTTTTATCCAGGGTAGGGGTAATGGGTGACCCATGGCCGTTGGTCAGGGGTGGTCATTGCTCCCCCTGGTGTTCCCCCCTCTGCGCGACACGAGCGCCCCTCCTGCCCCCTAGCGGCTCTCACACGTACTGCGCAGTCACGAGCGCGGCCACGCCATCGGTCCCGGTCTCACTTCTTCTCCAGCTGTACTGCAGTACACACCTACTCCAGTCTTTCTCGTCCCACCCACCCTCAACCTCACTACTTTTTCCTACTCACGTAGGTCCCCCCTTTCATCCCTTTCCTACTCACGTAGGCCATTTTTATTTACAATATACAATTTGTCATGTATTGTATCACGTACAATTTACATTTATATTGTATATCATATTTTCTTATCATAATTGACTATTACTCCATTTGTCAATTACATTTACCTTATTACTCATATTAATATCATATTCATATGTCGTCCAATAAGGTCGGCATAAAATTTTACACATATAAAATTCAATAAAATTTTATGTTCCCAAGCCCATGCTTCTCTCCTTTTATCCAGGGTAGGGGTAATGCCAAGGTATGAGTACATGATTGTGCGCCTGGATTCTTCAACAATGGCGTTTCGGTAAATATTTGACTATTTCAACCGTTTTGAGGATATATAATAAAAAGAATACAGTCTAGGCTTCGATTGACGTTGTTTTGTTCTTGGTCCTTGGCCTGCTTTTACGTCCTGAGCTCGTAGAGCTCAGGACGTATAATCGGGCCGAGGACCACCAACAAAACAATTTCCACGAAGCCTTAGCCAGTATTCTCTAATATGGTAGATCCTTGTCCCCTTTTAGTCAAACAAGGCACAGAAGGGAGATTAGTGCTGGCCTTATGACCGGTGGCCGCCTGCAAGCTAATTATCAAATTCTCGTACGAAAGAGAGGTCGGTAGAGGTCTATACGCACAGGCCAACGACTAATCTCAGGTAGCTATAGCAAAGAAATATTATTGTCATTTAGCAATTTTTAGACATTTATTAATTAACACATTAGAGCGGAACGGTCAGGAATCATCGGCCGTTCTACAATGGTGTATGGAATTACGCTTTAGGGAACGTTTTAGATAGGGATCTAAATCTGTATCTTAAGCTGATGATACCCTGAGAATAACCATTCCAAGTGAAATTCAAAAAGCTAATAAGAAGTCCCTCAGTTACCATTTTTTATGACTTCAGTGGATTCCAGAATCAAAGGTTAGACGCTTCATTTTTAAGGCCTCACGCCAGAGGTTCAACAGAATTGGTAGATTTTGGTAGCAATATTTTTTAGATATGAGGTTTGATTTGAGTTGGATTCATCAGATATCTTTATCTATTCAACAAATTGAATCTTTGGCAATATTAGTCTTAATCATTTCATATATAAATTCATACTTTGATTATCATTCGATTATTGATGCTGCTAAACACGGGAAAGAACTGAAAATACAAATATCAAAACAACGGAATTATGGATTTGCTTTTTCATAAAGATTCGGGCTAATGAATTCATGAAAGTACATATATGTGATACCTGGCAGTTAATCTCTTCGACATTACTATATTACAAGGATTTCCACCCAAAGTTTTGTCCTTCCGAATGACCTATTCAAATATAAACCAAAAGGTATATTACATAGAAAGATGAGCCCCTGAAAATGATTGAGCTACTATCTCCCTAACAGGTAAAAGTAAATGGAGAGGCGGACATGGGAATAAGTTTAGGACACTGGCTATCAAGGATTGATTCGTGTGTCTTTTCGCTGATCCAGCACTTCAAAAATAATCCTGTCATTCTTCGTGATAGAGCAACTGAGTGCAACTATTATTTTCTGTATTATCAAGCAACACCATTGTGTAATATCGTATGAGGAAAACATGTCAGCGAGATCTGTTATTACCCCTTTACACAAACCTGATATGCCTCGTGCAGGTTTTATCCTCCTATGACTTGTGACACGTGTTCATGGAAATGACAGTTATGGTTTTTCGTCCAGGTAATTCGCTGAATGACCGATATTTACATCGAGTCCACCATTGACACACAATGTCAGCACAGTGTGTGGCTTTCCAATAAAAGTAGTGTCAATATTTCATCGTGAATAAGAGCAGGCGTTGATGTACCCACAACAATACCATTACAACCCGCGGACGTCAATGTGACATTGATTATTTTTTCTGCGTAATATACAGAAGCGAGACGAGGGTCATAAAAACGATGCGTAGTCGAAGGTGGTCTCCTGTTATGTGACATTGTAATTTGACGTCAACTATAAGTCGAATTGAAGGCCCGGCTTTGAAGAACATTTTGATGAATTCACGTGAAAATAAGAAATTTCAGACATTTAAAAAAATTACAAACCACTAGAGTGCTAAATCCACTAAAGCGCTTGAATGTACATGCGATCCCAGCATGCGATCCCATGGGACTGTGCGACTGTGCGACAATGCGACTGCGGTGCGAACGCCAGATCAACAACATATTGTTTAGATATTGTTGCGACTGACAGGAGAACATCATGTAAACGCATGAGTGACTGAAACGATTTTAATGTAATTGAATTTGGATATTTGGAATGCAATTCAAAATTTTGTTCTGCCTTGTGGGAAATATAAGAACTAAAAACGATTGCCCTGCTCCTAGCGATATTATGAAACATATGAGAATATAAAAAAGGCTTTAAAATCATCGCATGCGAATCCCAAGTGACCGCCCTGCAACCGCCTGATCCACTGAAGAAAATTTTCATGATATCAGGCCTAAAATCTATGCCTGGCGTACTGTCATTTCACATATTGTGTTACAACTAAAGATTCATTGCACTGTAATACGATACTATATTTCATTATAATCTATCTAAGGAATTAATTGACATTTCGTTTTCATGAGTTTTTATAGTTGCCGTCGTGAACTCAGAACAATGCAAACAGCAGCCTCAGCCTCACACTAGACAATTCCGGTTACAATTCTGGGTTACGATTATGCGTCGTTGACGACGAGAAACCGTCCAGTGTATAAACATCACAATTTACAAAAAGGGAGACACTTCAGATGTCAAATAGATGAGATTCAGTTGGACGATTTTAGATCGTTTGTAGTGTAAACGCCTGAAGCAACGATCTTTGGTAACGATATTTTTAAGGTCAGGTCACCATCTGAAGCATTTACCAGACAAAAGTCTGTATGTATTTGGTAGCATTTGTGGAAGTTCTAGTTTTTGTATGAATTTTCAGTTTTAGTTCCGTGTTTTAGCCTAGGCCATTCGGTGGTGGGGAGATAAATCCAGTCTGTATTTTTTAACCTATAGTTTCCTTGGATGGTTTTGCCAGTCTTTTTTATGGGTTTGAGCTCTAATTCCTATTCTTTTGGTCGGGTTGATTTTTACATTACTGAGGTGATTTAGATTATTGTCAGATCTCATCAGATGAGGTGCGATAGAGCTTGATATCAGCTCGTTGACTTTCCTCCGTGGCTTGGATGGCGGAGGCGCGGATTAGGGAAACCAGCCTCCTGTCATTCTCTCCAGTAGCCATGGCAACCTTTCAACCCCAGGTTGTGAATCAATGTAGAATTTTTCACTCGATTAGTTTTTTGGTGTAAAAATCTACGTTTGAATATATTCTGACGTGGCATCTATTCCGGGGGTGGAAACGATTACCCATACCTACTGTCCAATGTGTAAAGTACCTCTGGGGCATATGTTTTTAGTCTGCGAATCCAATTAATTAAGGGAAACTAGTTAACCTAATTGGGACGGCTCCTCGTACCGTGTTACTTTTGCTAAAACTACGCATTCGCTCTTATTCGCTAACAAGGTACGAGGAGCCGTCCCAATTAGGTTAACAAGTTTCACTTGTACTATACCCCTATAAATTTCTGTAAATATTAAAAAACTCACCAAAAATAAGACCACTTTGAAAACAAAATCAAACTCGTTTGGGAGGGTGGAAGTTGTTTTCTGTTACACACCACGCGCGATGTTTATAGCCACGATTTCGTAAATAAGATTCAAACTGTTTGAAAATTGTTTTCTTTGGTATTAATATCATCATTATTAATTTCCTGTTTTATTTTTTTGTCCGAATTTTGGTTGTTTATTATTTATTTATATATTTCTGTCTTAACCAATGAGATCGAGCTTTTAAAGTATGGTGGTACGGCACCATACCGGCACAGTATGGTGGTACGGCTCAACTACCACTTGCACAGCAGAGGTTGGTATTAGAAGTATTTTTAGGCACAGGTGTATAGTACTATCTAAAACTATGATATTACTATATGAGCTCGACCCTCATCAGAGTAGGCATACTATAGTCATGATTGGTTGAATTCAGTACTTCTTAAGTAATCCCACCGGGGGGCGGGGGGCATTGCTCCATGTTTTGAAGATCGCAGAATAGCGATCTGAGGTCGAAAGCGTTGCTCCAGATTTCTTTGTAGATCGCATCATAGCTATGTCGCCATCTAAATCCACTAATCTAATGAACCCTTCACCCAGAATACGGAAAATGCGGTGTTGTAAAAGGTAGCGATACAACATGAAAATAATTTGACTACGTGACACGATCCGATATTACTGGAGCAACGCTGTTCCCACATTTCTAGGAGCAATGGCCTCCAGGTGGAGTACCAGACAATTTAAATCATGTACAATGGGTAAAGTAGATCGCTTAAAGATAGATCAATATTCAGATTCGGTCCCTTTAAGACTGTCTATGAATATTCCATTATGCAAAATCTGCATAAAGGGCCGAATTGGCTTAGGGGAAAACATCGAATTGAATTGTGTTAATTTGTGAAAGAATGAATAGCCATTGACGTTTGCATACTGATTTGCATAAGCACAGGTAGCAGATGGGAGTGATTAAAGGAGGGGATTGGAGAGGATGTATGTGATCCTCAATAGTAAATCCACACTGACTTTAAACTGCTCATGGATGCAAATAGCTTCTTTCATAGAGACCGGCTCTGAAGCAGTCCATTCTGCCATGCGTTATTCAAACGCAGATTGAGCAATTCAGTAGAACCGCTATTTCATCAGGACCATTATTCGAAAGAGCTATCTAAATAGACCACGGTCAGGTAGGTGGGAGAAGTGTGCGATATAGCGCATAAAGCGTTGGTCCTGAAACCTATATTCATTTTTACCCATCCATCCATTGGCTACTTGTTTGTAGCTAGACTGAACCAAGTCCCTGAGTCGTCTCTTTTATCTCAAGTGATATTTTTGTCCCATAAGCTTGGCATTTAGATCTCATTCTTCATGCCCCTACGAGTATTGCATTCCGTCCTTCATGGTCTATATCCTGTGTGTCGTCCATTCTTTTAGTGCATGCAGGGGTGAGATAAATACAAAAAGCAACTGGCTTTGGTCAAAGTGTTGTTCAGCAACTCATTTGAACGTTATGTGGTATTCACCCGGCTGTCGTCTTGTTCATATCACTCCGCATCAAACTTGTGGATATCGATGACTTTGACCAAAACTTGCTGGTTTCTTCTTTAATCCATCCAAATCCTCCCAGGGATTTGGGGCCTGTCGAGGGCAAAGGAAAGGCAAAATTAGTATATTCTCATTTTATTGTTTGAATAAATGTTCATAATCTAAGACTTGAATAAGTCTAATTTGTAGCCAGGACTAGTTAAGAGGATCACAATACAGAGGGTAGAGAGTGACTGAGTAAAGGAATGAGGGAGGAAAGGGAAGATAAACAAAAGTGGACGGAGGGCCTAACGGAAAGACGAAAGTAGAGAGGAAAGGAGGGAATATGGAGGAAGGGATGGCGAAACAGGCACAGAAGCAGAAAAAGGGAAAAGGGACATAGGGATGGGGAATGGGCGGCTAGATGTAGGGATCGATTTATGGACGGAGGAAGGTATAGAATATTTGAAGGACGGAGGGACACAGATAAGGATACAGGGACAAGCGTAGAGGAATGGGGACGGCTAGGTTATTGAACTTCGTACAGAATGTCATTGAACTTGGTATAAAAAATATGTATCTACCTAGAAAAGGCATATCATATCTGTAATGAAATCTGTATTTACGACCGAATTCGACAATAGAGTCGTTCCCCATAGCCATGAATGAGTGTAATCCACACCGATTCAGCCGCTGATATTTGCCCTGATGGGCAGTCACATATCTGCTTGTGTTTCAAAACCCAGTGACTCTAGACCCTAGAGGAGGTATCTTTTAGTCCAGAACCCAATATCCCTCCAAACGAAAGCCGAACTGTCACTAGTAGCTGTGACAGAACGACGATTTGGCCATATCTAAAAGTTTGGCTTTCTGTGGACCTCCCTTGCGCAATTCATAGGGCTCGCAATTCTCAGAGGTTCCGATATTTAGCTGCACTTTCATAAGTGGGAGATGGGCGTATGCTTGCATACCGTTTGATGACTGGTTAAAAGAGATAAATTATTATTGTAAACTTTCCATCTTAGACTTGACACATTTGTCTTTTCTGACCCGTTTTAGTACTCTCAACGTTGTGGGATTTTAATCATTGCTTTAGTAATAATGAGGTGGATTGGTGATTAAAATAATTTTTTCATTGGTTGCTCTTCTGAATTCATCATGTCCTATTGAAGCATTGATTGCCGTGGAATATTGTCTTCCACAAAAGAAGCATCTGAGGAATGGCATTTATTGTTTGTAGCAATTTTAATCAGAATAAAACGGTTCCCATGGTTTTCCGTGATTAATGGAGTGTTGATGGTACATGTTTTGTTGTAACTTTAATGTGGTCCCACTACAATGTCATAAAAATGGCGTCATTTGTATTGTAGTTTGTTCATGCTGGCTTGCAGTCTATAAATGTCATTATGTAGTAATAAAAGAAACATTTGAAAAGGACACCTTTTTGAAAGCAATACATCTCTTTTAATCCGACCAAAAGGGCATTTTGAACTGAGTTCTACTACCAGCTTTACTGCTTATTTGATCTCGGATTGAAACATCGTGGGATCTTTATCAGTCCAGAGGGTATTTGGTTAACGGGAACAACTTTAAATATTAACACGTTCACACTAGAGCGTAGCGTGATGCTTGGGTTCTGTTCATGTTAGCACGGATGGCTTTTGTTTACCCCCGAGCAGGGCTTTTATGCCTTGCCTCCTCTCTGTCTTCTTATTTGGCTTAACTCTTCAATCATATCGCCTTATCAATTAAAAAATTCTACTAAGGGTTCAATCCATATCCAAAAGATCCCGTTACCTGGCTTTCTAGGACTTCAACAATGCTAGTACATTGCCATAGGAAAAGCCGATGAATTAAATCATCTTAAATTCATATAATCCAAATTGGCAACTGGTTTTGGGAATGCATGTGGGCATGTTTTATCAGCCATCTTCTGTTTTCATCATATTTCGTGAGTCATCATTAGGCTAATGATATGTTGAAACATCTTCAACAAAAGTAACATATTTTTATCACGCTTGGTTTATTGGTGCAAGGCAGACTGATGAGAGTATACATCAATAAAACGGTAGTTGGAAACAGATACCAATAATGTTGGTGATACCAAATGATGTTGAGGAATGATTCAGCTATATTGCAACACTGTGGGCTATGGCACTTCGGATATTCTAGAGCGCCTCATAACTTTTACTTGGTACTTTTATTCATCTGGACACGTTCGACTTAAGCAGTTGATTTAAAACCCTGCCAGCAAGGATGTTCTTTCGGTATTTGTTGGACATAAGATTCAAATGTAACGTAAAGTAACGGCACCTCAAGTAACAGATAGGATCATGATTTTTCTTTTCAATAATTCACTAATGGAATTTCGCACTACTTCTGGTCTTTGTTTATTGCTACTGTCAATGCATTCGATTTTTGGTGCCATGATTCAACGGGCCATAAAACAGGCGTTTATTTTTAGGATAATTGGGCATACAAATGAACTGTGTCCATTAACTGACAACCTGGCGACTGTCTGACTTACATGTATGGTATTTATAAATGCCACTCTGACTCTCTTTTTGATACTTAAACCAACTAGCCTGTCAATCACAGTAGAGCAGTTTATGTTAAAATATAATTTCTAAAGGGGGAAAAGGCTCGTTAGAATAGAAAAGTATGAAAATATAACAAAACATTTACTCTTTATTTGAAAATAGAATTTGCTTTTACGGATCTAAAGAGCAAATGCGTAATGTCATTGGGAACTCCCTCGAGAAAATCGGGTCCCCGATTCCGAAAATCAAGGCCCGATTTCGTCGGAAGAATTTTGTTTAAAGTTCTGAAATTACATGTGTATACAGTTTCTTTGGAGCATATTGTAACACGGCTGTAGATACCCATAGTCCGTGTGCGGCTACTGCCGACTCTGCAGGTCCTGATCGGGCTGCGAGTCACGTACTGGTGCATCTTAAGCCTATAAGATACCGACATTTGTTCCCGATTCATTCCGACCATCGTCTCGGTGGGAGTCTGGAATAAAATATAAATGTTTGTAAAACAACCCGATTGAGATCAAAGAGAGCGGCCGGGTGCCTGGCCCGGCTGGGCCCCGGGCCGGGTTATAAGTATATATAGGCAATAATGCAAAGTTTAATAACTTCTGGTCTATTTAAAACGGTTTTCAGATCTATGATCGCTTGATTCTCTCCTACACATTGATATAAGACGCTTGTAAATCGGACTGAGAGATAGATGGCAACGCTTTTTAAATGGCATGCTCAGAATCGGTAACAATGTGTGAAAGTGCGTACACCGGAATCTTAAGGTCGGGCAGAGTCGGTCATATCTGACATGGTAGTAATGCCCGACGCATCGGGAAAAGCAATAACATCGGGTCGGTGAAGTGCGTTCACCGACCCGATTGATGCAGATTGTCACAGACCCGACGGATCCGTCGGGCAAAAGTAGAATCGGGCACAGCGGTCGGATCGGTGTGTTATAGGCTTTAGCGAATGCAGCGTGATCGCACTGGGGTCGATGAGTGCAGAGAGTACGGCGGCGAGTTAAGATCACCTTTCTATGAAATTCTGAGTCTGAGTTTATCTATTTCGTACCTGTCAGTCCACTCTAGTCTGTCCTAGTTGTACTCTTGAGCATACCTACTCAGAGAATGCACGTACGTTCTAAAAACAATAAACTATGGCATGAAATTCTTTTTTCCAACGCTGATACCCCGGAGGGAGAGTGAACGTAAAGGTTTTATTGCAATACTATGGCATCTTCTACTACCTGCTTAATGGCAGTTTCAATGGCACTACAAACTCGTTTATCTGCATTGTTCACATTCTTTACCTGCAATAGATCCCAAATCATCTCTGGCAAGCTGACTTCACTTAATGTAACCTTTTCTTTTTCCCTACCTCTATGCATGTGAGCATGGACAAAAATTGGTTTTTACCTTGGTCATTGATTTGGCTTTTGGTCTCCGCTAGCGACTCAGACGGTAAGGTCCCCGTCTCGCGACAGAGAACGTACATCGTTCTATCCGAGGTTGTGGAAAATAAAATACCTGAGTGGTAGTAAATTTGTTATGGAGTATATAACAGTATTTCAAGAAATACCTTAGTGGTATTAAACGTGAAAATGATTAAATTATAGAAACATGAAATTTATTGTTGAAAAGACCATGTAGGCGGCAAAGAGGGGAGCTAGGAATTTTTTGGCATAGCGTAATCAATGGCTACATGAATTTACCTGCCCAGAATATACTGTAACTCGAGTCACAATGCACATATTTTGCCGAACCAGGTGTTAGGCCCCGCACCCACTAGTTACGATTTGGCTTCCGACACGCCCCGATATGCCTTCCGACACAGAATTGAACGTTGTGTAGGAAGCGTGGGAGTTATCGCAGTAGTGGACCTCGGCTTCCGACAAGGACTGCGACACGCCCCGACATGGCCTGCGACACGCTCCGACACGGGCACTGTTTTGCAGGCCTCCCGACATGCTTCCGACAATACCAACATGTTGGAATTGTCGGAGTGTGTCGGGAGGCTTCCGACATGTCGGGGCGTGTCTGAGCGTGTCAGAACGCTATCGTAGCATGCTGCACTAGTGGAGCCAGGCTTCCGACAAGGGCTACGATACCGTTCCGACACTACAATTTCACATGATATTAACACAGGCGCCTATGGAAGCAATGGTAAGTCAATGGGCATTTACATTTTTCTCTATATCGCCATTAATATTTTAAAAATTTCGACAAAATTTTTGACACATACTAATCAGGATGTACTCTTTCCATATTCGAAGAGTTTCAAAATATTTGATAAAGGAATATATAAGAATTCTAAAAAGTTCAATTTTAACCATTTTAACGCTTGTCGGAGTGTGTCGTAACTAGTGGGTGCGGGGCCTACAACCCACCAGTGCATGCGTGTATCTGGAATATGTAGCTAGAGCCGAGACTGAAAACGTTTGGAGAGTTATATTTCCTATGTGGCTAATAATAGATGGACATTTTCCAGTCGTCAAGTGGAAATGGTGTGTTTGCTTTGGGTGTCGAAGATTTTGTATAGAGATAAATTCACAAGTGCCAACAGTTGACGACTTTGTGTACCCTGACTTCAGGATTGGTGGACATATCCTCGTTCGATGGAAATGTCACATAAGAGAAGCACTGATTTACGGCTAGGGAAATAAACTACTACTGTTGGCTCTGATAAAGCGCCAGGTGCCTGATGGTGTGAACATGGCTCTCACCTTACCAGCAGCTCCCTGCGAACATGATGAAAAGAACTCAAGGTGCCCTGACGAGGAGGTAGTGTGAGGAGAGGAGGTGCCTACGGACTTCTACCAGCATAATGAGAAAGATACACACATGCTGATAGAAAGATAAATGTATAGGACCATTCACGACCTGGGACACTGTGACTGCCACTGATAGGAGTTAAAGGAAGAAAAGGAAGACTAAATGATATTCTATCAGTCTAGGGGATGGGTGAAGTAAACTCAAAGCCTGTGTTTGGACGCCACCTGCGTCACCTGCGCCAAGCTTGAAATAAAAGAAGCCTCAATGCTCGACGGCGATGGTGGGCCAAAGCAGAACCATGCAGAAAGGACTGAAATAGCCGCTGATAAGAGAGCACCTCAGGAGAAAGGTGAAAACTAGCTGAGGCTGCCTATTCATCAGACATCCGCTGGTGGGTACGGAGCCCTGCAGACCTCAACACAAAGAGCAAATATCTTCCCGGCTACTTATTGAGACAGAGGGCACCTCATTTGGAGTAGTGGGTTTCCGGTGTGCTCTTCCTAAAGAAAGGCGAATAAGCCTGCACATAGACCACTTTAAAGAAAGACAAAATGGTCACCACCTATATCGGAATTAGATCTATATCATGCTCTGATGTTGCTTTGTTTTATAAATGGCTCTTAGTTCAAGAAGCTAATGTTGTATGTATACTTAACGTATGTTGCTGAAAATCACCTACTTTGGATGTGAGCTTTACGCCACTAAATAAAAAAGGAAATGTACATACTCAAGTCGGTGTATCGCGAAGAGACACGATAGAATAAAAAAAACACAAAATAGGATCCTCTTCCGTCATGACTGACTCTACAAGCCTGTCACAATGTGTTCACCGTGTAGTCGCCTAATGTAACACACTGCCCCATGTCGCGGCCAGAGCGCCTCGTGTCTCAGCCTCCGCCGAGTACTACGCCCTCGTTAATTGCGTTTTCTTGCAGCTAACGACCGTCGTAAACTAACGCCCATGTAATGAAACAGTCAGCAGGAAGGGCCTCACTACCAGCAACACCACCAGGGGGTGCTGAGGCACGTGAACGCTCACGATAACATAAAGCATCATTAGCTCACACGAGGGCGCTATGATCAGGGCTCACAACGAGGCGGAAATTGCGTTAGATGGCCTCGTCTTCAATATTAGAGCATGCGCAGACATAAGATAAGTACGCCCGTCTCTCTATGTATATATGCATTTACGTATGTGTATACGTATGTAGTCTAGGGGCCAGCTCCCTGACACCCTGTTATTTTCGTTCTATGGAAGTATAGCAGCCATTTTATTGTATCAAATTAAAGCCAACAGATCCTATAATATATGCGTTCTTGGCACTGTACTCGACATCGTATTCTAGGCATTATTGTAAATGTAACTGGTGAGCGAAGCCAATGGCTGGGTAGATTCAATTTCATTTTGCAGTTATTGGTAATTACTTTATGTTAGGAGTTGATAATAAGTTATCAAAATAGAATAAGTGTACATAATAACATGTTGTAAGACTGAAACGGTAATTCAAATAAGAAATGGATGATTGGGAATCAAAATGGAGGATATGGCATTGAAGGTGAGGTGAGAAGGGGTATGAGGTGATTGGGTGTGACATCAGATACACAGTATAACGTCGAATAATGTCCTAATTATCTCCCAAGCTTGCATCATGAAGTCACAGAGGTGAGGTCAAAGGCCAAGGTATCTGTCCGTACAATGACCAGCATATATAGGCCACTGAAATTGAGACATATTTCCCCCAAAGTTTTATGTGGATTTCTTAGATATGTGACACAAAGATAGAGCCACCATAGAGTTATCAGCCCCAGTCACCATATTTAACTGCCATTCTATATTTTCCTTACGTCAGTAAAGTGTCATAATAGTTGCTATCACCGTATTGCCCTAGTCTGACCCTTCATGACTTCATGACCTCCAAGTGCCCTGGCCTCTTTTGCCCTTCACCCGTATCGCCTACATGCCCCCTTTGCACATTGGCCTCCCCGCCCAATACCCCTCTGTCGTTTTATCACACCCCATTGTCCACCTTATCGAGCGTCTTGGAGGAGGGAATGCGCATGCGCTACAATTGGATCATCTAAATGTGCGTTCCGGGCCTTCCCAGCATTCCCAGCGCGGCTAGGATGGCGGAACGTGTGTGATGCGGGAAGAGGTATCCGATGATTGAGGGAGTGTGTTGAAAACCCGGTACACGTTACTCTAGGGAGATGGCGTAATTTATCCCGTTATCTGAGCCCTACGCAGGCCAAACGGCACGCCTCAGGGCGTTATACTGCGCATGCTCAGCGTGTTTCTCTTTACTTCCTGATATTGCCACTTCCGGAGCGGTTGCACATTGATGTAAGAGGCACGGGAGAGCAGGTGTTGCATTATCATTATGGTGGCATTCATATTGTATGGCGTGAGAATCACTACTTTGAACATGGAAATGATAAACTATGCAGAGGTACAAATTGAAAAAAATGTCATTTACATTCGTGTACACAATATCACCTAAGCTAGTGAAATAAAACAGGCAGAATATGTTGACCTTCAGATTCCTGTGTAAAGTAGGTAAAACGACCGGTATCTATTCATGTATGTATATCTGGTCTATACATACCTTGCTCAGAGATTGCCAACTAACCTTTACCAGAGGCCGTCTACTTACCTCGATTACTGAGCGTGGATTAATGATCATCAACCGCTCATTACTATAGGCTGTCAATTGACCTTGACAAGCGGTCAAATTGCCAGATATCGTCAGTATATCGCTCATGGAATATATAACGAACTCATGATATCAAATTGAATGTTCAATGCAGTGATGTAGCTCTGATGGTCAAGTAACATGTACGGGCTGAGAGGGAGATAGAGGTTTTATCTGCTCGGGAGTCATCACTGCTCTCTCCCTCTCTCTCTCTCTCTCTCTCTCTCTCTCTCTCTCTCCCTCTCGTTTTCTCTCTGACTCTCTCATTCTTTCTCTTTGATGGTAAAGCTTACAATGAATTAGCAAGTCTCAATAGTCCCTTGTCTTAAACAAACCTTAGATATTATACGGGAAGAGTGTTACGGTGTCTGTTAAATGACCTACGCCAACTATCATTATTTACATTAGCTCATTTGCACTATAATTCTTTCCTAAACACGAATACAGCTTTTACATAGGATACTGTGTTTCCCAAAAATCTGTCGCCGAATGTATACAAGCATCCCTTTTTATCTCGTTTTACATTTCTGACATAAAGTTGGAAATCAATGTTCAAAGCTCCGAGGTAGCAGTAGAGTCATAATGTAGACAGAAAAAAACAATGGCAAGGCCTTCAAATCAACCGGAGAGAATGAGAATTGATATTCAGTGTTTAGTTTCTATGGTCTTTGTGATGGCAGTTGGGCATGATTAGTATCTGATATGTTCGTAGTGACTAAAATGGTATTCTTTCTGAAGGAAAGCCCTGCCTGCAGTAGATGAGATTAAAACAGTGACGCAGAGCGAGTAGCTCCCCTTAATGCTCAGACATTTGAGCCGCTTCATTTTACTACCTGTCCGAAATGGGGAAAAACGCTACTCAACTCCGAAATGTTTCACTGACACACCACCAGTCACACAGTCAGGTAGTATTCTCAGCCTTTTAAACCTTCCTATTAGTAGCTTTTAGAGAGAGAATCCATATCGGCACTTTTATAGGATATGTTAACTAGCTTGTACTGGGATATATCTTGGTAAAGGTGGCAAGGTTTTAATTTCACTTAGATACAGGTCTACGCGTAATGATATCTGAGCGATTGCCGATGTGAATGCAGTAACATAGCTTCAGGCCCAGTCACATTTATATTCGCTCTCGTCCTAATACACAGTACACAAACTAATTCGATTACCCTTTAAACTAATTCGTTTATCCTTTTAACAACGGATGCGAAGGCTATTTGCTGCCAGCTAACAACAAATGGTAACCCACTTTGCATTCCGAATTCAAAAGTACTTTACATATTTGCTTTTAATAGGCATGACCTATTCTTTCAGAACGTTTTGTTTTTATGCACCTTTACATTTGAAATTGTACGGAGAGTCCCACTGATAATTTTGATATATTAGTTATGCACTTTCTATGCGCGGCTATACAGAGCTTAACACCGAGTATGGGAAAAAATATAGCTCAAGTTAAGTCGTCTATGGAGGGCCTAATAACTAGTTTTAAAGCTACATTTCCTCTCCACCTGCTGTGAGTTACATACAGCACATGCAGGGCCCCTACTTCCCCCCTATCTTCTACCACGTTATCCTGGCCCTGTTGTAAAGTTCCGGTTCCCTATTGTGGCCAACTGATATTGGTTTCTATGAGAAGAAAGTAATTATCTAAATTACCCCTAATTACTAAGGAACGAGTTGGCTGAATTGGAACAGTTACCATTTTAGTTAGTTACCTCCTCTGTAATGTTTACAGTACAGTTGCCATGCTTTGAATGACATAAAATACCTCTATTATTGCTCAGCTTTAGTTCCCAGTATGTCCACATAAGAGTAGGGCACTCTACCAATGACATCTTGAGTTGTTCAGTGTCATGAGTGGTCTCCTGACATGTGTGACAGACTGTAATGGGTGCTAAACTGGAACGATTTGGTCATCCCCTATTGGCTGTTGGTACAACAGACAATGAGAGTGCAGAGCTCACAGAAACCAAGCCAGTCATATCAACCCCCTGTCAAGAGTATAAAAGAAGGACCCTTTCTTGCCAATAAATAGTTAAGTTCTTGACACATAGTAGTACGTAGTACCTCTGTGTTTCAGTTCTTAAGTACTCCGTCCATTTAAGGTCTACATATGCAAGTAAGGCCAAAGACATTACACCCTGTTGCAACTCTTATGAATTGTTATGTAATAGCAGATGTGTGGTAGAGTGTATTTGTAGGGACACCTTTACTATTTGAGGGGGTAAATCTGCTTTTATGTAATGCCTAATAACCTTGGGGGCGCCGCCAGATGGGCACACACCCAACAACCTGCCTACCCATCAACCTGGTCACCAATGCACCTGCCCACCATTGACCTGCTTAACCATCCACCTGCCCACCTACCAATCTGCCCACCTGCCCACCTTCCCTCCTGCCCACCCATCCACCTGCCAACCCTTAGGCAGCTCATCAGGGGTGGGCTACGAGAGCATTTCCATAGGGGTCTGTTCCAGCAACAACTCCAGTCTAAATAAAACATTTTTTGAAAAATATAGTACATTGGTTAGAAAATTATCTACTAGAACGAAAACATATTGTTAAAATCAATAGGCTTACATCGAAACTAAGACAAAACGATTATGGGGTCCTGCAAGGCTCGGTGTTGGGGCCGATACTGTTTCATCTATTTATTAACAATATGTGTGAAGAAATATCCAGTAGTGGGCATATACAATATGCAGACGATTTAGTTATATATAGTACAGGTAAACAACAAGATGAGATAATAAATAGTTTACAAGATAGTTTAGTAAAGGTAACAGACTGGTGTAGGGCTGATGGAATGACTATTAACACGAAAAAAACTTTGGTTTTGTTCAAGTTGTCAACTACAATTATTAAATCCTATCAAGGTTAAATGCAATAACAGTGAACTAGAATACCTCAATACAACTGTTAGTTGCGCTTCTCCATCTACAATCTGCTCCCTATTCACCCACCCGTTGGCGAGTGGGCACGAAATAATTAGCTCCATAGATTAAACCGATGTGGTGCGGCTTTTCCACCTAACGATTCTGGCGACTGATTTTGGTTTTTGGCACCATGTGCCTACTATTTGACACTTTCAGGGCCATAATCATCAGGTGGAAAAGGGGATACAAATTTCAGGTCAGCCATGCATGTTTTATGCCCACATGGCACAATCTGGCAACACCCGATAACTATTTGCCTAACCGAAAGATTCAAACTAGGTGAATTTAATCAGTGGCGGGCCAATGAACCATTTGCTTCGTCATCGATCTCCACATTTTAGCTGCAAGACAAGCTGGGTGTTTTGTGCTTTTTTTTGGTGTTTATTTGCATAGAAATGAGTTTTTCAGTCACAGTCAAGGCTTTTGTTTCCACATCTATGGTACCATGCCTGTGTGTCTACTTGAAGTATATGTTCTCGGCTGAGGCATAGGGAGGGTTAATCATCAAGCTACAGCTGAGGTTGTTGATTAATTCTATTTCCTACTTGGCTGATAATCGGAGCGCCTATTCCATTTGTCAGGTGGTAAGGGTTTGTTTGTTATTGGGTCGATGATTATGTCTGGAGATGAATTCACAAGTGCCACAAACTGCCGACGTCTTGTACCCTGACGAATGTTTACTAGACTGATGGCACCCAGGACCGATGGCACCTGAACTGATGGCACCTCTTCCGACCGATGGCAACATTTTCCCTAGACCGATGGCACCACTGCCTAGACTGATCGCACCACTCACAAAGTTAATGATATTCTTGCTTCAACCCTATGGCACTCAAGGGAGGAAATGTATAGGGGTGGTGCTAACTTTTCTATTTTTATATTTTCCCGGCTTTTCCTCAGCCCTGGCTCCCGCCCGGGGGCTTGGCCGGTCATACGGCCAGCCATACCTGCTCTTTAACTTTAAATTCAAATGAATTACCACAAGGTTAAAGGGGGAACAACAGATTGAAATAATGGACGGATGATTTTTTGAAAGACATATGGTCAATCTGGATAGCACTCAACCTGTATATGATGACTGGTTCTAACGTGCTTCCAGAAATGATAAAGACATAGTCATATGATAAATCACGAGTCAAATAGATAACATTATTCCCTGATACATTAATGCAATAATGTTAAGGCATATATGGGTATATATTTTCCATTGAAATTCATAAATCAAGAGGTAGAAAATGAGGAGATGCCATCAGTCTAGGCAAGTGGTGCCATCAGTCCAGGCACGAGTGCGATCAGAGGTGCCATCAGTCCAGATGCCATCGGTCCGTTGTGCCATCGGTCCAGTTACCTGCCGAATAAGCGGTATCCAAATCGTCGGCAGGTGGAAATGCCGCATAGGTCTGCCATGCTCGGGGAACTACATGTATATGCAAAGGGACCTTGGAGAAGCTTTTCTGAATAAGAAAGAAAATTAACATGCTGGAAACAATAATTGAATTATAAAATTTTGTGATTAGATATGATTTTACTTTAACGAAATGTACTGTTGTTTTTAAACAGTGACTTAACACAAGTTGTTCTCCACAGGGTAGCTAAGCTGGTGGTACGTACCCAGGGGGAATACAAATTTGAACCGTATTGTCGCCAAAGGGTATTGTGCTAAATGTCTCTACTTTCTATTAGGAATATATCAAAAGCAATCAACGATGTTTCAGACAGGTCACATTTTCTCACCAAATTGTATACTCCAATAAGAAATATGCATTCCGGCTGTTGCATGAAACAGCTACCAGAAATAAATCTACAGATCGCTCAGCAGAAGAACGCAGCAAATCGATTATAGTGTTTTCCCTGCTGAACGTTCGAGGATTAACCTCGAAGCTGGCGGTTCGTGATTGATGTGTTTGAATCTTGCTAATTGTCATGAGAACAATAGGATATTATCTCTAAATAGAATTGCTTCTCTCCATCCATCAGTTGAAGTTTTGGGAGGAAGGCGAAAAGACTCCGAACTTTCCCAAAAGAAAGCGTCTTTTCGTGACTGAGAACTCTACCAATTAATTTTTATATTCTTAAGCACTGGGGTACTAAGATTAATTCGTTAGTCGTATTTGTATTGCCTAACTTGGATATTAGACTCGGTTTTGTGGTGAAAGAAAAGAAATAATTGATTGCAGCCATGATCAATTGAGGCTAACTGAAAATAGAATTCGGATAAATTTTACGTAGTACATGAGCTATGGCAAAAGTAGGGTCGCCATTGTTTTCGTGATGGGAAGTTCGAATCAGCCCAGCCAATCGTTATGGAGGAGGGTTTTATTGGAGGAATGCAGTCTTTTTCGGCAAAACGCCCGGATTGATCAGTGATGACTCAGCAGTTTGGATGCTTGGGACTCCCACCTCAAAATCTCAAGGACATTATAATCAAATCCTCCCGACGGCCTTGCTGGAGTGGGGGAATGGATCCTCTGATTGCAAAGGATTACATGTTTGTTTCTTACATTCGTAAAAAATAAACTTCTCTCATAAGATATCCTTTTGGTGTGATTTAAGTAATGATGCTAATTCTCTCCTCTGATGGACAAACGTCTGAAGTGATGAACCCAAGAATATGAATATAAATAATTGACAAAGTATCTTGTCATCAATAAAAGTGTAGCGACACGATTATCAAAATATAAAATGAATAGATATTAACAAAATACATCCTATAACATATATTGACAAATTCTATGCCAATTATATGGCACCTCTACCTTTTTAGTAGTATTTTTGGTATGTAAAAAAAGTAATAAGGAAAACAAATACTGGTCTAATTTGATTTGCGTTTATTTCTTTCTTGATGTGAAGGACGAATATATTAGACACATAAGTTAAATTAAAGGCAACTATCTTCTACACATTTTTCTTTTCTGTTAATACTATTGTAGATGATATAAAACATCCAAAAGAGTAAGACCCGCCTACACGGCCGTCAGGCACGCGCAGTGTGGGGCTAAAGTGGACATTTTACTAGAGAGGGTCCCAGGTACACAGTAATTCCAGGGACCTGTTTCACTAGTTTCGTGACATGTCTAGATGGTGTGTCCTATTTCATAAATACCAGACATTAGACTTCGTTTTCTCCGTTCTTGCTTGAACTGTTGGTGCCGCTTTTAATGTCTGTCTAACAATTTTTGTCACGAAACTAGTGAAAGGTCCATGATGTGTAGATTTGTCTAATTCTTATGTTTGCGGTCTGTTTTTACTTAAGGGCAGCTACTTGTCTTGTCACGAAACTAGACAACCACAATGTCTGTATGGTGTCACAGACATATCACGAATCTAGTGAAACAGGTCCCAGGCAGTGGTCGCTAATGACAGCTCTGCTTGCACTTTAATTCCTAGTAGTACTCTCAGAACACGATTATAGCCGCTGACCAGCGTGCTCTTGGTACACATACATCTCTTCGATGTATATGTGTATTAACGATCCCAAGTTACAAATCGATCATCATTCTGTTTGAATCAGCGTTAGCGTATTCAGTCACAATCAGTTACATCAGCCTCACTACACCCGACATCGTTTGGGGGCTGACAAATATTTCACTTCTGTGGGTTTCAATGATGATTAAGGAAGAGCTGGCGTTCCGGTCACCTCAACTTGTAACCGAAGGTCATTTTAGGATCACCGTTTTTCGTCCTGCATTGTCCGTTATCAATATCATCTGCTTAGGAAATTAAGCTGTATCAGCTTCACCACATGTCAGACACTTTGGCAGGTCACTATTGTTCCGCTGATGTGACTTTCAATGATAATAAATGTGGACTTGTCCTTCCGGTCACCTTTACTCTTTGTTAAGGGTCATTTGAAGGTTTTCCTTCCGACATTGTCTTTCATGAATGGCACGTTTTATTTTGCTGCCACATGGGGATAGTCAATATATTAACACGAACATGCATTTCCCATTTCCCGTTTTTCAACAGCATATACAATAAAACTAGATTATTGTGATACAGGCCATAACAAGATTCACAGCTTTCCATTTTGCTGTTCTGTGTCCTTATAGACATATTAAAATGGGTGTGTATAGTTTTGATGTCCCATTTGGAAGAACGCCTTTAATGGCGATTGTTGTGCGTCGCAAAGGTTACTCAATATTAAAAAGAATCTATGGTGATAATGGTGAATGGTGGTATATAGTAAATGAGAAAACATGAGAGTATGTATCAGCGCATTTGATTAACCTGAGAAGAAAATCGTCCTTTAATATTTATACTATAAAAGCGTGGGAGACGTGTCGTATAGGCATGGTGTTTCACGAAATACTATAGATCAGAGTGAAACGTAGAGCATACTTATTGCAACAAAAGCGATGAGCGAGGTATCAATCCTGGGTCCGATTTACTGACAACGAATACATTGGCTACTCAAATTCGGTGCCCCTGCATAGTGTAAAATGAGTATACGTTAATCGCTCGCCTTCAGTTGTCATTCACTCATCAGTGCCGTTTGAGGTCATGCTTTTGATACAATATACTGTTCATTTAATGAAACTGACGCTGGCTGTCCTATAATCAATACATTTTGACAATCATTTTATCAATGACTAGATGTTTCTCGATAGGAAAGGACACAAGGACAGTTTATATTGTACAACCTTTTTTCAGCAGCGTTCATTGACATCTACGGGGATCGATTACATTGAGATATCCATGATAGTGTTTTTACAAGTTTTCGTTCTTTACAAGTTTTAGGCTATTTACTTGATATGAGGAAACAGTACTAACCCTTTAACTGCAGTATGATGCCTCCAGGCATTTCCCTGACTATGGCAGCATGATGCCTCCAGTCATTCCCCTGGTTACGGCAGGAAGATGCCTCCAGGCATATTAGAGGCATCAATGATCTTATTGACAAAATTCGATAAATAAAATAAATAATTGCTAGAATTAAAAGAAATTGTGACAAAGTATGAACACTATATTGACCTTTGATTTGGTATAACAAGATATCATTAGTTACCAAGGCAAATTACTCAAATCACATGACACATCATGTGACATTGCTATTTACCAAAAATAAGCCAAATATGAATTTTTTGTTTTGTAAATGAGCTTAGTTCTTTTATCTTGAGAATGTAGATATCCTAGTCTGTTCAATTACATCATGATGTACTCATCCTTATCCGGTGGTATCTAGCTGGTTTAAATTTCACTCGTTTTTGTCCGTAGGATAAAACAAAGTAGACATGTAATCAGCAGCTACTACATTAATGTGAATAGTCTACAGTGATGACCTTTGCTGAGTGACCATTTCTTGCCTACATATGCTGCTGTCTGTACCTCATCTATTGCCATCGAATAGATGTCGAAGAGAAATTGTCGGATTTGAAAGAATTTGCTAGAAATGAATTAGACTTTCTTTTCCATTTGGAATAGATCTATACATGCTATATCATAGTAACGTATAATATATAATACTGATGACTTCATTTCTAAAGCAACATATCTGCCCGATGCTAAACCAGTCTCGTTCTTATTTGGCCTAAAAGAGCAGTCGTAGTTTTGGTAATTTGCATTAGATAAGATATCAGATTGAAAGGTTTAATCTAACATAGTAATGTGCTCGAGGGAATATATCGCTGAGCTGTTTTGTCCCTCTATACATGAATACAGGGACTGTCTCTGTTTGACGAGTGATAAGGAGTTTATCAGATAACATATTGATTGGCTGCCGCACATATGATGTAGGAAATAGCGATGTGGCATACACGGGCGTGGTGAAGGTAGGTTAATATAAGTAAAGGTCGAAGATCTAGATAGGCAATGAGTGATATTGTTCAATAATTGTAATGCAGGAAACCAGGAGATAATTAGGTAACTGAGCGCTGATGGTGCTGAGATAACGTCTCTAAGTTGTGTATATTCATGGACTCTCGTAATGTGTGGCAATATTCACCTGCCGTTACATATGAATCACACCATTTCTCTTTACCTATATTGAGGAGGGGTAGATAAACAACTTCTGTATGCAGATTGTATGCCATAATCTAGAAAAGAAACCAAATTTGTTTGGACTTTTTTCCGAACTAAAATAAGAAATATCCTACTTAAACGATGTGGGGATTTTATCGATGTAGGGATGACTCTCATGTTTATTTAGGGTAACGGGTACAGGTTTTTATACGGTATCTACATATAAATTATAACCTAGAAAACAGAGTATCATTCAAAGGGGTACCAAGCAACAAACCAGGGCTAAATAAGTATATCATGTTTATTACTTAAATAGTCCATATATATATATATATATATATGTAAATATAAGGTAAATCTACCTACAAAGTATATTTATATATAAAAGGCACAGTCGCCACCTACCGTCTTGTTGGTCAACTACGCCATACCGCCTGTGCGCGGGGCATGTGACCGGGCACACAGGTCAATGCCTCATCAAATCTTTTTTGAGAGGACGTTTAGGTTATGTTACTTCCTGCTTCAACATGGTTACTTGTGAAAACTGCGAAAAAATCTACGATGGTAGAAAACAGCTAAAAGGATGCCCCTTTTGTGCCCAGGAATTTTCTCCGGAGTTTGAACGTCTCAACAAAAGTTTAAAGGCGTTGGCCGCTGGACCTGAATTGGATTTGCGGCCATTGGGCACTCGGACAGACGCTCCTACCAAAGGTTGGGGGAAGAATGAAGGTAACCTGGAATTCTTCTCAGAAATCAAGAAGGACAATCTCTGGTGTAAGGCTGACATTATGGGCCTTCGTTCAAAAGTGTCGACCTTAACTTCAATGGTGACGGAGTTGAAATTGCTACTAATCGGCAGTAGACAAGATGGCGTCCACAGGATTAGTGAAGGTGCCGGCGCCGGAGAAATACGAGGAGCGGAAGCAAGTGCCGCATGGGGGTCATCAGATTATTCCAGTACTAATCAACCCCAGGTCCAGATGTATCTACGTCGTTCTTCAAACTCCGGGGTTGCTTCTACACCCATCACCAGCCTAGAAATAAATCGTAAAAAATATTTAAAAAAACATCAAAAAGAGGTGTATCATTCATAATTATGTTATACAACTACATGTTTAACTCTCACCTACAAATATACACCATACTTTACTACATGTATATTCATTTGAATTCAATTGATAAACTAATGCATTTTATTGACCAAAACAGCCGCTTCACTTCTTGTGAGCAGTGTGGTGCAGTCGTGCCGTACAGGGCTATTCATACTCAGAATTTGACGCTGGTTACCGTGATTCCGTCCACTGTACCCAGTAAATCAGACTTATAAGTGAGAATGATACGGCAACAATACATAAAGTAGAAAATAATATAACAAAGTAATATAACAAAGATAAACTTGGTAGCTTTGTAAATCAAAGATGATTTTACAATCAATGTCCAATGCCAACCATAAGGATGTCTGACCTAAACGACCTTTATATCTCTTTTATGCGACTGCTCTAAAGGTTTCAGAAGGAACCCACTCCATGTCCCGAGTGACTGAATGACAAAGCACCCTCGCCCAAGAACTGTAACCCTGGTGGGAATCTCGCGGGAATCTCGCGGTTTCTCGCGTGACATGCCGTCACCCGGCCCACATCAGCTGAAGTCTCCTGACGCCATAAAAAGTGAATACTTACTTCTGTGTAGCCTTTCATCTTCATCTTACCGTCTTCCATCTCAAGTCCCTGCTACGCTACAATCCCAACCTCCGCCCTGGTTATATGAGCAGAGGTGACAGGTATCGCTACGCAGCAGCCAGATAAAGATCCTCCCTATTTGGCCTGCAGGGGGCAAAAAACCAACAGATGTCTGAGAATCAATCAGGATACTAGAATCCGGGGATAACAAAATGCCAGCAGACCTCACAGCACGAGCAGAGTTACAATACTTTCACGTCAATCATAAGTCTAACCCTAATGTAAAGGCGGTGAGAAGTAACAAGAAACTTACACATATGGCAATAGAAATGTATAGAGACGAGAGGGAGAGAGAGAGAGAGAGAGAGAGAGAGAGAGAGAGAGAGAGAGAGAGAGAGAGAGAGAGAGATGAGACATTACTTCATAAATATCAGAGGTTAGTGCTACAGTGCAGTGTTCAACAAGGTAGAAACTAAGTGCCTTGATGTCGGTTGTCCTTTGTTATAGGTTCAATATGGCCTGCTAGGGATCCGGTGCTAATTCTACCTGTAACCTGTATATATCGGTCTGGGAGGAGTAGTATATGAAAAGGTTGATTTTGTGTAGGCGTGGATGGGGGATCGAAGGGAATATTCATAGAAGGTTATACATATATATATATGTATGCTCTTAAAGAATACAGGCTGGCTGTACAGAAACTATGGGAAGCTCAGGGGACATCCTGAGGAGTTCTAAATAGAAATCATTACTTGGGAGGCAACACAGTCCCCTCTAGTACATGTATATTGTCTCGTATTGCAATATGAACAATCTAGTGCGACTCAAGTACAGGACGCTTATCTTGACAGTGTTCACCTATTGCTGACATAATAGCACACTAGCACGAACCTGCTTGACATTCTCACTGCTACAGCAAGCCCTCTCGATGTGACTCGTTCGTCCGAAGAATAGAATTCTCAGTCGCTTCATCAGAATAATGTAGCAGATCATGTGGCTTCCTGTTTCATAATAAGAAATATAAAAAAAGTGCAATCATACCTCTCTGCTTCGTTTCTTTCAAGTTATTAGTCCCATACAACATCATGATACCATTCACAAGTTCACATATCACAAAGAATAATCAGCAGTTTCTGAACTGAACTCAAGACAAACCATCTCATTCTGTTTCATCATGTACCAGACGAGTAAATTATGTACAAAACGGCATGTCTACGAAAACCAGCCTTCGGCGGATAGCATTGCTGTAGATATTGACAACACACATGTATATGAACCTCGAGACAAAGATGTACGAACTTTTGTAAAATCAATGATTATTGCCAATAAACAACTTGAAACAAAAACAAAATGTACACAAACAAGCAGTTGTTACATTACTTCATATTTTGTACGACATCTCGGACTTCTTTTGATACAATATAGAGAAAATAGAAACTGACAATGAAAAGCAAAAGACACACATCATTATGAAACATGAAGACGAGTCATAACTGAATGTCAACAAAATTTGATTGAACTCTCACTGTAGTGTTCTCTTAGGACGATTGGTTTTTATAATCTTTGCTATGGCAGTATATAAGGATTACTTAACTATGTATTTACTTAAGACATATGTTGCAGAATATTTCCAGCTTATGTTAGAGCAACTAAGTTGTTTGGCAAATACATATTCTCCGAATTCATCAGCAATAATTCAAAATATCATTATTACACAAGTCTACCTATAATATACCGTAATGAGCCTGCATAACGTTTGACCACTCTTGAGCCTAGTATATCAATCGCCAATCGTCAGCAGGCTGAATAGGTAATCTACAAATACCTCTCTGGCTGGCTTTGGAACAAGTCATGGCCGTTATATTTATGTGGTACCCTAAGAGCCACAGTAATGAGGTGATAGACAAACCTGGAAATAAAAAGAAAAAGAAACTGATTATTTGCTACAGGTCACGCTGAGCAAATAACTTCTTGATGGGCCTAGGTGAAATCCTGAATAACAATGTTTTAAATAATAAGGACATTTGGCTATTAGCCATCACATTGATAATTGACCTGAACAACCGCGAGGACAACGTATCCCCACAACTGTTGAACAAAACTGAGAATCAAAGTCTAAAGCTAATAAGCAACATCACCAGCTCCAACAAACTAAATATAAATGGACTTATAGATCACACATTTACTAATTGTACATATATCAATGCTTCTGGAGTTGGCGACGACCTCCTGTGCGCCAACTATTCTATGTTTGTCAATAGGAAAAAATAAAGGAGATCAAAAGTGTAATCACCTTCAGAGACGTACATACCATAAATATACTAAAGAAATATTGTATGATTTTCTCAGTTCACAAGATTGAATTGAGTTTTTCTCCAGAGCAGACCTTGATACCCTATGGAGTATAACAATTGACTTTGTCCTTGAATTAGTAAACAACCATGGATCAATGATGAATTTATATCGTTATTCAATGAAAAGGGACATTCTGTATTAAACTTGACCGACCAGCTGAGATTTATTACAAAGATGGCTGATGCCAGACTGTTTAAATTCACTAAGCTTAGAAATAATATGTCCAAAGTTCTAGGTGGCCAGATTGGTCTACATAACCACCATATGACCCTACGCGCTAGTCCGGGATTATGTTATGATTCTAAAACAAAGGTAATTTGATTATGATATCGTTATAAGTTTAAAAAGATGTGCGTTAAAACCACTAAATACAAAGCAAAGTGGCGATAGCCAGAAGCAATATTCAGAATGGATGTTCTGTATAAGGGAGTGAATGGTCGCTGTGACCATGCCAAAAAAGTTAGGTCTACCCTGAATTAGAGCTAACCAGGACTTTAAGTAGTCAGACTCTGAAGATAGACGACCAGCTTCCCGCAATAGTAATTCAGTAATTCCCGCAATACAGCCTTATACGGAATATGCCTTCATACTGCAAATATGCCTTCATACTGCATGATAGTGTTAACACTAGCTAGACCGGCTCCAAAGGCTGCAGACTCAGAGATTATGAACGATTGTAAAATATAAAGCTAGCGAGGTTTCTGTCGGTCTGCTGCATACGGAAAGTAGGTTGAAATACTAAAATTGTATAGAAACCAACAAATGATGAGCTACATCTATAAAAGAGATATCAACAATGCTGAAACTAAAATCAGGGGAATTAGAGGTGATATTTCAGTGAGGTTGAAAATGTATAGATTCAGAAATATGGCTTCAAGAGAACCCCTACATATAAAATGAAGTCCTTGTGGGGCAACTCGGTATCGAAGCACAACACATGCCGACCAAGGGCAACTTTGAATTAATACCAGGGCATGAGTTAGAGAGACTTTACAAGTAAACTACCAACTACATGTAGCAATAGGCGGTCCACCATCTGATCCGTAGACACCATCATGCCAATTATATACGATAACATCTTTACCACAAACATAACTAGAGATTACTTAGAGACTTTCCAGAGGCTTGATAGCTATTTTCACGGACTATGCTGCTAAGTAACAGTTTCAAACTGTGTTTTGCTTAAACACTCATTTATACTAGGAACGTGCTCAGCCTTGCAGCTGGTTTTAATGCACGTCCAGATCTAAGTTGTATATCCGTTCATCAATACATATAATTTTACAAAAGACAGCATGTGTGCGCAAAGATATATAAACAATAACATAATTATATATAAGAGAAAAAATACCTACTGGACAGAGTGGCTTTATAGGCATTGCGATATAGTTTCTGAGTTTTCTTAATATAAGAAGACAAGTTGTATCGATACATATCCATTTTTTTTTTATTTGATACGAGAATTGACAGCCTTATTGGCAAACAAGGAGACGTAATCACTGACTCATTATTTTTCATCCTATTTTCCCTAAGCTCTTTTAGTGTCAACGCATCTGTATCTACTATTTTCTGGAGGATCTATCATCTAAACAGAATGAAATCATCTAAACAGAATGAAATAACGATTTTTGACCAAAAAAATACATATGGGTCCTCCGCCGTTAAAATTATGAACTACCATATCGATACAGTATATTGTGCAATCTTGCCATTTGACGACGAAAAAAAAACCGATTCACTTTTCATAATATTAGATTCCAGGGACATCTGAGTAGCGATATATTTTGTAGGTTACACCAATTTAAAAACGACCAGGGTATAGGGTTTTGTTAACAGGGATATGTAACTGCCCAAAGGCTTTCTTAATTGTTTGATAAATCATATTATTTTCGAACCATATTCCAACGATCAATACTGTCCTTGGAATTCCTTCTTTGTGTTCGCTGAAGAGAATTGGCTGCGACCCTTCATTTATTCACGGCGCCATACCTCCTTCCTGTCATATTTCCAATAGTCTGCAGCACCTCATGAAATATAGATTGTTCGTTGTGCAATATGTGCCAGACTCACAACAAGGATAAGGAGAGAATATCTGCAGTGTAATATCACAACGGGTCATCTATCGTAGCAGGGGGGTAAACCCATAATCTACAGATCAGATGACCAACGTTTCTGGTTCCTGCTTTTGTATTGAGTTTCTGGTGAAGTAACAACAGTTTGTAATATTGTCAGCAAAATCCTTTTGGCCCATACCTGCGTCATATCCTCTGCCTGGTACCATGAGTTGATGTCACGTTACTGATGTATTCATTTGAACAATGAAAAAAGATTAATATATTTTACTATATACCCATGCCGTATATACCTTAAATACGCACTATACTGTAAATACGCAATATGACGTAAAAATACTGACCACCTTGCCATACACGTTTTTTAACATATCGGTTGTTAAAAATCAAATTAATGATTTTTTTAAAATTTGTGTGTATATAGTAAATATATAACGTCCAACCATGCTTATACAAGTCACAGAACTCGATGATAATTTACGGTTTGTACGGAACTCGGCATATATGCCTCGTTCCGTAAAAACCGTAAATTATCATCTCGTTCTGTGACTTGTACAGCATGGTCAGGACGTTCTATATAATTACATGATACGAAATCAGCAGGTGTAGCTGGGAAAAAGAATAATATATTTTCATCTTTAACAAGGACTCTCCCAGCTCAGTAAGTAACTACACCTTTTCTAGTCTAATTAGGAATGCCAAGGGTTGTATATATGATAGACTGGTCCCCCTGGTGAAATAGATCAAGTGCTGTCTCTAGCCTAGTCTCTGCTATTCGACAACCGCTAGGCGAGTGGAGACTTAATTTACATATATTCGAGCATGCGCAACAGGCACATCCTGTGAGTGGACTTCCGGTTAATAGCAGACAGTGTCAACATGGAGGGGTTTCATCTCGACGACTTTGTATGGCGTTTTTTTAAATCAAATTAAAGTATGTAATGATAAGAAGAAAACAACCTGACTGTGGCCAGAACTATGTTCGGCAGTTACTTTACATCCATATCAATAAATAAGGAAATATTGAAAAACAGACTTGGTTCAAGTGCAACTTGTTTTTGAAAATGTGATCATCAAAATTAAATAAGCATGTAATTTCAGCCTATGGTAACAGGAAACGTGTGGGATTCCAGTGTGTGAGGCTGCCACACTCCAATTAAAAATCGAGCTGAAATTTTAAAATTTTGGTTGAAGAAATTGCAAGGAATCATATTATCCGAAAACCTGAATGAATCGAAACCCCTGAATCCCCCTTCTACCAGCCAAAATATAGGCTAATGATTCATTGTGGAGAACTGAAAATTCTCAGTAATTCTACAGAGGCAGAACTCATACGTCTACGCCCCCTATCATCTACGTCTGAAGTTGTCTACGCCAAGCGGCCAACATATGAACTATCTGCCCGTCCACAGACACGCAGGTTGGTTTTTGAACCCACCCACCCACACCGATGAACAATTCTCTCCTGTCACGGCTTTGTTTTAATCATGCCTTTATGCCCTCGGCATTATTCCCACACAGACTGCCAACGTTGAATTTTATGTCTGAATAAAATTTGATAATGCCAGTTCGGACTCAAGTTATAATTACGAAATGGCCAGTTGCCTCTTGAGAACGCACACGAACCAGCATGTTCAGCACCGATCTAATCAAGCATGTTTGAGGTGCTCCTCCACCAGGAAAATACGTTTTTAAGGTTTTTCGTTATCTCATCAACCGCCTATCCCGGGTTGTTTTGGCTTGAATCTGGTCTCTGATGGATTTAACGCTTAATTGGCATGTATCAGGTTCTGAGCGACCTTGAACTTTGCAAATCTCCCCATTATGAGATTCCCAAAATAACTCATTTTCTTTGATCGAAAATGAATGGTGCCCAAGGCAGAAAATACTGATATCAACCTTGCAACATAGAAAGATAACTTACTAAGATATCTCATTAAAGACTGACGCCGTTAGAGTAGTAACTCTACATTTCACCAGAGGTGTGCCAAGGTCAAGTAATAGTCACTGTTGAGGACACCTGTACTTCTACCAACACAAACGGGCGGGAGGCAGCGGTGGGAGAGGATATTTGCTCTCATATACGCCTGGTGTGAAATACAGCCAAGACACGTCCGTATATAAACCCTGGGCGTATATATATGAAAACAAGTTAATATTCAGCGAGTGCATGCACTTCCGCGATGGCGTATATATGAATAAAATGGTGGTTTCGTGAAGTTAGTAGTATATGTTTTTTTATGTCATTTATGTTTTTCCTTACCATCCCACCCATGTAGCACAAATGGTACAAGGAATGTGATATATGTTCTTTTCTTTGGTGCATTAACCAAATAGTATTGTTCAGGAGGGCGTCACCTGGCTTATGATATGTTAGTATATAGTACAGGCTTCAAGGCTAACCTATAGAATAGGAAGACCTATTTAGGCGTCATTGTTTAGAGTGGATGCCAGACATAGCTTTCAATTTGGCCAATAAATCGGTATATGCATCGCCGAGCTCCCATTGTCTGTTGAGCTTTTTTTCCACAATCCCATCCAACACAGCCCCAAATATCCACAATATGTCTGCGCCGTTGGCCCCGATGGCAGCGGCCATGAAGACGACCTCGCGCATGCGCAGAATAAAAAGGGCGCTTTGCAAATGGCGCACAGGGCCACAAGGCAGAATGTGGGCTGACCCCACGTCTGGCCCGCCAATGAATGCCATCCTTCAACGCCAACCACAAGACCTTATTACAACAGCACCAGCGGCCTCAAGTGTGACGCCGCCAAACGAACTCTGACTGCTGCTTCCTGACGACCTGTGATTATAGAGCAACAACTGGTTATTCTTTCAGACACGGATACGTTTTAGCCCTTCCTTATTTCAGCATTCATGGCGTCCCTTGTCAACAGCTATTGACTCAAACTTGGCTGAGCTTGTAGACTGTGGTGAAAGTCTGCATGGCATATATAGTCGAGAACGACACTGATTAATATCGTTGCTGCCAGCGAACCAGTACCTGATATGTCACAGCGGATGCCGTCCATGGGCCTGTTTGCACACAGTTCGTCAAATCTGGATTCGTGATCCTAAAACTACGTGACGGAAATGCTGATAACATGTTTGTGACGCATCATATTCTAGATCGGCTGGGGGCTGGTTCACGATTTTCATATAAGGTTGACAAAATATGATGTAATATGTGAGAAGTTTCTCTTTCAAAACAAAGGATAGCGTTTTACATGACCCTTAAATAATGAAACATTGACTAATAATGATTGATTGTCAAGTTGTAATTTCTAATTATGGGAAATATGAGTAATGTGCGTGATTAATCTGTAATGGCTGATTTCCCGTCATAGAACGTCATCTCTGTATGAAATCAATTCCTTCAAAGGGAGCTTTGATCACTAATTTAGCGTCCAATCAGATCATCTTTCTTGACACATATAATACTCCCGTGTCAAACCTTTGTAATATGCTGTCATTTATGTAGTGCCACAGACCTCTCAGTCAGTTGTCATATCTTGGTTAGATGTGTCACGCTGTGTCAGTAAAATTCCCCGTGTTCTATGCTCCCATGTTATGTCTTGCCACGCGAGTATAACGGCAGCGATCTCCAGAATCGCCAACAGAAATCTGCGTGGGTTTGCGATATTAGCTCATAGTTATGCTTATGACAGATAATTGAGCTTCTCTGAAGCAATAATCTGGTGAAATATGAAATGATAGCTGACATATCTGTATACACGCCATTTTGTGTGGGCGATTCCGGAAATTGCCTCGTTTTTGGCTTGATGTATATCCGGCTTTACCTCTGGAACACACTAGGCGGCTCTTACCTGCGATGAATACCCTGAACGTTTGTAATTACAATTTGCTACTTTCGTCGAAGGGTATTGGCCAACCACAACCCCTGCTCCCCGTCGCAATAGCTGTAATTACAAAAAGCCGCTTTTTATTTTTGAATCGGAGTAATTTTAGCTTAATCCAAGAACTATCAGATCATGTGTCAGCACTGTGCTGATCAATACACTCTCACAGATCACGATCTTTATCCTACCCCTAATAAAAAAGAACTGCCATAGACTTTATATGGGGAAATTGTATGTGGCATGCAGTGACATAAAATGTGTTTTATGCCTCTAGGGGCATAAAATGAATTGACCAATCAGCATGCGTTCTAGCGACAGTATAAACAAGGAACCAACATGTCCATTTACGCATTCTTAGCTGGATTTCGGTGAGTGTTTGCATATTTCTTAATGCAATAAAGTCGTCTAGAAGGGGTAGGATATATACGGAACCGAACTCGAGTTAGCAGGTCGTGTTGTGATGTCACTCTGGTCATGTTTGCTACTCACTACGCTCAGCTACGCCTCGCTTAGTAATTCGCTGCCTGACCATCGTGACATAACAAGACGACCTGCTAACTCTCGTTCAGTTCCATTTAGGTATTGCCTGGTGTATATATGGGTACACTTGGTATGTGGGTTTTGCAGATTGTCAGATATCTAACCTTAGATGGAGTGTCCATATCTATCTCTGGGTCCTGGGTAATGCAAGGGAAGCTAGTGCCCTCTCCCTTAGGGGCGGAGCTGGGACAGACGGGCCCCTGTAGGAGAATGCTCTACTCTGGAATCTCTCTTCCCCGCATAGCTTAAGGAGATTTATATGGCAGTGGGCTGTACAGGCGAGGCGAATGTAGGTTCGTAGCAAGTCCTTCGCGAGGGGTCACAGAGGCCAATGACAAAAGGCCGCTTATTATGTGACGGCTTTTACTCTGCCATGCTGCCCTAGTAAATGTGAAAATGAGGTTACCCTTGAACACTCTAAAGGGGAATTAGGTCCTTCAGGTAATCATGTTAAAAGTTTCTGATGTTAACACACAGTCAGACTAAGAAGGACTGTTAACACCAAAAGAGCACCTTATTTCATTTCCGTAATAGATGGATGCTGGAGGAAGGTCTGAATGGTAGACTGCAGTAGATAGAGGCCACTAGTACACCAGTTCAGGGGGAAAACCATTACTCACTATACAATGAAGTAGGCAGGCGTATAAAGGGCTGCGCCTGTCCTCAAAGAAGCCACCCTGAAAACATCTAAAGGTACCCACACACAGATATAAACCCTGACAGGGCCATTCGAATGAGCTCAAGCGACAAACCATTGGACCCTATATATGGTTTGGCTATAAACTATGTACCCTTTGTGTTGTGAATCTACGGAGGAAGAATGAACATTGTCTGAAGCGACATTTATCATCTGCCATGTTTTTTTTCCTATATGTAATTGATAGAATGGTAACAAATAAGACCAGCTAACCCTATAGCACTAATAAGGAACAGATATATGGAAGTTATCAACTAAATGTTATACAGTCCTAGAAAGACTGTCATACAGATACTCTGCACGTACAAAATATACCCTTATTGGAAGTTATTTCCTATAAGTATTTAGACATCTTTCTGGATTAATTTCCCTAATATTGTAAATAAAATGTAAGTTATAAACTTTACCATTTGAGCAAGATGCGGCCCTATATATCAAATGATGTTGCTATTAAGATTTACAAGACAGTTATTTTACGCTTCATGGATTATGTAGATGTACTTTATGGCACAACCCTACAAAAATTCCCAGAAAAACTGCAAAAGTTGCACAATAGGGCTATACGCATCTGCTATAGACGACCACTGTTAACACCGACTATAAACATGCGTAAAAATGCCAATGTACCACTAATAGTAGATAGAAGAATGTCACGTGTACTATATGTATAAAGGGGGGGGGGGACCAGGATTACCTTGACAACAGAATCAATGTTACAAGGAGATTTGGCGCACCAATGTTATTTAAATCAAAGCCAAACTGTACTACTTTCATGAGATCCTTGCATTATTACGGGAGTGACATTCGGAATAATCAACCAGTGCTGATACAAAATACGCTTAAAATATATTTTTTGTTTTTGACTCCCTCTAACTATATATATATATATACTTAAACATGGATTTACTGTAAAGATGTTTATAAAATACATATAATGTAGGTTGAATTTACTTATGTAGAAATCATCGTTGGATGTGTGACTGCCATAGGCGATTTTATATATGTAAAAGTGGAGCTACCATGTGTAAGGCAACGCCATGAAAATCAATTTCTTATAAATTGAGGCGCCTGACCCTTTATTTGTGTCATGTAAAGTGGATAAGTAAAAAACTATGCAATACGATCTGTGTATACTTTGAAATGACGCAATAAAGAAACCGTTATTAAAAAATCTATACCCTATTTCGATTGTGTCATTCCCAGGTATAAAACTATTGTTTCGTCAAATGAATGAAGGAAATGGTAGTTCTTATGTTTTGGAAGTAACATATCGTTGAATGTTATTTATGTAGATTGAGTTGCAACTCAGCCAATGTTATCAGTGATGTCTACAATATCTAATCGTAAAACAACATCCTATTCAGTGTTCATCCACAATGAAAAGCCGTTTTGACTTATTCATGACAACACTTCACGTAAGTCACTATTGAATATATGCACACTGCATTTAACTGCTTTTCTTCATATATTTCCATTAACATCTAATTCAATGAACATCCACAAAAAGTAAGCTAAGAAGACGCGGAACCTGGTATTTAGCTTTCAGTTTAAATACTCATTTTGCTTGATTAAGTCATGAATAGAATTACCATTAACGTGAAGGCTAATTATCTTAGCAAAAATGAACGGTCATTGGAGCTTTTCCATCAATGTCCTGACGTCAGCAAGAGGCATCCGCAGCTGTATTCAATTAAGTCATCAACCCATGGCCCTCCAAACTTAGATCTCAGTTTCTAATGATGTCTGCTGTGAGTGTTAATGACAATGCCATGGCTTAAGACGATACTGTTCTGATTTAGCAAATATAGTGAAATTTCTGTTGACATAATATCAAGTGTTTTCTATGTATTCAGATGGCTGCATAATATTTGTGTTCCTCATTATTAGCTTTTGGTCAGTTCCGTAGAATTCATCGTACCTGATGTCGTACCTCAATTGGATCATGGACATACACTCTAGAGATACACTGTCCATGATCGGATAAAATAAAACTACTATACACATACAAGCATCCTCAAAGGCAATAGAAATTCAATTGCAATCTCTCCATTATCGTAGACATAACATTCTGCGTCTTGAAGAATATTTCCTTCAAGATATCTCCAGTTTGATCTTTTTGCCAGAAGGTAGACAGCCTTGGACAGAGGTGCATAAATAATTGTTTTAAGTCGTGGGTTACCAAAATTTCGTTTGGAATCCTCCTCTCAATTTACTCAACAGCTACGAATCCAACATAAGATTTTACATATACAGAGGCTGATAATCAACTATCGTCATACCAATTGAACACTCTTAAGAACTCTGTCTTCGCTGGAAACAATTGTTATATTGAGAAAGGTATCTAAACGGAATTTAAAAAAGGGCCGTCCTACTCCCGATCTGTTACATTCTAGCTGACTTTACTGCCTTGTCTATTTAGGGCCTGGGATTATGGCTCAGATAGTAGCGCTGTATAGTTCCAAGCTCAGTGGCCAAAAGCAAGCTCGGTGGCCAAGTGGTAGGGGTGTTCGCCTCGAGCGTGGAAGGTCGTGGGTTCAAACCCCGGTCGGGTCATACCAACGACTTACACAAAAATGGTACCCACTGCCCATTTGGCTAACTATCCCCTTAACTATCCCCTTAACTATCCCCTTAAAAATTGCTAAAAAAAAAAAAAAAAGTTCTGCGGCATAAGTCTTGGGTTTAAATCCTGCCTGTGCTCTTGTCTGACAATAGTTTAGAACTGGTCATGCTATTCTCATACAGCTAACATCCCGGCTATATGACTCCACATGGTACGACTTCGGTAATGAATCACAAAACAAGACCTACCTCAGCAACCGTTCAATAGAAAATCGCTTTTACGAAAGCAGGTTCGTCTGTTTTTATTTTCACATGTTTTGATGGATCAGGTAGATCAAGTCATCCCGGCCAGTCACAATCATCGCTCGTTCATTAAGTCTCGCTGATGAGTCGGACCTGGGATGCTCGCTGTCTGACATTCTCAGTTCTAGACCACAGTCGCTGCTCATCGGCGCCTTGTAGGATTGGCGATCTTCTTTTTTTTATCAGCGCCGTCCTTGGCGATTTAATTGGCTGAGTTCTGAACAATTAGCCGTCGTGCAACAAAGAGATGGTGGGTGGTTGTGTGTGCTGCACGGGGTCTGTAGTGGGAGAAGCAGTCTGGAGCCAGGGAGAAATGATTCTTTCGACAGGCCTCGTCTGTGATGTGGCAATGCAATATCGGTAATATGTCACTGACTCTAAAACTTCGGACGAGAAATAATCCTCATTTGACAGACATCTGTTGTCCGTAACAGATCGGAGGAAAACGATATTTCACCACTACAAGGCCTGGCGTCCACCTACTACTGTAGACATTTAAGACCTCCAGATGCACCACGATGCATAATGACTAAGACGCACGAGTTTACTATGGCAAAAATGTATTGAGTTATAAATTACTAGAGAAAATAACGTGAGAGATTTAGAAGAAACTATGAGTACACGAGTAATTTGTCACTAGCTATTGAATAAGCCCTATAGTAGAGTATGTAATAGTGAGATAAGAGGACGTTCTTGGAGGGTGGATGGGTGGTACCTGAACTGACTGGTGTTCCGAGAGAGAGTGGCAGAGGGAGATAATAAGATGGAAACTAGACCTAGAACAGCCTTGTACAAAGGTGTGCCTTCCGGAAAGTAAACTTTGGGGATTCACTAACTTGTAAACCAAAACCCACCCAGCGTCTAAAACCCTGTATAATGATATAAAACTAGCTCTCACAATGATCAATTACAATCTACCGTCTCATTTTCATTATTTCCCCAGCCACTCTCCTCTGCTACAAACCCATAATCTAAGAGGCATTCAGAAAAAAATGACAGGGCTGCTGAAATGAATTTAGGGGTTCGAGTTATTGCCCAGAAATACTATTGCAAAAAGAGATAAAGAAATAAGATAAAATTTCAATAAGCTTTGTAGCTTTTTTTAGATTGCGAGAGTTGTAGATGGTATGGGAGTGTAAGTAATGAGATGAAGGATAATAGTTCTCTAACACTCTTTGTTATAAGCTCTAGTCTTTCATATTTCTTTGATGGCTTTTTAAGGTCCTTCTTGTCTTGGATATGTTGAGTCTCTGCTGGTAGTTTGTTCCAGGTTCTGGCCCCCCTCAGATAGGGGATGTTATACACTTTACAACTCTTCGTATTTAGTATCTCAAATGATATTTTCTCTTGCGTTCTAGTTCTCCTTGTACTATTGTCAGTCCATGCATCATTCGCCCTTATTGTTAAGCTTCAGTTATAAATCCAATTTTGCTCGTTATTTTGGAATTACACGAACATATTTAATTTCATTTAAATGGATGTTTTACTTCTCTTGATTTAAAGATGAACTCGATCATCCATATTGAACATCTACTCTTAAAGCTATCGTGTTTTATAATACTTATTTACAGATTTGTATTCCGCGTATCAATGCTCTCGAACCAAGTGATTGCAAATTTTCATACAATTTTTAAGGGTTGAAATTTGGTATTTATTCGAGACATTCGATATGTGGCGTTGAATTTCAATTTCCGCTCTATTGGATGCACATTAGGCAAGAATGGACACTAAAATATCGAATGAAACAACATAAACAAATAAATTCATTTCTAATTGGACATTCAATTTTATGATTATATTTTCTACCTTAATATTCTATATTTTACTGTTTTATGAGATATCAGTTCCACACTAGGCTGTTATTTGAAGCTCACACCGGGTCATGGAGTCTTTATCAATTTCGATATTGGCATATTCAAAAAGATGTTATGGGGAATTATGTTCACATCCTATCATAAAACTGGTATTGATTTTATCCTATCCTGTCTCCTCGATTTTGGAATATTACATGATAATAATTTTGTATACCACTAGTGGCATATAAAACTCCGTATGCCAGTCAGCGTGGCATACGGAAACTCAATGTTAAGCCTATGGGAATTTATATTAGGGGTAGGATAAATGGAAGGGAATCTTGTACCACAGCGGTCTATGTTGTCGATAATTCGAGGCACTTCTCACCTGTAATAGCTGTGTTAGCACATGCGTGTAGATCAGTTTTATTACATCAAATACAGACTCCCTGGGCATTTCAAATGTATGTGGCTCAGTAAACCACTATACCTATTATTCAGAAACTGACAGATACCATAAACATTTTACGCTGATTTCAAATTCATTGTATACGGACTTGAAAACCATTGCATATTGAAAATACACTCTGTAATCAGATATACAGTCCGTTTGATTGTCTATCTGTCACAGACATCCCGCATAAATTTAAGCGGACACTTCAACCCGGAACGCATTTATTCTACGAGGGGTATATATACAACGTTATGACTATGCTTGCAGAGCAAAAGAATACTCTTAAATGATAAACCAGATGATATGTCAATTCATGGGTTTAATTAATTCAAGAGGATGCAAACTGAATACAACGAACGATAGTTTTTGGCCGGGCTCCTCTCTATAAAATCAATGACATAAAGAGCTAGGAGACTAGTTTTGTGGAGATGTATCACACCTACTGAAGGTTGTGTGTGTAGTGAGGAGGGTTTCTGCAACGTCCCGTCTTGGTCCTCCACAGCGCAGCTAGACTAATAACGTCAGCCTAATTACCAAGTATATAAAAAACACGCCTACCTAATGTAGACAATTAAGTCATTTGATTAAAGTTTAACTCTTCCCTTATCGGGCACAGATTTTTGATTTCCTTAAATCATTAGAATTCTAAAATCAACATGGTTTTTGTGTAGTGATATCACGTTTCACGTTCTCACAGAATGGACCCACGATGAGAGTGCAGTTCTTACTGCAAAGAACAGTTGGCGGTTGTTATAAACATGCTCTTTTTAAATGGATGATTGTTTTTGTTTCTGTTTTGCCTGTGAAAAAGAGTTGTGAAAGACGACTAGGCCGCCGTAGTAAACCTTTGTTTTTAACTGTCGCCTTAATTCAGATTGGTTTCATAGTAACATCTAATCAGTCAGTGACCGGCTTGTAGAAGCTATCGATAGAAAGGAATAGATATCTAGTAAATCTGTATATATACAATAAGATAGTTCCCATCACATATTCCATCCTACTGCTATAATCATGATAAAGAATATAGAGGAATACAAATTTATTATTGCAAGATTTAATCAGGTTAGGAGCATGAACAATGCCGTTTTTAATGTAATTAGACAATCCCAAAGCGTCACCTTTGTTCGTTTCTATTTATCGACGAATTTGGATAGTATTTTGATGAGCAGATCTAATGTAATTTTTGTTGTCAAACTAGACAAAGCTTAAATTTTGCTCTTTTGGTTGTGGAAAATGCCACATATTACCAATCTCAATTGATGAATGGGAATATTCAAAAATCACAAGCTGGCGCCACCGTGAATTGTAGGATATGCCTTTAATAGGAATGTCATGCAGTCCCAGCAAAAGTCCTCACGAAAAAGAAAACATGTTTTATTTCAAGATATCATGAGTTTTGGTCTCTCCATGACGTATTTTGTCTCAATGAATCTCGCACCTCCACAAGTGGTTGCAAATTCATCTCAAGGAAATACACCTTGGTTGTTCACACGGCGAGATAATGTACCAGTACCTTGACTCAGGTTCATTCGCCTCAGATTTATCATGTACATGGGTCTTTTTGTGTGAATCCGGCTTCATGGTTCTTCAGCAGCTCTAGTTCTACACCTCTAGATTTGAAAAATTAGGTTTCTGTAGTTTTTATCTTAGGAAAATCCAGAATTGTTCTGTAGTCTCCTTCAGTATATCTGAATAAGGATAAACAATGTAATACGCAATGTGTGCTATTGAGGCGGTGGGTTTGATATCGCGACCAAAAGTGTCACCTGTTTTTGAAAATCCCTCTCGGGTCGGCGTCTACCTTCTTCCAATGTTATGTCTCCTCTGCTGTGATTGGGTGGCTGCAGCCACTCTCACAGAGCTGTGTTCTGATTGGATGGGTGGGGTGTAGGGTGGGAGGGAGAGGATGCGGCTTGGTCATGTGTGATTGACTGGGCTGCCTCTCATGGGGCTAGTTTCAGAACTTGTTTTAAAGTAGGCTTAGTTTCAAAACATTCTTTGACAAAAATCTCCCCTCTGTGTTTTACTTGCACAGATGTGGGGTGGTAAGGGGGACTAATGACTTGTGGTTTCGTTTCTTACTGAAACTCATCAGACGAGAGACTGTCCATAAAGTGCTGGACCTTTTTTAAAAAAAAGATAAATGGCTAAATCCTCCTTGTGTTTTTAAGAACCTCACCTCTGCGGGGGACTGAGGGGAATGTACAGGTGATGTATCTGAGGCCTGGCCTTTTGCACACCTTGGGAGGAATAGGTTAGCATCTTTTTCCTAGTTTTCCCCTGTTGGTTCAATTTCGAAAAGAAAAAATCTCTAGATTGAACCAACACGGGAAAGCTAGGAAAAATTACCAACCTATTTATATAATATGCACTTTTCAATCAGCATCAATAAATGAATCTCGCCCCAAAGAAACCTGCTCCTGCATATAAACCACTAAATGTAGTAGCTCAACCCTTCTTCTTACAGTCGTTCAAATTGATCATGTGCACGCTGCTGCGAGTTTTGTGATGCTCGCCATCCTTCCCCCTACAATCATTGAAGGCAACAATTAGTTCTATATTACATGACAAATTGTAATCACCACCAAGTAAATAGAGCAGTACCCTAAAGTATCTAATTGATACTATTACATAAGTATTAAAGGTTACAACTGATAAATAGTTGAGTATGAGATAATCTCTAGGCAGTCATTTTGAAGTAAAATCACCCTATAAACATAGTTTCTGTAGTCAGGGACGGTGGTTGGAAGGCTTTTTCCATGCAATGGTCTGGATTGAAGTAGAAGCTGTGGTGCATTGTAGGAATGACACTCTGCGAGATCGTGCAATACTATTATTGAAAGAAACAAGGTACGGGAGGTCGACCCTATAAGGTTAACATGTTTCACATGTATCATAAACCTATAAATATCGATAAGTATCTAAATATATAAAGAAACTTGATAATATTTTCTTGACCAGTCATTCCAAAAATTCAAAAGTTTAAAAAATCGTCATTTCTTTGGGCTATTGTCGGTATGATTGTTTAGTTCTTATCATATCTACCAGCAATGTATGATGGAACGTGACAACTATCATTTCCCTAGCATAGGATGGTTTTTATAGTATTTTTGGTATAGATATACTACATAAATAAATTCTTCTTCAGAAGCAGAAATACGCACAAAAAGACCTATAACTCTGGCCGCTCTTAGGATATGCGACTACATCCAGACGCTTTTTGTCTGAGACAGATGAGGAAAATATGAAATACTCTGATTGTGCCTCTAGGATGTTCAGCGTCATTTTCCAATCCATAAAAGCTGAGCTAGACAGGAACATGTTGTACAATGGAGATAATCCGGCTCCAGAAGGTGAGCAAAGCTTGTCCAATTATATCTAGCAGCGGAGAGGATTAGCAGCCTCATTAGATTTGTAATTATCAGGAACTACACTGAACGACTATGTACGTAATTTCAAGAGACTGCAGAGATTATTATAGCTATATACCTTGATGCGAGGAAGAAAAACTACAGGATGTTATTTAGATTATGAAAGGTCGGTCATAACCGTATATCCATTAGAAAAGAATAATAAGGAATATATATCAATTGAAGTCATTTCTGATAAAAAAAGAGAAAAAAGCTCAGAACCATTTTATTCTTTATGCATCATTAATCTACATATAATTAAGAGATGATTCACCTTTTATTCCTATTTACATTTACTATTATGCTGATTGCCATACAAGGCTCGGCGTCCACTGGCCTCCAGATATCCTAGGATAGGCTCAGTGGACGCCGGACCTAAATGTGCTTTTGCCCGTCTTATTTATTGCTAGTAAATCCAATGTACTTCTTTTTGCTTTGAACAAATATCAAATTTGTGTACCGATTATTTGTACGTGGAGACATTCCGTCATTGACCCAAAGGAGTCAGTCTGTGGTGGTTTATTATGTTTTGTTTGCGACACGAATCTCTGACCTTTAAACCTAACTCCGATTCTACCTGACGATTCCTTTATCTACCAATCATGCCAACTAATTGATGCGTGGTATCAAATGCCATAATCGGTGGAGATGATTGCCATGTGGGAAGCCCGTATGTTTCGTATTGGGGACATATAGAAGAGGTAGAAGCCAATCAGAGTGTGTACCTGAAGTATGGTGGGTGTTTAATCTTATATAATGCGCTATTTATATCTGAGCACCTCACCACGTCCTCAATGACCAACGTGCCCTATACCATCAATCAGCCACACTTACTGAGGATAATCAGATCTTATTGAACAGGAACACTGCAGATATTACCGGCCAGGGTATGCCGCGTCCTCGTAATTACACCTTGCCTCGCTCCCTGACTATGTAGGATCTTGTGATTCAATAATGCGGTCTTCCCCAGGGATCACTTTCAAGTACTTTACCATCTGATTATAGTTGAGGCGAGCAGTTGATACTGGCGCATCTTAACCGGCATTTACTCTAATTGACTAAAGATGTGGCGACTGTAGACCCTGTTCACACCTCACGACTAAGTGTCTTATATTTGCATTAGATTTAACTGAGAAAAAAGCAAATGCTTCTACATCGGGTTAAGGGGCTGTTCCATCTGGCCGAATTTTCAGCCGAATCATAATTCTGACAGTGTGTGATTTACTATTTGGGTAACATCAATGCAATGGAATGCTATAACCTGGTGAGATCTGCTACCATCTGTAGTCGTCAGCTTCACTGTTACGTTATGCTTTGCGTTTCCGAAGCGTGCCGATGCTAGTACACCAGTTTTCCGCTAGGCATTTTACTGGTAGTGTCCTATGGCGTCCAGTGCCTACAACTAATGACCTTGACCTGGAATGTTTACTCAGAGTGTCTAGCTGAAGGTAGGTGGTGTCTTTGAGGTGAATAAATGGGTGTACAGTGATTATTTTGAAGAACAATGGAATTTTATCTGTAATCAAGCCATATTGAAGTCTACAGGGCTAGAACTGTGGAACTTACCTGAGTTGCAATCGGGTGAAGTTAGAGATTTCTAACAATTTCGGGCACTTTCGGCGCTGTGTCAGAATCGGAACAGATGATAACAGATTCGGCCAGGCTGGGGTTTGTAAGCCTGTTTTTACTAATTTGGTAGCAAAGGAGGCTTGCTGATTCTACCAGGACCGAGCCGATGATTACGAAAGTATTGTCGGCTTGATGGAGCAGGTACTTTAGTCTGAAGATTAACCCTCCCTATACTGCAGCCACGTGTATGCTTCCAATAGACACATTGACGGGGCTAAGGGTTAAGGTACGGTTCAGGTAGAAATCGTCGTCAGTGAGCCAAACGGTAAAGTTTGCATCAGAAATGAGGAAACCGATGTCTCAACCAGACTAGGAATTGTTCGCCCGCCACTAATTATATGTACCCTGTTTGAATCTATTGGTGAGGTGAATAGTTGTCAGGGGTATCAAATTGCGTAATATGGGGATAAAATCGTTGACATAATATTTACATCACCGATTCCACGGGACGAAAAGCCAGAATCGGTGGCCAGAATCGTCAGGCGGAGATGCCGCATAAGGCACCGCTAACGTCCACTGCCTGGGATCTACTGTTGCTTCCATTAAGCTGCTCTTTACTGACCATCAAACTGCATCTGAGTCATCTACGAGCGTTCAACCACGCCTATAACCGATTTACCAGTACCGCTAAATCATGTCTCTGATCTTGAGTATTGTCTTACCGCTACCTCGTACTATCCACCACCCACTGACCTCTAACATCTGACATTTAGCCTTTGACCCTTGACTATACATCATATGTCCAACAGCCATGAACCTTGACCGGAATCCATTAACCAACGACTGCCCTTGTGATTCAAAACTGGCCTCGTGGCAATGTTCCTGTTGACCTGTGTTACACTTTATTCAGTCTGCCACTTTATTATCTGCGTTTTGCCATTCACTCTATGCCCATTGACTTCTACGTCGCCTGCATGCTGTTCTGTCATTGTTCTCTGCTTACCTCATACTGTTCATTGCTTTATGCCCATTGCCTTTGTCACCTGTGGAATATTATTTGTCAATTACTCTCCACCCACTCGGTTGACTGCCCCCGCCAATTTCTCTAAGCAATCTCTTTACATTGTTGTTATTTGTCCTCCACGCACTTCTAATAGTTTCTATTTAGTTAACCATGCTTCATACCCTCTGCCAGTGTCACCCACATCAATCCTCGTCCGTCTGCCTTCTGTCTGCTTATCTCAACTTGATACCCTCCACTTTTTGTTGTCTATCTAATGTTGATGTCTTTATAACCTTTATTCACTACCCTGAGCCCTTCTTTATGTTCTCCCTTCCAATTGTACCTCTGCTGTATGGCTATTTCTTCTACTCGGCTCTCTCTCTCTACTCAACGACCCCATGGATCTACCCACATCCTTCATTCTAGCGTGTCAGCATTCATCCCTCGATGGCACCGTACGCATATAGATATCTGGCGTCTTAAAGTCAGTGTTTCCTTCCTCCTCCTCCTGGCTACAGGTCAGCGAGGGTCTGCTGCATACAGACTGCTCGCCGCTCTCTCCCCCGAGTCTCAGTCGCTCTCCATTCACATTCATCGGGGACTGGTGTGCCCGCGGGCAAAATAGCACTGACATCGACATAATCCGAGTGTGGTTCGATGTAGATGGGAAAGTGAAATGTGCTTTCACCATCCGATATTGACATGTTTATCTCCATCCTATCTAAATTTTGCAGTATGTTCATATTTATCTCTCTTGGAGGTCTTTGAGGCAACATAGATAGAAAACATGCATCCTTTTTTCTATCGAGATACACAACAGTCTCCGAGTTTCTATGCATTACCATTTCATATATTCCAAATACATTTTCATACGGAACTGAGTGAAAATAGCTAAACATTCTGATCTCGTTTTGTTTAAAGCAGAAAACATGATGTTGATAACACCTTATATGGCTATACGTGATACAATAACACACCTATCTATCTTCATGATTAACAGTTTAATCGTTTTCATTTAGTTTCACCCGTATACAAAACCAGCCGCTATTGTATTTATTACTCACCTACAAGATTGATAACAAATCTGTTGCAATATTTTAAAAATTATATCTTTCTGTGGCCATATCCCCTACGGCTACCTCCTGCTGCTACCCATGTTGTATTTATGGCCGTATGTCACACCCTTCTACCTTGAGCATCGGGATGTATCTTATCAACAATTTTACCCCACATTTTTGACGTGCGAAAAAGGTACGCTAGTTTTGATATAGTACCGATCAGACTCACTGAGGGCGTGGTCTTACTGCGACCCACTCCTCCTGTCGGCAGACGGGGCAGTTATTCACCGGCGGGGCAGTCGGTCATGACTCACGTCGTAACTGGTACTCAGAGGAGACGCTGACGACTTGCACCACACGCGTGATCTGGACCGGAAATCCACACCGGCGCGTGCGCAGACGTTGGTTCCGCTCCAAGGCTACGCTATAAAAGAGTGGGCGTCATCCGGGTCTCGTCCGGGTCTCGTCCGGGCCTCGTTCCAGCGTCCGTTGTGCGTCCTTTCGGCGTCCTGCAACCCATCAGAAAGTCCATTCTCACCTCCTTTTATTCCTCATTCTCCCTTGTTTGATTTTCTTTTAATGCAAAAAAATATATTTCATTAAAAAGGCATTTCTCCTTGTAGTCGGTCTTGTTAACACGCAAAAGGATAAGATATTATGGGGAAGAGATTGACTGTACGTGGTACATATATAGGCGTGTATGATGCTCCATACACCCACAAATTATGTTTATCTAGAAGGCTGTGATAATAGCGGTGATATCATTTTCTTCTCGTTGTTTTAAAGTTGGAAACGACAACCGTCATAGCATTGGAGATGATTCTACCAGAGAGCCAAGACTGGCTGTTTAACACTATACCAGATATTATTTTCATTGCGACTATCACTAGGCCGAATGGACTTGGTTCATTGATGACCCACCCGGCGTTTACACTATCAAAACGTTTGTAGGTGGCGATTCCTGAACTTAGCACCACCTGACGACTTTCAGCTGTAAAATACAAATAATTATCTAGTGTAAACGCCAAGTGCGTGGCAAAATATGAAATGTTGTCTGATGTAAACGCTTCAAGCTTCAACTTCATACACAATATTATAACAATATGAGGCAGGGATAAGGATGATGATGGTAAAAATAATAATGATCATAGAACAAGTAATGAGCGTTTCCTAAACTAATATGAAGGGGTTGACAGGAACCACTTTTAGCAATCATAAATGTGTGGATGGTGTATGCCATGCAAGTCTTCAGATTGTTTCTGCAACACATGTACTATCTTTATACTTTCATGTATTCTGACAAATATTTCACTTCATAGCGAAATTCTATAGCTATGAACTATTAATGTTGTACTAAGTAACTAGAACGATCACAATAAATACACAATAATGACTGGTTTTGTGTACAAGTGGCTGTAATCTCCGAGTAGTTGACGTGTAGTAATATCCGAGCGATTAGCGAGGATATTACGTCATCAATTACGAGGAGATTACGGTCACCCGTATACAAAACCAGCCGTTATTGTATTTATTACTCACCTACAAGATTAAGAACAAATCTATTGCAATTAAAACGTTTCTGCAAGACATTTAGTACCAGACCCCACAGCACTGTTAAGCATGGCAGTAATTCGGTGTAGACTTACACTGATAATCTAGTTCGCCATTAATCTGTACTTTTAGCATGCAAAATGTGTTATTACAATGCTTTCTGATGGTAAATAAATAAGTCACATTGAATGAACATTCAAGAAACTTATTTTGAAGTACATGATGATTCGACCTCATTATGGACAGGACTATTTTTCCGGAATCTCCTGCGAGATTCTGACATGCCAGAATCTACGGCTAGCTGTTTCCAGGTGCTCTATACATTTTCTATGGAGACTCCGTAATCGGTGGGTAATAAAGGACCATACCTTCCCTTTTCTAATAAAAAGAAGAAAAAATATATCTATGAATAAAGCTAAACCAAATCCTAAACATGTATTGTGCTACTGAAGAGGGTCGTGTGGGGAAATATAGTGAGCCTTGACGATGGTCGGCAGTTCCAATAAGATGGGAAAAACGTCTTCCAACAGCGACACATTTCTCACCACAAAACTCTTTAAATTGTAAATAAGGAAGGCAAGCTGCAGAAAAAGAGGTGGCTTGGCTGTAAAAGACGGACGGGGATCTCTTAGGAGATGAAAGCTGATCGTATTTTTACTCAGAGAGGTGGACGATTTACAGTCGTCTAATAGGCCTCGTCGCTGCCCGCCGGCCGCTAGAGGTCTCCACTGGCGACTTTCACTCACTCAGAGTTTATCACAAAGTGCCGCACAAGCTCCGAAGTAATGAATAGGCAGGCACGAACAATGTTCATGTCGTACCTCTAGTCTTAGCCTCGTTCTGGGTATGAGTCACCACATCAAAGATGGCGAACGGTATAGCACTTTGCTCAAAACATGTTTAAGGAAATGCGGCCGGAAGTCTGAAGGTATAAAGGCATTTAATAGAGATGGAAATTCCCGTACTCTGCATGGCGGATAAATATGAATTGACTGCACTTACGCAAATTAGTGCTGCATATGTCACGGAGCTGAATTTCTTTTTGCATATTATCTAAATGTCTATAATGGAAGGCAATTCTCTTAGTTATTTTTGTTTTGAAATGCCTGTCATATGACGAGTGTATCCCATTACGACGCGCTTAAACATATTGCTGAAATTGACCGTTTGAAGAGCATATGTCAAGATGCTATTAATCCATTTGTTATCGGACCATTCAAATGTCTGCAGGGTAACAAAATGCAGTGCCCATCAGCAAATTGACGAGCTAAGCTTCACCTGGCTAGTACGAAAGCGCTTAAATGTAAACAGGAATCTCCAAATGGTTGGCATTACATCTAAAGACAAAATTAGAGGACGTGAGACACGTTTTACTTTTTGAATGGGCATTGTTGTCTTTAACAGATATCAATTTGACCTTCGCCCCACCCTGCTCAAATGAAATCGAGCGTTGCATTAGATTATGCATAGGTCGGCTGAGTGATGCAATGCCTGCACGTTAACCGCAAGAAAATTGTGATATTCGGGATATATATAGAACCCCTTGCTCCATATATCATCCCTGTATGACATGCCTCATCTGGCCATTGGTTCTGACCGTTTGGGAGACAATGTCACCTACGATACCCAACGATCATCGTGACTGTCGCCTATTTCACACACCCCCCTCCTATGTGTCGCAACCAGAGATAGTTGGCCGATCCTTTAAGATCGTAGGTCTATCGGACACTCACGCCTCCAAAAAGTCGCTACTAACGATTATCGCGACTGAAAAGCGCCACCTTGTTCTCCTTATTAGCTAACCCCAATTTCGGTCTATTACCCTAATTGAACTTATAGAATGAAAAGGTAATGCCGGAGACACCATTCGATTCCCGGAATCGCCAACACAAAATGACGTCTATGTGAGCTATTATTTCATATTTCAACTGATTATATCATCCGAGACGTTAAATTATCGGTGGGGGATATCAGTATGAAATATTATTATATACCTGTGGTAGTATGTCCTATACATACGGCCCGCTCCTACCCATGTCGTATGTATATCCGTACGACACCTAGGTGACGTACGGGGTATGTATGTGGCGTATGGGGCATGTACGGCGGCGAAATCCAAAATCTCCCCCAGAAGCAAGGTTAAAAATCGGATATTTTAAGGTATATAATAATAGAGAAACAGGCTGACTGTCTCCGTACAGATAAAATACTTGGTAAAATCGGCGATCAGATGAACCTCTGCCTCCGGCATCGGTTCATCTGATCGCCGATTTTACCGCGTATTTTATCCGTACGGAAACAGTAAGCCTGTTTCTCTATAATATCTCACATAAATGCTATTTTGTATTGGCGATTCCAGATATCGCAGCCTTGACTCGCTTCGTGTGTCCCCGGCATAAGGCCGGCAACCCACTGAGCTTCAACACACTATAAGCGCTCCGAAATACGACCACAACGAATTTTTCAACCTTCCAACAAAGAGACGATGCAGTTATTTACTTTTGTACTTTGACATCTTCTGAGACCATATATTGGGTTACTGAGCCCATACGGGCGGCCGTTCGAGGTCATTTGATGAAAAAATATGGCCCGACGCTGCAGGCGGGAGGGCCATTTTTTTCATCAAATGGTCGAGAACGGCACCTGTACGGGCTCAGTCACTACGTTTTCTTATTACTATACACCTTCTACTTGTTTAAATCACAGTTTTTTGACTTTCCTGGTCAGTGATTCAAACCCCCGTTCCCGAACAATACTATTGCCATTCACTACGGCCCGCGAGCAGAAAACCCTGGCAACGGTCGGTGCAGTGTGGTCTATGAATTGTGTGTCAAAAGATGACGCTGGAACTCGGGTAACTAACCATTACGCGTGTTGTTGATATTGATCGATCTCACATATTTAAGCTATTTAAATGTGAATGCCCCACATTAGATTCCTCAACATTTGGTCATTATATGGAGGTTGTAGCATGTCTCTGAACTCGCGAATGAGAGTAAGAGAACCACCATTGTTTTTTTTGGTTTTTGACACTGTCACTGCTCTCGCGCTATCGCAATAAATTTCATTAGTGAGCCAAACGGTGGTCATGGTGGGCCTGAACATTATTACCTTATAAGCTTATGGCATCCACTACGGCCCGCTGCACGGCGGGCCCGAACAGAAGTCATACTAAACCAGTAGCAGCGGGTAGTATTTCATAGATGTTCGGCCATAGGTGTATAGTAATATTCAACATTCTGACAAGGCTATCATGCCATGTTGCAAGCAGTGTGTGGCAGTTTTTATCCACGTAGACGCTCCTAGATGTGAAAATGTGGTATTGTGTTTAAATATTTATATTTAGCATCAACATTTAACAACAGGCTAATAAAAAAAAGCCACACATCAATAATCATAATTTCAAAATATAGAACTATTTATAATCATTCCAATCATCACAACAAAGTAATAGAGGTAATTCATATACGAATATTGTGAACAAACTGTTAAAGGAAACGTATAGACAAGTACACATATCCAATCCTCCACATTCCCTGGATTAATATGAATTATACTTAACTCTATAGGCTAGGTGACATTTGGAGGGTTATCGCGTGGATTTACAGACAGGAAGGAGGAGAAGATCAAAGATTCCCTAAAGGTTAGATATAACCTGATATTCCATTGGCTACACATTCATCTGTCGGTGCGTCTCTTTCATCAGCCGCTCAGTTGTCATCCAGTATCAAAGCCTAGTCTTGTCATGTATGACATTGGCCTGAGGTATGTATATTCATTTTGATCTGGCATAATTAAATTTCTGGGCAACTATATCGAAAAGCTTTTATTTGGTGTCGAATCTGTCTGCTTCTATCTACAATATCATTATACATGTATAAAAATAACACACCAGAATCCTGCGCGATGCGAATACAGAGGTTGCTCCTGGCATTGAATATTGGTTCTTTCTTATTCCACAAATAGTCAAAACGTCTTTCTTTATGTAGTTCTTTGTTGCTTCGCCTATAAGCAGTTGTATAGGTACATAAGCATGTTTATGAACCAACAAAAAGAAGGTTTTTTTTTGTGAAGTCAAATATTTGTCCATAAATGTAATGTAGCAAGACATTACAGGGTTGACTACATTATATCCTGGAAGGGCTGGATGTCTACTATAGAAAGGAATCGAAATGTCATAATAGTAGGGCCAGAGTGCATCTTGGAGTGTAGAAACGTGTTTGAGAGTCATAGAAAGATGATCATGGTTCTGATGAACCTCACGATGTACTAGTGTACCGATGCAGATTTAATGCAGCATTTTGACATTACCATATACTATAATTTGGAAGGGCTGCATGGGTATGATTTATCTTATTACTGGTATATACACAGCATTTTCATTTTTATTTTCAGATACTAAAAATTGGAGGAAGTAGCTGTGCCAGAATCATAATTTTGATGTAGAATTACTAGGTTGAGACCATTACATTCGATCAGATACTATCATATGTATAGTGACTACGTATCTATAAGCGCTTTACTTAATTCCAAAATCTTAGAAGTTTCTGTTCGGTATTTTAGGTGTAAGACACATTTTATAACCGAAAACACTGATGTTTCTCAGTCATTCTCTAGGAATCTGGATAGCGGTGCTTTCTCTTACTTTACCCTAAGGGCTTTTTTGGGGCAATGGATTGCCTAAGGCCGGGCATCCACTGCTTCCAACATACTTAGACATAGCTGCGATAAGGCTCCGATATCAATTTTCAAATCGTAGCCTTATTGGGAGGGATCTGTCGCAATGTGTCGGAAAGGATTCTGTGTTGGATACACTGGATATTTAAAAACAATCGGTTGTCAATTGTAGAGCCAACCGGAAAACTTATACATAGATAACTGCAAATACCTCGATGTAACTACAGAATGTTTAACAAACATCTTTAAAGAAAAAAGAAAAAGAATAGAAAGATTTGATTAAATATGATTTTAAAAACTAGTATTGACAGACATGAAAAATCAGACTTGTTAATTAGCCTTCCTAGAGTGCATTAATTCGTTATTCTCTCTTTTTATGGTATTTCATGCTGCCGATTCAATACATATGGTGACTGAATCCGTTTCTGATTGCTATGAAGACATATTATCATAAAACCGTTTCAAGAACCGCTACTGATAAATCCTTGTCATGTTATCTTTAATGGAACCACACTAATGGATTCGTAGAACATGAAAATTTCACATAAAAGGTAATGTAATATTTCATAGGTCAATTTTCGACCGAGGTCTTGGACATATAATGATTTTGCGGCCATATTGGGAGCAATCTTAGATTTCTCAAAACGCTCAAGGTTGACAGTCTTGCATCTGGCAGGTTTGGAATAAGCAGGTCTTGATAACCCCAAATCATCAGACATGGTAATTCTTTGCAAGCTTAAGGTACCCTCTTTTAAGCCTGTTGGCTAACAGGCTAGAGTGAAAACCTTGGTTACAGTGAGGCACCCTTTAACACCTGCACTTTGGCATAAAAAGGATGGCCCGCTAAGCAGGGTTCTAATGTATATTAGTCTTATCTTTAGACAGAATTTGATGTGGATTATAACTGACAGGAATGGTGCAAAGAATAGAAACAAACACAGGTGAATACAAACACATAGAATCATTCATGAATCGATCAAGGGTATTTCAGTGAAACAACACGATCTAACTCGTAGTGTGCTACGATGATAGAGAACCTCACTAAGTTTCATATACTAAAGCATGTATAGGTAGATCAATTAATCATCCCTAAAGCGCGTGTTTCGTGATTCTCATTGTGGTAGGGAATGTTTCAATTTAATTTACCCAATGTTTCAATTTAACATGATTGCTTTCTAATGAGTAACAAATATGAGGCCTTTTAATTGGTGATGTATTTTTTTCTGGGATACCGCATGAATGTAATACCTTACAGACCCATGCTGCGATTAATTTGAGATTGATTGTCCGTGGTTTTTTCCCCAAAGGTCAGCACTGGAGGTTGATAGTACTAATAAAAGGAAGCAAAGGCTAGAGGAGGGTTTTGGATGAAGTTGTCCCATAATTCAACTTATACTTTTTGATAACGTTAGTCTTGCGTTGTATTTTCACTTTTCTACAACCTCTGAATTTACTATGCAAGTTCAATTACATGAACAGCAACCAGTATGTTTAGGAGTGCTATCCAACAATTGGAACAGCTTTCATTAACCTTTTCAGGACTGAGGCTAATTTATTTGACCCTTTAAGCTCTTACGCTAATCAAATTAACCCTCCAAGGTCTGTTGCAATTAACCCTTCCTTTAATGGCTCGTGCTAATCAACTTAACCATTATTGAAGAATTCAGGGAAAACTTTGCTACCTAGCAGCTCCATTTAACAATTCATGTACATTTATGACCACAAAACAGAAACCAAAGACAAAATTACCCTTCTTGCTCAAGGTCAAGCTCTTCGATTGTGTAAATACAATGTTTCACAGAGCCTCCCCGTGCCGGATATGGGTAATTCTCCCACCTTCTTTCAACCTCATTCGTCACCCTGCTCTAAAGGTAACGTTCCGATTATCGTTCACGGTGACCTCCCCATTATCGCTCACGCGGCGTCTAACGTTGTCCCACGTGACCGGAAGACGGCCAGTTTGCCCATTGAACAACAAGATAGATGACAAGTCGAGGGAAGCAGTACCGATACCCCGCCGCCAGGGACGATGCAGCTATGTTTTCCCTCTACTGGGTGGCGCAGGGGGGACTATAAGTTTTATCAATGTCTGATTTCCGGATCTCTTTCAGGCTAGGAACGCTGTGAGCGAATCTTTCCCCAGGCCTGCAAGGATGGGCATGTGACGTGTTCTTAGAAAAAACAGTCACACGATATAGCCTTACACATACCCCAATTGCCATATTAGAGGGTATAGCAATAGGGACTATTTCTTTGCTCTATAGCAAAAGGGACTATTTTTTCCCATATACCATGGTTTTGAGGCCTTATTATCCATCGTATACAAAGTCCCCATTGAAAATGTATGGGGACTCAGTAAACCACTACCCATTGTATAAAACCTGTCAGATACCATAACTGTGGTATACGGATTCAAACCTGTGGTATACGGCCTCAAAACCATGGTATACGGGGAAAATAGTCCCTTTTGCTATAGAGCAAAGAAATAGTTCCTAATGTTATACCCGTTAATATGGCAATTACTGGGTTTAATTTATTCGAAAAGATGGATAATAAATGCAACAAACGATGATTTTGTGGACAGGCAGCTCTGTAAACCACTCGCGGTTGACCTCGTAATACACTCGCTAGCGCTCGTGTATTACTACGCGCCAACCTCTCGTGGTTTACGGCCGCCTGTCCACAAAACCATCGATTATTGTCTATTTATACCACAGGTTTGAATCCGTATACCACAGTTATGGTATCTGACAGGTTTTATACAATCGGTCGTGGTTTACTGAGTCCCCATACATTCTCAATGGTGGCTTTGTATACGATGGATAATAAAGCCTACAAATCAGTGCTGTTTTTGTGTGTGTTTTATTGATTCAATTTTCGTTAAAACATATATAAGCTGGTAGGGCCCAGATGTAGGATGTAGGAATAGTCCGTTTATAACCCATCAGAGGGCATACACCGCATTAGTCTTAACGTCATCATCGGGATTTCCCTGTGCCACTTGACATTGGTGACACAAATTCCAAACTCCTCGAAGCACCGCATTCACAATATGGTGTAGCGAGTCTGCTGCCCTCCAATAATGATTGAGGCGGAGAGTGGTTGGGAAATAGTTGAGTTTATTAAAGGTATTAAAAACTATGATCAATGACTAATTTTGAGTTTATTTAGAACAAAGCCCCACGATTGAAGTTCTGAGGGAGTGAAATTAAGGTTTTTGTAGGTGGGTGTGTGAAATCTTTTCTTTTGAACGTCCGTTGGAGGAATGGAGGGTGAGGTATGAGGATTGGATAGTGAAGTTCCTCTGGAAGATTCGCCCAGAGAGTGTAATCCCTCCTGCCTACATTACCGCCAACGAGTTGGCGACAATAAATAATTTCAGTGGTAAACAGGCAAAAAGAAAGAAAATTGACACTATGTTAAATAGTAAACATGTTTTAGACCTGGACTGTGACTGGAAAATTGGTATGTTCGCTGACAAGACTAAAGCCAGATGATATCATACACTTTATTGTCGAATGTAGAACAACCAAATCCTTCTGTACATCACTGCAGCGGTGGCTCAGGAATATATTAAGAGTGGACTTCTCCGATTTAACAACAACAGATATTATATTTGATTTAACAGATGACTTAAGAAGTAAAAGAAACAGAATGTTGAACTATATCATAATTTATGCTAAGATGTATATCCACCGACATAAATTGTTCTATAATAACAATCTTGAAGTTCAGTCTTTGGTCAGGAGCTCAAACAAAGAATGATGTTTGAGAGATATCTTTACTTTGGTGAATGTATACCACAGATTTGGTTTCCTATAAAACGTATGGAAAGACTTTAAAAAAAAGAAAACGGTAAAACCCAATGAATAACACCAAATGACCAAAAGTTGTATTGTCAAATGTATCTGTAAATGTTATGTCTGTTAATTTTAGTTGGAAAGGTCGTCATTCCCTCCAGTAGTGTAATGTCTGTGTGTAAAGTCTATTTACTTTGGAATTCTCTAGTGGTTGTTTAATGCTGGCTTAGGATATCAACTTAAATTTGCAAGAGAAAAGGTATCAAGAGGGGAACAATGTATTATAGCCAAGAATTTTGCATCAATCCACTAAGATAACATGTATTAAGACTATTTTCTGAGGTCAAATCTGTAATGTAGCAAGGTTATGTAAGTTATGAAAACTGTTGATCGCAGATCCAGATTAGCTAAAGCATTAAGAGTTACAACAAATAGAAAATGAATATATGAACAATGATGTATATAGTTTTTGAAACGATCTCTATTTGATCTTGTGGAATCATGACTTCTTTTTTCAGCACCTTGAGGTTTTTTCATTTATGATTCTAGGAATGACTGTATCCGACATTAACAAATTATGGACTGTCACATGAAAGATTAATTTATACCCAAACTATTTAAAAGGGTGGCAATCTTCTCTAAGGGAATAAGAAAATGATCAGTCAGACATTATGTAAGTTTAGATCTTTTTTCATCATAAATGAAAAAAAGGCAGCAAAACACTCTGACCCAAGGTCTCATATTTTGTTTTTAACAGAGAAAAGTCTCTCAGATATTTGAATCATTGACTCCAATAAGGAACAACTATTGGATGAGGGAAAATCACATGTAATTTGATGTCAATTGAATGAATAAAGTTTTTGCTAAAAAAACCAACTAAAGCCAGACCCATATTTGGTTTCATGATATTGGTGCCAACCCTGTAGGCCAATAGTTCTGTCAAGTTATTCTTCAACTATTTGAAAGTATGATAACAATGAATGGTACAGCCAGGAGAAAGTTATTGTATTGATACGCCTGTTATATTACCACGGTACAATTGGATATTTTGCAGAACAAAATAATTCGAGATTTTGGGGTTCAACGGTAGCTGAACTCAAGAAGGGATTTCCAAATGTTTGGCACCAGAGAGTAGAGAAATCCCGCTCTCGGCGAGTAGGATGACGTCACACTAATGTGGTCTATGGCAATCTCAGCGGCAATTTTGTGTGAATTGATAGCAATTCAGTAGCGACTTTCCAATTGAAGTCAGAATTTATTTCTATTTACAATTTAGCAACATGGAATGCGTCACTCTTATTCAGGTTAAATCATGTTATAGTCATGAAATAAACCATACTTTACCGGATAACGAAATAACATAAACGTAGAGAAAGAACAACCAGGATGCGTATCCTTATTGGTGCACACGTATACCATATATTAAACTTTGTATTAATCTTATCTCATCAATTACTTGAAAAAGGCCACTAAGAAGCCAAAACGTTATGTATAAATATACATATACGAAATAAAGCCTTCATCAAACCGAATTGGGCAGAAATCGAGATGTACTTGTTCTCACCATCTGTCCATTGTATTAACCGACAAATGACCAAGCTAGAAAATCTGATTATTCGGAATAACGCTATCCAGTTATCCGGCTTGCCCTCATGTTGAAGATCACGGGGTATATAAGACTGGTGTTACGATATCGCGTCACACATCTATTAAGAGGGAGCCTCAGGCTAGGCATAGTTATCGCTGTGTACTGTGGCACACAGCAGCACTTCGGGCCACATGCACAGAAACTATGCTAATTTTACCCCACAGCCCTAAAAAGCCACCCGTATGGCTGACATACACTGCTTACTTTAAATGACGAGAGGAAGGTCCTGCCCTGACGGCATCTTTCTTATTTCCCTTACCCGAATATGACAGGTTGAATAAGCCACGCGTGAAGGACACTGTTCGGAGACTTGGAAGTGTCATTATTTTTCTAGATGAAAAAAGGCTGTCGATTAAAACCTCTTTTCGGTAACTGAAAAAGATCCGCTACTATTGATCGGTTGATTAAAAAATCCCTCTCTTTATTACCCAAATGATGGTAATGATGACAAAAACAAAATGAGGCCAGGGGAAGCATCCTTATTGATCGTTTACTCATGTTCTCGGTGCAGGGTGTTACTGGGCAGCTATCTCGACCAGAAACAATCGTGTTTTATTATCATCAATGAATGGGAACGGTGGATCTGATTTGTTTGTTGAGAGACCCCTCATTTTATGAAAACAGGAAACTCATCTTCGACAAAATACAATTTCTTTATTCATGACGGTTAATCAAACCGACAGTTATCAGGCAACATTTTCGTAAAGTTTAACATGACATGAAGTTAATCATTAAGGTAAATAGAGGTCGTCCATCTATTACTCTTTTTGTCCATCTATTACTCTTTTCAACTCGACAACAAACGAGCTAAGTTGTATAACTTTATTACAAGAAAATAATCCAAGCAAGACATTTGCTTTTAGGGAAAAACATCAAATATTCAATTGAATGCACTCACAAAAATCTAAGTTTTCCGGGGTATCTGAAAAATTATGTATGAGATCCCCTCGATACACTACAATGCACAATGTCAAAAATCATAGACAGTCCGGAATCTCTTCATCTTCCACAAACGTCTAAACTAGGAACATCAGTATGCATTGTAATCGGTTTCTAGGTACATTGTAAGTTTTTTATTCAATATCAACGGTGATCTGCTTGAGCTTTATGTGTTATCATTTCCCCTATTCTCTTTTTTCCGTTATTTCATCTATCCATACACACGGTCATCGTATATCATACCACAAATATATTTTTTTGACCTTTCTGTACACAGTTATCAGATTTCAGATGATATAAATTGTTCTTCGCATATTAATAATGTTTCCCAATCCATTACATATTTAGTCATCAGTTTAAAAATCCTGAGCATGCTCTCCTTTTTTACATCAATGCAAATTCCAATCACAAGTATCAGTTTCACTTCTACTTTATCGTCGTTGTTATCATCCAGAACCCCTTATTTGAACCTGATAGTGCCCTTAAGTATTCTTCAGTTACATGAAAGGATTTCCAGAGATAAACTACGATGAATTATATGAACAAAATATGTTTCACTCAGGTCTGGCAAGAAGTGGGAAAAGAAGTATTTAAGTTGAATCACATACTTTGGTAAAAAAAAAAAATACTATGGATCTTAAAACAGCCAATTATGATGCACATTGTTTCATATTGCGCTATAGTAGCGACGAGCATACTTGTCAGAAGAGGAGCGATAGCGAATACCTTGAGATGTCGTATGCATAGTAGTTCGGGGAAGAAAAGATTGATAAAAACAGTCTCTGAGAGGCTGAAGGAAGGTTTTTGTCTGCCATGTTCACTGCGGATGTTCCTTTTACCCGGGGATTCTATGAGCAATGACAGGGCTCTGATAAAGTCCTGGCTATTTGAGCTGAAAACGCCAGCATTGCGCATCAAAGACGTGCCAATCAGCAAATCTCCCTCATCTTCGTCTAGAAACGACGAACGTTACTTCTCGAGATGCACCAAATTTTACAGCGCGTTCACAACAGGCTAGAGAGACCAGACTCCATAAAAGCCGCCGCCTACAGGAACACCAGATTGGCTATTATGGGGCATTTTTTCACATAAATATAAGTTGTTGTTTTTTTTATTTCAATAAAGTCATTCCTAAACAAAGCCTAAGAAATACCTTGTACAACCTCAGAAATGCAATCTCTAGTTACATAAACATGTAAACACGCAGACATCTGGTTGAAATTGTATTCGTATGCGCAACAAGAGGAAAGTGAATTTAGGCACTCTCACTGAAGTCATTGACGATGATATCACGGGGTTGCTCTTCTCTCGGATCCTCTGTGTTATGCTCCCGCATTCATCAAGCATGCGTCAACCAAACATCGGCTGGGCGAATGTACAAGCCTCTCTCCTTTAGTTACAGTGATTTATAGTCTGTCTGAGTGTCTCCTGTTAGGTATTGTTATTGTTGATTCGTTTCATATATTAAGGCTATTCAACCTCTTTTATGTTAATTTCCAACGTTAATTACCTCCAAACTTGTTATACATGCATTCTTTACCGTCACGAAGAATCAGCAGCTGACACTCATTTTGAAATTGCTCACCCAGATGGGTGCTTTAGCAGCTTAAGCCAATCAGGGGGTTCAAAGCACGCCATAGAGATTCAAAACACGCCGTAGCCGGTTTGAAAGCACACAGTATGTATGTAGGTACAAATGGTATAGTATGCAGTATGGCACAATGACTACACCCATAGCAGCGGTGTGTATTTAGTAATTTACAGTAAGTTCGTCCAAAGGTATATAACAATATGTCATATAGATGATTCAATAATATTAGACTCTACTGTCGGTTTTATGATGATGTAGTATCACGACGCTTCAAATGAGAGAAAGTAGAAAAAAATGAAAGTAGTTGAAACGAATGTAATCTGAAAGGGTGGCCCTCCCCTTTTCTTTACTCAAGTGCTTACACTTCCCTTCCTGTTGTCTCCGTCCTCCCCCCGTTTGTCCTACTTGTTATCCTCAAAGGTCATTGTTCTGAATCTTTTATAACCACACTGAAGATGTACACTACCTATTACAAACACTTAAAATGAAGTAGTTACGTAGCATGTAAGTTCATACTCCATTCTATCAGGTGAAGGAGCTAATAAGTCTCCATCATAAATAAGCTGCAAATATTTCATCATCGTATAAATCGTCATTGTTTGAACTGGTATGTGATAATTATTATTAACAATTATTCCTTTAACTGTTATTCCTTTAACACTATTTACATACTTTAATTTGAGCGTCTGCAGATATTTAGAGTGCCTTCAGCTGCCTTTTTGGTTTTAGATTATTGCTAGTCAGGAATAATACTGTACCATATACCTAGACACCAATAATTGACCAATACGGAATTGGCCAGATCTTCTCAATAAGCACATTTTGCAATGAATTAAAACCTTCTGTCTGTGGTTCTACAGACCAGCCCCTGCGTACAGGCCTACAATTTATCTAAACACAAGAAGGTTGCAATTTGGGAATACGCTTAGTCTTTACCTTTCTCATGGTGAAATGTTCGCCCGTATGCATACAACTCTATCCACTTCTTAAGAAACACACGTGTTATAATCTACTACAAAGTAGATTGAAACACGTAAAACACTTTGCAAAGGAAGTTTATACTGGACTAGTAGGCGCCAACACCTTTCTTTGATCGGTGTAAGATCCTATAAAGAATCAAAGTAAAGGAACCTCGTGTTGATTAGAAGGTGAACTTAGGTCAAGTGGACATCATGTCCTGTTTATACGCACATATATCCAACTAGCAGTTGAAAGAGAGACTAACATATTATGTTGCTTTTAGTGAAACTAGGGTGCTTATAAAACACTTTTGAACTCTTTCATCCAATTTAATCCATGGCTTTGCCTTTACCGTGCTTATCACCACCTACAATGTTCGTTGGCAGTTAGTGATTGATGATGCGTAATTCATCTCGCCAAATAAGGAGGGTCGCACTGCATGGGATTCGAATTGACTATGATCCTAGAACTCAAAGTAAGTCAATGATTATATCAACGAGAAATGTAAAGAATACACAATAATAAGTATGTCTTCGTTTATGTATCATACAATTCCATTTAAACACGATCAATTATGTATCTATCGCACGTGAATCTGTAATGCATTATTTAACGGCTCCCTGCAACGAATAGTTATTGTCCAAATTCAACGGCTCCCTGCAACGAATAGTTATTGTCAATATTGCCCTCTCGGAACCCTTGCGGTTCGGTGTGTGGTAAAAGACCCGGTATATTGGTGATAGACCATGCATGAAATGCCGCTCTAAATCTCTATGCGTGCAGCTGTTTGGAGCTGCTCGGAGCTGTTCGGAGCTGCCCGGATCAGTTCACAGCCGATCGGCAGCACAGCAACCAGGACCCAGACTAAGCGAGAGCATTAAGAACCGGTGATGGCTGGTGAAAGTTCACATTATAAACGAGGGAGGATCATAGTGGTCGCTGATTTGACAGCCACAGCAGGCATTGCAGTGATATGAAAACATCCCCTTTGTACAGCAATACCTTCCCCAACCCACCATCAAATCAACTGAACGTCATACGCGCCCAGTATGCATACGGCGCATGGGACTGTGCAGAATATTTTAGTTCAGTGTTGAATCAATCAATCCCTAAGGTATTTTACCTAGTTCAAATTAAAAGTAAAACAAAGACTCACTTAGTTTGCCGTACTTTTACTTCGGGTGTTTGTTTCCAAATAAATTCTTTTTACCGCAGCTATAGAGGTCATGTTTATTTCAGCATGGATCAATCGGCAGAAATTGAACATTTCTTTTTATTTAGCGTGCCGACGCCACAACCTGATGTCTGATGTCATATTTCGCGGGTTAGCTCATATACCCACAAATTTTTTCCCACCCTCCATCCCAATACTAAATCGTTTACAACATGCCTTGTTGTTTTACTTTGAGTATTTGTTGTCAAACAAAGTTGGTTTTGAAATGTCTTCGCTTGTTGTAAAATAAATTATTTGTTTTCAAATAAATTATTTTTACCCCAGCTACGAGTCATGACAGTTTTCGTGCTGACATAGACATGACTGTCTATGTCAGCACGCATTAATGAAAAGTTGGGGCAAATGACATATAATATAAGAGGTTGTATGTGATATTATTCAAAGCTAGTAGATTTCTATGCGAATTTCTATTTTCTTTTCTTCTCCTCTATTTGGAACTGCCTTTTTGTTTTTCCTTCCGGCGTCGGGTCACATTAGGGTGCAGGGAAGCCAAACTTGACACGAGTGCAGTGACTACCTCTCATAGTGACACAAACACATCCCCGGGGCTGAGGCTGTGGACAGGAAGGACGGAGCGAGTTGTCACGTGCCATCTCTCCAACAGATTGAGCCATTTTGAAAATGTGCATAAACCTCGTTTCTATTTGCCGACTGTTTGGCACCAATCTGGAGTCGGAAACCAACGATAGATTTTTTTGGTAAACCGACGCCAGATCGGTTGATGGAAACGACATAATGGGCCCGTTTCCATTGGCCGACGAAACGGTGTGAATTTTATTATCTCTCTTCATAGCCCATTTCTATTGTACCTCAGGAGTACTAAAGGTCCGTCGATGGTTCCTGACTGTAGATCGGGGTCGGCCAATGGAAATGGGCTTTAAGCCGGAGACACACCAAGCGAGTCAAGGTGGCGATCTCTGGAATCGCCGATACAAAATAACATATATCTGAGATTTTTTTTCATAGTAATATCCTCCACCGATTATTTAGCGTATCAGAAGCAATAATCAAGCAAAATATGAAATGATAGCTCATACTATATACATGCCATTTTGTGTTGGCGACTCCAAAAATCGCTGCCTTTCACGCTTGGTGTGTCTCCGGCTTTAAGGAAAGCTTAATGGAAACGGGCCTATCGCTTATATATTAATTTGGTGTAGATGTTGTAACAAGGCTACCACTGGCGGAATTTCTCATAGACAACCTTTGAGTACCTGGTAAATAAAGTAGAAACGGCTGTTCCATCTGGCAAAATTCTCAGCCGAAATATGATTCTGATAATGTCTGGTTTATTATTCGCACTGCACGAAACTTACCGCTTTACATATGTATGCGAAACGCGTCTAACAGTAGGATTTTGCGTCTAGAAGTTAGACCTCTAATCCATCTCATAGACGCCTTATCTAGTGGCGTATATACATGTCCATGGTGCGGTCTTAAATATGTCATATATACGCCTGATTCCGTTGTATATACACCAGCATCCAATAGTTCCGATCTTTGCAACGTGGGGTCACTACTGGTAGCATATTTCATTTGCCATTAACCATCCAAGTCTGTATTATATGAAAATTGCAATTTTATATTACCAATTCATTTTATAAAAACCTAATTAAGTATAAATTGATTAATTACACATAGTAAACCTTGCATTATGTTGTTTTTTTACTTGTTTTCCTAATAGATCTTACTTTCAAACACCATTTCAATGTGTGGACAGTGAGGCTTACTATATAATTGCCTCCCCCAGTGTCTCTGTGCGCCTTAAGTCCGACTCCAGTGTGAATGCGGCCGCCACCCTTACAGCCACCCGCTCAGCCGCCCGCCCTGTGCGCCTCCAACTAGGTGTGAAAACATCTTACACATACACGCCGAGCCGCCGCTAATCCGTCTACATAGACTACAGGGAGGTGGGGGACTGTACCAGGGCTTCACTGTGGGTAGAGTGAGTGTAGGGTGGTGGGGTGGTAGGGTGGTGGGTTGGTGGGGTGTCGGGGGGGGGGGGGGGGGGGCGGTAGGGGGTGGGGTTGGGAGGTCGCGGGTGGCAGGTCAGTGTTGGTGCATCCTCTACCAACACCCACAGGACGGGGTGGGCCGCAATTTTTTTTTTGTGTATCATATATACGCCTGGCGTATATATATTGCACCGAGTAAGTTTTATCTTATATACGCCAGGCGTGAAAGACAGCCAAGTCGCGTGCGTCTACATATGGAAACTGTCTCGTAGACGCCCGAAACGCAGAGGCGTATAATAGGTGTATACAAGTATAAACAAGCCACGATACAGCCAATATGTGCGGCATCGCGATGGCGTATACATATATATGTAAAATAGTGGTTTTCGTGCAGTGTCGGGTATCATCGGTGTAATGGGTTAACACCCAACATACCAATCGAGGGGCATCGGGCAGTCTGGAATTGTCGGAAACGTGATTCCATGCATATACCAGAACCACGCCGATTCTAGCATACCCCTTCTCCGCTAGGATGTTTTATTGGTGGTGTCCTCTGGTGTGCGATTGCAACAACTGTGACCTTGACCCCTGGCGTGTTTATACTCAAAGTGATTATCCGAAGGTAGGTTTGTTTTAGCCGTGAATAAAGGTTGTGTATCATGATCATCTTGAAAAAGAATAGGATTCTAACTGTAAACATGCAATATTACAGTCTACAGGGCTGGAGCTGTGGAAGTAGTCCGGAGTTGCGATCGGGTGAAGTCAGAGATTTCATTTTCGGGTACTATGGGCTGCATGTCTGAATCAAAACAGACGATAGCAGATAATACCAGGGTGTTGTTTTTTGCTTATTTTTACCATTATTTAACAATAATTAGCAAAAGATTGGTGCCGTTGCCTCCAGAACAAGGCCGACAGTAAAATACTTGCCATCGTTCTGATGGAGCAAGCCCTTTAAATGCATCCTAACCGATAAATTGATACCGACATACAGTCGGTGGCATCACCAACAGACTTTTAAGGCAACTTATAAAATCTCTGCCGTTTGGAAACAAGGTGTAAGGGCAAGAAAGCCGAATCCGTCCCTTCCCATCGTTGCTTTTGGTGACATATGGTCGAAAATCACGAAATTGCAGCAATTAGGCTATATTTCGAATATTTCTAAAAGTCCTTTTTGGGGAATAGTTTAAAAGGTTTTCATGCATCTAGGCCATTGTGAGGCAGAGTCTAGAACCATAAATACCACATAACTAAAATATCTAGACAAATTATGGCCAAAAACGTGAGGGTGTCACGTTACGACATCCGCATGAAATCATACATAAAATAAAATCAAATAGAGGTAGAATTAAATAGTTTTCACAGTTTTTAATTACTCACATATATGTATCTTCCCACTATAAAAAGATAGGCCTACATGGCTTTTTTCATACTGATCTCAATTTGTGCCATTTTGGTGTAGTTTAGGCAGTCACGTTACGACACACTCTAATCCATTAATAACTTAAGTTCCCTTTAATATTAGTAACAGTTTTTTTGTGGTATTAAAGGGTCGATATATACCTACAATACGGTGAAAAAATTAAGTCTCTATCTTTACTAGAAAAAAAGTTATCAGCCCCTACATATTTTTTCGTCACGTTACGACACAATCTTGTTACGACCCACAGTGGGTCACTTGGGGTCAGGAAAAAGGTAGACATAGTGTTCCTGTGTTAGGTAGATATATACCTACAACATGGCGAAAGAATTAAATCTCTATCTTTAATAGGAAAAAAGTTATCAACCTCTACATATTTTTGCATCACGTTACGACCCCCGTCACGTTACGAACCCCGTCACGTTACGACCCCCGTCACGTTACGACCCCCGTCACGTTACGACCCCCGTCACGTTACGACCCCCTGTGGAATAAGGCCAGGGAAACAAAAAAAAAAAAAAAAAATCCGTTTTTTAATTATGTTTTTATTCATACATATTGTGAAGCTGTATCATAACATGAGAGGGACAAAAATTGTTTCCATAGCAACCAATCTCAGGGGGGGGTCGTAACGTGACGATTTTTGTTTCATATTAGCCCTGTGCTAATGCTAATTATGGTAGTTAGGGTTCCCAATTTGGCACTTGAGTCTTTTAATATGTTGAGATAATATTTGCAGAAGGAATTAACGATCCTCTCGGAATTGATTTTTTGGGCAGTTGCTGCAATTTCGTGATTTTCGACCATATACTAATTGCAAATGTTCTTTTTTTACTAATTCATTTGATAATTGATTTTTCTAGAATAAGGTTCTATTAATCAGATTTTCTTTTCTGTTGCATTTGACCTTTTTCTATTTCATTTGAACTTTTATTGATATTTGAAAAAATATTTTTTTATCAAACTTATTTTCCTGGTTCATGTTATCCTTACGTGTGTTCATTCTTGGACAATGCGATTATCAAGAATACTACAAGTGTCTTTTCCCACCCTAAAAAATATAATTTTCCATAAATTACATGACATATGAACCTCCCGTCACTGAACAATATGTAACCATGACGATTATGTCGATATAATATGGAGAAACCAAACAAGAGTTAGTCCTGTTGTTGTTTATCACCTGATGGCAAGATCGCGTATTACTGCGTGAGGCGAAGCCCAGAGCAGTAATATGCGATCTTGCCAGAGTGCAATGAACAATAACATGACTAACTCGAGTTTGGTTTAGAATTTATCCTCCCCCGCCTGTCTGAATTACTTCTACATTAACAGATGACGTCATTTGTCAAGTGTATCCCACTAGAGCGATACTTCAGACCGAATACAGTGACCCAATGTTAAGCCTATGGAGGTTTTTATTAGGGGTAGGATAAGTAACAATCTATCATCATATTTATATACTAGTTACGCCATTCTTATTTATCCCTAGACTTTCTCAAAGCTCCCTTTTTTTAGACTAATTCTAGTGTCAGGTTAGTTTTGCCATTTTTACCAGTTTAACCATTTCACAAATATGGCGTGATGATTATTGGCCTTTTCGAATTCCGATAATTTCTTTTTATTATGGACTGCAGACAGAAATTTCAGTCAAAGAAGATAACTTTCCGCTCGATACATTAATATAAATATGGGTTTCACCTAATCGTTATAGTCATGATAATGTCCACTTCCACTACATAGCCTGAAGAAATAATTAAGTTCGTAGACTAAAGTGCTACAGGTTCGGTGATCATATAACATAACCTGTAGCTCAGAACTTGGAGGAGGAAAACTATTATGAGCTGTCTAATCGCCAAGGGGCCATCCATAAAGTATGTTGCGCATATTATAGGTAAAAGTAGGTCTTTAGGGATGCAGTTCACTTAATGAACATCGTATTCTATTTCACGACGGGTTCCTGCTCAGTCACATATGTAGAGGTCGGGTATTAATTAGTATCTATATATATATATGTATACCGCTAGGGAACAGATGTCCACAGGCCTTTTTTTATTAAGGTTTCTTTATTGTGTCAGTTTTTAGATATATCATCATTATTACACGTTTTGAGGTGTATTATAACGCAACGGAGGGGTGGGGATCTTTGCCCTACTATTGGGTTGGTTTTTATAGTCCTGCCTTTCGATAGAACTTATATAGCCTCTCGTAGTTGTATATATCTGTTCACAGAAATTTCAAGTCGTATCAAGATTATGAAAAATATGACCCTGTATTTACTTGATGTCACATTTGTCTGAACGAAAAGGTGAAAAATGGAAAAAGTGCAGTGTTATTCTAAACGAAGCTGAGGTTTAATAACATGATATTACTTGGAAATTGTGGATTTATATATGGATGTAAGTTTCGGGCTTTATTTCTAACAATACAATGTAAAATTTGAATGGATGGTAAACACAGCAAATGTAAAACAAAGTTTGCCATGGCAAAATATTGACAGAGATGGAACTCACGATTATTAAAAACCCAAGATTTAGCAAGACCACCAAATCGGGTCTAATTTTGCTATACCTTGTGTGATGGTGGAATCACCACTTTAGCAGGTTTCTAAATATGAACTACCGAAGTTCTGGCCGGAATAGAAAGGCACAATCGTATTGCATAAGAAAAATGTTTGGTGAAACCATCGTAGAGGATGTAGCCGTTTTAAAAAAAACCCGGTAAAATAGCAGTTCTGTAGACAGAAAGTGCAGCTCGATTTGAGAGATAGTCTGTCATCTTTACTAGCTGTTAGGTTCTAAATGATATGTAGTATTATTAATATTTTGAAAATGAAATCTATAGTTGACGTGTACATCTATCACAATTCTCGGGTATTTGTGTGAAACTTTACTTTCTTAAGTTCCTTGTTCAAAAGGTTTGTAGATGTGATCTTGTCTATCTATTTTTCTAGACAGGAAAAACAGGAATCCAGTTTTACTTACATTAATAATTGATTTTTTTCTGAAGACACCATAGCTCAAGTACATCGAGTTCTTCTTGGGTTTCTTTAAATAGAGTCTCAAGTCTATTTCCGATTCTGCATATGACGGTGTCATCAGCGAAGAGAATAGATTTAGAATTAAAAGAAAACAGAGGTGAGGTCTTTGATATAAAGTAGATACAAGAGCGGTCCCATAGTCGAACCTTGTGGGACGCCGTTTTTTATAATCTCTTCAGATGACAATATTTCATTTGCCTTAACCCTTTGTTTCCTTTCTGAGAGATAATTTTGAACCAGTTATTAACAATTATACCATAATTACATAGTTTCTCTAGTAAAGTAATATGGTTGACAGTGTCAAATGCCTTCATGAAGTCGCAGTACACTGATACTCTGAAAATGATGCCTCAAGACATCACACGATCTGGACTGGTAATGCCTTGAGGCATTACCCGATCCTGTGTGGTGGCGTCTTAAGGCTTCACCCGCTGCTAATGGGTTAAACGTCATATGGTTGCCATAGCAATGCAAACTTACTGAAAATGTATCATGGTTTTATTGTAACATGGTAATATGAATTTTTTCATAAAGCTTTCACAAACCCATAATACATGAAGAAAAGTAATCATGAACAACCTTCATAGTATTTTAGTAGAAGGATTCCGACGCTATAAGCGCAAACATTAAGCGAACTGAAGGATTTACCATAACATCATGAACATTTGATGTACAGCAATGACAGTTGCTACAACGCTGCAAATCTAGAAACGGACTTAGCTAGAGTTATGCTGTATGCCCACACTTTCGGTCATATCCATCATAGCACTGGCACCTCCTTCAGACCGGACCCCGAGGAAAGAAGATAGACAGCACGGACGTGTAGTCAGAATTCATGCCGACGTTCTCACGGGACATAGACCTACTTCATGACGTCTATACTGCGAGCCATACCGTCTAATGAAGACTGCCTGGGAGACGTCACGTGGGTAGAGTGATTAGGTCGGTCATGCGAAGTCCAGAACTAGGAGGAAATTGTGTGTTCATCATTGACGAATGAGCGGGGAATTATAGATAAATAAAAACTATAAAGGGTCTTGAGTATTAATCATTTCCGTAACCCTTCATGACGCACCCAGTGAACTTGCCACTTCTTTGCAGCTGCCCATCTTGGATGGAAAAAATTTAAGCACCTGTGGGACAATGAGGTATTTTGGTCTCTAGTAATTGGCTCTATATGGTCATTGGACACGCCTCTAAGACACTGAGAAACTGGCCCTATGCTCCTTTACCGATGGCACAGTGTTAGAACGCAGATTGCGAAGGGTTAGTTTTTTTGCAGCAAGCTAAAAGACCAGGGAGCTGTTTCAAAAGTCGAGTGAAGTCTATGGTTTTGAAACAGCTCCCAGGGTACGTAAACCCTTTGGGGTGAGTGGAGAAAAACAATCAAATTCAGAACTTGAATGTTATACAAACTGGTTTCGCACATGGAGATAGGGCCTACGAGATGGCAGTTTTGGAATACAATCTACATATACAAAAATATCTTTAGCCCATTCTACCCGAACCGTAATCATGAAACAACTGTTCGTACAAATCAACCCCACCTATAAATGAGGATATATCAAATTCGACTTATCCATAATTCGCAGGGTCTTAACGGGTACGTATAGGCATTTGAACTGCAAGCGTTCATGAATCAGAGATAAAAAATGTATTGAATTACTGTCCCTCCAGACAGAAAGAAGCAAATTGCCAGAACGTAGCAAAACGAAGGTGAAAGTTCCTCTTTCAGACGGTTTCGGGTGTTGCCTGACCATAAGCAATTTCGGTTGTCCTTTCCTGTTCAACCTATCCGTACCAGAACAACAGGTTTTAAAACGAAAGGTGAGACAGGAAAACATGGCTACCGTCGCATACAAATTATCGAAATAAGTATGACTTCTTCTACGAATATTTCTTGTCATAGTAAGGGGAGTACAACCTGAAACAACAATTCTTAAAAGCTTGTGGGCACCTTGCTCTCCAGGAGTAGTCTGCAGTACACAGCCTGCAAATAAGATTTCGCCGGTAGAGAGATACACATGGTCGATACTCAGAATTTGGCGACAATTCGATTTTAGAGATGTTTAGAGCTATATATAATGCGGCCTTATTTTCATTTTATATCGATTCAAGAGTGGAAATTCATCTTCCGACTCTGTGTCCTTTCCAATTTGGTTAAAAAGGAGAGATTCTTTGCATATCTTTTTCACCCCAGTCCTAATCTAACACACTGCGATGCAAGCCGACCCAATAATGGGTTTCCTTCCGACGTATTCTATACGACGCAGAAAATTATTTTTGTAGAACGTGTCGGTGTGCCTTGGGAATTCCGAATCATGCACCGCCGAGGTGGGTGCGAGGTTTAACTGTAGTAGGGATCACTTAGCTATCTGGCTTACACCGTTAAGTGGTTGTTTACTCTGTCTGAAGCGGATCAGCTACTCTATCTCTTAACATATGCAGTAGCTGAAAAACTTATTCCAAGAACATATAACGGGTATGGCAGCAACTCATCCACCCTCATTGCATATCTAGTGACTTCTCCCGTTCCAGTGATACAAGTTGGATGTTTTGGGGAATTATAGGAAGAGCTGATGCAGGAAAAAAGGAGCAAGACATGGGTCTCCATTTGCCCGTATAATAGGGATTAGAGAAATCGCCTTGCTCAGTAATATGTCCACCAATTCGCACTCAGAGGAGAGAAGAAATTGCCTTTCCGAGTAATATGTCCACAAATTCACTCTCCGAGGGGGAATTACAGGGGACAAAAGGCGTATGAGTGCGCAGGGGGTATAGTGTAGTGTTCTCCTTGTCGTGCCGTGAGAGTGTTAGGCAGTTTCCGGCAAATCACCTATGACTCTTCCGCCAACTAGAAAGACACTCTCAGCAACCTGATCGGCCCTTCCTGGGCCCAGACAGTGTCCTCCACTGATCATGCATACTTGTGTGTATTCCCTAAGGGCAATGCCTTATGCATGCCTAAGTGTACTCAAATGCCTATACAATTTGTGTCTTGAGCTGAAGGTTTCTGATAGCATTATATAGGAGTCATTAGGTGGTATTGATATTTAGATAACCAAATTTACTTTTAAAAAGACATTCTTTTAATGGGTTTTTTTGTATTGTGAAATAGAAAAGAAATCAGCTTTAAAATTTACCTTTGAGTCGGGCTTAGCTTTGACAGCGATTTCAGAGGATAATATCCTTTGGGAGCGGATGACCCAGGGGCCCGTTTCTTAATCTAAGATCGTACATTTAGACGCTTTTTAGTAAGCCATAGAAACCCTTATGAATGACTAATACTGTCTTAGTGCACAGATTTAGTTATTATTAAATGATAGCCCTAGTATAGGGTGCAGAAAGGGGTCTTTATGTATGATCCTAGAATATGAAACGCACCCCAGAATCTCTCTTACGTCTTTGTGAATATTATGAATAGTGTGATTATTGATAACTTCCCCTTTCCTACGTCAAGATATAATTAACTAGAAATCAGGTAGTCGAGGAAGAACAAGACTAATAAGATCATGGACTTGGAAGACCTGCATTAGTCACCCACCTTTGATGGCCTACTTATGATTGCCTTGCTATTGTTCTCCAGTTCACGCCTTAGCGGTACGCCGCGCTGCTTTCAAACCTTGGTTTCACACCTTTTCCATTAGATGGAATGTACAGGACACAAGATTATATGGTGGAATTAGGTATAAGAACATCATGCCTTTGCAGCAATGTGAGTGAAGCATCATTCATATATATTATCATATATTCATACATTTCATTTGGAATGATATTGTAGTGGCTGGGTGTTGGGTACAGCCAAAGCTCCTCCCAAGCATCACCACTGGTTCCAACACGTGCCAGAAATAGCAAGTGGCTTGTAGCCTCAAAGGTGGCTTGTAGCAGGTCACTACAGACCCACCACGCGGCACATACTCAACATGGCCGCTGCTACATAGGGCGGCAAGAATAGATGACCTCAGGTCCTCTACAATATAAATGGAAATGATAATTTTCATTTCATTGAGAAAATATTTAGAACTGGATTAACAAAAATCGGCCAATTTTTCAGAAACCCTCAGCATACCTAGAACCATAATTTTAACTGTTCTATCTAGGAGCATTCTTGGAATCATTGATAAAATGGTTTATTGAGGCCTGGTATATCTAAAAAAAATAGATTTTCAATGCCTGATTATCTGAAAATGAGAGAATTTTGAAAAATGAAATTTTTGTCAGAAGGAACGGGTCTATCGTGGAAGTGGGTTTTCTCTTACGATGAGTACTACGACACACTCTGACACACTCCGATAGTGCTATGATAGAAATGCCATGTCACAGGCCTTCCGACAAAATCGAACATGTTTGATATGTCGGAGTGTGTCGGAAGCATTCTCATGTCCCGATAGCTCTATAATTTGGAAATTTCTTATCGTAGACAAATCGCAGCACTTTTCATAGTGTGTCGGGACAGTGCATGGGACCCCGGCTTTAGGCCCCCGCGTCCACCTACTACGATATGGCTCCGACATAGTCTACAATGCACCTTCTGGTAAAAAATCAAAATCCCGTCGGAAGGTCACCTAATATCGGGGCAGTTGACCACGTTTCTGCGATTAAACACCGAAAACCCCATACAATGCATGGTGAAGTGGGATGTCTAGACATATGTCTACGATTTTGCACCTTCCCGATATGTCTCCGATATCTACTTTTTGTATCGGTGCCATATCGGTAGGTCTAGATTTCTATCATAGTAGGTGGACGCCAGGCCTTACCTACATTTAGGATATGAAATTTGGTTAAAGAATTTATATATCAAATTTATATCAATATTTGTCATTACATCACTCACATAATTCGGACTGTACATGAATTATCATTAAGAGAGACAACATCTGATGATACTGCAGATCATGTATGCATTATCATTAGTACGATTTATGTCGTTAATATAGAAGTGACACTGTTTAATAAGATGCATTTCAGGAGATATAGTTTATCGGTATACCTGTGTTTGAAGTACTGTAACTCAATCCTGAATGCTGTTTCAAGGATATACCTAGGCAAAGGCTTACCGTCTTTGACAATATTTAAACGTCTTTTGCAGAAAATCTAGGTGATAAATTTGATAGCTTTGTTGCTGTACCTGAATATAGGAAGCCGTGGATGGATTAGGCTGTATATGCCTCTCTGGCTGGTCGGGAATAGTCCATATAGTTCTGTCACGTACGGGTGTTGGAGTGGGGAGATGGCAAGGGGACGATGACACGATATATTCAGCACCGTGTCTGTGTTCGGCATGGATCACAGGAAGTAGCGAGGCATGTAAAGACTGAGACAGGGTAGGGTGGAGATAGGGCGATGGCCGCGTCACATAAACAGTAACATGCACCGGGAAGCCCGCTCCTCCCTTTCCCTGCCCGTAGAGCCCAGCCCCACATGCGCACAATACGTCCCGACGTCTTCCGTCATCAACCATTGTTCCTTCCTCCACGCTCCCCATCCATCACCTCAGTATCGGGTGGAGTACAAGAGACTGGGCCAGGGGCAATGCCTGACAGATACTGAGTAGAGGATGGACAGAGAGGAACGGGCTTGTTTTGCAAATGGGTGGCGTGCAGAGGAATCATATATGTTTTACTTTTTAAAATTCTTTATCGGTTCTCTTTATATGCCGATATAGATCTATCGGCAATAGAAATGCATTGTCATAATTTTCACGTTGTGCACCACGACCACGTTTGACTGTGCGGTCAACAGAGCTATTAGGATCCCCTCTATTTGAGTGATAGCAAATAGAGGTTTAGAGGTAAGCGGAAGGAAGCTGACAATAGACAACAGTGGGATAAAGATTGACATCGGATGTAAGGACATTTGTAAGGTGTTGGGTGGGGTGTGATATACAGAAATAGACTGATCATGATCATTTAGGGTTAGGGTTAGGTTTGGGCAGGGTTACGGTAGGGTAAGGGTAAGGGGTAAGAGTTTTGTGATGTGTTATAACATAAAGTCCCATTGACGTGATATTACTCTTTATCCTACCCCTAATATAAAATCCCATATGATTGACATTGAGTTTCCGCTGACTTATGGACTTATGTCATATGAAGTTTTATATGCCACTAGTGGCATTCAGAATTGTTATCACTATCGTAAAACTGGATGAGTTTTAATCTTGGCGACCGCATACCACTCCTGGAGTTTTGGAGCCGAAACGTCAGTCGTGGCATACATTGGCCAAGATTAAAACTCATCCAGTTTTACGATAGTATCAGATGATATCTGAAAAACTCACTCTTGTGAGAGATGCTTTTGCTTAATAAAGAAAAAAGTCAGGGTGCGTCGGCCATCAGGCCCCGCCGGACTGACACGGTCGCGGTATCGAATATACTGGTATTCATAACACATAGGGGTTATTTTATAATGAAGACACGAAAATTGTTTGGTATTGATACTATTCCTCCAACTTTTCCCTGTGTAATTTTCATGATATATTGCTGTAAATGTAGAAATCTACGATCATTATCTCGCCCCAGTATTTTTCTCCATAGGCTTTACATTAGGAACTCGTACTCCACGGCTCTGACGTTCGTGAACCCCATGCATAATGGCTAATTGGGTGATTAATCTTATCAATAAATAATGTTTTACAGGGTGAGATAAATTCAGAAACCCACTCGATGAAAATAATTTGGTCTGCATTCCAACTCGTTTGACCGCAGAGTAATTCACTTAGCTTCGCTTCGTGAATTACTCTGCAGTCAAACTCGTTGGAGTACGGACCAATCTGTTTTCATCTCGTGGGTTTCCTTCTAAGTATTAAGAGGGACATGAGAGTCAACCTGCGTTTATTGAACGATATTTTCCCTTGATCGTCCCTGATGACGCCCATTGCTAGATAGATCTTATCGTCGAGGGAGGTGTTTTTCAAAATATGAACTATATTGATTTTTTTCCATTCTTAATACAAGATGTTTTTTATGAAGGACCGAAACCACCTAGCAACAGACCTAAAACAAGTAAAATTTGTGACCTTAAAGATAATCAAAATAAAGATATTCCCCTTATCGTCTTGTAAGACCGTCCTCTATAAAGACAGATCACTTTAGACAACGAGAATAAAACAAGGATTACGATAAGACCACTTATTTCATCCTTCTTAGTTTTAAAAGCACCTCCCAGATCAATTATAGCTCTTAGAATATCAACGGGCCCCACATTTTACCAAACATGACCATTCATGTTTATGACGACATTAGTTGTTTATACACTGCTTGTTGTATTTAGCCAAAATTAGTATGTATCGCATTGAATGTTATGTGCCACAGAAGAGTGATTTAAGTGAACATACGTGCAAGGACTTCCACAGAGGAATGCCCGAGGTAGGTTGAAAGGGGAAATGAATACTGAATCTCTTGAAGCCACACTGAACATGTACACTACCCATTACATGTAGCTGGAATGACGTACTGCGCAGTAGCTATGTTGATAAAGTTCATTCTAACAGTTGAAAGAAGTGAGGCCATTAAATGAGAAAATATTTGTTCTCATATGCCACAAGATGTTTAATGAAGAGATATTTGGATTTCATTAAATTCTGTGTCTTTATTGCCTCAGGTAAGTTGTTGATCTGAGGTAAAGTTTTTTATATGCAGGTAGTCGAGTGGTCTTATTAACTACGTCCTAATGTGAATGTCCTTTGTGCTCGTTTAACAAAAGTATCCAAAAAACTAATCATGACTTTGGATATAGGAAGATGTTTACCTCACTTCTCTCATCCTTTTCCCGCAGCACCCAGTTCCCCTGCTCAGCATTACACAGCAGGCATTGCCTGGCCAAACGACCCTGTTACACCTGTTTTTGTGGAAATAGCAATGTCATGTGATGTGTCATGTGATTTAAGTAATTTACCTTGGTGATTGATCATATTTTGTTTACCAAATCAAATGACACTATTGCTCTCATACATAGTAAAAGCTCTTTTAAATAAAACAATCATCTTTTTATCTATTGAATTTTGAATATAAGTATTATAGATACCTCTAAGATGCTTGGAGGCGTCTTCCTGCCGCAGCCATGGGAATGCCTTGAGGCATCTACTTGCTGAAGGCATCTTACTGCTGCTAAAGGGTTAAAACAAGTCCACCTGTTATTAATACACGCACTATAAGGCGCTGCCTCCTCATACAATGACAATCTTTCTGTACACCTGTTGACGTATTCCCACAGGCGATCTGCTGATGAAATTTGGGGAAACCATCCATGTTCATACCTGTTCCGACTGTTGCTGTTTTCGCAAATTATTATTATAACGTATACCAAACTGCAGAACTTGATTAAAATCCCACAATGATTCCGGTATTTCTTCCATAGTTCTATACCGTATTACCATGGTAATAAGTATACACATTGTCCATCAAATGATTATAACAAACTATACCAATTTTCATCATTTCTATTTCTGAGGGTCCAAAACTATACCCAAGATAAATATTCAAGAGACAAATAAAAAAAACCTGACAAAATGAAGAATGATTATACGGAAGATCAAGTCTCCATTGAGACAAAACACATTGCTAAAGTTGTTTTCTCATATGCAAATAATTACTTTTCTGTACACCTGGTGAAGACTTACTACGAATTAAACATTGTGTCACTTTTTTTATCTATTATAGGAAATTTATATTGTGTTTGTTATGTCAGTGGTATTCACACATGGCACCACCTGGTGATTGGGTATACCAGTTTACGCCCAAGAGGGCTGTCTAGTTTATATTTTTCAGAACAAATCAGCTCTTGTCAAACTGATGTTATAAATAGGACAACAAACCACGTTATTCCTTTCACCCATCAGCGTTAACCAATATCAGCTGTGCTCTCTTAGACCTTCATGGACCGTACCTCCGAACAGAGGTCTATGCTCTGAGGGCAGACAGTTCATAAATGGACTAGTGTAAGCTGTACCGTGATTGGTTCCAACAAATACGCACTAGACAGTGGTGGAGGGCCTAATTCAAACCGCCTTGAATCATTCATCTAGACTGCAGGCGATTCTGTATAATCTCAGTCCTCAACTACTTCTCGTTCTTGCTAAAATCGTGTTCTGCATCAACAACACAAAGCTTTTACTGAACCCTTTTTGAACTGTTTGTATGATAGATCAAGTTGGAGGATATGGTTTATTACTGGTTCCGAAGCACACTAGCATACCTTCCATTGTCTATCTCAGTCTGTATTTGGTCTTGTACTAGCCCTTTTGTCCTTGGGAAAGTCACTGACCCGAGGTTAGGCTTCTCCACTCCAGCTCTTTTAGTACACAGATTGGAGATCCTAAATCCATCTGTTACACCCGTTATAATGTACTCTCTGTTCACATCCTGCTCTGGTATTGATTTCTCCCAGGCCCTTGAAACAAACGTGCGGAGGGGTATTCTAGGCTGACTTATGTTGAAACTTGCACTTATCTCTGTATGGACACTTTCCATTGTTTGTGTAGAGGTGTTAGACCTCTTGTGGGGTGTTTGACATCTTCAGCTTCTTTTTATACTGTGGTTCCTTCTTGTTTTGCCCACCACCTCACTTTATGTTTTTGAGGCCAGCTTTGACTGTGTTGCCGCTTGTTTACAGGGTGTCAAGGATATAACTTCAATGACTGATACCGTGTCCCAATGCCTGCAACCATTCTGCACCTGAAGCTCCGTAGTGCTGGTATCCAGACCAAACGCCGATTACCATTTGAACTTGCACACCATTTCAAAGATGTAAACTGTATAGAATAGATAGTCCTCTATGTATCTCCTTGCCAGATCCCAATTCCTCAGTAGCTGGTACATTGCTCTTATGTTGGCCGTCCCTCACTCCATCTGCGTGATATAGTCAGGTGTAGTCCCATCTTGGGCCAGCACCTTAGTCCTATTCGCTTATGTAAATTTCACTTTTCTGGCGATGCAGAGTTTCACATGTTCCAGCACTAAGTCCAAGACTTTTAAAGCTTTCATACAACTGGCTTTTTTTGTCAATTGGACAATGGATCACCCTTTGTTGTCAGGTCGCCGTAGCCTGCTTCCCGGTTGCCGTGGTCTCTACTCAGTCTACCGTTGCCCATTTCCTTCATATCTGCCAGCACATTTTCCAATATGGTTCCCGTATTGAATAGAGCAGTATCCTTGACATTGGGTTCAGATTCTTCCTCTTCATCGTCTTCCTCATCTTCCCTTGCCTGTTCCTCGGCAGTATCTGTGCACATAGTTTGACTTTTCAAGCCTGGCAAGCCTTTGCCGTAACCGCCTGACTAGACCTCTGTATGTATTATATACATGTACCTCAGATGTTCAGATGGGAAATAAATGTATCCACCTGTAGTTAAAAAATGGTTAACCTTCAAGAATTGTAGCCAATTAATCTTCTAGGATAAAGGCATGCTAAAGTGGACAGCAGAAAGTAATGGGTTCCTCATTTAAGAGGTGATAGATCGTCTGGTGTAAATGTCTAAAGCCATTCTTGAGTCGATGACTCTTGCGGCCGATATTGCTGAATAGAACGCCACCTGAAGACTATTGGTTTGGATGATCTATAGTTATCACTCTTTTAATCATCTAGTGGAACGCCGGGTTAGGCGGAAAGGAAAAAGTAATACGCTCCTTATTTAAGAGATGAAAAAATCATCTAGTGTAAACGCTTGATGTGCTACTTGGGTTTCAATTCCTTTATTGGTATTACTTGGTGATACATCAACTATTGATCCAGTATGTATTACATAAAATAAATACCATTCAAAGATGGCAACCTGTCAGCTTGGTTGCCCGTAGCTGGTCTCCCTCAGGCGGCCATATATATACACAAAATTGACATACTTGCTTCATGCATATATACAAGTTTCTAATGTTGGCGATTCTTATCAATAATATTATGTAATCGAGAACCACCTGACGACTATTGGTTAGACAACCTACAGTCATCGAATTTTAAGTCGTTTAGTGTAAACGCCGGGTTAGTTTTCTATTCCTTACCATGGTGGCACTAGACGAACATATTGATCTGTAACTTAATTATCTTCAGACCTAGTTTTCACTAAGTTCTTTTAAGGTATTTTTAACCGTGTTAGGAAATTGAATACATTCATTGCCAGACTACATTTAGGCCAGGGTGTATGTATTAGATGGATTAGTTCCAGGAGGTCCATTAAGCACTACCCGGTTCGTCTGAGTGTTGCACGATATCACCTGAGAAAGGGACTGCTCTAGACAGTGAATGCACATCTTGTTATGGTGTACATGCCTATACCCACCTGTCTACAGAAGTGTACACCTATGCTCACCAACGTACACCTGTTTCTAAATACATCCTCGTATATCTGGTTCCTTCTGCCTATCTTTGTGTATTTGTAAGCAGGTTCTTTAACAGATTATATCACCTTCCCCTTTTTGTAGCTTTTGAGTTGTCATTCACCTATATGGGTTGTGTCGATAAACGGAAAGTAATATATCGGTTTTGATTTAAGTCATTTTAAGATAATAGTATCATCAAATTTGTCAGGGATAGCCTTAATGAAGCATAAACACACCCCTTATTTCTGTTTTTGTTTTTCTTGGTTCAGGCAGCAGAAGAGTTCTTTTGTTCAATCCACAGTATTGGCCTTTGAGGCTATGAAAAGATTTTAGAGGCTTTCTACAAATGTTCCCTGTTTAATCCTTATCTCACTAGATACCATTTGCGAAGATGCCTAAACCACATTTATTAAAGTGTTAGAAATAGATAAAGTATGATTTCCACATCATCCATAAAGATAAACTGCTTTATGGATGATATAAGTGTCTTTTATAGAGTTTTGGGAGTAACCCGGTTATTTCACCAAACTATTCTTATCCATGACTCTACAAATGTGCACCACTTCACTATTATCATAGGCCTCCCGCATTAAATATCATCACTTGAAAATAGCAAAATGTCTAGGAGCCATGCCACAAGACCTTTCACATCCCGATGAAACGTTTGGAAAACGTGTCTTCGCCTATATGTACTTTTTGGAAACTCGGAGATATATGTTTAAAAATTATTAGGACCAACATATGCATTGTTCGGGAATACATGGCAGCTATTATATTGATCTATGCGAAATGGTGAACACCTCCATCAAATACAAGCTTTTTTTTAGCTAAAGTGAATCCCCAAGGGTCCTGGACACATTCTGTCGTCGGCTGAAAAGGTAATATAGATAGCTTTGAAATTGGCCGTGTGAATGTGTATTATTCAGGCTAACATTCCGTTAGCGTAAAGTAGCATTCCAAGGTAGGATAGAACTCGGCGACAGGGACCAAGGCCTATCAGCAAAGCCTTTCCAACAAGTATGACAGAATAACTCATGGCGAGATAGGATTACTGTTAATTGCATCTCAGACTAACGACATTTCCTTTAAGAGATCCAGAGTGGGGATGGCATACTATGACAGAATTGGCGGCACAAATGAAATACAGAGTAAGTCGCCATATGATTGTCGGGCATTCGGCACAGGGTATTCGGTCTGCGGAAAGGTGGACAGTAATATGGAGAGCGTAGGAAGCTTGGAGAAAGGAGAGTAAAAGCTCTTAGTCTAGGAGATAAGGGGGTGTTTTTGTCGCGTATGAGTACAAAAGGTCTGATGGTTATTTCTAAAGCAGAAAAATAATGCTGATTTCAAAAACCTATTTCTTATTCTCTGCAGCCCATGGGTTCAGCCTCTAAATTGACGTTATTTCTGAAAAGAATAATTTAAAAATCGATGAAAAATACCTATATAAAAATACTATCTAAAAGAATACCAATGTACACTCTGAAAACTGTAACAACTGTGAGTAAATCACCAATGTATAAACTCTTATAGTTGCCTAGCAACCTATTCTAATGATTCCCAACCGACTCAAAAATCAATATAACCAGATATAATACTGATGTAATCACTAAACCTGATGAAGGATCTTTTATGAATCCGAAACGTTGTTATCTAATATAAGCAAATAAATACCATCCTGAACTTTTACTTCATTTCTCTGTCTTGAGTTGTGTCTTCTCTACAAACCATTTACCAACCACCCTAAGACACTGTATCCTTATCACGATCCTTAAGACCTTGAAAACACCCACTGAGTCTGTTAGGACCACTTCTAACAAATCAACCTAGCACGGCACCCCCTTTGGCCCTAGTATCATAAGCACGATCCAGACTCCATGAGCTCACAACCGAGCCGCCAAGGTACCATAATGAGTAAAGATAGTCAGGAAAAACCATCGCTTAATTTTGAAATAGTGAAACAAACAGAAAAGAGAAAACGAACCACTGAGGAAACCAACACCATGGATAATATACCAACTATCGTAACTCCAACACAAAGAATTCCTAATGATGCCCTACCATACTACAAACTAGCTAGAAAATTAGCTACAAACCTAATCAAGGCTAGACATCATGTCAATTTTCTAATCACAGCTTTGGAAAATGACACCCTACCCAAAGGCCTACAAATCAAAATCTCACCACAAGTATCAGACACCGACTGGGATCTCATCATTGGATGGGAACAAGCACAAATCACTTGTACCCGCACCATGACTAACCTACTCAAAAACTATTATACCAAGAGAATGGGAGCCTTAGAATCCCAAATTGAAAAAGCCAAAACCCATCTCCAGCAAATATGCAACGGTCCAACACTCATCTACATCGAAACAACCATCAGTCAGATGGAATCAGAACTCAAGACCCAACTAGAGCAACGCCGAGAAAGAAAGGACGGAGATTCAAACAATACCAGAAAAGGTCGCCGCAGCAAGAACAACAGCCCCCGACCATCCCCGACTACATCCACAACCTCTCTGACCATAAACTAACCTCGTCTGAGATCAGTTTATTGTCTAAAGGCCTATCATTTGCACCCACCCCCGGACTACCCAACCACATTCATACGATCCAAGACACACTACTATTCAACCGCAGGATACGACTAAAACATTTCTTCCAACACAACAACAATGCACAAGGACAACCACCTGCATTACCAACCGAATCGAAAGGATGGATCCCACCAGCAGGGATCAATGAAGATATTGATGCATTCACAAGCTACATGTTACACTCCATGGACAACCTACCAAATGACAAAATCCCCACCCGACATAACATCACACAAGAAGAATATGAGTCTCTAAAAAATCTACAACAAAACAACAATATAGTCATCAAACAGGCAGACAAAGGAGGAGCCATTGTATTATTAAACTCATCAGACTACATCAAGGAAGGAGAAAGACAACTCCATGATAAATCACACTATGAGGAAACTGCAACAGACATGACACAAGAAGTAGCTGGAAAAATCAGGAAAAAACTACTCACAATGGAGAATGAAGGTAAACTACCCGAAGGAGCCCACAAACGCCTTCTACCATCAAACATACGGACATCACTATTTTATATGCTACCCAAAATCCACAAAGCCAACAACCCAGGCAGACCAATAGTATCAGGTATCAATTGCCCGACAGACAAAATCTCTGGCACATTAGAACGCCTACTAAACCCAGCCCTAGCCACTATACCCAGTTATTTAAAAGATACCAAACAATTTCTGAACTTAATCAAGAACTACGCTCACCTACACGAAGATGAATGGATGACCACCATAGATGTCAGCAGCCTGTACACATCGATCCCACACAACGAGGGCATATCCGCCTGCCAAACTGCATGGGAGACGATGGACAACTTGGCCCTGGAAGCTGACGCATGTGTCACACTTCTCCGAATCGTCCTGCAAAACAACCATTTCAAATTTAACAACAAATTCTACAAACAAATACAGGGTACAGCCATGGGTACTCGAGTAGCCCCAACCTATGCTAACATTTTCATGGGAGAAATCGAAAAAATGATCATCGAACATCTAGACATTAAACCACGACTATGGGTACGCTACATTGACGATATCTTTGCAATATTCAGATGCACAGAAGATGAGCTAAAAAACAACCTGGCCAAAATGAATACTCTTCATACCACCATCAAATTCACATTTGAAACCAGTCCGAATAAGATCAACTTCCTAGACACAACAGTCTACCTAAATAGTCAAAGACAACTATGCACAAAAGTATACAAAAAACCCACAGACGCCAACCTCTACCTAGACTATACATCATACCACCCAAGATCGCAAAGAGACTCAATCAGTTATGGGATCGCTATCAGATATCGCATGATATGCACAGAACAAATAGAATTCAACAAAGCATGTTCCGCACTCATCAAACTACTCACCCTCCGAGGCCATCCCCATCAGACGGTCATCGCAGCAGTCCAACGTGCAAGACTGAAAGATCGCAACCAACTCCTAGCCGCATCCTGCAAAAAAGATAAAAAGATAATACCATTCATACTACAAAACAACCCCACGACCCAAAAAGCAAAAGAACATCTGATAACGGCAAAAACATTACTCACTGACAGACTTGACACTTACAAATTCAGAAAACACACCATCACTATTGCTTACCGACGCTGTCACAACCTACGTGACCTACTGACACAGTCAGAATTCCCCAAACCCAAACCCAAGATCGGCAGCCTACCCTGCAGGGACTGCAATTTTTGCAAACACATAACCATCACCAACACAGTTTACTCACCTGCTACTAAGAAAACACATCGAATTATCGGAACAAACAACTGTCAGACAGCAAGCATCGTATATGCAATCCGCTGTCGCCTATGTAGCAACCTGTACATAGGCGAAACCGGCCGTACGGCCCGTGAACGCATCCGCGAACACAAAAACGACATCGCAAAACACAACCGCGACTCACCTGTAGCTCAACACTTTGCCTGTCATGACATAGGTCCAGAAGAAATGGAAGTAATCCTCTTAGATGGATCGGCTAACGATAAAAACAGCCGCACGAGATTGGAAGAAGCGTGGATCCGTGTACTACGCACGATGACGCCACACGGGCTGAACCGGAAGTTATAACGTCAAGGCCGTGACCCGGCCGTGACCTCGGAGGTTCACGACATCGACCAATAAGATGACACCATCTCGCCACGCCTACGGACGACAACCAATCATAACGCTTGACAACAATAACAACCCAACGTGCTCAACCGACTCGAAAATCGATGTACCAACCACTCGCCAAGCGATAAATACGACGATTAACGCTCTGTCTTCGATATCCAAACTGTCAAATCAAGCAAATATGTCAGAAATGACAATCCCAGGCTGGCAAACCTGCCCATTATGCCAAGAATGGTTAAAAGACACAAGTAAAGCAATGAAGAGCCATCTCACTAGAAAACACACCAAAACCACTGACAACAACCACAGTGTCACAAGTAAGTACTCTTGTGCTATATGCTCAAAAACTTTTATACGCCCTTGGAATTTGAAACGTCACCAAAGCAGCCAACATGACCTATCTCTACCAACACCAAAACCGACATTAATAAGAGTTATTCCAAAAATTAATAAAGTCACCACTAAGCCCATACTGAATATACTGGACCCAACAAAAGTAAAATTCAGAATTGTCTATCTACCCTGTCCTTACTCGCAGAACCGCTTCACGTGGGGCCTGTGAAGACAACCAACCAACCAAGCAGTAGCAGCGAAGTGTCCATCAACGCACAACGTTTAAGTGACATTAAAAAACGCATAAAAATGAACAATCCAATAAGAAAGCCGGTGACTATGATAGAACCTGAAGCTGACGACCCGACAATTCGTAAGCGCCGCCGTACTGAGCATCCACTGAACACGATCTTGAAAAAATGACTATACCAAACCAAACCGATGATAATAGACGACTCGGAAGATGATGACAACGACCTAACTTGTGCCGCCAAAAAACTGGAAAATCTAATCGCCACTCCAGAACCCACCCAACGAGAGACCAAAGACATTACAACATCAGTTGACGAGCAGAACCACTACAGCCCGCACAGCCCAACCGCCAACCTTGAAGACATCAAAACAACAACCACCCCAACTGAAAAATTAGTTGCTAAGCATACTTATGAGTCCACCCCCGTAGAAAAAATCTCACCAGTAGAACAAACTAATAGCAAGAACCTCGCCCCAGAAAACTTTAAACCAGACGTTGTGTCCCAGGATTTATACCTATCAGATGAAGAAGACACTACCACTTCCACCTCCAGTAAATGTAGCAAAAGCTCCACTAAATCAGCAACCACTTCCCCTTCGGCATCAACCACCTCCCTGGTCTCCTCAAATAACAGTCGCCAAAGTCCAGAGAAATATGTCCCAATGTCCAGACGACCAATCTCAACACAGAATTATATACCAACACCCAGGCCAGCCATCAATAGCAATACCGAGAAATCCTTTAAACTGCACCCAATCGACCGATCTCCCCAACACCACCGAGCCCGCCACCCAAGCAGAAACCACTCCAACCTCCTTCACCGACCCAGACCAAACCCGCAGATACCTGCCAACAGTGTCCTTATTGATCTATCATACATGATTAGTAAAATTAACCAGAGAGTGGGATACCAATTTAGAGATATCCTGATCAAAGAAGGCATCATTCATTAACTATTCAACCAAGTATGAATCAATTAGAAAACTGACCTAATGCATACCAAGTGATATGAACTATCTATCCAAATAGGACCTATGTATAATGTAAATATAATTTAACATATACAAACAGCCTGACGGAATCACTTATTCAAGCAATCAAATTATGTAATTGCAAACTTAACAAATCATACATGTATGCCAATTTTTTAAAAATACTATCTAAAAGAATACCAATGTACACTCTGAAAACTGTAACAACTGTGAGTAAATCACCAATGTATAAACTCTTATAGTTGCCTAGCAACCTATTCTAATGATTCCCAACCGACTCAAAAATCAATATAACCAGATATAATACTGATGTAATCACTAAACCTGATGAAGGATCTTTTATGAATCCGAAACGTTGTTATCTAATATAAGCAAATAAATACCATCCTGAACTTTTACTTCATTTCTCTGTCTTGAGTTGTGTCTTCTCTACAAACCAATTATTTTATATTTTCTATGCCTCTAATGGAAACCACTGACTGAAGTTCCCATGGAAATTTAGAAGTTTTAAATGATTTAGCATCTGTGACCTTGACCTTAACCTTATGTAGGTAGACGAGGCTTAGCAAGTAAACACTCCTACACCCATTGACCTTGACCTTAACCTACATCTTAGAGAGCAAGTATGTTGTTTCTCATCAAAATATGTGTCCATGAAAATGTTTGAGATATTAGGCTACTAAATGTTTGAACAGACTAATATTAGAATTCGTACATGCATTGAAAGTGATTTGACCCTGACCTCTATAGATATTAGAGTGGTACAGTATTTTGAGCTCTACTTCTCATCAACAATCATGGTACAAGAAATAGCAAGGTTGTGTTGTCTTTAAGGTATAACACAAACCAGAGTTGAGTTCATATCTAGATGTTTTATCTGGAAAATTATTGTATGGTAATTTATTCATATTTTAGTCAAATTCATTGTCAGATTCATCAGATGACTCACTATAAACATATTCAGACTGCTATTCTTCCTTGTAGTTTTCCTTTTCCCCAATCAGGTATTTTGTGGCCTGTTAAATAAAGAGACTAGAGTGGAGGTAAAACAAGGTTTTATTACTAGTAGGGCACACACAGCGCTAGTATGAGATCATACAAGGTTGTGAAGGTAGCTAGGATAAACAAGCATTGATAACAAGATAAGGTAAAGGTAAAACAGTGCATGCAAGGGCTGAGGCCCAAGTCTCTGAGTCCATGAGGGGGAGGCGAGCTGAGGCCGCTTCCCGAAAATAGAGGAAAAGGAGGCAGGGGCAGGAGGTGGAGCTTAAAGCAGAGCGCGTGCTGACTGTACATGCACCAGAAGGCAAGTGACTAGAGCCCTGGAGGTAGTTGGCAGTTGGATGAACGAAGAGAAAGCCGGAGTGGGCTAATAAAATTTTATTGAATTTTATATGCCTTATTAATAAGAATAAGGGATAAACATTATTACCATGAATATTAATAATAACAATGACAATAGATAATTGACAGAAGTATGTTTGAAGTCAATTATGATGAATATGACATAATAAGTATAGTTATTACGAGTTATTAAAAAGGTGTGTAATAAAGTAATAATAATATAATAGAACTACGAGTGGATGGAGTAGGAGAGAAAGGTGAGGGTGGGTGGGTAGAAAAAAGTACGTGTGTACGGTGAGAGTGCAGCGCGAAGTGTGAGACAGAGGTCAGTACGCTGGTATTCCAGGTTGACTATTGGTGCAGTGAGAAAGCGACAGGTGGCGCAGGGGTGCGCTGAGTGGGGAGATGCATCACCAGGGGGAGCAATGACCACTCCTGACCAAAGGCCATGAGTCACCTTTCCATTGTGTTTCCACTTCATCTTTAGACGTATACATATGACCATGCTGCAGTCATATGTATGTCATATATACCCCTGATTCTCTTGTATTTACGCCACCATCCAATAATTCCTATCTCTGCACCACTGTTGTTTTTATTTTGTTTGCCATTAGTCATTGAGTCCTTGGTATAAGGAAAATCCAATGTTATCAATTTTGATTATGAAATCGTTCTAAAATCCTATTTAATATCTTTTCATTGATTAATATAATAAACCCAGCATTCTTTGTTGGGGTCGGGGTCGGAATTGGGAATGAGGACTTCAGTGTTGGTGGATGCACACAGAGAAGAAGGGCAGAGCGGCTGTGAGGGTGCTGGCCGTAGGTACCCAGATAGTGTAGGGAGAGACTGATACCACCACAACTTCTAACAACACAAGCGGCGATGGCGGTGGGTGTGCAGGGGGGGGGGGGGGGGGGCTTGGGGCAGTGGCATCAACATTAAGATTAACATCATTTTTTCATGCAAGGTACAGCAGTGTTCCAAACAGATCTCGTGTGTCCACTATTTGTATCAGTTTTTTGTCTTTGTCTCTCAGCTGCACTTTTGTGACATCTACCAGGAAATTCTGCACCTTCCTTCTTGGAATTGGATTTTCAAATCTTTTCCTCTCAAGCAAGGACCCTAGTCCTCACCTTTTTCTATGCATTGTAGCAGATCCTCCTTTATTGAAGCTGATAAATCCTTTTCAGTGCTTACACAGTAGAGGTTATAATCATCTAGAACAACATGACTGCTGCGCAGTGAAGTCGCATGAAGCATGGACGGGGATGAGAACGGTTTGATATACAGAGATGAACAATGATAATGACAAAAATCGATCGGAATACAAGTGGGTAACAATGTACTAATTGTATTGCCAAAGTTTTGAGATCAGGTGTTTAGTCTATGCTGAGATATCACAGGATTAATACTGTTCTCAACAGTTGAGCCAAGACCAATTGGCAAAACGGAGTATCCCCCGTTTATCACCCGCATGTGTATAGAGGTATGAGCCTAGAGGTTAACTCTGACAGAAAATGGCATAGGTCTAAATCAGTAAGCTCGTAGTAGGCCTATGTTACTTTATGCTAGGTTTACGCCATCACCCCAACAGTCCCGGCAGCCCCAACATGCCATTGCCATATCTCAACTTGTACTTCAGATTTTGGCTTAAGTCGTTGGTATTGCGAATCTTAAGTGGACTTGACTACCGGGGCATTGCCGGGGAAAGCAATCCCAGCTACCCCCCGTGGTTATGACCATAACAGTTGGTCTTGAGTGGAGGGGCTTCCAGCAAAGAGCGTAACTTGACTGAAGTTGACTGGCTTTGTGGTCGTAAGTCAGCAGGGTCCAGTTGCAGTGTTTGCACAGAGGCCGTCAACTTGAGTCCAGTCCTGACGGGAAGCCCGATGACTTATGTCCTGCAAAGTTCGTCCCGGCCAATGCACACAATAGGGAGTAATGAAGCCTGACGACTTAAGGCGACTTTCGTCTGATGTTCACTGTTCACCTAAGACCCAGTACATCCACTTACAACCAGATAAGATTCATTTCCCATTGACTTGTGTCTGCATTTGGTATATATAAGACAGGATGGCGGGGAGGTCTTCATTTCACTTCAAGCACAATGACATACCTCACCACTCTCTACCTGGTCCAAGAAAATGCCTCCAAAGAAGCAGAAGTGTAGAAAGGCTAATACTTCTTCTACTACAACCACTACTACTGCTGAAATACATGATGTGCCTCCTGATGCACCAGATGTTCCATCAGGTCCACCAGATACACCTGAGACTGCTGCTACAGTTCAGTCCATTGCACACCTGCAAGAGTCTGAGTCAGAAGACCAGGGACCAGTACCAACAACAGGGCAAGAGTTGTCGGAGGCGGACGACATGGACTCTCTACCACAATCACATGCATGTGCCTGTCGTGAACCACAACTTCTTACAAACTTCTCCGAAGAAGAAAAGGTTATCCAGTGTCCAGTACCTCCACCAGCATCCCAGCTTCAAAGACACCGCGCTGAAAGAGCAGCTGTGGACAGAGAAGGCACAGTCCATGGGCCACACACAACTGGAACTGGAGACTTGGTATGAGAGCATGCGGACGAAGCTCCGCAAAATCCCCAAGCTAGTCGTCCAGTCGTCGATGGGTATTGAAGTACTGACTGCTACCCAGAGGTGAATATGGGCATGATTCCAGTTCCTGGTCCTGCATATCGTCAGCCAGAAAGCTCCTGAACCATCGACCACTGCCAGTGTTGTGGAACCCAGCAAGTTCTTGAGGTTCAGAAGAGAACCAACCGACAGCCACATCGCCTACAGTGATGCCGTCTCCTGGTACTGGGTTGGATTCTGGTACACTGATGACCAAGCTGCAGACTGTGTTGAAGGAAGTCGTCAGGCCCCCTCCAGGTGGCTGCTGCTAATGGGCCTATGTCCGTCTTTGCCGGGTACATAGACTAAAAGCTGTCCCACCTAAAAGAACACCATTGGTTTGATGCGGAGTGGCACATCATGGCAGTTCTTCAGGAATGCCAGCTCAACAACAGTCAGGAGTGAGGCTGGTGGGTCCAAGGCAACAGCAGGTGATGGGTCCAGGGCAACAGCAGCTGGTTGGTCAGCAACATGTCATATCCCAGGTAGGCGTGTGGAAGTCACAGGACAGGCATTGGGTCCAGCAGCAGTTACTGTCCATGGACATTGCTTGTCCACCACCAACAAGAACTCTTGTTCCCACATTCTGCCCCCCGTCCACATCCACATCCACACAACAGCAGTCTTCCTCCATGGACCCGCAGCCGTCCACCTCCATGCAGCAGTCGTCAACAGAAGATCTCTCCTTCACTCAGCTTGTAGGATCACCTCCGTCCTTTTTCATCTCTCTTTGGATCCAGCGGTGTGCAAAGCCAACTCACCCTCATTTTTTCCCTTCTTGAAAGTAACTATATAAATTGATGACTACTCAAATGTTATCTATAACTTCGAAACGATACAATCACAACTCCAATTAACTAGAATGAACAAAATTGAAACAAAACAATAACCTAGCACAAACTGAAACTAATTTAATAACTAAGAATGAAATGACTTAAAACAAATTGAAACAAATTAGAACTCTAACTTGGAAATGAAAAACATAACAACAGTACTATGGAGTACATATATAGAAAGTTTATTACAAAAATGTATATACATTACAAGTGTAAAATACCCACCACAAGAGATACAGTACACAGACAATACAGAACAATCCCATCACCACCAAAGAGACCGGAGAAATATAAATACAGATAATAATCTGCATAGGTAGTGACAATCATGATAAGTTATATCATCATCTCCTGCCATTCCACCGTACCTGCTGGTGAATTTAAGTACCTTTTAAGGTCCTTAGCCGAGAGAATGGCTCTGTTGCACGCAGCGACAGGTTGTACTACATTGGACCAGCACGCCTCTTTTTTTTCATTTAGGAAAAGCAACTCTCTGATGCAGCCGAGTTTTTCAGATACAGTGTTGGTTGCTGATCATAATAAAGTTGATTTAGGCTAAACTTCATCACGGTCAAAAACATTTTAAGGCTAGAAGTTGTCAACAATAAGATGATGATACAATTATGATGATGAGTAAGGTTGTTTACTGACAGTGGGTACACTTTAAAGGGCGTCAAATGAGTTAATGGCTTCTTTGAATGCCTCTTCTCTTGCCTCCACTGGCCAGGAACTAGATTATGGTCCGAATCTTCGTGATCCACCTCACTGACAGTCAGTGTAGGGTTCCGGATGTGCAGTTTTAAGGTTGTGGATAACTACAGCCGCCTCTATCATATCCTGCACTGTTTCTGGTTTCTGCTCCAATTTACCAAGGAAGCAGCGGAAGCATTTGGCAAGGATACCGAAAGGGTTCTCTACAACCCACCTACCACGGGAGATGCGGTAGTTGTAGATGCATTGTTCTTTATCAAGCCCCTTCTCTCATTTGGCTTCATCGTCCAAGACAATGTTGCTGAACAATGATTTACTGCACCGAAAGTTGTATGCCAACGATGCATAACTGTCATCAGGGGCCTGTTTTATTTTCTGCCCGAGGAGTCCTGGAACGCCCGGGGAGAGGTCCTAAGAGAGTTTGGGTTCGATATTTCAAAGTCTCCCGGGGAAGGAGAGTCTTGGGCCAGGATCTAGGAGGTCTCCTGAAATATCGTTTTATTTTCAACCCTGGGGCCAGGAGAGCTCCTGAAAAGTGTCCTGCAGCTCTCCTGGCTGGGGACACGTCTAGGGGTGTCTTGGGTGATTCAAAATAACAAATAAAAGCTATTTAATTCATTTGAACTATCGGAAATATATTTATTATGATTTTAATTAAAACTAGAGGTCTCAGATGGAGAATTACTTTGCTATTTACTTTGATTAACATACATTCATAAATGATGAAATTAGTTCCCAAAAATATCACTATGTGCCACCACCTGCAGTATACACAGCCTCTCTTTCAAGTCTCCTCAAAAGTCTCCTACAGGTTTATTTTCTCCTGGGGCTCTCTCAAAGGAGACTTCGGCCGAGGATTTCTCTCCCTCCCGAGGACAGGGTAAATTGAACGAGATTGAGGAGATCTCCTGAAAATTATCTTCAGTGGAGCTATCCCTCCTGGGGACTGTCCTCGCCCAGGAGAGTTGAAAATAAAACGACCCCCAGGTGCCTGAGAGTGACAGATAATCAAAGACCAGCTGGCAAACCCAATTGATATTTGTTATCTATTCTTTCAATGTTAAACTAAGAGGCAAGCCTAGGCTGTAACATTATGTGGGATACAAATAATTGACATACCATGTCTGTATTGTACGGTAAGTAAAGAAACTCGAGGTAAGTAAGTAAAGAAATCCTATCCCTGCACATTAACAGGGATAGGATTTCTACTTGAATAGGACGGGTGCGATCGCAAATTCTGCTTATGGTGTAAAACCAGTGAAAGAAAGCTAAATCTTGAGATGGATGAGTCCATCCATAGACCCATAAGTTACTGGAGAACTCCTCCCGAAACGAACTCGACCCGCAATTGTCAGGAGAATTCGACCCGTTTTGGTGAAATCGATTGGAGAAATCGACCCGTTCCAAACACTCATGAATAAGACATGCAGAAGTAAAGGTCTGACTAGTTAGAGATACGGTTAAATTTAGGGTTAGGGTTAGGACTAGGGATAGGGTTAGGGAAAGGGTTAGGGATAAGGTTAGGGACTGGGTTAGGGATAGGGTTAGGGATCTATTGGGGTAAAGGTTAGGGATAGGTTTAGGAATAGGGGTAAGGATAAGGATACGGTTAGGTTTAGGGAAACGGTTTTCTGTTTATTTTCCTCCCCGGAGATGACCAAATTTGAAGCCAAGATAACATACTTAATAATAATCAAACATACTTAATACTCAGTATAGTATTTATCCAGACTTGGGTTGAGAAAAATCTAAACGGGTTGAGTTTGTTACTGGTTGAGTTCGTTACGGGTCTAGTTCGTATGGGTCGAGTTCTCCAGTATTCGGCCCATGTACCCTCAGGGTTCCCTGAAATGTTAACAATTAGACAAATGCTGGGATTGGACACGTAATATGGTGTAAATAGTCGGATGACAAACTTTAAAACTAAACAAAGTAGATGTAAACTGGTGAACTGGGTTCTCAAACCCACAAAATTGTTTGTTTGATGTGTGTGTCAACCACTTACTATGAACTACCTTTGTTTTGGACCCGTCCAAGGAAGAGCGTCTTCTCCCGACGATTTTACCAAGCCCCATTTACTGAATAAAAAAATACAAACTTGGTAATGGTTAACTAGCTTAAAAAATATGACATCGTGTGAAATCTGAGTGGGAGACAGGTAAAGGGGGACAAATTTAACGCTGCGATAATGAAAGGGCGTGGCCGAGCTAGGCTAATGCTACCCCATCCCCTTGCATATAGATAACGCATCTCATGAGGCGGTCATTTGCATATATATGGCCTCTGTGTGTAGTCCCGTACACCGCCACACACGGGTATTGGGTGGGGAGGAGGCGCGAAGGGCGCAGGTGTCCAGAGTGGGAGGGGACCTGAAGTTTGTCATTATACCACTATTGACTTGGCCCCAGCTGACCCAGGGTTTGGTAATTAGGGTCAGGAATACCCGATGTCCACAGGCCTTTCTCGTTAATGCAGACAGGGCGTGACATGTTAGTTTGATAGCGAGCAGAGAGGAACTTTTGTTTTAGCTGTGACCTTGACCCAAGGTCAAGGTCGTGATTTTGATCACGTGATATCACGATATGAGAGCACTAATGGGATGGAGCAGGCTTGTTCTCAGGACTGATTAATATAGATAGATCTAGGCTGAGAAACGTGCTATGTGATAGCCCAGTGATCGTGTTACGTTAAGCTATATCTAGATCTCCCTCGAAATCAAGATCCCCTACAAATGTACGGTCATCTCAGTGATGAACGAGATCGAGCGGTTGGCGGTTGGCTTGTGTGGGCGGCCATCTTGATATCGGAATGAGGTGCTGCGGGACACCAAGGTCATGATGACAAATGGAAATGCGCATTACTGTTTATCTAGTTAGGTCCCGCAATCCTTTGTAATGTTAACTTAATTAGATACCGTATCGCCCCTACCACTGCCACTACAATCTCCAAGCATTACTTTGGGTTGAATGCAGAAACACTACAACACAGCGTGGAGAGTGTAATTCACTTCGCAATTTTCACCCAGGCATTTTCAATGTCCATGCTGAATAAAGACTGGAAGAAATAGATGGACATGGTGCATATTGAGACATATTTGCCACGAATCGTATATAACGTAAGGGGTGGACTACTGATTCATGGTATTCTATAGGACCCCTTGTCGGATGTGTTCTATGAATTCTGGCTTTGGAACCACTCTGGCTTTGGAACCACTCTGTAAAAGGAAGCATGACACCAATAATGAGATCCATGCAATTTGAACAGGATTTCGAGTCCTAATCTCAGACCTTAATGGGCAGAGTTCTCTTTGTCCCAGCTTAATCCTGATCTTTTGCCTATACCAAAATAAATCGTAAAGGACCAGATAATCTTATAGTATGCTTTTCATATCTATCTGCTCGCGGGTATTAGTCTTTATTACCCACCTGATACGGAGTCTCCATAGAAAATGTATAGAGTGCCTGGAATCGGCTACCGGGAGATTCTGACATATCATAATAAGGTTGAATCATCATGAAATTCAAAATAAGTTTCTTGAATGTTCATTCAATGCTTATTATTTATAATCAGTAATAATAATCTCATTCACCATCAGAAATCACTGTCATAACACACTTTGCATGCTAAAATCACAGGTTAATGGCGAACTATATTATTGGTGTAAGTCTACACCAAATTACTGCCATGCGTGACAGTGCTGTGGTGTCTGGAACTAAATGGCTTACGGAAACTGTTTAATTGCAATAGATTTGTTATTAATCTTGTAGGTGGGTAATAAATACAATAGCGACTGGTTTTGTATACGAATGACCGTAATCTCCTCGTAGTTGACGACGTAATATCCTCGCTAATTGCTCGGATATTACTACGCGTCAACTACTCGGAGATTACGACCACTCATACACAAAACCAGTCATTATTGTGTATATAATCGATGCATAGTTGTACATATATCCAACAGATATTGTTAGTAAACCTTCTCTTCTCTGCTGTTTATATTTTGGGAAATGTATGAAACGATCTTTGTTGGTAAATGATGAAAAAGAATTATTTGTAACGGGACACCTATAAAGTACGCAATTTCCGTGTGGTCATTTTTTAAATTTTCTTTTTATGCCGTTTATTGGGCACAATTAAACATACAACATTGGTTTTCAATCGCGACCACCTCCATGTCAGAATATTTTCTAAGTCTTACACAATTTCTCAATCATAAGATTGCTAACTATATACAACAGTATTACAAGAATTAGATGAGATGGATATAACATATAACAATAAATGAATAGTTATGATATGGATAATATGCCGTGCCAAGTGTATATATAGGTCTCTAGTAATATGGATTATGCAGTTCATCATTTATAAGCTTATAGGTTTATAAGGCGCTTAGTTGACTTTGTTTGCTTGAATAAGTAAGAGTGGTTGGGTTATAACACTAGTCGTAGTTTACAATTAGATGTTACAATGCATTTTGTTATCAATGTCCCTGTCAGAAGGACTCAACAAGTTTTTACAATCCAGTCACTTTCTGGTCACTTTCTGGTAGTCCATATCTTAGCTATCTGGGTATATTCGGAAGGGACTTTAGCTGTTTTTTGAATGACAACTTGGATTGACAATTTTTTAGATATTCGGACTGCACATTCCATAGGGTTTTTCCTCTATAACACAGTGATTCTTTGTAGAACTCACTTTTGGGCCGCTTTAACTTAAACAGCAGTTTGTTTCCTGATTTCAGGGCCCGGACTGTGTTATCTTGGTTATTTTTGTTGTTATTGAGCTCGGCCACACCTTGATACGATATATCCCTTTCATTTTCTTTCATCTTTATAATGGGCCCTACTTCTCTAATATACACTCTTCTCATGTAAGTCAAGGTTAATTCTGCTCGCCTTCATTCTGACATTGCTATTTTTGTTTCAGTTTGCAGCGCTTCGACAGTGCGCAGCACGGCGCGGTCCCCAGTTGCTATCCTAAGGGCCCGGTTCTGGAGCCTCTGTAGCTTGGATAACCACTTCTTACTAGCCCCTTCTAAGAGAATGCATGCATAGTCTAGGATGGGAAGTATAGCCATTTTATAAACCTGTAATGCTACCTTCTTTGTCATGAGATATCGGTTTCTACTTAGTAAGAACAGCTTATGGGAGACTTTCTTAAAGATGTGTCTGCATTATTTATCAAGATTCAGACTTGAGTCCAATTGGACTCTGAGGTATTGATAAACCTCAACTCTATCTAACTTTGTGTTACCCGTGTAAAGATCGAAATTCTCTACCACCCCTCTCTTGTTCTGTGCGATAAACCAACAGTACTTGGTTTTAGCAGCATTCAGAGTTAGTATATTTTTCTCACACCATGTTTGGAAGGCATTTAGGGCAGTTTGTAATATGGTTGTTAATGCTCTAGGATTCATATCCTTGGAAAGAATTACTAAATCATCCGCATATAGTGTGGTTTCTACGTTCTTGAGAAAACTCATGACATCGTTTATATAGTATATGAAAGGAAGTGGACCCAGAACCGAGCCCTGAGGTACGCCGTACTCCACCCCCACTCAGTCGGACTTGCCACCATCCACTTTTATACGTTGCCTGCGACCACTTAGATACGATCTGATCCAGTTTTCTATGTTGCCGGGTAGCTCTAGGACGGATAGCTTATGGAGTAGTCTGCCGTGATGCACACTGTCGAAGGCCTTTTTGAGATCGATGAAGACAGCACAAACAAGTTCACGTTCATCTCTTGCATTATAGATGGTATTAACATCACTGTAAATGGCATCTAATGTACCACGATTGCTGCGATATCCAAATTGAGATTGAGACAACATATTATTACTCTCTAGATGGTTTGCTAGTATGTCATGGACGATTTTTTCTCCTATTTTGCCCGGTACGGGGAGCAAGGAGGGTTTTTAGAATCACCTGTTTTTGGGAGGGGTGTTACGTCAGCCACCTTCCCTGTTTCCGGAAAGATTCCACCGCTCAGACTTCTTTGATACAGGTACTCAACCTGGTCAAGGATCAGTAACAAATATTCCTTCAGTATATCAGCCTAAGGTTATGTTTTCCAAACCAGAGGTTTTATTTATGGAGATGTCAGATATCAATTTGTATAGGTCTTCTTTATCTGCCTCATAAACAGCACATGGGGTTGATATTTCGTACCTTGACATGTCATTTTCTATGTCAAGACAATTCTGGAGAAATTTGTCTGCAAGTTTGCGACCTATTGTTCCAAAGTACTCATTTAGAAAATCGGGTGACTTGTCTTCTAGAATTAGATTACCTGTCTCAGGATCTTTAAGGACTGGTATGCTTGTCGATTGCCTCGGTTTCATAAACTTATTCAATTCAGACCAGAATTATTGTGTTTTTTTAATGTTTTCCTCTAGTTTGTCAGAAACCATGCTAGCTTTAGCCGTTCTTATTGCAGTTCTAATTTGCTAGACTTCGATAAGTTTGTCGAACACCGACAATGGATATATAAAATATTTCTTCGTGGGAAGTCGGCAAGTGGAAACAAGAAACATTTCATTTTCGAAATCTGGCGTATTTTTGTTTCAATTTCCGAAAAAGTGTTACCGACCAACAGCAAATGGCAGCGTCAGATCACTGCAAGAGAAAATACATGGATGCTGATAGATTCTAGCAACAGATTGGGTGATTAAAGATTAACCATATTCAAAACACGTTTCCTAATTGCCAAAACTGCTGAACCAAGTTAGACCTAAAGACCTTCCCGTTTGAAATAAACCCACATAGTATCCATCACATGTACTTGTAATACCTTTAATGACCCCGAAAAGGTAATACATACTATGTATTTTCCTCTCACTTTTAACCCCCATGAAAGGTGTGTGCTTCAACCATAAACTACAAGTGCGCTGAATAGCCCTACAGAGTCAGAATTCCTCGCATAGCCATAAAGTACTCTGCGTCGTGTAGTCCGTACACTCTATACAGTTATTGGACAGTTGATGTGGTGCTTTCCTCCTGTTTCCAATTTTCATCCAATTAGCCCTATAATCTTGGTGATCAATACATAGCCTGATGCCTCCACTCAGTAACACCATACCTAACTGCATCTTGAAGTGGTCACTGCCTGACCACTTACCTTAACAACACAACACACTCTCGCCGCATAGATCCCACCCTCATCGCAGAACCACGCGCCACTCGCCCCAAAAGAACGCGCGGGCACGTACACTTGGCACAAGTGCGCATGCGCGGCAAGCAGCTCCCTCTAGCGGCAGGTGAGAGAAAGAGAGAGCAACTCACACAGCGTCTCGTTCGGACGCTCAGTCGGGCGGCGATCGTTCCGGCCGGCGCAACTGTCTCTCACTCTCCGCACGCTCACACAGAAAACAAGCTATACAACAGGCGCGACCGCTGCTGCCACCAATCCTCATAACTACATCCTCCCGGCTGGGACTTCACAACGCGACTCGACCTCACTGAGAGCGGTCAGCTTCTCCGAGCAGTTCTGAGCGGCACCAAGCAGCTGCGAGCCGTTCCGTCTGCCGGCGGTTGCTGGCAGGGAGCCTGGGGACGTTCCTGCCGGCGGCGGCGAGCGGCGATTCCACGGCGGCGGCGGCGGCGGCTTGGCGGGCGGCCAACTCGGCACGCGCGGTGACCAGTCACACCTCCTGGGCGAGCTGTCTGGGTGGGCGGCGAGGTGTTAGGACACTTGTAGTTCACGTCGCCTCTGATTAACCCGCGCCGGACGACAGGAGAGGAGCAAGTCCCTGCAGGAAGACTCATAATCCGCGTCCAGTCTACATCCCGCCTAAATTCAGCCCACAGTCCAACCCACGACAACCGACCTGCAGTTACCTTCTAACACTTAGATTCAGCAAAAGGTTCGCCAAGGATTGCCTTGCAAACCAGCTGCAATAGGACTAAATTCTGTCAGGGTTTATCACGCAAATTTGACTCTGCTTCGATAGAGCTTGCCTACAATTCGATTTCAAATCAAGACAGGTCAGGTCAATACAGGACTCACTCGTCAGTATTGTTTCAATCAGTATAGCAGCTAGCCCAAATTGTTTGAAGCTTCTGTGTTGTCTGAAAGAGATTGTCTCCCGTGGGCTGCTAGTTTCCTGTGGGCTCTCCTTGATCAGTATTGGACCTTTCTCCAATCGGCCGATAGCCTTGCTCCAGTAGGCGTGCAGCTCAAACACATCTGGAGTAATACCAGTCCCTTTCCTTGCAGTCAGTGCAGGAGAGGTGTTAGGCATAGGTTGCTCCTGGATTCAATGCTCACCCTAAAGTCAGCCTTAATGCTAGTCGACGTGGTAATGAAAAGAAGCATAAGATCCGGCAACTTAGACAATCAAATTTCACATGTAGATCTCAACCTATCCTCTGATATCAGACAATCTTAGGATCATACCCAGGCCGATACTAGGTCTGACAGAGCCTACTGAATCAGACACAATTAACGAGCAGACCTTCTCTAAGGTGCATTACTGATCATTGGATACCTGCATGAACAGTGATTAGTCGGTTTGAGGGTTAGCAGATCCAAGGACTGCACTGTGTTTCTGTGCTCGGCCTCACGTCAACCTACATAAGGCTTACTCGTGTCAGGGAGGATCATAAGGAGTCGTAAGGAGAACTCGGCGGGAAAAGGTGAGTCTTTTGTGATCTGCTCGTAGAACTCTGATCTTATAGGGGAGGAATTCTTAATCACCTGACGAATGGGTCCGAACTAGTTTTTTATCATTACTACAGCGGGTAACAGTGCCGCGACGAGGGGCGAGGTCGATATCAGATTTATGTGCCTAGAGCAGTAAGATTGCGGTGGTTGTGTGAGCTGCTCTAGGGTTTCCCCTTCAGGGCAGTAAAACGAAAGGCGATTTGAAAAAGCAGTTAAAAATTAAACTCAAATGATGCAGAAGGTGAAATGTGGCATTCTGTATTGCTATGGTTTAACACTCCTTATAACCATTACTTCTGTTCACTACAAGTCATCATATGGAGACTTATGTAGCGGTCAAGGAGTGGTAAGGGGAGTATATCACATCACTCACATCAACCTATCCCAGGATACCTGGCATGCGTTAACGTAGCGGCTTTCAGAATGGACTTTTGGGGTTTAAGCAGATGGATAGAATAAAGGGTAAGTCAGGAATAGCATTCTGAAAAACTAAAGGATTGTTCTTATTTGATCTCCAATATAGGCTTACCTTATCAGGTGCATCATCTATTTTCTAGTCATCGCATCCCTTAAAGTTTGTATGGTTCACGAGGTAATGTTTAATTGGGGTAAAGTTTAAATCTTGACAGAAAGATGATAACTCATGTGAGCCTTAACCCATCTTATTACGCACCAATAACTTCTGAAGGTCTTTACAAGTGCACAATTAGGGAAGGAGGACGGACGGATAAAGTACTAGGAAAGAAGATCACGATCACTTGGACATTCTTCTGATCTGTGTCACGTAGCGTTTCACACTAGTTATCCCCAGTGGAGATCAACCTATTTCTTAAGCGTACCCATTAAAGTCCTACTAAGAGGTGGTCATTCTTAAAAGATCTGCGACCTTAAGGCCGGGCTCCAACTGCTTCTGACATGGCTATACGATAAGACTACGGCATGTATTTTCAAATGGTACCCATGTCGGAAGGGCAGTGTGTCCAAGTCTGTTGGAACGAGTTTTGCCGACTAAAAAGGTGACCATGGTACATATCACAATACGTTGAGTCAATGCAAATGATGTGTGAAGGAGTATGTGTGTTAGGAGGTGGCGGATGCGTAGCTTACACATAGAGTATAATCCGACATAAGTGGACACCCTTCGTCCCGGGCCAAAATGTCCGCTTATGCAGGATGGTCGCTTATTAAGCGAGGTTGAAATAAATATCTGATAAAGGGAACTCTTCCAAGCAGAAATGTCCGTTAACACGGAGTAACCGCTTACGCAGGGTGTCTATTAGGCGGGGTTCTATGGTAATAGAAATCATCCCAACGCAGATTGCTCTTTACAATAAATCGAACACGTTCAATCTTGTTGGGAGGCTTGCAACGAGGTGCTTGTGTCAGAGTGTGTCGGGGTGAGTTGTAAGCCATGTTCGAGCACTGAGCCAACTGCTGGAAAAACCCGTCCCTTTTGATAGAAAACATGACTCTGTGTCAGAAGCATGTCGGATGCGTAGTTGGAGCCCAGCTTAAAAGTTCATGGCCATGGCAGGCGTCATGAAATGCTTCTAATAGATACAATATCTAAACATGCAGCAGAAGTATGGTCTTATCAGTTTCTCCTCAGTGTACTAAAAATAGAGTCTGCTACTTGGAGTGATAAAACGTTATCGTTAGGCTGCCAATGTACGGATAATAATTCTGCATTTCCACCTGTTCGTGTAAGCTGCTTCCTTCCTTAGTAACCTTCTCGAATGAAAAATATTAAGATCAATTAACTAAGTGCATCAGTGGACCTCTAGAATAGATATTTCATAAATTTAACTGTGAATGTCCGATGATTTATACAACTTCACCTAACATTATATCAATGAATTAATAGTCTTGGTGAGGTTTACTTTCCCCCCCCCCTTCCTAAAAACGATAAGTTATAGGGTAATATCCACTCATTGACAATTGACAGATTGAACTTAGTTAATTTCTTGTACCATCGTTGAAAAGTGCCGAAAATAGTCTAACTTTTGAGCAAGTGTATAAAACATGGTTCTATTTTTGTACTGCAGAAGTAGTAGAGGGGACTTTCCACTAGTTTCTTCTCGGACTAAGTAGCTATTGTTGGGACCATACAATGAATTATTTTTAATTGTAGGGAGTGTAATTAGTAGGCTTTGTAACTGTAAAGGCCACAGTATAGATTTACTGACAGAGTATGGTGGAAACATCTTCGTCCTCTGAAAGGAGATGATTCCCTTCTGGTAGTTAGGGCCAACAATAGCCCTGAATCCGAACAGAGATAACATCCACTCGTGCACTCGTGGCCCCGATAACAGTCCCAAATACTTATGGACCATGTTTGGGGCCATAGCGAGGTTGGAGTTAAATAAATAGTCATTGATGTACCAACGCAGAAGCGTTTGATTCAAAGCAAGTGTTCTCTTGAAATTCAGCAGACAAATAGAAGTCTGAACTACAAACTGATATAGTCTTCGGGTTGCTCATTGTGGGCTTCAGGATCACGTTTATATGGTTAGGTAGGACAGCTAAGTACCCACGGTCTTCCTAAGCTTTCAACTGAAGTAACTACGCTGTGCGCGCTACAGAGCTACCTGATAACAAATACCCATCAAAAGGATGAAAGTGCATTGCAATCGCTAAAGGCATAAAGCACGCCAAGCCAATTATGTCATTAATAAAATATGTCGAGTATGTTCGGTATTCTTCAAAGGTTCACCTGATTATTGCCATTGAGATGTTAAGATATTTGTGGGAGATATCATTCTGAAATGATAGCGTTAGCTGAAGACGATTATAGGCAGCGATTCTTAAATTTAGCACCATCTGACGACTTTCAGCCGAGGAATCGTTTAGTGTAAACGCCAAGAGTGTGGCGACGACAGATCTTCTAATTACATCAGATTATGCAGTTTGGCACCAGCTGACAATTATGAAGACCACTTCCTGGCCGACGACTATTTCAAGCCGGCTTGAATTAGTCTTCTAGATCGCTGGCGATTCTGTAAAAACTCAGTCTGGGGTTGACAACTATTACGGCCAAGATTGCATAATCGAGCATCACCTGACGACTTTTGGCTCGACAATCTACAGTCGGCCCGGTTTTAGTCGTCCAGTGTAAACGCCGTGATACTCGCCATGTTTCACTGCCTTGACTGGCCTGGAGTGTTTTAACTTTAAGCCAGCGGCGAACTCCGCGCTGGCCATGTATTGAAGTAGAAACCAACAAGTTTTTGGTCAAAGTCGTCTCCGAGAGAATATCACGTAGCACTGAAACAGGTTGGAGAACAACGACTTTGACCAACTCGAGTTGATTTCTGTATTTATCTCACCCTGTACACACTAAAAGAATGGATGACATGCAGGATATAGACCATGGAGAACGGACTGCAATACTCGTAGGGGCATCGAGAACGAGTTCCAAATGTAAAGCCTATGGAACAAGAATAACAGGGGCAAGATAGACGTATCTGCTCAGCTCGACCGAGGTTAGGCCGCCCACCCAATGCTTGCGGTATGGCCTACCGGTATGGCTATGAATCAAAATTACTGCATCATATATATAGTAGCCTTTTCGGAATATTGAAAAAGTCAATTTCATAGATTGTCAGAGTACGATCTAAATTACCATATTGTCACAGTCTCGGAACCTTGATAAATTCTGTGACGTTCATAGTTTGTCGGAACGTTTGTTGTAGTGTGCACGGAGGTCAGTGGGCCTTACTTGCTCATAGTGCGCCGTACATCACCGTTACATCACGGAGCGTGTAACAGCCTTAGGCAGAGTGCTTATTCATAGCGTAAAAACATGGTGTTATGGAGGTGCCTACGGTTCTTCAACTAGTGGGTAAAGTCCCTACACGTTTGGTTCTCATTATATCCACATTCCCCGTGTAATGTGCCCTCAGCAAGTCAAACAGCACCTTGTTTGATATCATCTCAATGTCACATGTCGATGGCTCCACCTTGTGAACATGCTACAAACCTTTCACTGTTCAACGGCATATCACTGTCAGTTTGTCAGAGACTGCTCGTCAGTGGCATTCTCCCTTTGAACAAGTTAAAAACATCCCCCGTCTGACAGCCTTCCCTCTTACCTTGAACAAGTGACAAAGCTTTGCCCACTTTGGCTCTGGTAACTCTTTACTTTAATCAAGGAACAAAAACTTGGCTCTTTGATCTTACGAGCAGTGAGCCATTCTCCAATCTGTCGAATTCTCACTTTGAACAGATTTCAAACATTAGCCTGTCTGATATCATTTAGATTCTATGATAAAAATGTAGACCTTACGATGCAGAAGGTTCATAATCCTAGTGGGGCCTGTTTAACAATCAAGCATTGTACAGTGCCATAGAGTCCCAGGGATGATGTGGACCAACTTTATTCAACACTCATAGACGACCTTATGGATGGATAATTCTGTCTTACTGAACAGACTTAAATATTATCAAACGTTAACCCTTGTTCGAGATTCAGAAAAGGGTTTGCAGATACGATTCTAGATTATTAAACGGGCCCCATGTATCGTAGATACACTCAATAGCTGCATCATAGACACCCTACCATATGACGATATGCCACAGATTTCATGTTAATGCATATCGATTGTCTGCAACAATCTAACACGTTAGACCTTCATAGACACCTTATGACTGAGCTCTACCTTCGGGAAAAATTTATTTGGAGCTCAATGACAGGGAATGGGGGCAAAGTCACATTTCTCCACCTGTTGTCCTCTTAATCTGAACAAGAAATAGACATCTCCCTGTATGACTGTTTACTTCTTTAGGTAAGTAACGAATCCTTGCCTGGTGGTCTCTCAGTTTCAATATGTAATATAAACGTGTTCCCATCTTATGGGGTCAGACTCCAGGAACACACATTTCTTTTCATTAATTTTCATTTCACAATAAACAGTTCTTATATGAGCAAGGTCTTCCACAGCAGAGATTGCTTTGCACAGTGTACCATCACAAGCATTTTGACGGCCTCCCATTAACACTAACAAGACTTTTTCTCGTTTTGTTAATATACAATAACCAATAGTGTGTCTATACATGTTCAAACACATTAAATAACTACAAGAATAGGAAATTGATGCAGCTTACTCCTTCGGAATTCCGCACTTTCAGCAATTCTTCTTTAATATTCATTCAACCAGACACAATAAATCTGAAGCTCAAGCCGATGGGCATGAGACAGGGAAAAACACGGAGAAACTGGCCAGGATCACAGAGCGGTTAGCAAAGGCTTGGCTTGGTCAATGTTTTTTACGCTCCACTCTCCTCCCGGAGGCCAGGTCAGCTGATGTTGGACGATCAAAGAACGACCGTCACCTGATCCGTGGGTGGGGTGGACGCGGGTCCGAGCTTAATGGAGGAACACTGGAGTAAGCGCTGTAAATAGTCGGTCTCCGAGGCAAACACGCGGACGGCACTAGCCTCTGCTATTTACTTCAGATGTTTTTTCTCAGCAGTTCTCCTTGTTGCGTTCTTGCGGTTGCATGTTAAAATGAGCTAATTTCTTATAAGGTAACCTGTAACTTTTATGTATAATTTGTTCGTTCCCTCGGGGTTTGTGGAAAACCTTCACCCAACTCATAGCGGTGGGTGAAAGAAGTGTGACGTTAGTCCCCGTTTATTTGTTTTTAATCTGTAAGTCTTACCTACCATGGCTAAGCAAAGTGATGCATAATAATACTGTCCTGAAAATATATCACATCCAACGCTGAATTGTTACCTGATGTTCACTGATTTGTGAATGCGATTCTCACATAATTAATGTGCATTATAGATCTTAGTTTTATGTATTTTCTTTTGTTTGTTAAATAGATCTTCGTTTTAGGAGATATGCAAAACCAGATCTGATGCCCCTGTATTTGGCCAAGCAGCACTTTTCTGTTCGGTGTCATTTGTAGCTGGAGATGGGTCCCACGCAGTTCAGCTATCAAATATTGAATGTAATTCCAGGTAGAACCGAATCAAAGAGAAGGTGACAGAAAGCGTTTGTACTTGAAATGGCGGAATCACAAACACAATAATTCGCATTCAGATACTTTCTAGACTGTAAACAGGAAGATCTACTGATAGGTCTATAAATATACCTAGTACATTAAGGGAGCAGTCATTGTGAGATGCCCTTGACATTTGCTCAGGATCAAGGTAATATCTGATATCAGAATATGCCATTGCATATCACATTCCTCATAATGACTAACGCAGACGAGTCTACCATTGGAAAGAATTTTATTGAGTTATTGAGTTTTAGCAAATAATGAGAGAAAATGTAGAGTAATTAAGAGTAGTGTCACGAGTTATTAAAATGGCCCTAGAGAGTAGGGTGAGAAGAGAGAAGAGAAAAGGTTTTTGTAGGGTGGGCGGGTGGTTCTTAATCCGACGGGAGTCCGGGAGTGAGTGAGGGAAGTTGAGGGTTGAAAGGAGGTCAGGTGGGGGTCGGTTGAGGGGGAGGAGAGGAGGAGGGAGGGGGAGTGTAATAGTGCCTCGTCTGCGGCATTACTGCCAACAAGTTGGCAATAATTCTATGCCGCGTCCTATAACCCCCACCCTCCATACCTAGTATCTATACGATCCGCCAGGATGCAATAGGACGCATAGGAATAACAGATATACTACCTATACAGAGCGGAGACGAGCAACGACAACGAGCCTCTGTGTCCAGGAAATAGAATATAGATTATTTACGGATCAGTTTACTACACGGCTAATAGAGCTATATGTTATGTTCATGTTCTCCGTGAAACGGACAGCTATTGGGCAAGAGAGTCGTGTACTAATGAACACCCACCCAACATTGTAGGCATTATGCTGTATCTATATGGATTCATTTTCTAGTGTGACAGAAGCAGCTTGTCATTATAGATGCATGGATTCCAGTAAGATTTGGTTATGTCTATTTATGTTTATATATATATTTATTATCCATCGTATACAAAGCCCCCATTGAAAATGTATGGGGACTCAGTAAACCATTGCCCATTGTATAAAACCCATCAGATACGATAACTGTGGTATACGGATTAAAACCTGTGGTATATAGTCTCAAAACCATGGTATACGAGAAAAATAGTTCCTTTTGCTTTAAAGCCTGCACCCACCTACCACGATTCTGGTCCCGATTGGCCTTACGACGGCCTTCCCGACACCATTCCGATTCTATCGTGGGGTCAGCCAAAATCGTGGTAGGTGGAACAGGTTTCTGCGATTCACTCTACGATACCTCACGATAGGCTGCGATTGAAAACATCAATCGTAGAGGTCCCGATAATTTCCAACATGTTGGAAATTTCATAGCCTGTCGTAGGGTATCGTAGCAGCCGCTAGTTTTGTCGTGGAGCTATCGTGACCATAGTTTATGTTATTGGTCCTACCAAGGCGTTGCCACCCTCTACGATTTCAAACTGTTGGACCTATCGGGGACCTCCCGAGAGGTCCCGATTTCCCCACTTCAAATCGTAGCGATCGGGAAGCATGTCGTGGCCTATCGTGGTAGGTGGGGGTCCCCTCTTAGAGCAAAGAAAAAGGGCACATACATATGTAAAATGGTGGTTTCCGTGCAGTGTTTACTCTGAGCTAGATCTTATGACCTTACTTAACTCCTATTAAATTATCAAACGATTATTAAATTTTGTATTTCTGACTTCACTTTGCTTTTAAAAGCAAATCCATATTCCAATCTTTGAGTTTTATTTAGTCCATTTCACGGAGTTTCCCCTTCTGTACTTTTAGTCTGATCTTTTTTTCTCCTTGCGTCCTACCATCTTCATCATCAAAGATATGGTCCAAGTTTTTCGACCACCATTTTATAATCATCAGTAAATGTCCGGCTCTTCTGATTTTTAAATTTCCCAGTTTACACCTTGCAAATAATTCATCTATCATATAACAGTATCTCTCCAAAAGTTATTACCTTACTTAAAGTATTTATAAAAAATTATAAACATCAGTGGTCCTAATACGGACCCTTGGGGCACTCTACAATTAATATCCCTTTTACTTGAAAGAATTTTATTCATCTTTATTTCACATATTCCTCTGGCTAAATATGCTTTTGATAAACTCACGATGCTATCATTTAAATCTATCCCATTTAATCTTTTAATTAAAATACTCTGGTTTACGCTATCAAAAGCCTTACGAAAATCATTAAAAACATCCTAATGTAATAATCTTCCTATTCAAATTCCTATAGATTTCTTCTAAAACAAGAAAAACGGCTTGGGCCGTCTATCTTTCAGGAAAAAAGCCGAATTGATTTATATCTATTTTATCATTTATCAATGAATAATCAAGAATTTTAAGATGTCTTACCTTTTCATAAATTGTGGATCACATTGATAACACTGAAATGGGCCGCCAGCTGTTAAAATTGCGCAGATCAGCGTCTTTAGGAATAGGTGTGATAGCACCATGTTACAAAATGTCTAGAAAATAATTCTCATACAAACTATAGTTTATTAATTTCGTTAATACTGTTGGATTACAAAAATTTCCTTTTTCAAATATCCCGCCTTAACATAGTCGAACCCGCTCGCTTTACTAATATCTAACTCCCTTATGATTTCAATAACTTCCAATTCACTAATATCAGTTTCTTCTTGTAAATCATTGTTATTTTCTACTAACATATTCTCTTTCAAAAGATTATCTGATTGATTTCCTTCTCGATCTTCAAAAATTCCTATTGTGTAAATCTTTACCACTTTATTAATATCTTCTTCTTTGATTGGAAAAATACAATCTACCTGATCTCCCTTCCATACACTGTTAAGTGTTCTAAGTTTCTGAGGAGATTTCTTGTTTTGTACCAGACTCTTTTGAATCTGTTGCCCTTGGAATCTTCTGATCCCTTTCGTGATATCGCTCCTTAATTCCCTAATTTGCTTTATCATATTAAGTTTTTCGTCGTTTATTTGCGTACACTTAGTTAGATTTGTTAATATTTTTTCCTCTATATATATACATATCGATATATATATTCTCTATATATTACATATATATATATATATATATATATATATATATATATATATATATTATATATATATTATCGTAAAACTGGATGAGGTTTAACCTTGGCCACCGTATTCCACGACTGGAGTTTGGTAAAGTGACTTCATGAGGCGAAGCCGAGTGAAGTCTGGAGCCAAAACTTCAGGAGTGGAATGCGGTGGCCAAGATTAAAACGAATCAGGTTTTGATTTTATCCTACCCTATCTCCTCGATTTGGGAATATTACATGATAAGAATGCTGTATGCCACTAGTGGCATATAAAACTCTGTATGCCAGTCAGCGTGGCATACGGAAATCCAATGTTAAGCCTATGGGATTTTATATTAGGGGTAGGATAAATATATATATTATATATACATATATATATATATATATATATATATATATATATATATATATATATATATATATATATATATATGTATGTATATATTATGTATACGCATATATGCTTTTCTAAGTAGGAGAGCCAATCGCTTAGTTCTTTAGTAACATTTACAATATTTATCATTCACTTATAATGAACCATTTCTATCAAACTAGGATCTAAGGTATTAATCTAGGATTTTGAATATGCTAATTACTACGACCCTAGGTACAATGTCAAACCGACAATGTACATAAATGGGAAAGTAAGTAATTTTCTATAGATTTCCAGGATAGGATTCTTCTAAAACTACTGGAGTCTTTTTCAAACTACTAAAACTTAAAGTGAGCCACTCTGTGCACAACCTGGCTCAGAGTAATTAAATTACTCATGCAGCGATATGGTCCCCTGTCCTCAGGTGGTAAAGGGGGCAGGAGGTATTCGGATCAGTGCCCACACGTATTGGTGATGTCTGAGTTAATATGACTGACCCGGCGTCTACACTAGACGATTATAGGTGGCGATTCTTCAATTTTGCACCATCTAACGACTATCAGCTGTCAATGGCTAGTCATCGGTAAATATGAAAAGTATCAAACCTTGAGGGAATTTTGGGGTCGATGACTATTAAGGCGCAAATTCAAAATCAAGTACCAGTTGAGGACTAAGGGCTAGACGATTTACATTCGTCACGTTTTCTAGCGTAAACTCCGGGTAAGTCAGCGTGTGTGTCAAATATGTGCGCGACAGAGAAAGTCCCTATCTCTTCATGGATGGAAAAGAAATAAAGTGTAATTTGTCATCAAATTGAAAAACAATTTTTCTTTTAGTGATACACTGCTCCATGAATATTTTCATGGCGGGCAGTTATTTCATCTTTTAACCTATCGATAGCCTCATGCCAAATATAGGAAATTATGCAACCTGATGTGTTTTTCGTTTGATGAAGTGTACTAGTTGAATAGATATGGTCCATCGTATGTGACTGATAAGTAAGCATTGTAAACATAACTATAGAATTAATGAATTTGGCTCTCATATCTAGAAAAGCATACATATATACATAAGAACAAATCACACTGGAACCCCATGTGGCTATAATGACAACTTGTTTCTGCCACAATAGGAAAGAGGTATCTTCATAAAGAAATGAGTCTATAGAAATTATGATAAGGCACCTGATACCGGGGCCTAGAAAAATGGATAGAAGGAAGCACTGCGTTAATGCGTAGGACCACCCTAGGGTGGTGTCCCATTGTTTTAAAGTTGCATGAGAATATTCAGAACGAATATTCATCCTACGTTTTCCTATATAGGGTTCTCGCAGGAGACATTAGACACGAACGTTGTAAAACGAAAACCTATGTCCTAATGCAAATTCACGTAGGTTATACAGACAATAGACCCTCCGGAGGAATAGGATGGGAGATAAGAAGTCTTAGCGAAAAAAAAGTTGTCTTGTTTGGCCATCTCCTGAAAGGCCATCCCTGTCTTCAATCCTCATAGAAAACGACAGAGATAGTTGTTCCTTTTATCAGTCTTCTAGTGGAACCCACTCTGTTCTTCGCACTACTCACTCAGTCAGTGTAGCAGAGTCTGCTTAGACTTCCTCCTCACTCAATAAAATCCATCAACAACCCTAATGAGTGCATCACGCGGGGTGGGAGGGTTAAATGCTGCCCGGCCACACGCTGGGACCTGTCTGTTAGCTCTGATCTACGCCGACGACTAAAGCCGCAGTGAGTCTTCTGAGCTGTGTGGTTTTGTGCTGTTTTGCGGGGTTTTTTCTCCCGAGAGTCTGCTCATCAGAACGGCGCTTCAAGCCACACCCGGCTTGTTAGTGCTATGCTGCTGCCTGGCCAGCAGTCGGCATGCGACAGGAGGCAGGCGACCGACTGTAGTTAGTGCGTATAAATCTGGACGGTAGACACTTGTTAGTTCGGTGATGGGTCAGTAGGCGGAGAAGTAAAGGATACGATGCGGAGGACAGCGGGTGGTGGCACCTGACAGTAGCTAGTAGAGAGGAAGCTGGAAAACAAAATGCTAGTTAGTGTGACAATGGATACATAACTTTGGGTTATTACTGAAATGTAGGGTGTGTTTTGACAACAATTATATGGCAATCAGCTTACAGAAATCCCCAAAGTAAGCATTGATTGGGTAAAGGTAGGTGATGGGGGGTTAATGTAATCATTGATTGGGTTCACAAAGGGCACGTATTGGCTGATTAGAATATTATGCTACGAAGTGCAGTAGGCCATATGGTTACCCGGACAACCGTAGGCATCCGGCACGCACTGTCGCGTGGCTAGTTAGGTGTCTAGACAATGGGTTTTAGGAGGGATGGCTAAGTCTACTGACCGATAGACGGCCAAATAGAGTCCAGTGCGAGGCAAGAGGCACTATAAGAAAGCCTCCTGCCCTCGAGCCGACAGCGACTGGGCCGATTTGTTGCCAAGTCATTTGGAAGAAGAGGAAAGAAAGGCCAGGTGGAGGTAATGGATTTGTCCCGCACCCAGAACTGTTTGTGTAGTCAGGTAGAGTAGGCAGGAAGTCTCTGTGAGGCCCAGGGAACTGTCTCTACTCCTAGTCGTGATGCTACTTAACAATCTGGCCATTGAGAAATCCTGTATTTATTAAAGAAAAGGAGAAAACAGAGCATAACCTGCACAGTAAATTAACAAGACCAGGAAGGACATTGGCCAATGGGGCCCTCGGTGCTCAAGAAATCATATTTATGGTTTTTTTTATTTATTTACCTGACAATTAGTTCGATATAGCTTGTTGCCATATTTTAACCATGTCTGTTACCTATAGCCCCTTTACAAATTTATCTGATGGCCCAAATGACCTTACCTACACCAAGTGTGAAAGACGCGATTTTCTTCATGCCTAAAGTCGTTAACCTTGACGTGCTTTATAGACATCAGTTCTCCATGACCATGACTATGCCAGTACCATGATTATTTAATCCTATCACAGAATGACCTCTAATGTTTGACCCTTGTATTAAAAGTGCAAAGTCTTGTATCGGCGGTTGAGGCTACCATTACATAGTACTACATAAGGGGGGGGGGGAACGTCTCACCCATAATGTTGTAACTATTTTCATTTTATATCATTTTTGATTATGCAATATCCATAGAAGGTAGATAGGTAGATAATCCATTAACTATCAAAATGCTATTAGAGAAATATCATTCTGGACAAACTTGGTCTATGAAAGAGGCCAGAGAGGGGTGGAACTATATCGGCAGAGGCGACCGTGAAAGGGATAGAAATCTATACCGTAATGGGTGTTTGCCGACCTTATTATCGGCTTGTTGTTTCTGCCAGTTATGCCTAATGACTTCTCGGAGGTACGGGTTACAGTGCTTGTGATATAAGTAAATGTCTATGGCATAACTGAATCTTAAAATAGAAACGTGTGAGAACAAATTAGACTAGATGTTTGAACTAAATACATCATTTTTTAATAACCATATTGCATTATGCATGTGTCTACATTACATACCATCATATAAGGGTGAACTGAACGGGTCATTCACGAGTATGCCTCACCACCTTCTTAATCTTTTCCCGATCAATACTCATCACGAATTACCTAGGGTCGAATTCCTTTTCTTATTTTTCATTATACATCAATATCTCAGACTATAGTATTTCTTTAATGATATCAGAGGTCAATCAACGATTGATAAACCTGACCCTTACAGATAAAATCATCAACCTGACAGGAGTTTCTGATTATTGACCTCTGAGGATAATGACTTTCATCAGCGTCTCGAGTGCATTCCCCATGTATAACGCACAAAAAGACTGAGACTATACACACGAGAGATTAGCCCTTGTGTGGTAAGTCTGAGCTTCGTAACTTTTTCCCAGATGCCACTAGTGTTTATTCAGCCAGAGTGTTAACATACCCCATTACAGATAACCTCCCTTTGGGAATGACCAAGATTTATCTCTCGCACTTGAGGCTCAGCCCGAGCTGTTAATCATGTGGCTAGTTCTAAGGATGTGGTGAAATATTTTCCACTGAGAGTAAATATAACTGGACCCGTTTGCTCTGTGTGTATACTATGGTTTCTACTACGGGTTCTGCTATGTTTTATTTTTAATGGTTTTTGGCCTTGACATTGAGTGTGCTTTTTTATTACTGCTTCAGATCTGTATTTATTTTTTCAATGTTTTCAGTATCCTTGCCCAATGAATGCGTATGTGATAATATATAGAGACATGGTTAGTGTGCCTGAATGGAATCTGTTCCTCGATATTTCCTACCAAAATATCGAGGAAAAGATAAAATTCAGGTACACTCACTACGTCTCCATTTTATTACAGAGCTGGGAATAATTAAAATGGCAATTTTACAGTGATCACGGAGGGATATCATTTCATCACGGGTCATGAACGGAATCCGTACTCCTGGGACCTGTTTCACTAGTTTCGGGACATGTCTGTGACACCATACAGACAGATTGGGTTGTCTGGTTTTGTGACAACACAAGTAGCTGATCTTAGGAAAAGACAGACCTACACATCATGGACCTGTTTCACTAGTTTTGTGACAAAAGTGTTAGACAGACATGAAAAGCGGCACCAACAGTGCAAAAAAAATTCACAAAATGAAGTTTAATGTATAGTTCTTATGAAACCGGACACACCATCTAGACGCCATCTAGACATGTCACGCCATCTAGACATGTCACGAAACTAGTGAAACAGGTCCCTGGTCAGTAAAAGGGAGACATTCGTCCATAGGTTTGCATTAACAGGTGTACAATTCTTTTAGTCTGGCGCGTTTATTGGACGTTGTGAATATATTATAAGTCTGATTTTAACTTCTTTGAGGTACAGACATATTAGATGTTAACATAATCAAGTTCAGGCAATATCCTCTGCCTTTCAACGAATCCAATCGCCGTTTCTCAGATCACAGGTTTATGATTACTCTGACTTAATACCATATCTGCTTGGCAGCTGCAAATATCCTAGATATATGTGATTCAATGGTAAGTTATTGTCAAATCATACTCTGAAGAAACTTCAAGGATTTTCTCCATGTTTTCTTTCAAAAACCTCTAAGTACATATCAACCCGTATAAATAACCCGTATAACAGGATAAAAGCATTACACCTAGCCACGACCTCTACACAAGCCAGAGAATACATGGGGAATTTTCTTTCATCTCTTCACAGCCGCCGGGATAAATGCCAACCTAAGAGCTGACAGGAAATTAGTCCTTTCAGAAAGCGATCCCTATAATTACGTTATACCCACCACCACCGCAGCGCGGCGCTTGTGTGTTGGGCGGGCAGATAATGGGTTTAGTGGGAGAGAGGAAGAAGATGCGTGGTTAAGGAGTATGGAGAGGGAAATGTCGTGAGATGTTGGATAGAAGACTGAACGGGTTTGAGGGGTGAAGAAATGATGAGGTGTAGGCGTCAGGAGTGTATATAGGTGTGGGAGTGTGGGACAGGGGAGGGAAAGAGGGACCGGTAGTGTATGTTAGAAATATAAAGAGAGAGTAGAGAATATAATATATAGGTGAGCTGGGCTGGTACGCAACAAATGATTAAGCAGGGTGATTGCATGTAGTATAGCAATCAAAACTGAACCTGTCGCAAATATTGAGTAAGGATCTACTATCTTATCCTTTTCTCTCTAGTCTATCTAGATAATATTGTATGAAAACAGTCCAGGCTTATTGTTCAAATGGGAAATGTCCACAACTCTGTAAATCCTTGCTCTGTGCTTTCAGTGAAAACATCGCTTTGTTACTGTTCACATTAAGAATGTATTACATAGACAATAATCGATGGTTTTGTGGACAGGCGGCCGTAAACCACGAGGGGTTGACGCGTAGTAATACACGAGCGCTAGTGAGTGTATTACGAGGTCAACCGTGAGTGGTTTACAGAGCTGCCTGTCCACAAAATCATCGTTTGTTACATTTATTATTTATCTTTTCGAATAAATTAAACCCAGTAATTGCCATATTAATTAACGGGTATAACATTAGGAACTATTTCTTTGATCTATAGCAAAAGGGACTATTTTTCCCGTATACCATGGTTTTGAGGCCGTATACCACAGGTTTGAATCCGTATACCACAGTTATGGTATCTGACAGCTTTTATATAATGGGTAGTGGTTTACTGAGTCCCCATACATTTTCAATGGGGACGTTGTATACGATGGAAAATGATATTATATAAAGATTCATAAATCCTCTTGGTAGAATAAAAAGGGAAAAGTCGAATAAAAAAACAATGCAGTTGTAAAGATCTTTATATTGAATCGGGGGAGTACCTGGAATACGTAAAAAAAGGACTTCATTGTCCAAGGAAAGCGGATTCTATGTTGTAACACTGAGCATTGTACTTCGATTATGTAAATAAACAATACAAGATTTGTTTTAAAGTAAAACGATAGCCGTGGACATCGAATGAAGCAGTGTGTCAATAAGGTGTGCGATTCAATATGTGGTGGAGGGTGAAGACTGTTAGGGCATGACACTTTGTTTACAGTCTAGATGCAAAATCCACGCTCTGGTATGTAGTGGAGGGGGGCAATTTATCTTTTTACTCCTTCTTTTAGTGAAGACTCCGGCTGTAAACAGTTCACCATAGCTGAAGTGTATTCAAACGCGACCAACGCAAAACAGAGTATGGAATGCTTGGACGTGAACTTGATTACGCTGTAGTCAAGGGGGAGTAGAGGTATAGTGCTGGCTGCCATGTGGTGGCCGAACCCACCAGATGTGTGTAAAATAGGAGACAGGGTACCGCATGGCTAGTGATGAGTAGACAGAACCACCCACATTCCATCATAACTTATACACCCTCCCCGAAAAGTTGATGTATAAATCTCATAGTAGGGGTCTCTACGAAGACCTGCCTCTAGATTGGACAGTTTTATTATTCCCTACAGGAAATAATCTTCCATAAAACTGTTCTGAAGTTCAAGGCCTCGTTTGGTGTTGCCCTACTTACTTCTACTTCCCATCTTTGGATGGCGGTTTGCATTGGAAAGTCTTCCAAAGATTCGCTCGAAAATCAAATTTCGTTAACCCATCAGGATTTAGAATCTAGGTCTAACTGTGTCCATGATCATGTTCTCGTTCTTCATACCTTAAGGTATTATAATTAAAGAAAAAAGAAAATAAAGAAGGGAGATGGGGGGCAGATAATATAGGTCACGCTAGAAATATAATGAATGATTATAGTAGGTGACTAAAAGCCTAGATCAACAAATGATAAGAAAGCGAAAGTAGAAACTGCTTGAATCAAATAGAGAAAGAAGCAGAACTGGGTCTTCTCATTTTGATCAGCTCGAAAGAAACTATGTGATATTCTGATTCTGATTTTCTGATTATATAGAAACTTTTTATCGTGTTTGTTTGTCCTCCTTCACCACATGCTGGCTCATTGCATGATAATGTTAAGATTATATGTTATTCTCATTTATTCCATCGCATCAACTAACCGTGATCCATCGCGACTAATTAGATTCTCCCCGACTCCTTTGACAATAAAGAGGACAGTGTGGGTAGACAGCGGGTAAAGACCGATAACCATGGGTTGTTTACATCTCAGATCTTTGCCTTTTAGCACATTAACGTTTTGATTATACCATGCGATGCGATCATCCTTGCCATCGGCATCATATGAAGAGACGTCACGAGTTTGAGTCTGAGTTTATTTATGCCACGCATTTTGTTGGCTACATAATTTCACGAGTCGAAGACGAGTGACATTACGGAGCCAAGAAAATGAGTGACATAAATAAACTCAAACTCAAACGAGTGGCGTCTAGATTTTATCCTACCCCGTTTCCATATTTTTTTCAGCATCAGAAAGTAGTGACATAAACAACACTTTATGTCACACCTGTGACATAAACAAATCCCATGTTAAGCCTATGGCGTTTTTTATTAGGGGTAGGATAATTCACATTATTATAGTTATCTTAAAACATTAATTCAAAAGAGTACTCTATGATACGATTTGAATTTCATCAATCGCCCCAAATATACTATACTTCTCATTTCACGCGTGTGGTAATTAGAATCCACTTGTTAGTATAAATGTATATTGTAATGAATAGTGCACTGCCAGATCCTAAGGGTTGAATCATATATTTGAAAATGTTACGATATTTTCTCGGTGAGCACCTCCTCCTGATTCTTCTGCACCTGACATGATATTGCTGCGTTTTCCCTCGTCTGGAGTAAATAGGCTGAAACTTCTACAGTTGCCTTGGTCATCCGTCAACGTCACACATTATATTACCACAGACTGAAATATCTGCTGACACATACTTTTGTATGCTCTTTCCTTTGCGCTTTTCCATTTCTAATCCTTGATTACCAGCCTTCGAAGATGCTACCCCCCACTGCACAGACACGAATTTACGGCCACCACATTTTAAGCTGCCTACCTAGTGTGAGATGGATGAGGATGGAGCCCGGTGCACACTGCAGGGAAGGAGACAGCTTGACCTCCAAATCATAACATGAGAATGAAAAAAAAACCAATAAAAAGACCGGAAAGATATTCGCCACTTTGCCCTACCTTAATTTCTGGTCTACTCTACCTACCACCTCTGCCTCCTCCCTACTCAAGAGCTCGTGATTACCTTCGTCTACGTCCATCGCCTCTATTCCTACCCCCTTCAGGAATATTCTTAGAGAACATTACTTCTGCTATCCAAGTGTCTTTCTGTAATAAGGTTTATATGTGCAATGTTGTGTTATTCTTGTAATTCCCTTTCTTTCAGTTGAGGTAAGTCGTCAGCAACCTGACATTTACCATGAGATTATAACATAACATCTGACTTTCCTGAAGCCCATACATCATAGATTCCTTTTTCAAATCGTGACATTCATAATCATATTTCATAGTTCAAGCACAATGTGTTTTATGCTACACTGTAACCTTGAACGACGCTAGCCACTTTCCTTCAAGGTTATACTTAAAATAATAACTCTTTGCAAAGATAAAAATGGCATGTATATCTAGAGCTGGACGAAAACCATCATGGAAAATATTGTCTCTTTGTGCTATAGAGCAAAGGAATAGCCCATGTAAGTAATTCATTCGTTTAAGCTTTCCCGTCGAGGTGGGTTTTCTCCCGTCAACTCGTTGCGAGTTTGGTTCGGGCGACTTCATCCTCTCAGAAAAACTAGAGCCCATGTTAGTAGTCACTGGATTTAATTTACTAAAAAAAAATAGATGATAAATGTAACAAACGATGGTTTTGAGGGCAGGCGCTTCTGTAAACCATTAGATGTTGACGTCTTATTATCCATCGTATACAAAGCCCCCATTGAAAATGTGTGGGGACTCAGTAAACCACGACCCATTGCATAAAACCTGTGAGATACCATAACTGTGGTATGCGAATTCTAACCTGTGGTATACGGCCTCAAAACCATGGTATACGGGAAAAATAGTCCATTCCCTTTTGCTATAGAGCAAAGAAATAGTCCCTATTGTTAAACCCTTTAAAATGGCAATTACTGGGTTTGATTTATTCGAAAAGATGGATAATAAATGTAACAAACGATGATTTTGTGGACAGGCAGCTCTGTAAACCACTCGCGGTTGACCTCGTAATACACTCGCTAGCGCTCGTGTATTACTACGCGTCAACCTCTCGTGGTTTACCGCCGCCTGCCAACAAAACCAACGATTATTGTGTATTGAAACTACACCGATAAATGCTCATGTGGGATCAAGGAATAATGCGGTCAGTGAACTGCTAAGTGCTCAGTGACCTTGGGCTACTTTCTGTTAACTCAGTTTGATCATCGATAATTTAGAGGTGAACGATCCTATCCAGGTTCTGTGGTGAACAGGCTGTCATAGACCGCGTTGATAATCCGAAAATCAGTGAGACAAATCCTACATTAATTAGATAATCCCTACATCAATCAGTTGGAGACCTGAGTAAACGCCATGGTGTAGAGGGATTTGTGTTGCTAAGGCCTGCCATTATATTGTTTGACCAAGGACTAAATACACAATAGAGGGGCACTTTGATGCAACGCGGTAAACGATGGCTTACAGTAACATACACACATTGCCTGAAGAAGTCTACTGAATGTAGAGGAAACGTTGCAAATTAATAACTCAAATCCCCCTCCCCTATCTCGATGTAAAGTTACCCCCAATAAATTCATTTAAAATTTAATCAGCTTGTCTGGTTTTCTGTGGATTTCTCACGACTTGATGAGTAACAATAGCTCTAAAGGGAAACAATGGCAAAGTTAGTCCCCCGGGTACGTTAGCGTATGTAGGCAAGACATTGTGGTATTTGTATCGGTTATGTCTGAAGGATCTAATATGAATAATAAACTTCAGCCAAGGAAGAGTGATGTGAACAGGTTTTATAAATAAGTGTCCATAACGCCTCATAAAACTACCTTAGAACATAATTTTAGTAGGGGGATCACCCTGACGAAGGCCCAACAAGCAAAAAGGTTTGTTCTCTTCAACTCTTATTATTAGATGTAATCACCCTTAACTCCGTATAGAATCAAATTTGGTGGACTCGTTGATGTTCTGTGTTTATCTCTCGAAACATGATTTATGGATAGCTTTTATGTCTGCAGTATAAAATATCAACATGTTTCCCGGTTGTTTCAGGGAACATACTAACATATACCAATGCAATAATAGTATGGATAATAGTCCATTAAGCCTTGCCAATCCCAATAAACAGATAGATGGTCACCATCATCGTAATTATTATCATCATCATCATCACCATCATCATCCCAGAGACTTCCTTCTGTGCCAATTCCCCTCATTTACTTGTGTCACACTGTGTCTTTTTGCAGAACTCGGGTTCAATGCCCAATCGGAGGGGCTCCCACAAACAGGAATGACAAGCTTACGTTTTGACAGGGCATACCTTGGAGAGTGCCTCAATTCGTTCTGCTTAATCTGTGTGTATACCATAGAAATTGGGTTCTATATTGCTGCCTGACATCTATACTAAGAGAGAGGATCCGCCCATAGTATTCATTTCATGAATTATTAAGCTCAAACGGAATTCATACCAGCCGTCAAGGCGCCACCCCTGACCTGCATTTTTAATCCGGTTCTCACTTTGTTATTTCAGAGTGCTTTTGGCAGGTGTGGGAACGACCCTGTGTCTATAACGTCATTAGTATGACAGGATCAATCAGTGCTGAATAAATCAGGGGGCTGAATCACACACTAATGAGGAAATCTGTGCCAATTCATTTAGGTGCAATTATAATGAATTGACAATTTCTGCTGCTCATTTTCGATGCAGTAAACAGGCATGGATCTTGCAAATGAGGAGGGTTTTTACCAGGATTATCAGAACACGATGCCTGGCTGTCAGAGCCATGCCATATGACCCTAGGCTGAGATGTTATTTTCGTACCAATCACGGTAAATTCTGCCATCTGTCTGACCAATGAAAGGCTCTACTTAGTCTCTGACACAGGCATTCTGATACTCTCCTAGCATAGATCCTGCGCCTTGCTTCCTGTGCCTGTTTTTATCTCTGCACCGACCTGCCTCTTCGAGGCAAAATCTGACCCATACGCCAGTTTTTCATATATCCTAAATTCTGAGCACTTTGGGGAGTAGTTTGTGTTTTATTTGTGAAAGGAAATGCACATGTTATATGGTACATATGTGATTTCTGTTATTTGTGATGTCAAATCAGGAATAGGCTGTTGGATTACTTCCCTCAGTGGAAAGCATATCATGTGTTGCAGGATTTTGTGTATCAACATGACACATGTGCTCATTTGAAGGGTCAGTCTAATCAGATGTGGATTCACATTATAAAGTGGTTTAAAGCTGAAAAAGAAACAGCTTGATTGTCTGTGAAGCTCATCTAATACTTCGAATATTCCCCAACTCATAATATAGATGTTACTTGGCTTTATAGCTTTTCACAGTTACACTCTTTTGAACCCTAAATGGGTTGAGGCAGACATTGGTAAGCGCTACACTGGCCGCCAGAGCTACAAAATGTTAGCTCGGTTTAAATCTGTGGCACCTTGACCCACTACTTGTAAATGTCTGTTACTCTCCCAGCAGATATATATTGTGACCTGGACCTATGCTTGGAGACTGTGATATATTTCACTCTTGACAGCACTGAATATTTCTTGATTAGTATTTCGGCTCTCGGAACCCAAGAGGTGGTGGCCAATCTAAGTAAGAGGTGACACAGATGGTTGCTAAACTAAGTAAGCCCTAGCGCCACGAAAGATCTGCTGGGAGAGTGGCATTCGGTCCGACGGTACCCCTAGATGGTATAACTGTTGCTGTAGAAATCTTAAACTCCAAAACTCTCAATGCTATGGCCTTCTTTGAATTTCCTTACGAGGGAAGCGTCTCTTGATACATACTAAGAAATCGTTTGAAACATAAATGTCTAACCAATGTTGTCTCAGAATCAGTAATACAAACACGTAGGACCTGCGTGTAGTTCTAAAGCAAACCTCTAATATTTGACCAAGTTCTGTTTCTATGAAATGTTGATTAGAAACCTAATACGACGCCACATGACACGACTAGCATGTCCAGATTACGCTAATCGCTGCAATGAAACACAAAAATCGGTTGATATGCAACTGTTATTTAACAGTTTTCAACAGTACTCCCTTGAACAAGAAACAAAAGATAGTGGTACTTGATGGACATGTGCACTGTTCACAATTCATCTCAGTGCACAAGAACAAGGGTCAAATATTAATAAGAATGGTCGTCATGGGTGCCACATTTTCCTCAAAAGTAGATTTGCCTCACAACTGAGCTATGTAGGTAACGATCGTGGCAGCTCTTGACAACAAATGTGGGCGCTAAAATACGATAAAAGGTCGTCGGCTTTCGGGGTATATAGTCGTCAACGATGCATATTCGTGAAGTGGTACGAAATTGAAAAATTGTCTAGTGTAAACGCCAGCTTGGGGCGACCGCCATCACGTTAGGATTTCTCATTTTTGCTTAGTATATTTTCTGATATACAAAAACAGTGTTTTATGTTTAAAATTCCAAATAGAAGAAGACGCAACAACTGTGATTAGAACTAGGGTACAGATAGGGATATAGACAGAAGAGGAGAAAGATGGGGGAAATAAAATAGTATGAGCGTAGGCAAAGGAGGCGGGATATGAAAGCTGAGAGTAAGTGAAAAGAGAGCGGGGCAGGGGGAGTATTGATGTCAGAAAGTCCTGCACCTCCTCTCCCCTCGTCGCTGATATCCGATTCACCCACATCCCTCACTCCTCAATCTCCCCCTGAGCCGGTCGTCTGAACCCAGCACAATCTGCACTAATGCCATCCCCCATAGCTGGCGTTGACAATAACCATTCCGCTAATCCTACCACCGGAGAAAGAGAGGTAGATGCGTAGTGAGCATTCCTCTGTTGTCAAAGCCTGAAAGGGTCCTTATCTCTACTATACAGAGCTAAAGCGGATTGGCGGTAGTATTCGTGAATGGTGCATAAATGATTTCATCTTTATTATAGCGACGAGCGACCTGCACAGGCTCCAGAGGGCAATAATGAACTTACCTGAAATATATCTAGTAGATCTTTATTCGCCTAGCATTCATGCGATTTCTATTTCATAGCTAGGTCGCCAGCGTGGCACCCATGCTTGCATATAGTCTTGACAATATATTTACATAAAATGAAACATTATTGTACAGACGTTACAATGGCTTCAAGCGACTACTGAACTTTGCCGCGCTGCAGTGCCTTTCCTCTGGGGAGAGGACAATTATGCTAAAGTCTTTTCATAGCGTGGCACCTACTGGCCAATCATTTTACCTGATTGCCTGTACTCCATTTTTTGGTTGGTGCATCAGAACAAAGAGTGACAGGAATGCTTACAGTCTGACACGAATGATTGTTTTTCGCAATTTTGATACAGGAGTTGTGAGCCTCTTCTCTGTGTATATTCGCCAAGATGCAAGATGCAAGGTGCAATTTCTTTCCTAATTGAAACACAGCTACGCACCCTCAAAGCACATCTTTATCAAAGGAAATATTATCTTCCAATGTAAAAATGACGCGAATTTGTTACGGAAGTGATGGTTAGTGTACAGAGACGTAAATGTATTTAGGTTCTGCGTATAAAAAGTGATCAAAGCAAGTTTGAGTGGACGAACACGTCCCTCGAGGATTTACACGAAAATTCATTGAAAACCAAGCAAAGATTCAAGGTTTTCTTCCCACATCCCTTGCTAGTTAAGACTTCAAATATGTATGTATAAGCCTCTCTGGAACTCCATTATCATGTTTTATATTGTATCATGAAATCGCCCTAGATTACATTTTGCTTAAATGTAACATAAATTGCAATTTCTCATCTCTCAAATGTAAAGAAAAGTAAAAGTAGAACCCCGGGTTTGACAACTTCACGAAGGTACATACATGTGTAGGTTACAAGGTAAATGTATTGATTGATGAGGTGAATCATGCATATACTGTTACTGCATAAAAAATCGTAAAGATATCTAAGTTCATAGCACTAGTACTGGGCCGTTTGTCTGTTTAGATGATAATGTTTCAACAATTGTTTTATATTGACTTTACAACATGCCACTATGAATACATACCCATGCCTATAGTTTGTTTGAAAAGTGATAATGATTATTCCCTGTGTGACACCTCCATATATAACAATGTAACACGGTATGTCTCTCAAATCAGAGTGCCATCCCAGCCTGATTGATGGCCAACAGACCATTCACACGGCTCGAGGCCACTGACAGACGGACAACACCGCACTGTCAGAGCTGTCAATAAAGAAATGTACAGCTCGGCAACGATTTGACACCGCAAAAAGGAAGATGAGGGGAAACCAAATGGAATGGGATATGAAAATGTTGAGTCATTGTAGGCGGGAAGCGGTTAGATTCATTTTAAGGGGTGGACCGTGATGGTGTGTTCAAGCTGCAGTAAGTCTGTGACCCTGATTTATAAACACGATTTCCATCTGCATGATCTACAGAATTACCATTAACTATCCCATTTTCTCATGACTTTTTTCTCTAGGAAGATATTTTGAATTTAATCACACAGTACATCTGTCTAAATAACCCACCCGTATATATATATATATTTACACTGTATTTCTCTAACACCCATACCTGCATCTAACGTGTCATCCGAATTCCCTTAATCACTTTCACTGTGTCGGCCTAACCCAACCCCCCAACCCCCTCCTCCCCGTTATGTCCAAGATGTTATCCATATCATATTGTGTTATTTCAGTGCATTCATATAAATGTATGTGGGTATTGCTCTGCCATTTGGTGTTATGTTCTCCGACCAATCTTCACATTCATGATTAGATCTATAGAAGAAACACAATGTGTTTATTACAAATAGTCTTCTCTACTGGGACAGAAAGTAAAACACAACACTTAGGAGTAGCATAATCCGGAATAGTACATGTCTTTTGTATAAGCATGGTGACCCTATGGCACAAAAGGAAGATCATACAGAACTCTCGTTCATCACTAAATTATTTCCGGCGTAAATTTCTTGTTACAGGCTTATGATAATTATTTCAGACCCTGTCCAAAAGTACCTTGCCTAAGGGTATCAATATCGTTGCTATATCTACTTCTATAATAGTACAATACACCTGAAGAAGTTGCCTCAACGCCTCTATCTATCCCCGCATACTTGAGGTTGTAATTCCCGTGTCACAGTTATTTAAGAATGTTGCTATTCTGGGGGTCGTTTTATTTTCTACGCCAATGAGAGGCTAAGGTCCGAGGAGAGATCATAGGAGGGTTCAAGTTTGATAGTTCAACATCAAAGAGTAATTTTCCAGGTTACCGTATTTGGTAACGGATTTTGCACTCCCCTTACCGATCAATATAAGAGGGCACCAGGGCAATTTTCGTGAGAGCAATTCGACTAAGCGTTATTGCACTTTGTATGATTTTATGTGGGACTTGTAATTTCGTAGGCTTCAAAGCTCTTATTGGATCGACGTAAATGAAATTAATTAGTTCCTTTTATCAAATATTTATAGAGTGACGCCTCAAGAGACACCGGGCGTTTACACTAGACGATTATGGGCACTCATTAGCACCAATGACGACTTAGCATCGTTATCAATTAGAAATCGTCTAGCGTAGATCGTCAAATTGTACAATACAGCACCACCTCGCGATTATGGCGACGATTTTATGCTGAAGACTATTTTAAAAGGGCTTAAATTGACCACCTCACCTTTTCGCCAAAAACGTGTGCTCGACGATCAGGATCACCATCCTTAACTTTCCTGAGTGTAAAGGTTAAGGTTAAGGTGAACAGCAAGAAGTATTATATTATACCTGTATGCGAATGTCACTCAAATACAACCCTCTCACGAGTGTGCAATATATTGAATACGACCCACTATGGTGCGGTTTGTCGCACTAGCGAAATTTAACATTGTCTGGGCAAGAGTAACAGGGGACCCCCACCTACCACGATAGGCCACGACATGCTTCCCGATCGCTACGATTTGAAATGGCGAAATCGTGACCTATCGGGAGGTCCCCGAATCGTAGACCTCTGTCGTGATCCAATAGGTGAATCATACGCGCTGACCACGATATCTTCCCGATAGGCTACGATACCCAACGACAGGCTACGAAATTTCCAACATGTTGGAAATTATCGGGACCTCTACGATTGGCGTTTTCATCGCAGCCTATCGTGAGCTGTCGTAAAATTTGAAGTGTCTAACCTGAGCAATTTACCTATTACAGTTTAGATAGCTCAAATAAGCCAGAACAATCCACCACAAGAAGTTCACTTGCATTTGCCAAGTGATGTCGACTGACAGTCTGTTTTTTCCATAGACAGTGGCGCCGCCAAGGAAGACAGGCGGAACTACAATACATTTTGAGGAACCGGGCGAGTGAACTTGTTGTCGATTGATTTCGTATATTGCAACTATTTAAACTCTATCATGTGAATGCACCACGTTATGTACCTCAATATTTGGTAATTACGCCCTTAAAGAGGTTAAAGGGAGTTTGTAAAACATGTGGAGTTTATCATAGATCTGAAGCTCCAATCGGCTCTCCATTTACAATGCTGCATGTAAGAGGCAACGTTAGGGATCGAAGTCTCGGCTGCTTCGTTGCATTGCCTGCCTGTGGTACTCAATTAATCGCATTGTAGTGTAAACTTGGCTGTTGGTGTGGTATATGCTCTAAGCAAGGAACAAATTATCCATCTTAAACGGATATAGACACGGCTAACAATCTAATATTGCCTGTATCCCCGCGAGAAGGGGTACAGTGTAATCTGTATAATCGACACCCACAAATCCCATCAACACCACGATAAAGAATTACAAAATAACACATGTATCCAAACGAGGACAGGGGTGCTCTTCAGCGGTCTCAGTGAGGAAGGGTTAGGTAGGTTGACTTGGACACTCCCTATTACTAAATACCATATGTTAAACCCCTGGCAGGTGGCAGTGGCGGGGGTTGCAATAATGGCGCCAAAGGCAGGGGCAGCAGCAGCGGAGGCCATCCCCATCAGATATATCCCTTTAAATAGGAATGGTGCACCAGAGATACATCTGTTATTGTATAACAATATAGTTGGGTGGCAGCACAAGACCTGGAGAAGGTGAAGGGCAGAAGAGGGCTTAGGTAAAGCATGCACCTCTCGTTTAGAAGGATAGATTGCAAAGATTTGAGAGAAAATGCCACCTCTCCATAGAATGTGTCAATCCCAGACCTCCCATAGAAGCCTATGCTAGAGCAAATGCTAGAGCAAATGTTTGCCTCGAAACTTGCAATCTGGGCAACAGTCAAATGTGCAACTCTATATAGCTGCGCATAAAAAGGAATGGGGTTTTGATCATCAAAAAAGGGACCCATTTGATATAGAAAGAAGTAATCATTATTCGGTCTTAAGAAGATCCTAATGTGGTTCTTCTTATTAAGAAAATGGTCCTTATCACTACTGGGCCCTAAGACTAGTAGCATAATAACACCTTAACCAACATATGCGGCGTTTCCACTTGATTCTGGCAACCGATTCTGGCACCACCCGTGGACAATATGCCAGTTTTAGCGCACATAATTGTCCAGAGGAAACGTGGATAAAAATCCCCACATTACGCAATTCGGTACTGGTCACCTGATGACTATTTGTCTTACCGATGAATTTTTTTGTTGTAAATATGTGTAAATATTCACTCAATGAATATTAATTTTAAACCCTTGGCGCCTAATTAGAATTGTCAGGTCAGTCACTTGCTCAATAGTCGCGGTAGCAGGCACGTCTTACACTGCCGAGTAAATATTATCTCTGACAATTCCCATGTCCATCATTCATCGACCTTTACCCTTTTCACTGCAAAACAGTTACGATTTTTACTCTCATGACATAGATAGGAAGCCCACCATTGTGAGTATTTCACTTCCCTCTATATAGGCATTCCCTTGTATTAGCGAAGATGTGGTATATGTCCTCAGGGTCGTATTGCCTTACCTGCTTCCCTCCTTTCTGCCGCACCCTATTTCAACCTTTTGCACTCTTGGTTTCCCGGGCGGGGAGGGGTGTATGCTGGCCCTTATGTGAAGGGGCATGAACCTTCTTTGGCAGCAGTGACATGGCTTCAATTTTGGGCTTCCAGCTCTCTGTACCAAATGTCCAAGGTTGGAACAGGCTGCCAGTTGAATTTGGATGTGAGTTTGAAGAGGTAGATGGTGTAAGACAGGTAATTTTCAATATATTTCCTTGCTAGGCTTCCTGTCCGCATTAAGTGAAGTGATATAATACTCTTACATTGGCGGGTCCTGACTCCACCTGAGAGATAGACACTGGCACCTGGTCATCAGATGAGAGCACCTTGGAGCCATCCTCTGTCTCAGTTTATTTCATTGTTTCTTTCTTTTGCTTCACTATCCTCTGCATTACATGCTCTGACAAAAAGTCTTTGGCTTTCACTTGCCCTTTTAGTCAGTAGCACTGTCGGGTCTTATCTCATATCCTTTGGGGATTTGGGGATAGAGTGTAGCCCACAGCAAGCTGCTGGGGTCTGGATGAGCTGGTTTCTTGTTTGTTACCCTGTAGCTGCATGATACTATACCAAGCTGGCCGTTGCATCAAGTAGTGTCATTTATCTCACCCCTGGAATAAATGTCCATAGGCTTATCATTGGGAACTCGTTTTCCATGCCCCTACAAGTATTGCAGTCCGTTCTCCATGGTTTATATCCTCTGTACTGTCCATTGTTTTAGTGTGTATGGGGGTGAGATAAATACAGAAATCAACTCGTTTTGGTCAAAGAAGTCATTCTGCAACTCGTTTGAACACTATGTGATATTCACTCGGCTGTCGCCACGTTCATATCACACCGCGTCAAACTTGTGAAGAATGACGCCTTTGACCAAAACTTGTTGGTTTCTTCTTTAGTCTTTGTTGTCAGCTGGCTTGTCTGTTCTGGCTGGCTCGTTCTCTGAGGCCGTACTCCCTTCCTCCAGAGACTCAGCAAACCTCCAGTTTCCCGGGATGACTTGCCTTGACATCTTATTTGGTCATGATCATAAGGACATCATAATCAGCATAGTTATCTTGGACCAGCACTTCCGCAGTTTTCCGTTTTAATCCAGAAGCCAGAAGGCCCAGGTTGTGAAGTCAAAGCCAGAGGTATATTCCATATTATCCGTCATGGTGTCCGCAATGTACATAGGGACACATATCTGGAACCTATTACCCTTGAGTGTCCAGGAAAGCGACTCAAAAGCACTGTTTAAATCGGAGGTCGTAGACAAGATAAAACTCTTTATGATTGTACAGTAACAATACATATCATGTCCTAGCATACAAGGAACAGTATAGAGTCAAAAAACCGGTAAAAAATACAGATAGACTGTTTAAGAATAAGGACAATGTCTCATGTATTCTCCAAACGATAACGACCACACTTTATATCCAACCAACGTACCGATATGCTTGTACAACAACAACACATGTATAGTCTTTAAGAGCTAGTATTAAGTCTTCTGTCTATTGCTTGGAAGAACGACCTGTATTTGTCGAATGGCAATAAAGAACTATCAAAAAAAAGTGTAGAGCGTGTAAGTGGGGCGTGTGCACGGGTGCCTGCAGGTAAGTGGGGCGTGTTTGGAAGGTAGATGTCTGGTCCTGCAGCTGCCCCCCCCCCCCCCCAGGTGGGGTCCTCGCCCCCTTCCCCTGTTATGTAGTTTCCTATTTAAACCAATATATCTACTACATATCTCCAAATATATACTTGGCTGTCAATTTTGGGAGGATTAACCATCAAACTGTACAGTTGGGGCTTATTATAGTTGTTGTCCATGAATTGTTTGAATTTACCACACAGAAACTTATGTTTTGAGAGAGATTAGACTTTTGTGTAGAACATTCCATAGTGTGCATGACCAAAATATTTCTATAAACACTGTTCACAAGGAATCTCTGGTTGGCGCTGGTTGAGTCTCTATTCCATTTAGTTACATTTCGTTAGATGTACCGTTTTGTCAGATTGTTGTTATCGGCTCAATAATCGGTCAATGGAAACACCCCTATAGCCTCTCCATAAGGGATTCTGATACTTGCATCCCACCTTGACCTCAGAGTCCAACACAAATACGATCTGATAGCCCGTTGCCCTGCAGCAGTGTCATTTGCCTCTTGGCTTGTACAGTTATCTGGCATCTTGCAATGAATATTATAATAGGAAACGTCCCGAAGCCTCAACGAGAATCGACACTACATTAAAGCGTGAATAATTGATGTGTATATGAATGAGGGGGGAATCCATAGATCAGTGTTTCTACTCGGAGAAGGCGGATTCTCCGCCGAGCACTGTGAGCGAAGTACCACGCTCTGATTACTAATTAAAGACTGAACTAATTAAAGCCCATCCATCTCCCTTCATTGGGTCCGCTCAGAATTAAATAATCTTTAATCACAGAATACATATTCACCATTTAACATGGCAGAATCTGGGAGCAGCTACCAAAATGAAAATAGTTTTTAGTTTAATACATTCCAATATAATCAACGAGAAACGATATGATAAAGCACTATTGATTCGATAAAAAAGGCATTTTCTGAATTCATGAATACATACACTTTGTGTATCTCAATCTTTGGTAATTCCTCATAACAAGATTTCTCTGAGATATTATTGTTGGGAGTACATTTGCCGTAAGGATCTGTCAGCTGGTGCCGCTGACAATTGTAGAGTTGTAGATGTGAGCGTTGTCATTAACCAGGCGAGTTAATAAAGAAAACTTTACATGAAAACGTAATTTGATTATATTTACGCCGACTATCATTGCATGTTCCTGGAGGATCTGCAGTAACCTGTTTGTAGCCTTTTAAACACTTTACCAAACTCCGGGATTAACACGGCTATTATAAGACAATTAGCTATGAGTTGATTGCTGTGATGTCTGTCCAGTCAGTACTAACAGGACATTTCAGCAAGGATAATGGACATAATTAGGTATTTTAACAATTATAGTACGTTACATGAATCTTTTATTTAATTGGACAGTTAAGCATTGGTGCTGGGAACGCCATGGAAAGGCACGAATCAGCTGTAATTGTATAATCAGAGTAATGAGACAATGAGAGGGTCTGAAATAGAAGTGACACACTCAGGTATGGGCACGTATCACTCAGGCTATCATGTGAGGACTATAGTTTGCCATGAATTAGATGTTTTACATGTTGCGATATGTAAAGAACAGTATGGTATTTCACGGTTTTTATTGGGATCTATAGGTGTGACAGCTGATCTCCAGTCAGATAATTAAAATGCAGATGGCTTCAAGGATTAATATATTCATGAAAATTGACGTGGTATTTTCAGGAGGTATGAAGCTGTAACTGTATATTCGAAATAACGTACCATATAACCTCTCTTTTGATTGAAAAGGGGTATCCAAATTATAACATGGGACCTTTGAATTTCACCACAAAGTATGATTCTAAACCCTTGTCTCTAAATTCAAAAGAAAAGACTAAGACAAATGTGGATTATATCCCAAGTCTCACGTGAACTTAGAATTTCACCACTAAATATTCACTGTGTTGGGTATTAACAAGTTGTAGCTTTGCATGGAGCGAGTGTGGTCACAGGATATAATTATATTACACGTTTTCATAGCTATCAGTCATAATGTTCTGTCATGCACTCAGCATACCAGCAGAACAAATCTCACCCAGAAATCACAATTAATGACAAGCGATCACATTAGGATCCTGTTTATTATTAATAGCAAATTCAGGTCATTTCTTTATGCTCTCTGTTTACACTCGCATCAATTGAGCTGCAAGGCCTGCCTTATAAGGTGATTAGGTTATAACAGTGCGACAGACACGTTCCACGTTACTGGTGCAAGCCATACGCCTCCCAATAACAAATGTCCAACTCCATCACCTAAAAGAAGCCTCTCAATATCTACCTTCTTTTATTCGTCACTCCCTATTCTCCTTGCCTTACGTTTCCCTCCGGTCTTTTCTCATCTCGTCCTTTCACGCCTTCCTTCCATGTTTTTATCATCACTAATCTCTACTAGCTTCAACTCGCACAGTCCCGTATGGTCTATTATTTACCTTTCTTACTATCCATTTCATCTTTTCCCTGTATTCTACATAAGCATTCCAGACTCCTCTTTGTCATTCCTAGCCTTCCCTTTTACGTCCAATTCTCTTCTGTACATCACTTTTTTTTGGTTCTCTCCCTCCTGCTCCCGTTTCCTCTCTCTTACACAAATACATTGTCTCTTTGAATTCCATCTGCCCTATCACTCCCATTTTGCTTTGTACTCAGTATTACCTTCCATGTATTGTGTCCATTCCTTTCTTCGCCCCCACCCCCTTCATCTTCTCTTCAACCCCCTTCCTTCTACCTCCACTTCCCCTCAACTTTCCTCCGTTTTTTCCCCATTTTCCCTCCCTCTCCGATGACGCTATCTGCATTCCCCCTTCTTTTCCCACCTCGACTCCGTTCCACCTCTACTAACTACCCTTCCCCCATCCCTCCTCTTCTTTTGTTTCCCTCTATCCCTCCTCTACCACTCACGTCCTTACCTCACCCACTTCCCTCGCACTCTGCCCTCTTAAGCCGCTTGTATCGGTCTCCTATACGATGAGAAGAGAGTGGGTGGCTAATTACAAACCCTAACTCACCTCCAGGTCGGCGAATAAGGCAGATTACAGACTCTCCCAGATGGGGCTGATTAGACGACTACTCCCATCCGGGGCTTATCACAGTGCCACGTGCTTTGGGGGTGGTCCAGAGGGGCTGAGCTCAGCGCTTAGAGGCTAGGATTGCGTGCATGAACCCTGCTGATGAGACCCTACTGATTGCAACCGTCCCTCTCCAGTTACCCAACTCTTTAAACCATACAAGTAAAAGCAAGTAACAACAGGTTGTAGAGGGGTTGACACAAAGCTAGTTCCCTATAGAGAGAAACTCCAATTTACAGATAGTAAACTCAGTCCAGACTGAAAGCATGTAGTCCTAGAGACGTCCCCTATGTTCTCTATTTTCATTAGGGCTAACGGTAATGCGGGACAGAAGACGGGTGCCACGAATGCTGAATCACGTGGTCCCGGTCACATGGTTCCGGTCACGTGACCGCAACCCGTCTCCTCAACCCGTCTGCGTCCACTTCAACCTTAGGACGCCAAACTGAAAGGATCACCCACCCACCCTACAAAAAAAAAAAACTCTCTCTACTCAGCTCCCCCTACTTCGTAGGGCTTTCTCAATACCTCGTGACATCTCTCCTACATTTTAATTGCATTTGTATTCTAATTTCTTACAAATTTACATCGTCTTACTACCTAACTCAATAAATTTTATATCCATTACCGTGCTTCTGTGTTAGTCATTATGTGGCGTTCATATGTTGCCCGACGTGGGTGTAGTCTACCTTTTGCTAGATTACATAGATGTCATACGGTACAGATGTACATCTCAGATGTCAAGATATCCTCTAGTAATTACGCCCACGCTACATATACACACTTGTTGTCACATGCAGACAATGAACATCATCAAATGTAGGAGGATGAGTTGGTGGCTGTAGAAAGGAGTAGTTGTTCAGACAGAGTTTGCAATGTGGTAGCGAATACAGCTCATTAATGGTGATGGTTTTGTTGAAATCGATCCCTATAGACTGAATGTGGACCCCTCTCCCCTGTGTGGGTGTGGGTGTTTTATTTTTTTCTGCTTGCGCTGTTTACAGATCTGACAAAATTTAATAAAAAATGGGCTTAGTCATAGTTGCCTCTCCCACTTCCTATAGCATAGATATTGATGATTAGTAAGAATAGAAATTGATAAGACTTGTGTAAAGTCTCTATTGTTGCCCTTGGGTTGTGGGATTTCCAATATCAGTTGGATAAAAGTGTCTCTTTTTTGATAGTATACGTACCATTTCAGAACTTTCTTCACAAATTATAATAATTGTATCATTAACTATATACATCAATACATGTAATATAAATATAAAGATGAGGTTGTATATGAGCTCATCATGGTAGAACTATCAACATTAAAATACCGTATGAATGACTACTATCAGTACTAATGTTTCATGACAACCACGACGACAATCTAGACCAACTCCTGCAAGGGATGGCGCTATTGTCTCACCGACTAATCATGAGAAAAAGCCAGGTATCATTTTCTTATTATTCAATTTCTCTGCAGAGCGGAGTAAGAGCGTAGTTTTTAATCAGCCGGCGGGCGTGTTGAAACGACCTGGTGAGAAGTCCACATCTGCTGGCATTTCTCCTTCACTAAAAACCTGGAAATGATTGTCAAGTAAATAGACGAGAGATTAGCCGCGATCCAGTGTTAACGAAATGACGACCTGTATTACAGAGCAGAACCAAGCGGCACAAAGGACTTCAAAGCTTCCCTCTTAGTCACAGTTAGACTCTGATGTTATAAGCAGATAATAATGTGATTAGTCCAGTAAAACTGTCAATTCATGGTTGCTTATTTATAAAGAAACGCTCAACTGACGCTTATATCTCCTAATTGTCTAACAATTGCGAAAGCTTACGAAGTGTACCCGTGAATTGATCGTGTATGCCTTTGTATTTTCATAAACAACTAAAGATTTACCTTAAAGGCTCAGAGCAGCTAACGAATGGCACGGAGTTTTTCAAGAACTGCTAATAGACTATAATCGGGCCTGTTCGTGTATTCCTCATTGATTATTCAGATCTGCTCGAAACCTCACGGGGATGTTCGTAAGCCGCTTAATGGTTTCTCGCCTGCACTTCAATAGCGAAGTAGAGTTGTGAGAAGCACCTATAACTAACCAATATTTAAAAGGTTGTTTTGATTAATATCCGTTAATACCATACGGTAAGTACTTAAATACCGCCCTGAATAGGCACGAATGAACATTCCAACCAGTGGAGGATATTTCCAATGAAAGAACAAAATCTTTAACAAAACATAGGAGCCATCAACCTTTTTCCACTGGAGTTACATCGCCCAAGAATTACCACTTAAACATAACAAGATATAATTGATAATATCAAGAGACGTCACGAGTTTGAGTCTGAGTTTATTTATGCCACGCATTTTGTTGGCTCCGTAATTTCACGAGTCTTTGACTCGTGAAATTACGGAGCCAACAAAATGCGAGTCTTCGACTCGTGAAATTACGGAGCCAACAAAATGCGTGGCATAAATAAGCTCAAACTCAAACGAGTGGCGTCTATATTTTATCCTACCCCGTTTCCATATTTTTTCAGTATCCGAAAGTAGTGGCATAAACAACACTTTATGTCAAACCCATGAAATAAACTAATCCCATTTTTACTAGGGGTAGGATAATATTTATTATGGGACAACAGCTTGAAAATAAAAGCAATCTTACCCACCACTGCAGCTAAACCTTAGATAGCTCTCAATATACCAGAAATATGGCACGCCACATGAACGCACCTTTTGTAGAGAGGGGGCAGCACAGCGTGTAGAGTGGACCATCTAGACGGTGTGACCCTCCTACCCCTCACCGCTACCCGTATATTACCGTGTTCACTGGCTGGAGGGTGGCGTTGACACGTTTATAAGGCATTCTGAGAGCCACTCTCACAGGCCTACGCAGCTAACGGCAGCGGGATTCACCAGTCTCTGGGAACTGCTCGGAGCTGCTCGGAGCTGCTCAAGTGCCGCCTCAAGGAGGGTGGAAGGTACAATATTTGGGAATTATTCATCCTGTGGAAACAACTCAGGTTAGCGAGCAATCCAGTGATGTAGATTTATGATTTTCTGAAAAGTACTCAAGAGATGGAATTGTTCTTTCTGTTCTTGTCTACAGATAGTCCCTGGGCCAATCTGGAAAAGGGGCTTATCTAAGGAGTTGGCTGCCCCCTTAGAAACATTTGTTTTATTGTTTTATCTTGTAGATCCATCCTTCTAGTTAATATTTCCACTTGTTGTCGCTCTGGCAAGTGGTCGGATTACCATGACAACAGCTGTTGAAGAGACCTGGCGTCAAAATGCCAAATGTTTCCAGGGGGGCCAGCGGACTAAGATGTTTAGATTGCTCTTGAACTGAAATTTTCTCGATTTCTCTGATAGACCTGCAAAAACGTTTTGAATTGAAATCCTCATATGATTCTCCCAGATAACTATGCTACTGATGGGAATTACTTGTCTACTGGATAGGAGGATTGGGTATCCACCACAATAAGCCTGGTCAGTATTAGGATGACAGGAAAGGAAACTGCTTATGTTGTGAGTAGCAATTCATGGTAAATATACCGTCATGGATATCCATCAGGGATATTAGTCTTAGAAACAATGCTCGGTAGCATCAATTCTAGGGGTGAATGGCATCGGATAATATAAAGTCACTAACCCTTACCCGTTCCTCTGAATTCATTTACATTATCCTGGACGAAGGGCATTTCGTCACAGGAATAACCTGTTTAGATGAATAAGTTACGGCCTTAGTCTGGACCTATAAGTGCGGATGTCTGGGAATAAGATTACTTAGATAATAATCGATGGTTTTGTGGACAGGCGGCTGTAAACCACGAGAGGTAAGGAAGTTCATTACGAAGTCAACCTTGACTGGTTTACAGAGCCGCCTGTCAACGAAGCCATGGCTGATTCAGTTTATTATCCATCTTCATGAAGAAGCTAAACCAAGTAATTATCATAGAGAATAGCACAAGGAATTATTTTATTTCTCCAGCACAAAGGGACTATTTCCCCGCAATCAATGGCTTTGAGGCCTTATTTGATGATCATGGTTTCTGACTTAATAGAAACATTGGGTGGTGGTTTCCTATGCGTTTTCATTGGGGACTTTGCAATGAAAGGATAACAAAACATATGGATTTGGTCGCTAGCAGTGGGCGAGCTATCCCGGATCCAAGTAAGGAAATGTGAGAATAATAAGGATCCTGTGAGATACTAAGATTACGGGTACAACCAGTTTTAGAGTTTTATGCAGGGTTTAATCCAGCTATCCGGAATTCATTAATAGAGATACATTGATGTTGCTACGTGTTTACATAAATATACGTGGCATCCCAATTTCAACGATATACCAATCTGAATGGATGCAACAAATGTGGAAATGTTGGACTGTCAGGGATGAACTCAAATGCATATGAATGCCACACCTCAATGAGCAGCCGGACTAAAAGACACTAGGAGAATATAAGCTGAAAAATATAGGATATTGTTGTGTATACACTTTTTAGAAACTTAATTATCACGATACATTATTTTCGGAACTACTAATGTATGATATATTTAATCTACCTCGAGCCCTGTATCAAATGCACTGGCTCAATCGTGAGGTGCATTTTTTCAAAATATCTTTATTTTGTTTTTTTTCCCATTTGGCTACAATTTCTCCGTGGTATCACGCTTTTATACCAATGACGTGTTGACACCGTAAGCTTATTAGCTGGTTTTAATCGGTTCGCCAGAAATCGACAGTATCGGTCAGTAAAAGCTACATGGATGTTGCTAGATCTGATTTACTATTTTTATTCGTGTTGGGGCAATCCATCAAAATGAATATACATTACATAGTGTGTTCGACTGTAAATAGTAATGTAAAATAACGCTGCTGAGTAGATAACTCTTGAAAGTTGCAATACTTGATAATGCAAGTATGGGTACTCCACCAAGATAAATATGAATACAAATATCGATACTATGATCACCTTTTTCTGCACCTTCCTAGCATATTACGACGCATACAAATACACATCGATATAGACCAATACGCTACAATATGGACCTCCCGATGGGCTTCTTTTTGGTCATTTTGTATCTATGTGTATCGGAATGTCTATCGGCGTGTATCAGCGTTGATGGGCACAGGAACCTTAGTGGAATTCACACATTGGGATTCATGTACCTCACAAGGATCAAAATCTCTTCTTTTAGGGGTAAATATCGCCAACAATTCCAGGGGGAAAACACGTCTCATGGAAATGGAACCCTACAATTTAGACGAAAATATTGTGTTCGAGTAAAGAATCTCAGCAGGATTTGTCTCAGACAAACACCATGTGAGGTAGATGAATCCCATCGTGTGAATCCCGCTTTATTGTGAGATATTCATTCAGAGGTAGAATATCTGATTACGCAATGCTTTGGGTACTCGATCTAACAATGATAGTCCGAGATAAAGAGACCAGAATAACTGATCAAGCTTCCTCCAAATGCTTCTTGTAATTTATCTGACACAAAGAGCACAGGACAAGGTTCTTACAAGCTTTGTGAACCTATCTGACATAGAGTCCCTTTGTTTTTGAACTTAATTAACCCATAGTGTCTTTGTTAAAGAGGATACCATACCAATCATCCCCTAGGCTTTGTGTAGGCCATCTTACACATAATGCCTTGGATGAAGACCTGAAGATACTTGCCCAGGCCTCCTCCACAGTACGTGTTAACGTTCTGGAAGTGTCATTTACCAAACACAGTAAATTAGCATGCTGGTTAACCTCTAGAAACCGTCGAGTCAGGGAGCAGACTGGTCCGACCTTTAAAAAGGTTATCTCCGCCAAGTACGGGATGTCAGCTCAAAGTGTCAATTAGACCATTGCTTTAGACACGATAATGGTTCCTACAGACCGGTTTTAAGTAGCATATCTTGTTCGTTCTTCAAGGACAGCAAATTACACTTAAAAGGCTTACAGTCGATATGCATAAATCATAACCATAAAGGTTGATCACCAAGGAAACCTAACCGGTGTTATTTTGTGTAACTATAAATTTAATAGTCAAAGCCGATGGAACTGATCATGATCATGATTGAAAGGGATTTTATCTTATATTCTTTTTGTAGCGTCGTTGTAGTGCAGTGTTCCACAATTGTTAGGAAAAACCTTCCTGTAATAGAATTTAAAAGCCCAACAGAGAACACTTTCGGTAAAACCAACATATAAATTTGTGAGTTTCTCGGAGGATCCTTGAGGTTTTAGGAGGGAGTTGGTCGAATTACCTGACTGGGGGCTGGAAGGACTGCAGCACGAAGACACTTCTTTTTAGATTACAGCGTTATTTCAAACCAACTTTACATAGTTTTCATGTATCTGCATTATATAGTACATCACGTACTTCACATTTTCTGAACTCTATTTTACTTATGCATAACAATTTCCAGCGACCCCCTAGCTTATACTATCATATATCAAAGTATTTAATCACTACTTTTCCGTCCACAAAATTCGTATTGAACGCTGGCAGTTTTTTTTTCATATCTTCTTACCTTAGTTACATCTAAATGTTCTCAACTGGTTTTTCGAAATAATTTGAATCATTCTGATATTGTGATTCTATTCTAATGTCCATGAAAGGGGTGAGATAAATCCAGAACCGCACTCGAATCATAGAATAAATAACGCTCCACTCATTTGGATGTGTTGTAATTGTCACTTGGCTATGCCTCAATGAGAATTGTGGTAGATCCAAACCCGTGGAGTATTTTCTGCATTTACGATTCTCGAGCCAGTTCCATAAAATTCTACAGGAGAGACTTTTTGATACCTGAATTGAGCGAGTGATAGGACAGAGTATGGCAAGAAGACCCTTAACTGACAAACCTCACTTGTGGGGGTCATTAGTTACCATATGAAAAAGTTTATAAAAAGGACTCGAAGAATATAAACTGGTCAATATGGTGTGGCCTGGCCTGCAACATGTCAGATATCATAAAGAAAGCGCGCAGTCATATATTGTCGTTCTATTATATTGCATATGATGCCAATGTCCTGGAGCACATTGTCGTGGAGCTATTGACCTATACTCGCTGTATATATGGAAACATCCGGGTACATAGAGGTGTCCTATTCGTGACACATTGATAATATTACACCATGTTAACTAATGATCCTACGATATACAATATAGCTAGTTTACAAAGCAAGTTCAATGAGCAACGGAACAAATATGCAAGACAATCATACATATTTCAGTAGCATAATCTATATGATAGTCGATATGAAGATGGTATGATAGGTGGGACATCGTTTGAATAGGGGAGGGGATGTTGCGGTGCAATATACGACCTTACATATTTAGAGGTAGACAGTTGAAGTATAAGGAAGAAACATTTATATATGGACATATACTGTTAAGTGAGTCAGTAAAAACACTCTTGTATCAGCTGAGGTTCTGTTTATATACCTGTGAGTGACGGTCTCACACTTACTGGTCAGCTACATGGATTATATCTGTCACTGAGTGACGAATAAAAATAAACGCTACCACGTCAAAAATACAAGTCATAAAATGGGGTTTTCAATTATATTCAGGTATATGTAATAATACGGAGGGAGAGTGCCTAAATGCAATTCCTCAGTGTTTTTCTATGTTCTTCGGAAGAACTTTGTACGCATAAAACTCAACAAAACAAATTATAACACATTAAAGCCCTAAAGCCGGGGACACACCAATTGGGTCAAGGCAGCGATCTCCGGAATCGCCAACACAAAATGGCATATAATATGTGAGTTACAATTAGGTGAATATTGTAACAAAACACCAGGTCATACCCTAAACTGTGATGCACCATTTTTTCTTACTTAACAAAGCCGAATTGTAACTGAATCATGAATTCTATCTTCTTCTTTTTTAAATCGCAGGTAAACAAAAATAACCATTTCTATCGATATTCAAAGGTATATATAACTATAGGGAAAATAATTACCGAGGTAAGGATTGGAAAAATTACTGCCAAGGCCCAAGGCAGTAATTTCTGTGACCGTTATTTCATATTTAAATCTGACTTTCAAACACGAAAACATAGTTTCCCTGTTTTATCATCCACCTAATACAAAGTGGCGTAGTGGGAGTGGGAGTTTGTATGCACATACTCGGCGCATACGGATATGTTGTATGCTCCGGGTGGCGCATACGGAAAAAATAGTGCGTCCGGAAAAATAGTGCATAAGCAAAATGAACTGATATCGAAATTCCACTTGTCCAGAAAGGTTAGATGATAAATACAATATAGACTGGTTTCAGATAAAAGCGGTTGTATGCTCCTCAGAGTTGACTCTGCGCAATATCTTCGCATACGCTCGGATATTACTACGCGTCAACTCCTCGGAGCATACGGCCGCTTGTATCTAAAACCAGTCAATATTGTGTATTTATCTCACCCCTGGTATTTTTTCTCCATAGACTTGACATTAGGAACTCGTATCCAATGCCCATCAGATATTTAAGAAAAATATCCAATGGGGGATTGTGTCACAAATGTTAGCTCATTAGTCAAGGGTGAGATAAATTCAGAAGCCCATTCAAGTTCAGTGTCAGAGCTCGATCCCATCGAGTTTGAATCGCTACCTAATTTTTGCGCTTTTACTATGTGAATTACTACGCGATTCAAACTCGATGGGATACGAGCTCTGATACTAAACTTTCATAGGTTCCCTCTCTAATTATACTCCAACCGATTATTTAGCGTATGAGAAGCAATAATTAGGTGAAATATGAAAATATAGCTCACATACATGCCAGTCTCTGTTGGCGATTGCGGAAATCACTGCGTTTCTCGCTTGGTGTGTCCCTGGCATAATATTTTATTTTTTCTTATTTCACTGTACTCAGTATGAAGCCTCTTTCACAATTACGAAATTCAGAAATGCGGTAATAAGTCTGTCGAAACTGTTTAGAAGGCTGTCTAAACCCTTTTTCTCAGCTTCTAATCAATTCTCAAATTACCCATCATACAAGTATCCCTGACTGAAATATCTACATTTATTACTGGGCTACAGAAAGCTAAGCCAAGTACTTCTGGGTGTGGTTAGTGGGACTGTAGTTGCTCAGCTATCAGGTGGGCGGCACGTGGCCGGGCGTTAATTACACGTTTTCATGTAGACTCCCACAGGTGATACTAATCACTCTCTCTCTCTCTCTCCTCTCTCCCACAGGTGAGTGGACGCTCTCTGGGGAGGTCTGCTCTGCCCTCTACCTCTCTCTCTCTCCATGCAAGGTAAGTCGTGCCAGATGTGAGCTTTGGGTTTGTGCGCCCACGAGATGGTGGGATAAGGGAGGCTTGTCAGGAAGTGAATCCGCAATTAACAGGTCTCCTTGCTGAGCTAGCAGTATTTTCCCTGCCAGAGGATAGACTGATATCTCGGTATGTTGGCATGGCCGTTCTGTGCAATATGGGGGCATTTGACTCACTGCGCATGTCAGTAACTACTGTTACATCTGCCTGACGGCAGTAAGATCATCGTCTATTCAATGTACGCCGCCTACCCGGAAATTCGCGAGACCTCATTTCTCGTGATCTCTCGCAGGTCACGAGAGGTGCCACGGGGAGGATTATGGGAAAGGTAGATGTCCCATAAGTTACTAAATGTAGATATGAGGGTCAAAACATCTCCTTCACTTACCTCGGATCGCCATTTTACAGATTGCTACAAAGTACTCCCCTGGTCTGTACTACATGGGGAAGTATTTCGAGATCTATTGTGATCAGGGAACGCCTAAATGGAAATGACTAAAAACCCCTTCACATAGGGTCCATTGATGTGAATGGTGTTTGAATTGTAGTATAAGGTAAGATTATTTTTAATTAGATGAAGAAAATATTTCATATTCTTTGTGTTCAGGAAAAGTATTGTTCAGAAGAACAGCATGTGTGGAGTAATCAATGGGGGAATAACGTCTATTTTTCCCACTGTACATAGAAATCTAGAAAAGGTGTTGCAATTTTCTTTTCAGCTGTATTCACAATTGAATTATAGGGAGTCTAAGATGATGAGGGGAAATTCCTTATATTCAAAGTAAAGATAACGAAAGGGTTTTTTCATTATCAGTACACTGTATGCACCTACGTAAAGCAATAAACAGCTGAATGAATCTTCACCATGGGGAGGCAGGTCGGTGGGAAGGCAGGATGAGGTTGATGGGGAGCCAGGTTGGTGGGGAGGCAGGTTAGTGTGGCGGCAGGTTGATCGGAAGGCAAGTTGATGGGGAAGCAGGCTAGTATGGAGGAAGCTTGTAGTGGAGGCAGGTCGATGGGGAGGCAGGGTGATGGAGAGACAGATTAGCGGGAAGGCAGGTCGGTATGGAGGCAGGTTGTTGCGGAGGCACGTCAATGGGGAGGCAGGTTGATGGAGAGGCAGATTAGTGCGAAGGCAGGTTGGTATGGAGGCAAGTTGTTGGGGAGACAGGTCACTAAATTTGTTTTTTTTTTAAATTAGAGAGTAATATAAACTGGGGAATTTTCAACCAACCCAAGGCGACCCATACCATAAAAAAACACTAAAACAGCATCAGGTGTCTAAACTACTTATCAATTCCAGTGTAAACTTTCAAAATTAATTTCCTACCGGTTTTTAGGTGTAAATGAATGTTTGAAAACCCCTTGCAATAAGGAAACATTTTTATGCAATCGTTTTGTCGTAGCCTTTCCCGCCATTTTTTTTCCGAACTTATGATCTTTTTACGCAACCCGAACCTTTTGAAACTGTCAGAAAGTTCGCACTTCAAACCCACCTGTGACAGCTTGTATGAGGTTTCCGGTTGATAATTCAGATCATTGTTTGAAAGGACAGTTGTAGCCGAGGAGAGAACAGGTACCATCCATTTGTGTTTAGCAGCCTCGTCCATATACTTGTTGTCTTTTCGGGGCCACCCCTTGGGGTATCGTCGGTGAATCAAATTAACAAGAGATGCATGACTTATTAATCTTAACCAGCTGAAATATGCTTGATGTAGACCCGAATACAAATTGGCAGTATTAAATTAACAATGTCCAAAATATTCATCTAAATTCATTCCAATTAACCACTCAGTCTCCAAAGGAAATGTATTGAGCGACTGAAATTCGCTACAAAGACATTCTGGCATGTCAGAATCCCCTTCGGAAAATTCGGAAAAGAGCCGCATCCATATTGAGGTCAAATTATCACATACTTCGAAATAGGTCTTTTGAATGTTCATGCAATATCAATTACTTGTTATTAGTCATAATAATATTATTTACCATAAAAAAAAAACCGTCATGTAGTATGTTTTGCAGGCTAAAACCATAGGGAAATAGAGAACTACATAATTGGAGTAAGTCTACACAGAATTACCACGCGGATATTACTACCCGTCAACTACTTAAATATTATGACTCTGGTAAACACAGCAAGTCATTATTGTATAAATAATCATAGATAATGACACTAAAGAGACCACTCTGTGGCACCACCTGCAGTGATTAGAAATTCTAATTCAAAGTGTCTCCCAGTTTGTCTTACAACAGGATATTCTACCTACAGGGGGCATTTAACTACGCGGGCAAGGGGGAGCATATGCCTGTAGGTGAGGTGAGATCCTAGCGTTTAGATATGAAGACAATCATCAATGGCACTACCTGCATCTATACAAACTCTCCTCCCCAAGGAGCTCCAACCTGCCTTACAGCGAAATTTTGTCCAAGCAAAGGATGTTTTCGCCTAAATGAGAGTAATTATACAAGATTGTTCTCCCTTTGGAGGTCACGCATCACTTATTAAAGGCGAATGGTCTCCTCTCCTCAGGTAGCGTTTAGATTGCTGGTGTGATCCCTGGACGATTCTTCCGCCAGGACCAAACCTTTTAAACTTTGCACAGGGGTCCGTTTAACATGTTTTAATCCTGGGAGGTGTTTTTAAACTAAGAACGATCAAATGATTGATCTTATCGTGGTCTTTGTTACATTCTTGTTAGATAATTTGATCCGTCTTCTATGAAGGATGGTCTTACAAGACGATTAAGAGAATATCTTCATTTTGAGTTTTTTTGAAAGTCACAAGTTTCGCCTATTTTTAGGTCCGTTGCTGGGTGGGTTTTATCCTTCATCGGAAAATGTATTCCAGTAAGGTAAGAGAAAAGTAAAAAATAAAAACTGCAGAAGATAACACCTCCCTGGTGGAAAAATCCTCATAGGTTCACGCCAGCAACCCACGACCTATCTTACGAGAGAGAAGCTTTAAGAAATCTATTTATTGACTGGTGTTCATGTATTCTCCTACAAGTGAATTTTATCCTAGGTAAGGAGAAAAGTGAATCAATTTAAGGAGAAACAATTGTGAAACAAGAGAATTATCTGGTCAATCAACCGGAGATCTCGATGTATAATGAAATGTCAATGAATTATTTTTGATCAATAAGAGAAATGCACGTCATGTATGTAAGTATCAAAGGACGATTTTATAAATGGATAAATCATTTCTAAAGGCTAGCGGTATAGCTGACGTAGTTGCGCACGAACAGAATCTGGAGCAGTGTCGGACGAGAGCACTAAATACATACTTGTTGTAGTCATCTTTCTTTCTTAAATAGGCAAGCTGCAGTCAAATATCATAGGTGTATTGTAATTAGAACTTATTTGGGGAAGGCATGTCAATTTGATATAAAGGGTAAGGTTAGTATGGCTGATGAATCCTCACTAGATTACACTGGCCAGGCTCATTGTACAATAGCAGGATCATGTTAAGCTGGCATGTGAATCCTAATTACACCTATGTAACACTATCATAAGGGAATTTACCCGAGTATGTAGGCCAATGTGTTAAGCAATGAGGCAATCCATGAAGTATACGCAGAATCTCTAAAATGTGTTACCCCCCCCCCCCCAAACCCACTCACAATCGTGTAAACATTGGAGCAAAAGAGAAGCATAGGCAAAATTTCCGAAATTCTTTGCCCCATCCCACCCCACCCCACCTGCTTCAGTGCGTACATACATTATGAGTGGTCCCTACACATCTTGGGGTATCGAAAAGACTGGAGTGCAAGGTCGAGAGTGTCGCTGCCTACTCTGTGACCTCCTCCATTTTTTGTGCATTGAGAGGACTGTCGCATGGAAGAGGATTATCGAAATTTGCCTGTCTGAGAGACGACCGCGCCCTACTGTAGTAACGAAATGCCTGGAAAAAACATCTTGGTGTTTCTTTGAAATTACAAAAAAAGACAAGCGTCAATATGCCGGGATCAATTAGGCACCAACAAGACAAAAGCAATCATAGAAGACGAAAGAAAAAGCAGCAGAACAACCTTTTTGAAGCTGATCTGTTACCACGTCAGACCTACAAATAGTAAAGTCTGTTGTATCGTTTGCACAGGGTTTGTGTGAGAATAAGATATTTCAAATGGATTGGATTTTATTCGGCCAGATCTGCTGTGCTTAGATACGTGATTTTGAGATATTTGAATTGGTGTAGAAAGAAGAGCTTACAGGGAACTGTATTCAACGCTGAGGGTCGGGCGCCCAGGTACTCCTTTTGTGTGCAATAATAGTAACGGGAGGGTTCCTCACATTATAACAGATTTCAGTTAGTTCCTTTTTCTGGGATGGTTCTCAAGATCTTGGGGGTGTTTCAATCGTTACGAACGATACGATGGCTAGACGATACGATTTATCGAACGATATACGTCTTTGCAGATGATTCATAGCCAACAACGTTGCATAAAATACATCGTTAGGAGACACGTGAATCGTTCATACAAATTGTCGTGTGATTGACAGGACGATAGGTCTTGAGGTGTCGTGCATTTGTACAATCTGAGAACATCAAAGCGATCCAGGGTATCGTTACATAAAGCGTGTTCGATCATCGTACGATCTTTTAAAAGGTTGTTGGATGGTCGTAGGGCGAATGTCGTTATAATTTATGAAACTCTTAGTCGTACAGCTACGACCTTTGTACGATAAGATAAAATGGCAGGCCCCATTCTCATTACATAAATGGTAACCTACATCGTCCGAATGGTCATAGATCATCCAAATGTACGACACCTCAAGGGGGTGTAGTGGGTGTTGATCTTGTATTGATATTGATAAAAACTGATGGTATAAGCAGTTTATTGACACAATGGCTTGACATACTGATATATTGTTTAAACAACATTGATATACCTTATAGCGTGTGTGGTATGAGGTGAAGAGGTGAAGTGTATATGTGTATAGAGCTCACACTGCGGAGCTCAATGAATGTATGGAACTCAATGAACGTATGAAGGCATGTGTAAGTGGGGGGAAGGGGCGGAGAGTGCATAGCTTACATATAGGAGACCCATCGTCTCATAGGATGTATGTCAAAGGTACGACAATTTGTACAAACGAGTCATGTGTCTCCCTACGATCTCTTTTATGTAACGAACTTGGCCATGGGTCGTCCCCAAGGTCGTACATAGTTTGATAGATCGCATCGTCCAGAAATCGTATCGTACCTAACGATTAAAACGTATCCCAGGTCAGTATTCATGTAACGTCATTGAGACCTTATCGATGATCGTTTACAGTTTTTGAAACGGAGCCGGGATAAGTGTAAATAAATTAGTTTCTGAAAGGCTTTCGACAGAGACAAAATGCACTTAGATTGCCCTTGTAAACCTTCACTAGTGTCATTCACTAACCATCGAACGGACATCTATAGATGTGTTTAATGTTTATATCAATTGATTCAGTAAATGTAGGAAAAAGTATATGCGGACATGCTATATTTTTGTCAGATTTATAGTGGCACCCTCTTGTGCCAGATTTAAAATGGCTTTAAACTCTCAAATCCCCAGCTATGCATTCCCGCCCTAAGACTTCAGCCACTGCAATCAATCTAGTCCAGCTTGATTTGTAAAATAATCCTGGTTTGACACTTAATCGATGCCCGATAGACTTGCTGCAACGATCATCTTTCCTAAAGACAACTATGATCCGGGTGTTTGGAGAGTGGTGGATGATGAGGGCTAATGCTAGAGAGGCCTTTGGCAAACACGACGGACCATTGACTGATCATGATAAATATTATTTTCCACCTATCAAGATAGTGGAATTTCTTTGGCGTAACACACAACTACTACGCCATTTTGCCCCAGAGCAGGTGTTCTTCACGTTGGAGGTTAAAAAAAGGTAAAGATGCTCTTCACCACTGGAGGTGAAAAAGTAGGCGTTCTTTCCTAATGAAAGTGTCAAGGTTAGTGAGCGATAATAGGCCACTGTCACAAATCTGAGATCTGTATAGACCTTCCATCTCTTGATAAACATGTGCTGGGTATCATCCCTTAGTAACCTTAAACTAGAATGCGGGTTGAGAGATGAAGCAAACAAGGGGATTGGTTTCAAGGTCCACTGAATTCCGGAAGCATAAATAGACGGAGTCCTAAGATTGTCTGTAGACAGTCAGTCGCCTGACGACTACTTGATTAACTAACATTACCTCTGTACCTCATAACTTGCCCATGCAGTGCCATTTCAGTGGGAAGAAAATGCTACTTTTGTCGTTGTGCTTATTAACACAGATGTCAGCGAACTATCGTAAATGACAATGATCCAAAGGATATGTGGCTGCTGTGTATCTCCAGGCAATACCCATGGCCTTGAGTTTCTCTCAGGACTAAATGGAATACCCTGCAATTGGCTTAAATACATCTTTGCCTTAAATTGAGATTTCATTGTGATCACGGGACCCGAAAGCATTTAAGATAACTCTGCTTACTCTTCAAATTGAAGTCTGGGAATGCTAGCAGCTGCAGGTAAAAGAAGGAGGTGGATGGCCTTACTAAGGGAATCACACATCGTACTAGCCCTCCGCCCGCTCTCAGAAACCAAATCCCTGTTTCAAGTCAACACAACACCGTATCGATGCAGGTGGGGTCGTTAAGTGTATCATCGTGCGTGGTGCCACGAGTGAAGTAGCCAATCACAGGGCCTTTAACAAGGTATCAGATTAACGCCGCGTCTCAGTGACCTCGTTAGCTACAGAAGGAGCGGTTCCTCGTTCCGAGGTCGTTACCCAGTGCTCAAACGGCTTCACTTTAATCTGGTGAAAAGGAAGTGACTGAAGAAGATAGCAGAGGGAGTCGGGTGTTGAGAGATTGTCCTGGAGGCAGAAGCGGTTGAACTACACCGCCATGGGGTGAGGAGACGAGGCGTGGACCTGTAGGGTATCATAGATAGGGGTTCCATTATGGTCAATGGGGTAGATAAAGGGGATGCCAGAGTAGTTGAGATAATCTGTAGTGAGGGTCAGGGGAAAGGTAGGCGACATTACTCACGGGCACTATGTAGTCAGTACCACACTCCCAATGAATAAATACATAATACTCCACGAGCGGCCTGTACACAATCTGGTATCCAACCGGGGAGATATAGAAATGATAGCAACAGGATTTTGCTGTCCCTGTAGATCTGGTGTAATGACTGTAGCATAATATGTATTTTAGTATTCATAGTGGGTGGAATAAATCGAAAACCTATTTCTGTATCACCAGACCTTGCGTCTGTGTAGCACTGACACAGGGACTGAATTCCACTTAGTTTGTGACAAGCTATACCTGCTTTCAGCTGAAGGATAAAGATGTTCAAAGATGATAAGTGTGCGTATGGGATAAAGGGCGTATTATGTCACAAGTTTGAGCCTGAGTTTATTTATGTCACATATTTTGTTGGCTCCGTAATCTCACAAGTCGAAGACGAGTGAGATTACGGAGCCAATACAATGCGTGACATAAATAAACTCAAACTCAAACGAGTGGAGTCTAGATTTTATCCTACCCCGTTTCTTCGATTTTTGAATGTTAGAAAGTAGTGACATGAACAACACTTTTTGTCACACCCATGACATAAACAAATCCCATGTTACGCCTATGGCGTTTATATTAGGGGTAGGATAGTATACTCAATGTGTATCGCTAATAGGGTCAGGTAAGGTCACAAGTTACACGGGTTATTACCTGAGAGAAAGGTGCTGAGCTATTCCCCCTTTTGTTTTATTGAACTCGGGTTTAAGCTTCACTGAGATGAAGTTACAATGTTCTTGGTAATTTCACCAAGCTAGAGTACCAGGGTACAAAGCATCGTCTATATGTATATGCCTGCTATTGATCTCTTATGTTTTTGAGATTAAAAAGAAACAGGACACGAAATTTGGATTTGAATATATCAAGAGGCACACCGCAGAAAGATATACGCTGCCGAAATAGTACGTAATAGATGATGTCAGTCATATTGACTTATTCATCTCCGTGACGTTTTCAAAATAAACCTGTAGTTCAGCATTTCGGTAATGGAGACTGGCACGTTCTGTGTGTTAATAACTGTGTTATACGATGATCCTCAACAGTAAAAATATCCTGAGCGTAATACTGTTACGTGTCACGTGCTTATGACACATGACGTTACAGTCAGGTGTAACTAGAGACGTGACGCTATTAATGTTCACTGTCAATTTTCGAAGCTCGATGACTTTTATAAATGTCATCCATCCGTCTACTATTTCACCAGTAGAGAATGAAACATCCTTGCACATTCTAAGTCGGGCACATTGCAAGTTCTGTCTCCGTACATAGTAGCTCGTCAACAATTGCACCAACAGCTGGTACACCTAGAGGTAATTCTCTATTTCTGATTTTAATATTGTGACAGTTATCATAGTATCAATCGTTTTTGTATGATACTGAGCCATTCTAAGGGAGGAATCTTTTAAATTCTGCTTTTCAAATTTGCCGTTTTGTTAAAGATTATCATTAGGCACGATTGTAGCATTAAGCGTCCTTGACAAATCAAATTATGAATAGGGAAAATCCCACATAGGATTTACCACTGCACATAAGATAATGAGAGCCCGTCCTTTCGAGTACAAACTATCCTTAAAGATATCTAATACTGCTCAGTACCTACAACGTCGGGTCTTAGCTGTTCATATAATCTCTGACCATGATACTTGTGGACGACAGACAGTTGTTTCCCGAAGCCAGAGTGTCGTGACCCTGACTAGATTAGTAGCAGGTGTTATTGCACAGCTGAGAGACATGTGCACAATATGAGTTTGCAGCTGACTATTTAATTTATTGTGGGTATTTTTTTCCAATTATAAAATTTTCAGATCAAGGCATGTCAAACTAGTTTCATTATCTTCGATGGCGTCCAGGGCAGGTAAGCTGAAAGAAAGCTTTTATATATTTTATCGATATATGAATTTTATGTATGTAGCTTAATATCATTAAGCAGGAAATAATAAGCATACTATAGAATATGATTTGAATATCGGTGTGCCCTTAGTTGCATTGGTGATGGTGGAAATGATTAAGATCGGTGGTTTTGTTGAAACATCAAATCAATACGGAGTATTACATATAGCATGACCACCACGATTGAATTTTGAAACAAGAGCTGTAATACATACTTGCAATAGATTATTCCTGGAAATTATCTTGTTGGAGTGCTACATCGTTCTATACAAAGATTGCAGTTGCACAAAACGTCATGCATACATTATTTTACAATATGTGACATTTTCCGTATTCCTGGTAGGATCCCCAGTAGCTTTCTACAATCAAACAGCGCCTAGTACCTCTTTAGGGGTGTGTTTATTGCTGAATGCAAACAGCGTGTATAAAAGTAGGGACGACACATGAGAGTCACCAGACAGCCGAGTCTACTGTCCATGAATTTATACCAGGTCCCCAGGGAAGGATGTATAGAATAGAGTACATCCTCTGCACCACGGTTCCTTATTCAAGTTACCTTAGAATCTCCAGTCAGGCACATTTTCTTTCAGTTTCGTCTAAGTAAGCTTTCAGTATGGCAGGATTAACACGAAGAGATAATGTGCCTGAGACAGGTGTACTTCAGACCTTTCCCTTCGTCTCAGACAATTTTCCTGTGGTACTAAAATCTCATGCTAAGGTGCTTTTACCAGTCTCAAGAAAAAATGGCGAATTTGATTCACACGGATGGACAAGTGTACCTGGTGCATAGTCTCAGAGTTAGTCAGAGTGAACACTCACCCTTGGACACAAGTACCCTTGAGGTGGAATGAAAAACATGGGACCCTAATTGCTGACCTCCTATTGGCTAGGTTAGATACTAAGTGGGAGACCTAGCGGTGGGTGCATTTGTCTCACTAAAATACCCCTGAAAGTCTTAAACGTGTTTAAAAATCAAAATCTCATGCCATTCTGTACCTTCTAAGAGGTATTTCCCCCAACAATTGCAGAGGAAACAATATGCCTCAGGGAAATAGAATCCTACAATTCAGACGAAGAGATTGTGTACAGAGTCTCAGCAGGATTTGTCTCAGACAAACACCTTGCGAGGTACATGAATCCCATCGTTGAAATTCAACTTAAGTGATATTTATACTTAGACAAACACCAAGTCCATGGCGACTTCACATCGTCACCACCTGGTAATTAAAGCCGGAGACACACCAAGCGAGAAAAGCAGCGAGTTCCGGAATCGCGTATATTTGAATTATTATTTCATATTTCACCTGATTATTGCTTCCAAGGTGCTAGATTATAGGCAGAAGATATTCCTATGCAATAATATCTCACATACACGCTAATTTGTGTTGGCGATTCCAGAGATCGCCGCCTTGACTCGCTTGGTGTGTCCCCGGTATAAGTAGACCATCTGATGGTCAGCGACTATTTTAAGCCAGCTTGAATTAGTCGTCTAGACAGCTGGCAATTCTGTAAAATCTTAGTCATCGACCACCTCTAGTTATGGCCAAAAATGTATGTTGTACATTTATTGCCTCAACGTTTTACTTAACTCTTCTTTACCCGTGATTTTCTAATGGGAAATAGATACATTATCCTGATATTCATGCAGGGTTAACATACAGAATTGTCATTGATGATTATATTGCATAATCGAGCACCACCTGACTATTATTGGCTAGCTAATCCGCAGTCTTCACGGTTTCAGTTGTCCAGTGTAAACGCCGGGTATGTGTGTGAACATTCTAGTGGGCGTGTTAAATTGAGAGTTACTGAGATATCTAGTTAGATTCATTTATAATCACAAATGACGAAATTAGTTATAAAAAATATTACTTTGGGTCGCCACCTTCGGTCATTAAAAACCCATGTTTAAGTCTACTACAAAGTGTTTTCCAGGCCTAATTTGTCCTCGGGTTTTCTCGAAAGTGACTATGAACGAGGAGTTCTCTCCCTATGAACAATAGGAGTGATAAAATGCGATTGACGGGATCTCGTCGTATGTGTCGTCCGTGGAGGTCTCCTTCGACTGTCGGTGCACCCCTCTCATAAGATCTCACACTCTCTAAGTCGTATTCTGTACTCTCACTAGGCTCTATTGGAGTATAATTCCTATTAAACTAGGCTTAGAGCCTTGAGAATCCAATGGCCTGCCTCCCGTGCTAAAGACGCACATCAATGCAACCCAAAGATTCCTATAATCTCAATGATGCCACCTAGCGGGAATACTGTGTGCCACTGGATTCTCAAGACTCTAAGCCTAGTTCGTTAAGAATTCCTCTCTAATAGAGCGTAGTGAGAATTTTGTACAGAATACGACTTAGAGAGTGTGAGATCTTATGACCCAACTAGAGTTTAAAGAAAACGGGCCCTAGGATCCTACATATAGACCGTTTTCTGTATGCCATAGACACCCAGGGACATAGCAAAAGAAAATTTAAATATAATCAAACGATAACCCTTGTAAAAGGTACAGAATAGGGTCTTTATATAAGATTATTCAAAGGCTCCCAACCCACTTCATGGAACCCTCCTTCCCACCCCTGGCGACGGTATGACGGGAATCGTGACACTTAATGCTATGAGCTCCATGATATGCTGACGGAGTAGTAAGTGGTGGAAGGCAGTGCATTCTCGAGTCTGCATGTCAGCACGATGCAGTCGTTACAAACCACTTAACCTCCTCTATTGATGTGAATGTAGTGCGTGCTATATCCATAACCTTTATGATGTTTGTTTCATCTCGTTATCTTCTGCCAAATGAAACAAAGTTCACTCAGGTAACTTTCCTGATAACTCTGAGATATTCGGTTATTAGCCTTATGCTCTACAACAGTGTATCTCTGTTGTATGCTCAAATTGATAGTGATTAGTTTCATCAGAGGAGGAATTTACGGGTGATTTATATAGTACGATGCATTGCGCGTCATGGACCCCCACCCCATTCTTGATGGCTTCACTCAGATACGACTACCTGGCAAAGGCCTGTTTCCACTAACCGACAAAAAGCAGCACCGATTATGCGGAGTGTGTGAAACGTCGGTTTGTTGTGTCCAACCTCTCCAAGTCGGTACCGAATGCTGTGAAATAAAGCATCAGTTGTACGACTTAGAATTTACAGTTCCCCACCCCCCCACCCTCCAAAAAAAGCAAAAGAGAGAGGAAGACGACAACAACAGACTCAAACAAACAGAAAACAAATACACAAATACATTGCATATGGTCCACTCGCTGAAGGGCGTTACAACTGAGCTAAATTGGAACTAACCAACGATCCCGCCAGTTTATACCTACGGGAGTTTGCCCTAGACACTAAGGAAGTAAGTGCTACAGAGAACAACAACTCCCTGATTTCCAATACCCTACCATATCGCCTAAAAACTGTCCTTTATTTAGCATTCCATACTAACGAGAGATGAAGTCCATTAATCATTATCGTTAAGCCTAAAGTTAACATTTTCCTGTGTTATAAATGACTGGTCTTTGCAATGTATGGTCATATATTCAGCATAAAGCTGTCGTTTCTTTGCTGTCCCCTTGCCTTGGTTTTCACCCCATATAACCTCGAAGTACATTGTTATCGCTGAGTAAATATCGGGAAACCACATATGATGTCTGCCAAAGCCTCGGCTCTTGTTTCTTCTGCATCAAGCGGGAAGTAGCTGCAGGCAACTCAAGGATTATACACAGGAAGTGTCAATAGAAACGCTTTATCTCTCAGGGCTTAGAAAATGACAAGAAAACAGGCATGAAGATAAATCATATGAGAAATCCCCATTAACAAGATAACTTTCCATCAGACCTGTCTCCACTTCGCACTGTCTAGCGGGGAATACCTGAACATGAAATACATATAAGATTAAAGAAAATAAAGGCTTTGCTCTTCCTGAAGAAAGGATTACTGCGAATCATATTAACAGGGTTAAGTAATCCTACCTAAAACACAACTTATTACATGCATGACAGTCTATTGTTAGCTGCACATCTCCCTGTGAAGTTCATCACATGATAATTCCAGGTATTCCATGACACGAAATATACTGCATTCGTGACCTGACAGACTCGCGTCTTATATAGGATCAAGATATGCATAGACACTTGTTATGGACATTTTCTTTTCATTAAGAAAATTGCCATTTTCAACACAGTATTCAACGGAGTATTAGCCTGGCTACAGCGTAATAAAGGTGACGGGCATCTGTTATATTTTTAGCAAAATATTATTATAGAATGTCCAATGTTTAGTAAAACGGCTTGCAATTTAACACAATACCTTGACATTAGTATCAACAACAATACAGAAGTATTGAAGGTTGAGGCGTTCCACCTTCTATCAGTAAAGGCAAAATAAACCCGATTCGTCCCTTTTCTGATTTGGAAGAAAAACGGACACTCGTTGATGGCCTGCATCATTCCCGGTTGATACCTTAAACTTCAGCTGAAAGCCCGCGTACTAATAGATTGAAAATCCTTCTGGACATGATGCCCAGCCAAAAGATCCGAGATGGTCCATCAAACCTACATTAATTATTCACATCTAGAGCTAATGCGCCACGTTCCTCATTGTGCCGTGAGCTTTACCTGCAATCAGATTGAGCCTCAGCTGAAGATAATGTGTATTAAATGAAATATTCAAGCTGGGTTTTAATCGTAACCTTTTCAATTTGAAGCGTGGCTTTAAGGATCACCCCAAGGCAGCATTTCCGTGTAAATATTGGCTCGTTTTAGCTGCCGATTGACAGCCCTGACGGTTGTGCATGAAGAATGAAAAGTGGATAATGAACAGTGGAGAGCTGCTCAGTGAAGCTCAAGAACTATAAGAGCTAGAGAGATTTTCTAAAAATTGACTTTAGGAATTCTCTCTGGTCAGGCCCAGCCCGGATATCCCATACTGAGTGAAAAGGAGTCTTCTTTTTATATGATCTGGATAAATGCATGAATCACATTAGATTATTGTACTGCAGTTGTTCACTAATCATTATGATTGACACTTCCACAGGTGGTTTCTTAAATGCAGATCAACACTACATGTTTGCATTCCGAATAATTCATTTCGACGCTAGTAACAAATAGATTGAATGAAAATCACTGTCTTCCTCGACAATTCCCCTGGTCTAGGTTTAGTTTGCCAGTGTCTATAACCAATCTTCCGGTTTTCCCCTCAAATCTTCTCCAAATCTCATCTCAACTGGTTTGAGTTTATATCAATGCCATCTATTCACATTCTGACCAGATAGAATTGAATAATCAAACGGTTTAAAATTTAAAACGTCTATCTGAATTCAGATAGGGGTATTTTAGATCTGAAACTGAATAGACACATTCCGCAAGATTGATTTCAATACCTGTCTGGACTGGCAATACAATCCTAATCGCATTACCCTGCTCAAGGTCAGCGCCTGCCACTGCCCCAGCCAAGAGATAGTTTAAACATAGCGTTGACAGAGCACTCTGCTTCATTTGCGCTTTAAAGTAATGTGAATCTCTGTTTACTCTTTCCCAACCTAATTTCATAATACTCTTTCCGTGCCCGGGAGACCACTTTTGAAATTCACATTGAGACCCAGCTCAGGAATGCCAGTTCCTAAATTTACTTTAAATGATTCTTGGCTCAGTCAGAAAATTCCTAGGCTAAGGCCAGAAACCTACTGAGCTCAAGACACACTACGACAAGCCTTCCAAGACACTATGGCACAGAATACTTCAACTTTCCGACACAGCAATTTTGTACTCTGACATTCTATAAAACCGAATTTTTCAACATTCTCGAAAGGCTATAATGTAGTAATTTTTATCCACAGCTATATCGTAGCCATGTCGGGGTCATATCGCAAGCAGTGGATGTCCGCTTTAATCCCGGGTTTAGTTGGGGATGATTAGCCATTGGTAGGGGTGAGACAATATCTGAACTGCACTCGGTCCATACCTCCTGATAATATACCATTCATTTAGGTTTGCTATATAATCTCTCTCGGCTTTGCCTCGTGAGATTACCCCGCAACCGAAACTCAGTGGATTGGGATCTCGATACAGTTCCTTCTTGATACTGTTCATCAATTGTGCCACCGTCCAATTGTGGTTCATATTGGTAATCCTTAACACCTCCTACCTAACGCCCAGCCGCGTGGGGCAATGCAGCAATTCATAATAAAGTTCATTAACGATGGAGTAATTCATATTAAGGACGAGATTCTTAAGACACGGATTTAGGACCCGCCACTGGCCTCTAGGCTCTGACAGTAGGTGCCTCTACTGAACAGTAAATACGCCTTGCAGATTAAGTTCTGATGGATTAAAATGAGAATCGGTGCCATTAGACTCCATCCTGAGTTATGAACCTGTCATCCCGGGGACAAGTGATTGTTTTGTCACTCGACCATGCTTGTGATGATTCTATTGGAGAATTCTAAAAGCTTGATGTTTGCAGATGTGGTAATTTCTCCAATGAGAGATTGATTTGGCAGGGAAAGATTTGTGTATATTTTTTTTTATCACATGTGTTCAGTGATTTTGGTGCCTACCTTGAACATTAGAGTAAAAAGCTTGTCGAATTACCATTAGTAAGATTCCAGTCAAATGGGTTATATGGGATAAAAAGAGTAAGATCTAATGCAAGACCCGCAATCTATCACCAAGTAGGTTTTTATCCTCGTTACAAGGATTTTGTTTCCCATTCATCCATCGTTCGCCATTGTAAAAATTGCCTCCCTTAAGAAATCCTGCTTCAGTCTAACAAGCTAACTGCAGTACAAGTTTTGTCTGAGAACGTTGCTAAAAAAAGCATTTTTCAACAGAAAGTTCTGGTTTTAGGTCTTCATATGAACACAGAGAACAATTATATTCCATTGATAGCATTTAAAGCAATTTCTGTATTATGATTTCTCATTCTCAATGACTTCTAGAGCGTGTTATTATGTGGCGACGAACAGCTCAATATATACTGTGAACCATTATTGTTATGCCACATGTAAGATAGAGCAATTACAGTGTGTGGGATCTATCAAAAAATAATGATGATGCTATTGGCATAAAGTCTAAAGATGACAGAGTTAATGCTAGACAAATAGTCCATTATGCTGTTGTAAAAATGTCTATTTGATATCCAGACATTGATGTAAATATTTTATATACGGTTTGTGCATACTTTTGGTCATTGTGTCTGGTTGTTGATGCTCTCATCTTCATGATCACGCAACTCACAAAACATCACCTTGCCATTTCGATGTTCAAGCTAAACCATAGATTTACCCACGTTGTACTAGATGTCGGTGGAACAGAAGGTAGCTTCAAGAGTTGGGTGAAGCTAAACTGAGTTTTGATCGGTAATCAACTACAACTTTAGCTCAAGGTAAAATGCAAGTGTTTTGGACTCTTAGGTCATGCTTAGGGACATCTGAAATTAGATTATTTGTTTTTATTGGCTGAATGATAAGACAACTCAATTATGTCCTCTCCGAGAGAATCACCAAAATTTGTGAAGGAATAAACTTGTGTATAGTTTAGCTTGAAGCGGCAAATTGATGTTTGGTAAATCGCAGATAGAAAGACATAGAAGATAGAGGTATATATCTAAAGTTGTAAAATAGATGATGAATCTCCGCTTGCTCAATGATACGGGAATATGGGAAGAGGTGGTTTAAGTCTTGTTCTCGGTATACCTCAGCCTTAAAGAGTATCCCGAAAGTAGAGTACTTCACACCCTACAGGAGGTTCCCCAATCAACAGAGATGAGAAATGGTTGCTAGAAACAGGACGGAAAGAGAAAGGTCAAAGTTCACGATATCAACGCGAGAACAACAGCCGGCTTCCGGTGGTGACTTCGATCGTAGTGGAATAATAGCTCCACCAGATGGCAGAACTGAGCATGAAGCAGACGCGGATGTGCCCTCTCTCCACCAATCAACGCGCAATTCAGTCCACTTCCGGCGGTTGTGAACCCAAGAGGTAAATATCTCCCCTTTTACCGAATTTATCTCGAGGATTCACGAACACCGGCACGTGGCCCTGCGTCCGCGCAACCAGCGTTCTTCAAATGTCGTCTGCCCTGGGGAAGCCATTTTCCTAGCGTTCCCAACGGCCTTCTCCATCCGGGAACTGGCGTCAGCGCACCAAGTAGCCTCTTTAGGAAAGGCTTCAGGGTCATCAGCTTTGTGTTCATCGTAAAACTCAAAACAAGGTTGACACGGTCTGTGACTGCAGGCCAAGAAAGAATTGCCTTTTTTTTAAGGTAAAATGAGTGTGAGATTGTATCAGAAACTATGTTACCTGTGTTGTCGTACGATGCTACATGCAAAGATCTCCTGTGTATACATAAATGTAGAATCAATAAAAATAGTTGATTTATCTCAACAAATAGCATGCTTAATATGATATTTTCCATGTGTGTGATGAATAAATTCATATATATTTAGACCATGTGCTAACTTTCCGTTACGTCTCGGGCCCGCTGAATAACCCATTCCAATGAAAACAGGTACATGTTCCCATAGGATAGGTCATGCAATGCTTCTCATTTGATAACTGTGGAGACCGTTTGCTACGACAGGCATAGGAAAAGATTTAGGGAAGGTCGTAAATAAGTGTTGAATAAAAACACAGATCGTCACTGTGCTCATTTACCAGCAGAAAGGGCTCTTAACTTAGGATATCCCTTGGGAGGTTCGTAGGTAGATCATATTAACAAGTACAGCCTTTTATATCAGACCAGTGATTAATAGACACGACTACAAAGTAGCAATGGTAACAGTAAGAATTATCTATAAATTATATTTAAAAAAACACCATTATGTCGAGTCATCTGTTAGATATCCTTGTACAAATTGTCTTAGTAGCGAGAGAATGTATACGTGTTGAGTCGTTAATACCTAGACAACTACTCTGCCGCTTGACATGCCCAGAAATCAAGTTTACCTCACGTATGTTTAACTATATTATCTTCTAAGTTCTAATCTTTATGTGCTTAAGTTCATGAGACATTTGTTGCGAAATGCTTATCGTAGAGCAGAATATAAACATTTATACCACATTCCTCATTATGATATCGATTAGTGCCTGATCCGATGTGGCGGCAGCAAGTAAGATTCCATCCCTAATATGGATGAGCCCCATTAAGTCAACAGCGTTGAAATTAGGGTCTCCCCACTGATTCCTATAAGCCTTCTCTCTTACCACGTAAGTCAGAATGGTGGTTAGCATGATTGGGTACGTCAATTGAGGTGTCAGCTGAGGGATTAGTGAGGAAATCACGAAGGTCCTGAAGCTGATATCAGCAATCTAAGCTCATATCGCGTGTGCACTAGGCGAAATGTAGTGTCTAAGTAGTATACGTGAAGTGAGCTCAAATCTATGAAATCTCAATATTGACCAGGGTCTCGGGTCATACCACGCAGATATTAGATGTATGATGCGAAAATCACATGCAATGTAGTGGCGTGGGTTTGAAATTGGTGATATATTGGCCTTTCAATAGACGACACGGCAATCCCGCCCTGCTGTTGTGTGGCATGGTTGAACCCATGTACAGAAGTAGTAAAGGTTTATGCAGCATGGGTTTTCAGCAGGTCGGTAGGCACTTGCTCCGAGCCTCTCATAGGAGAGGGACCATCGTGTCTCGGAGGTTAAAGCCCGCGTTGGAAGGTCCCCTAATATCGGGGCAGTTGACCACGTTTCTGCTACTAGACGGCGAATGAAAAACCCATACAATGCGTGGTGGATTGGCATGTGTAGACATATGTCTACGATTTTGCACCTTCCCGATATGTCTCCGATATTGACTATTTGTATCGGATCCATATCGGTAGGTCTAAATTTTCATCGTAGTAGGTGGACGCCGGGCCTTAATGTACAGCAATAAGGAATGAATCGTTGACAGGACTAAGCCAGGCTCCCCCTTGGTGTGATCCTGTAAAGTGAATAATTATATTGAAATTGAAATGCAATTTTCAACTAAGCTGTGGACTCAATACATGTGTGAGTTCGGATATTAGCCAGCTGAACTTATCGCATGATCATAGATCATATCTGAGTAGAGATGTAAGTGCATAGACATAGGCGATGACTGCTACACAAGCAAGGAGATAGAGAGCTATAACTAGATTTCAACACTAGAGCCCTCTAAGCTACATGTTATCAAACAGCTAGAAAATAAAGGTGAATATATACAGAACCGACACGTAGTGGCTGAGATTTTGATGCGGTACATCTGAAACCGAGTTACAAACTTAACCGCCTGAGCTACATCCCCCACCCCCCCAAATTCCAATTCCAATCGGTTAAGCCAAAAACGTAAGTGGTCTGCAAACCGGGTACCTGAACAGAATTATACCCAACAGATTGCTGAATTTCGTTTCCCTTCATATTCAAATTCAAGTGATTCCAAATCTCTTCCGGAAAATCCAGATCAATTTTCCTGAGAAGAATGAGAGAGTATGTTGGTTTTCCTGTTCGGAAATAGTTCCCAGGCAATGTGTTTTAGATAACTTTCTCAAATTGCCACCCTTCCTTACACATGGGGGCTTTGGGGAGGTGTCTTATGTTTCCTAAAAGAAATCCCAGTTTCCTACGAAGTTCTTCTCTCTATCTTTATGTCTGATATCCACATGCCGCATATTTTCTAAAGCGGCTCAAGAGAAACGCTAAGGTTCTCATGTCTCTAATCTAATCTGAGACATCATCTCAGTTGACCAACAAACTGTCAATGCAAATATAACACTTACGAGATGCTGAGAGTTGCCTGCAATTCACTGCATTATGGCATTGAATCATGAGTTGCCCGTGTGACCCGTTGAAGCTCATCTGCATAATGGAAACGTAGAACGAGAGAGCGTGCACACTGATGTTGTTATCACACGCTATGAATATTCTAACAGCGTGACTTTTGAAGTGTCGGTAAATATTTAATGATTTGAAAAGATTTGATATGAACAATTTCCGCTCATATCAGCATAATCGTGAAGGGTTTTATTCCGGGCAGATTTCCGGACTCAGGCAATCTATGAGCATGTACTCATTCATCAGGGAATTTATTTTGTTGAACTCATTCATTCATCAGGGAATTTAGTAGGATATACTCATTCATTAGGGAATTTATCTTGCTAATTCCACGTGTTATCATTTCCAACTCCACGACTACACATTTTTGACACATCTTGTTTATTTTTGTCCTCTATTGCTGTAAGAAAAGGTTTGCAATTGATTTTAATTTTTGTTCTGCCAATTAGTAGCCTTTCCGGCATTGAGAGCACTTATTGAAAATCTTTTTGCAACTGATGTCATATGATTCATTAACGGCATTACTGGTTTTTAATTTACTTTTCATGCACGTGTTCTCTTCCACTACTATTTCACACGAGCCTTTCCAGAGGAAGTTTGAAAATATTCAAAATATATAACTCTTATTATGGTTATTTTCACAATAGGCATGGACATCTTTTATTTATACTTACCTTTATCATTATGCATATGAATTTATGTCCACTCCTGAGAACAAATTATGAAGACGAGGAGGTTCACTTGGCCTATTTGTATCTCTATCCCGGCATTTACATTAGACGACTAAATACGTGGCGACTGTAGATCGTCAAGCCGGTAGTGGCCATGTCCGCCTCAAAAGTCGCCGACCTCAGAATGTACCCAATCGTTTACACTGGCGACTTTAAGTTTTCACAGAATTGTCGCCCATGTAGACAATCAATTCAAGCCCGCTTGAAAAAGTCGCGGGCGTCAGAGCGTGTCCAAAAGTCGTCAGGTAGTGCCTGAAGGCGGGCGTCCACCAACCACGACAAGGCTACGACAAGTGCCGACATGAAAGTTCCAATCGCAGCCTTGTCGCAGCCTTGTCGCGAGAAGAGCAGTGTCGGGACAGCGGTGTCGGGGCGTGTCATAGGCGCTGCTGGTTTCCGTAAAAAAAGGCGCCCATGGTTCCGACACACTACGACAGTGATATTGAGGAAACCACAACACTCCACGACAAAGGTCCAGTCGTAGCAAAAATCGAACATGTTCGATATTGTCGTAGCCTTGTCGGAAGGCCCCCGACAGGCCCCCAACAAGCTTCATGTCGCAGCCTGTCTTGGCCTTGTCGTAGCCTCTTGTTGGGAACTAGGGTCTACCAACCACGACAAGGCTACGACAAGGCTTCCAATCATAGAGCTGTCGTGGACCTTGTCGGAATGCCATTGTCGTAGCCATGTCTTGGTTGGTGGACGCCCCCCTTAATTGTATAATCTCATGTAACCAGACGATCTACAGTCGCCACACACATTTCTATCATTTGTATACTGCTGAAAGTCGTCAGACAGTGCAAAATTCCAGAATCGCCGGTCATAATCGTCTTATGTTAACGCCGACTATCTTGTAAAAGAGAGGCCAAAAAGAGGCTTACTTCTGGGGTAAAAAGTAGTTTTCAAACGACTAGTTCGAGCATCCTCATAATGAATGAATAACGTAGTGTAGTGATGATTTTGTAAGGGCCCTTTATGCCGAGCTCTCCGTACAATGCGTAGAACTATCAGAATTGCGTACTTCATGAGGATATAAACAACAGACAATAGAATTATGACTCCTCTCAAAAAGAAATACTGAAAGGCTTTCTTAGTGTAGCGTGTGTAACAGGTTCTTTTTCAAAACAATAGTTAATATAGAAATCAAAGTGTTCCTCTTAATGTAATGTTCAGATAGAGACAGGAGATTGATAAAAGAAACGTCATTGTAATAAAATAACAGTAACAGAATGACATAATAATAGCCACTCAATAACTATTTTATCCAAAGCGATTTTTGTTTCTAAATGAACACGGACAAGGATAATGATACAAGATGGCCCAGTTGATAAAACATGTTAACAATGAGTGCAGGATGGGTGCTGATGTGCTTTATATGGAATAGGACACTTTTCTTATAACCTCATTCTCATGCTGTACCACCTAAAGTGGAAAATATGATAAGATCTTTTTGGTTACAAAGAGGAAGGCTCATTTGTTGCACGGGATAATCGTTCATGACTTTTATCAAAGACAAAAGAAGCATTACAATACATTACAATGGCACGTTAATACCGTAATACTAACGCCATAGCGAATTGTTTCAGCCCAGTCTCAGATTCCTGAATTCCCTTCATGACGGGTATACCTTTCGGTTCTAAACAGCATCCTGAATAATAAGACTCAGGTCAACGATTATTCTATTTACAAAGTAAACCAAAGGATAATGCAAGACCTTTATTGGACTAATAAAGAGAGGCGCAATTGCAAAAATGAAATAAATAGCATAATCCAATTTCAAATTCTAATGAGCTAAAATGTCGCTGAATTCCATTTAACTCGGATCTTGCAATTGGAAGAATCATTCTGCAAATAGCTGATACGCCTACTCTCGACAAGAATTTGCTGACAATTGATTTAAAGGAACTGGCTATTATCTTCATCATCATCATTATATTTTTATGATCATTAGATCCATTTAGTAATCAGTGTGGCAGGCTAGAGGATAGCTTATTACTTCATCTCAAAGTCATCATCGAGACACGGAGACGGAAAATAACACCACTCTTTTCCGCCGATCGAATAAATCACCTGGAATTACAGCTCATTAATTGAAGGGTTTACCATTGTGGTCGTTGGCTTTGTCATCCGCCCCAGACACATCCCTAACAGCAGGTAATTGTGATCCTCTGCTTGGTGTCTGCAGTTTTGCATAATTTAAAGCCTGATTGGTACTACTTTGAGTTCATTAGTTAGCAGAGATGAACTCGCAATTGAGGAAGATTGGTTGGAATTAGGCTAGTTGAGTTGAATAGACACGAAGTCTATATAAACACAATGATAGTGTTTCTGTCTTAATGGAATTTGGCTCGGTCTTTGTTATTCATTACCATTGCTTAAACAACGGGTAAGGTTCTTGAAAACTAGATCTATATCTAAATTATCCACCAAGAGGTAGCTTAGAAGCTTTATTGTACAAATACAACATGTCCCTTTGTGTCTCAGGACGTCTGATTGGCGAATGCAGAACCCATAACACAGGTGAAATTCCTCTTTACAAAAGTATCAGAGTGGAATGGTTTGGGGAACAACTGCCCGAAAGAACCTAGTCAGAATCTGAGTGATAGAAACAACCCTGACAACCCATGTAGCGCCCGTGCATTGTAAGTATTGTATGAACGGCAGCAGTACATGTTATTGTCAGCCAGTAAATACCCTTCAGTTCGGAGTGCGAGACAACATCCGCTCCTTCCAGCTGGCGGTCTAGCGTACACCATCCTCCAGCCGGGTTTGACATACACATGTACACAATCCCACACCCGGAAGCCCTCCCACCCCACCCCTACCCCACAGGTTCACACTGCGCAAATGCGATAGACCGGTAATGGTTTCGTCCGCCAGGTAAAGCGCGTGACAGGTCTTTGTTACCTCTTAAAGGAAGAACTCTGTTGCTGGAGCCTGGCGCGTTTTGACCTTTTTCTAGCTGGCTCCCTTGGCTATGACAGCGCTAGTGTCGCTACCAAGCGTCGTGCGCAGGTAACAGGGCACGTCCGGGTCTCTACAACACCTGGTGGAGTACACGCCGCATCTGTTTAACCCGGCGTTCACACTAGACGATTCTGGATGGCGATTCTGGCATTTTGCACCTCCTGACGACTTTCAGCGGTAAAAAGATTAGAGACAGAGAAATATGTATATATGAAGGAAGGTCGCATGCATAAATTTAAGTATTTAGCTCAACTAATAATATTCCATGGGTGAGATGTGACACATGTATTTCGAAAATCTGTAGAAACAGGGTAGATTAATTTACCAGTGCATGAGAACCCTATATTATTTAGAAATGTATCTGTTTCTTTATGGCTGCTAGAATAGTTGTGTGTATATATCCTGTACAATTTGTATCTCATTCTGAAGTTACAAGTCACATTGAAACATGATTTTCATGACTAGTTGAAAATAAAATATTCTCCACAAACAAAAACAAAAACAAAAAAAAGATAGAAATCGTCTAATGTAAACGCCCCACCTGACGACTATTGGACTGACGATCTACAGTCGCCAAGTATTTAGGTCGTCTAGTGTGAACGCCAGGTTATGTGGCGTTTTCACATGCCGAAAAAGAAACCCTACCAATTATGAGTACCCTGTAAAAATGTTGGTATAGTCCCCCTTGAGACTTTGTCTGTACACACTCTGTTCGCACCTGACAAACGATTAAATGTGTTCCAGGTGCAATGGTAGTTCAATATGTATGAATGGGAATTGGTGGTGGTGAGAAAAAAACGCTGTACTTAAGAGGAAATGGAGGTGGTCCCCAACCAACCTTTAGCCACAGCCACTGATTCATTCAACCTCGTTTGATTTTGTCGGTGGCCTCAAAAGGTGGTTGGTGTTGCCATTTTGCATAATGTTGGGAAGGAACATCATTGATGCTATGACAGTGCTAGTGTCGCTACCAAGCGATGTGAGCAGGTAACATGCCACATCCGCGTCTCTACAGCACCTGGGCCCCGTTGCTCCAGGATTACGACAGAGCTGCGGATCGCAGAATAGCGATCCGAGGGCCTAAACGTTGCTCCAGAAATTTTGCGGATCGTGTCGTAATCGCATAGGCGCATGGCTGCGTAAAATTCGGCTTTTTAATAACGATACTTTTTACGCGGACCTTCACAGCACTGCGGATCATAAACGCTATGGGTTAAATACAGCTTTGTCTGATATTTCAAAAAACGATCCATGGTGGCACCACCAACCTCCGCCACTTGTTCTTCTACGTATAGGAAATAGCGATCCACACCACCTGGTGTCAGATCAGTTTTAACTATGATGCCATCTGTATTTAATTAAAGAACTAATTAATTTTCCCCTGTCTCATTCAATATGTGCCCCTGAATTGTTGTATTGCTATCCCATCATATAAAATAGCGATGCCGCGGGAATATAGGGATACGATCCGATATTACAGGAGCAACGCTTTTTCAGTTGGATCGTTAAAGTAATCGTAAAAATAAAATTGCGATCCGATTATAGCTAGCGATACCACAAAAACAGGAGCAACGGGGCCCTGGTGAAGTACACGCCACGTCTTTCTTATATAGTATTTCCACCTGCCTACGAAAACCCCACCGACTATGTGTAAAACTGTTGGTCGGTAGTCCTCCTTGAGACTTTGTGCTAACAATCCTTGACCCCAAAGTACACACTTCGTTTCCACCTGACAACTGATTATGTGTTCCATGTACACTAAATGTTAAATAAACATGTACAGGACCTTCCCAGCCTGACCCCCTTAAACCACTTAGACTGGCATGGGAATTGGTAGTGGTGAGATAAAACCGCTGTTTTTAGAAGAAACTGGAGTTTGTTCCCCCAGCGACTTTTGGTCACAGCCACTGATTAATTCAACCTGATTTTGTCGGTGGCCCCAAAGGTTTGTTGGTGTTGCCATTTTGCATAATGTCGGGGAGGAAAATAGTTGATCCCTTTTGTTTCTACATACTAATTGTTGCACAAAAGGTATCACATAGTCAGTTGGCAGGGCTAAATGCCATAATCGATGGTCATGCCGGGGACACCCCAAGCGAGTCAAGAGAGCGATCTCTGGAATCGCCAACACAAAATTGCATGTATGAGAGATATCATATGATAGTCATATCTCCCACCGATAGTTTAGTGTCTCAGAAGCAATAATATGGTGAAATATGAAAAAAATAGCTCAGATATACGTTATTTTGCGTTGGCGATCCTGGAAATCGTTGTGTTTCTCGCTCGGTGTGTCTCCAGCATTATAGACAACAGGTGGAATCGCCACATTAGGCTGTCTAATCAGGCGTGAAACCCCACAGAAGAATTTCAAGCTATGCAATAAGCAGGCGGTAGTTCTCCTTGTCGGTGGTACATAGTCGGTGAACTGCATTGCAAAACTGTGATGGATGCTGACCGACTTTTGGTCACAAAATGCAGACCGTCACTGATCAAATCAATTGACTTTCAAATTGAAAGCCATGATCAGAGGTTATGATCGCAGCAGGAAAACGCCGCATGAGTCATGTACAAGTTCCCACTGGGGAACTGTGGTCATAAGGGAATACATGTATGTGTGTGCAGACGACTTGCGTGAAGACATTGTGCATTATCTCTCCCTCCCATCTGACCACTTAATCTTTTTATTTTATGAGAGAAAAAAGGAAAATCCGCCTAAAGACGTCGGAATACAAGCGTTGGGATTTAGGCAATGATACAATACAAGAATGTGGTATAGTATATATATTTATATATATATATATATATATATATATATATATATATATATATATATATATATATATATATACATACATACTATATTGATTGGGTTTATACCGTTTGGATCTGGAATATTGTATTCAATATCCACCTCTACCAGATTGTTGGCGTGCCGATGTTAGTTCGCTTTAGTTAGGCACTATGCGTGCTTTATAGCAGCCCGGCACATAACCCTATCCGTATGTGCCCGGTATGTCCATACAGGGTTACTAAAGGGCTCCTATGAACAGGTAATTAGGTAAACAATATATATATATATATATATATATATATATATATATATATATATATATCATGGCGGGCAAATGAAGCGTGGCCAAAAGGTTGGAGGGTTTGGAATGAGTACCATGAATGGAGGAGGTCGGTGGGGTCTCCGACGTCCACCGCCGTCGAAGTTCTCCGCTTAGACACTCTACCGAGGTTCACCGAGGGTCACCGCTTAGACACTCTACCGAGGTTCACCGCTTAGACACTCTACCGAGGTTCAACGACTTGGATCTAGATTGGCGACCAACCCCTGTCTGTGATGTGATATCGGGGTTGATCGGTTTAAATCCTACACGGTATCTTCTGTGAGCGCCTCAAACCAATTAGTTTTGTTCCACGTAGGGTCGAAAAGCAGAAATACTTTGTGAGTATTCATAGCTGACAAATTGATAAAGAATCAAGCTTTATTTTTATGATATCAATACACAGGAATGGAAACCAGAAAATGGAAAATTGGCTTCAAGATCATAAAATAAATCACTCCCAAAGCAGTACAAAAGGTCTCGCAGGAGAGTAACAGACATTTCACTGTACGCTGGTTCCCTGGGTATCCGATGGGAGGCACAATAGAATGTTAGTACAACCACATAAAAAAAAGAACATACACAGACGGGCACAAGCCAAATTTTCACCATATTTGGTCAAGGCGGCCACGGATTTACCCCAACCAGAGCTAACATAGTGTAGCTCTTGCAGCCATTGTAACTGGGCTCCGGCTCGAGTAGCGCGGACCCTTCCTGTGTGACAATTAGCCCCGCATTCTGAACATCAATCAGTTAGAATTGTTTGACTGCTGATGGACATTGATTATACATGTTCATTTTTACAATATATCGTGATCGATGCTTGATCCAATATAATAAACTCTATTTGTACAAATTGTAGTAGCCAATAGTCTGACTAATGATATCCACTCCGGTTTCATTTCTTTGGTTAACCCATTAAGGACGGGTACCTGTGGCCAAGCTACCGCCTGGAGAACGGGTGCTGGCGGCCCTTTATACCTCTAGGGGACGGCACACAATCGTTAAAACCCACAATTCAATTGTTTAGTTGTGTGATATGATATATAATCCTAAACATTTTATTGCTTTTGAATAGAAATATTAATAATGGTATTATACATACATTCTGTGAAAATTTCATTAATGTTCCTCCATTATTTTTTGTTTAAATCGATTTTGTAGATTTTTGAAAAATGATGCCTCAAAGCATCATTCGCCCTTAAAGGGTTAAGGTGAATCGTCGTCTATATCATGCAGTGTATCGACATGAAAATTCTAATATGTCGTTTACAGGCATCGATTATTCAGTTAGTCTAAGTACATAGACAACTCTCCTGATATGTATATTGCTAAACCGGCACTAACTTTCCATCTTCTGTGCATGACAGTTTCAACATAATGCCTTCATAGGTGTGATCTACTCCAGTACTGGATAAATCCTAGGCAGTAACCTAGTATCTATATTTGGTATTGTTATCTAGAATGTCACAGTGTCGACAGCCGAATGGGATCTGTTTCTAACGTGAGGATTCCTCGGCGTATGAGACGGCCAGACTGTCCCCTCCATTAACTCAACCCCTCTAGATCTAATGTAATCTCCACGGCTTCCTTGTCTGTTACTTTGGTACACTCGCCCTATAGTGCACAGAAATGTGAAGGCTTATCAGACCCCATTACCAGCTCATTTCCCTAGCACCTCCTGACTTAGAGCAAGATACGGACATATAGCTAATACGACTATGGAAGGGGCTTGGATAGCACAAGTGTTATCTATTCTTCTTAGTTCTGCCAACTCCACAGTCCCCTATCTTATCAGTTGTAGAATATAGAGAGGATATGAAATACTTTTCACCGATGCTGCCTGGATTATTTTGAGATACTAATATTTCCATATAGTTCTTACACCGTTATCTCTCTCTGTTGATCAGTCGCTATGCATTCCTTGCAGTTGTTATCACTTTCCCTCAAAGTCTCACCTTCTTGTTCGCCTTTCTTCTCTCTTTTTTCACTCTCGCTCTCACTTTGTCTTAATCATGTTTTTCAATCTCATTCCCATTGAATGCGATCTCTATGTTGTATTTCTTTTCGTTTTTCGCTTTATCCTTTCAAGTATGTCTCATTCCTGCCCTTACTCTCATTCCCTATGACGCCCCTACACCCGCCTCTCTTAGCATTTATCCCTCTCTCTATCATAATTTTTCTCATCTGTATACCGTCTCTGGCAATATATATTTCTTATATTTCCTTTATACCTATCGCCAGGTATGTGCTCTGCCTATCCCTTGTCATGTTGCAGATTTCCGTATACTTAGCAGAGCTCTGTTCTGACACGAGGCAGAGTGGAAGTGAAAAAGATACAAAAAGTGAACCATCCCAGATAAAAATCGAGATAATACGTGCCTGTCCCTCATATTCACATGCCACACCCTCCGTCTCATTTTACAAGTAACCATTAAGGCCTGACTTTTCAGTTTTTCAGAGAGTACTCACTGACCTTGTTTATCCTGTTCGCGTGTGTTGCTCGCGGTACAGCAGGATGAGATGCTATCTATGAGACATATCGCGTTTATACGTCTTCTGACTATAGAAGCCGTCTGGCATGTGTTCAGACTCCCATGTTACAGGTCACAATCCTCGTGCACTGTCACGTCTAGATACGTTGTCCCATCACTTACCCTGGAACCCTCTAAACGTGGCTGAATATGCTCGGGCATTTTCATAGTGACCTGTTTCATCATTAACCTTTTCAGCCCGATAATGGAGTGTGATACTATTTAGCTTCTGCTTCATAATTAACCTTTACCTCTTGAAGGGCTGGTGATGGTGTTTAGATACTCTTGCATCAGTCTTTTATCCATAGTTATCCCTTTAAGGATATATCGTCAGTCACCAAGAGTATATGTTCACGGGATCTCTGGAAGTAGTACTTGCACTTGTGTCGTGATTAGAATGTCTCTATATCATTGATCTCAACACATATTAGCCATCGAGATGAGAAGTTGAATCAAGATATGATTCCACGAGGGGGGTGTGATATGAACAATAACTGTAAGCTGTGAAGAAACGGCGAGGAGTCAAGAGATGACTGCCATGCTGCGGTAGTCATTATCAGCCACCATTAAAACAAGTGTGTATCTGTGTAGTCTGTTGGACTGGGTAGGGTTATATCGGCTAGTGCTAGTTCTACCTAATCTAATCTGAGTAAGAGCAAGCTAATCCTAACACGTACATCATCTTCATCATCCTTGTCCTGTATACTTATCATAACCTTCTCTATGAGAATTGTCTCTAATGCTTAGTTGTTTCTTGCTTTAGTAATAATTAATTTAATAGTAATGTTATGTTATGTTGTGTTATACATGTAAAAGTGACTGAAGAAATCTATATTGACATATAAGTGTAGTGGGTAAACCTGTCACATGGGTAACGATGGCAGATCGAAGTTGTATACTATCGAATCGCACCCAATAAAAACATAAATAAAAAGAGAAGTAGGCCAATGGTTTGTATTAGAGGACTCTATCAGCAGACTTGTGTAGCCGCATTAGCAATGTCGGGTGGGAGACTCATATTTCCTTGAGAGGAAATAGATGTCTGTTCAAATATTGTTTTTCATCGCGTTGGCAGATAATGTAATGAAGCGCAAATGCTTCAGATGTCTTCAGATGCTCAAATAGACCGTACTTAAAATGTAGCAAAGAACGTTGCCTGATCAAAGGAGTACATTAAGATATCGTCTAGCCCCTGCTGCATAGAATTACATATTGCTCAGATCATGCACCATGTTGCAGTTGAAATAATCAAGGGGCGGACTAACAGGAATGACATACAGATCTAGTGGGTTTTTTTCTCATATTTCAAATATTGTCTAGAGATTCTCTTGTTTTGAATCTATTCATTGAGACTTGTTTTTAATATCGAGCTTCGCTCTATTTATTGAACCGAAAGAGTTACAGTAAGTTTGGGTACAAAATATATGTGAACTTTCTATCCGAACATAATGGACTATCCAAAGGGCTACAAGTGATCACTCCAAAGTAGAACAATGTCTGAAATCAATGATTGTACATAGAAAACTCTGAAAAGCTTATCTAACTATTTACATGAACAATATAGCACTCTTATACTAAGTTCTTATCATGTCTCATACTAATTGAAGCATTAAATGCATTTCACAACAATGGACATTCTTCCAAGAACAATAAAAAGAGGGTGCTCTTTGTTTTTCTCCCCCCACCCCCTTTTGGGAGAAACATGGTTATACTGGAATTCATTGAGATCTTAGCATGCATTTGTACAATTTTTGTATCGAAATCAATTGTCATTCTCAATTAAGGGGTTGCGGCGTCAGTTGTCGGTTGTACAGGTAATTTTAATCACAACGCAAATATCAGATGTAGTTCCGATAAATATTCATATAGCTCACTCAGATGTGACCCAATCGTATATGTTTGCAGAAACTCAGTATCACCATACAAGGGTTGTGATAATACATTATGTAACTTATGGATGTATTTGAAGATACACTGTGGGGTAAATGATAAAAAGATATACATGTCACGTAGTATCCATTGTACTAGCATCAATTAATAGACACCTTGGAGTCACATTATAAGAGTTCATACAACACAGATAAAAGTATTATGAGGAAACGTAGTTACTGTTGGGGCGACACCGCATGCGAAGGACCTATTTTTCAGTCAAAAAAAACCAGAATGAAGGTATATGAAAATCGTTCCCAGCAGATCCTTCTCTGCGCCAGCACTTACTAATTCAAGCGGGTGCAGGAAGCAAAGCGCAGCATCTACGCTATTAGGCCTGGCGACCACCTACTACGATAGAAATTTAGACCCACCGATATGGCTCCGATACAAAAAGTCAATATCGGAGACATATCGGGAAGGTGCGAAATCGTAGACATATGTCTAGACCATTCGTTGTATGGGTTTTTTTATCAGTGTCTAATCGCAGAAATGTGGTCAACTGCCCCGATATTAGGTGACCTTCTGACACGATTTTGATTTTTTATCGGGAGGTGTTTCGTAGACCATATTGGAGCCATATCGTAGTAGGTGGACGCCGGGCTTTAGAGTGCGAGTAATTGGGTCAGTATTCTGACATCATTGGCCGCCTACATCTCGGTGAACTTACGTTCTGATTTATATATTAGAAATTACAACGTCGAACACGAGACATTGATCTATGTGACCTATTGAACCACAATATCAAACCCAGCGGTATACGGCTTGAAATATCCTGCCAATAAACTGGAATTTACGAGGTCAGAATTTAGGATCGAGCCGTGTGAAGCTGTCAGTGACCGTGTTATTTGACTCTCTCGTCACTGCCCAGGAGATCGACACAGACACCTTTACGTTGGATTAATATATCAGAAATCACTTCGTCAAACTCGATACACTAATCTTTGGAGACGATTTCGATTATCAATCTGAGCAACAACGTCCAACGCTAACTGTAGTCGCCGCTCTTGCCTCATCGAACTAGATCTAGGACAAGGCTTTGTAATGTGTCGCGCGATGAGCGCCTTGGTTAACTATCATATTGAACATCTTGCATTGACCTGTGTGTACACCGACGTATGTGTTTATTTCCATAATCGGCCGCGATATTTTATGATTTCAGTGATTTGTATTTACGGCCAGCATTACGTTAGCGCTGAACCGTAGAAAGGGGGGCCGCCATTTTGTTTTTAAGATGACTACACTTCTCGCGGACGTCACGATGAATTTGGAATTGGCGGGCGCGAACATTATTCATATTATACCAGTATTTTATATGTACTTTCATCCCCATGTATTTAGCAATATTTCATAAACATCAGGGTATATCTATCGGGTTGCCAACATCATTTGTGTAGGACTTCCTCATTGTGTATGGGCCTGAACGTGATCATGACTCCTGTGCCATCACAGGTCACTGCTCCTCAGTCTCTGGTACAGAACAACTGACCCATGGCCACACAATAAAGCCTACCGGGTCTATCAATGTAGCGTACAGCCATAAATACTACATGGGTAAGAGCGGGCGTATACCTCCGAGATCCGGCCAAAGTTTAATGATGTTATATGGAATGGTCGCATTGTGTTGTCCCTCAGATTCAGGTTGTGAATATCACGAGATTCTATTCCACAATCATAACCATAAATTGTATGCTGTCCCTTACATAACAGAATCCAGAGTAATGTCGTTTCCCTGGCTAATGTGAGAAGATTATGGTTAGATTAATGAGGAGACCTTTTTTACTGAAGCCTGCCTATGAAACTCTAAACGCATTAGGTATATAAATCAGAAGAAGGAGGCGTGTAAGCTGCAGCTGACAGATGCCGGACCTCTCAGTAGGTGTTCAAATATTGATCATGACACCCACCGCCGCATCCCAGCTCAATCATTTAACGCCTCTGTGTATACCTAGTCAGTGAGCTGCTCCCAGCTTACCTAGTCAGGGCTGAGTTAGAGATACGCACACAAGGCATATATACCCGTCCCAACTTAACATAATGCCGGGGACGCACCAAGCAGGTCAAGGCGGCGATCTCTGGAATCACCTATACAAAATAACATATTAATGAGATGTTTTCTTATAGTAATATCTCCCATCGATACTTTAGTGTCTCGGACGCAATAATCAGGTGAAATATAGAATAGCTCAAATACTTGCCATTTTGTGTTGTGATTCCGGAAATCACCGCATTTCTCGCTTGGTGTGTCTCCAGCTTAAGGCGATTGATAGCATGGGTAAGTGTACTACACGAAAAAAAACGATCAATACTCAGCGGGTTTTGTCCTACTTTAAACAGACATGGTTTGTAATTCGCAATGTAGTTTGAAAATGTTGTATAACAGATTGATATATTGATTGATTGAGATATCAGTGTGTTTTGTTCTATTGTAATGTTGAATTAATTTACAGTGGGCTAAAGCAGGCCGATCTAGCGGCAGGACCATGCATTTGCTTTCTTTGCAAATCGCTTTTAAGACAAGCGAATACGGTGATATCGTCAGAGGATATTCAAATGTATTTTTCTTTTGTTCAACAGTCAGGCTCCTTCTCTGGATACAATGATAATAATAAAGCAAAATATTTTTATGAATTATAGCCTCGGCCATGTCTCCAGTATGCCAGCTTTACAAAACATAAAAACGTTTGGCTACTAACTATACGAAAATTGAATTATAGCCTCGTCCATGCCTCCAGTATGCGAGCTTTACAAAACATAAAAACGTTTGGCTACTAACTATAATAAAGAGATTACTTCACAATGGATTAAAAATATCGTAGAAATATAACTAAACGTTCCCATTCATTCCCATCTCTCTCAAGGAACGGGGGGAGTTTCAAATCTGATTAGAGCTACTTCAATATAGTAGTACCTCATGGGCCAAATATTATCATGGCAACTCCAGCTATGGTACTTAAATGCTTGGACGTGGAGGAAAGTAGGATGAGTTGTTAGAGTTTCTGCATGGCTGTCAGCGTAGCGTGCACATTGATTTCCTGATGACGTCACAGAGGGGTCAGCGCATATGCAGACAGGCTGGGGATCCGGCGGGAAGTTGCGGTGCTTCCGTCACGTGATACTCGGTGATCTATGCTTCATATCACGGGGGAGGGGGATGTTGGTTCCCCTGGGTCTTTTATAGCTGAGGCAAGGCTCTTGTTCACGGATGTGCATATTGTACTCTTTCATATTGTTATATAAAAAACTCACAGCGACTGTGAGATGATGACTGAGAACAATGTAAGACATTTGTTTGATCAGTAGGTCGTGTTCTTATGGAAAACTAGGTAGATGAATTCTAAGAAATCTCGACAAGGTACATTAATATTAGATTAGTTATTTGGTCTCACTGCATTATACCATAATGACAAACAAACGAGTCCATGTGAGTTGGAGAGTATTTATATCCTAAATACGAGTTGACATTGAAATTAGAACTTAAATTGAGTTATCATTTAAGTATGTGATAACAAAATAAGATATGATAATTTGAAAGTTGTACATGTAATGTATAACGTGACATTTCAAATAAGTTAAGTTGTTAAGGTTTGACTTAACCTTTTGAAACAAAGTTGTAATACCAAAGTATTAATTACCATACTAGTGAATGTTTGATTGTAATATGGAGTTATTACATTTACCGATTTGGTAATAAACAGAGATGTAGTTATAGTTACTTATATAAACATGATATAAGTGAAGACATGAGATAACATTTAACCATCAGATAAATTGAGATGATTGGTAGAAAGAATGTGGGGTGGGAGGGAGGTCTAAAAAACTCCAACACGTTTGGCTTCTTGAACACGGAGCGTGGACAAGATGCTCGTGACGTCAGTAGACTATGTGTAGGTACACAGACTATAGGTGGCGTATGTGAGGTTATGATAGTTCTGAGATATACCGCTAGGCGGCGTATGTTGTACCTGTCCTCGTTTTGCCATTAATCCTCACATGTTCGTCATAATGTGATAGTAGTTCAGAAACTGCAGTTTTCCACCGTTGTTTAATTTCTTAGCATGAATAAATTCTTAGTATGAACAAATTTCAAGAAGTCCCAACAAGGTATATTAATGTCAGATCATTCATTTGGTCTCACTGCATTATACTGGTCATAATGTGATAATAGTTCAGAAACTGTTGTATAATTTCTTAGCATGAATAATTACATATCACCAACGACCAAAACACAGTTATATTTCAATTGTTGAATTATGAACTTTACATTGTGTAGTTAACAAACACTAATCGAGGGTGAAAAATGAAAAGTGTAACATTGAGACTAGAACCTTGGACTACAAATCCAATACACGTCATACTCCGGCCTGTGCTATGCTGCTGCCTATGTATCATTATGGTATGATCTATATATCCTAACAGGAATGTTTATTCAGTCCCTATTTACAAGTGTTTGATCTGACATCAATATAGCACCAAGCCTTGCTGGCACCCTCCTCTTGGGACTGGTGATACATTAGAACGGGGATAGGAAAAAGGTATTGGCATGCCAAAGGAGCAAGATCAAAAACTGCGTTTCCTCTCGGCTTAGTCATGCGAAAACAATCCGTTTTCCCAAATCCGATAAGAGTGGCGTGTTTTTCCAAATGGAGGCACTTGTCTCCGAATACTAGTTAAATAAAATAAGTTAGGCCTCTCAAAGATCAGGTAATTGTATGTGAATTACATACATATGTTTTCCTTTTCTTTCTGATAATATATTTATGAGAAATGAGTCCTACTTCCTCAAAGCAACAACTGGCTGATTTTTTTTATAGCAGGTCACAAATGGTTTCCGCTATAAACGCCACTAGTTCTATTGACCACCGGGAGAGGGCTCTTCTTCCAGGCCCGATCGTCTCGTTGACCCTCACCCGATGAACAAACGCGCGTGCGTGCCAAAACGCGGGAACTCGCGAGAACGGCGAGAGTTCGCCGGCAATGGATGCCCCGCGAGGGGCCGCTGGTTGCTGCTGGTAGTAAACACGATGCCGTGTATCGTTGCCTGGAACAAGCGCAGATTGAGACCCCTCATTTGCATAAGGAGCCGGGCCAATATGAGAACGAGGCCATGGTCAACGCATGCGCACTGAGACTATATGATACGGGTCCTGTTTGTTGGCGCCGGTAGGTGGCGCTGCCGCCTGCTACGGATACTTGTTCCTGGCAACAGACGTTGAAACAATGTTTGCCAGCCGGCGCTGGTCGCCAGCGGAAATGATATGAGTAATACAGAAGTTTCTCCATATCAAGATCCCTGTGGAATAATATGGGGTATACCTTTCTGGAGCGTAGTCTCCACGAGCATGGTGCATTCACACGGTGGGACAAATGGACCTGAGACTGGTGTACTTCACACCTTTGCGCCAGTCGGCTACTATTTCCAACTGGGAACAAAGTTTCACAGATTGGGGTGTTCTACAGTCTCAGGGGAACATGGCGGATTCAATTCACATGAGAAGATTTAACAGGTACATAGTCTCACCCCTACACCCCTATACAGGGTACACAGGGTACACAGGGTACACAGTCGCCGACTCAGGGTACTTCCCCCTGTGAATAGGTGTTATTTGAGACCGCTGAGACCCACAGATTGGGGGAGAACGTGTGAAATACATTTGTCTCACCAAAATGTCCCTCTAAATTTTAAACCTGTTTAAAGTCAAAATCTCATGAGATTCTGTTCCTTGTTAGGGGCGATTGTCGCCGACAATTGCAAGAGAAAAATGTTGTCTCAGCAAAATGAAAGCCTGTCATTCACACGAGGAGATTGTGTTCCAGTACCGAATCTCAACAGGATTTGTCTCAGACAAACAGCCTGTGAGGTACGTGAATCCCACCGTGTGAATCCCGTTTTACGTTGCATGCCGCATTGCAATTGTCTACACCTGTGCACATTCTGCTCTCATTCTGTGAAAAAAAATGTTTTTGTTATGGGATGCTAGCGTAGCCATTGCCCCAGGTGTCTATGACCAATCACTACGAGTAACTCATTGACCCACAGGTGTCCATTTTATCCTACATGGGAAGGTGTAGAACTGGCAGGTGGCTCATTGGAATAGGCCTACTGACTGGATATAACCCAACGCTGTGAATTGTTCGGTTCTGGAGTTTCACTCAGTCCTCAGACACATCCTATAGTTATTCGTTTCCGTATGAGGATTTCTTATTAGATAGTATTTGAATCGAGTCGGTTTATAATCATGTGCTCGCAGCTATGACAGAAGAGGTGGAGAACGCAGGCTACAGAGTTATGAGTGTGTTGGATATATACCTCAGGTTTGAGATATACTGCACGTTCTCAAGTAAAATTAAACGATATGCAAGCATGAGAGTATGCATTGGGAATTCTAGCCTGTAACGCATCTGGATAATCAAGATTCACATTTATAAATACAGGGCAATACAGATGCAGCATTACTGCAGGGATGCCCATACACAAAGGTGGTATTATGATACAATACACAACGATATATAAATGGGCTGCTATAAACATTGCAAGTGACTGTACAAGCAAAACTCATTGTTTCATGTATATTAATACATTTTATGTGCATATACCTCCTCGTTTTCCATAGATATTGCTAAATCAATCGGATTACGAGTTGGGAGGACAATAGGCCTTTATCAAACAGCCCCCTCGTGATATACACTGACCGATGTCGTGTCCGGTGCTACGTGCTTGCTCCTGCCACAGGCGCCCGTCCCCTTAATGTTACTTTACTTGTTACACTGTCATAGGAAGCTTGCTCCATTTCATTTTATCGCAATAGAGGATAGAGGCTTCAGTTTAGGTTTTTCTTTTATCACTCCTGGTATTTGTTCTCCATAGACTTAACCTTGGGAACTCGTATTCAACGCCCTTGAGATATTTAGGGAAGATATTTAGGGATTATGTCAAAAATGTTTTCCAATTAGTTTACCACACAGTCATAGGTTTCCTCTATATAACCAAACTTTGGTTGCATTGCCGTACCTACTGCTTTAACTCAATCACGTTTACGGGTCCTGTTCTATTCATACTCGTAAGATTATAATCTACCATAATGTGCCTCAGTTGTAGATTTCACAGACTTCGCGTTTTTTTCCCTATATGTCTCAAATGACTCACTTTACACTCAAATCATGAGCACGGTACTTGTCATACTCCTGCTCTGAGCTATGGCATTGGCATTCGTCTGACAACATCTGAGGACATTACCGACAGTCTGTCTCCTTCTCTGAACCCAGGCTTTAATTGCTTTACGAGACTTTAATCCAATGAGACAGCGACTCCACCCCTCTCCCTATCCCTCCCTTATATCTGTCACTGATCTAATTACCCACCATTTATGTGCGTTTACTACGCCACCATGGAATATATAGCAAGACATATGGCCATTCGCTATGTGGTTTTTTTCACTTTTGGATAAGTAAGGAGTTCCTGGCAGCCTTCTTTATGTCGCTTGTCTGACTTAATAGGGCCTTGCAAGAAGGGAACTGCTGGAAGGGAAATTACCAGCTCAGATATAGCTTCCCCGTGTGGATAAGTTGGCTTGCTGTTTTTTTATCATTGCAATGCCTCTAAATGGATTTTTCTTCTTGATATATGAACTTTGCAGTGGACCAGCGGTTACTTTTACTGAGTGGAGTCTTCTTAAAGAAGCTTCTCAATCTTCTCAAAGAGCTAAAAGGTCCTCGGGGTGAAAGTCCCTGTAGAATTTTACTGGTGTTGCACGGTTTGTGTGCATGTATACATACACGTACATGAGAAAGAATACAAATAAGAATATATGCCAATTGTCCTTGTCGATAACCCTTCCACCTTTAATGGCCCGATATCGATGTGCACCCAAAAGAATGATCAAGTAATTAATGGAATTGTATATATACTAACACAGGTTCATTCCTCATTGTTAATCATGTAACTCTTAAGACAGATCCTAAGCATGATGGTTTCTTTTTAAGTAGTGAAAGATGCCAATAGGCCGACTCGCTGAAGGCGTGTTCCTCAGTCTGCAAATAATGATCGTTTTTCTGTTCTGAGCACCGGATCTACATGGCAGCCATTTCACAGTTGCCCAAGCAAAGATCAAAAATGGACATTAATTTATGATTATCATACAAATACGCCTGGCATGTGTTAAAAGGCGCGGGTATTACAATTCCAGTGATGTGTGGCAAATCCCGCAACACATCGTTCTTCTGAGAATCTCCTCGCGAACCTGCAGGTTTTACCTCAGTTGTCGGAGACGGCAATGGGACAGTTTATCACGCCACTGTCCCGCCCTCTGGTGGGGCAGAGCGGCGTCTTTAATATAAGCCTCATATCCTCTCGTATTTCATGCTTATTTGTTGTTGTTCAGGGACCGGTAAATGCGGCACCGGAGACCAATCAATCACAGCCATGAGTTTATCTCCTAGGACAATATCACTACGACAAAAATTCGCACCCACTTGTCACAGAGTGCGTTTATCACGGCCAGGGATCAAAAGTTCGCCATGGAAACCAGGTCACGGTCAGATTACCAAGGTTTATCCTGTCTAAGGTAGCAACAGTCACCTCCATGAACTCCCCCTTTATCGTCGAAGTAAGAAGGTTCCAACGGAAAAAAACGCGCCAAAAGTAAAAGAAGCAGACGAGATTTGGACCGCACTCATACGCCTTGCACAGATCCGGTGTGGATCTGGGTTGGCGCCGGCGCAATCGGAGATCATGAGGATCCAGAAGACAATCATGAGCGTCCAATCCCGGCGCAACCAGAGAGCAGACGTCTGATTGGCCGAGCAGGGATCACGTGATCAGTAAAAGCGACCATATTTGATTTAGTGCTTTGGTAGCCGATTAGATATGACGCATTTATTTGTCTGTTCTCTCATATACAATAAGAGAGAGGAAAGGAAGAGTACAATTCCCAATTCCCAATGATAATTGACAAAAACAGCACAATCAAAAGTTTTGAGACTGTAGAGCGCGTATATTTGCCATACTGACAAATGTGTTAAATAACGAGGCAGGGATGAAAAGGTCATTTTAAAATTAAAGAAACTCAAATGCCTGAATTATTAGTACATGTAATACAGTACAGATAGGGTAGTCATAGGATACTAACCAATAAAACTTCTTCTCAGTACACATAAACTATTAACCGGAAAGCCGAATGATGCCTGGACGTCAATCGGTCCAGGCTGAATAATGCCTCAAGGTGTCCTTTCTCCAAAATGTACTTGTTTTAACAAAGAAATGATGGACCACAGAATGTAGGTATAATAGTGTATCTAATATTTCTGAGCAAAGCCAAAACGGTATTCAGGATGGACGTATCATACGACATGATGAAATAATCAATTTAGTAGTCTATACAACAATATATCCGTCCCCTATAAGTATATGTGACCACTAATGTCCACTATAATGGCCGTCCTCATCGCAGTCCATGGGCGGCAGGGCTAACCCAATAATGGCATTGTAGAAACGCCCGCACATCTAGTATTGCTATGTCTGACATCAACAATAACGTGACCTAACGATTCAATTCAAAATTCCTGTAATACAAAGATCCCTAACATAGGGTTACATAGCCAATATAAATGCGGTTACCCCACTGAACAGGAAGTTAGGTCACATTCTATCAGGGGTAACATTAAGGTTTCAGAAGGACGTAACAATGTGGAGGTCGCTGAGTATTGGTAGGTGATATAGAATTGATTCACACCCAAACCATTCAGCAAATCGCTGAGCACTTCTCTAATTGTGGATTTGGACAGGGTTCCTGCTGGATTTGTTTGGGTCTCATCTACAAGTCTATTTATGTGATACTAAGCATATGCATCAGCATGAAACCTATTTTATCTCTTGTAAGTAAGTGCTAATTGCATGAGACCATTTTCTTGCCTGGCCAAGTCGGACGTTGTCTTGCCTTAAATGGCTGCATCTGTTGGAATTTTCTTAAATCTTGTATGACAACCAGCAATTTGGGGGTCTTCCACTAGAGCGATCCAGCCAGGTACACCCACGCGACTCAATCCGATCTAGCAACTCAATAAATCGGCAAGGATCGGTTAAGATCGCATGTCTTGGTGGAATACCTGCTTTACAGCATGAACCCACTGAGCTCCCGACATACTACTGACAAGCCTTCCGACACCCTTCCAACTCACTACGACACATCATTACCCCTTGATCCCGCAACACAAAAGTAGAAAGCAGAAGTTGGGCAAATAAAATTTATTTTAATTTTATGAGCGAAAAGAGAAGATATTAATACGTGATAGTAATATCTTAAAGATAACAATATACATATGGAAGATATGTTATGTTATATGATAACATATTGGTAGATATGATACATATTTGGTAATATGGTATATGTTATACGTGATAAGGTATAAGGTATTACATATGTTGATATGTAATAGTATAATACATATGGATATACATGTATAAAGTATAATGGTATATATGAATATACAGTGTGTATAAAATAGCCCTACGAGAGTAGGAAGATATAGGTGAGGGTGGGTGGGAGAAAATTGGAGTGTGTCTGAACGGAGTGAAGCGCGAGAAGAGAGTGAGAGAGACTGTGAGAGCGTGCTTCACCACGTGACCTAATAGTTCACGTGGTTCGCACGAGGGGGCGCGCAGGGAGCGCGAGTACAGAGGGAGTGCGCTAGGTGGAGCAATGACCGCCCCTGACCCTACGGCCATGGGCTACCCATTACCCCTTAATCCCGCAACACAAAAGTAGAAAGCAGAAGTTGGGCAAATAAAATTTATTTTAATTTTATTAGCGAAAAGAGAAGATATTAATACGTGATAGTAATATCTTAAAGATAACAATATACATATGGAAGATATGTTATGTTATATGATAACATATTGGTAGATATGATACATATTTGGTAATATGGTATATGTTATACGTGATAAGGTATAAGGTATTACATATGTTGATATGTAATAGTATAATACATATGGATATACATGTATAAAGTATAATGGTATATATGAATATACAGTGTGTATAAAATAGCCAAAAATCCATGAAAGGAAGTGGCGTGGAGGGTGGGAGAAAAGTTCGAGTCACTTGTTAATAGACTTGATCAGAGAGTCATTAACTTGAGTGGCACTCGACACTCGGATGTAGCTCCTGTAAGCGTTCGAGCACCACCCCCCGTATCTCTGGATGGAGAGTTCGGGGACCCCGGCCTGGAAGGCCTGAGTGGCCGCGGCCTTTCTCAGGCTGTGCAACGTATACGTTTTCGCCGGGATCCCCGCCAGCGCCGTAAGTCTGTCCCATTCCTTGGTCAGCGACCTGGTCGTTATTGGAGACCGATCGGCGTTCATCAGGAACTGGTCTCGGTCGCTAGACGTGGGTACGGCCGCAATCATCTCTCTCACGGCTTGAAGCGGGCACGACCTCAGGTCGGGAGAAGGCTGGAGTGTCACGTGCTTCTCCTCTCCAACACACTGGAGGTTTTTCGCCGCTTTTACCCGGACGGTGACGTGACCTGACGTGACTTTCACGTCCCCGCGAGTTAGGTGCCTGTCCGGATCGAATCCTCGGACGGATGGTGGGGCGACCTCGCTCTGCCGCAGGGCCGCGAAGAACATCAGCAGGCAGGCCGCTCTCGTGGACCGGTCGAGGGGCGTGGCCGTTAGTCCACCGAGGACGCCCCTGAGGGCCTCCATCGGGATGGGCGGTTTGATGTTCGGCGTGTAGGACTTGTCCCTCTTCATCGCGTCGATGGCCCTCTTTACTCTCGAGTCCTCGGTAGCCGCGACGTTGCCCCCGGACAGGCGCAGGTGCGACCGTAGGTGCGACAAGTGGTTGGCCACGGTCGCGGGCGAGGGGGCGTGGTCCCGGACGTACTCCAGGTAGGACGTGACGAGGCTGACCGACGGCTGCTGTGGATCCGTGCCCATCCTCCGGCAGAATGCGATGTAGGTCGATACGGCGCTTCGCTGGTTCGCGACCGTGCCGGGGGCACGCGCCGCTGCTTGCCACGCAGATGCCCTCTGCTGGAGACAACATAGCGCCGGATCTGCAGGAGAGCCGGAGGACAGGCACAAATGTGGCGTGGTTACAAGGCACGACAGACATGAGATTATGAAGTGACATGTAATGTTCAGCTCTAGCATTGTCCCTGGAGGTGAGGTGCGACCGGCTGAGGGCGTCCGCGACCTAGTTGAGGACCCCCGGGATATGGGTGTACAGGAGGTCCACCTGTAATTTCGCCTGCACCATCCAGGCCTGGCGCGCGCACTCGGCGAGGACCCGGTTGCGTGCCCGCCCCGACGTGAGTGCCTGGACAGTTCCCATATTGTCGCAGAACACCTCCACCCTCGTGCCCCAGTCGCGGTCCGTCAGGAACGTGTTGAGGGCGTAGATGGTATTGAGGGCTTCCAGCTCCGAGATACACTCCACCGGGTCCCCGACCGGGCAGACCCGACCGGAGTACGCTAGGCGGCCGTCGGTGCCCCCTACGCCGGTGAGGCAGGCGTCCACGGTGATACACTTCGTCGGGGGGCCCCTCGGGATCAAGGCACGTCCATTCCACCCGTCAGCGAATCTCGAGAACCAGTCGAGGTCCTGCCGAATGTCCGACGAGATGTTGATGTAGAATCCGGACATGCCTCGCAGGGCCTCGAGAAGCTTGCTGACGAATGCCCTTGCCGGCCGGATGCACTTCGCGACTTGCAGTATTTTCCCCAATACCGACTGTAGCTGCCGCTTCGTGAGGGACCGCTTCCGGGAGACGGCCGCGACGTGTTGCCGCACATCCTGCAGTTTGTCTTCCGGGATTGACAGCGTCATGTTCGCGGCATCGATGTCAATCCCCAGCCAGCGGACCACCTGCGACGGTTCCTGAGCTTTGTCCCGGGCCTCGGGGAGGCCCAGCTCGCGGAAGAGCTCCCGGGCGGTCGTGAAGTCCGCTGCGGCTTTCTCCTTCGCCGGCGAGATGATGATTAGGTCGTCGAGGTACATCGCCCCCACGACCCCCTTGCCGGCCAGAATCTCCACTATGGTATCCGCTACGCACTGCATGTGGTAGGAGGACGCGCGGGCACCGAACAGCATGGCCGTATCACAATAATACCCGCCGTCCCACATGAAGCATAGGAGGGGCCAGTCTAGGGGGTCGCAGCGAAAGTTCTTGTATGCCCTCGCGATGTCGATCGAGGCCATGTAGGCCCCGGGGCCCGATCTCAGGAGGCGGGAGACGAACCCGTCGATGGTAGGGAGGCTGTGCTCCCTTTCCTCCCCGTAGACCGAGTTCTTCATCACGAAGGCATTGACGCTCTGTTGCCGCGGGAATGTCATGTCAGTTATTACTCTCCGGGCCTCGGAGTCCCGCTTCTCCCGCGACATCAGGGGAGACACGTGGCACCACGGGCTGAACGGGGCGTCGGAGAACGGACCGAGCAGGTTGGAGAACGACAGCTCCTTTTTCACAAACTGCCCCACCTCGGTCGGATACCCGGTGGCACTGGGGTGGTTAGGCACCCCTCTGGTATCCGTCGCGGGACCGAGGTATCCTAGGGGGAAGCCGTATCGTATGAAGCCCAGTAGCTCCTGCTTCCCCCTCATGCCCGTGAGGTATTTCTCCCACGCCCGTAGCCGCAGGTCCGTGGGGAGAGTAATCTTGCTGCACATCGCGTTGGGCAGGCCCGAGGCCCGCACTGCCTCGTAGATGTGGCCGTGCGCCGGCGGGGCACCGTCCTGCATCCGCGGCCATTCCGCGCGCCGATGTGCTCTGAACGCCTCCGGGTCCGTACGAGTCCCGGCGGCAACAATCTCGGTCCGACACACTTCCTCGAGCTTAGCGAAGTCCGGGGGCGTGCCAGGAGGGGCCCCGTCCTCGGTCTCGTGGTCGGTCGCGCCCGGGTGGGGGACGCCCACCGGCACGGCCACGTGGTCCCGCGGAGTCGTGTTGTTATTGTGGTTTTGGACTGCCTCCCTGTCACGTGGGGGAATCCTCACTCCCTCTGTGACGTCACGTGTCCGGGCGGCCTCACGTGGGGAAGTCCTGACCGGGAGTCGGCCGCTGACCACCTGTGCCCACGTGGCCGGGGGCGGTTTCCTGTCCCGTGTTGTTTCAGCAGTGGGCCGCTCTGTGATCTCACGTGCCGCGCACCCTCTGACCCCGGGAGCCTGGGTGGGGAGCACACATGAACATCCTGTAGTCGGGTGCGCTCCGGTTACTCTCGGGGCGCACCGTGCGCGTTTTTTGCCGGCTGCGGAAGTCCGTGTTGGTAGAGGGCATCCGGTCCAGGGTCGGCTGCCCTCATCGTGTATCCGGCCTGTGGGGTGTTGTCAGCCTGCTGCCCGCGGCGTGTTGGTTGAGGGGCTACCGGCTGGGACTCGTACCCCATGGTGTACCCCAGCTTACGATTGCAGGCATGGAGCGAGTGCCCGCACTGTTTCCCGACCGAATCACAGAACGAGCAAATGTGAACCCATTTCACGGGCCCGTCCTCGTGCCCGCTCCTATGCCTGCACCCTCTCTCCGAATTAAACTGCCGGCATGGCAGCTCCCTAGCCTTGTTCTTCCCTGCGTTGTCCGGTCCGGCCGACTTGGTCGAGGTCGTCATAGCGAGCCGGACTCGCTCCTCCTGTATCAATCCGTAGTCGGACCAGCTAAGCCTCCCAGCCTCGATTTGGCCGAACACAAACTGGCTCCATCGCCTAACTCCCGCCCACGGTCGAGATTGGGCATCGATGGAGACTTGGTGGAGATGCTTGAACATGTGTTCACGGTCTGCGGGCTCCACGGCTCGGTCGTCCCCTAGCAGACCGAGGAACGCGCTAACGTACTCCATCGGCCCTAGGGACCCCCGCACCTCCAGTTTCTGAGACAATGTAAATACGCCCTCGCGGTCAACAAACATAAAAGGCTTCGAGGTCAACCTAGAGATGTTTAAGTCCGAATGGAGCTTACCCGTAGTCCTGTCGTGTCGGATGGCCTCACGGTCCAGCTCGCGTTGGATGTAGGAGTCCGCCGCATACCGCTCCCTCAGCTGACGTGGCGCAGGCAGGACCCGTGAGGCCTGGTCCTCGGCCCACTCCTGGGTGCGTCGATCCACGGCCGACTGTACGGTTGGTGGCCGTGAGGCCCGGTCGTTGGTCCTCTGTTCCGCCAGCCGGTTGATCGCTGCCAGGACTCCCCCGATCTGATCTTTCACGTCATTCTTGAAGTCGGCGAGGCCTTTCTCAACGGCCACGAGCCTGACCGTCTTCACACTGCCTACCTCAGAGGCCGAGTCCACGTGGTCCTCTGACGGTCGTTGGGTTGATTCCGACGTTACTTCAGCCTCCGCATCGGCGTGCGATGTGCTGGGGCCTGCTCGTGTCTTCGGCATCCTCACGTTGTTCTGGCGGTCAATTACCCGTACTTTTAAACCTTAACGACCTCGGGCCGATACTCGTGGAGTATCCGGTGCCGCAAGCGATGTTGGGCCAAAAATAGCTGAGAAAATTGGAGTGCGTCTGAACGGAGTGAAGCGCGAGAAGAGAGTGAGAGAGACTGTGAGAGCATGCTTCACCACGTGACCTAATAGTTCACGTGGTTCGCACGAGGGGGCGCGCAGGGAGCGCGAGTACAGAGGGAGTGCGCTAGGTGGAGCAATGACAGCCCCTGACCCTACAGCCATGGGCTACCAATTCTCAACCTTTCGACATGACTACAACACGGGAATTTAGTGTCGTACCCTGACACACCACAACACACAATTATTCAACCTTCCGACACTGCAACGATGCATGCATTTTGATTTGTAGCCAGTGGTAACCATATCGGAGTCTGTCGGAAAAAGTGGTTGTCCGGCTTTAAAAACGTGAAAGTAATGATCCCCTTACCACTATTAAGGACGACAGGGGACAGGAAGAAACAGACGTAGGACCGGTAGAGCCCGCATACAGAGCGTATTGTAGTCTCGTGAGATTTAGATTTCCCTCTCGTTGCGAACACTGCTGCCAGGTAATGACGTTTTCTTTCAATTCCAGAGGGACTTACTTTCACTTGAGGTGGCCTGATATGGGATAAAAAAAAATGAAATAATAGGGCTCTCAATGTGAGTGCTATTGTCAAGGGAGAATCTTCTTTGGAGATCGGATAGTGAAGTGTATAATAATGAAGTTGGGAGTTCTGCTCCGTAGTGCCTACTATTTTCATACCATGATATAACCGACATGTATTTGGCCTGTTTTGTATCTCTAGTTGTGATTAATTCACAACCGCACCATCCGTTGGTGGCTGTCTGAACTATAACTACACGCCAGGAAACATCGGTCTTCTTCACCTTGATCTCGCTCAGCAAAGGTCTACACTGTCATCTGTGTTCGAAATGAAGGAGCTGGAATGAGTCCTGACGTTCATAGTCCCCCGTTATTCTAGTCAATATATCTTTACGATGAGAGTTTACTGGTGCAAAGAGGAGAACGGTAGGAGTAGGCTGAGGAATGTATTCGCTATTATTTGATAAAATTTGTATAGTAATAGGAGATAACATCTTAAGTTGTAAGATAAAATCTAAGCCAACCAATCAAGAATTTATAGTAAAATAGGTTGGGGTGGGTAGGTAAGAAAATAAGTATGGTTGTTGTGATGGGACCATTGAAGATGATGCCGAAGTGAGCGGTGACTTGCGTGTGAACTGGTATGAGATGAGTGTGGGTGACTTATGCGGTGTTTCCACCTGCCGATAATGACCACTGATTATGGTATTTCGTACTACCGACCGATTATGTGACAAATGTAATGCAATAATCGGCAGGTGGAAATAGAAATGGTCAACGATTTTTCTCCCCTGCCTTATGCAATATGGTACCACCGACCGACGTCTGCACCCAACAACGAAATCAAAGCTAAGTGAACTAATCAGTGATGCTTTGCATTTTACGACCAAAAGTTGGTGAGCGTCCACCGCATCTTTAAAGTACAGGTCACTGATTATGTACCACTGACCTTTTACAAGTGAAACCAATTTGTAAATTATCGGAGGGTTGTGCGTAATGATCCAACCTACGACCCTGCGCTTGGTGCAACCATTACCTCACCCCTGCACAGACAAGCATACTGCATAATGATGTCATGACTGTGGTGAAAAGGTAAAGGCTCTATTATCAATATCGGCACTTGCCTCGTTAGTCATGTATTTAACATACATATCCGAAAATGTGTAGCAGACCTAACGTGGTCTATATTCAGCGAACTAGTTGAGCACGCTGTGTGTATCCGAATTAGGACCTATATTCTGATAACGGGTTTTCTTGGTTGGAACTGTTGGTGTCATAATCCTTCTTTTTGTTCGTTGGTTTAAACAGTGCACACGTCCCAATTATGCATCCCCTGAGGGTCTCCAGTTGCCATGAGGAAACCGGTGCACGTCGTTTTAACTGTGTCTGTAAGGTTATTCTCTATGTTGTTGTATAGTTTTCCTCTTCATGGTTGGCCACAAATAGAAATGAATGAGAATATAAGTAAAGGTTTAATTGGATCACCAAAGATGGTAAGAAGTTCAAACTATTCTCACATTCCCTGCTACAGATAGGGCATAGGACCGATTACGTAAAAACCACATTCTTGCTATTAATGGAGTGATGTATATTTAAATTACAAAAAATATCACGCTATCGCTCCAAGACGCATGGAAGTACAGATCACAGAATTATAGGCTACGGAGAATCTTTGTTAAATGTTCACTCCTACTTATTTCCTATAATTCCATGGTTATAGATATGTACTAACATATTCATATGAATCTGGAAGGCAATAATGGAACAACTTAGTATAGACATAAGTATACCGTACTTCAGACGCACTTGGATATCATAAATTTCTTTTATGAATTGAAATACTTCATCATTAGGATTGGTGGTATGGTATTTCGTTTTCCAGTTTTACAGAAGATCATCTTCTATCCTCTCGTTTCCAAAATTTGAAAAGGCCGAAACTATATTCTAAAAAAAAGCAAAAAACTAATCTTTATTAACGATACATCATGCATTGCTGTGCTGTAAACGATGATCACACAAAAAAGCGCATGCACTTCCGTAGAACAAATGAGTAGCAGAGACGATAGTTCGCATGATTGATGCAGATCAGAGGGCGTTATTCGGACACGGTGGAAGCTCTCACACACAAAAGCCCATATTTCTAAACGGCTGAAGGGACAGCCATTAGCCCTGGTCCAGTGACGAGTGATTTATGCGGGTTTGTATTAGCTCGGCCCGACCTACACGCATTAACTGGTGTTTGCCCAGAGGAATGGATGACAATAAATTAGCTGCGTTTAGTCAGCGTTAAAAAGGCCATTTACAGTGACCTTGAGCATCCTCTCTGGGCCTGGCCAGTAGATACATGTGAGAATATTTATACCACCCTTAATATAAAATCCAATAGGTTTAACTTTAAGATTCTGTATGCCACGCATACGGAGTTTTATATGCCACTAGAGGCATACAGAATTATTATCACGTAATATTCCAAAATCGAGGAGACCGGGTAGGATCAAATCAAAACCTGATTCGTTTTAATCTTGGCCACCGCATGCCTCTCCTGGAATTTTGACTCCGGACTTCACTCGGCTTCGCCTCATGAAGTCACTTTGCCAAACTCCAGTCGTGGCATACGGTGGCTAAGATTAAAACTCATCCAGTTTTACGATAATATGTTATGGTCATGGTCGTTCGAGCGAGGTAGACTTGTGGCGCTGAGCCGGGAGTGCGGATAAACTAAGTAATATTGCATCAACAAAGTCAATAACAACGTTCGAATGTGGCGCTTTTTCATGATATTTAGGTATATGATGATAAGAAAACATAGTAACTAAGCCCGTGTGGATGCCATTCTCGGCCTTTTGATGCCATAAATACGTCCCTCGTCAGGACGTATTCATGGCATCAGAAGACCTCAAACGGCCATTCCTACGGCCTCCTCAACCAAGTTTTCTCTTAGTCCAGAAGGTCTGCAGACTTTCGGTAACAGGAACTATCTGAAAAAGTTACTTAAATATCTGCAGTGTCTGTAAACATTTAGACAAGATCAAGCTCTCATATGATAACGTAAATATTATGGTGCTCAGATGGAACTAATGATATGGTACATGTTGCTAGAAAGGTTTTGTTCAGGTTAGATCATAAATATGGCACTAGTGGGGGAGTCTCAGTGATAACTTGCTGGTGAATTTCTGCACTGTGGTGAATGACTTAATAACTGACATAACTGACAAAGGTTAGGAGTTCCTAGTTTTAGAGTTAAAGGAAATAAAAACCACATACTGATAGTTATATGTTATAAGCATCCAGGGATTAATGAATCTTGCTTTATTAATAGACGGCAGGAGACTTAGATTGTGTATTAATGTTTCATGAAATACAAGCTAGTTAGAAATGTTTCTTAAATGAGAAATTATAAAGATTTAGCGATATAGAGCGATTTAGGGTCGGTGGCGCAAGGTAGGCAATACGTTATAGACATTTTGAGGGTGTGTTGTCCATTCCTTTAGCTGCACTTCAGTTCGGTACTAGAAAGATACATGCGTTTACTGTGGAGTATTCACTAATGACTTTACTCAATCAGAAACTGATGATAACCAATTGCGACAAAAACTAAAAGTGTGGTTCAATTTAGAGAACAGTATGATTACTAAGAGGACACTATTTGACGTGCTGTGCTTCTAAACAAAGGGAATCGGTCCGAAGATTTAGTGAAAATGTGTTAAGAAGTGCATCTAGATATGAATTTAGGAATCATATTTTGCTCATTTTTAAAAGGCCAATGAGGAGTTTATGCTCCATTTCAAATATGAATTCTAACTGAAAGTGTACAGTCTCACCACATACTCTCTCGCTTTGCCCGGACTTTGCTTTTTTATGCAAAAAATAAATTTATATGTGTGCATGTCTCAAGAAGTGTGGACGTCTTCTATCTACGATGCCTTCAGTGGGCAGTCCGGTAGTGTGCCAGTAGAGCCTGTCCGGTATTGATTTGGGTATCGGCTTGTCTTCCTGACCCCACGCTCCCACGTAATTGGCACGTGAAGAACCTGGGTTGAACGTCGTGACAGCCTCACATGCTCCACACCAGCGCCTTGTAGTTGGGACTTGTTCTCAGGCTGAGTTGAGTGCTGCCTATCTCGACATGATCCTATTTGAGTCCCATAACTCGTTACTCAGGGATATAATCCCAAGTGTGCTGTAACCTAGATTGAATGATCCAACCTCCGCACATAGACTGGTTCCCTTTCTAAATGAATGATAGGACAGGTTCTTGGTGATTTGCAGCAAACTTGAACTTTGCAAACCAAACCTTTTGTCCATCACAACATCCCCCTGATAACTTATTTACACTGTTTTAAAATGAATGGCAATAGAAAGTAAATGAGTGTTAACCTTTCACAAGATAAAAGATAAGAAAACTTATTTACACTGTTTTAAAATGAATGGCAATAGAAAATAAATGAGTGTCAACCTTTAACAAGATAATAGATAACTTGTGGTTATCAAATTGTTTGCCTAAAAACCGACAGATTTAGATATTAGCACCACCACTTCTCACTATTTGTCCTCAAAGTAGTCTGTATTACAATTAAGATGATGCTAATTCCAGTGATTTATGTTTTCTTTTAACTAACCCACATTTGTCGCCTTTGACACAAGAAAATATCATGATATCTACTCTGATATATGATGTCACAATAATGCAGAGTGGACGGGAAAGAAATGACGATAACCTATATGGTTTGGGAATGAAACCTCCATAGAAACCTTTTCCTATTGGCCAGCGAACCAGTCCAGTGCAATCCCACAATGTACCAGAAAAATGGTGGAAGTTACATGGCTTTATATTCGGGTACATAGACTAGGCTTCCAGGTTACTTCCTGCAGTCCATGGACTCACACAGAAAGTAGAGAAACACTGTTTTCTCTAATGAGCGTTTGCTTCGATCTCATTTCAACCGAGGAACAACGATTCAAGATATTTTTGATCAAGAAAACAATAACAAATGTACCGTCAGTGAGACCTGAATACCCTCCTAATAGGGCTAAATGAATGCAAGCCCATACAACCTATTGAAGGGAAGCATAACAAAGGAGTCGTTACCCTGTTGCTACAACAGAGTGGTAGTATAATAGGTGATGCTAGAAGTATGCCACAAGCATGCTGGTTAAAAACAGAAGATGAACACAATTAGAATGAAGGCATGTAGCATATGCTTGTTAAATGCAACAACTCCATGTAAAATCGCTGGGCAAAGACCAGCAACAGCGTTATATTCACTTATCAGTGCATATGCGGAAATAGGACAAAATAGATATATTCATGTCATTACTGTCAATAGAAATATTTCATCGAAATCCAGAGTGCTGTTCGACTACCTACATTTATATGAAATGTGAATTTATATTAGATATCACAGGTTTCTCATACCTTAAGTGATACTTTGGCGTGCAGTATATCCTACTCTTCATTTCCATTTTCATGAAATCTTTAAACTGCTAAAATCATATTAGTTATATGTACTGTGATTAGTTGTCCCTCTTATTTAATACAGTATTTCCACCTTTGTATGAAAGTAACAATAAATACAAACTGTGACAAAGGAGAACGAAGGCTGACTTTGAAGAAAACAGTTACGTAGATGTACGTAGAATCTTTTGGGGGATCAGATTCTTTATTCAGGCAATGACACGGCAAATATTGTGCCTCTTTTCTGTCAGCACCAACTAAACCAAGCTTTGAGAAATAAATTCGGATCAGACTGCAAGCGTACAGCTAGCTAACTAACTACTATAAATATAAGAAAGCAGATCCATGTTTTGACACCCCGTTCAATCATCAAACAATCGGTAGGATCTGCATATTTGCATCATTACCCTACCCCTGGATGAAAGTAGAAAGCAGTAGCTGGGAAAATAAAATTTTATTGAATTTTATGCAGTAAAGTAGTAGATAAAATTTTATGTCGACCTTACTGGACGACATATTAGATGTAATGATAATAAGAGGTAAGTAATAATACATGGAATAATTGACATTGGAATAAAAGTCAATTATGATAAAATTATAAGATAGAAATACAATGTTGGATTGTATTATGGGTAATACAATGATAATTGTATGATAATAAAAGGCCCTACGTGAGTAGTTGAGAAAGAGAGAAGGTGTGGGTGGGTGGGACGAGAAAAGTGTAGAGTACGTGTGTACTGTATGGAGGGTAGAGTAGAAGTGAGACCGGGGTCCGGACCGGGGTCGACCACGTGACTGCGTGGTTAGTGTGAAAGCCGCGAGGGGGCAGGAGGGGCGCCTGTGAGGCGCGGTAGAGGGGGACACCAGAGGTGGCAATGACTACCCCTGAGCAAAGCCCATGAGTCACCCATTACCCTACCCCTGGATGAAAGTAGAAAGCAGTAGCTGGGAAAATAAAATTTTATTGAATTTTATGCAGTAAAGTAGTAGATAAAATTTTATGTCGACCTTACTGGACGACATATTAGATGTAATGATAATAAGAGGTAAGTAATAATACATGGAATAATTGACATTGGAATAAAAGTCAATTATGATAAAATTATAAGATAGAAATACAATGTTGGATTGTATTATGGGTAATACAATGATAATTGTATGATAATAAAAGGCCAAGAAGCCAGATAATGAAAAAGGAGAGGGGGGGGGGAAGAATTTAAGAGTCCTTTTGGTTTAGGGAATTGAGGAGGGCGAGGTTCACAGCTTTCTCGTTGTCGTCTTTGATATAAGAGCGGTGGGCATTTGATTTCCACCCTCCATATTGTTGTATGGAGATTTCAGGCATCCCGGCCTGGAATGCCTGTGTTGCCGCTGCCTTGCGAAGGCTGTGGAGTGTGTAGTTCGAGTCCTGTCGCGCGGCCACTAGCAGCTGCTTCCATGCCTTGGTAAGCATACGTGTGGTTACCGTGGTTCGGTCCTCGAGCATGAGGAACGGGTCCTCGGGGGTGGCCGTGGGGGCGGCCGCCAGCATCCGTCGTATAGCTACCAGCAGGCATGTGGCGGGGGTCGGCGACGCCTGGAGTGTTGCCGTTTTCTCCTCCCCCGCCAGTTGGAGGTTCTTTGCCGCCTTGACGCGGACTGTCACGCTGGTGGGCGTGACCACCACGTCTCGGCGTGACAGGTGTCGCGCTGGATCGTGTGCGGCCGCCGTCGGGGGCGCGACCTCGCTCTGCCGCAGAGCCGCGTAGAAGATAATCAGGACGGCTGCCCGCAGAACTGTGTGCATGGGGGAGTCCGTTAGGGCCCCGAGGGCGGCCTGGAGGACCGCCATCGGCACCGGAGGCTTGACGTTTGGGCGATAGTCCTTGTTGCGTTTCATGGCCTCCAGTGCCCGCTTCACACGGAAGTCCTCGGTTGGCGCGACGTCGCCCCCCGTCAGTCGCAGGTGCGACTGCACATGGGAGAGTTGGTTGGCGACCGTTGCCGGCGAGGGGGCGTGCTCCGCGACGTATTCGAGGTACGCCGTGGTGAAGCTGACTGTAGGTGTCTGTGGATCGGCCCGCATCCGTCGGCAAAACGCGAGGTACGTGGCGACGGCGCTCCTCTGGTTGGCGACCGCTCCGCGGGCACCTGCCTCTGATTGCCGCGCAGATGCCCTCGTCTGGAGTGAGAGTAGAGCCGGATCTGCATGGAAGACGCAAGACTGGTATAAACGAGGCATGTGTACACGGTATGACCTCTGTAAGGGAATGGTATGCGATGAACATGGCAGCAGTATTATAATCCCTCGAGGTCAGATGTGCCCTGCTCAGGGCATCGGCTACAGTATTTAGGACCCCAGGCACGTGGGTGTAGATGAGTTCGACCTGCAACTTGGCCTGCACCATCCAGGCCTGGCGGGCACATTCGGCCAGTACCGAATTACGTGCCCTCCCACTGGTGAGTGCCTGGACGGTGCCCAGGTTGTCACAGAACACCTCCACACGTGTACCACGGTCGCGATCTGTGAGGAACGTGTTCATGGCGTACACCGCGTTAAGTGCCTCGAGCTCCAAGATGCATGTCACTGGGTCAACGGTCGGGCACACCCGTCCTGCATAGAAATACGTGCCGTCCGTCCCGCCGATTCCTGAGAGGCACGCATCCACGATGATACACTTCGTGGGTGAGCCTCGAGGGATGAGGGCGTGGCCGTTCCAGCCGTCGGCGAACCGTAGGAACCAGTCCAGGTCTTGCCTCATATCCGCGTTGATGTTAAGGTAGTACCCGGACATGGCCCTCAGTGCCTCCAACAGTTTGCTCACGAACGGCCGTGCCGGCCGTATGCATTTAGAGACGTGAAGTATCTTGCCGAGGACCGACTGCAGTTGGCGTTTGGTGAGAGACCGCTTCCTGGCAACCGTTCTAACGTGTTCGCGTACGTCCTGCAGCTTGTCCTCGGGAATGGTGATGGACATCTCGGGGGCATTTATGATGATCCCGAGCCAAGTGACCACCTGTGCCGGGGGCTGTGCCTTGTCTGTGGCCTCGGGGAGGCCCAATTCCCGGAACAGCCCCCGCGCTATGGCGAAGTCCGATGCTGCTTTTCCTCGGTTGGGAGAGAGGATTATCAAATCGTCCAGATACATGGCGGCGTCCACACCCTTTTGTCCCAGCATCTGGACAATGGTATCCGCCACGCACTGCATATGATACGAGGAGGCACGGGCACCAAACGGCATCGCCGTGTCACAGTAGTACCCGTCCCTCCACGCGAAACAGAGCAACGGCCAATCCAGCGGATCGCACCGAAAGTTCTTGTACGCTCTGGCAATGTCTATGGTGCTCATGTAACTACCGGGCCCCGAGGCCACCAGGCGGCCGATGAAGCCGTCGACGGTCGGCAGGCCGTGTTCCCGCTCCTGACCGAAGACAGAGTTCTTTATAATGTAAGCATTGACACTGCTCTCCTTGGGATACGTCATGTCGGTAATGACACGACGCTCAATGCCCCCCCGCTTCTCGCGTGTCATCAACGGCGACACGTGACACCATGGAGAAAACGGTGCCTCGTTGAAGGGTCCTATAAGGTTGCTGTGTGCGTGCTCTTTACTTATGAACTTGTCGACTTGTTCCGGGAATCCCGTGGCACTGGGGTGGTTGAGAGCCTCCTGTGTATCGCTGACAGGCCCGAGGTACCCGAGGGGAAACCCGAACCGGATGAAGTCGAGCAGTTCTTGTTTTCCGGGCATTCCGGAGAGGTACCGGACCCACGCCAGAATGTTCAGGTCCGTGGGAAGCTCAATGCGTGCGCCCAAAGCGTTGGGCAGTCCCGTTTCCCTCACCTCGCCGTATATGTAGGCGTGTCCCGGCGGCCCGGGCCCGGCGAACTGGGGCCAGAGGGCCCGCCTGTGTCCGATGAATGCGGCCGGGTCGGTCTGTACCCCGGGGACCGGCACCCCGGTCTCACACACCTCCCTAAGTGCGGCGAAGTCGGGTGTGGTCACCATATCAATTTCTCCCCGGGGTAATTGCTGAGGCAATTGCTCCTCCACTCCCTTATAGCTGTCAGCGGTGAGAGTGTTTTCCCCGGGGTTGCTGTCATCGCTTGCACGCTCCACGTGTTTGACACGCGGTGTTGTTGTCACGTGCCCGGGAGGTGTTACGTCATAGGTGTGGCACTCGCTGGTGTCGGTCGTCCCCCTGCCCGGGAGTGCATGCGTACCGAGTGCAGGGGTGGTGTCTCGCGCCGCGCCTACTCCTGGGGCGCGGCGGGTGCGTTTTTTTTTAACTCGGGTGTTGTGGGAGCACTTGAGTCGGCCGCAGTACGTGTCCGGCCGGTGGGGCTCGGCGTGGGGCCGCTGTCGGTGTGGGTACAGCGCTCTCGTAACCGACTCCGTAGGCGAGCTTCCTGTTACACGCGTGGATAGAGTGCGTGCACATCCTGCCTACAGAGTCGCAAAAAGAGCACACATGCACCCACTTTATGACCCCATCCTGGTGGCCGTTACATTGGCGGCACCCCTTCTCCGAATTAAATGCCCGGCAAGGTAACTCCCGTGCCCCGGGCTTCGAGACGTCTTGGCCGTTCGTGTTCGTTGTCGTGGCCGTCATGGCGAGCCGGACGCGCTCGTCCTGTATCCTCACGTGGTCAGACCAATACAGGCGTCCGGCTTCAACCTGGTCGAAGACATGGTTGGACCACCTCCGTACCCCGGCCCACGGCCGTGTCTGGGCATCGGTGGTGACCTGTGTGAGGTGGCGATACAGGTCGCGGCGGTCCTCCTCCCGCACGGCCCGGTGGTCCTCCATCATGTTGAGGAACGCTCCGATGTACTTGAGCGGCCCGAGAGTGCTCCGGGCCTCGAGCTTCTGGCTTATGGTATACACACCCTCACGGTCGATATACATGTATGGTTTTGATATAAGACGGTTGGTATGTAAATCGATTGCAAGCTTACCGGCCGTCCTATCGTGCCGTAGGGTCTCCCGTTCAATCTCGCGCTGGATGTAGTCCTCAGAGACGTATCGGTCGCGGAGCTGCCGTGGGGGTGGGAGCTGTGAGGCCTGGTCGTTGGCCCAGTCCCTCGTCCTGTCTTCCGCCGCAGATGGTTCCGTTGGGGGTCTCGACGCCCGTGATGCTGACCGTCGTGATGGCGACCGTTCTCAAGACATCTTTGTAATAGCCGTGAGGATGGACTTTACATTCTCCTCCAGGGCCACGATACGAGAGGTCTTAACGGACGAACCGTGCTCGGAGACCGAGGCCACGTGTTCGGCGCTTCCCTGCGTAGTCGATTCCTTCACGGTCGTTTCGGACCCGTCTTCAGCCTCGGGGGCGTTTGACGGTCCGGCTTCGGGGGTTGCTCTCGTTTTCGGCATCTTCTACTCGTTATCCCCGTACCGTCCTCGTATGATGTGATGGGGTGCGGGCCTTTGTGACTCGTGGAGTGCAAACAAAGGCTGCGCGCACATGCCAAAAATGACGAGAAAAGTGTAGAGTACGTGTGTACTGTATGGAGGGTAGAGTAGAAGTGAGACCGGGGTCCGGACCGGGGTCGACCACGTGACTGCGTGGTTAGTGTGAAAGCCGCGAGGGGGCAGGAGGGGCGCCTGTGAGGCGCGGTAGAGGGGGACACCAGAGGTGGCAATGACTACCCCTGAGCAAAGCCCATGAGTCACCCATTATTGGGTCTACCACATGAACAAGTATCAATAGTATATCATACTCTCTGAGATTAAGTTACCATTATTTCGAAGTTTGTGATTAACATTAGCAACTAATGGAGGGGGGGGGGTAAAGCGATGAACAAATGTATAGATGTCCATTGTTTATACAATGTTTGTATACATTAAGATATATATTTGGAGTGAATAAACTGGTAATCCATTTAGAGGGTGTTGCTTATATTCATAAGGATAGTTTAGACGGCTGTTTTCCAGAATGTCTTTTTCTTTACGTTTTGATTGAGGATAGGATGGTTGGGCTGTTCAGCGTTGGGGCTAATGTATAGGGGAGTGGGATGTGTGGTAAGTGTAGGCTGATATGTATGCTTGTAGTGTGATGCAGTAATTCGCCAACGTGCGTTGCCAACGACCAAGATCACAGCAGTAGATGCTCCCACATCACATTTAAAAACATTCAATTCAGTTGAATATAAAGATTGTGATAACCTTATGTTTCATGAGAACATTAGAACAGGTTGAGTTAGCTTCATTGAAATAGACCACATGCAAGGAATTATATGAGGTTGGATAGATTGGGAAAAAAGTACTCCAAAGACCGATACCAGAGGAAGCTTCTGTACCAGTGGAGAGACATTGTTATAGTACACACTATCGTAAAACCGGATGAGTTTTAATCTTGGCTCCCATATGCCACGACTGGCATTTGGCGTAGTGATATCACGAGGCTGAGCCGAGTGGTATCCGGAACCAAACGCCAGGAGTGGCATACGGGAGCCAAGATTAAAACGAATCAGGTTTTGATTTTATCCTACCCCTCTCTAAAATATTTTAATATCAAAATCATGAATGAAAATCATCAAAATTCCGTATGCCCCTAGTAGCATACAAACGTCCGTATGCCAGTCAGCATGGCATACGGAATCTCAATATGAAGCCTATGGGATCTTATATTAGGGGTAGGATAAAGGCATAACCTCGCTAGGGATTTACGTAAATACAATTCCATATGGGTTCATACTAATGGTTATTGGCACAGGGATTTAAGTACCCCCAACATTGTTGGTCAGAGAGTTATAACTCAGCTTTGAGATATTTGCATATACGATATAGCACACTTTAAGGCCTGTTTCCATCGGCCGACGAAAACAGTATAGATTATCTTTAGTTCTCCTGACAGCCCATTTCTATTTTGCGTCAGCAGTGCCAATGGATCGTGGGTGTTTCCTGATGGTAGATCGTTGACGGCCAATGGAAATTGGCTCTTAGGAGAACTCACATATTCACACCGTTTTCGTCGGCCAATGGAAACAGGCCTTTAGGGAAATACCCACATGGATCCTATTGTACAACTCGTGCACAGGTCAAGATAGACCACAACAGCCTAGTCTTCCTTCCAATAAAAGACAATCTAAGGAAGCCTGTGAGAGTTGGGAAGACGGGACTGACGCAGTGACAGTTCAATATGCAGCTGTCAGTCTAACTTACCACCTCACACTTCTCATGCGAGGCGGCAGCTGATTTTGGTCAATACCAAAGATGAGGTATTGTGCATTCCCTCGGCTCGGAGGAGACGTGTTGCTCTGACATTTGACAAATCCCTACAGTCATCCTGATTTCATCACAAACGCCTTGAGAATATGCGGAAGTATTTACATATAGGGTTATGCCCAGTAGAATTGAGTACTGGACAGAAAATGGGATTTCATAAGGAAGCGAGATCTTAGTCTGAACTTTATGTGTCCTATTTTTCATATTCTGTAATAATTTATGGGCGGGCTTACGATGCCTGGAGTTATCATCTGATAAGGACTGTGTGGTGCTTTCAGGTACCAACCCAGGACTTGATAATGCATTTAAGTAGTATACCACAGATCATATAAAGGACATAGGATTCATTATCTCATGCGAAACCTGATGAATTATTTTAATTTATTTCAAGGGATACAGACTAGCACCTGTGAATTGATACAATACAATGACATGCACGATAGTCATATTAACCGGACAAAGAACCTCCTGATTTATTCATCCACTAAATCTTTCAATGAATACGACAGAATTAACTTCATTTACGGACCTTTCAACCGAGAATGTTTTACCTAAGCCCCGACTGTATTATGAATGCCTTGCATATCCGGTCCCTATGTATATGTAGCAATGTGCATAAGCCTTAGGACACCTTAGAGAGAAAGGAATGATAAAAAATTCTTCTGTACATACTAAAGAGTTATTACGCTCTAGGAAAAGTCATGCATTCAGGAATTAACGGAAAAAGCACGCAAGAGTTACATTACTGTTAATCAATGTGATTTGTTCTGAAGCAGGAATCATTTACTGCCTTTTAGCAGGAAACAAAATGAATGCCTTCTAAACGATGTCTGCGCCCATGGCGACATCGAGAAGTCGAAACATGGGCGTGCAGTCTACAGTATATTTCCCAGGGTAATGACCTAACATGATTTCCTTTATTTTCCCCGGTCTAGATTGCTTTTACTGCGGTTTTCATCTATAATTCACTAGTTCATTGATAATTAATATATTGCTACATCCATTTAGGGTAACAGGTCGATATGAACTTATTATTAACCTTTTCCTGCCACCCATCTTATATTCGCCTTGTTTCACTGCGTCCACTCCTCGGTATGTTAGAGCAATGTTTGTAGAACCTGATTGGTTGATGGCTGGTTTACACTCCATATTAGGTTGTCCCTTATATTGGTCAGTGCAGGATGGTTATATAAGGGTTGTATATGTATACGAGATATTCAATATTCTGTCTCGATACAACGTCACAGTCTGGTCGAATGTCACTCTAATTCCTTTACCTTTACATGCCTTATGATATCCAGTCGTCTTGGTCCGTTGAAAAAACACCTAATTTATCTGCCTGCATAGATATCAGAGATAAATATAGCAAGAACTCAGGAATGGACCTAGAGACTTGGCGGCTGCCCAGTGAGAAGATGCTCTATCTAAATATGCCTCCTGCGCAACCCACCACATCCCTCACACCAATAAATCGGCAGAGACACCCTTCCTACATTTTTTTAACTTTATTTCTGCCGCCCGGGCGACCTGTCTGTCCGCGTCAGACACGAGCTAAATCTATTCATCCTTTTTTTTCCCTTCTCCTCGTTCCAGACCCTGAGAGGAACACGTCCCACAAGGCACTGCGGGCACGGTCACTTAAGCACGACGGAGCAGGCCTCAAACACGATGTAAGAGAATCAAAAAGGTTGGGGAGCTTTGAAAGTCAGGGCGCATTGATTTGTTTATCGGAAAATGTCAGGTTCTGAACAAAATTCTGGATAATCAGCGCTGTTAATCAGCGTGATTGACAGCTCTTTGACTGGTTCAGGACTGACAGCAATATAAGCAAAATGTGGAAAATCTATCGGAAAATTACATTGAGCGACAGACACAGAGCGAAAGTTCACGTCAAGATCTTGATTTTATATTGGCATAACATAAGCCTGAATGAGGCTGTGTGGGGTAAAACTGAGATGATTACGTTTCAGCCTCAGCTATCTGAGTTGAATAAGCTACAACCTAAATTGGGGCTGGAGTGTGCCTAAATTCTATGATAAACAAACGCTTTGGACGGGGCTCGACAGCTCCATACCTTACTGACATCATAGCTTCATACCTGTTCTTTCCTCTCTCTAGTTGTCCTAATTCATAGTATAAAATCTTAACATTTTTCAAGTTTATATAAAATAGATTCCCAGATTTTGTCTCAGATTTGTTCTGTTTTTGCTTGGTATTGTTTAATTTCTTATTTTACTTCATTTGTTTGCAATGTGTAATACATTGTTCTTCGAGGCAAAATTCTCTTAAAATGTCTGAGTCACCAATCAACTGATAGGCTTTGTGACCGTTACACTTGATTATCTATAGAATTCTTCCCGCAGGATTTTTATGGAGACACGGTTTTACCAGCCCTTATCTCCCTTTTGCACCTTTACATGTCAGGTCGAGTAGAAACAAGTTTCAATCTTCCCTTGAAACTGGTTTTGCTTCCCAATCTGGTTTCGATGAATGCATTTATACCATTGTGTATAGATCGTTTTAATGTAACTTACCTGTGCAACCGGGGAGTACTTACTGATTGAGAATTTGAAGTTTCTACATCGGGGGATTTTCCAGTGGCCGATTATTCGCCACCGATCTGCAGTCGGTGAATGGCTACAGCCTGGCATTTAAATGGTCACCGGTGACGAAACTTATGCAATAAGCCCACCAACGACTTACAGGATGATCAAAATACATTTATTTCACCACTGAGACTCAAGAATTCAGCATTAATATCAAATCGGAAGGCAAAAAATCTACAACGTTTTCTCCGGCCAATGGAAACGGCCCTTGGCACGAATGTATATACCATACTGTATGCACATACTCTGAATGAAATTTGTAGCACTTCATATTACGTTATATAGGATTACCTTTTGGTCTCCAGCAATTAAGTGTCTCCATCCTACCTTAACGACCTATAAGATGAATACCCTCATCCATCCAACCATTAAATCTTGTACGTATATGGTATATGATGTCCAAATTGATGTCTATAATTTAATAATTCTATTCCATTATTTCCTGGCGAACTAAAAAGGTGCGATACAAGAGACTTGCTGCCCGCTAGGGGTCTCTGCAAATGCACCGGAAGTGGCTAGTCACGTGACCGGAAGTATCAGAGAGCAGCTCCTTTATCACAGGAGAATCAATAGCGCTGGTGCCTCGAGTCTAGGGAACAAAACCGAGTAGTTCCCTAGACGACTTATAGAAATACTACGAGGCGTAGGAGAAGACGTGTGAGGTGTTCTATCTGTATTCAAACATGGCCTCAGTATATATGATGCCATTTGTGAGGTGCTCTATAGATGACACAAGTATAGAGCACATAGCTCTTGTGCTATGGAAGCGCCCATCTTGCCCCCCGACGACATCGAAAGCACCAGGTTGCGGGACCAATTAACAATGGATTTTATCCAACAAAATTTGGGGACTTGCCAAGAACGAATTTTATCCTCGTCTCAATACTATCTATCGATGATAACAACGGATAACAGTGGTTGCCCCCACCTCCCCTATCGACGACAGTGGCGCTATCTTACAATTTCCTGGCGGATGATGGCAGAACTGGCAATCACTCTTTGCCCAATAAGCTATTTTTTATTCAAGGTACCCTATCCATATATGAATAGCATGTCAGAGCATAAATGGATGTATCAGCTGCTTTGTTACTGTACATCAGGATGCATGCATTATCCAGCTATTACAAAGTTTCCATTGGAAACGTATATATGACCCCTGTAATTATCTAAAAGGAGGTATGACACACCTCCTACAAGACAAAGTATGAACTTTGACGTATTCCGCCGAATATGGATACGCGGCTGTCCATACATGACGTCATACTACGTTATACCGTATTCCCCCCCCCCCCCTTGTCTTGTTTCGTCAAATAACCCATGTCATGCCTGGTCATGGTACCTGGACCCCCCCCCCCCCCTTCTGCGTGAAGTCATTTATGGAGACCCCCTAAACATCTTAACATCAACCACGTCTGCCTTAACTGCTTGTGACAGCAAAGGTGGTGGTTGAATTATCACCATTCCTTTCACTATTCATGTAGGTAGACAATTTGAATACAATTACAAAAACTAGTTTTGTGGACAGGTGACACTATTCTCCTCGTACTTTGGGACGTGTAAAAATCGATTTTACACGTGTATTACTATGCGTCAACTACTCATTGATTAACCACCCTTCAACTGAACGAGGGCTTTTATAGTATGTAATATGTAGGGATATAGTTAGTGTAACTGAATGGAATCTGTTCAGAGATATTTTGGTCAGAAGTATCGAGGAACAGTTGTTTTGATACACCCCTACCGTATGAAACATGAACTACGACACATGTGCTGCCTATCGGGAGCATGGGAAGTATCATAATATCAACAATATATGCCCCATTTATTTGTGTCAGAAAGGTCGTGGAGGAATTATTGCCCTTATTCTTCCCTTCTGATCGAAGGTAGATAATGACAAGGGTAGTTGACATGAGGATCTGATTGAAGGATATTCGACAATGAATTTGGGGGTTAAGGAATTTGACTAATTTATTCAGGAAATGTTTCATGTCCTTGGTCGGAGAGACTACAGCGAAACTACAGCGAAACCATCGAGACGAAAATTCACAGTTCACAAATTAACAGAAGAACTGCCGGAGGAAATTAATGTGAGAATGAAATAAAACATCGTGATAAATGATGGAATTCAGGACGGGAATGGAATTGTAAAAACACGCAATGAGATGTCGTGAACAATGCGCGTTTCAATGGAAATTTTTTAGTTCTCTTTTTTAAATTCTAGTTATTTGTCTTTTTTTCAGATATTGCATTCCTAGTAGACATCATTCACCAGGCATTTCTGATGCGATAATTCGAGTGTATTGTTCGAACACACTAGCATAACACAGGGTGTTACACCGATCCCCAGTTGATTATCTGTTTGCCAACTTTTTATAGCACTAGAAACATCCCAGAAGTGATGCTTATCATTGAAAACTAGTAGTTTGTACCATTTATTATCTCACCCCTGGTTTTTTTTCTTATAGACTTAACAATGGAAACTTGTATCTAACACTCATTAGATATTTAGAAAAAATATCCAATGTGGGATTATGTCACAAATGATAGCCCATTTGTCAATGTTAAGGGTGAGATAAATTCAGAAACCCATTCTAGTTTAGTGTCAGAGCTTGATCCCATCTCGTGTTAATCACTACATAATTCACGCGGCTTCGCCTTGTGAATTACTACGTGATTCAATCTCGATGGGATACGAGCTCAGACCCTAAACTCTCATAGATTTCCTCTTTATTACTTACCTGTTAGGGAGTCTCCACAGGAAATGTATGGTGCTTCCCATATGTCAGAGTTTCCTGCAGATGATTCAGGAAGAAAAGTTCCTTTTCCACGTTCAATTTGGACGCCGGAGAGAGATCATTATCCATCTGAAGTCATTCTGATATTTATTATTAACGACAAGAAATGTTTAATTTGAGAGGACCATCATCTTCGTGATATCTGGGAAGTAAAGCTGATGGAAATACATCTCTAGTCGCTGTGTGACTCCCTACGTAGAAGGCATGTCCATGTGCATTGTGATACCCCTGAGAGCGCGCCACACACAGTGCGGTGCGCGTACACCCACTTACCCATCCCTTAATCCAGCACAAAGTGGTCCCCGATACTCAGCAACAATTAGGACGGCCTAGCTGAGCCCACCAGTCCCCCATCAGGGCCTAGTCGGATGTGGGTCCGGAGGAGGCTTAAGGCGCGACCAATCTCCCTCTTATGCACGCTTAGGCCTTCTTGGACCTGGTTTCGTGTCCCCTCATTTGTTTGACTCACGCCTGAATTGGTCGCTAAGTGATTGGCCAAGGAGGACGCGCGATTCGATGAGGGTGTGTTTTTAAGGATTTCATTTAAAGAAATCTGCGTTTTTCAGTGAGTGTTGTTGCCTGGCTGCTTTTAATTCAGGATGGTGGAAGAAGACGTAGGGATTAGTTTCACTTCCGGTAGTTAGTCAAATGGTGTGAAATCTTAGTCGCACTTTTTGTTTCCACAAACTACAATTATCTATTCTTATCCAATTTTTAAAATCGACCAAAATAAGGTACGCCATACCATAGGCAGAAATGCACTCTATATCGTTAGACATATATATATATATGGAAGGAGAATAGAGTCTTTACTTTATATCACTATATACCTGTGGCGGTATATCTTACACATACGCCCACTCCTACCCATGTCTTATCAATGGCTTATGTAATCAGGTAGGTATGTAATAATAATACGAAAACAGGCTGACTTTCTCTGTGCGTCAATGTGCTTGGTAAAATTATCCATCAAATATATCCCTCTGCCCACGACATCGTTATATATCTGATCAATAATTTCACCGCGTATTTATGAAGACAGTATGCCAGTTTCCGTATATTATATATATCCATGTCCATAGATGGCCGAAGATGATAAAGTATTGCAGATTCAGAGGCAGTATAGGTAAAGAGTTTTATAACTCGCATTTCACCGAGGACACTACAAGGCACTCTATCTAATAGTTTTATAGAATCTCAGTTCAGTAATGTCGTCTCTCCGCCTTGGCGTGGTTGTATATCGAGATTAAGATGTCAGATAAGATATGCATAGCCGAGGCGCCGGCGAGAATCGAACTTGGTTCGCGTGCAGCAGGACCGAGCTACTTCTCAGACCTTTGTTAATGGTATTCCAGTTAATTAGACTAGAAAAAGAGCCCTCTGCATCAACAATTTAGTTAATGGTCTGAGCACTCTGGGTTTGGTCGCTGCTTTCCTAGTATTGATCGGCGGGGATTACGGTAAGATGGGTGTTTAGTTGGCATTACATCCCGGCTTTGTCGGTCTGGTCTGTAACCACAGAGACGTCTAAGCACAAACAACTACCTCGGTATTTCAACTAGAACTTCTTTTGTCACTGTGACTGAACTTTTAGACGGAGGTACACGGTTCTGTGTTTTCAGGCAGTAAGAAGTGGCGCAGAAAAGGACAAGCTGCAGTTTGTTTAACCTCTGAAGGCATGACTTGTCGCAGTCCATGCCACTTATTCAGAGACAGAGTAAGTCTAATTGAGCAAATAGGACGTTAATATACCCAAACAAACAAACAAAATAACAGAGTTTGCAAAACAAACTTTCCACCGAAACTTTAGTTACAGTGTTTACATGAACATTACTTACCCACGACGTATCTAGGCGCCTGGGTACAACATATCTGTACAACTAGGAGTAAAAAATATGTTCATCAGTGATGAATGAGCGTGCAATTATAAGTGAATAAAAATTAAAAGGTTTGGGTTACATTGAAATGAAATGTCGTACGTGGTGTAGCATAAGGAATCGTTCATTTGTCATTCCAGACGACACCTCTAGAGCTGTCATAGCCGATGTCAAACTCGTTTTTCATGCACTAAATCAATTCCAAATTGAAAGATATTTTCAACAGAGCTTTTTAATTATATGTGATGCATGTATATCAAATTTCAACATTTGTTAACGATTGAATCGCTTTTTTTTTAATGTTTGACCATTCGCACAGACATACAGTTACTGCACCACTCGCCCTGCTGGTCTCAGACATACCACTGCATCGCTCGATAATGTAACAGTGTTTATCGGCGTTCATATAGAAAATGTATGAGCACGTGGAAATAGGTCAATAGTACGACAATTATACGACATTTTGTACGGACGATACTGCTGATGCCAAGTTTTATGCTACCCAAAATGAAAAGGTTCGTTTACAATATCGTTTATCGTTCAATGTGTCGTATCGTCCAGCCTCACGGACGACACATTATTATTCAACGGACCCCAGGTTCCCTGTTTTATTCTCGCTATCGTGCAGTGGAAGTTCAATGTGACCACTCTAACCTCTAGGAGATATATATAGCGCGTGCTGGCACACTCTAACAAAGTGAAGCGGATCTGGGAAACGTGGAACATCCGTAAGCATGTCATTTGGCTGCGACCTGTTCTAGTCTCTGGTTATTCTTTCGTAGGGCAGATTGGAACAACTATGAACAGCTATTAAAAGCGCTGAGGATCCTTGTGTAGCCCAAAAGAGGGAGAATACATCTAACATTGGCTACATACCTCCCAATGTAGGCTAGGCTTTCAGGGCAGCACACCTATTTAACGTTAATGTTGTGCTGTGCAAATTCTTTTCCGCTAACCCCCCACATGTGTTATTGGTAAAACAAAGTCACAGTAATGGGAGCCGGCAAGCCCCATTTATCACTAACTTACATCAAGGCCAGAATCACCCGGCAAATCACCGGGGATAACAGAAACACTGTTATGGGCAATTTCTAGATTTAGAGGGGATTTTGGGCGACACAGCATTCTGAATATTTAATAGTCCAGGCACATCCCCAGCGGCATTTGTTCATGGCTACCACAAAACACTGTAGGTGTATATCACATACAGTCGATGGCTATGTAGTACATGATGCACCAGACACTATAAAACTAAAGCACAGTTCCATGGTTGTGTGCCACCTGACTGCACACTTGGCGGGTCATTGAACCCTGATGACCAAGCACAGAGGCCCACGTCCAATAAACTTTGGAATAAATGTATTCCACCGAAAGATATGCCCCCTTGACAAATTTCAACGCAATGTTGCCACAAATAAAACACCGGGCATTGGATAAAAATCAAACTTGTAATCGCAGGTATGAGAGCGCCATAAGAATGTACACAACTACGCGGAATCGGGCGTTCACATGTAGAGGCTCAGCGGGATAATGCCTTCGTTAAAATTACACACTTGGCGGTCGTGTCGGTGTGATGTGTGGGATTGGAGGCAAGTGGGGACTCGCTCACTGCTACATAATGCACGATACTTTGTCCTGATGCCATACACGGCCAGCTTCCTGGCTGCCACCCGTGCTTATGCAATAAAAGCCCGGATTAAGTCTCGCCTCCCAGTCTGCACCTCACAGGTGGTGCATTTTAACAATATCAGTCACGTGTAGGCAAGGATGGGCGTGAGACTACGTGAACATTTCCATAATCGTGGGTTAGACTAAGTGTTGGTCATTTAGATTCCTCACAGATTCGATCTTTATTTACAGGTTAAAAGGTGAAAATCTAGAATGTCCGACCAAAGAATTGGTCGGAATAACAAAATGTTAATCCATAACCTTTAATCAGATAATCAGTATCATGAAATTGTCATTTATGTGCTACTGACACAAGCCGTCATCAAAGTGCCATTTACATACTACTCACGTCGTATGAACCATCACCAAAGTGTCATTTGTACACTACTTACATTTGCATACCTACATTAAACTCTGATTTGTATATACTACTTACCTTCATGAAATTGTAAAGGTTTATATACATTCACCATCCATGAGATCAAACATAGCAAATCGTTAAAGAGGAATTAATACTTGATACAGAAGAGTTTTATATCAAATAACGGGTAAATCAGTTGGACTTTCTATCATATTGTACAAATTTGCAGCCGCAGAATCATGAACATTGTCGTGTGAAGGGCTTAATATCATAACACCTTGGTTCCACTATTCAGCTGTTTGTCTGTAGTCAATGCCTGACTAACCCCATCTTACAGGCTGCCTGCTGCCAGTAGTGTATCAAAAATTGCTGGTGAAGTTGTTGTGTGAGTAGTAGAAAAGTGGTAGTTTGATGATGGCTATACCATGTGAGTAATTCATATATATACTAAATTGGTGAACGTAAATTAGTCTGTAAATGAAATTATCCCATTGTCGGTTAACGGTTTTATTATCCACCTACCACGAACCTGCCATTTTAAACGTATAAAATCTAGAGATCGCTAATAAGGATAATACGGATAATTGTATCTAAAAGGTCTCAAAACATGTAAAGTAGTAGGTGTAGTTGACTCTACGCAATATTTTCACTCACACTCGGATTTTACTATGCGTCAACTTCACAGAGAATACCGCCACTAGTACCAGTTAAAGATGTGTATGAATCCAGACTAATTAAGATATCCCATACGCATCCAGCCAAGTTTTGTTAAAGCCCACCACGCAGAACATAATGGCATGGCGCCTCTTCAACCTGAGAGTTGCACGGCACGGTCCTGAATACCGAAACACGCTCATGGACCGCCCAACAAAGTGCGATATTCAACCTGAACTGATGTATGGCCGGGTCGCCGCTCTACGAGAGCCGGCGTGGGGGAGCGTGTACGGGAGGAAGTGTCGGGCACATAAGAGGAGGGGGTCGCCAGCCACTACTCTGTATCAAGTACCTCCTCCAGTGGTTTGGTTTTATGTGACCCGCCCCAACATTCACCATATCTAACCAGATCAGGTCTGGGGCAGGTTCATAAAAAGAAGCCATCCGTTTAACAATTTAAAGGCAGTATACGCCGCGATGGGTATAAGCCTCTTTCAGCTTGCGGTGCCATCTGTCGGTAAATTATATATCAACTTGCTGTGAATATTGCGGGTGCGTAGTAATACATGAATAATGCGGGTATTGTGAATAGGCGCTAGACCGAATGAACGTAACTTATCTTTTTGTCCCACAGTGTACAGACAAAAGAGTGAAAAGAGGTTTGCGGTTGATTAAATTTTGATATTAATTCACAAACCTTTGTTCTACTTCATGGATGATTTAGTACTACATTCTATATTTACTGAGATCCCATACCGCACCCCCTGCTGCTGTTCTCGCTCCATCCGCTTCACATCCGGCGAGATGAGAAGCTGTTTATCACGGCTGAGCGTCGTTAGTATCGGAACTTCTTCTTCATATTGCATCAAGCGGAATATAAATTCCTCTCCTGGTGTCGAAAGAAAGTACATAACTTTCATGTAGGAACCAGTACAGACTAGCTTAACATGAGCTGTCTTTTCTTGAATTCAAATTGTACGCCTACTTTTGTTCGTATCCTTGATATCCTTTAGCAAGTTGTTCTTTCTTTTTACCTCTTTTTCAGAATAATGCTTGTTGTTATTCACTATTTAATGAGAAGATTTAGGTTAAACTATACCATTTAGGATCTAAGCGGCAATGTCCCATCACACTATCATTGTCATCACTGAACAAATGAAATCATAATTGTCGCACCAAAAAAGAGAAAGCAAAACTAGAGAAAATTTCATAATTACACTAGCCGACGGAATACACCACATGTAGGTATGTGCCAGTGACTAACACTGATTCTATCAGATTCTAAGAAACATATTCAATAAAACCATATTTAGTAAACCAGAGGTACATCAAAATTGATCTTACTCATTCCTTCCAATAAAACAGGAATACTCTTTAACCTTGATGCCATCTTTGATATATCCACTTCTGAGAGTTTATTGGGGGGTCTCTTCAATACTATTATAAGAGAGAGTATTGGTCCACGAACACGAGTGAAATTTAACGTGGTAAGGAGCTACAATCTGCGGTGACTTGGCTGCCCAGCGGCCCTTCCCGTGGGTGCCGTAACACAAACTGTTACTGATTCTACCAGTCGACAGGGACCTGAAGGTCGACAGACAGGGTCACGGTAAGGTCATGACGAGGTCATGACAAGGCCATGAGAAGGACGGGGGAGGTCAGTAGGAGCAGCCACCAGGCGCCACATGTCAGAGAGGTCGCGGGAAACCACAGGAAGAAGCCATGACACAAGATGGCGTCGTGGCACGCAACGAATGGGGATGTAGACCGTTTCCAATGTCGCAAAACGATGCGGGTGTCGCAAACGTGAGGGAAAATAATAGGTAGCACCAGGAGACATGTCGTGAAAGGTGTGGAGATGATCGCGCCGTGGTCCTCTTCTCCGTTTTAACCGACGTAAGAAGTAATTCCTAGTTAACGACCCATCCTTTTTTTGAATTACCTTTGTTGTACTGCTTCATTATTTTACGAAAATGAGATTAAATTCCCGGTGCATATTATTTCTCGGTTTTTCGTTTGCAGCACCACAACCTACAACTTCCATTATTTCACGTTGATTAATTGGACATTTAATTTTGGTTATTTCCACCAGAAACTACGCAGTCCATCCAATGACAATATCCTTAAGAAATAATCTGAAAATTGATTCAATATCAGTTGTTTCTTTTTGTCCTTGAAAACTTGGACCTGGGAAACTTACAATTGTGTTTTTCATGGAAACAAATCTTTACTCTGACTAATCAATCAGTCATGACCAATAAATATTGAGTAGAAAAGAATACGTCCAGGCCTGCTATAAAAACGTTCTCACACCCTGCGGAGGTTACCAATGAATTTTTTGGCTTCGAGTCTCCAACATCGCATATCAAATAGCTGTATTTAGGTTTCAGGCACATTTGCTATAAGAATAATCCCTCTTGACTTTCCGCTACTTATCAATAGGCTTGCTTGTTAGACCAAACTTATTCCTAGTTTATTCCTATCGTCTGGGCACAGACCCATGTGTACTATAACCTCTACCCCAGGGATGGAATACACACCATATTCCGTTTGATTGATGGCTACAAAACTTAGAAATTAAGCTAATTATACCTATTTTCCTCAAAGGGACTTATCAGCCAACCCTCAACTACTATGGTCAATTTCTTCCTTCATTTTGAAACATCTTACTACAAAAAAATGCATTGGAAAAATAAAATCAAAGAGAAAAAGAAACCAGGCTATAAAACCGTCCCTAACTGACAGGCGGGAGCACATGGAAAGACGAGAAGTGCGCCAACAATTTAGAGAAGATCTAACAAAGGAACAAGGAAAAAGCAACAAATGGGAGGCCTCCTAAAAGGATTAGGATAAGGTCACACAAACAGCGAACCTCCCCACAGATAGATATTCTTATAGGTGGTGGTAAAGGTGATAAGGGTAGACATACATCGCCTCGTATATATATCTGAGCCACAGCCATTATTTGAGTTCAGTGAGTGTCAGTGTAGTCAAGGGACCTGTCATAGAAAACCCAATAGCGACGAGATATATGAAAACCGTTGCCGTGATAACAAACAGTTAACCTGAAGAAGCATGCACGATAGAACCCGTCGCCCACTGTCTAAGTCTGTTTGCCGCGATAATCCTTTTTTATGTAGATCAAAAGAAGTTGAATCCATTTCGGAAATTCCTTGATTTCAGTCCGCTGGGAGTTACTTCCAGCAGCACTGTGGCACACTACTGACTGTGTTTTCCTGTGATTAGCATGCCATTCTCCAGTGATTATCTAGGGATTTGTCCTTGTTTTTGATGTTTTGGGTGCCACGTGACAGAGGTGCCCGAGTGCAGCACAGTATCTTCATTAGCTAACTTCATGGTACTTAATGGAGCTGACATCCATTGCTAATACTGCTTTATTCCACAAAATCCAGCTTTGCGAAATCTCCAAGGGATATATGAGAATTTTGCCTATACTTTGAGTTGACAACACTTTATTAATAACCTTCAAGCTCTCAAGTCATTAAAACTCACTTTCCGCTGTTTCATTTTTTTATTTTTTGCCTAGTTTTTGCCTATTTTCCCAATATCCGCGTTTCAATAATTCAGCCAACATAAAACCATATTTGTAATATGCAATCTTTGACCTTTTCAGAGCGTATATCAAAATGTGAAAAACAATTTGAGTGAAATATGAAAACGAGAAGTGATGGCAGATTGATCTTCATATTCATGAAATATCGCTCATCGAAGGGTTCATCTTTTTAGAAATCAGGTAATAGCTGCATAGATATTTGTTAAAAGCATTTTCAAGCAATGACTGGAATCATAAGCTCCCCTAATGATGCGCCCCGCTAATGCTAATGATTATGAATTCCATAGGGAATATTGTAGTAGGATGCAGGTGCCCTGTGAATATTAAAGAACCAATGCCATATCTGCGAAATATTTTACAACCAAACACACTGGTGTTGCAATCACACTAATGTTAAACATTACCACAGTGACTGTTCAACAGTATTTGATTGTGACGACAACTTTTTAATTATGATACTAATAAGAAGCCTTAATTCTTGTTACTCTCACATTCAACCAAATGCATGTAGAAATCATAAGCACTCATAGAAAATAAGAAAATAAGTCTGTAACTATATTAAATCTGCCATCTGCTAATGTTGGGATTTGCATATCTCTTTGATTATTTCAAAAGATCTCAATTACTACGTACTGTTACCAGCTGTCAATACTGACAGCCGCGAGGAAGACCTCCAAAGGCAGCTCACTAAAAGGGTCTCCACTATGAGATGCAGCGAGTCAAATTTGTGAGGTATCGAATTTCTTGCTGCACCAGAGGGCACGTTGAAATGTTGCTCCCGCCACATGTGTCAATGGGAAAGCGGGGTAACGAGTGGGTTCGAGCTTTGAGTCTGGGGAGAGCAGCTCTCAGCGCCCCCGAGCAGCTCTCAGCAACACGCAGTTTACAGCATATAGCAGAGGGGGAGAAGGAGTGCAGTGTGTGTATTGTTAAGCCTCTATTTAACCCCGACGCATGTGGAGACACTCCTGGAACATCCTTGTCGTTGAAAAAGACCGGGGATGAAATACTTCACTTTTCAGGGGTCCTTGGTCGTTGTTTAACGTGCTGATTCCACCGACACACAAGGCATAGCGAGATTGGTCACGATTTGGGTGTCGTGCTATGTCGGGCTAGGTTTGAATAGTCGCGTTCCCATTTGTCGCGATGTGTCGCTGTGGTGGAGTACCAAAACATACACCCGACACCTCACAGCTACGTTTTGCGACAACGGAGGCACGACACATCGCGACACTGTAAGACACTACAAGACATACCAAGATATACCACGGCGAATCCATCGTGTTGGTGGAATCAGCCCTTAATATAACGAATGGCATATATCCAAGCATTATGAACGGTATGATGGGGATTATGATACATAATTAAATTTATGGAGTTGAGACGAGAATTGATATCCCGGAGTATTATGCGAACTCACGTACCGATGAGTATCATCAGATTATTATCAGAAATAACCAATATCGAATAAGAGACCACAGATCGCTAGTGAATGACTGTATTCTCCGAGGACAATACAGAAAGAAAGTCCCCAACGTATAAGATAGCGATCGAGAAGATCCATGGTTACTTTATCTTTCCTTTGATAACCTATATTTTGGATTGCTAGATACTAAATACAACATTACCATGATTTTGATCTGCATGGTCCTATTCTCTTCGTAGTTGGCACTACGCAATTTACCATTCGCACGGATATTTACTCGGAGAATCTTGATGATATGGTATATATTTTTCTCAGACTGCTTTGTTTTATTACTTGTTAGAATGGCGAAAACATCAACATGAGAGATTCGTTCTAGCTACATACATTAATTTCGTAATGACATGCAATATTGTCCAATGTAAATCTCTCAAAAGCATGCTTGTACCTTCTTGATGCAAAATGTTGTATTCCGATATACTCTTAGTAGCTCTAGGTCTTCGGCAGGTTCACATTACTTCTCTCTGGTATAAAAGTGGTAAAGAGACACCTCATCTGTTTCATAGTACATAGGGAGTAAAAAATGTTGAAACCACTCATTTCCAAGCCGTGTCATACGCCTTCACCTATGTTGCTCATATAATCAGTCAAAGCTCTTGGTAATCAATGGATGTGGTTTATAGCGTCTCCCTTTCCTTTCTATTTGCAGATAGATTGCAGTAAAACACAAAACAAGAGCATGGTGAGTATTATTGCAGATCTAGACTTTTCAGAACCACCCTTTTCACATTTCTCTGTACGAAGATTTGCACATCCAACCCACGATATTGGATATTGGTTTCGACCTATTGAAAAACAGACCATCATCATTGCAGGTAATTTCTGCGCAGCTATCTTGGTCACTCTGTACAAATTGCGTATGAATGAGCGTAAAACTCCATAGGTGAACAATCAAAAGCATTTTCACAGGGCTATGCCTGAAAAGAATCGGAAGCACATTGGCCAAATGACCGTTCCCTCCATCGAGTTCATGACCAATGAGAAAAGGTTCGTGGATTATGGGGCTTTCATGTTATGGTTATTGTCCTTATGCATTGTTGACCAATTCTCTGATGATGTAAATATGTTGCGTATTGCACCAGATCAATCATGATCAGATAAAACTATAATTCCATACGGGTGTAAACTGGTGGCCCGTTGAGACCAGTCCCAGACTGAGGGCTCACCAGTCTAAATAAAAGTCTTTAAAAAAAAAAGACATGAACAACTAGAACAGAGGAATTGTTTCAAGATGAATTGCATAATTCCCGCACCTCACTGAGATATGATAACATTTGCTCCATAATCGCTTCCAACGCCAGTTTCACTAACAGTTAAGAGGTTTGCGGTTTATACCAGTCACGCGGTGCTTAGCCAACCAGCCAGCTCTACATCTGCATATTTTAGGCCCAGATATAAGACGCCCAGCACCTTTCCTATGCCACAGAGTTAGCAGGCAGAAAGATATAGGCTTAATGTGTACAGCACACCGAAAGTCTTAATAAACTATCGCTGCGGTGGAGAATTGATATACTGATATTAGCACTGTCAGCTGTAAGCCAGTCTGCTACTCAGTATGAAAAATAAGGATGAAGTTCAGTTTTAAGCAACCATCATCTCTAATTACTTTTTCTTATTTGTAACCAAATACAGATCGTGATGTATTATCGTCCCTGTACCAAACTAAAAAAGACGATTGCATGACAGAATGTATCCATGAATGATAGCCATCAATGTTATTACTGCTGATATTAATTATAGGCAATTGCCCTTACAAACAAAACTTCTCTGTCAATATCAGAAACCTTACTCCGAATTTGTTAAGAAATAATATTATTGTGGCCTTAAGTTACGGATATCAAGGCCGCCTCAGGGAAAAGTTGTTTCAAAAGGTGACCAAAAGATGTAACGTCCCTAGACGTAAATGAAGATGTGCCTCTTCATTATTATCCATACCTAGTAGATCCCATTAAGTCTCTAAATACTATTTGGCTACATTTAGCTATCATTCTTATAATACATACCACCTTCGTCAGACCTTTCATTTTACCATCTTGTTGACCTTTTTATTTGGTGGTGGTTTTGTTGATGATTGTATTGTATACTAGATGGATTTGTACCTTTATGAGTAATGGATCTACTCAAGATCTTTCCTTGCAGTGAATTTGTCTGCTAACAAAAATTAAGGTAAAAATTTGATCCCAAAGTGTAGGACAAATAGAAGTAAATACATAATTCCTTAGAGAGCGCGCAAACGGCAGGGTTGGTATGAAGCCAATAAGAAGCTGGTCGGAAGCTGACATATCTGTGTAAAGATGGAGGAAGACGAGGCTCAGAGTCTCAGGTAAAAAAGTTCAAATTGGCTGTTTGGTTGTGATAAACAGGACACTAATGGATACACTAAAGTCAAAGTTAAGGACAAATCAGCTATAGCTCTGACGCCCACAAGCATTTCTGTCCGTCAATCTACGACTCAAAAGGTTAGGTTCCATACCTTTAAATATGTATTTGAGGTGTGAATACTATTTTATCTCAATTAGCTAATGATAATGAGCGCATTGATGGTTACTCTATGGTTGAGTATTAATGTTAATGGAATTTTTAACCACCCAAAGGCTAAAGCTTAGACATGTGTTTCAATGTCTAGAAAGATAACTTAATTATATACTTTGGATAAAAAAAGGCACGATGCAGATTGGAAAGCTGTATCTATCTACGTAGCATTTGTTTTCAAAGGGTTACTTTACATAGAATATGTTATAATGCCCATCAGCAGAATGAAGGTATTTTACTCTATCGTTCCCTCCAGCATGCAATAACGTTTCCACCAACTTCCTTCATGATAAATGTGGTTCGTGCTAAGCTATTTTTGTTTAGGATCACGGCCGACACATGCAAATAGTTATTTGGCGCACATCATTATGAATCTGCTAAAAGACTTGTGCCTCCAAGCATCAACTGGAAATATCGCCAGTTCCGCAATTATCACGGCATTCAAGATTCCTGCCTGCCTACTCTCAGAGAGCTGTGATATTGGCCAACACGAAGATATTGAACCTAAAAGCTTTACATTAGCACACCGTCCTTAAGCTTAACTCGTAGGGGCCAACGAGGAGGTGTCAAGCAGAACATCGAAATATACACGAAGCTATACGATCTCCCGAATGGACCTTTATTAATTTTCCTTTTAGCCTTGGTACCATGGACTAATGCTGGCCAAACAGCCCAGCTTGATTATATTACGTGAGAAACCTTCACGGCTATAGTTGTATAGATCTGATTTGTTTGCACAAACCCAGCTGTACGTCTTACAGTACCATCAGGGAGATATATAACAGATGAATATATACCGCATCGGTAGCTTTGATTGTTAGACCCTACGATTGGAAATGGCAAAATTGAAACCTATCACGAGGTCCCCGATAATTCTAATTGTGGACATGGATGTCTATTGTAGACCAGCTGAACCGTTTTGGAAGACAAAAAGAAGGTAAACCTGACTGAGCATAATCTGGTTAAGCCCAAGTGATAAAAAACAGCCAAACTGACGGCTGACATCCACGGCCTCTTTTATTTGATGCTTCAAATACTGTACTGAAAGGACGTATCTTGTAACATTTATGTAACATGAATAAAGAAATTTGTGAAAAAAAACAGGGTCACGATTAGCTCAAGATTTAATTCATGTATCAAAGTAGATCTCAGGCAGAGTTTTAAAATTGTAATATACTATAATTTTGGAAACATTGAATAAATCTGAAAGATCTCTAGAGGTATTTACAACATACAACAACAGATGCTAAAACAATCAAAATCGATAACTGCAGTAGAATCGTAATTCCGATATGAAACTATCAATTTCAAACACTTAGATTTAATCAAGTAATATCATATTCATAGCGACTATAGAGCTATATGCGTTCTACTTGATTATGAAATTTCGTAATTTTTTGTTAAGTATCACACCCACAAATCATACCTTTATCCGTTAAATAGCGTCCCGATAGACAGCGATAATGTTTGATTCTATCGAGAGCCATGCGAATAGCGTTTCCAATCAAAGCTTTTTGGTATCTAATCGTGGGCTATCGTAGAGTCAATCATAGAAACATGTAAGGCTTTTTATTGTGAGAACAGATGTTTTGTGAATTGCATTTAGACTACAATTTTAGCTTCCTGGTAATATTTATTGTAGAAACGTAATATCTATCCAACTACGATATGAAACCTCCAGTAAGCCTTGTAAGCTTTACCTATTAACTTTACCCAAAACCCAATCCCTTTTTACTACACATCTTATACTCAAAGCTCAACCCCGTGGTACATATGAGTGGCAATGAAGGATAACATCACACGTACTGTCTCCTAGTTTGTATTGATTCCCGGTCTACAAACAAAACCCAAAATCTGCCGGCAAGATTTGCATTTCTTAGATGTGGTTGGCCGAACCCTTGCCTCAACCTCCTTACCCCGCTTCGGATCCCCGCCCCTCCCTCACTACCCATATCCCCTTATTCTGTATCCGTTAGGGCGAAGGCTATTTAAGTGGTTTAAGGCATCCAAGTGGTACGTGAGTGGTATCTACACCGTCTGAAATCTTCACAGTCACGCCCACTCACACGGCTATCTGAAAGGGGTCTGTGGGATAGGACCAATTCCCTCAATTTATAGGCGGCGGTCACATGGGGATAGTCTCAGATTGAATAGCTCGATGTCTTAGAGTACATGATCCAATGACTTCAATAGGATATGATGATACTTGGTTCGAAGTGCAATCTATATGCAATTATAATGAAAAGATCTCGCTTCTGGAGACTTCGTAATTCTGGGGACAATTTCTTTTGATAATGAATTACTACTCGGCGCAAGCAGATAACCATTAATAGTATCAGCCCTCATTTTGAGAGAGGCTTAGTTATTGGTCCCTTTCATAATGAATACATGTGCTTGTATTCTGCCCAGTGCAGTGTAATTTACTACATGCCCATGCCGTATATACTGTAAATACGGACCGTTTCGGCAAATGACGTAATAATACTGTACGGACCACTGGTCCGTACACTAAAATACGGACCACCTTGCCATACACGTTTAATTGGTTGTTAAGCCAAATGAAATTGATTTTTTCTTAAACTTCGGGTATATAGTAAATATACAACGTCCAACCATGCTTGTAACAAAGCAATTGAAGAAGAAATTGGCATAAAACACGAAATAAAACCAAATCGTATAATATTCCATGATAGAGAAAAATACATCAAGTAAAATGATGAATTGTTGGGTAACTCTAGGGTAACTATGGCGACATTCAAACCGCTTTCCCTTAAAACCATAGTCCGATTTCCGTCTGACCACGGAAAACAGATTATGGATTCATGGGATCGGCCTACTTGGAAAACCATTAGGCAAATCCAGACAAATCAGCCTTCGTGCAAAGGATCTGCTTGGTGATTGTGCGCTACCTCTCGCCGTGCAGATTTTTGCTGCCCATTCCCCAGCTTGAGGATGTTATATTCTGATTCCGTGTCAGTGCAGTAGAAATCAGGAATATTAAAAAAAGGCTTGGAGAAAAATGAATCCAGGATATGTAATCAGCTCCGGAACACCACGTTTCCGTGACTTTCCTTCAGCAAGGATAAGATTCCGTGTGATCCTGCGATTCACGGAGTGCACGTGACCATTATCCGCACTTTGTATTACAACCTGTGCCTACATCGTCTAACGTTATCGATATGACTTTGCAGGTAATATACGGATAATGAGGTGGGAAACTAAGCCCTTGCTTGAGTCCACTCGTGGAATTGGCTGAGCTTAGAACTTTAGATGTCAACAGACCTCAATGCTTTCAAAAATAACAATAAGACTGAGTATATAGTATGATAATGTATTATCTCTGTATTTGACTGACTGAACAAACAATCCAATTGCTCATATTTACTAACGTATTCTTTATAATAATTTTTTATATCTTTCTTCTACTTGATATGGTGGTGATATACGGTAATCAATGCTGATGTACGTATGACGATTATGTGTTTGAAAAATTCAATAATGTTTTGAGAGACAAAATTAATAAACAGAAAAACTCTCATTGGGCTGATGGGCTCAAAGGTCTTTAGTGCAGGGTAGAATCTAACGACCTATGCTTACAATTTCAGTGGCCTTAATGTAAAACAGTTTTATAGAAATGGTTCTCGCACTGTTTGTGCACCTTATTCCATCATCGTTTACCCCTATTCTATTTGTTATCGGTATCAAAAGAATCTAGATCTGGTAGTTTCTCTCTCATATCTATCATTTACAATAGAGTTAGGGTCTCCAATTATCACATATGAGGCACTCAGTTAATAGTCGCATATTACCTATTAGGCCCGGCGTCCACCTACTACGATATGGGACCGATATGGTCTACGATGCAGCTCCCGATAAAAAATCAAAATCGCGTCGGAAGGTTACCTGATATCGGGGCAGTTGACCACGTTTCTGCGATTAGACACCTATAAAAAACCATACAACGCATGGTGGATTGGCTTGTCTAGACATATGTCTACGATTTAGCACCTTCCCGATATGGCACCGATTTTGACATTTTGTACCGGTGTCATATCGGGAGGTCTACGATTCTATCGTAGTAGGTGGACGCCGGGCCTAAGTCTAATTCCTGAAGGAATAGTGTGCACTCGTTGAACAAAAATAAAGATTTGAATTTAGTAAAGAAATAAAAATTGTCAGAAAAAAGGCACCTCAGTCGAGATATTTCAGATGCGGAACGGGGAAGATACCATGAAGGGATGATGCATAGTATCAAAAGTGATGTAGAGCACATGGCTTCCTGTCTCACATCCCCCACCTCCCCCACACCGTATTACGATGATTATATTACGACAACAGTATGCTTAAGATTACATGATTCATGTCATAAATGGCCTGGCCATCTGTACAGATGACGCACCCAGGGTACCACATGTGGTGAAATTTGCTCATCTCATACTATATTATGTAGGTGTATACAAATAAGTGCAGGCCTCCAGCAGGCCGCTACAGAATTATGCTCAGGACTTGTACAACGCAATAGCTAGGATGCAGGACTAATTGAGTTAAGTTGATTCAGATTTTCATTTCTAAAGGGCGATCTGTGTTAGCTCCGCCCCCTGATGACGAGGGCTTTCCCCAGGCATGAGCGATAAATAGCCCGGTAGTCCTTGATGACGGCGAACTGTGAAATAGTTATTGCTTATTTAACAGGCAATATTTACTATTATACTAGCATTCATGCGCGGTTAGAAATATTAGTGACCATCAATCATATCTAGCCATCTGTGAACACCTGAACTTGTTACGTGGTTAGAGGCTTCAGTCCGATCTAGCCTTAATGCTCTTTGTTTTAACGGGTGTGCATTTTACCTCACAGTCGAAATGCTCCGCTGTTAAAATTCCTCGATAAAAACCGCGTTTTGTTTCCAAATGGCAGCAGACGTTAAACACAGAGCACACTTGGTGATGACGCCACAGATGAAACGCCGACGCCACTTTAAGTTGATGGAATTCCAGCCTGATGTGCATAATAAAATCACAGGTCTCTTTGAGCAGACATTTGTAAATTTAACGAAAACCTCTGCTTGCATGTCAAGGTCATCCATTTTACGGTCTGGGTTTAGGTGTCAAACGTAGTGTCTCTCTCTTTCAAATAATTTGCTAATTACTCATTGAATTCTGTCCTTTACGGTGAATTTACAAGTAATGACTAAACATTATAAGTTTGTCCATATGAGTGCAACCTGAGGAAGGTCTGTTATATAAACCTTGCAAATGATAGCCCAGTCTGTCGGCTGTTAGCTTTTCAGAAAATAACATGCAAAGCCCTATGGGAAAGGATCGTGGTGATGGCTAGAGAGTTACCGTTATGACATAGTTGTGTAGGGAAGAGTTTAGGACCTAGTTATAGGCCTGGTGAAATTTCGCGCACATTATTTCTCCTACTTTTGTAAAAATTATTTTCTTAGATTATATGATCGACCCTAAAGGTAGTGCCCCACAAGGACTCTCATTCTAACTTGACCAAGAGCGTTTTGTTGACTTCTTATATCGGGATTAATCATGTGAGCATGACTGGCAAGATCGCACTGGAGGAACAGCCCCACGTGAGGGATAATAGGGCTTCCAACCACAGGGGTAATGAGTCAAGCAGATCGTACAAGATGTAATACAGCCCAACAAGAACTACCATGTCACTGTGAGACACTGCCCGACCATGTCAGTAAAAGTATCGTGCTGGTAGAATAAACACGATTTCTAGTGTAGGCCAGGCGTAAGTGGTGCAGGAAAATAGTTTTTTTTTGTTTTAGAACTTTTACCTCGTACTAAATGTCCGGGGCAGGGGTTCAGTAAAGTAAAAATCCACCCACAGGAATACAGTTTCCTTATACTAAGACTGACGTCAGCTAATTACAAATTAAATACAGCGGTTATTTGAGAATATGGCCTTGGATGAAGCACCGACATCAAACTCGGAAACCTTCCCAATTTAGCGATTCTGCCTCAGTACTCAGATAACTCAGGATTCAGTAATTATTTTCCTCCAGACAGAAAATATCGATGAATGGAAAAAAAACCAAACGCACAGCAGCATCAGACTAAAAGAGTTGTGAGAAGCGGCAATCAGGTTGTCTCCGGTTCTCACCGAACAAGAAATGAGAAAAGCACTCAGGTGTAACAGATGTGTCTGCGGTTTTATCAACCTGTTGGCACATATGGACGACTCGAATGAATCATGTGAAAACTCGTGAGGAGAGAGTCAGCCTTGTATCATGCCTGTCAGTAGAAGTGGCGTCTCGCGGAAGTAATTAAATTGCCAATGGGAAACCTTTTGGTATGCTAAAACTTGTCCAAAATCTCAAATGCTAAATCAAATCCTGTACATAACTTTAAGCGTTATATCAGTATGGTATATACTCTTTTTTCGAGATGTTTCAACAACTGCTGGTTTATTTGGTTACATCTATTTTTCTCAATCCAATTGATCATTATTGTAAGCTATTGCCTTCACAGACATCAATGATAATACTAAGAAAGAAACTGATGAATGTTTGGTCTGTGTCCTCGTTCGCCATCGAGTTTGGAGTGCGCAGTAATATGAACGAGGTGATAGCCGAGTGAATATTCTGAAGCACTCCACACAAGTGGATGAATGGGGACTAAGACCAAGCACGAAGATGTTTCTGATTTTATCTTAGCCTGGAAATATCTATCTGTTTATCACCTGTTGAGAATGAGTTACCGCACTCGCAAGCCTGATGAGAACGAGTTCCTAATGTTAAGCCTAAGGACGTTTATTCCAGGCTAAGATAGTTATTAAGAATCCACGTTTCATAATGCACTGGTTTTACCTTCGGTTTGAAATTGGATTGCCATCTGCAGGTAGAGGTGCGATGGGGTGTTTTTCAAATTTTGCTGCTGTCTATATAAGAGAATTTAGATTTAATAAACTGGGCCCTGACAATTTACTCATGCCAACGTAAATATATGGTCCTTTTATATTTTGTAGGAGGGGTCTTGTTTGATGATTCAGGTTTTCGTTTGAAAGGACAGTTCTAGTAGAGGATAGAAAAGGTATCATACATTTGCGTTTGATAAATGCTTGTCGGGTTGACACAGATCATCTGTACGCTCGTTCCAGATTAGAATAGGGTTTCACTGGATGGCACCCTCTGGGTTATCGTAGGTGAATCAAACTTGCAAGAACCCTTATTTATCATGGGCATGACAACAAAATAGCAGATAGGGGAATAATGTCTGGAATATCTAGTTAGTTTGGTTTAATATCACATATGATGAAATAAGACCACGATGTATTACCACATTCAGTGATTAGAAATCCTGCGTCTCCCAGCAGAACTTACAGGTGCGTTTTTGTCTTAATCAACGATCGATTAAACGCAAATGGCTTAACCTCGCCCAGGGCCTCGTCGCTCGCGTGTACGTTCGCCACTACTGTCGTCTGCTAGAAGCGTGGGTAATTAAACAAAACACTGGCGTGCCTCTTAATCCAATGTAGATCCCCTGTCTGGTTAAAAATCAGTTGACTGTGAACACTCTAGAACTTGGTAATTGGTCTCGTGTTTCATCCTCGGCCATTTCAAATCATCGAGCGAGCACCAAGGATGGGCTATTTCAGAAAAAGTGGCCACGTTTGCACCTTTGCAAAGATGCTTGCGTCCGGGCAATCTTCAGACAAGAAATACTTCAGAAACTTAAAGGCATCTGAGATGTCAGCTCTTCATTAGCCTATTTCTGGATGATTGGCCACAGTCTGGTTCATTCTCTTGCCACATAATAATAGAAGATCCTCCTGTATAGGGTTTCTTCAAGCTGGGGACACACCAAGCGAGAAATGCAGCCATCACCGGAATCGCCTACACAAAATGGTGTGTATGTGATACCGGGGACACACCAAGCGAGTGAAGGCAGCGATCTCTGGAATCGCCAACACAAATTGGCGTGTATGTGAGATATCATTTGATAGGAATATCTCCTGCCTATAATCTAGCATCTTGGAAGCAATGATCAGGTGAAATAAGAAATATAAGCTCACATATAGGCCATTTTGTGTTGGAGATTACGGAACTCGCTGCGTTTCTCGATTGGTGTGTCTCCGGCTTGAGCTATTGTTTGATATTTCAACTGATTATTGCCTCTAAGATGCATACATGCCATTTTTTGTTGGCGATTCCAGATATCGCTGACGTTTCTCGCTTGGTGTTCATGGCTTCAGCTAAAAACCATGGAACTGTAAAACTTTCATATCACCTTCACAAATATGTATCCGATCTTCTTTTTGTGAAATAAGTCTACATGCCTATTTCAATTATTCTCTTGGAATTGAAGCGTTTGACCTGGAGTACCTGCAAATAAACAAGAAGCTTATTTATTACATTAGACGATATACCTGTGTACATTTCTATTATCCCACTACATTACCCTCCCTGCCATATCACCAGATTGTTATTTCCAAACATCACGAATTCATTGGCGATCAGTATGATGATTTCCTAGTTATATGTACCCTGTGAAACGGCTATGTCAAAGGCTTACATAAAACGAATGGCATTTAGAATAAAACCAAACTTATGCTGGGGACACACCAAGCGAGCGTAACCCTCGGCGATTATGGATCAGCAAGTAATGGAATCGCTTAACATTTCTTGCCTACAAGGTGGGAGGGGGATTTGCCGACTTGCTTACAACTTTGAGTCACACCAAGCGAGTCAGGGCAGCGAAAAAAACAACAGCGGTAAACTCGATGAGCGATGTTTGATATTTGGCGATTACTGTATGGGCGAGTAAAGTAGGAAGAGTGAGTGATCATGTGACTATAAAACTTAATCTGATTGGTCCCCTACTTGTTGATGGTAGTACTCGCTCATACATTGCTGGATATGTGGCAAAATCTGGGTGTCCACTTTTTTAGCACAATCATAGCGATTCTGTCTTGGCGATTATGTGGGCGATTCTAGCGTTCTCTTGGCGGGAATATCAAACATGTTTGATAGTATCGCTCCTGTGATAGCTGACGTGTGTGCTTGCGATTTTTGAACTTGCCTACACCCAAGTCGCTGGCTTGGTCTGTCTTCGGCATAAAACAATCTAATAAGATGCAGAGAGAATGGGACTCATTCTCAATTTGCAAAAGAATTCCTCACCCGCAGGACTAAACTCCACCAAACCCATTGAAATATATTGATATCGCCTACAATATACACAGATACGTATCAGTAGTAACCGAATAAACTATTTGTTTTAAACTCTGAACTCGCACCTAGAGTGCACACAAGGGGTGCCTCGTTATAGCCATACCCTACGTTAGCGGAAGGGTGCAGGCAGGAAGCCACTTTGAATGGTCCCCTGACTCGTCTCATTCCAGTGTAGTCTCGCTTGCTGAATAATTCAGGTGATAGCACTTTGATTACCGCTCAGGGCTCTCTAATGTCTGAGAGTTGGGATCCCTCTGTTGGAAAACTCGCTGCCCCTGAACTCCTAGTGATCAAAGTTAAGGAAATTACGCTGAGGCTCGCAGGCGGGTGGGCGGGTGGTGGTTGGGTGATGATTTACAGGGGAGGAACTTGGAGAGGGACGTGTCAGAAAACATGAGGGTAAACATAAAAGGCAATGGCGTTTCTGATATACCGAGAAGGTCAGGAGTAAAAGAAGTGTCATTAAACAAGAATGGGAAAGGGATATTGTATCTGGTTAACAATGGTAGAGGGTATCGTAGTGATTCAAAGAGATAAAAGGGAGGCAGCAGGTGGTGAACAAGGGGATCCTTGTTGAAATTTTGGGTCGTTCTTAAGCGGTTCTTTTTGAGGCTCGCCTTTCTGTGTTGATTGCTGCTGCAGAAAGGTTAATCCGGTGATGTTAGGTCGCAGAGATGTTAATGATCTGGTGATGTAGGATTGTATAAATATTAGCAACCTCTTGGGCCCGTTTAAAGAGGCATGGCGTTTGCATACTAAGAAATCCTGGTGGGGGATTTTCTCTGTGGATGAGTAACCGCAAATAGAAAATCAAAGTTTAGCAAGTAGCAGATGAAGATCCGTCGTTGACGGAACGGCACCGACGAAAGAAATGGCGGAAAGCTGTATCAATACAGAGCACAGTCCGGGGAATTACATATTAAAAAGTCACCACCAAGCACCCGCCCACACACACACACACACACACACACACACACACACACACACATACACCTACACACACACACACACACACACACATACACACAATGGCATCTACAAGGAGAGTAAACGGACAGGCAGTTGTGAAATAGCAGGGGATTCCCCAGGATTCTGGTGGTGAGAACATACCCATACCGTTGGCAGCAGCGCTTTTAAACAATCCCTTATGGAAATTGGTTTTGAAATGCACATGCGAGTTGGGTGGATTTATAAGAACCAGACCCCATACAAATATCAGGAAGATCAGACACTGCGGTCCGCTCGTTTTGGGGAGTGCATTTTTAGTCAGTCTACTGGATGATTCTTCAAGATTACGATTGGATATCGAGTCCAGAATGTCCCTAGATGACTAGACAAAGGTACCTCCCGGGTAGTATAGGACTGTAGACCCTAAAGATAAGCTGTGTTCCTCTCTACTAGTCAACAGGTAGGGTTTATGAAAATGAATCTATTTGTATTTTTTAACATGCAAAGCTGACTAAATGACAGTGGGGATGTTTGAATCATTTCTGAATTTTTCTGATTACCCAGTGATGTAAGGGTATGTGTGTATGCAGAGGTCTCTTTCTCTTTGTAAATGCGCCTACACTGGCCACCAGAGCCCAAAGACGTTGTGAATGATATCTCCTTAAATGTTTGTGCTGAGAGTCAGATATGGAAAGATCATGTCTTTAACCCAGAAGTGAGTTTGATCCTAGGCTAGGACAAATAGGCTGTGAGACAGGTTTGGGTGTCCTTGCGGAGGGGAGTTTCTAAGAAATGCAGGTATTGCTACACAGTAGTGGTTTTGGTAACCATTTTATTTCTTATAGTTATCAAAGAATCTAACAGGATATTTCAGACGTTCTCCCTCTAACATTGCCATTTATATTAGACATCATGAGACACATATTTCTGTTGATTTACTTGATGAATAATGCTGCACTCTTCCTGGTTTGATTTAACTGCGAGACCCCACGGGGTGTCCCCCGCTAGGACACTTTTCAATGGTGGACAAGGGTAGGTGTTAAGCTTTGGGTCACTTTTATTAAACAGATATGGCCTGTTTGTGGTGCCATGTCTACAGATCCCCACCAAGATTTCTTTACTTAAACGTAAACATCATAGGACCTCTCCTAAAGTCTTATACTCTCGTTGGCCAACTTAGTTAAACGCCCCCCTGTTATTACACAGCAAATGTCTTTTCTCCTATGATAGGTCTTGGATTGCTGTGTTGTCCTAGGAGGATTCTTTCACCAGGAACAGACCCTTTGAAACTGACCCATGGTGTGATCCTTAATAGAATCCTCTTTCAAATGGTGGTTTGGTGATGCAGGAAACGAGTACACTTAGTGACATAGTAATGCCGGAAGACGGTGCCTCTTCGAAGCGATGTGGCGCCTGAATGGAATTACGCGTAAGCCATGCAGGAGGTCGGCTTTATATCATATTAGGTATGTGATATTGTGTAATCTGATGTATTATATGGAAACTACCTGTGTTTAATCGCTAAAAATAAGCGATCAGTTACACCGATGCCAAAGGCAGAGGTCTATCTGAGGTCTATCGGATCGGCAATTTTAGCAGAGTATTTGGCGTATAATTACAGTCTTCTGGTTCTGATATGATTATGTACCTTAAAATGGCGACATTTATCTCAGATTGATGTTAATCAATTGGCTTCCCCCGTGCGCACGGTACCTGACGTTCGCCTTGTATAATCGCTATGCCAAACTCCAGTCGTCACATACGGGAGCCCAGACTAAAACTCATCCAGTTTTACGATAGTCTTTTGAATGAGATAACCATGAAGGTATACATTATCATCAATTTTGTGAGCTATATTTATTTCTTAATGAGTATTTCAGTTCTCAAATTCCACTGATAAAGAACGTTGCTTGGTCCGAGAGCGAGATATAGATGGCGCCCACATCGGTGTTAACGAGAGCCGAGATCTGGGTGGACACTATGTGTGTTTTTGTCTTTTATACTGTTTACCATATTTTTGTCAGTTATCCTGTTATAAAATCTGTCATTGAAATATATATTTGTACAATTCAAGTGATTTCTTGAGTGTGCACGTATGAATTTACGTTAGAGTGCGGGGTTTTTTTTTATTGGGATTTTTTTTTATTCTTTTAACGATACGCTATAAGTATACTTATAGCAACTTTTCGTCATTCTAGTCACGTGATAAAATACCCTTCTACGTCATATAAGTGTTGCACGGCCATGAAGACGGTATGTGTGGGATGTATGTAATAATATTTTGTTATCTCCCTAGACATAGTTGGCAATACACAATTAAGCAGATACCTACCACTGTGTAACTTATCAATTTTCCTATTCTTGGACTAGGGTTGATCTTTGTAGGACGTGGGCGTGTTATGGCGATGTCGCGGGGGACGGGGCACAGGTGAACAGAGCAATGATCAAAGCGTCTCGCGTTCAAAGAAGACAAAACATGCCAACCTTTTTTCATATTATCTTCCCTTTGATGCAGTCTGGAAGTCAGGGTTTTTCTCCAGGTTATTCCAGTCTTGGCTTTTGTTGGAAGGTGTTAGTTCGACGAGCGGATTAAGAAGAATGAGGAGATCGAAGTGCGGAGGTTATTAGGTCCTTTATTTTTATATAGTTTTCCATCACCTGTTAATTTACAGGTGTCCGTTGCCTCTATGTTGACCTATAAAAAGTCCAGGCCCGAAACTAATTGTAGATTATTGCATAGGCAAAACTTATGAACCTGCTCTTGATATGATGTGATATTCATACACACACAAACACACACACACATGAATAACCTGTAAGTTACTCTCAGTGCTATTTTACCTTTTGCTGTGCGGGGATTAAGGGAAGGGAGTAAGGAAATTTTGATCAGGCGGTAGTCATAAGTGAGATGTACGTGGTTTGGTATGGTTTCCTCAGGGGAGTGGCTGTACTGTCTGGTCTTGTTTTATCCTTGTTTTGACATAAGCTTGGAAGCTGCGACCGGCGGCCATGGAGAAAGAAAGTATTGTCTGGTGTTGTTTGTCTTTGTTTTGGTGTTAATGTGGGAACTGCGTGGGGTGGTTGGATTGGGAATTACCTTGTCACGAGACACCTGGGATGTGGTACACGTGGTTTTGGCATCCGGAAGCCTGTCTTTGTGATATCACTCAATACCGTCATTTCCATGAGAAGCTTGCTATTAGATGCTGACTAAAGGGGTGTTTGTTCCGACAGCAACCTCTTCATGCTTTATCCCTTCATATCTCACCTTATGTCTATTGGTCTGTCTCTCCATCAACATTTTTCTAAGGTTTCAAACACCCCCTCCCAGAGTAGCTTGTCCATTTCCCTGTCTCCACTCCAGCGATCGTTCTATAGGCCCGTTTCCATTGGCCGACGAAAACGGCGAAGATCTATTTAGTTACCCAGAGAGTTTGTCGGTGGTGCCACTGACGGTGTATCGGTATCGAAAAATCGGTGAGGGTAGTAGTTTTCACTCAGTGGCCATGCTTTCACTCAGTGGTCAGTGGAAAATGTTGTGGGTCATTTCATGATCTGGGTTGTTTCCGTTGACCGATTTTGTATCAGCAGGGCCAAAAGTCCGTCAATGGTTCCTAACGGGAAATTGGTCAATGGAAAGAGGCCTTATGTCCAACCTTCCCAGCCGCCTGCTCCCATCCCACCTCTCTCAGGCTGCCTCGTTTAGACGCCACCCGTCTCTCTGAGCACACCTTTCCGAGCCCAACAAGTACTGCCCATCCTTTACCCACTCCAGTGAAATAAATGTCCCTGCAAAAGATACCCACCCCCACCTTTCTAAGCCTACCACTACGTTCACAACTACCAGTCCCCGCCTTCCTACCCAATTCTCCAAACCTCTAAACAAACTACCTAAAGCTCATCTCTCAAAACCTACTTCTCTTCAATTCAACCTTTCCAAGGACATCCCTGCAGTTACATCTATATGCCCAGTTTTAGAGACTTCTTGGAACTGCAAGGATATATCAGCAAAACGTTTTTCCAAGACAATTCATTCTAACCCTCCTTCCTGAAGATCACTTCTCCAAGCCAACCTTTCCAACTCCTTTTCTCCAACTCCACTTCAAACATTATTTCCACCCTCTATCACTCCCGACCCAAACTAGATCTGCCAAAAACACACTCCGGTTTTATGATGGTATATATTTTCTGCCGAAGTACACCATCTCACACACGCAAGGGCACCTTCCATCTTCCCAACATAATTCCTTTCTTCATACTTCTTCAATTTATCAATTTATTTCTTTTGTTCATAAAGATGAAATATGATTTATTACAAGCTGCCGCCTCTTTTGATTTGGGATTTGTCGTCTTTACGATCAGAGTCATGCTTCACAGTCAGCCTGTTTTCATCGTGGATTTTGAAACCTAGGAATTATTTGCCAGCCCCTTCAAACAGGCCAGCTTGGAGTACTTACTTCACCATGTTGTTTCCTTTTGATGCTGACACGAGAAGGTGGTGTTATATGACAATCAGCACACATTGATGCTCCACAACCGTCTCTTTTTTCGTCATGCCAAATCTCATCCACCGATCCCGTTCCTGAAACACATGTTCTATTTTCATTGTCATAGATTGTATCTATATTATCTTTAGTTTAACTAATTGCTTAAGGTTTTGATGTTTGAGGAATATGACGTGCGTATGGGCTACACTTTTACCTTTTAGCAATCTGAGACTATAAGAGGTTTCGGAAATTGCAATTTTAAAAGCATTAAATCCTGGACAGAGTACTTGTAATACGAACTAATATACAAATGGATTCATCCTTCTTGCAGCGTAGATAAACAAATGTATAAGATCATCACTCAAAGAAATTCTGGAAAATGCTGAAACTCCTTTGAAATATCGTTGCGATTTTGAACATCTTTACAATAAATGGGTTCTCCCACATTTTGTCCAGAAATGTTACTAAACCCTCATTCTATCCACTTATATGGTAAATGATTTTATGCTTTTTTTCCGCATCGACGGATTTCGGTTATGCACCAGATTAAGTCCCTATACCGAATCAACCCCATTTATCTCTCTTATCCGGTTGGTGATCCATTTGCTCCAGTCAAACTTAATATTTGTTGTCGATTTTACATCATTACCCCAGATCCCCAATGAAACAGAGTGAAGGCCGTAGTGGGCTTATAAAATTTTATTTAATTTTATGAGTCTTATTGATATGAAAAAGAGAAATACATGAGTATCAATGATAAGACAAATATAGAAATTGACATAGATATGTGTTTGTCAATTGTGATAAGATTTGTTAATATAACAAATATTGAAATTGACATAGATATGTGTTTGTCAATTGTGATAATATTTGATATAAGATAAATGAAGATTATGTGATATTACATAGTTAAACATAACATGTAATAATAAAATAATAGAAATAGCCCTACGAGTGTAAGGAGTAGGAGAGAAAAGGAGTGGGTGGGTGGGTAGAAAAAATAGGTGTTGAGCGAAGGAGACCAGTGAAGCGAATGAGACAGAGGACAGTGTCGCACTCGCGCACTTTGATGTTTAGTGCGGCCGAGAGCGGAGAGGTGGCGCAGGGGTGCGCGAGTGCAGAGTGGTTTCACCAGGGGGGGCAATGACCACCCCTGACCAAAGGCCATGGGCAACCCATTACCCCAGATCCCCAATGAAACAGAGTGAAGGCCGTAGTGGGCTTATAAAATTTAATTTAATTTTATGAGTCTTATTGATATGAATAAGAGAAATACATGAGTATCAATGATAAGACAAATATAGAAATTGACATAGATATGTGTTTGTCAATTGTGATAAGATTTGTTAATATGACAAATATTGAAATTGACATAGATATGTGTTTGTCAATTGTGATAATATTTGATATAAGATAAATGAAGATTATGTGATATTACATAGTTAAACATAACATGTAATAATAAAATAATAGAAATAGCCAAGAAGCCAATAGTTAAGGGAAGAGGAGTGTGGGAAAGTTTTTATAGTCACTTTTTGAAGGAGAGAGACTCAATGAGAGACTTGTTGACAGTCTCTTGGTCTGATACTTTGATGTAGTCTCTATGAGCCTGGGACCTCCACCCTCCATACCTCTGGATGTTAAGTTCAGGTATTCCTGCCTCAAAGGCCTGAGTGGCAGCGGCCTTCCTGAGGCTGTGGAGGGTGTATGTCTTCACCGTTTGGCCTGTGGCCTGTAGGAGGCGGTCCCATTCGTTGGTCATAACCCGTGATGTGATGGTCGTCCCATCGGGCAGTGTCAGAAATGGGTCCCGCAGTGAAACCGTAGGGGCCGCCCGTAGTAGGCCTCGAACCGCGTCTACCGGGCACACCCGGATATCGTCCGCGGCCTCGAGGCGCATCACTTTCTGTTGCCCTACGTATTGAAGATTTTTGGCCGCCTTGATGGTGATGGTGAGATGCCGGCGGCCGAGGACCACGTCCCCGCGAGTGAGGTTCCGAGCCGGGTCGAATGCCCGAGCCGACTGCGGCGCCACCTCCCCCTGCCGTAGGGCCGCGTAGAAAATGAGCAGCATGCCCGCCCTCATTGCCGTATGGAGGGGCGATCCCGTCAGGGCATCGAGGACCGCCCTGAACACATCCATTGGTATGGGGGCCTTCACGTTTGGCACGTACAGCTTGTTTCTCCTCATGCCCTCGAGGGCACGCTTCACCCGGTGATCCTCTGTTGGCCGCACGTCCCCCCCCCGTCAGTCGGAGGTGTGCCCGGACGTGCGATAACTGGTTGGCGACCGTGGCCGGCGAGGGGGCGTGGTCGGCCACGTATTCCAGATACAACGTGATCAGGCTCACGGTCGGTGCCCGGGGGTCCGCTCTCATCCGGTTGCAGAACGCCAGGTAGGTGGTGACTGCGGATCGCTGGTTTGCGAGCGTACCTGGGGCACGCGCCTCTGACTGCCTCGCAGATGCCTTCGCCTGGAGTAAGAGAAGCGCCCGATCTGCAGAAGAGACGGAGTACGGGTACAAAAGAGGCATGGGTACACGGTACGATAGGGTACAACTCATGAGTGTGAATGAGGGAAGTGGCCTTATCGTATTCCGTCCTCGACAGATGGGCTCTGCTCAGGGCATCTGCGATGACGTTTTGCACCCCGGGGATATGGCTGAAGACCAGTTCCACCTGCAGACGTGCCTGCACCATCCATGCCTGGCGGGCACACTCCGCCAGGACAGGGTTACGGGCACGCCCGCTATTGAGGGTCTGTACAGTTCCGAGGTTATCACAGAACACCTCAATCCGTGATCCCCGATCCCTGTCTGTGATAAATGTGTGGAGTGCGTAGATGGTATTCAGAGCCTCGAGCTCTGAGATGCACTCCACGGGATCGAAGACGGGGCACACCTGGCCGGAGTACGAGAAGCGGCCGTCGGTTCCTCCGACGCCCGACAGGCACGCATCCACCGTGATCCTCCGCGTCGGGGGACCTCGAGGGATGAGGGCGCGGCCGTTCCAGCCCCGGGCAAACTTAACGAACCAGTCGAGGTCCCGGCGCATCTCGGAATTGATGTTCATGTAGAAGCCTCTCATCCCCCGGAGGGCCTCGAGTAGCTTTGAGACGAATGCCCGCGCCGGACGTATACACCTCGCCATGTGTAATATCCGGCCGAGCACCGACTGAAGCTGTCGTTTCGTCAACGTCCGGCGCTTGGCTACGGCCGACACGTGACCACGGATGTCCTCCAGCTTGGCCGTGGGGATCGATAGAGTCATGGCACGGGCGTCGATCTCTATCCCCAACCACGTCACGGTCTGGCTCGGCTCCTGCGCTTTGTCGCGTGCCTCGGGTAGGCCCAATTCCGAGAAAAGGTCTCGCGCGATCCTGAAGTCCTCGGCCGCCTTACCTCGGTCCTCGGAGAGGATGATGAGGTCGTCGAGGTACATCGCGGCCGTGACTCCCTTTGATGATAGTATCCCCACGATGGCCTCCGCCACACACTGCATGTGGTAGGAGGAGGCACGGGCGCCGAACGGCATGGCCGTATCGCAGTAGTGCCCGCCCTCCCACGTGAAACATAACAGAGGCCAATCGAGGGGATCGCACCTAAAGTTCTTGTAGGCACGCGACACGTCGATGGACGACATGTAGGCCGACGTGCCTGCCTTGACGAGTTTGGCCACAAACTCGTCCACCGTAGGGAGGCCGTGTTCTCGCTCCAGTCCGTAGACCGAGTTCTTAATGATGAACGAGTTCACGCTGCACTCCCTCGGGAAAGTCATATCGGTAATGATGCGCCGGTCGTCCATCCCGCGCTTCTCCCGTGTCATGAGTGGCGACACATGACACCACGGGCTAAAAGGCGGTTCGGCGAACGGGCCCATCATATTGGTAAAGCCCGCCTCCTTTCCGAGAAACTTCTCTACCTGCACGGGGTGAGAGGTTGCGCTGGGGTGGTTGGCCACCCCCCTGGTATCACTCTCCGGTCCCAGGTATCCCAGGGGGAAACCATATCGCAGGAAGCCTAGGAGCTCCTGCGCCTCCTCCACGTGCCCTAGGTAATGGTCCCACGCAGGTAGGTTAAGATCCGAGGGCACCTCGACCCTGGCGCCGAGTGCGTTGGGGATTCCCGTGTCACGCACGGTCCGGTATATCTCCGCGTGCCTGGTGGGCCCCACGGCCGTGAACTCCGGCCATGTCTCCCGGCGATGTCGTTTGAAGGCTAACGGGTCCGTCCTCACGCCCTCCCGGTGGACTCCCGTTTCGCAGACATCCCGAAGTGCTTTAAAGTCGGGAGTGTTAGATTCCTGACCTCGGCCCGGCGCACTAACACTAACACCCGGCAAGCGACTGAGACCATCATCCCCCACAGTGCCGGGGGCGGCCGCCGCCGCTGGGAAGGCGGGTATCTCCTCCGGGAGTGTATTCCCCCCGTCAATGTTGTTGTTTATCTCTGCCCCTCGGCCACGTGCCGAGGGGGTCACGTGGTCGATGACGTCACGTGGGGGAGCCGGATTCGTAACACAACACTCCGTCCTGCCGGCACCCCTTTCATTTTTGTTGCGCGCCTCGTCTACTGGCGGGGCGCGGCCGGCCCGTTTTTTTAACTCGGCTTTAGCCCGTCTTTACCTCGTTGACGTCCGTCCTGACCCCTCCGAGGTTGGCCTCCAGGGCTGTGATGCGCGAAGTCCGAGTCCGTGCGCTCGCGCTCGTTCCCTGTTGAGATACCGAGTCCACGTGGTCGCTCTCGGCCGCCTGCTGTCTTATCGTTATTTCCGAGTCCGTCTCGGCCTCCGCGGGTGCGGATGCCGCCACAGCGCTTCTGGTCAACATAACTATACTATAATTCCTTAAATCACTGGGTCGCTTGGTATCCCTGTCCTCGTCTGCCGATATTCAGGGGAATACGGAGACCGAAGGTACGGAGGGCGAAAAGCCAAGGAGCGATAGAAAAAATAGGTGTTGAGCGAAGGAGACCAGTGAAGCGAATGAGACAGAGGACAGTGTCGCACTCGCGCACTTTGATGTTTAGTGCGGCCGAGAGCGGAGAGGTGGCGCAGGGGTGCGCGAGTGCAGAGTGGTTTCACCAGGGGGGGCAATGACCACCCCTGACCAAAGGCCATGGGCAACCCATTAATTGTTTTAGAAAAATAAGTCCAAACAATGACTGGTGGCACCATATATATAAAACACTTCTATAGCCAGACACTGTATCTTGTGTCGTTTCTATTAAATAGATTGGATCAGCTTGCACTCAATGGTGATCGAGAAGGGTGTTATTTTAGTGCAATCCTCCCAATGCAATTTGGGAGTTGGCAGCAGACGATCAGATATACGTAATCATTCATCGACAAACCCGTGCGACAGGTCTGTGAAGATTGTATCATAACAATTCTTCTATAGCTTCAGTCCCGGCCACACTAAGTGAAAGACCATAAAATTGATTTCCATGATGCTCATAAAGCACTTTTGAAGTACACACCATACGTTCGTATACAAATGTAAACGAAGTCCCCTAATGTTCCTCTGTGCACTACCTTTAATCATTTATGAGTTCATTTGGATAACCGTTGTGTAAATATTTTGTAAAGAGTAAACCAACTCTCAAAGATAAGAAAATATATCACAGAAGAAATAAATATAATAGCTCCTTTGTTAGACAATTGTGGTTACTGTATCTTGAATGCTAACTAGTCCATCCTGTTGAAACTGCAAACACTGGAAAATTGATGCTAGGCTAGGGAAATATCAACTGGCGAACTGCACCAGAGATGCAAAATAGAAACACTTAAGGGGGGCGTCCACCAACCACGACAAGGCTACAACAATGGCTTCCCGACAAGGTCCATGAGTGCCCTACGACTGGAGGCCTTGTCATGGTTGGTTGACCCCAGTTCCCGACAAGAGTCTGCAACAAGGCCACAACAAGGCCATGATTGGAAGCTTGTCGGGAGCATTCCGACAAGGCTACGACAATATCAAACATGTTCGATTTTCCCCACGACTGGACCCTTGTCATGGAGTGTCATGGCATGTCAGGAGCATGTTGCAGAGGTCTATGATAGGAACTTTTGGTGGAGCGTGCACTTCCTGACACACCCCGGCAACGCTGTTTTAAAGCCCTCCTTCTTATGACAAGGCTGCGACAAGCACTGATTGGAACTTTCATGTCGGCGCTTGTCGTAGCCTTGTCGTGGTTGGTGGACGCCCCCCTTTATGATCAGAAGGTTATACTTACTTATGATGTATATGAAGCGGATAATGGTGGGTGTTACCAATACTAGTAATGAGGAAATTCCTAAAACTCAGTATCAGCAACCGAGACAAATTCGTTTAAAACGACCAAGAACAAGTCATTATCGAAAAATCCGTGGTATAAAGACTCCCATTTATGAAACAACTTACCACTTGAGGTTCAAGACTATGAATCAATATATTTGTATAAGAAATATATAAGAACGAAGTGTAAAACAAAGTGTAACGAATCAGTGTGACCCTTTCTCACTACTTTTCATTACATCACATCATTTAGAAACACGCTAATTAAGGATCTCGGTCCAGTCGACTCCCAACTGTCACACTCTCTCACTTAATGAGAATCTAAATAACATAAGAGCACCCCTTCTGTGAGAGGATGACGATACTGTCTTATCTAGTGTATACGATCCACACTGCAATGAAAACCTGCCAGAATTCATGTATTTGTCTGTACTAGAGGTCAGCTCACAAAGGAATTGCATCTTGCTACTATGAGCGATTTCGAAGAAAAACGATCGGGACAGCTCAGGAGAAATTGCTCTCAATCCGTTTACAAAATCCTTTAAATCTGTGTATTTTAAATGCGTGAATTTTAAGTTTCCTTTAAAAAGTTCATAATGATGATTGTTCAAAAAGCAGGGACGGTAATGACCACATGGCTAATTCACGCCAAGAGCCCAACTGCTAAAGGCCACCTTTCAGCCACTCATCACTCCATATTGGCAATTGCCGATTACTATTTTACCCAAAATGTCTGTTTTTACTCAGACCTTTTACGTAACCTTTGTGCATTCCCGGCATCCATGCAGAAGAAGCAGTCCTCTTAGGGAATCCCTTTCTTCAGCGAAAGATTTATTAAAAAAAAAAATTGGTAAATAAAGTAGCAGAGTAAAGTGCTATAATTTGTGGAGTGGACGTGGCGGTTTCGCGACTATCGAGCAAGTGACGATCTCAGTGCAGGGGTCCGCGGGTTGCGGCCAGCTTATGTTAATTATTTTCACAGAGTTAGACTTTCATTGGTTCATTGCGGTCACGTGGTGTGTATTCCGTGTTCTCATTGGTCCATCCGATGAACAAACATGGCAACATAGCATATGTCTTCAATACTGACTCTCAGATATGTCAAACAACATGAGCGGCAGGGGTAGCAAAATTGGTAATATACATTGAACTCTCAAATTACCTCAAAAGGTTCCTAAGGGATACTACAATATGGCCAGATAGCAAAAAACTGCATATGAAAAGATTATATAAGAAACAAATATGTGGAAAATTGCAGATGTGTAAAGGGGTCATTAATAGTACACACATGAAAAAGGCTGCTGTAGGCCACTGAGAAGACATATTTTGATTCTGTTTGCTGTATTGAGTTCACAAAGGACCAGACTATGCAGCTCAATACCAAAGTTTAATCTAATGAGTCATTGTAGTACTTAAAAGAACACAGAACCAAGTAATGGTTTTCAGCACTCAGAATTATAGGTGTTCAGGCATTTTGACGGGAGGTCTCTTCAACAGCTGTTGTCATGGTAATCTGACCACTTGATAGAGCGACAACAAGTGGAAATGTTAACTAGAAGGATGGATCTACAAGATAAAACAATACAACAAATGTTTCCAGGGGGGGGGCAGCCAACTCCTTAAATAAGCCTCTTTTCCAGATTGGCCCAGGGACTATAAACCATATTGACAAGATCAACTTTATTTATCAATCAAACGGGGAAACTATGCCTTTCATGGACTAGAAAACAAAATGGCAGTGTTTGAAGGAGAATATATTGTATGGAATATATTTCGTGAAATCTATTTGTATTTGTAAATGATGAATCTTGTAACTCAAACCACCACTATGTGGCGCCGCCTGTAAACACCCTCGTATATATTGTCGCCCAGCCTAGAGGTGTGTTTTGTCTTAAACAACGATCTGTGTCAACAGAGGGACTATGGACCTAGGATGTGTCTTCATTAGGTTGAAGGAGATACCAAACGAGAATGGTCGTCCGTAGCACCATCCCTCGCTCGAACTATCGCCCCAGCCTACTCTCGTATGCTACGTGTATAAGTTATGAAATGGTACCCAGGGCGTTTGCCTGGTGGCCTCTATATGAAAGCAGCATCATACTAGCTATAACTTTCCAATGACGTATAGCATGCACCAAAGAAAAAAATTGTCGAAGATAATAGTTTCTATTTGCCCGTTAGAAAAACCAATGATTAGGGGGAAAGGAGCAATGTCCCAAAGGCTATAAGTTCGCCGGCAGCACCGTAAGAATAACGACGATATCCATGACATTATATGGTCTGGGAAATGCGGCGGCAAATTTCCCTGTGACAGCATCAGTTCCCATATATGTGACACAAACAGAATGAACCATAAGCTAGAGCCTGCCGGCACTAAGTTGTATTATTTCCTAAAAGGGCTGTTATTGGATTTGTTGACAGAGTACAAGAAAACATTACCGTAGGTTTTATTAATAGAAGATTGATAGTTTGAAAGTTTCTTATTGAGTTTAAGGCAGCCAACAAGTGTTGCGAAGAAACATAAGACAGTAAATAACCTTTACCATCATATGAACATTGAACATTTGATATAAAAGTTCGGAAACTAGTTTCGTATTACACTGACAAAGACACGGATCCGAGTATTATAATCCATACACCAAAATTACACTCAGATCTGGGTATTCACACATCTTACGTACACTAAGGCCTGGCGTCCACCTACTACGATAGAAATTAAGACCTCCCGATATGGCTCCGATACAAAAGTTAATATCGGAGACATATCGGGAAGGTGCAAAACCGTAGACATATGTCTAGACATGCCAATCTACCACGCATCGTATGGGGTTTTTATCGGTGTCTAATCGAAGAAACGTGGTTAACTGCCTCGATATTAGGTGACCTTCCGAGGCGATTTTGACTTTTTTTATCGGGAGGTGCATCGTAGACTATATCGGAGCCATATTGTAGTAGGTGGACGCCAGGCCTAACACTCATTCAAGTCTTCTAACTTGCATAATGTGGACAGACTTTAGGCCCAGTTTATACCCGCCGACAGAGAATGCAATGATAAAGTATGATAAAAATGAAAGTCGGTCGGTAGTGTTCATCCATAAAATATCCAAGCTTTTGAGGCATTTACACCCGATGATGACTGATTATTGGTTATATATGCACCTATTCAAATCGTCGCAGGCCTCAAGTCAGTGGCTGGCGTCATATTATGCAATCTGGGGTAGAAAAATCATTGACCAGGTCTGTTTTTCTTTTGTAAACACTTATCAATATTTTATCGGGGACATAATAATAATCGTAATAATCGATTGGCGGTGCCAGATTCCAGAACCAGTGGTGAAAATCGGTAGGTGTAAACTGGGCCTTGAGTCCTTACACATCTACCGATTTTGGAACATTGATGTACTTTTGTCGGTGACAAAGGAACGGTAATCTGTCTCAGGCGAGGTATCCTAGCAGAGTCTACCCCTGGCGGTAGATGTTGGACAGCTAGGTAAGTGTCAGCCAACGTTTAGTGAATGTCTCTCTCTTGAGGTATCCTTTTGTACCCGACATGTTGTGGCTCGATGTTCCTAAATCGGTCACCAAAGTTTTATCGACATGTTGATAAATCTAGTCGCTGACAACGGAATGTTGGTAGACGGCCCCTGATTGGCATGGGCCGAGGTATTACGTAATTCGCCTGGGACAAGTTCACCGACTCCTCTATGATTTGGGAACTAATTGTTCAATCCTGAATCAGTAAATGTGTATTGGGCTTTATCCTACAAAGCCCTCTTCCATTGGTACACGGAAGTAGCACCGATTATTTGTGTTCTCTTGAATGTTTGTCGGTGCTGCCACCGATGGCAGATCGGTATGAAAAAGTCGTTGAAGGTGCAGTGTACGACTTGTTTCATCTGTATTTCACAGGTCCATAACAACGTACATATCAGATCTGAACCTCGCTTAAGCGTTTTGATTCTGTAGGTCGTTGACCAAGTCGGTATTGTTTTAGCGTAATCTTAGCCAAATTAATCGGTGATCATTTCAAATATCAGGTTGTTTCCTTTCACCGATCTGGCGTCGGGGTTCCAAAAACAACAATCGGTGGTTCCTGACTGCAGATCGGTGACAAATAATCGGCCAATGGAAACGGGTCTAATAATTCCTCTAGTCTAGGTCTGTGTGCGGCTGAAGTTACGTGCGTCGGTGTTGACTCTTTTGGTTAAGCCTTGATTTCGTGTAAGCGACACCTTCACCTACAAAGTTGAACTCTAGGTCCACGGATCGCTCGCGTTTTACCCTCGAGATTCTTTTCTGTCCGTTCAGTTATCTTTATAGTATTTTGGTGTCACAGACTTTGATATCTATTTGATTTAAAAATTTGCAATAAACTCTCTGAGACTATTTTATTCATGGCAAGATGGTGTTGTGCAGGTCTGCCGCTCGTTTTCCGGCCACACCTCTATGTTAATAATATTGTTTCTAATCCTCGTCCTTCAGGGTTTGTCTCAACATGACCTGCTTCAGGTAGATATTACAGGGTAAATCTCCAGAAACCCTACAAAATCATCAATGGGTCCTCGATATATATCAAAAGCTCTAGTGGCAGCCTATATTATGTGCACTTCATGTATAGATGTTAATTCTCTGCCTCTGTTAGGGAGAGGATGTTTCGTTTGCTGTTGTCTTTTTCGTGTGGGGGATGTTCACCAATCCCTGTAGACATCAACAACTCTCACCCATTTCACCATTTCACCTTCCATATGCCACATCCTACCATTCAAATTAACGGTTTTCATCTAGCTAGTTATCATATAATCTGTCTAATCGAGGAAATATCTATATCCTTACACGACTTTTTCTGTTCAACAAATGTTATATATCATTCATTATCAGTCATATAATTCCTTATAAAACCAATAATTTCACCTAGGCCTGCTTTCCATGTTTTCCTTCCCCGGAGGTTGTAGACAATGATTATAAGTTATACACCTCTCCTTATCTAACGTACTCGACAACCTTTAAGACACCTAATTCCCCCCTTAGCCGCTAGTCTACGTTCCGGATTAATCGAGCAGCGCCTCTGGTGGCCGCGGGCGGGATCCTCGTGCAAACAATGAGCTGCTCCTCGGGTCTCGAGTGGCGGCCTCCTGCGGAATGAAACGAAAACAGTGCCGCCCCTTGCCTCGCACTTCACAAACTAAAGGCTTCCGATTGGATCAGAAGATTGCGAGATTTATTTTCTGCCTACAAACTTAGCAGCTTCGGTATCCTCGACCTATCACACAATCGCGCTTAAAGTTAAGGTGTACTTTCAGATAATCAGGGCTTCATTTATATTATTTCTCTAGCTTTATTTCCTATTATTTCGTATGAATTTTTATTTTATGTACTGCGTGGTAAGAAAACTGAGTTGTGTAGGTATAACTAATTAAATGAAGTAAATATAAATGGATACCGTTAGAGAAGATTGACAGCTGCATTTGTAAATATGCGTTAAGGTAGCGTGCCTCTGATAACGTCTAATTATCTTAACATTGTATTTCCACCAAGGAATACCTTTTATCACCATGGGCATCCTCTATCACCCCATATCTATAAAAGGTCTCTACAGGGAATAGAATAAGGACGACATCTGTAGATCTATATGAACACAGCAGAGTTTTCTCATTAGCTGTCTGTCTACACATTTGATAATGACTCAGACCATTAGAACGATCCCAGAGCTTCTCACGTGAAGCTAACATTAAGCGTACGTGTACGCGTCTGACTGGTCTTTACGGAGGCTTGTAATTAGTATGTAAAGGATGTCTCGTCTAGACGACAAGCCCTCCATTATTCCCCATTAAAAACAGCGAGTACAGACGGTGCCCGTCCCTGTGTAAAGCTCACCCAAGTTCTTCTCTATTGGTTGTGCTTTAATAATAGTCCATCCTCCAATAAGAAGGAATAACATCGAGAGCTATAGCTTCTAAAAATATACCATGGGGTTTTTTTTGCGGAGTAATCTCACGAAGCAAAGCAGTGTGAGATTATATAGTAGACCAAAAGAAATGGCATATTTTTAGCGGCTTCGGATCGAGTGCGATTTGGATTTTTTCTCACCCCTATCAGTGACTGGATTGGCTAACATTTGTGACCTCATTTCCCATGAAATTTTTTTTCTACAATTCTTCATGGGCATTAAGTATGAGTTCCCAATGTTAAGTTTATGGGGAAAAGTATTAGGGATGAGGGAACATCTCCTAAATCAACGACATATATTCCTATCCCCGAGGCCCTTACGCTGGCATCCTTATCTGTATACTAGATTTTCCCTCACAGTCTCTTGTGTTTTATTGAGTACTGATAACAAACGATAACAAACGATATTCGGAAATACTAAACTGTACATGGTCCACCAGACGGGTGTAACAAAAACATGGACTCTGGATTTACACTACAGCGAGGAGCACATAAAAACACCCTGGCATCCTCTGGGATCGTGGCACACCGGCATCTCGGCGCTTTAACTTCACAAGGCAAGGACTCTGACCAGCCAGCACGCACGGTTAGTTAGGATACCTCTCCGATCGACCCCACTGTTAATGATGTCTGTTCCCGCCTGCTGGACTCTACACTGGCTTCTATGCATCATCCGCGTCAGGGCATCGCCACGCATCTCCGATGCCACAGGCGGCCGCCCAGGCTTCACGCTGGTAGACGGCCGTGTCCCAGGCACGCGAGTCCTGCCAACATGCTGCAGGCATTCTCAATATGATAACTTGATAAATAGTGTTCTACCCAACAGAGTTTGAGGCGTTGTGTAAAATTAATGCTGCTATACCCTACCCTAATTCCCTCCATCGAGGACTTAAAGTAAATATTTCCTTCCTGACGTAAACGTGATTAAGTCGGCAGAATCGTGTCACGTCGGATGATTAGACGTCTTAAGAAACGTGTCAGTAAGACTAGCCTAATGCATGGATGATAGACTTGGTCAACTCTCAGCTTTAAATGGTTGGTAATTGTGAGGAACTGGGTGAGTTGTAATGGCGGTAACGTGAGACTTTCTACCACATCCACTACGCCGTCAGGGACCTGTTTCACTGGTCTTGTGACATGTCTGTGACACCATACAGACATTAGGGTTGTCTAGTTTCGTGACAACACAAGTGGTAAAGACAGACCCCAAACATAAGAATTCAACAAATCTACAGTCATGGTCCTGTTTCACTAGTTTTGTGACAAAAGGGTTAGACAGACATGAAAAGCGGCACCAACAGTGCAAGCAAGAACGGACAAAACAAAGTCTAATGTCTAGTTCTTATGAAACCGGACACACCATCTAGACGCCATCTAGACATGTCACGAAACTAGTGAAACAGGTCCCTGTTTCACTAGTTTCCTGACATGTCTGGGACATTATGCAGACATTGGGGTTGTCTAGTTTCGTGACAACACAAGTAGCTGCCCTTAGGGAAAGACAGACCTCAGACATAAGAATTAGACAAATCTACACATCATGGACCTGTTTCACTAGTTTCATGACAAAAGTGGCACCAACAGTGCAAGCAAGAACAGACAAGACAAAGTCTAATGTCTAGTTCTTATGGAACCAGACAAACCGGACACGCCATCTAGACATGTCACGAAACTAGTGAAACAGGTCCCAGGTCCCTGGTGTTCATGTCTCCTACGCATCGATGACGTCCTTCAGTCTGCTCCCGTCGTCTCGCTTTGAAGAGACATTTTACCAGCCTCCCTCCCTACAATCTAAAATGACTTTCTGTACCAAGTATTTCTGCTACTGTGCTGTTCACATCTGATTACATATGTTCATATTTCTCCTCCAATCTGACGTTGTACAGTCATTATAGAGGAGATTACACATGATGTGTTATGTAGTAGGATAGAGATGCTCAATCATTTTCTCCCAATTCTTGAGGAGATCTGTCCAAAGCATTTTCATGTGCATCGACAGATCTGCACGTTCGCTTTGATGTTCTATAGCTGGGTTACACAGCCTTGATGTTGAATATAAATAATTTCTATACACCTACTGGCGTAGGTCACATAACTACTACTGACGCAGTTCATGATATACGGTTGCGCACTTCCTTTCAATATCGGAAACACAATACACAGTATGGAATCAAGTGGTACTTATGAGAGACCCGTTGCATGATCAGTCAAGAAGCATTGTGATTTCTTTTCTGCTCATGGGCTCTTGCCACACATAATACCAAATTGCACGTTCATGATATAATTAGAAGAAATACAAACATGTAGGTATCCTTCAGGAATCAAAGAAATACATCAACATCGGTACAGGAGGGACATGTATCACAATATGAAATCGGTAAATAATCTTACATATATTTACCAAATTTGCTTTAATCAATAAGGATAACATACATTGAGAATGCAACAATTCCCTGTATAGAAAGCTAAGACGAAGATAGAACCGTTTTGTATCCAGTTTCAAGGCACAATGATGAAGACGTTGACCGAACATTGTGAATGCACCAAAGGGCTGATTTTGAAATCTGGTATTCCCTTTGAGAGGTAACACAAACACATAATATGCTTCTTTAGAGGATAACTAAATATATCATGATCCTTTAGTTCAACCAAACGTCAATATATCACTGAATAAAAGGATAGAGCTATAGTTCAAGCGATAACTCGTGATCTATTTTATTATGCAATTTCTGTCTTATGTTTTAGTAAGTTCACAGGTGTCTTGAAATATCACTTGGATCACCGAAACGCTATTAAGTAGAGTTAAAGGAGTTGAGGGAAGGAAGACCATATAACCAATCATCAGATCCATACACAATATTGACTGGTTTCAGATACAAGCGGTCGTATTCTCCTAGGAGTTGACGCGGAGCAATATGTGAGCGTATGCGAGGATGTTGCGGAGGGTTGACTCCGGGGGGCATACAACCGCTTTAATCTGAAACAGGTCTATATTGTACTTATTATCCACCTGTTCCTGACAAGTGGCGTTCCGATACTAGTTCATAAAGGTACGCACTATTTTTTAGTATGCACAATTTTTCCATATGCGCGCTTTATCGGTACCCGGAGCATACAACATATATGTATGCTCTGAGTATGGTGATACACACTCCCTATGTATTTTCAATGGACCCTTTATTTACATTGATTGGTTGATAAAGTTATCTACTATCCATATGAGAGATCATGGCAGTGTCCGGAACTATATTGGACCATTACAAGACCCGATCTCAGAATATCTCTGAATTACTCGTACCAAACTCTGCTATTTAAAGTGCGCATTTATCCCTACAAATAACCCACCCTGGAATACATGATAAGCAAATAACGGCGAAAATGTGCGATACTGACGCCCGGAATATAGTCCCTCGGCAGTCAGGGGCAATAAGGCGCCACATGCTGGCCTAGTAATTTACCCGCTATCACACGTCAGGGGGTATGAGAGCCCGGTGTGGGATCCCACTGTGAAGCGATATGACACTCAGGGTGTCCTCTCAGGTAATAAGCGTGCCAAGTGGGCGGGCTCCCCCACATTCTGAGAATTATATGATGGATGCTAAATATAGCATGCATTATACCTCTAGAACTTTCTTGTTTCAGTGAAGGGGTCGGGTTGATGTGAGGAATGTACGGAGAATTCAATACTTTCGTCCAGGAATACGTTTTATGGCTTTATCTAATAGATGTAAATCTTTCCATGAATTGACGTACATAGTGCATATGCCTGGCACTATCGGTGTTATGACGGGTCCATAAATTACGATGACACGAGCGATTGCAATTTCTAGCTGTATTGATACGGGATCAGTTTATTGGTGCTGATACAAAGCAGGAGGGCAGACTGGAACGTGTCGAAAACTGTCTGCAACGTGTCTAATCAAACACTTTCTAGATTGCAGGTGCATCCTCGCTGAAGGCAAGCCATGGGCCCATTAAAAACTGCTTGGAAATTACGATGAATCTGTTGTCTTTGCCAATACTGTTGATATTTCGAGATTGGGTTCTTCCAGAAACCGTCTAATCCACCACTCACATCAATAACACTTTGTAGAGTGTGCAAACATAGTGCACCAAACACAACACTAGACGAAAATTTTCCATTTCGCTTGGTTTAAAAAAAATGCAGAATAATTCGATTTTATTTTGGGGTCTGACCAAACATCCGAGTTGAACTCTTCCCTGGAGCCGTTTGCATGATGTACACATATCTGAAATACTCTTTCTGATGGGATCTGTCTCTCAGTACATATCCGAGGGCTATCAGTGAGCGTTGCATCAGCTTCGGTACTCTTCAAATACCTCTGTGGTGCTAGAACAGTTCTATGTGGAAAGGGTGTAAGTGAGAATAGTCAAGAGGAAGATCTGAATACGATTAAAAAAAGTCACAACCGATCACTCAGCCATATTTAGTAGGAAATAGTTAAATGTAACCATACCTGTCTTTCCTAATCAGATCGGTTAAGTAGAGCAGCAAATCTAGTAACTATGAATAAGTATCTAAACATCTTTTTTGGGTCTGAAACAGGCAAGCATATAAAGGTTAGGGAATTTACTGTATGTAGCCTAGAATATACATGTGTGGTATTTTCAGACTATTCATGTCTTTGGCAATAGAAACCTACCCTAAAGTACAGAAAGGTAATATCATAGGCCAGGATCCGGATTAGGATTCAAATAGTATTTACCTAAATAATCTTATAGAATGACTTGAGATGCATATCTAAATAGTTTAAGCAAGCATTCCTTTAAAAATAATAACTAAAGGAAAAACATTCTCTGAAATCTCTGATTGTAAAAGAAATCTCTACTTGATCAAACTGCGTTTGTCCATATTGAATCTTCATTCATATTCATATTCTTTTAATGTCAGAACTGAAAACAGATACATCATTTCAATAGATTCAGAATACATGTGACAATAGAGCCCATTATTCCTGGTTTACTATGCTGCCTTTAGCAAATCTATATCAGTTTTTACAGCCTAAATTATAAGAATCTTTGCATATCAGGTAAAAAACTAGGAGCAAATATAATGTGAATTATTGATGAATGAGTGTGCAATTATGAATGAATAATTATAAAAGGTTTCAGTTACATTCAGTCCGTGGATAGTTTTCTGTAGCCTACTGGCACCCACTCAACCCATTTCTACAACCGCCTGAGTCTAGGATCCAAACATATCAGCACCAGTGGGCCAACGAGGTATTTTGCTCTCTAGTGATTGGTCATGGTCAGTTGGGCATACTTTTGGGGCCCTGAGACACTGGCACCCTGACCCTTTCCCACTATCACAGTTAATAGAAAACAGATAGTGAAGGGATAGACTTTTCTCAGCATGCTGAAAGTGTATGTGAGCACTCTAACCTTTAATAGGCAACGTATATTTAACCGTGCAAGCACGCTCTAATAACTAGTTTTCAGTCCCCAATATGGTTGCGCGGCCTGTAGAATGTGCTCCCCACCCCGTGCCTAGTCGTGCTTCCACGACGTAACCCTGTCTTCACCTCCATACTGGTTTATAATGGATTTCATAGAAGGCCAGGGTCACCATTTTAGTAGAATTTACCATCAACGTCATAAATTGAAAATGGAGTGCAAGGGTTGGCCAGTAAGTGTCGGGTGGCAGTTTGGGTGTGAGCGTGGGCACCCTGTCCCTGACAGCCCACTCACGAGCCTCACCCAGACACTGTTCCTATTGAAAATGGACATTGCACATGCTTCTAGACACTGTCATAAACTATGCTCTCTATGCAGATGTTAAGTGCTTGGTATAAACCTTTTGTTGTTTCAAACAAAGGATAATATTGAGCGTGAAGTTACTATAGTGGGGAAATTGATCTAGTATTTAATCTGTGTATGACTAGGCACTCAAGGACTAGGCCCCTCCCAGTCACGCGGGAGGGGCGTATTTTCGAGTCTGGGAGTGAGTATCTCAATCACAGATTACATGCCTGGTCTATTTCCCTTTTTTTACACCTTGAAATATTCAAATTCATAATATTTTACCTTTTAATCGCCATTCAAAGTCAAGCAGATCTGTTTTTTTTTATGCTGGTACCGCACTGTTGCACCGTTGCTGATTTGGGGGTTTGAACATTTAACAGAGCCATTTATGATAGTTCATATTAAAAGTAATAGGTAATTCCAGTCTACAGACGTTAGAAAATCAGAGTAAACCGGCACGAGTTGTTATCTAATTGATTTACATCTCACATGTACATCTATTATAATACGATTATATTTCAATACATATTATGTATTTTCAGATTCTGTCTGCACTGAAATCACCCAGATGTACAACGTTACCAAATGACGAATGAGGTGAGTAATCTCGGTATTCTATCTAATACCTGCTTGTGACCAGAACTGTCAGGACTCTCATACTGTAATCATATAGCTCTCATAGGAGGGACATTGTTAGATAAACGTGGATTGTCCTCTCAAAGGACAGGGAGAACGACGAAGACTTGAGATTTCCTTACAGGCTGTTAAATAAATCTGTCATTGTCATGACTTCGATCCTGAAAACTATTATTTTGGAAGGACATCTCAATAGGTATCCTTTCTGATGCTGGTAGCCTAACTAATTACTATATAATTAATGCACGAGCTTGAATAATATTCTTCTGAGATTCTAACAGTCATACATAGATAAAACATTCATTTGCCATTGAATGATAAGAACTTTAAAAGATCTAAACAGAAAAAATCAACATCAATCGGTCTTGTCCAGGGCTTGAAACCAGAACCTTCTCATTACCATTGATTCTAACTCGGCACCCCTACCAGCACCTGGGACAGACGATGAATCAATCAGACTCACCTGGGACTGAAGAAGAACCAATCAGAGGATGGATTGCATCATGAATTGTCCTTCTAAAGGATTTAGGCCAGGGGAAGGACAATTCAATATGGATAATAATTATTTAACGTGATGACTCTCCCTTCCAGGGGGCATCTAAGAACCCTTTGTACCGTGTTGTGCGTTGGAGGTATATGCCTAACCAGGGTCCTCCAGTCGGGTTATTAATAAGTCCTCAGGAGGTTTCCTCGAGTTCACAGGCGGGCTTTGCCTCCTAACCAATACTTATGAATATTTATTACATTACCTCGTGGGTACATAAAAGGTGCCTCACTACAAATATTAACAAATGATTTCCAATTATTCCATAATTAATATTGAAAGCCAGTAATGTTAAGTTTGTTTACTTTGGTCGTCAAGTATAGCAGTCTCAAAGTCATGCTGATCGGTTAGCCGTCAAAACATCATGTAATGTATTGAAGTACATCTTCGTAATCTACCTGTTAAAATGATTAGAACTGTATATGTACACCGGTTCATGTGGATTTAACAGGAATACTATCGTAAAACTGGATGAGGTTTAATCTTGGCCAACGTATGAGGCGAAGCCGAGTGAAGTCCGGAGCCAAAACTTCAGGAGTGGAATGCGGTGGCCAAGATTAAAACGAATCAGGTTTTGATTTTATCCTACCCTATCTCCTCGATTTTGGAATATTTATACGTGATAACAATGCTGTATGCCACTAGTGGCATATAAAGCTCCGTATGCCAGTCAGCGTGGCATACGGAAACCCAATGTTAAGCCTATGGGATTTTATATTAGGGGTAGGATAAAGTAGACTAAGGCAGATATTTTGCTTTATACAATCTGGAGCTAAACTAAACATGGTTAAACAGAAATACAGTGGGAAATATCAACTTATCACTTTTTAAGGTAGGATTCTATAAAGATTACGCTACTTAACGAAATGAATAAACAAAGAAAAGATAAGACCCTGCTAAAAGTTGAAATTGGAGGTACCTTATCCATGAGATTTTGTCAATTTAAACAAGTAATCTGGAACTTGCAGCAAATGGCGGGGATAGAGAAGTCACCGGAGTCTTAGCAAAGACAGGAATCGCCTATCTCTCTGTCTAGCTTTGAAACGACCTTACAGTCTCTAGAAAACGGAGAGGGTAAATAGATTGGGTAATATTTGACGGGAAATTAAAGTGAGCCCCCGATTCAGGACAGACAGCAGCGGTGTGAAATAACGCTAGGTTCTGCTCCTAGAACGTCTGAGACATTCATCACTCTCCTCATTTCTCGCATCCCCTTCCGTGAAACTATCTACAGAAATTTTTCTACAATGGAAATGTCTGCATATCCTACTTTGCCCACAACATACTATATAGTGTCAACGCTACACAGGTTGTCAACAATATATTCCAATAATGAAGTGATGTTTGTATGCGACCGGTCCTCACCCAGCACCGAGGCGTTATGCAGGAACCCTAGATAAGCTGAACGGTTTTCAACCGACCTCCGTATGTATGCTAACCCCAATCTAAAGCCGAACCACCATACGCCAAGCTCATAGCCTATCATTCCTGTTATCCTGTTCTGTATGACAAGCACTAACGAAGGCCGGGCATGAATTTAGAACACCTGATCTTCTGTTCTCTACTGTGGGTGTGAGTAGTACAACCAGTTGGCGATTTGTCTCCGGCGGCATTTGACATGTGGACCGGCGGGAGGCACGAGGAGGGCGTTGGGCAGACTGCAACAGGCAATTGGTAGGCAGTTTATGTCTCCAGGATGCAGACACTGGGTTGCAGGCATAGGGCAGCAGGTGCTGCGAGACTACTATTACTGTACAATACTGGTAGCCTACGGTAGGGGTGGTTCGTGGTCACTCTGTGGTAGAGCGGTCGTCGATGTATATATAAGATATACGATGACTAACGCGGCTGCAGCCAGTGGACATATCACAACAAGCTTTGGGCCTGGTTAATTGAATGTACAGTTATTCTATTCCTCCACCATATACCCGCCCGCATGTCTCTTGGTATGTGCACAGAGACAAGGTTTCCTCCTATGACGTGCGCGCGCATCCTGCCACCATGTTGTTTGCGTGTGTGTAGATACTTGTGTACATTGTGTCCAGAGCGGGAACTATAAACATTGTCTACCAAATGATGTATATTCAGTCTTGCTGTCTGCGTCATCTTGGACATAGAATGGAGACGCACAAAGTTTGGTATATGATGTACATGATGGAGACATGCGGAAGTTAAAAAAAGATAGAAAAAGGTTCAAATGACCCAAAGTTGTGCATTATACCATGGAACATTATGCTTGGCCAGAGTCCCCCATGGCATACAGAAAATAATACATATATGCAATGAAACACAGAACTGGAAATCCCATTGCCCTCTTATTTCATCAGAAATATAAGGATTGCACAGAACAAAATAGAAGAACTATGATTCAATAATGTGCCAATTGTTTTATACTTGTGTATGTACTGTTTGACCTTCGGTTTGTATGCGATAAGTGTCGTCGACTTTCTCTATGACTTTTACATCGGAGAACGTCACTTCATGATGAATGTATCTGTCGTGAAATGTATTTATTTAAAAAAAAGCCTCTACCTCTCCTCGCTTGCCATTAGTCTAATTAAATTATAAGTAATCGGGCTTTTGCAACCTGTTATTAATTAGGCAGTGACATAGATTCACAGTGTTGATATAGCAGTATGAAGTAACGACCGGTTTGGTTTATGGGGCTTCCGTCAATTTATAAAAGAATAACGGCACAACATCAGAGTAAAATCAACAACCCTAGTGCTACTCAGGACAATTTGGACTGAAAACTTTTCATATGCATCATAGTTAGGTCCCATTGTCCACTATACTACATTATCCCCACTTCCTTGGTTTTAGTCTAAAGTCTATTGCCACTTGATATTTCATCTAACGACAGGATAGGAGCTAGGCAAAGGTTGCCAGTATCGTTTCGATTCAGGTCTATCTAGACGCGCCTATTAACGTATTCTATTGCACGAGGCCGCTGGAAACCTTCTCGTGGAGATATCTGTTCTACAGCCTTATTTATAAATCTCATCATAAATGTGTAGTTGAGGCAGACACACGATCATGCAATAGGAAACATAGAGAGAATAAACCCTTTTTTGATTGAGATTCTACTTTAACCTGGATTTCTATTAGAGCTTATAATATCCGGGTTTTTTGCATTTCCATTTCCTTTAACTACTCGCTAAGCCTATTTCACAATAAACACCCTTTCCTCAACAAGCATGGACCTGTGGTCTTCTTGTGCCTCCTCTATACATCCCTTAAAATCCTTTCATTCATTATAGTAATACACCCCTTCCTCATTATGGCTGTCGGCATCAGCCGTTTCATACAATACAATGTGCAGTGTTGTAACACTAGGAACGCTTGTACATTACTGCCACCCCTTGGGGACCTCGCATACGACTGGATGCATGCTGCTCATCTCTGTACTACATAGTGTGTCCGGAAAGACCAAAAAGAAACTGGGCCGCATCTACATAAAGCCGCTTGGCATCACGGTGATTCTGACACCGTAGATACCGCACATTTACCCCCTCGCGTCGGAGAAAGAGAGAGGGAAGTAAATAATACAGTCACGGCACGGACAAGGACGCACTGTGTAAGAAGGGGAACTGAATACAAATCAATTGTTCGGGACTGTCAAAAGTTACAGTTAAAGTACAATGAAAATGAAACAATAAAATGAATGTGAAAGGTCAAAGAAAATGGCTCGACGAGTTGGACAACGACTACCAACAAGCACGACACACAAGTTTGTTGGGTCTTTTTCCTTTTTTTTTTTTTTTTAATTTCGTTCATTTAGTCTGAACATGCGCTCGGCTCGTAGGCCTGTCTTCCTTACAGCCAGTATGACACAGATCCTGTTTTGAAGTCGCCAATAGTAGAATCTGTTCATTGAATAAAATATATTTCGTAGGCTCAATGCTAGGTTTACACCCGGCAGGCCCGGGAATGGATTTCGGCACAATCCTATCTTGACTTTGTACTTTTATGTATTTTAATGGTATTTTTATGGTTATTGCCCACTCGGCCCCCTACATCCTATCGACTTAAGTCGAGTTAAGTTGGTTATAGGTGGACCTAACTCGACGTGATCTCTGCCATTGGCAAGGAGCCGGTAGGGCTAGGGTACGGACAGGGTACGGCAAAGACGAGTTAGGACGACTTAGGATCTCACCCCGAGGGATTACAGAGTTTTCCCATCAACATAGGTCGACTTAGGGCAGTACCGACCAGATAGGACTTTCATGGTATTTTTATTAGTTTTTCTCCACTAGGCCCAAAATATCGCATCGACTTAAGTCGAGTTAGGTCAAGTTAAGATTGCCGGGCCCGACAATTTAACTTAAGCCCTATTACAGCCGTTTTCCGTCGACATTGGTCGACTTGTGCCGAATTACAGCAGTTCCCAACCAAATCTGTTGGGGTTCCACAGAGATGCCTACATATATATATATATATATCCATATATATGATATAAAATACTTTATTTCCTTCCCATAATTCACTATTTCAAAACAAAAGTGAATGGAGATTATGGAGATGTGCATAGCTTAAATAAACAAAAGGTAATGCAATACACTAAAGTAAGCGCTAAAATCAGGATATCCTGTCCCGTGTCTGTTTTGTCTATCCGTGTACATGTGTCTCATACGTTTCCTGTGACTGTGCAAGGAAGAGAATGGGGAAACATCAATAATTGTTAATGACGCTGAAGTTGAATTTTAAAAACCTCAAAGAACAGGCTGAAAAGAATAGAACAACCTTAAAGTCTTGAACCTCAAGACCCACAGGAAGAGGGAAACCGATTCGAAATCTGAATGGAGAAGTGTTTATTCAAACAGTAAATCATTATACAGCACTGCGGTATATGTTTATATCCCTTTGTTTTTCCTTTCTGTGTGAATTAGGGAAAAGGGGATATAACGTCAGAGGAGAACAGTCCGCGGAGAAGAGCCTCTTTGCACACCCGTCAGCGTGTTTACAGTAACTACATTGCCCGCTAACAATGTTAATACCACCCCCTACCCCGGTATCAACCTCCCATTCCCATTTTCAGACAGTAACAGATTGGATGACAGTTTTCGTGAGAATCGCCCAATCAAAGTTTTATACTGCCTTTAAAGCAGCCGCCCGGACTGACCCCTTAACACCATTACGCCTCCTAGCGGCAGGAGCGGCGGGGTACTGGTCTTAAGTGGCAGCGGCCTTAAACGAGTCCCGAATGACGTTAGCATCGACCGGCGCCGTTTTCAGCTCGCGGCCCGGGCCCCTCACTCTCACCCGAACCAACGGCGAGGCGAGAGACTGGACGGAGGTTGTGAGAGGGGAGTACAGAGAAGGGGCGGCATGCAGAATGCAGGAAGGGGAATAAGAGGATGGACATAGGATGAGCAACATGCAGAAGGATGGTCACTTATTTGGCAGGAGAGGGTGGCAGGCAGGGTAGAGGAGGTGTTAGAGGGTTGGAAGAGCTAAAAACTACGAGGAGGAAGTGGAGGTGGGATGCTTGGGTGGGGGAGAAGGGTGGCCGGTTTTTGTTTTTGGTTTATATATTCTGGAGGATAATATAGGCGCAGTATTCAGTGCCCATTTTCACATTGCTCCAGTCTGAGGTTTATACAAGTTGGGTGATAGGGACAGGGGATAAGAATGGATGGAGAATACATAGCATGTGGATAAACAGGGAATGGGTGGAAAGGACTCGGGCAGTAAGTGGTAGGTAGGAGGTGGGACGGTATGTGGTGTTGAACGCGTTGAAGGTTAATTGCGGTGGGTAGAAACTAGTGAGTAGCAGGTCCCTAGTGTTTTTTAGTATATGAAATGGGCAGGCTCATTGACTATATATGTAGGTGGATAATGGATGGGTGGCTGGTAATCACTCGGTGAAAAACTCGGTAAAAGAGTAAAAAGAAAACCAATCAAATGAAGAGATTCTTTGTCAAGGGAAACCTGTTTTTTGGTAGGTGAACGTACTGCCAGAGGGACTAAATAAGCAACCAACATCGGGTAGTAATGGGATGGGAGTGAATAGCTTCATGTGGCCAGCAGCTGACTCGCTCTGGGTAGCATGCACAGGAAAAAGAATAATGCCGGTGGATAGCGGTTCGTAGTAAGGAGATTTAGGGCACCCAGTGACACAGCAAAAGTTTCCAGGCGACATACTTTAGAAACAAGACGGTTGCCTTGCCTGGCGGACTTTAGTGGCCACATAGCACGCTCACAAAGAGTTAGATTGCCACGAAATTGTCATAAATCCCGACACTGATTGGGCAAGGCGGAATCTATGGCAGGCCCTGCAGGCTTAGGACTGTTCGTCCACTGGTCTAAGGCAGAGTATAGGAGACTCTGGTCAGTCTCAGAGCCTACAGCCACACTCCCTTCTCATCAGGCAAGTATTGAACCGAGCCGATTTATCTTTTAATTCTTCTACCTTGATTTTACCGATACACATCCTACTACCGGTTAAACCTATTCTGAAGAGAGACAAGAGATATATATTAGTCTCCTTGGGGAGGTCAATATTTCAGTCGCATAAATTCTATTTGTGCCAAGAGGTTAAGTAGTGCATGACCTTCTCCTGATCGCATATGACTAACTGTTCATAGCCCTTAGACATCATTTATCTATGTCCCATTACCCTCAAGACGGAGCATCGTTTGGAACTCAAGAAGACCAATAAGTCATGATAAATATCGATATTCTCTCTGAGGTCAAGGCACTTCCCAATGCAGCACAACTCGCTTCACTCACATAATAAATGGGCGCCTTATATAGTATTTGTCATTTGGGACTCATCAAATGTTGACCAACTGTTAATCTTCACCGCAAATTCGTCTCAGGAGGGTATAGCCACATCTAACTAGGGTCTTACAAGTCGCTTCAAAACGTTCTTCTAGATATTGTAGATGTCTAGGAATCTATATTGATTAAGAGTAGATCTATGTGTTTTATGCCTTCCGAAAAAACAAAAAGCCGAACCACCTCTGGGATGTGGGGAACAAAGGTTATAGGACAGACATTTGCAACAGAGAAGAGGTAAGACCAGCTTACATGCCCCCAAGCTCACTGTGACAGCATCATAAACCTTTAACACACTTAACCCATTTGCTATGCTGTGATGCTTTGAGGCATTCTCGGCCTAGTAGTATTTTCTGATACGTCAGTGAAATGATGCGAATATTTTGATATTATTTACAAATCTATGTAAAACTATACAATCATCAATATCATTAAAGACATGTGGTAAAATGTCAAGATATATATAAGATATAACAATAGATGCAAAATGACGTCATATTGGATAGCTCCAAAAGCACAACCACATTACAAAGCGGGTAAAAGTGACACGAGGGTGGTCTTCTATTTGTATATAACATTGGAGTACAGTACTTATCAGCAGGTAAGGCGTACATCGTTCACCAGGAAGCGTATCGATAGATGCGTTGCAAAGAATGTGTCATTTCGTGTTTATCTCAGCGCAGGTTAGCTTCAAGCTTGTCGAGAATTAAATTGAAAATAGGTGTAGAGAGTAAAGTAGAGGTTTCAGGAAACAGTTCAAGAAGTTGGATGTTTGGCGGCCTTTTATGTACATAATATTAGAAAATCCAACACATAGTGTCAGTATCTCATTGGACAGCACACAGCTCACCCAAAGGGGAGTGCAAAGTGCTCTACCCAATTCAAAACCTTGCCGGATGTCACATGTTGCATTGAGTAATGGTAAGTTGGAGGTAACTGCAACTTACACCCAGACTGTGACAGAAACTATTTCTGTGCTTTTTTTTATCTTACAATCCTAGCTATTTCTTGAAGAAGGTATTTCGTAACGAGAGACTGGACTTCCCCCTGCATACGTTGCCTCCCACCCCCCTACGCCACAAACACCAAGACACACCAGGACACACCCGCACACACACTGGTTAGGGCTTGACTTGAGTTTAACTGAGGCGACCTCATGGCAACACGACCTGTCGGAGATCATTTCTCTTCATTAGCATGTTTCCCGCTTCACAGGTCAATCTTCCTGTCACGTGATTCATTCTGGCCAATGAGAACTCATTAACTTGTCCACGCCATCCTAACGCAATATCCTGTCACCGCGCTTGTGTCCGGTGTGTGGCATGCGTAAACGAGCTGTCAGCTTAGGGACCAGCGACGGGCGTTGGTGTGGGGGAGGACGGATACAAGACAGTGGCTAGACAAGGCATTGTGTGTGACATGGGTGGTAAGCAGTGGGTAGTGGTGTAGGGTGGAAGAGGGATATATATAACAATAGGCTGTGATTGATAACTGTCGTGAGCAACTGGCACTGAATGGTGTAAGATGGGTGTGTGATTAGGCAGGATTGCTACAGTGAGTACCGGATAGTGGGTAATAGTTACTAAATGGTTAAGGGTGGGTATGTTACAATTTAATTCTGACCTGACCTATATCCTGAATCGTATCATTCAGCGATTACAAAGTACCTATTGAAAATGTATGGGGCCATGCTATTTTTGTTTGTATTATTTTTGTTCAAGCAAGGAAATACTTTTCATCCCTGTTGGCGTATGAACATGCAGTTCCAAAGTTAGTTTCACGATAAGCATCTCCAACGACAGCATATACAGTTAAGACTAGGACAGCACAAGATGTGTGATTGAATAGAGAAGAGGGGGTGGGGTGGGGTGGGGGAGGGTGATGTGTGACTACCTTAGTCTTCATTTCATTATTTGTCATTTTGTAGAGTCAAATGTAAGTAGAGTCAAACGTTAGACCACTACCCATTGTTTCTACAATGTTGGAAACCACGACTATGATGGATTTGAAAGCCATTCATTTACAGCCTCAAAGCCAATGATTACCTGTAAACAGTCCATTTGTGCTGGAAAGCAAAACGATTAAAATGGTCTCTAATTTTTAACCTTATGATATGGCAATTCCTAGGTATCGTGCATTAGGGAAGATAGATGATGGAATAAAAAAAACGATGGTTATGCTGAGAGGCGGTTCTGTAAACCACCACTCAAGGTTGATTTTGTAATACACTCGCTAACGCTCGTATATGACTATGCGTCAAACCCTCGCTGTTTACGACCGCCTGTCCACAAAGCGATCGATTGTTTTCTGTACAAATGATGTGACACACCATCGCTGATAAGAAATAATGTGATATAGTCTGACTTCTCCGAAGGTCAAAATATGCGCCTTGCTGAAGATTGCGAGGACCACTTCGGTCAGCGCTCCCTAATTATCGGCGAGATCACGTGACTACCGTCTGGGCGTCTTCTCTGTTGTATAATCTACCATGCTATGCCCAACCTCATTAACCTTTACCCGTACCCTTGGTGTCCCGTCAGTGAGGTAAGGGTCCGGGTGGGAAAGCACCAGGAGTGGGCCTAATTAATTTAATAGGCACAATGTCCATAACATATAACATCTGATGTTTGTCAGCTCACAGACGAGATTCTGAGGGTCACACGAAGGGCTTCTGATATAGCATTAAAGTAGGAAAAAAGACTGGGCGTTTAATCTGAACTTACAGACCGACAAATACTTGACCCGACGCCGTTAGGTTAGAGGGGTGTATATTCGTGTCCGTGAGTGAGAAACAATCATATAAAACGCCAGGGCCCCGTTGCTCCAGGATTACGACAGAGCTGCGGATCGCAGAATAGCGATCCGAGGGCCTAAACATTGCTCCTGAAATTTTGCGGATCGTGTCGTAATCGCATAGGCGCATCGCCGCGTAAAATACGGCATTTAGCGATACTTTTTACGCGGACCCTCACACCAGTGCGGATTGTCTGCGGATCGCATTACTTTGGTTAGAGATGGCCTTGTCTGAAATTCTGAATAACGATGGGTGGTGGCACTGCGATCCCCAACACCTTGTTCTTCTACCTATAGAAAATGGTGATCCACACCAACAGGTGTCATATCAGTTTTAACTCTAGTGCCATCTGTATTCAATTTAAAAAACTAATGAATCTTCCCCTGTCTCATTCAATATGTGCCCCTGAATTGTTGTATCGCTATCACGTCGCAAAAAATAGCGATACCGCGGGAATATAGGGATACGATCCAATATTACAGGAGTAACGCTTTTTTAGTCGGATGGTTAAAGTAATTGTAAAAATAAAATTGCGATCCGATTATAGCTAGCGATACCACAAAAACAGGAGCAACTGGGCCCAGGTGGATATAAACTCGGGGTTTTGACAGTATAAATCCTCACATCCCTTCCCTCGTTTAGCGCCAGTGGGTGCAACTTACTTAGTGTCGTTTAGTATCAAAATATTTGGTATTGCCAAGTTAGTATAATGGTATAAGTAGCTAAATAGCCTTCTAACGCTCACAATATAGTGCTAAAGAAATATGAAATTAAAATGTACAGGTCAATGTGCTTTTTTATTCTGATGTATGATATATTATATGTATTGCAATGTTCAGATTTCCCAAAAGGGAAATTGAAGATTTATACCACTACTGCAATTTGAATTCCTCGAAAAACAGAAATAACCTTCCCAGGGCCCCGTTGCTCCTGTTTTTGTGGTATCGCTAGCTATAATCGGATCGCATTTTTATTTTTGCGATTACTTTAACAATCCGACTAAAAAAGCATTGCTCCAGCAATATCGGATCGTATCGCTATATTTCCGCAGTATCGCTAATTTTTACAGTGCGATTATGATACAACAATTCAGGGACACATATTGAATGAGACGGAGGAAGATTAATTAGTTCTTTAATTAAATACAGATGGCACCATAGTTAAAACTGATCTGACACTTGGTGGTTTGGATCGCTATTTCCTATAGGTAAAAGAACAAGGGGCAGGGGTTGGCGGTGCCACCATGGATCGTTATTTGAAATATCAGACAAGGCTGTATTTAACCTACAGCGATACAATCCGCAGTGCTGTGAAAGTCCACGTAAAATGTATCGCTAAGAGCCGTGTTTTACGCGGCGATGCATCTGTGCGATTGCGAAGCGATCCGCAAAATTTCAGGAGCAATGTTTTGGCCCTCGGATCGCTATTCTGCGATCTGCAGCTCTGTCGTAATCCTGGAGCACCGGGTCCAAGAGCACTATGTGATAGAAGTAGTGGCCAGGGAACAATAATATTTGCTATGCCGTTTATCACTGTACAACACTCGGAACTCAAACTCTCTAAATTGAAAACAATCTTAGATTTCTATCCATTTAGATTGAGGTGTAGCGAAACCACCAGAAACCATTCGGATCCATGAGAGTGTGATGTGTACTTGGACGTTATAAGAATTGAGACGCCCATGTCAGTTGTATCTCTAACGCTAGATCTCCTTAGTTGGACAGATTCCAAACCCGACCCCCACCCTTGAGAGCTGAAGACTGACAGTATCTATCCTCTGGTGTAGCGGAGGCCTCTCTGCCTCTGCACCTGAGCTCTAGCTGTAGGGGATCAAGCCTCAGCGGGCCTCTAAACTCCTGCTTTGTGAGTTTCCGAGGTTTTCTATTTTTGTGTGAACAGGCTTACTGGTTTCTCGTGCTTGGACTGTCCAGGACTGAGCTGGCGCTTTGGGCAGCTATTACACGAACATTCATCCCGGCTATCCCCGATTGATCGCCAGTTTGTCTGTACTTTCGCATCCATGCAGCTTTACTTGCTTGTTCGGAATAGACAGTAGCTGATGCAATACGTATGATTTGGCATCTGGATGAATCTCACTGATTTTTATATTCAAGAATAGGTGAAAAAATACAATATTCCATCATCATTCAGGGTGTTATTCATTGTATACCTAACAAGAAAAGGAAATTGCAGTGTCCAAGGCCACCCCTCAAGTTCACGGTGCCTGCAGGAATGACTTTGTCTGACGTCCACATCATTTTTTGTCAGATTTAACAACATAGTTATAAATTCGCCTACAATGGTGGCGACCTTCCATATAGATCTAGTCACATAAATAGACAATAATATAAGTACGTAAACTTTCATATATGAAGCTAGAATAGACCAATGCAGTACACGATGTATTTGGGTGTATAAGTCTTTATTACTGGAACCTTCCCCTTCAAGAACGAAAATGATCTTATGTAGCAATTCTTGTTGTCAAATAGATTAGAGCGAAGCTCGTTAAAAAATAGAACGAAAATAATATAAAGTACTACTGTTGAATTAACGGCGAAACGGCCAACTCGGCAGGTCTCAGAGTATATGATATAATGATCTAAACGACGGCAACGTCTTCGCCATGTAGGAAACTCATCTCATAAATCGTATAGGTGTTTCTAGGTTCATAATACTGATGATATTGATTAATGGTTCGAATATCTGAAATTATTCCCTGAGACTCAATTTAGTATTGAATTACTAAATGGTGTGTGATTCCTTCCCAGTCATGGTAAGGACGGTTGAACTATGTCGAACTCTTTATCATATTTATTACATTCCTCCATAGAGTGGTGTTTTTGATACTTATACGGACGGTATTTTTTAGTGTCACTGTTGTGGCGGTAAAGATTACATGGATGGCATACGAGAACGCGCCGTTAGAATTTAGCCCAGAGCAGGTAACGAGGCAAATAAATTGGAATTTCAACGCTTTTATTTTGAAGCCTCCTAGTCTTCTCGTTTGCATCCACTACACCTACCATCCATAACGGGGATATCAGGTCAGAGACTGGGACACAGACCTCGTGACCAATGACCACATACCATTGAAACACGTGAGACATCATCAAATTATACAATACAGATGTCCCCACAGAAAATTTGGTCTTCCTTAAGCGGTAAACTGTAGAAATCTAAAATGTAGGTAAATTTGAATTTCTCTATGTGGCAGTTAAAACGTTCACATCATGTCGTCAGCCATACATCATCAAAGGTTCCATCTCGATTTCAAACCTTATATGACAAAATGACAGAATTGGTCGGTCGACCAACAATAGGATATACATCTACTCTTAATACTTGTTATCAGTAGATATTACAGTCTTTCCCTCACGGGTTCGTATAACAAAATACGACCTAAAAACATGAGCTATATACATGTGACAACACTCAACCTGTGTCGTCAACCTTCACCCGCTGTCCTCAATCACAGAGAAACTAATGGTACTCACGATAGGCATCTGATAAACCTGCTGCGATGTATCAGATAAGAGCTTCGATGCCTTTCTTGTCTTTTTTCACGTGAGCTTTGCTCTTATTGTCAATCTTTGGGAAATCCGCAATATCAGATGTGATCATCAGATCTAGCATTTAATATCCGATACCTACAAATGAGTATCTATCGTTTAAGCTTCATTTTTCCACATTAAAACTATCCGCGATGTTTTAGTGATTGCATTGTGAGTGCAGGCTTTTTGCCTGCCAATACATTCACACTGCGCGCAAGAACCAATTGATAGTAACGCTTTCAATTCGATTTTTGTGCAGTCATAACTGCTTGATATGATCTTTAGTTCAGTTCTACAGCGGGTGTTCCACCGGGAAGACTACACGACTAAAGGGGATCAACGGGCTCCGTAGGGCCGCCGTGCAAAATGCTGTTATAGCTATCGGTACAGTGGTTTAGGTCTCAAGCTACACCGTGGTTGCCGCACTATGGTGTAGCAGACAACGGTCATTAAACCTTATAAAATAGCTTTTCTTGGATGCCCCAAATTTATAGCCCAAACGACTGCCATACGACGTTGGCCTTTAATTGATTTGTGGGTACATTTTGTGCTGATAACAGACTATGTGAATTGCATAGTATATTATAGAAGGCCGATGGAGATGTGTTGTGGTCAGTGTTCAGGTGTTCATACCACCTTTTTGGACTGTCTTCATTCGTCCAATTAAGCTGTGAAAGAAAGCAATCTTCGGGGCTGGTCCGCGCCTCATGAGCACGTTACTGAGCCTGAGATGGGAATTGAACTTGTCCCTTACCTGCGCCACCGCTGCAGTGGTCAGTAACACACCACACAAACACCTAGATTGGCCGCCACCTTATCTCTCCTCTGTTGCGAATAAGGGGTTCGGTCACATACAGAACCTGTGGCGTCTTCCACGGGCCAAGTACTTTTGTTCTTTGTAGGTTAAGAAAGCAGAAATACTTATCAAGATATATTCAGTTTACCAAATTGAGCTTTGTGGAAATTTGATTAAAAAAAGACACTTAAGCAAATGAGATTAAGAAAGAGGCGTCTTATTTGATCCTGAAAGCTTGACCAATGTAATCACATATTAGGCCAGGTTGCTATCATTATTTTTCTGGTGCGTTGTGCGGTCACACTGAGCTGGATTTTTAAACCAGTGTAAATATGTGAAAGAGATAGAGGGAGAGGTTTACTTTTCAAAGGCCAAAGTCGCTCTAAATCACCCGGCATCTGTCTTATTATCCGGAAATAGTATCCTTACATAAGCATCCTGTATTAAGGGTTTGAACAAGCGATAGAGGCTGTCCACTGCATCGTTCAGACGAGAGGATGCACCTTAGGAATTTATTAAATGCCACCGAAGTCATTTCAATCAAGGGATGCATGGAGTCATATGATCATTGTGCTAGCTGATGCACAATCCATATCAACCATTGAACTGGTTCTATTGAGCGTGGGGCACACGCTCAGACCTTGCCTAGGCTAAGGAGTGGTCATATAGACTTCCAACCTGCTGCAAAAACTATCCCTTCACTCTCTGCGTGACAACTCAATGACATTGGGGAAGGTGCAGAGGCCCAATGTTGAGCTGACCATGACTAATCACTAAAGACCCAAATCCCTCATTGACCTAATGGTGCTTGATATATTTGTATCCTGGAATGGTAGTAGTAGAAATGGCAAGTTGACTGGGTGTAAGTGGGTCACAGAAAATTACCCAAATACTGAAGGAATATAAGCAAAACCTTTTAACTTTTATTTTCTTTGAGTTCCGTGCTCTTTCATTAATGACGAACATACTCTTTGTTCCTAGTGATGTATAACCCACTGATATTGATAAAGCGTCACATAGTGTATACAACGGCATAGCATGCCAAAAAAAGGTGGATTAAAACACCAGACTAAGAGGCCCCTCGAGGCCAGTGGTTAGCCCACTCTCCCATCATTGCACTTCATGCTCTCCAATCACAGGCTGAGAGGCCATCCAATTACGACGATCTTGTCCAGGACCAAAAGCCGAGATTGGATTTGACAACTGTGAAGTGAATGGCGCTGACTGTGCTTGGAGCACGGTCCGGATGTGCGGAGACTGTGGGTGGAGAGTATAGAATTAGACAGGCCTATCATTAAGCAGTGATTGGCTACACCTTGGTAACCAACACCGTTCTCATTATCAGGTCCACACGGCTCACTTTAGTTACATTCTCCAAGAAAGCAACATGTGCTTCTATTGTAGGGATTCTGTTTCATGGGTTTCACTATCTAAATTTCAGTTTTGCTTGTGAAGTTGAATGCTAGGATCAAAAGGAATAAGTGCTCAAAGTGAAAAATAAAGATGTGTTGGGTTCTATTCGGCCAGTGGGTGATTTAATGTACCTTACATGATGCTCGAAATTTGATCACTCGTATAGCATAACTAGGAACAAAAGGTTCCTTTGTTATTGATGAAAGAGTGTGAAATTATAGAAGTTGAACAAGTAAATGGTTTTGGTTCATCAATCAGTCGATAATTTGATGATGAAGCAGGTGTCAGTCAACAATAACCAATTGCGGAGAGTAGAAATACATAATGATGGGACAAACCCGGAGGTGGCAGAAGAAGTAAGTTTTATTCAGATGAAAGACATTCAGTCTCTCTAAACTGTGAACAGTCCACAATAAAGTAGTTATATAGAACGTCCTGACCATGCTGTACAATTCACAGAACGAGATGGTGATTTACGGTTTGTACGGACCGAGGCATTTATGACGAGTTTCGTACAAACGGTAAATTATCATCGAGTTCTGTGACTTGTACAAGCATAGTTGGACGTTATATATTTACTATATACCAGAAATTCAACTTCATTTTTATCTAGTATAAACTGTCTGAGGGTTTCAATTTGCCTCTGGCAAGATGGTAGTTCATTCCACTTCTTGGATCCGTGGTATTCAAGACTTCGCTTGTATGTTTCACATTTTGGATGAATGATGTTGAAAACCGGTGCCTCATAGGCTCTTGTGTTTGCTGTCCTTGTTTTTATGCAATGATACATCATTTCTAAGTTTATACATATGTTGAACCACGTGGGCATGCCTTCTATATATTAAGTATGGGATCTGTCCCGAACGATGCAGTGCAACAACATTTGATCTACTAGACCAGGAATTTATGATCCGTAGCGCATTATTCTGTAGTGTTTGTAATTTACTTTTTTCTGAGATTGAGCTCGCATCATACAGGACATCGCCATAGTCAATTATAGGTAACAACATCGACTTGTAGATTAAATAGCATGCGTTTTTCGATAAGTATGGACGGATTTTTGCCAATAGGTATATCTTATGTGATATCACTTTAATGAGGTTGTTTAAGTGATTTCTATAGTTCAGGAACTGATCTAGTGTAACTCCTAAATATTTATAAGAACTTACCTGCCTCAAAGAGTCACCGCACAGATTTAGATGAGGTGGTCTTCATTCAGAAGACGTTTCCTCCATGGTGTTGAGAAAATCATTATTTTTGTTTTGTTTGTATTTATGGTTAATTTGTTATCTGAACACCAATTCTCCAACCTTGCTAGGTCTCTCTGAAGCAGGTGAGAAGTTTGTTGAAGATCCTGGCCCGTTTTGAACAAGACCGTGTCGTCGGCATACATTATACACTGTGAACCATTGTTCTGTACACTTCGCATCATATCGATTAGGTCGTTGACATAGGTTATGAATAATAGCGGACCCAGAATGGATCCCTGTGGCACTCCACAGGTGATCCACTCCGGGTCCGACTTCACCCCGTTCGCAAGAGTAGCCTGAGACCTTCCCATCAAGTAATCCTTAAACTGCATCAATAACTTTCCCTTTATACCCATGTAATTTAGTTTTGGGATTAGAATATTGTGATTAATAGTATCGAAAGCCTTTTTGAAGTCTATGAATACACTAATAGTAAATTGTTTATTGTTTATTTCTCTAAAAATTTGGTTTGTAAAATTTGCAATAGTTTGAATAGTTGAGCATCCTTTTCTAAAGCCATTTTGAGCAGTGTTTAGCATATTGTTTGTGTCAAAGAAATCAATTGTGTTTGTGTGTATAATTTTTTCTAAGATTGACACTCCGGTCCTGCACCTTCAGCTTGCAGGAGCCGCCTTCACTTATCATGCCCAGACTTAGGCAAAGTCATGGATAAAACAGGCGCCTATTTCACCTAAAAGTAATTCTCCTTTTCTAGCTCGATACTACTCCTACTGATGCAAGTGTAGAATCCTACGCCCAATATATGTGTGTTGTATTACATGTTTTAGCAAGATGATCACACAACAAAGCGAACAGTTCAGCCTACAAATTATTTTCGTTTTAAACAAGTTTATTGGCCTTCATGTCATCATCAAAAAATGGGTCTTTATCCCAAATCCAGGATCGAAATTCAGAAACCTCAATAACGCTTGTAAGTTAATCTGTCGAACATATGTATATATATACATCAAGTTTACTGTTACATCCGTTTGCGTTGATCGGCCAGACACCCCCGTGCAGTGGCGTGTCATGTATGGTCTATATCTTAGCAATGGACAGTTCTTGTTTACAACAGCAGCAGAACCCGCGTACTATTAGTGTAAAGGTTGAGGTTCACTCCCGTCATAATTCATTATTCTTTAGTGCTCAGCTTACTTCAGTGATAGCCTGTGTGCAAGTCATACTTTCGTAACGATAATGGAGACGTATTGAGGCTAAACAATGTTTCCACACGGCTGAGAAGTATGGGTGAGTGAAGTCTGGTGATGGGCGCCAGATGAGAAGCGTATGGATGAGATGTAGATGGAAACATGTGGCTGCATCTGTATTGACCGGTTTTTCCGGCTGACCATCGCATAAATACTTTACCGAGTTATGGCAAGATTGCGGGGTCCTATGCCAAAGAGAGATATATGGACAAAGGCAGAGAGAAAGATAGATGACCTCAGAGACAGCCAGAAACACAAGGTACCAGGGGGATCGTTGCTCCTAGAAATGTGGGAAAAGCGTTGCTCCCGTAATATGGGATCGTGTCGTATCGTTATTTTTACCACTGATAAGTGAAGGTGAAAGGTTCATTGGATATCTTATTGGATATAGATGGCGATATAAGTATGATGCAATCACCAAAACAACTGGAGCAACACTTTCCAGGGGGAGTTGCTCCACGTTTTGCGGATCGCAGAATACCGACCCGAGGTCGAAACCGTTGCTCCAAATTCTTTGCAGATCGCATCATAACTATGTCGCAATCCATATTGAATTAAAAATCTAGTGAACTTTTCACCTATGTCAATGAAAGTGTGGTGTTGTAAAATGTAGCGAAACAACATGAGAATAACGATACCGCACAACACGATTCGATATTACTGGAGCAATGCTTTTCCCACATTTCTAGGAGCACTGATCCCCGACTTCAGATAGCTATGGGAGTGAAGGAGCCAAAGATAGATAGTATTAGTGATGCTTCAGAGCGAAAGTATAGTACCAGGGAGACCACGCTTAAGGACATAGATATTTAAACAAAGAGAAATGGGGAGAAAGAGAGCTGCTATGGTCATTACAATATGCCATCATTGCGCATTTTAAGTAATCATCAGCATCATTCTTTTTAACATTTTATCACTTTACTATAATGGAAAACTTTTGTATAGATCGTACTACCATTGTAAATATACTATTTTATCGATAAACCCTTGGATCTTTTATGGTTAGAAAGGCGTAGCCAAGCAAAACACCCCTATCACCCACCACTTTGCGATCACGAATAAAGAGCACAGGGAGGGGGGACGAGGGGGGTCCTCATCTGCATACCCCGTGTTGCGGCGAATCTGATTGATTGAGAGATCTGGGTTTTTTTCCAACCGCGACATCTACTACAATGTCAACGGAACGAGAAAATTTTACCGAAACCCTTGGATCTTTGTCAAACAGAGATGGGTGGTTCAACAATAAACTATACATAACAACCGTGTCGCCTTTCCTAGCTCATATATATACGGAACTTCCGAGGATGTTTGTCACCATCGCGTTTCCTTTTCGTGTTCCTAAATAACATAAAAAGAGAATCCGCGTGGCAGTGTTTTATGTTGCGCACGCACTGCATCGTCTTCTTCTTTGCAAGTAGAGAAATGTAGTCCCGAGGTAACGGTGCAATGATAGTTTGTTTCTGGCCCGGAGGTGGCGCAGGTGACTTTCGTGACTACCACACCCTCTAGCGGCCCAGACTGTTCCCATGACGTCATCAAACGATGAGCACATGCGCACGTGCCCGCGTGCTTTTCGTCTCTAGTGACACCATTGGTGGCGCTGTGAGTCCCATCAGTCAAGGACCGCGCTGGTGCGGAAACAACAACTCGTCGGCGATTTTAGATGAGACACTGGTGCGCCAGGCAATCTCCGCGGCCGTCGACTTTGGGCCGTTCTGATTGGTGGAAATCAGGCCTGCGATGATCGCCACTTGTGGCTACGAGATGGTTCGGGCGGAGGCTGTTCCGGAGGCCGCCATCTAAATGACGCCATTTTCCGGAACAATTGAAGTGAGAAGCAGACGACTCGACCTGATTGGCGCCAAAATGGAGCGGCTGCCAGGGGGAGCCAGAGTGTGATGGCCGACACGAGATTACGGTGACTTCCGTTCGGGAATCTCCTCCAAGACCCCGTTAAACAGAGCAATAAAGCTGATAGTCAGCAGTGAGCCCTAACTCCCTGTGAAAGTAACCAGTTTAGTCCAACGGCGCGGGGGAAGATCCTGATCGTCATGTAATTGCAATTTATGTCTAGGTATTCCTGTTGAGTGGGGAAGGATGTCATGGCGTAGTGTGTTCCATAGGTTCTTTTATTGCATATCACAATATTCCTCTCTGCTAATTTTCCAATACCTGTACATATTCGTCGAATATATATACTAAATATTACCATGTTTTGGATCTGCGTGGTCGTGTTAGTATGGACACTCCGTATTAGGTGAGTAATAAAATCACTTTCCCTATGTCCCGCATTAGGATTCATTATGGATTATAATACATTAATGGTAAAATAGGTGTTCCTTTGTTACCTACCACATATAAAACGTGTAATTTCCGATAACATCCGCTTGGAGATGCTCCCGCACATAGAGACAAAGTGAATTAAACTTAGGCTTGGAGACTGAAGGGCCACGAGAGTGAGATTCTCGTGCAGTACTCAACTGAATCCTGCTACTCTTTTTTGTGTTTCTCCACATAGATCTACTTCCATCCTTAGGATTTGTTTTTCGCATACTGAAAACATAATTTAGAACGGTAGTTTTCCAATCTCATTGGCCTGAGATCAATCTGTGAGATTATTGCGCTGGTTGCCGGTAAAAGTACCTGTGTCACGTGAAATAATACACAGGTACACATAGCTAGAGGTGCGGCCGACTTTCACCAGGTGGCGTGAAACTAGCGACTTCGTCGTGATTTGAGAAAAATGACCACAACGCTAGCAGTTATTCTCTTTATGTTACACACACCAAAGAGCGCACAGGGCAACGATGAAGTCGCTAGTATATTACAATGAAGCCTTTTTTTAAGCTTTAACTAGCGACTTCGTCGAGTCCGAGTTAAGGGCGAAATATTCAAAAATGATATTCTGGGCTGCCGATAGCTGGGTTTGAACTCCCGACAATCACATTCCCAGACCAACACCCTGCCGACTGCTCCACATAGACAGATGCTCTATTAGGGTCAAATACTTAGGCTGGTGGTGGGTGGGGGAATCAGCGGAGTTTTGAAAGTGGGGCTACCAGCGAAAGTTGAGATCTCATTGGTTTCTCACGAGAAAAGTAGATACGAAAACTACACTACTAAACATCGATTTCGGCATGGCTCGAAATAAATCATAGGAGAAAAGATATTTCTGCCAATAGATCTACAAAAAAGAAGAACAGATTGTAATATTTTCCTCCACGAGATTCTCACTCTCGTGGCCCCTCACTCTCCAAGCCTAAGTCTGGTTCACTCTGTCCTTATGTGAGGGGAGAAGTCCAAGCAGATACTACCAGAATCGTAGTTTTTCAGATATAGTAGGTAATCAGCATACGTCGAGCGGAACATCAACGAGTGTTATATCATGTAAGAATCCTTTAGATGTTTGCTAGAGCTCTCTTTATTGAGGCACAACCTCTCCTGCCAACCAATATCAGACTCATTCTCGCCAGAATACCACCATGAAACACAATCATAAAAATTGCAGCTACCTTAGGTTTCAAACGGGTCTATTAAGCACACACACCTGGACATGAATCCAGTCTTGGGTATCATGCTCTGACTGTTTGGTAGCTGTTAATAATAGCAGCCTGGAGAAACATGATGTAGAGCAGAGTATTCAATGCACTGAGCACACATCATCTTTGTTCCCCATTTAATGAAAAGGCTTCTGTCCCTCTTTCTGTCTTAATGCTTTAAGTACTTTATAATACCTTTTATTAATCTAGAATCGTATATGAAGACCCTTTCCTGTACCTCGTACAAGGGTTATCATTAAATAATGTTTACGTTTGTTCCCTAAGTGTTGAATAAAGTTGACGGACATTGTCCCTGAATCTCTATTGCAAACAGAAAAGGGTCTACATGTAGGATCTTAAATTATATAACGGGTTCCTGGCCTCTACATTGATTGGCAGGTTGTGACTTAGTCTCTGTTAACTTACGTCCGCTGTCTGCAGTGATCTTATGCTTCGATCTTCCTTTCCTTATTGCAGCAACTTTGTTTCCTGACAAGAATGAAATCATACATCATAATGCCCTTCAGTCTACTATAGCAATTCGCAATAAGCACAGTATCATATATATCTCGGCAAAACACAGGGCCTTTTTATATAGAACTATACCACGTCCATAGAACCATAGGACAGGGATAGGGCAGGGACAGGACTAGGACATACATGTAAACGAGACACGCTGTCTTGCGAAAGGTCAAGGAGGTGCAGGTTATGCTATGATCATATTGCTACACTGACCACATACTGTAACCATTTCTACCGCTGGTCTGTCCCTGACCGATCTACCAGGTCCCTGCACGAGTCATGTAATTCCCTGCACTGAGCACTGGTAGTGCCTCTGCTTCTATCATTTCCTTACAATCAGTCCGTTACACCAAAGACGTATTCTGTCTCAGCAACTATCAATCACTTTTAGAACCTTTCTGCCCCTAGCAAATAACAAGCCTGAGTACCCACCGATATCCTCGGACTGATAGAAGTATTTCATTTCACGGTGCAAGATTTGATTTCAGCAATCCTCGTGTGTTCCACTCCACTCAGTACCTCTCCTTTCAATGACATGCGGTAGTTTATTCCTACAGTCCTTGGGATTATGCATAGAAATACATTTCTTCTTGTATAAGCTTAACATAAGCTTAACGTAGTATCTTAATCGTTTCTATATGTCCACATATCATGATACATTTATTATGCGCGATTCATAGTATGCAAAGAATCATCTTTCAATCTCTATAACGAGACAAACAAAATGCAACACATTAGCATGAAAATAATCTATTATCAATATAGCTCTTTGGCATATTTTATGGTTAATTCATTACTCAGAAGTTTCACCACATGCATCGAAGCCATCATTAAACGGAATGAATTCATTAAACGGTGGACAAGTAGAAGATAACCTGTTGGGTTACGCCATTAATAACCGAATGGATTTATATAAGGATTAATAAGTTAGTGAAATAAGTAGGTGACTGAGTGTCCTGTTTAGACAGCAGAACTCTACGCCACACCTGAAGGGTACCACCAGCAACACCACCCCCTTCACATGACCACACCTGTCATGTCCACCTCCACCTCCACGGCCAGCCCCTCCCTTACGTGCCCACTTTGCAGTTGGCAGCTATACAAGACTTTGCACTTTACAGGAAATGATGATCAAACCAGCCGATACAGGGTAGATTGTTGATGAGATCGTGTCCAACACAAGGGTGTGTTTTTCTACCATACACCATGGGTTGAATCGCGTAGTCATATATAACTGTTTACTCCGAGTGCCAAGGTTTAGTGATATACAGTATATTTAGCTTACAGAGCATATATATATATATATATATATAGCTTATATAACGTCTGTATCATGTAAGGACAACTTAATGATATCCAACGACCTGCATATGTTAATTGTTGTGTTACACGCCAAACTTATCACGTTAAATTTGAATTTAGGACTTGTTCAAATGTTTAAATGTTCGTTATATAACAATGGTGTTTGCTGTAATTGTAACGATAGAAAGTGTTCAATATATTGTTCAGTAGATTTGAATATGGAACATCGTTGATGATTTTGCCCGGCTCAATTATGTACGGTTCCATTTTGTTAAGAACATTTATTATGGTCTAATCTAATATGATTCCAGGCTCGGCTGGTGCAGATCTGCCGAGCAGCTAATGGCCAGGCGTTTACTTTTTCTTAACACGATTTTTGTTACATATTCAACATTCAACATATACATTCAACAGCATATGGGCAATCATCTAGGAATGGATTGATGAGGTGAGATGGTTGTGATTGAACATTACTAGACTACAATATGCACCAACAAGTCGACTATTGCTCAGATGGTCATTAGGGATCATAGCGCATATGTACGATAGCACGCAAATAAACAATGCAGGCTGTTACAGGAGCATTCATGTGCAATGCAATCTTTTTTAGTCCCATAGCCATGGTCTCTGGTCTCTCTCCTGTATAGATCTGGTCCATTCTCTTAAAGCCTCAGAACAAGCTGGGTAATATCTTGAATTGTTTAATTTCGGTAATGATGGTAGACGACTCGTTTGAATTGTTCCACTTTTCAGTTGTTTTCTCATTTAGTATTTCTAACAATTTTTTCATCTTCCATGGGTCTCCCAGGATCAGAAAAAAATGTCCATTTCAAGTCTACAATGCAGATGGAAATTACATCACTCGAGCAAGGCCCCGTGATGTTATCGTTTCCATCCTCACCACCGAACTTTGACATTTTCTTCACTGGGAACATTTTATCACTAATACAAAATATCGCATCGCTCTACGCTGACCTTCTGCATTATTACTTCCGATGTGAGTCTATCTTAATTCTCAGAGCGAATGCTACACGTCGCCCGTTTTAAACCCGTGTTCTGTGTTAGTGAAACCTTCGACTACTTTCTCTGACAGTGCGCGAGCAATAAACCTAATAAGGTTCTCTCCAGAGTTTCAGTCACTCAAAGTGAACGCACGCCAGGCCTTTCCGTCGATTAACTGAGGCCTTTAATGGGTTCTCTACATCTCTCCGTGTACGGCTCATGATAAGACCCTTTTAAACTAATTACGAGAAGCGACTTGCTTCACATCTATATTTTAGTGTCTGTCCATCAAGAGAGGTAGCTACTCGTGGGTGTTTGTTGTTGTCAGCAAGGGAGAAGGTTTCTCGGCTGCGTTTGGGTTTAAAACACCAGATTATTATGATGTGCTGATTCTGCCCAAGATGAAAGTCAGATTTCTGAATAATCAATCGTAAAGTTAGGTAAGACTGTAGTTTCGAATTCCCAGAATGTCGGTAAAACTCAACCATCATAATATATCCAGATCTGTTCGTTTGTAAACAACAACAAAAATACTGTCGGTTTTTTAAATATGTAGGGGTGTTTTATCCGTTAGAGCGCGCTCGCACAGTATATACGTTGCCTAAAGGTGAGAGTGGTCACATAATAGACTTCCAGCGTGCTGCACAAAACTATCCACTCAGTGAGTGCTATTCACTGTGGTTTTTGGAAAGGAGCAGGGTGCCAGTGTCTCAGAGTCTTAGAGGCATGCCCAGATGACCATGACTAATCAATTAAGACTGAAATTCTTCAAGATCCACTGGTGCTTGATAAATTCGGATCCTAGACTCAGGCAGTTGCAGAAATGGCAAGTTGACTGGCAGTCGCAGAAATGGCAAATGGGTTACAGAAAACTATCCCCAGACTGAATGTAACCCGAACCTTTTAATTGTTATTCATTTATGATTACACAATCATTCATCAATGATGAATATACTATTTTCTCCTAGCTTCATAAGTGTCTTATCAATATATTCTTAATGTTATTGTTGAACTCATTGAACATTAACCAACGACATATTTCAAATGTGGCTACTCTCTGTCTCAGGGTTGCGGGTGACTGTTGGAGTTGGAGTAGTGAAGAACTCAAAGTGGCTGTACTGCGCTGCTTGATTAGTTATACTCCAAGCTCAGACACTTTCAGTAAATTATCTCCACATTCAGCAAGCCAATCTTGTCCAAAAGTGTTTTCTTACGTGCACATTTCTTAAACTCAAATACGATTCGAAAAATAAACGCAATTGATTTGAATCTTAAAAGCCCCTAACACACAGTAAAAGGGCTTTAGGTTTACTGATTTAGAGTGGTTCAATTATCAGACGGCATTTATACTGTTACCATGGTAACATATAAAATCTTTTCCGTGGGTTTCCAGAAAAGAGCAAGAACAATCCTGTGAAGAGAGCTAAAATCGGACCAATTCAAAGAAGGTGTGGTTCGCGGAACTACGCTCGTCTGAGAAATGGCGAAGAATAGTCCAGCATAATTAATGAAATGCAGACTCCTGTTCTGTAGCACCTACGTTAATACTGTATTTTATCCTATCCCCAATAAAACTCCATAGGCTTAACATTGGGTCACTGTATTCGGTCTTGGGTTAAGAAAATTGAAAAATATTGCTCTAGTGGGATACACTTGACAAATAACGTCATTTGTTAATGTAGAAGTAAATTAGATGGGCAGGGTAGGAGAAATTCTAAACCAAACTCGGGTTAGTCGAGTTATTGTTCATCGCACTCTGGCAAGATCGCTTTTAATGCTCTCGGCTTCGCCTCGCACAGTAATACGCAATCTTGCCATCGTGTGATAAAAACAACACGACTAACAAGACTAACTCTTGTTTGGTTTCTCCATATTATCAGGTGAAGGATCTAAGTGTTCATCATAAATAAGCAGCAATAATTTCATCATTGTGTAACTCTTTATTGTTTGAGCTGGCATATGGTAGTTGTTATTAATTGTTCTTTCTTTAATATCTTGCAGAAATGATGTCATGGATTTCTCATTGTAATTGAATCTTCTTGATGTCAATAAACGCTGCCATTAAAAAGAAATTATGGAAGTAATTGTCAGTTTAGACACTTTCAAAGACTGTTTCCAATTGCCTGAGGGCAGTTATATTAGAGTGTGCTTGTCTTTGTCTTTTTGACATTCAAACATATACCAGGGGCGATAATTTTCATCATGAATTTGAAATGCGTTTCCCAATATAGACTTTCTCAGCCTCAGAAGTCATTGAAGTATTCAGGATTGTTTCCGATGGTCAATCACACTGGCAATTCAGTTTGATCACAATCAGGTCGCTGTACGAGGGTATTTTACATAGACATGAATGTTACGCATTCATCTCGGCCATCGGCTGGATGAGAATTTGTGATTGGTGTTGATGTCTTTTAGGTATTACATTATATACCTGAAAATCACTGGAAAAAAACACCACTACATGTGCAGCCTGACAATGAGCCCGCACATTATCTATACTGCATCCACAGCTGCGGGTAGTATTTCATAAAATATCGTGCACAAATATAAATAATATGGGTTACAGAGATCCCATTGATCATGAAGGTAATTTATACCGCCTGTTCACCATTAAAGTCTCCTAAACCTGGCCAACATCTGCACGTCGTTATCTAGAATCAGTGAGGGTGCTGTATGTCCCTTGTTTCTGCCACGTTTGAAGGACCATTCTGATTGAACTGTCCTCCAAACACAATAATCATTTCAAACCCATTTAATTCTGTGTGTTATTGACCAAGTCAGTCGGTACTGGCCTCATTGTATAATCTATGCACAATTAATTGTTGAACACCTTTCTGCATGCCTGTTTCCATTCATCGATTTGGCTTCCGTGTACCCTAGAAATCGATTGGTAGTTCCTGACTGCATATCGGTGGCGAATAGTCGGCCGGTGGAAAAAGGCTTTATATGTTCACAAAATGAAAGCACACTCATCAAGAGTGAGAGATTACGAGAGTTTACGAGAGTTTACGAGACCAATGCAGAGATCCTAACCATTCCAAATCGGTCTGAATAACAGGTTGGCGTATAGATTTGTTTAACTTTTATGCTGATAGTAAGTATTTCCACATGGGTTTGGGCTGTCATTTCTGTATATAAATACATCGATGACGGATGCACGTGGTTCAGCGGGGCAGAGTGCTTTGGTTCCAGTCGACCAATACTTTATCCTTGGGGTCATTTCTGGGGGGAAGTCGGGATATCGATTTAGGTAAAACAGAGGAATAGGTCTGGCCGGCCAATTCGATTGCTGGACGTTACGCCAGCTGAGCTCAGTTAAATTTGCTTTCTCTTGAATTCCTTTAAAATATATTAAAGACATGGGCTTCAATCACACTGTGTCTAAAATCTTTGTTTCAGAGAACTTACGTTATTAAGAACTCTGTGTACATTCTATGGCTCATAGTAATGCGAGCTTTTAGATTAATCAGGGTTTCCAGGTTCATTTCCCTGACGATATGCCAAATTGTGTATATGAGACTTTGATATATGTACTTCATCTCATTCCGCCTGTGTCGAATGTCCTCTTTCGCTCTTTCAAAATCCCTTTACGGTAACGATCATATTTATTTTAAGTTCATTTTAAACTTCTACAGGGAAATAACATATTGTGAAGCATGTATGATTGTCTGGCATATATCACCCGGGGGAGCAGTTTGAGAGGGTCGGCCCATAGAGAAGTAAAAGGAATCCAGGTTAATGCAGGCCCCTTCTGATGTGAAAGCTAATTTCCCAGAGGGCGAGCAATCCCACGTTCTTTGATCTGTATGGACTCGTTGTTCGGGTTCGTAACTTCATCTATGTAAGTACATTAATACATTAATTTCTGTCAGATTGTTCCTAGGCCATCTAAAACTATGAATTTACAAGAAAGTGTGATTATTATCAAATGAATAGACAAGGAAGTTATAAATACAAAGCCACTTAATTATTAGAGGTGTGTTAACAATAGATACATTAAGCCGAGCTTTTAAGAACGCAAGAGATAATGGTAAAATATTTTTTTTACTTATACTTGCGCATTCAAGAGTACCAAATTGTAAGAGGATTTGTTGAGCAATTATGAACCTACTGCAGAGCTGTGTGGACGATTATTAGTAAACTGTACTTTACAAGTGCTGGCCGATTTCCTTGAGCAGCCATCTTGGATTAATTCAAGGTAAGGTGACAGCAGGGTACCTCGTAACCCCGTCAATTACCCATGTGAAATACTTCCGGTCTTATGGCTAAATAAAAAAGATTCTTATTCCAATTGGAAAAGTGCGCATGTTGATCCCAATACAAAGGAAAGCCTCCTTTCCTATTACCTTCTATTATTTGGGAGCACGGAAATTTCAGTTAAACGGTCAGCAAAAAGCCACCTAGAGCATGAGGTCCTTGCATACAAGTCCGAGCTGCGAAAAACTTAATATTTTCGCCCGATCGCCAATATAAAGGTACAATTACAGTGACAAAATAGTACGATACGATATCAGCAAAGTAAAAGTCTGAAAGGTGCCTGTATACATCTACATCTTGAACGAACGGCTTCGATGAAATTATCCTTAGAAATGAATTTTAAGAAATACTATATATTGGAAGGGGAAATGCCAATATGTGCGACGAATAATCCAGATTTGAATCCAAAACTGAAAAGGTAACAGACGAACCATGGATAAAAATAGACTAAAAATGCTAGCTACAAGCTGATAACATAATAAGCTGTTACATCATTCAGAAATGTCAAGGCGTATATATAATACGTTTGCCAGCTGCAATGATGGTGGAGTATAATCAGGAAAGGACACCAGCCATCTGGCTCTACCTTTGCGCCACCTTCTGAGCGCCTGAACATCCAGCGCACTGTGACTTCTGCTCGTGCGCTATTCAGGACTCGCGTCATGGGCGGAAGTGACGTGGGTGGTGTCTGCGTCGTGGCATGACGTCATTCGGACTGCTATCCCAGAGCGTGTTTTCTTAGTCAATAGGCGAGGAAAATGAATGAGCGTAACGTTTCTGAGTTGCTCGTAAGACACACCAAATCAATGAGGAGCTGCTCATGGTAGTGAAGCCCCCTCTACCGTCAATCTCTGATATCAAGACTAATTGGTGATATCAGATTTAACGATCATTCTGGCATGGGAAACTCATTTGGACCACTGTAGATCTGGGTGGTGAGTGGAGAGGGACGTGGGGTGGTGCAAAGTGGGAGATGTGTTTTTCATGCTGATATGGCGAGGGTTGGTGGCAGGAAAAGGATGAATGATGGAGGTTTAGGTGGTAAACTAGTAGGAGATATTTGATTAATTAAAAGAGATTCATAGAGAATCAATGTCAAGGCACCACCGATGAGGTATGGCTAGTAGTCAGCATGTGCTAGGCAGTGAATGACAGGAAGACAGTGGGAACGGCAGATGGTAGAGACCGGTTTGTGACCTGAACAATTGAGCATTGATGAATAGCAGGTAACAATTAGTCAATTCTGGTCAGTATCTATATAGGTTCTGGGTTTGCAGTAAGCAGTGAGTAGGATGGGGTTGTCGGTTCCTATGAGGTGGCGAAGAAAACAGCCGCAGATAGGGGGAGGGAAGGAACAAACTAGTACTGACTAGTGGGTGACATGTAGGGACAGGCTTGTGGGTGGGAATATAAAGCAATTTATTGGCAATGTAATCTGTGACATAAGGAGGGGACCATATGATAATGCGTGGTGGGGAGTGTCTTTAGGCAATTATAAGGAGTCATGGGTGGCATGTGTAAACAGTCTGCAGTGGGCTTTGATATATACGTTGTGGCCTGTGGGAAGATTGCAGAGGTTACATGGTCAGTTATCTGTAGTCGGTCATTTCCTAACTCTCTTTGCCTTGAGACTATGGGCACTCTCCCCACCATCAATCTGAACAAACATGGGGGAGTGGGTGGGTGATTGTCTCCTGTTTCACTCGGTAATCTCATAATGCTCACATGTCATGCATTATCTAGCAGGCCCTCCCCCAACAAGACGCATTAGTCTGGAGAGGCGACCCGTTCCTAGAACTGGCACTCCCAGGACAGAATTGCGATTGTATTTGGAAGCCAACTCTCTGACTCGATTGTCTGTGCTATTTTAAGTTGGAGATAGTCATTCATTAAATGGCGTGAAGATAGATAGATGTGGATAGAATTTCAGTTTTCTACTGAGACTTCTGGTAAATGATAGCATGGGCCCGCTAAAGGAATGTAGAGAATCGGTATAGAATTCATTGAATGATTTGAGAGGTTGTTTTTGCGAGTACGGTCACTGATACTTATTGGGCGATGAACAGATAAATATTTCCAGGCTAAGGTACAACCAGAAACATATTCTTGTTTGGAGCGCTTCAGAATATTCACTCGGCGATCGCCTAATTCATATTACTGCATTCTCCAAACTCGATGGCGAATGGGGATACAAACCAAACACTCATCAATTTCTTTCATAATCCTGAACCGTCATCAATATCTCACAATCTCCCACTTGTCTGCGCGTTAATCACATGATCTAGCCTCGACCTCACGTGACAGGAATATGACATCACGTGACATCTATAGGTTACACCACGGTATCACCAAACGATAATTCCAGAGAATCGACAACGCCGCCGCCGGTAACCGGAAGTCTCACTGACGGTGACCGGAAATGTCAGTCCTGTGAGACTTCCTATGAACATCCATATCTCCCTCCGGAAATAGTCCATGAGCATGCGCGTTATGGATTTTATAGGACACGAGCTTTATAGCATTTTAGCGTGTGGTTATGTACAAGGTGAACATGAGGGTACTTTCGCATGAAGTCATTCTGGTCACTGTCTCCACTACCACCACTAATGCCACCATCAGTGTAAGATATGGGGAATTATCATCCACCTATTACAAGCATGTCCTTACAAATGTACAAAGTGTAGAGGTTTATTCCGCGGAGATTACGGATTGTCGTAATCTCCTAGGAGAATACGTAGAAAACTGTAAGGGGTGCGTCCACCAACCACGACGGGGCTGCGACACGCGCCGACAAGAAAGTTCCAATCGCAGCCTTGTCGCAGAAGGGGGGCTGTTGTGACCCCTTGTCGCAGCCTGTCGGGAAGTGCACACTCCACCTAAATATTCTATCGTAGACCTCTGCGACAACCTCCCGACACGCCACGACACGCCACGACATGCCACCTTGTCGGGAACTGTGGTCCACCAACCACGACAAGGCTACGACAAGGCTTCTAATCGTAGAGCTGTCGTGGACCCTGTCGGAAAGCTGTTGTCGTAGCCTTGTCGTGGTTGGTGGACGCCCCCTCTAACCTTACATACTCTTTAGAAACTACTTTACATAGACAATAGATGGCGCCTATGTCTAGTTTTCAATCATTGTGGTTGGTTGGGCATGAATACTGTGAGACAACTTTTCTTTTTATTGAGTAGAACGGTAGACAATAAGTACACTATTATCCTGTACTTGATATGCGTGGTTCTATTCCCCTCGCATTTGCTAGGATTGCACTGTGCATCAAATATGCAAAGATCAAGAGCAATGGTGTGTATGTATACGCTATAGTTATCCCTCTCAATTCCGTCGCCCTAAACGTGTACCACATTACAATTATTCCATTAGAAAATAATTCAAATTGCATCATATTGCATCACCTTGCTAGACTAGCAAGGTGTATACCTTTATAAGGAGTAAAGGAGTAAGAGCTCAAACACAGATGTACTAGGTACAACTATGAGCATGCAGACAACAGGTGGTATCTTGCTACAGGGTGAGTTTGTAAGCTCTGTGCTGTGATTGGCTGTTAAAGCAGCAGCCAATGAGGATTGGCTACTCTTGTTCTGGTCTGTCGCACGTACTAGAAGGACCATTCATGTTACTAAAAACTCAGATGTCAGAGTACCCTGCCCTATATGGGCAGACCGGGAACTAGAGCTAGTCACTATAATGCTGCTGTACGGTGAACCTCAAGACAAGGAGGACAAATGGCAACGGTCTTAATCTACTATTTTCAGTACTTATAAATAAAGGAAATTTAGATGACTAATCTCTTTACATAAAAACTACTACAATTTGCTATGCTAGGAATATAGAGGACAGAACTTACACTGCACGAAAATCACCATTTTACATATATATACGCCATCGCGATAACGCACGTATCGGCTGTATCGTGGCTTGGTTATACTTGTATACACCTGTTATACGCGTCTACATTTCGGGCATCTACGAGACAGTTTCCATATGTAGATGCGCGCGACTTGGCTGTCTTTCACGCCTGGCATATTTAAGATAAATTATACTCTGCGCAATATATATACGCCAGGCGTATATATGATACCAAAAAAAAGAAAATTGCGACCCGCGGCCCGCCCCGTCGTGTGGGTGTTGGTAGAGGTTGCACCAACACTGACCCGCCACCCCCGACCTCCCAACACCACCCCGACCGCCCCCCAGACACCCCACCACCCCACCACTCTACCCACAGTGAAGCCCTGGTACACAACCCCCACCTTCCTTTGTAGACGGATTAGCGGCCGCTCGGCGTGTGTAAGATGTTTTCAGTCTTGAGTCGGAGGCGCACAGGGCGGGCGGCTGAGCGGGTGGCTGTGAGGGTGGCGGCCGCATTCACAAGGCAGGGCCGGAGTCGGAGTCGGAGTCAGGAGTCGGACTTCAGGTGCACAGAGACACTGGGGGAAGGCGATTATATAGTAAGCCTGACAGTCCACACATTGAAATGGTGTTTGAAAGTAAGAACAATTAAAAAAACAACATAATGCAACATAATGCAACATAATTAAGTTTTTATAAAATAAATTGGTAATATATAAGATTGCAATTTTCATATAATACAGACTTGGATGGTTAATGGCAAATGAAATATGCTACCACTGATGTCCCCAAGTGGCAGAGGTCGGAATTATTGGATAGTGGCGTAAATAAATAGAATCAGGCGTATATATGACGTATATAAGATGGCACCATGGACACGTATATACGCCACTAGATACGGCATCTACGAGACGTCTAATAGGTCGAACTTCTAGACGCAAAATCCTACTGTTAGACGCGTTTCGGATACATATGTAAAGCGGTAAGTTTTGTGCAGTGTTAACAATATGTTTGATATGTGCTATAAGAACGGAAACACCAACCCAAAACAATAAGTGCAGTAGTACATCTTTTGGTATCTCAGAAAGAATTGATACGTGCAGCAAACACAGTGTCTATTGCCAAAACCCTGAACCTCTTTAATTCATGCATCACTTCACAGCCCACGTTTTAGGAAAACCGTGTTTCAACCGGTTCCGTTTCGAGCAACCCCTTCTGGTGAATGCCCACCCTACTTCGTGGACCCCCCAGGGGAGGTATGGGAACAGTGAACGCGCCCCCTAGTGGATCCTGTCGGCGCTAAAACCGATTACTTGGTAAATGTAGCATCAGGAGAGGCGTCACAGGGGGAGGGGGTCAGGAAGCAGTGGGTGGGGGCAGGGAGCCATGGGTTGAAAGCAAACCTAGCTGGAGGCTTCAGAGAATCGCGGTGGCCTTTAAGAGGGGGTGGAAAAGATGAACCCCATTATCTATTAAAGGTAAAACTCAATAAACGAGGGCATTCCTGAAGATGACTCTACAAAAGATGGGCGGTAAAAATACTATGGTGAAAAAATTGAGACGGATAAAAAAGGTTTTATAGAAAGGCATTGAAACCTTGTTGAATGTGGTTAACGATATTACAGCGCTTCACTGATTTATACTTACTTAACCTTACCTTAAACGATGGTGAATGAGGATCATATTGGGACAATGATTGACACCCTATCATCCATAAATAATTATATTCAGAAATCAGTCTAGCAGTGTAGATCTGCCAGTAATGTACTAGCGGGTACGAAATTGAGGGAAATGTAGTGAAACCCCACGTACCAGAACAGATTCAAAAGGCAAACATTAGCGTGAGCTAATACTCTCCCACACGTTTCTCTTTAATATTTAGATTCAATCCAGGCAAAAGGTGCATCCATTAGCGTTCAACATTGGCATTATTTTCAGTTACTCCCTCGTGTTTCTTGGATCTGTGCTTTTCCCCAGCGGGAAATTCCATCGATGATGAAAGACCGCCCTCCCCAACATAACAACAGTCATAAGAAGGGCGTGTCTGTATTCATTCCACTTGTATTTAATGGAGAACTAACTTATTTATCTCACCCCTGGTACAAGTTTAGCCATAGGAATAACGTTAGAAAAAAATACTCAACGATCACCCCGGTAGAGTGACAATACTACGCCATGGCCGTGGAGTAGTGAATACGAGATGACGTCATAGGCGATTGACCAATCAGGGGCCAGGATTTCAGAGAAAAGACAAGACAAAACAAGAGATTTAAACGTCCCTAGCACTAGTAACAGTAAAAGGTGTGAGATAAATCCAGAACCACACTCGAATCGTATAAATAAACAATGCTCCACTCGTTTGTATCTATACGATTCTTGATGCAGTTCTATATAAATATGCCACTGTCGTATTGCCTCAATAGGTCCAGTCTTACCACCCTTTTGGAGCCAAGACTGTAATCTGTGAGCAATTTTGGGAGTTTTGGGGCTTACAAGTATAGTGTGTCAGTATCTAATAGTGCATGACTGGTATGCTTTGAATCCAACTGATACCACGCAAAACTATACCCAAATAACATTCCAGCATTTCTCTGTACCATTAATGACATTATCCTACCCCTAATTAAAAAAACGACATAGGTTTAACATGGGATTTATTTATGTCACGGGTGTGACATAAAGTGTTTTTTATGCAACTAGTTTCTAATACTAATATCTAATATCAATAGCCATGTAAACTCAAACCAAACCCCTGTGGTAGTGAATTTGTCAGACCATCCACTGTGTAAGAATGATCTAGATGCCCCCAAATATTCAATAAATCAATGCATTTAATGACATGCCAACAAGGGCCAATAAATGTTGATGGGGTAGTATCGATTCTGAGGACCTGTTCTTTGTGACTTGCCGAAGGAGGTGGCTAGGGGAAGCAGAGAAAACTCCCTGTCTATATTTTCCTGTGTGCCTTGCCGGACGCTATTTGCTCTTCATAATCATTTTTTAGACTTTATCAAATTTGCCTTGATGTTATTAAAGTGACATTCGCAGATACTGCTGCTTGCCCTTCCTCTTGTTTAAAAAGAAATTGTTTATAGACGGAAAGTAGTCAGATGTATGGGTGACGACAGCAAACAGCTTATACAAAAGTAAACACATTTCGAGTATGTGGACGCATAATTAGTATTGCGAAACGTTGATAAAAACGTTGGGAAAAAATTAACACTGATACTACCACGGTACAGCACGTCGAATCCATTGCAATGAAAGAATTACACCAACTGATACGTATCTTGATCTAGATAGGATATACACAATATTACCATGATTTCGATCTGAGTGGCCTTATTCTCCGCGTAGTTGACGCGTAGTAAAAGTCCGAGCGATAGCGAGGAGTATTACGTATTATTATATACCTGTGGTAGTATATCCTACACATACTGCCCGCTCCTACCCATGGCGTATTTATACCCGTACGCCACACTGTGACGTACGGGGTATGTGATCACGTGACCAGGTAAAATTTCGCCATTTTTAGGTATATAATAAAACGAAAACAGGCTGACTGTCTCCCTACGTCAAAATACTTGGTAAAACTGTTGATCACATACATCCCTCTGCCTACGGCATCGGGATGTATGTGATCAACAGTTTCACCGCGTATTTTTGACGTACGAAGAAAGTAAGCCAGTTTCCGTATAGTGTCAACTACAAGGAGAATACGGCCACTCAGATCGAAATCATGTTAATGTTGTATTTATTACCCGCCTTTCGATTTATTATTAGGAAAAAAATCTTGTATATAATTAGAAATTAGACCTGGCGCCGTGCTTTGTTTGTATGAATTAGTTCCTGTAATGCCCGTCAGGTGGCCGAAAGAGTCGTATTCTCCTAGGAGATTCCGGAGGTCTGTATTCTACTCAGTAGCGATCTGTAGGCTTCATAGTCTTAGTATAGAGACTCCGTATTCGGTGGGTAATAAAAGGTAGTACCATTAGCGGTTCTTACTGGACAAAAGAGGGACTGGTACTGAACAGGTGAGTGATACACAGGTTTGTTAGGATAATTAAACTAAAAAAATTCAATCATGGGGGACGTGTTAAGGTAATATAGTTCGTATATCTTTGTTGAGAGGCTTTTTAGCACCTTCCTTTTGTGAAGGATGGTCGTGCTTCGGGGTGCTAAATACACAATATTACCATGATTTCGATCTGAGTGGCCGTATTCTCCGCGTAGTTGAGGCGTAGTAATATTCCGAGCGATAGCGAGGAGTATTGCGTAGCGTCAACTACAAGGAGAATACGGCCACACAGATCGAAATTATGGTAATATTGTATTTATTACTCACTTATTTTTAAGTTTAAGCAAAAAATATGATCGTTAGAAAACTTTTCAACGTAATTAATAAGTTATGTTTGGGACTACTTTCATCTCAAAAATCCGTATCCTCCTCAGTAGCGATCTGTAATCTCCATAGGCTTAGTATGGAGACTCCGTATCAGGTGGGTAATAACAAGCATATATCTACGCTTAGGGGTTTACAGTATTGTTAAACTAACAATAGTGACTCCGAGACTGAATAAAGAGAGCAAGTTCACTATTTGAAAATACCTGTGTATCAGAAAGCATACTGCCCTTGTTCACGTCTCTATCTATCAACTGAATACATTTCTGTACTTTATTTTTGGACCCTAATCGTTATATAATCACGGGAAACCTGTCCAATTGTTTCCAAGTACGGACCCTCACTGGCCCTTTACTCCAAAACCTGTCTGATTTTCCCTAAATTCACAACGCTATTTACTCGATTGTTACAGTGAGTACATACAACATCAATTATCCTGATGTTTCACATAGTCACGTAATTGTAGATTCTTTGTTCAATTAAACGGACTATTCACAGATGTTTTACTGTTTTGTTGTTCTTGAGCGGTGCCTTTCTATAAGCAGGTTCCATATATATGCACATACTCACATGTAAATTTATATATGATATAGAGACATAAAAAGAGCAAAACATCAACATAGCTTACCCAAGGAGGGGGCGGCATGATACAGTCGATAGTGGTTTGCTATTCCATAGCCTGCCATTGCCTGCTTTCAATCGTCACCTCATAGACTCGAGGTCGCTGTTGTATGTCCAGGGTTTTGCTCTCTATATACTAAAATGAAATGTATAATGATATAAAACACCTTATATTGGGTGTCACCAAACTAGCTGGAAACTATATATATGTCAATCCTGATAATAGAGAAATTAGGAAGCCGAGAATAATTAAGGGAATGCTTTCTAATGAGTCATCTAATTAGGCTAATTACACTGACCCATTTTCATTAGAACGAATTCCCTACCTTCTTATGTCGCAGGGGCCACCGAAGTAAAACTGATACAAAAATAGGTGTTGAAAGGAACGTCTCCCTCCCCTCACTGTGGCATCGCTTGCGCCCTTTTGAATCCATCCTCCCCATCCTCAATTGCTGCATACATACTTTATAGATGGTGGCCTTCCAGGTTTCCAATGCGACATTAGTAATTCTCCTAACGTAGCCCCCAGATGTAACATCCCATAGATCAATTGGAAATACTGATAGTGGTCTCTGTGGTCGTTCAATAACCGATCTATTGTCGTATTACGCCACCTCCCGTCAATAGCCATGTAACATATGAGGAGGACACATTATAGAGTAGTCTCTGTAGACTGTGGAGGATAGAGAGCTGGAAGGGTCGGCTGGCCGCGTAAAGTGGGATATACTCTGAGATTTTTGTGAACGATTAGCGCCGAGAGAGGATCCAGGTGGGGGTTAGTTGGGAGTCTGCAGCAACCTTATACTAGCCTGTGTACATGTACCAGATCTTGATGACCTTTCTTTGATTTGTTATTTAGATTTTGGAAATTGAACTTGATGGAAATCAATATTACACAGTACTCCTTCTTACCTTTAACTTTACACTAAAATGCTATTTATGAATAGCATCAGACGAGCCTCGCACAAACCGAGAAAGCCTGGTCTTATTCGGAAATATCCCAAGCAGGCAACCATGCTTTACACTTAACTGCGATATTGATTCTATGATAAGATGATCAGACCACAATGGCTTATATTATTGTTACTGTTATAATTCCCCCCCCCCTCCTCTCATCATCACGCTATATCTTATAGGTACTTGTACTCAGTGTGGGTAGTATCATTTTACAGATAGAGGAGAATGTCTAAATCGTTCTGCAAGTGATCAGCAGGGGGTGTTTGAATGGCTTTACACTACGCATCACAATAAGGTTTGTTCGAGTGATTAATCTTTCTCCCGTGATCAATATGTTTTCTATACTTACACCATTCAAGCAGGTACTAAATCCAAAAGGTTCCAACATTTCGATTGGGTTATTTCAGTCAAGGTGGCGGATAACTATACATCCAGTAGAACACTGCTGTAAAATCTAGATTCCAGTGAACGAGTTCAATAACTTACCCAAGAAAAGGTGACAGCACACCTCTATTGCTGTATTTTATCCTAATTATTCTCGCCACCGATAATAGACTATCTGCCACCTTTAAGCCGGAGACACACCAAGCGAGAAATACGGCGACTCCCAGAATCGCCAACACAAAATGGCGAGTATGTGAGCTTTCGTTTTATATTTCACCTGATTATTGCTTCCGATACGCTATATTAGCGGTGGGAGATATTACTATGAAAACATATTTCATATACGTGCCATACTGTGTTGGCGATTCCGGATATCGCTGTCTTGACTCGTTTGGTGTGTCCCCCGCATTAGGATGTATAATCGTCAGGTGGAAACGCGGACAATTATTCCAGGTCGATGAATTTTGTATCCCTACAATACGCAATTCCGCAATACCTCACAACTGTTTGGCTCAATGGTTAGATCAAACTAGGTATATTTAATGGGTGGCAAACTGAAAATTCCCTCTCAGTATCAGTCATTGGCCACCGTCTTTTCATTCCAAAACAGGGTCTTTCTCTCACTAACAAAGAATTTTGCCTTATGCGGCGTTTCCACCTGCCGACTGTGTCCACCGACAATGGCACTTCGCACCGACGACCGATTATGCGGCAGATTTAGGGCAATAATCGTCAGCTGGAAACAGAAATTGTCCACGATTTTTTCTCTCCAAATTTATGCAATTTTGTACCACCAACCGACTTCTGCATCTACCCACAAAACCAAAGGGAATTGATTTGCTCGGTGGCAGTCTGCATTTTACTACCAAAGGTCGGTCAACGCCATCGCATTTTTGCTGTGCAGGTTGCCAATGATGTACAACCGACCTTCAACAAGGAGAACCACCGACTTTTGTACAGCGTGAAATTTATCGGAGGAGTTTCAGTCGCCAGGTGGAAACGCCACATGAACCCTCTTTATACATATAGGACCCCCGTCAGTGTATTTATTGGAAATATAGTCGTCAGGTGGAAATGGTGCATATGTTTTGGGTCGCTGATTAGGTGCATCCATGGAATTGTCCTCCTGCATTAACTGCCATATAAGGAATGGGGTAGACCCAGTAACCAATGACTTCATTCCGAGCAAACCACGACCTTCACTCTGACCTCCTTACATGATATTTATAGCGCCTTGGGACGGTTCTACAGTCTATAGTTGACCTAAAATCTAGTGGGCCACAACCACCCTCTTAGCAAGGCTGGAATGAATACGCAATAAGAACCACCCAATAACTTTTGAAGAGCGCCCAAATAATCGGTACCCACTATGTAAGCAGTTGGAAACGCCGCATATGACCTGCCTACCCATAGATAGGGGCCTTGTAGTATTTGATGAGCAGTGATCAGTGAGGAAAGGAGGCCATTTTAGCCAGGACCTATATGAGCAGCTGGGCAAGGACAGGAAGCCAAATAAGCAGGGACCCAAAATAGACTGTAATCATAGTGTTACTGCTACTTTTAAGAGGTGACTAACATGAGCCCAGTATAATTTTGTAGACATCAGGTGAGTTCTCCCAAAGAACTAATATTTGACAATATTTGCAGATATACTATCGTAAAACTGGATGAGGTTTAATCTTGTCCACCGTATTCCACGACTGGAGTTTGGCAAAGTGACTTCATGAGGCGAAGCCGAGTGAAGTCTGGAGCCAAAACACAAGTTTTTCAGTTATCCTCATAGGGATTCATAGAAGTAATAATTCACCTTTGTCCTTAATCAGTATATACATTTTCTGTCCGATAAGGTGCTACTCTACTTGTAATGTAAGAAGTAAAGAGATTCTGGGTGGCAGTGTACTGGTAATAATCTGTACCGTGACAGCTATGTCAGTCAGCAAATCATATTCCCGGAATCATGTATGTATTGTAAACTGAGTACATGCAGTTATGCGATTCGCTGATTCATATTTACGATGTATGAATATGGTATCCTTGCTACTGTGTCTAGTGAGCAACATTTAGTTTTCAGTATAAGCCTCCACAGGATTTACCGTATGCATATCGAATATATAACTAAACTAATGTAGGTTTGATCTACCCTCAGCATAGATGCCTCGTTTTAGGTATGTAAATGAAAGATGACAACGACATAGTCTAAAAATGGATAATGAGCTAGTGAAAAAATAAGCGCCTTTATGGGCATCTTGGTGCCGTCTGGTGACAAAGGCAGAAGGCGAGGACTTGATCTTCTGGTAATCATCTTGGCTGGGGAGCTTGTCTCTCCTGATTAATCATGCACAATGATGAATGGTTCATAAGAGATGGTCGTTGTGCAATAAGTTACTTTTCCTTTTGCTGTTTTTGTGCCCTTCTCGGGAGGAGAAAGTAAAGAGATTAAAAATGCCCGTTTCTGATGGGATGTGACCCGCGGAGGTGCGGTGTATTTCCTCTGTGTCAGGCTCCTATGTCACGCCTTGATGAATGAGCCTTCACTGACCGTCATGTGTGGCGAGACGTTGTGAGATCAGACACATGTCGTTGGCCATCAAACAAGTCCCAAAGACTCAGAGTGCAAGGCAAGTTAGTAGACAAACCCATGCAGGCGAAATATGTGTCTCAATGCCTCGTATGGCAACAGTGATAATCTGAACATATGCTATATAATTATTTGCTTATTATCATATACATATGCACGAATCTCAATAGAAAAACTGCCCGTTGCTGGGCATGACGTATAAATGTTTGGCCCCACTGTCAATGAAAAGTAAATTAAATGGCGTTTTTTATAATAAGGAAACATAGTTACTGAGTCCGTAGTGATGCCCTTATTGGTCTTTCATCCCATAACTACAGTCATGGGCATATATATATATAGCGTCGGGACGAAAGAGCTCGAACGTCCATCACTATTGGTTCGGTAACTACGTTACTCCATATTATTATATACCGGTGCACGAATGTATTCGATATTTCCGACCAAAATATCTCTGAACAGATTTCATTCAGGTACACCAACCATGTCTCTATATGTATTACCTATCAAGAACGTTTTGTGAAAAACACAAAGAACTCAATGGCTTGTGTATCTCTACTTGTTGATTTATGAATTTATGACTTTTACTAATCACAAAGCCCAATCTTTAAAAACAGTTATTGTACTATAGTCTTAAATGATGTTGCGATGCAAATGACTTCAAACATGGGAGCCCTGCTCCTGAGATGCTGCACTGTCAGTCAGAGTAGTGCTAGATTTGGGTTAAAGTCCTAATTACGCGCAGCTGGCACAATCTATAGACAGCTTCGACCACTAAAAATACAGCAATATACAAACCAGTTACGAGAGGCCAATAAATTGACTGTATAAATGTGTCAATTCTGACCAATCAGAATCTGGTTAATTCCCCAATAAAACTTGATGTTACCCCAACTAGTTTCCAGTAATTTTGTGTTGATAGAATCTTGAAGAATTGTACCCGTTGACTGGGAAGTAATACACACAGGAAAATGTTTCGCTTCTCCCAGATGAAGTGATGAACTATTCTGGTAATACATATAAACAATAGTGTAGAAAATTAAAGCGACGGGGTTATTGGTTTCCCAAGGCCTTTGTTTTGGGATGCTCACTGCCCCAGCTGGACATAAATCACCGTCGAGCACAGATACCCACTTACCATCGTTTATTCTTCCTTTACCTTCCAAACACCACTTTTCTTTTGTTTCAAATTTTTATTCAAGAAATGATATCTAGGCACGTATGCCTGCCTTCCTAACAAGCCTGTACAATAAGGGCTTTTGTACAAAAGCAGATATGGTCAGTTCACCAGTTTTACAGTTTTGCATTTATTTTCACAACGTTAGGTGAGATGTATGGTAAACAGTTATAGGTTTTATCACAATATATAAGAGTTGTTATCTCTGCACTACGCATGCTGGGTTGTTATCCATATCAAATAGGTATATGCAAATTGATCTTAACATCGTATATAGTAGATGGTATGATTCCACTGACGTCCATCCCTGCTGCTTCACATACACTTGTCCAATGCTACAACTTAAAGCTCGTTTCCATCGACCGATTATTCTGCACCGATCCGTAGTCGGGAACCACCGATAGACTTTTCTGGGTATATACCGACGTCAGATCGGTGAATGGAAACGAGACCTGCAGAGAATGCCCACAGATTTATTTGGTATAAATTATGTAGAAAGTCCATCACTGGGTCGACAGAGTTTCCTTACAAACAATCTGTATGTAGCTGGAAAATACATAAGGAAAACTAGTTAACCTAAGTTGGACGGCTTATCGTCCCGCGTTACTTTCGATAGAATTATCGCATGAGCTCGCATCCTGCACAAGGACATTTGGATCGTTGGAGACTATTTAAAACATTTTTGATCAAATATAGGGATACACGAGGCTTGCTGCATGAAATTCTATAAGATATGCGCACAACTAATTGCCAAATAGACTCGTTTGATATATATAAATTAATTTATGATTCATGTTACATAAATTCCATTTGCTGATCGCACCGTTTCCACATAGTTGATTTACCTTGTTGTCAATAAAGGAAGCCACACGTATAGCCAATGGTCAAAATTGATCGGACAATCAACATAATATAAAGGCATACTCTGGCAATACATTTTTATTGATTCTGAGAACAAAGAATCGATATAGTAGTTGCGAGTAAGTAATCAAAAATAGGAAAAGAAGTTATTCTTGTCTCCACAGGCTCAGATACGACATATCATCAACGCATCTATTTTTTTCTCTTTCCAGATATTCCCGTCTGCATCCAGCCCTGAGACAGCTATTCCTGAGGCTGAGGTAGATTGATTATTCCAGTCTTGGGGGATTATTTTCAATTATTGATTCAGAAGGGTTCCTTTTGTAAAACGTCAGAAGTAACTATAAAGCAAAAATGATATTGACACAGGGTGATGAATGAGAATTGGCAAAATAGAAATGATTTCCTCTACTTGCGCATTTTTGATAAAATGTTGGTGCCGTTAGGTATTGGGAAGGGACGGTCAATTCTGAGATCTGAGTGCTTTTCCATTCTCCTGCAGTTCACACTACGTCGCCGCATCTTTGCTGAAATTCAGTGTTGGTTTCACCACTGCCATAAAGCTTTCAGAGTTTAGAGATTTTATGTATTAAAACAAGAATTATTGATAACCATACAAGGCAGTAGTCTATGGTTTTAGGCCAAAGAAAGTGAATGTCCCACCGTTACAAATTAGGCTACAGTCATTGATGATTAAATTATTGAATAATAAGATCATTGAAACGATATCTAGCCAAATAGAGGTAGGTAATGGTGGTAGCAGTAGTGTATTCCTTTTGCAGGTTAGGGCATCTTTATTAAACAAAACATGCAACAGTTTTCTCAAATTGTAAACTTACTACAAAAAACATAAAACTGAACTAAGAAAGCCAAGTGTTCCCTTTTGATATAATTAATTTTGATATCGTACATATGCATGATATCGTGTGTTTATGAGAGACTCCGCCTCCCCGGCTACAACACTGCAAACTCATAGTTATGGTAAACGCATCTTGAGATCTGAAAGAAATATTCTGTAATGCGCAAATATAAACGTCAGCCCATTCCTGCTTCCTGTCAGGTCTGAAATCTTATTTTATTGTAATATGTTTGTAAACATCTCTTTCCTAACGTATATATCAAAGGGTTTGGAGGTGTATCAGGTATTTATCAAAACAGATGAGGTAATGAACAATACAGAAAGTAGTGACTACGGAATACACATTGTGTACAAAACAGGTTGGCAACATCAACTTCTATCAACCCTTGTACCCCCTATCAATCAGTTTAAGTTGCTTTCATGACAACGCCGAAAATCTGATTACTAGCATGTCACATTGGATCTCTGGGTGAAATGCTACGCTAGTAATGTGTATACCGCGAACTCAGTATGATCTATTCGTAATACAGAAGTATATAGTGGACTATACTTAGTGGAATCCATTTAGAGGTCAGGCAATATTGTTTCAATGTACGAGAACCATTTCCATCAAACGCTTAGTGATAGTGTTTATCCTCTATCTTTAGGATGATAGCTGCTTCCTGGTATTTCCAAAAGAGATGATCATTCAGCATTTAATTATTAACGACTCAACTTGTCCCAAGTCCAAAGATTTATGGATAAACTAAAATGAGAAGTACGAGGAGTTTGGTTCCCACCATAATTCCGGAGTTTGTGGAAAGCTTTTTCCTCCCGTCCACTTTTCATATTCCTTAAGGAGAAACGGCACTATAGTAAAACATACCTTAGGCCAGCAATTAGATAAGTTAAGTTGTTCAGGCATTTTTCCCTGTAGACATAGCCGTCGGAATGTACCTCGCGACAAGGTACTATAAAACCTGACAGTCACGTAAACTTTATCACAAATGGTGATCATCTATCACTTTACAACGGCACTTTACTGCGCAGTATGAGCAGGTCGACGCTCTGACAAACAGGATTAAACGCCGACCTGGATCAATTAAGGTTCACCTGAACTCCCTGTGAATCATGTCCTCATCAGGGTCTTCTCTAATTTTCACCGCTGTTTGCAGCCCAATTTGCTAGGGTTTATGCACACCGGGCACCTGTTTTAATGGTGCCGCCTTCATCAATAAGGGATAAAAAGGATCATTCATCCAAAGCTATGTGCATTTTATTACCTCATTTATGGTGCAAGATTGTGTTTATGGTGTCTCACTTTAATACGTGTTCACAGATCGAACTTCACCCAGCCTATAGTCTGAGAGTCTGAGAATCAATTCCAACAGGAAGAACTGATTTGTACTCAGTTGCTAATTGAAAAAAGAGAAGGTCGACCTTAACTTCTCTGAGATGATACTGTTGTCTCTGCCGATTAGTCATTTTTCCGTTATGAGATCGTGGGTGGTGTGGACCTCTCACCCTTTAGAAATTGTATATATTCGGGATGTTGCTAGGATGCCTGCTGTGAAGAACTAATATTGCAAGGTTTCTGTTATATCAATGTTTACCTCACTTATAAATGATCTTTTTGTCATGATATGTCTTTTTGGTTACAATAATTAAATAGAAAAAGATTGAAAGGTATTAGATGCATTGTTTATCTGGTAACCAGCAATGTGGTTGCGAATAAGGTGGGGGAAATAATAAATCTGCCATGAATATATATGTTTATTAGAGCATATTCCTAGATAAAATATAAATTACCGTAACATTTCTGACAGTTCTGTATAATGATAATGTGCACACTAAACATTTGATTATCAGGTATTTTCTGGTCTGAAGATGTTGCTCCGATTATACTCATGTAGATACCTAACAAAATATTCATGATGGGATGAAATATTCCCGAAGTTCATACGAAGAAGGGTATTATGAACAACACAAAAAATAAAACCAAGAAAACATGGTAAACATGTCAGTGCAAGCCACAGTGAGAGTCTGTAGGCAGGTTCAAACTAGTTTTATTGGCGTAAATAAGGCTCAATTTCCATTATATTTGTTTTGGGACAAGAAAAAGGAATTTTTTAAACTGTAAATGAAAACACGGATTTATTCAAATGCGTTTCATTACTCATTTAGGTCTGCTGCTTGTGAAACACATCAATATACGGTGCAAAAATGTTGCCAGTTGCTTCCAGCACCTCAAGCCTATGAGCTTTGTCTTTGGGCTTATCGTCTTGACAGAATCTAGAAGTGTCTCAGTCTAACGGAGGCAATTAACTCATTGATAACATTAATAAAGGCAGAAAGAAATTAATAAAGGCAGCATTTGAAAGATTTCTGCTACTGGTTTTATAAGACCTCCGATCCGGATGTTTGTGAAATAAATGAAGGATGCCAGTGTTATCTACATACCTCTAGCTTATTCACCTACCCTGAGTTTCCAACAGTCAGCATCAGAAGTATTTCTCGAAGCTTTATCTTGCCTATTGTATCGGTCCTAGATATTTCAGTTCCTAGAGGCTCCATTTCTGATTACTGTACTAATCTCCATCACTATCTACCATTTCTCTATGTATAGGTTTATTCACACAATATCAAAATTGATATGGATTAGACTGATATATTGAGTGATATCTCTCCGGACTGAGCTTAATATTGTCAGATAAAATATAGGAAGTGTTCTATTCAAGTAAGCATGATAAGCATATCTCCTAAAAGGACACCCCCTAAAGTTTATTGAGAGGAAAATGCATAGCATAGAAATGTCTATAAGGAGGCAATATGTTCTGTAGTGGGAAATATTCCATACACAATGCACAATCCACACAATGCAAATGTGATATCTTGCACTTACTCATGGCATAGTACATAAACAGATCAAAATAATGTTCTAGAGGTGACAACATATCTAGGACTCTTTCTAAAGATCTACAATTTGATATTGAATAGGTTGTCTGCTTTTAACTTGAGGCAATGATATGTTAATAATTTATTAGAAAAAGGTCATGGTCATGATACAGTATTGTATACTGTCAAATCATAATCTCATGTATACTCTTAGCACCTGACTTTAGAAAATGGAATCCTGCCTATCAATTGCTGCCCGTCACACAGGATGATTTTAAAGCAATTTGAGTATGTTGTAAATCTTCATATTTATCGATTTTACAAATAGATATATTGGCCATTTCAATTCGAGAGAAACAATATATAAATGAAATGCAGTTGGGCAATAAAAGGGTGGATTTATAAATCCATGTTTGCTGATGACATTATATGACTTCTTTCAGCACCACCCGCCTACTATTTGCCACTTTGCGTAGGCTTAATCGTCAGGTGGAAACGGGGATAAAACCTTCAGCCACAGTGGCTCTCTAGGCACCTCACCGATCATTTGTAACCAAGTATATATAATCGGTAGCGAGTCGACGAGTGTTATGTGGCACAGAGTCGGTGGCCCTATTTAGTAGTCAGGGGGAAACGGTCTGTCTGTTCTTAGGTCGACGATTATGCACCAAGATCAAATCCCAAGTGCACCACCCGACGACTGATATTTTAGTGAATACATTATCGATGGACATTTATTCGTCAGGTGGAAATGCTGCTTTAGGGAACGAACAACGTTAGAGGCGCGCGAGAGACTCTGTGGAAAGATGACTCCCTATTGAATGTTGTGTTTTAAAGATCTACTCTCTGAGTGCAGCGATGATGCCAGCCAATCTATCTCCTCTTCCTTGTCATCTATCTGACCCTCTAAATTAATCATCTAACGCCTCATCAGTATAATCCAAAAACTTGAATCTTGCTTCACATGTATTGTCTTTCTGAAACGTCTGGATCGTGATTTAGCGTTTGTTACATGAGTATCATTCATTAACGCTTTATTCCCAAGTTGGTTTCCATTATGTAAAGTTCCCCTTCCTCGTAAAGGGATTGCGTCACTGACTTCAAAGAGTAAAACTACCAATAACAGTTAATAATGACCAAGTGATTTCAGTCCATTTCGCAAGATTTACATGGCACGTTGCAGTCGATTATATTTGCCTCCTTCCAGATGTAAACTAAAAAAAGCTCATGAAACCTGCAGGATAATCTTGAGAACGATTATATAGATGAATCATCTGTTGCTGCATACAACATAATCCAGCAGCAAGAGCAGCACCATTTAGGCCAGAAACACATGGATGTTTAGGATAAGGCCAGCCGTCCACCTACTACGATATGGCTCCGATATGGTCTACGATGCACCTCCCGATAAAAAAATCAAAATCGCGTCGGAAGGTTACCTAATATCGGGGCAGTTGACCACGTTTCTGCGATTAGACAGCGATAAAAACCCCATACAATGCATGGTGGATTGGCATGTCTAGACATATGTCTACGATTTTGCACCTTCCCGATATGGCACTGATTTTGATATTTTGTATAGGTACCATATCGGGAGGTCTACGATTCTATCATAGTAGGTGGACGCCGGGCCTAAGGCATGACAAGTTACAATGAGTCCCCAGGTGTCATAACACTTCTAATACGCCATGGTATACTGTAACTTGAGGCAAGCAATCTTTATCATATGTCACGACAACTGAAGACTAGGGAGACTGATTATATTAAACATATGTTAGAAACAAATGTAGACTTGCATAGACCTGCCTCGTCTCACTTCTACCATCCGTGTATCGTGGCGTGAAGAATGCTCATTTGATTCCACAGAGTAGCTTTGGCATGATCCGGAATCACCCGAACGTCGTAATTTTCGTAATACCATTAAGTTCATGCACAGAATTCTTCCTGATAGACCCGTGACCGAGCCACCATATCTAAAAAACAAGAATCCTGTCGGATCCGCTTGGAGTTTCTCCCGCACGCAGAGACAAGTGAACCAGACCCAAGCTTGGAGACTGAAGCGCCACGTGAGCGAGATTCTCGTGTACAGAAAAGCACAAACCTGTACTTCTTTTTTAGATTTCTTTACTCAGATGTACTTTTTTCTCATGACTTATCTCTGTCCATGTCGATATTAAGATTAAATGCTGTGGTTTTCTGATCTCCTTACCTTGAGGGAAAGCAATAAGAGTTTCAAAATGCCTGACACAAGGATGGGTCCGGGGCGTGCGACATTGTTTCTGCCGTTAACCAGCTCCAGTCTAAAGTACCATCCCGACTCGCAGCGCCTTGTGTCTTTGCTTAGTCGATGTCTCACGCATGTCGACACCCGAGTGGAGTGGCTTCCACGGAGCGCCATTTGTAACATCATTTTGTATTGACTCAACTCCCTGAGCTACAAGTGCGAGGTTTTAAGTGGAAAAGATAGGGGGATATAAGATTTTCCCAGCTCCCGTTCCAATACGATAGCGCAAGCGACGAAGTCGATTAATATTCATGAAATTCCATACCCTTTATGATGCTCTGGTGGCCAGTGTGGCGTATGCATAGGCCAAAGAATATGAGGCCTAGTTATCACCAGTGTCTGTGCACAGACTGTTAGATGCGTGCCTCATAAGCTCCAGGCTGGCTGTTGCAACCCCGGCAAGGGCACCATGAACCATGACCAACTGGAAGGGAGTAGCATTGCTGCCTGGGTCCGGAACTGAATGAAAGACGATGCGAGAAATTAGATCTATCAATAGATTTCCTTCCGCAAACTGAAAACAATAAATGCTGGTCTGGTGTAAGAAGTGATTTGTTTTCAAATGGAGATATCTGGCTAACTAAAGCCATGGGTTTAACCTCTACCCTTGTCATTTATCGAGGTGATAACAATTATTACAGTAGGAGATACTTGTTTTGAAAGACACTTTGTTTTAAACTTAATTTAAAAGAAGTGATTACCAGAAGACACAGGAGAATTACACCCATTTGATGGCCATTCCTCGCCCCTTACTCACAGATTATGACACTAAATCTTTTAGCTTACATATATTATGTATACATGAATCTTTCATATTATGGTATTATCCACGAGGCCGACTAATTAATGTCCTAGCTTGTTGAGCATGCTCCCGAATTCCTAACATGATAAAAATGTGCTGACGCTTCCCCTGATTTATCAAAAGGAAATCGATGTTCAACAGCATGTCAGAACTCTTAATCTTTTATAAATGGCTGGATTGAGTGACGATGGATTCGTTCAATTATCCAGCAGTTAATCATTCAATTAATCATCTTCGCAAACAAATCAAAATCCGGATTTGCCAAGCAATATGCTTAGGCAGCAGAGACTATTTATTTGCTGTTATGTAACAAAGAGACTAGAAATCTCTTTGGGATTCATAAACCATTACAAAAATAGGTGGTTGATTTGTCTTCTCTTCCATAAAGCTTCCAGATATATGTTATAATTACACTCCCATAACTGTTTATTCACCTATTGTGAATATAACTTGCTCCATCCAATAAAACCGACAAATACTCCTCAGTGTATTGGGCAGATAGGTAATGTTCCCTGGGCACCACCAATTTGCCCACAAGTAAGTGTTCTTCACTACTGGAGACGAGAAAGTAGGTTCTCTTCACTGGCGGAGGTAAAAAAGTAAGTGAGTGATGATATGCCACTTTCACTTCTCTAGCCTTTCTTAAATCTGCCTTTAGAGTCTTCCATGTCTGGACAAACATGTTCTGAGCTTCATCTTAAAGTTATCCTGCACTGGGATGTGTGAAGAAAGACAAAGGAGGCATTGTAAAGGTTTGAGAGCCAGTTGAATGGTGTAAGAACAAAGAGCCACATTAAAGGCTCTGTCTCCCCAATGGTGGTGCCATCACGTCGATGTCGGGACTGATTCATGAACTAACACTAGTTCTATTCCCTATGCACGCCAAAGTCTCAACGCTACCTTACTCACTGTGTGTGACGTACAACGCCACTGTATTCCATCTTTGGGTGACATACTTCTAATGTGGTTATTGTCTTAACTGCACGTCATAAGTATACAGGCACCATCCCAGTAGGGTAAATTGATATTCTCCTTGCCCCCCCCCCCCCTATATGCAGCCTGGAGAGGAATACAAATAAGTTTAAATTGAGTTCAACTTGGAGTAGCGTTTCAAAGAAAAAGGTTCTACACGATGAGGGCCTCCTCTTTACCTATCCCATTGTTTGTGATATACAGCGTCACTGTATGCCGTTCTTGGGTGACTTCCTTGGATGATGTGGTTAGGGTCTCAACCGCATATGATGAATATACAGGCACCGTCTTGATAGGGTAAATCAATATTCTCCTTGGCTGATTGAAAGAAAATTAGTTTGTTTGTTAGAAGTGTAATTGATGCCCTCCTCTCATAGAGGCTGTTGTGGGAATGACACAGCGCTTGAATGGAAGAACTCGTAAAGGAATTCAAATTAAATGATTAAAAAGGTAAAATTGAATCCAACTTGAAATAGATTCTCAATTAAATGAAAGAAACCCTACACGTTGAGAGCTTACTTTTTACGCAATGATAACCTTATTCCCTTCTCTTGTTTTTGCTTTACATAATCAAATGTTGTCATTAAAACTGCATAAAAAGGAATCTAAATCTTTGGAACCTTATTTTCCTAGTTCAGACGTTGACTAGAAACCAATGAAAAGATAGAAATACAACAATTCCGCAAAGCCTCCCACTGAACACTACCCTAATTTGATTTGGCATTTTACAATTACAATCTCCTTTCTTTTTTCCTTGCATTTGGTGATGTGTAATATGTGTAATGTTTCCAAAAGAAATATGGAGTACACTTATCCAAAGCCTAGCTTTACTTGAGATCAATGGGTATAGCTGAAATTCAACTTGTATGTTTAACAAGTATTTAATTAGTTGGGTAACTGAGGGACTATTTTATGAAGGATAGGTATTCCCTGGTATCTCATCTGTGTGACCAATCAACAGGAAGAACTGATGAATTCAAAAGTTGTTTGGTTTTCAATGAAAAAAAAACTAATTTAAAAAAAAGAGTACATTCGCAGTATCTGTAATTCCTCAATTATATGAAGTAAATGATTGCTTCAAATGCATTTATCCTATCAAATCTACTAAGAGGATAATAAAGTAGGTGAATAGTTCCGTTCTTGTACATAAATATCTACCCCCCTATTGTATCGCAGAATTTGAGCACGCAGACTGATGTGATTCCACGAGGGAGCAGCTGGATTACACACCCTTTGATCATTTATTCCACTAGCTACTTTTATTGGTTGTACTACTTAAATATCCGGATACCTCAAGGCTTTTAATTTTACGACCGGAAATGAAATTCGGTTAGTTTTGAGTGATTTTCATTTGTTTCCGTATTCATTTCAAAAAGACACACATAGCCAATTCCCAAACAGCAAGTGCGTCGAAATTGTTATTCAGGTCACATAACTTTTAACACTGTTTGAAAATTGTCAATCTCTAATATTGGTTGCATCGTCAGGTATTTGTCAATTGACTTCTTCTGACCATTATGGATTGCCTGGCTTTCCTGAATCGAGGCATTGTCCCCCTGGTGTTAGTCAACAGAGCATGTGCAACGTTTCTAGAAACGAAACGGTAAGAACTTCACGGATAATAGTGGAGTTTGTAAAGGGATGTTTCTCCTGAATATTGGAGGCAATTGCTTTTGGAATCGAATTAATATGGCGAGGTATTTATCGATGGGAGACAATAACAAAGTTCTGAACATTTTATCTTTGGGAGATAAAATATCAATGTATCAATTGGCGTGTTATTGTGGCGTGGACATAAATTCTTTGAGGATGAACATCATGGCAAAGATTCATCAAACAGCGCGTTTAGTTTCTCAACAATTTCTCACCAAATATTTAGCATTACATGAAATGCATTTTTCTTTATGTTTCATTGGCATTCGACAATAAAAGTCGTTCTTCCATGCAATATGCAACAGAACAATCGTGTGCGCTGGTATATTACAGATGAAGGTGCACAGTCACCAGTAACGGAACATAAATAATCAGTGATCTTTGACAGAACATGTTATACAGTAATTTAATTCTATGAGGTATGATCATATCAGACATTTATAAAGTCGCCTACATGTCTACTTACACTAGTGTTGAAAAGCAGTTTGGAGTCAGTTTCTTGTATTGCCCTTTATAGCGAATTCCATATTGTTGACCCTATATAGAAAGGAGATCTGCAAATCGGCAATTCTATGTTTGATTTATTAGTTGCCCTGTTAGTCTTTCGGGATGACATGGGTCTAGCACCAGTTGATCTATGGACAATAGTCTTCTTAAAATGCCTAATAACAAAAACAGACGCTTCTCTCGGGGATTTTTAACTGAGCAAAGTTCCAATAATTAGTTATTGCTGATTGGACGTTCATCTCTATAGATAGGCATCGCGTCCTAACGCTATACGTAAACCTTTATCAAGTTCATCACTAGACTGAGTATGGCATTTAGATAAGTAGACAACTATTCACTGACGTTCAAAAACTCTGTGAAGAATCTAGGTTTAAGAGATACCGGATGGTTAATAGATGCCACTGTAACCCCTATAATCTATCAGTTCTAGATGACTCAACATGTTTTGTTCTCCTTGCACAGAGAAATAACCTGTAAAAGGATCAAGAGTTAATCTAAATCACGTCTGGGGTTAATAAGTTAAAGGTTCTGTGTCATCACATCGATGTAATCATTACAAACAGGTGATTGCCAATTTACTCTAATAAGACCTATTTGGTCAGAATGTCTTATTAAAAGAACAGATCAAATGCTGATGAATGATGATTTGTGGTTGATTGATTAATGGGACCTGCTTCATGTTACACAATCAATGCTGATTATAGATACGTTGGTCTTAAAATTGAGAAATTTAAGGTTCAGTTTAAAAAGTACAGTATTGGGTTAATTCATATTTTTGTATCAGATCCAGGTATCTATTTGCCCCATAATATTAGAATAAGATGAGCTACTGATACACCTTGGAAGACTGGTTTCCTTTAAAATATGAGTGTAAAGACATGATGAGCGTAAAGTGTAGAATATGAAAGATTTCCTTACTACTATTAACACAGGATGGTATTGGTAGTTTTAGTTCTCACAACAAAAGATAAAAGTTTTGATGATCTTGCCGTGGGTATACCCAGGGTCTTGCTCACTGACATATTTTGTTATTATGAATAAAAACACTGATTACGATGATGTTACGCTACATGCATTCATGATTATATTTCAAATCATATTTTGTATATATACAGTACTTTTTTCTGTCTTTTCAGGTGTTGACCTCTGACTCCATACCGAAATTCGGACACTCAGACCTCATCCTACTCACATTCAGCACTGAACAAGGACTCATGCCCCTCTAGGGTCTCATTAAGATGTAAAAAGATAGCGATCAAAGACTGAGATATCCTACTAATCAATAGTCTCTCATACCTGTACTTGTAGAGTGATTAGTCCCTTGTGCTTGGGGTCTTCATTGACAGCATCAGAGAGACTTTTGTTTCCTTCGGTAAAATATCACCTTTGATTCAATGACTGGTGATTAGTCACATGACTTGTATGTTCTCATGAAATCGTTGTATGAGGTGGTTGTGTGAGTTACACTAGATACTGTATAAGGTTGCGATCCCGCTTGGACTCGAAAAGGTAGCTTAGCTGTAACAACTACCTAACTAAAGCATATACAATTGTCCCACAGCTATGGATTTCATAATGAAGTGTAATGGGATGCAATGATTGATAACCAAATTGACATTTGACAGTAGTAGGTGTACACAGATATTCCAGCACCATGGCGAATATCAGCACAGCAAATACCTCCTTCCCCACCTATATCCCCAGCACCGTGTGGCCCAACACGACGGATGACTCCACAGGGAATTCTACAGTGGGCGATGATGGGGGTAACTTCCACTACATCACCTTCATCATCATAGCGCCAACACTGTTCGGCCTGGTCACTCTAATTGGCACAATAGGAAACATCCTCGTCATCTACGTGATTCTCTCACGTAAGAAGATGCGAACGGTGACGTATCTGTTACTGCTGAATTTAGCATTTGCCGATCTGTCCTTTGTGTTAATCTGCCCGCCCTTTACTGCATACTCCTTCGCGGCGTCCATGTGGCCGTTAGGGGACTTTGCGTGCCGTTTGATGCATTACCTGCTGAACGTTACGGCGTACGTGACTGTGTACACGCTGGTCCTCATCTCGGCCGTTCGCTACATGACTGTTGTGTATAACACGCAGACCATGCAATTCCGAACGCGCCGTAATATGGTCATCATGATCATTATAATCTGGGTCATCTTCCTCATCCTCAATATCCCCATCCTCCTGACGCACGGCGTGAACTACCGCTATGGTCCTGACAGCCCTGACTGCGACAACCTGGGCCCCAGCTACGGTCGCCCCATTTTCGCCACCTTTTTCGTGTTTGCTTACGTGTTGCCCTTACTGGCCGTGGCCGTGTTGTCTCTACTAATTCTACGCCACATCAAAAAGTCCAGACCCACCACGCTAGACAAGAAAACAAAGTCGGCCGGGAAGAAGAAAAAGGCCGGGCGACTGCTGATTCTAGTCGTGGTCATCTTTGCCTTGCTGTGGTTGCCTGTTCACATACACCTCCTGGTGGCTTATTTCGGAACGATTCCGACGAGTAACTTCTACATGGGGATCAGCCTCATTTGGAACACGCTGGCCTACTTCAACTCGTGCGTGAACCCTATCATTTATAACTACGCTTCCAAGGACTTCCGCGACAGTTTCCGCGAAGTCATGTGCTGTGTGAAGCAGGGGTCACTGAAAAACAAGCGTTCCCAGGAGAACACGGTTGTCACCCGCACAGCCTACATGGACGCTAACGGCGGCGAAATGAAACGCCTTGTATCCACTGTCAAGGAAAAAGAGGTGGCTGACTCCCACGATCTCTAACCTTCTATCATCAGCTCTGCACATAAAAATATCCAGGTTTGACAACAAGAATGATGTTCTGTCAGAGAAACTGGCAAGAAAAGCATGTACACTTCAGTGCTAGCGCAAAGATAAAAAGTAGAAGGAAGAATATCCTGCGCTCAGAATTGTGTTCCAGAAGTAGCCATTCAGGAGGGAGAGAGAGATGTACGAAAGGATCACGTGACTTGCTCTGGCTGACCCTGAGACTGTTACAGCATAGTGGCTGATAATCGCCGAGGATCTTGAGTTTGTGGAGTTGTTAGGCACACTCATTGGGTTCCTGGTCAATGGTTCAAGTCACTGAGCAACTCAGTGTAACATAAGGAACAGCTCCCCGTCTGCTTGACTGGGCATCAATGTGAGGAGAGGCAGTAAACTTTGAAGTTAGCATCCCCCGTGACATAAATAGTGAGAAAGGATATGAGGCCACCGTGAAAAATACGTGGATTTACGACGAGCCACGTTGCAGATGTTTTACTCGATATGGTTGTTAACCCTATAAACCTCTGTGAAAATTGGATGGAGGGCAGAAGGGCTCTGACACGAAATACCTTTTTGTTCCTGGGAAAATGATATCCACTTTTTCATCGGGAGATATTTGTGTTCCAATAATCCATCCTTCACTCTCCTAGAAATTTAGGTAGAGAGGCAAAAACCAAAAATGGCACAGGTAATCCAGAGTTATTGGCACAAAAAGCCTAGGATATGGGAACGAGGCTGTTAGCCTCGTATTGGACATGGCAGATAATTGTAGATAATTCGGAGCCTCGGAATTTCTTGTTGGACGAGATGCTATCCAGATGTTGTGACTGCTGTGAGCAATGGACCCGTTTTGGATTTAAGTAGAATAAGATTATATTGATTATTATAACCGACGCTTGTGTTTTCTTGTAAAATACGCCTGTACTGAGGCATGACAGACCTCGAGTATTGAATTTGTTTATATGGGACAGGAGCAAGTGTAGCACCTCTCATGGTGCAGACTACTTATATAGTCATGGTATTATAAGTACACAGGACTCTTTCTTGCTACAAGAACAATTTATATACTAAACAGCAAAAATGTAATTGAAGCAGTTTCTCGTGCATCCAATTATAAACATGTGTAAATGACAAAAAATGGGTAATCAATTTGTGTGAGAATCATTGATCTTTTCACTAGTTCCTGCTAACGTCCGATTTACTTTTGTAGATCAGGTATATGATTTTGTTATCTTTTCCTTTTGGCTGGTTTAAGATGAATCTTGTAGCTGACCTTTGTTTGTAACTACAAGCGGAATTATTGATGTTGTTATTACAGTTAAGACATTTTTGCTTTATTTCCCCACATACTACAAACAGTGTGTTCATCGCAGCTCCGTATTTCACGGTATGTGAGGATGAATGGGGAACCAGGCTTCGTTTTCTGGCCTAAACTGCGTATGTATATTTATCACAGAGCTAGAGACGAGTGAGTTTTTTCATTGCTTGGACAATTCTGTCAAGTAAAGTTTGTCAGAGACTTGCTATGGATTGATTTGCACTTTACGGTCTAAAACTTGTTTGTGGAGATCAAAGAATCGTCATTGTAAATGTGTGAATATTATTCAATGAATAAAAGATTGACCAAACCTAGGTCTTTATTTATTCCATTTCACCTTTTGTTTCATAAATAAATCGAATACATCCCCAATGAGAGGAAAGCTTCGTTTTGTTTTGTTTTGGCACTTGTCGTTGGTTTTTAGCTTTGTTATCTTTCAGAATACATCTGTAATTCGTCTAACTAGTAGTCTAAGATAACCTCTCACCAGTTATCATACCCCCGTTGTAATTGATAAGAGGAATTCAGCTCCCAGAGAAAAGCTAATGCATACAGTCACATATCAAGCTGATTACAATATGGTAAGTCTAGTTCTACTTACTCCAGTGATGTAGCATGAACAAGGATGAGCATCCAAGGCTTATGTTGAAAATGTGAATCCACATATGGTTATAACCTTAAATCCATATACAATTGTAACCTGAGATGTTCGACACCACTGAGACTGAGACCAACTGATCCCGATTACTCTACATCTTATAAAAGACGGATGTATCGTAAAGCAATACTTCCTTTACTCCGCAATATGTCCGCAATGTTGATGATAGTATTTCATATCGCCAATGCACTATTCCGAGAATTTAGTGTGAACGTGTTAGAATTAGTATTAGATGTGTTATTCAAAATGTCCTTATTCACTATATATTTCACTCAATCTTACTATGTTTGATATCTAGATTTACTGATTTGGAGACTGAAAAAGCAGGTCGTCGAACAAAGCAAAGAAGCCTTGAGGAGGAACTGGTCAAGGGTAAGGGTATCTGTAATTATATTGCAGCTCCTAGTTCGTATAAAATAGGCAGATAAATTGTGGATCAGATATCCTAATGCTCAAGACCGAGGGACATATATATATGGTCGAAATCTTTACCAAGTGGGGTTTTTTTAAGAATTCCGGAATTCGCCCATCCGGAACCAGTATCCCTATACTTATCAATTAGTCTCCATGGACACACCAATCGCCATTGCTGCATAAAAGTATTTTCTACATGACGACCATTCTAGAAGTACTCACGTCCTAGAGCATCAATATATTTCCGAACTCTCACTTTTCTCAATCTTCATCCCATAGTAGCCCCATGCATGGCCCTTGGAGCTAATGGTTTAGTGATGTGATAGACTACTGTTTCCTAGTCTTCCTGTTATAGATTCCATGTCACCATGGTCTAGCACCAGCAGTTGATGTCATATAGATCCCGGTTGATTTCATTAATCTGAAGTGGTAAATACCTGATTGATTTCAAATCTAGAAGCTTCAAAATTCATAACATAGAAGTCCTATTTCCATAGACAAATATGAGAGGCCGAGCATCGTAACACACGGTCACCTATCGCAATTCAATATCATGCTTAGGATGTCACTGTTCATGGACGGAAATCTCCAGAACAAAATGTGCTAATTCTCGGTTATGAGCGGTGTATTTACATGGAAACTAGCGCCATTTTTTTGTGATATGACAGATGCACTCATAGTGCAGCAGACAGCATCCTTCCAGTGAGTTTTACAAAACAGCCCAGATTGACTTACGTAGATGTTTATCGCTTCTCTGCTCTGACAGCACTCGCCAAAAGGCCGCCTCCGCGTTTCCCAATAGATATACATTTACATGGCTATAACTAGGACAAGCCCTGTCAGCAACACACAGGAAATCGAGAGCTCGATGTAGATTATCCATGTGGCAAGACTAGAAATCCTTATGTCTATTCTGTATATGACAATACAATCGGATGGTGATTGCATATGGGGAAAAATTAATTTTTAAAACGTTAATATTTGTAATTGTACAATCGAGTCCAATTAAAAAATGCTGCCAAGATGCAAACCAAGAAAAAACTATATAATGCTACCAATGAGGTTTTGAAATTTTGCTCTGCCTCCCAGCGTGTTTTGTCAATAAACATCTTAAATGAGTTCATTCCTTACATTTGATTACTGAGTTTGTTTGAAGATTTAAATGACTAGAGCAAGAGATTATCAAACTGGATGTCATACTTGCTAGGCACTATATGTGGCGTCTCCACCTGCCGATGAGAAGGCCACCGGTTATGTTCAGCCTGTCGGTCGGTGGTTCTATTTGAGAAACTACCTGTGCTCATAATCAGTAGCGGTCAGAAACAAATGAGGCAATGTCCCAAGCCGCTAGAAAATATCATGTAAGGAGGTCAGGGTGAAGGTCGGGGTTTGCTGCGAATGCAGTCATTGGCTACTGGGCCTACTCCATTCCTTATATGGACTAAGTGTAATGGGACAACTCCATGGTGGGGACAGGACGCCTCCAATAATGCAATACTTGAAAAGGTGAACGAACTAGAGCCAAGATTGTTAGCTCAGGAGTCATTAACGAACAGTTCGCTATTTTTGATACATAAATTGGAAGCAAGAATTTCCGCAGTGGAAACTTGACTTGACAAGACGGAGAAGGGGATTAGTCAGTTAAATGTTTTTGCAAACGCAATGAGTGAAGAAATTGATGTGGTAAAAGAAGATACACTGAAAGCCTGATTATGGTTGAAGAAAGATTGAATGGTGGGACACCGAACGAAGACGCACATTACTGGTCATATCTGGGAAACAAGAGAACAAAGATGAGAATCTGAGGGACTTGATCTCTCAGCTACTGTCAGATCTAGGTCTGAGACCCGAAGAAACACCTGTAGTCAACATTTATAGGCGTGGACGACTCTACCCAAAAAAATAGACCTAGGGACATAATAATTATTCTACCCCTGGATGCTCAGAAACCACGCATATATAAGAGCCTACACAAGCTTAAAGGTATCGATAAATGAGATAGAATATCCATACACGACGAGCTTTCCAAGGCGGACCTTGAAAAACAGAAAACCTTACGGGCAGTAGGAGGCTTAGCCAAGTCTAGGAATCTAAAGGCGGTAGTGAAAGGCTTGACCCTTGTTGTGGATGAGCAAACATATACATACGGCCAACTCGATCGTCTAGAGCAAGCACACCCAGCCATTACAAAGGCTAAAACTCAGAGGACACCTGATGGCCTTGCTTTTCAAGGACATCATGCGAAGTTGTCAAACTTGTTCCCTACTCAGGTTAACTACATGAACAATAAGTATGACTCAGTTGAAAGAGCGTACTAATCATGTGTGGCAGAGGTATGCGATGACCAACTGGCTCAGAAAAAAATCCAAGCCGCGGAATCGGTGTACGACGGGATTAGTATAGCCAAGAAAGTGGAAAAAACAGATCTGTGGAAGAGGTTAAAGGATAGGTATATGAACGACTTTTTTTTACCTAAAATTCACCCAAAATGAAGATCTGAGGCAATACCTGCTCCATACGGAAAGATGGCGCCTCTATGAGGCCACACTAGATGAAGAGTGGGGCTGTGGCCGGTTGCTGAATAACGTGAAGGAAATTCGAAGTATCAACATCCCAGGCAGTAATAAGCTTGGAGTTCTTCTGGAGGAACTTAGATCGAGGTTGTAAAAAGAGGAAGAGGCTGAGTAACTGGAAAGTGCAGAAGGAAGCTCTGATGAAGAAAGTAAAGAGCAAGAAATGAAACAAGATAGTCCAGACGATGATAAAGCCCAAGACAAGCCGATGGAATCATAAGTGTCTAAATACTATCAATTGCCCCTAGAGGCGATTAACTCTGGTGTGTGCGTAAACGATAAATCGAACGACATGGCGCCCAAACATGTCTTTATTACTGACTCTCATAGCAAAAAGTTACAACAAGCGATAGATGCGATTAACATAGACGATGTTGATATCAAAGTGCATTTCTTCCGAGGCCGCAAGATCCAAGAATTGATTGTGATTTGTTCGTGCTATAAAGAGTCGTGCCCTGAGACTTTTATAAAAACTACTTGAGTGATCGTAAACAAAAAGTTAGAGTAAATGGTGAATGAGTAAATACGGATATAGAACCTTTTCATGTCACAGTTGCTGAAATGGAAAAATTTATATTGGGCATAAATGTCAAGAAAGTCTGGAATTGAGGATATCAAAGCAGAAGTCCTATGTGATTATCTACATATTGTCATTGCACATTCTACTGCCTTATGTAATAATATATTCCTAACCTGCTTAATACCCGTATCTTGGAAATCCTTGGTAATTACTTCAATATATAAAGGAGGCAATGAAAAAGATTGTTCTAACTATCGCCCCATATTCATACTACCAATGCAAGCGAAGATAATGGAAAAAAATTGTCAATATGAGTACTTGGGACCATATAAACGAACATAGTATTCTCACTCCACAACAAGGAGGATTTCGTAAGGGGTTCTCTACTGTGAAAACTTTGACCGACTTTACAAATGTGGTTGCTCAAAATATAAATATAGGGAATATAAAGGGAAATGTTCTCATCCACCTCAAAAAGGGGTTTGACACCATAAACCACACCATCCTATTGACAAAACTAGAAGAATATGGAATTAGAGGAAAGAATTTAGACTTTTATAAACACTACTTGAGTGGTCGTAAACAAACAGTTAGATTAAATGGTGAATACTCAGGAGAGGGTGGTGTGGTTTGCGGTGTCCCCCAGGGTTCGAACCTTGGCCCTACGCTGTTTTTTTATCATATATATTAACGATGTGGTAAAATATTTGATAAAATGTTAATGTCAAATTGTATGCGGACGACACTATTACATACACACATGGCAGGGATAAAATGGAAATTGGACGTAAATTACAAGACTCCAACAAGACAAAATACTTGAGCTTTGGATCAATATATAATGTTAAAAAGATGGGCCAGGTGTCACTTCAACTGAATGAGATTGAATTACAAATACCTCGGTGTTATACTGGACCCGTCCCTATCCTTTAAATATCATATTCACGATATGATTAAGAAAATTACATATCGCACCTATCAATTAACTAAAATGAAACCTTATAGGAATAGGGATGCTGCATTGTGTGTATATAAAACTTCGTTCTGCCGTATTTAGATTATGATGACGTCCTCTATACAGAAGGACCCAAATATTTTCTTGATGATTTACAAAAAAAAAAAAAATTACTGCCTAAGAATTTGCCTTGGTGCCCATCATAGAACGAATATTTATAGATTGCATAAAGGAGCAAAAACCCCGTATTTAACTGAGAGAAGAAGATGACATTTAACAAATTTAAGGTACCAAAGATCAAAAGACCCCATATATAGAGATTTGCGCAATATGAATACTCGTTTATATGATGCACCAGTATTAAAGACGTATCAACCTGATTGCCAGATATATATACGAGGAGTGTGGAAAATATGGGGGCTGAAATTTGGAATAATCAACCCGTGGTAACAAGAAATACACTGACCTATCGCGTATAAAAAAAATGACAAAAACCATTTTACTGGAGAGTATACCAACATAACTGACTTGAGAGTATTATACATGCACCAGCTACTGTATAAGGACAATGGATTAACAGTAACGATTATACCACTATAAGCCAATTTTATGTCTTTTCCTATTATACGAGAAAATTGTTGCACCATCAGATTGTTATAACAGTTGCAAATGACAACCGATGAAAACCAGCCAATGGTGATGTAGCCTGGCTGACATGATGCCATTTTTATTGATTGATGTGAAATATAAGTGATAATAATAACACAAAAAGAACATGTATTGCGGAAAGATCAATAATGAAGAAAAAAAAAAGGTGACGCACAGGATCGCGAATCGTGAAGCCTGGAGTTAAATTCCACCTCGTTCTCATCTAGGAGATTCCATCCCGCTGGAATATATATGGCCCTGGCTTTTGCAAGGGCGTAGAAACCTACGAAAGCAATGAGGGACCCCGGCGGGAAAACGGCCACAGTCCTGTGAATGTATGGTCATCCTTACTCCAGTAAAATACCACTGAAAAGAGTCGTAACGATTTAAGGACTGACAACTAAAGTCCCAGCTCACGTGAGGTGACTGCAACACGGTCGGCAATCAACTTCATGCTAGACTAGTGTAAAATTAGATGAGGTCTTGTTAGAATAGGGGTCAATAGTGGTGGGAGTTGTGAGGATAGTGGATACCGACCATCGGCAATATCCACTCACAGTGTCAGCACTCTGCTCTCTCAGTCTCCAGCGACAGACACAAGTTCCGTGTGCAGCCGTAGAGGGCGCCGCATCAAGCCTCGTTTTGGGCCGAGCGTCGCTGAGGAACGCAGCTGAGCCTCGGGTCGATGTGCCTGGAGAGGGTTTCCGGTCGTGTTTCTCCTCAGGAGGAGAGGCCACAAGTGAGGAATGTCAGTCAGAAGGAGCTAGCCAACTGGCCAGATCAATCTGTATTTAATTGGTTTTGCTTGATCGAGCTCGTTCTCAACCGGTTCGTTAGGCCAGGAGTGGACAGGGGCAGAGATATTCCAGGAAGTGGACAGGGAAAGAAAATCACTGCTATCCAATTCTTCCCACTTCCAAAAGTAGGTGGGTAAAGGAGGTATGCATGGTCTATTCTAGACTAGGTGAGGTTCAAGCCTCTCACATGTGAGTATTCCATATCTCTAGAGAAATAAAAGAAATATGAAAAACGAACCATGAATACAAAAAGTATACCTGACACAGTTTTTAGGTTATAGACCCTACCCAGTTGGCCAGGCCACTTTATCGATTCCCTCGATTTGTATCGATCAGTCAAATCCACCACAAGTTAGCAGCTTACGGCAATTAAGCTCAGTTAACAAATCCAAAAGAGTAAGCTCCGCCCACCGCGGCCAACACAAAATGGAAAGTATTTGAGATATCATTTCAGAATAATATCTCCCATCAATAATTTGGCGTCTTGGAAGCAATAATGGTGTAAACTATGTAATAATATCCCAGATACACGCCATTTTGTGTTGGCGATTACGCAATTCGCCGCGTCTCCCGCTTGCTGTGTCTCCGGCTTTGGGTCTATCGTCAGGTATCGAAGGCTCAGTGAACGCGGGGACTTTCTCAACTGCTATTCCTCACATCACCTATAAGGATCTTTGCATGGCCTCGCACAATGCTTAATTAAGTCTACGACCTCAATCTAGTGGGACCAAATAACGCTAATTATAACGAACGACAGCCAACCATCCTCCAATAAGGCAAAATGGTAGGCTGTACCTCCATTCTCATAGCCTTTAATGCTTTAGAATGGTGACAAATAACTGACAAAAATGAACTGATCAATGATGAAATCATGACAAAATAATGAAAACCCTTTTTGTTTAAACCTCTGCCTAGCTTTGATTCAAACCTCCTTTCAACCTCGGCTAGAATATACCAAACGTACATGCGTATGGGTGCACCATTGGATTGAATTTGATTTTTGATATGATAAGTGGGTTTTACGTGCAAAACACGAGAAAAAAACGCAGATTATTAAGCAAAACTTTTCTCTTTTTGTGTGTGTGTGTTTCTAAATGTTCTCCATGATAGATTCCGTAAATGTCAGCATTTGGTCACAGTGAATATGTGAAATATTAAAGATTGGATCAGTTAGGGGGGGGATTAAGGTAAACGCTTCCCTGACATTGGCTCCAGCTAAAAGCATGCGAGTCATTAGTCTGTCCCGCTTAGTCTATAGAAATTGTTGCTTGCATTAACGTTCAGACACTTTCTAAAGGTTGCTTTCGGCATATGTGGTTTTCAGAAATTATATATTTCGTAGTAATTAGACATTGTACTTTACGAAGTGACATTTACAGTGATATACGTGTTTAATATGTCAGTTACAGAGTCTACTTTGAAGTCTCTGGTTGTCCATGTGTTTAATTAACGTTGACATGACGACGGCATTGTACAGGTGGAAAATAAATTACTATGTCGTTTGTACGCTGCACTGGAATATGCTGAACGCTTTTCCCATACACCGTGTCATACATTTATTTGTCGTTTTATTTAACATGAGCAGTCTATCAAATATCATACCCCGCAACTTCTTACGTATATGAATATATGAACAACGATTTTATATATATAAGCTACATCAACTAATATGGAATCGTTGTTTTGAAATTTCCTTGTTGCTATATAAAAAAATTGTTTTTACTTTATTTCTAGTATTTTAGTGCCGTTCCCTTTATTCCCCCTTTTCAGGAGACCATCCAGCAACACATTGCCGGTGTTATAATGATTTACTCAACGTAGTAGTGGCTGAAAGATTTATAGATATATTAGACTGTAAAAAGTTAGGTACAGGAGCAAACAAGTTTATGTATAGATGATAGAAAATACACCAGTGTTGTTGTTTTTTTATGCGGGGAGAATGGCAGGAAATATGCAAAACTCGTGACAGTCGCATCGACTGCATGTGGAGGTGAGGAAGGTGAGATCACCCTGGTGAGAGGCTATTACGATGCCCTCACGTAGATAGGGAGGCACCGTGGAGTGAGTTGGCCTGTACAAGGTGAAGAGTAGCACCGTGAGGGCATGATGAGCAGCTATCTTCTGGGCGAGTGGTGGGGTGGCCCGATAAGTAACAAGAGGTCTAGCACCCTTCGAGCGGCTCTATGAGATCCCCACGCTGATCGCAGCCATGCCGCTTTATGGAGTGAGTTGTCTTGTATCAGTGAGGCTAGCTGAAGATCAGGAGAGTTCACAGGGTTCCCTGCCTTCCTACCTCCTCTCCCCCTCCCCAGGTGCTGCCTAGAGAAAAAGGCGAAATGTGGGGAACAATGTACCTGCCGCTAACATTGCTAATGACCAAGCCGCCTCTGGGCAAACGAGAGGGTGTGGACGCCCACCCTCGAACGAGAAGAAAATTTGGGTAGGGCTTGTAGGTATAGCAAGGGCGATGAGCAGCAGTTGTTATATTAGTATTTAACGAATTATGAGCCTAAATTTCAAAATGTAAAATGATGCCGCTTGCCATTATTTGCCCTTGGCTGGGAATGCGATTTGGCATCATTCTCAACTCGAGGCGGGATATTTGGGGCAGAGCGGGCAAAAACCATAAAAATGCCATAAAAGTACCAAGTCGAGTTACGATTCTGCCAAAAATCCATTGCCGGGACTGCCGGGGTGATGGTGTAAATCTAGCTTTAGTTTGATTAGTCGTCGACAGCCAGTTCCAATGACATAGTACCTGAAGGCTATTAAATCTGATAGTAAGAAATGTATTATGGTCACCCGTAAAATTTACGGTATTTCCCTGGCACCCCAGTCGCCAGAAAAGTGCAAGAAAATCTACGGGAAAATCTTTTACAGTGTAGGATTACTTTGGGCAGACCTGATAGTGTCTAGCAGCGTATTTAAAGGTTAGTGTTAGGCAATCAACGCGTTTAGCTTGGTTTTTTTTTCGTATGACTAATTTTCATTTTGCTTTCATGCAAAAGTCAAAATTGGAAATTGCTCTTCCCTACTTAAGTCACTCTTTGATGGTTTATGGCACATATATATGGATCACCATTCATCTTAATTTGGTTTTCTACAAGACGACAGAGTCTAACAAAAGCACGTATGCGTCACGGAAGACACCAAGAAAGGCAAATTCCGGTCTGGTGAGCATGTATATTAAATTGCCTGCTTCTTGCCTTTGGGTTCCAAGAAAAGATCCCAATCTCTGCGTCTTTGGTAAGAGGAAATAAATTGAATTCTGGTATATATAGACTCGGAGCCTGAACAATCTCTGCCACGTATTTCATCCCAGCCTCGCTTGGAGGTTCTCGGCCATCGCAATAAGTGACATTGACGAGGAGACTTTAGCTGAAGCCACGATTCTCTTTTGATTGATGAAAGGAAGATTTTTACTTCCAGCACATACATATGTATGATGTGTAATATGAGACAGGAAGTCGCACAATCAATACCAATTGCCCGTTATGAAACCCATGTAATATTTTGGATTGAAAACGAGAACTGCAGATATTGCTCACAGATTAAATCTCACCGATGAAATCAAAGCGTTTTGATTCTATCGGTCTGTGAGAAAGTCTGTTGGTTGTGGCTGGTTGGTGGTGGAGGCGAACGTGTGAATAGTAATGGATATGAGGCGACTGTCTGATCAAGCGTGGCAATGCTTACCATGCCATCTACCAGGTACTAAGGGACTCTTTCAGTAAAACAAAAATTACAACAGTATTCGATAACTTGTAACCTTCATTATCATAGAAATTCTGTTGTGTATCCCGCATATCTGGAGAAATCACCACACGGTAACAAAAGACTGACTTTCGTGAAGCATGTAGATTTGAAATTCAGGTACCAAACACCCAATGGTATGGGCCAATTAGAAGGAAACCCACGAGATGAAAATAGCTTGGTCCGTACTCCACCGAGTTTGACTGCAGAGTCATTACCCCAGATCCCCAATGAAACAGAAAGGAGGCCGTAGTGGGCTTATAAAATTTTATTTAATTTTATGAGTCTTATTGATATGAATAAGAGGAATACATGAGTATCAATAATAAGACAAATATAGAAATTGACATAGATATGTGTTTGTCAATTGTGATAAGATTTGTGATAATATGACAAATATTGAAATTGACATAGATATGTGTTTGTCAATTATGATAATATTTGAGATAAGATAAATGGAGATTATGTGATATTACATAGTTAAACATAACATGTAATAATAAAATAATAGAAATAGCCCTACGAGTGTAAGGAGTAGGAGAGAAAAAGGAGTGGGTGGGTGGGTAGAAAAAATAGGTGTTGAGGGTAGGAGACCAGTGAAGCGAATGAGACAGAGGACAGTGTCGTACTCGCGCACTTTGATGTCTAGTGCGGCCGAGTGTGGAGAGGTGGCGCAGGGGTGCGCGAGTGCAGAGTGGTTTCACCAGGGGGGGCAATGACCACCCCTGACCATAGGCCATGGGCAACCCATTACCCCAGATCCCCAATGAAACAGAAAGGAGGCCATAGTGGGCTTATAAAATTTTATTTAATTTTATGAGTCTTATTGATATGAATAAGAGGAATACATGAGTATCAATAATAAGACAAATATAGAAATTGACATAGATATGTGTTTGTCAATTGTGATAAGATTTGTGATAATATGACAAATATTGAAATTGACATAGATATGTGTTTGTCAATTATGATAATATTTGAGATAAGATAAATGGAGATTATGTGATATTACATAGTTAAACATAACATGTAATAATAAAATAATAGAAATAGCCAAGAAGCCAATAGTTAAGGGAAGAGGAGGGTGGGAAAGTTTGTTATAGTCACTTTTTGAGGGAGAGAGACTCAATGAGAGACTTGTTGACAGTCTCTTGGTCTGAGACTTTGATGTAGTCTCTGTGAGCCTGGGACCTCCACCCTCCATACCTCTGGATGTTAAGTTCAGGTATCCCGGCCTCAAAGGCCTGAGTAGCGGCGGCCTTCCTGAGGCTGTGGAGGGTGTACGTCTTCACAGTTTGGCCTGTGGCCTGTAGGAGGCGGTCCCATTCGTTTGTCATGACCCGTGATGTGATGGTCGTCCCGTCGGGTAGTGTCAAAAAGGGGTCCCGCAGTGAAGCCGTAGGGGCCGCCCGTAGTAGGCCTCGGACCGCGTCTACCGGGCACACCCGGATATCGTCCGCGGCCTCGAGGCGCATCACTTTCTGTTGCCCCACGTATTGTAGATTTTTGGCCGCCTTGATGGTGATAGTCACATGCCGGCGGCCGAGGACCACGTCCCCCCGAGTGAGATTCCGAGCCGGGTCGAATGCCCGAGCCGACTGCGGCGCCACCTCCCCCTGCCGTAGGGCCGTGTAGAAGATGAGCAGCATGCCCGCTCTCATCGCCGTATGGAGGGGCGATCCTGTTAGGGCATCGAGAACCGCCCGGAACACATCCATTGGTATAGGTGCCTTCACGTTTGGGACGTAAAGCTTGTTTCTCCTCATGCCCTCGAGGGCACGCTTCACCCGGTGATCCTCTGTTGGCCACACGTCCCCCCCCGTCAGTCGGAGGTGTGCCCGGACGTGCGATAACTGGTTGGCGACCGTGGCCGGCGAGGGGGCGTGGTCGGCCACGTATTCCAGGTAAGACGTGATCAGGCTCACGGTCGGTGCCCGGGGGTCCGTTCTCATCCGGTTGCAGAACGCCAGGTAGGTGGTGACTGCGGATCGCTGGTTGGCGAGCGTACCTGGGGCACGCGCCTCTGACTGCCTCGCAGATGCCTTCGCCTGGAGTAAGAGAAGCGCCCGATCTGCAGAAGAGACGGAGGACGGGTACAAATGAGGCATGGGTACATGGTACGATAGGGTACAACTCATGAAGGTGAATGAGGGAAGTGGCCTTATCGTATTCCGTCCTCGACAGATGGGCTCTGCTCAGGGCATCTGCGATGACGTTTTGCACCCCGGGGATATGGCTGAAGACCAGTTCCACCTGCAGACGTGCCTGCACCATCCATGCCTGGCGGGCACACTCCGCCAGGACTGGGTTACGTGCACGCCCACTATTGAGGGTCTGTACTGTGCCGAGGTTATCACAGAACACCTCAATCCGTGATCCCCGATCCCTGTCGGTGATGAATGTGTGGAGTGCGTATATGGTATTCAGGGCCTCGAGCTCCGAGATGCACTCCACGGGATCGAGGACGGGGCAGACCTGGCCGGAGTACGAGAAGCGGCCGTCGGTTCCTCCTACGCCCGACAGGCAGGCATCCACTGTGATCCTCCGCGTCGGGGGACCTCGAGGGATGAGAGCGCGGCCGTTCCAGCCCTGAGCAAACTGCACGAACCAGTCCAGATCCTGGCGCATCTCAGAATTGATGTTCATGTAGAATCCTCTCATCCCCCTAAGGGCCTCGAGTAACTTCGAGACGAATGCCCGCGCCGGGCGCACACACCTCGCGACGTGCAATATCCTCCCGAGCACCGACTGGAGCTGTCGTTTCGTCAACGTCCGGCGCCTCGCTACGGCCGACGCGTGACCACGGATGTCCTCGAGCTTGGCCGTGGGGATCGATAGAGTCATAGTACGGGCGTCTATCTCGATCCCCAACCACGTGACGCACTGGCTTGGCTCCTGAGCTTTATCACGTGCCTCGGGGAGGCCCAGCTCCGAAAACAGCTCTCGCGCGATCCTGAAGTCCTCGGCCGCCTTACCTCGGTCCTCGGAGAGGATGATGAGGTCGTCGAGGTACATCGCGGCCGTGACTCCCTTCGATGACAGTATCCCCACGATTGCCTCCGCCACACACTGCATGTGGTAGGAGGAGGCGCGGGCACCGAAAGGCATTGCAGTATCGCAGTAGTGCCCGCCCTCCCACGTGAAACATAACAGAGGCCAATCGAGGGGATCGCACCTAAAGTTCTTGTAGGCACGCGACACGTCGATGGACGACATGTAGGCCGACGTGCCTGCCCTGACGAGTTTGGCCACAAACTCGTCCACCGTTGGGAGGCCGTGTTCTCGCTCCAGTCCGTAGACCGAGTTCTTAATGATGAACGAGTTCACGCTGCACTCCCGCGGGAAAGTCATATCAGTAATGATGCGCCGGTCGTCCGTCCCACGCTTTTCCCGTGTCATGAGTGGCGACACGTGACACCACGGGCTAAAAGGCGGTTCGGCGAACGGGCCCATCATATTGGTGAAGCCTGCCTCCTTTGTGAGAAACTTCTCTACCTGCACGGGATGAGAGGTTGCGCTGGGGTGGTTGGCCACCCCCCTGGTATCACTCTCCGGTCCCAGGTATCCCAGGGGGAAACCGTATCGCAGGAAGCCTAGGAGCTCCTGCGCCTCCTCCACGTGCCCCAGGTAATGCTCCCACGCAGGTAAGTTAAGGTCGGAAGGCACCTCGACCCTAGCGCCGAGTGCGTTGGGGATTCCCGTGTCGCGCACGGCTCGGTATATCTCCGCGTGCCTGGCGGGCCCCACGGCCGTGAAGTCCGGCCATGTCTCCCGGCGATGTTCCTTGAATGCTAACGGGTCTGTCCTCACTCCCTCCCGGTGGACACCTGTTTCGCAGACGTCCCTAAGAGCCTTGAAGTCGGGAGTGTTAGATTCCGGCGCACTAACACTAACACCCGGCAAGCGACTGAGACCATCGTCCTTCACCGGGCTGGGGGCGACCGCCGCCGGGAGAAAGGGGCGTTCCTCCTCCGGGAGTGTATTCCCCCTGTCCTTGTTGTTGTTTATCACTACCCCTCGGCCACGTGCCGAGGGGGTCACGTGATCGGTGACGTCACGTGGGGGAGCCGGCTTCGTTACATAACACTCCGTGCCGCCGGCCCCCCTTTCATCTTTCCTTCGCGCCTCGTCTACTGGCGGGGCGCGGCCTGCCCGTTTTTTTAAGTCGCCTGAGGTTGGTGTACCACGCTCTGGGCTGCCGCCGGCCACGTAGTCGGCTGGAGTTGGTACCCGGCCTGTGGTACCCGCCGTGGTGTGGGTACAGGGGGAGCCGCCGTGTTCTCATAACCGTGGCCGTAAGTGAGCTTTCGGTTGCAGGCGTGCACCGAGTGACCGCACTTCCTGCCGACTGAGTCGCAAAAAGTGCACACGTGCAACCACCGGATGCCCCCCTCTGTGTGGTCGCTGCGGTGGCGGCACCCCCTCTCTCCATTGAAGTCCCGGCACGGGGCCTCGCTCCCCCGGGCACGTCCGGTCTCCGTGTTTTGACTGTTGTTAGACGTGTGGGCACTGGTCATCGCGAGCCGGACACGTTCTTCCTGTATCCGGCCCGTGATCCGACCACCGCATCCTGCCGGACTCGACCTGGTCGAAAACGTAGTTTGACCAGCGTCTGACGCCGGCCCACGGCCGTGCCTGCGCGTCAACCGTCACCTGGTACAAGTGTTTGAACATATGCTCCTTGTCCTCGGGGTGCAAGGCGCGTTCATCATTCAATAAGGCCACAAAACATGAAATATACTCCAGAGGCCCGAGGCTCGCCCGTAGGTCCAGTTTCTGGTGCAGCGTGTACACCCCATCTCTGTCCATGAACATGTACGGCTTCGCCGTCGGCCTCCGGGCATTAATATCAGAAAGTAGGCTCTTACCCGTTGTGCGGTCGTGTCGCATGGCCTCACGGCCGAATTCACGCTGGAGGTGTTCCTCGCTTGTATAGGCCTCTCGGAGAGCCCTGGGTGCGGGGAGTAGGCGTTCGTTTTGATCCTGGGCCCAGTCTCTTGTCCGTTCGGCCGCTGAGGAAGCCCGTGAGCCGGCCCGGCGCGAGGCCGGCCTGGAGATTTGCATGATGGCGTCCATCATGCCGTCCATCTGGCGCGATATCTTCGTCATATCCGTCCTTACTTCCCCGACATCCGTCTTCACCTCGTTCACATCCGTCCTGACCCCTCCGAGGTTGGCCTCCAGGGCTGTGATGCGCGATGCCCGGGTCCGTGCACTTGCACTCGTACCTTGTTGAGACACCGAGTCCACGTGGTCGCTCTCGGCCGCCGGCTGGCGTATCGTTATTTCCGAGTCCGTCTCGGCCTCCGCGGGTGCGGATGCCGCCACAGCGCTTCTGGTCAACATAACTATACTATAATTCCTTAAACCACTGAATCGCTTGGTATCGCTGTCCTCGTCTGCCGATATTCAGGGGAATACGGAGACCGAAGGTACGGAGGGCGATAGGCCAAGGAGCGATAGAAAAAATAGGTGTTGAGGGTAGGAGACCAGTGAAGCGAATGAGACAGAGGACAGTGTCGTACTCGCGCACTTTGATGTCTAGTGCGGCCGAGTGTGGAGAGGTGGCGCAGGGGTGCGCGAGTGCAGAGTGGTTTCACCAGGGGGGGCAATGACCACCCCTGACCATAGGCCATGGGCAACCAATTCACGAAGCGAAGCTGAGTGAATTACTCTGTAGTCAGACTAGGTGGAGTGCAGACCAAGTTATTTTCACCGAGTGGGTTTCTGATTTTATCTCACCCCGTATAACATCATTTATTGATAAAATAAATCACCCAATTAGCCATTGAGTATTGGGTACTCGAACTTCATGGCCGTGGAGTACGAGTTCCTAATGTTAAGCCTATGGAAAAAAATACCGGGGTGAGATAAACATGAATACCTAACTCGACCTGTTCCAGTCCCAGCAACCATTTAGCAATCACCTCTCACATGTTCGGCCTTTCTTCTTTTTTTTTTGGGGGGGGGGGAGGGAACAGTTTTTATTTTCCTTTAAACTGTACAAAGTTATTCGGCCTCAATTTCCTTTGATTTCTGTTGCATTAAACACTGCATTAGTTCACAATAGAAGGATTCACAGTGGATGTTTTATTTTATTTTTTGGTGTGTAAAAACCCCTAACTAGCTTTATCTTTTCTACTTTTTTTATTCAAATCAATTGGGAACATACGATCTGTTATGATAATTAGCCGCCCTTTATTGTATTACGCAAAATGGGGTGCAAAAGTACAGTAAAACTCCGCACCAAAATCCCGAAAACATTGTCCCTAGAATAGTACTATATACAATATTGACCACCTAATTACCCAACCTCTTAGAATCAATAAGGCGTTTCGTATGTTTGTGTGTAGATGGGGATTTTTCCCTGATATATTTGTGACCTCTTCATTCCTGACGCTAAAAGCGTCTGGTTGCCTGCGAGCGCCTGTCAGAAGGTCAATGCTTCTTGCCCTCAGGGGTAATTGAGCCGTGCAGGAAGCTGACCTTCAGTAGATACGTGTGGAAATCAACTATTGAATATTTGAAAAGTTTTCCGTGGAGTTCCTTTTCTTGACCTTCCGCTAGGAAGGTGAGGTAGCAGTGGAAATAATGAAGTCCATAAAACGTCATTACTTTTTATTTATGGGTTTTCTGCAGATATCGGGTGCCTAGGCCTATGACATAAATATAGTGCAGACGTGAACATTTAGGCCTTATAACTGATGACACACTCGGATGGGAACGTAGTATAAATGATACATTAAAAAAGGTGAATTATAGATTGTTCAAACTTGCTAGGATAAGGAAATATATAAGTAAAGAAACTAGTTTAAAGATTTATAATAGCTTAATCGCGCCTATTTTTGACTACCCGGGCCATTTTGTAGGGGGAGCGAGAAAAGAATGACTAAACAAACTGCAAAAGACCCAAAACAGGGGCCTAAGAATTTGTACGCGCACTCTTACTGAAGAGCTATCTATTAATGACCTGCATAAGAGTTGTAATGTGCAAAAACTAGATAAAAGAAGACAGTATCTAAAATTGTTATACCTGAGGAAATATGCTATAAACATTAAAAGTGTAAATGATTCCAAAACGTGTGCACAATGCAAACGAATCATTAGACTGAAAAGACCTAAGACTGCATTTTTAAACGAAGTCCCATTTATATGGGAATGATTGATTGAAATAATCTTCCAATTGAAGTCCAGGATGCGAAACTTGCCAGTTATAAGAAGTATATAAGATCACAGCTTTATGAGGAGTTTGATTAGATACAACAAGGTTAGGTTTGCCGTAATCTAACTATGTTGTCGTCTAAAGCATGCGTTTTTTGAGTCATCAATCCCATCACCATCTTGCCATATCACCCTGCATATCCTAATTGTACCATTGTATGTACCCCCTTACAATACAATTTAAAAAAATACAAAAAAACATAATGCTATGTATATATATATATATATATATATATATATATATATATATATATATATATATATATATATATATATATATATATCTGTACGATAGCTATGTGGTAGAGGCACCTACAACTATAGTTAGACATATATGGATTTTCTATTGGGTCGGATTCGCTTATATACAATTACCGGTCTATTCCCTACACCCCAGAGAGTGATTGCGTTTGTATTACATAAGCTATAAGTATAAGTTTCAACACAGGAGTTTATCATTACTCTTCATGTCTGGATGCAAATTGCTTGAAAATAGAACAATCCGAACAAAACACTTCTTCACCTGTCCAGTAATTTGATTAGTAGATATTTGAAATAGATATTCAGATGAACGCGTAGAAATGCATCTAAATCGTATTTTAGACACGACACACAATGAACTAATTAGGTTTTGTCCACTTTCCTGTCACATCCTTCCTATCTTCTTCTTCTTCTTCTTCCTATATTGGTTGAATAACTACATATCCGGTTGTCCCATTGCCTAACTCCCAGCATTGAGAAAAATATTATTGTTAGCTCGCCCTTCGACAATCTATGCATCATAAACTAAAACCTGCACTCCACCGTGTACTTCCAATCACTAGACCTTTTGCCTAATCTACTACCAGATATTGAGAGGTACTGCTTTTACCGTTCTGAGCGCTCAGCAGGCGCTAGGCAAAAATGTTTGCTCGGGGATTGTATCAGCGATATTATTCTTTTCCCCTTGAGTGTTGCTAAGAAGTCCAGATAGTGTGATACATTGTCTCTGCGATACAAACTTCCTACAGCATTTATTTGATATAGCTACAGTGAAACCTAGTTCTGAGGACGCATATGGAATAGTTTGAAGTGAAGATGAACCAAGCAGTAGATGTAAATATCATCATCAACATATACTCACTTGTATTTATATGTTATTATGTTATAGCGTGCATACACTTGTGATACACTAAGCAACAGTGGAAGATCTGCCATAGAGCAAAATTAGATTCACACATGTTATATTGTTTCGGTGTTCCTTTTATTTCCACCATTTGTGTTTTGCCAGTGTACATATAACACATTATCTATTACCATAATAGATCTGAGATAATAGCAAATGAAGGAGATATCGTCTTTATTCGGAATAATGTGTCATATATATGGATCGGTTGTAAAATGACGTGGTCTGAATCATATCGTCATCAAACTTTGATTTGAATATATATCATACAGTACTTTCCTCCTCTTCGAGAACTCCACTTTTTTCCCCAGGAAATCTATTTCAGTTTTAACACTCTCATCCTGATCCAGTCTAAAGCAGTCTTTTTTTCAAGACTCTATTATCTTGAGATTCTTTGGCCTTCCTTTCTTTGTTCACTTTTGCTGCATACCGTATTGTCAAGCTCTTTTTTTTATTTTCTTTATTTTATTCAAAACACATTTTACGACATTACACGATCGCAGGTTTCCTAACGATCTTCCTCGAGTATGTCACAGGGAGACAAAATACATAATATACATCATACAAAACTTATACAGGACATTACAGAGACAAAGACAATCTTTCATACCTCTCTATACTAATATATAACAACAATCATCACGTTACCTTATGCATTATATTACCAAATAACCTTATTAGATCAGCATTAATCTATCTAAACACAAGTCCTCTTTGAAACCTTATCATAAGTCAAAATCATCAACATTTTGGATTTCAGTTTTGACCCTGTACTCTTAACCTGTAATTTGATAAATTTCCATCTGTTAATGGGTGATAAATCTGGATTTGCAGCTATAGTTTGCTTGGTGAGACTTAATTCTATCAGTATAGGTTTCATGAGTAGGACCTCCATAACCCGGGACCCTTCCTAGGTAGGTGAGCACTGATAGCGACGTTTGTGATTGATCTGATTAATATCCTAGAAGGATATCAGATTCCCAGATCACTATGGTTAGCCCTAATGATTTCGCGAACCCTGTAATGCTCTGTAAAATGTGTCCCATTTACAAGCTGGATGTTGAGACCTCTTCTAATAGTGTACAATTCCACCAGCAAATTTACCTAACATTCTCAAACGCGAAGTAACCTTAAGATCTTGAAAATAAAAGTTTATTTAGAAAATGCTTTCAACAAACTGGTCGGTGATTTTGAGGAATCCCTCCTTCAAATATGTAAATAATGGGAGTGTGGTGTGAGCACTGAAAATCTACACACAAGATCAGCGATGGTCAATACTGTCGCTCTGTTTCAACTTGCCCCAATTCAGTCCTTGGATGTAAAATGAGAAAATGAAAAAAAATATGAACATAAATTGATCGCTGACGTTTTTCACTTCATGTTTCCACTAGAATCGGTCGGTGGTGGCAAAAAATATTTGGTAGCCCCAAATCCGCTGTAAATGACTTCTTCTTGCAAATCGAGTTAAAGAGGTTGCACTGTATGATGTGATTCGCCTCTCATCCTGCTTTTTCCATTTTCAGCGAAGGCAGCGTTGAACAAATAAAACCGGCTGTTATTGCATAGACACTTTACCCCCAACAATGATATGATTTAAATGTACTTAGGGATCTCCTAAACAAATGCTTAGTGATCCCTTGGCCTTGGAATGTTAAAACCACATCCTCTAGGTTCCTCCATATTGCTGTAAATAACTATACCCTACCCCTATATCTCGAACAAACCTTCTTTGTAATCGAAGTTAACAATACTTGTCATATTATGGGGTGCTAAGTGTATATGAAAGGCAAGCGGTAACTAAACGAGATGAGACAAATCCTACAGTCTGGACCTATAGAAGTTATATGTGGGCCTCTGGATTCAACCTATAATTTCCGTTTAGTAGGGGCTTGGTAATTAGCTGAAATCCGTTCTTAAAAGAGAATTACCCAATCAGAATATGAATAACTTAAACTTGTGTAATTTCTATACATGCCATATCAAGAATTTCTTGGTTTTCCTTCGATCTGCCTTCCGTTATGCCCAACGTCTCATCGGTATGTTGGAAAGACCATAGTCTAGCATATCCTCACACACAGCGCACCTTTCTACCCTGCCACATACGTCCGAAAACCAGTGCGGCCAACTAGTCCGATAGAATTTTAGACCAACCGATATGGCTCCGATATAAAAAGTCAAAATTGTGGACTAATTGGGGAGGTGTGAAATCGTTAACAAATATCTAGACAATCCACTTCACCAGACATCCTAAAGGATTAACCAATCACGGTCGCGTTATACCCCATGAAACAACTAGGGCACAATTGCATATGTTGCATAATTTTTATTTTTGAAAATGCAATACACTATAATTCAGGAAATATTGCATCAATAATGTTTACGATTAAACATAGAATAACATATTTCTTCAGGCACTAAAAGCTCTGTATAAAGTCAAACTAAGTAAATATTGATTTGAGACACGTAAACCTAATCGAAAAACTCCAATTTGCACAGTGCATACGGGTGTACACATCTTCTATATAATTCCACAATTTCATAATTTTCACGATTATCCACCACTAATTCAACATGTTGAAATGTCGCAGAGACCCTACAATAGGGCTTTTCATCTTGACGAAATCGTAGACCCCCATTTTTCGTAGGAGTCTAATTGCAGAGACGTGGTCAACTGCTCTGATGAGAGGTCACCTTCTGACACAATTTTTGATTTTCTATCGGGAGTTGCATCGTAGGGCATATCAGAGCGTATCAGATCAGTGGATGCCGGCCCTACCCGGCGTTTACACAAGACAATTCTGGGCAAATATTCTTGAAAATAGCATCACCTGACGATTATGCACCATCAACAATTAGAAATCGTCTAATGTAAATGCCTTTTTTTAAATGCTGACAATCTACGCAACATTACGCAATATGGCGCAACGTGACGATTATGGCGACGACTTTACGCTGACGGCTATTTCATAGCGACTTGAATTAATTGCAAACCACGAGTTGTGCTTAATTCAATAATTATAACCCATCATCGTCTTGTGTAAACGCCAGAATAGGTGAGCTAGTTAGTGCCACAAGATAAATGCGACTCATTTTGACGATTATAAACTAAATCACCTAAAGTTTGGAGCACTTCCTGGGTCGACGATTCTTGGTGACAATGTTTTTTCTCAGAGAGCACCACCTCACGATCCTTCCCTAGACACTCTAGAATCACCACGTTTTCAGTCGTCTCGTGTAAAGCCGGGTGCCCATCTACCGATTTAGGGTTGAACGATTAGTTCCCAAATCGTATAGGAGTCGGTCACCTTGTCGCAGGCAAATTATGTAACCCCTCGCTCGACCCGCACACTGCTAAAATCGGTGTATGGTCCACTAATCGCTGGGTAAAGGCAAAAACCAAAGAATCCGAGTGTTCATTAATCGGTAGGTAGCCTTACCTAGCTGTCATACATCTACCGACTCCATTAGGATGGCTTGGCTGAGACAAATTACCCTCCGTTTGTCGCCGACAAACGTACATAAATGTTCCGAAATCGGTAGATGGGCATTGAGCTTTAACGCCGTGATAGCCGAACACATCAATAGGCTGTAACCCAGAAGCTTTACTGACAGGCAACGTAATTTTAAGCATGCAATTATTTGTTACCATCCTTATAAAGAGTAAAACTAAATATACCCCTGCACCCCATACCCCAGACAGTTGTCGGTCCACCCCCTCCCTCCTCCCCCACCCACCTGAGAACACACACGCTCTCACACAAACTAGCTGGCTCTCAGGCTCACTGGATCCATACCTATAGATTCCCACTACAGACCATTGGGCTTGTTTTAATCGCCTCTTTCATCCAGAATAAGTAGAACACAACGAGACTGTGGCTGGCGAGACAAAATGAAAGTCGATGACATCGGGAACTGTTCGCTTCTGCTCACACGGAAGTCGATATAAGCAGAGGTCTGTCTGCCCCGGGCAGTTTACTGAAGTCTCGTTGGTGCGGCGCGATGACAAGAGGGGATACTCTATGGAGACATAGTTAGGGTGGCTGGATGAAATATATATATTCTATGCTGTTTTGTGTATGAAAAGAAAACTGAGTTCAAAGAACAAGGTTTGTATTCCCGACCAAAACAACACGGAACTAATGCAATTCAGCCTCCCTGACTGTGTCTCCTTATCATTATATCTAGTAGTCATTAAAACACCATTTTACAACTTACTTTTAAAGCTTCTCAACACGTGGTACTGAGGGTAGTATTTTCTATATTTCATAACACTGCGATGAACGAAATACGTACAGCTGGCCATTAAGTGTGATACATTCGCGCACAGGTATACAACAATATAAACGTATAAAATATGTATCAGTGAAGGAATCTTCACACCCGACTTACCCAGAATATGATGCAATGCGATGGATACATCACATTGCATAAAAAAAACTACTGGGACTATCATCGTCAACTGGTATCTTTACTTTAGTGTGTGATATGTAGACGTGATTACTAGCAATTACAGGCAATCCTTGAAATTATAGAAATGTTTGATTAGTTGAACATTTTGAAAAAGATTCAATGTATCCCCCAACAGGATGTATTCAGTTTCTTGACTATGTCTGAAATCTATGCGTGATGAATATTCCCCTAGTTGGGGATATGAAGTAACATAAAAACACGCTGGACGGTTATCCTGCAGACAAGAGTTTTCTTAATTTACACAGGGGGTACCGTGCTCTTATAAAGAAGAGGTGTTGACACTTCTGTGTAGGTGCTATATGAAAGAAAGACATTTCTGTGAGCAGTCCTCGTAGTTGATGACGTAATATCCTCGCTAATCGCTCGGATATTACTACGCGTGAACTACTCGGAGATTACGGCCACTCGTACACAAAACCAGACATTATTGTGTATTTATTCTCTCGGTTATCATCTGTTTGCTCTGAAGAAAAATGGTTAGGAAAAAAAATTCTCAAAAAAACAACTCATTATCAGTTACCATTTCCTTTTAACCTAAGTATAAGTACTTTTTGTATCCCTGAGATTCACCGGAAGACCTATATTATACAGAATGCGATTAAAGCCTTAAAAACATATTTCACATTAAACTGATTTACCCAATTTTCCACTTTTAGCCCAAAGGCTGTATAAACTCCAAAAAGCCAATCCATCCAAATATTCTGAGAGGCTGAATTTAGTAACCAGGTTCTGGTCATCAGAATCTAAAGGCTTTAACAATGGGAAACCAACAGACGTGACTAACTCAATGCGAAGTCCGTCATTATCCCAAATAACTCAATCATTTCCTAAATCTATTTACAATTTGTCTGATAAGGAGGCCTCGTGGGGCTGGGGGTATTTGCCCTTTAAGAGGACACTGGTCCCCACCCCAACCCCCAAGAGATCGGAATTTGATTACCTGAACATTGTTTTATTAACGAGATGAATTCCTTATCAGTCAGGAGGAAACAAGATGGAATAGTCGTCAGGCTGGTTGAAAATATTCCCCTGGTTGATGTTTCCCTAGGTTGTCATATTTTATGACTTTGTGATCAGGTGTCATTGAGAAAATTTGTATTATGGCAATTTTTTTTATTTTTTCCTTTCTTTTTTGTGTTTATTTGCTACAGACGGATTCGCTAGCAGGGACAGTTTCAAGTCATAATAATATCTTTACATTCATAGGATGTCTTGTGAAAAGAATTTCCACGCTGTCTTCTAATTAGTTCAACATTGAGTTTCTTTGGTATTTTTTATCAGCATTATTATTGTTATTATTAAAGCATATTTAAAGACATTGAGATATTCACTCATTTCCGAGCCACTTTCCATGCTGGTGTCGACAGGTAACAAAGCACAAGATGAACAAGTACAGGACGGACAATACTTTACAACTCATCCTCAACAGCCCATTCACCCTGGAAGTACAAACAACAGCAGCATATGGACAGGTCTTCCCTCAGAAACATTTTCTTAAAAGGAATATAGTGGCTGGGTGCCGGGTATAGCCAAAGCTCCTCCCAAGCACCACCACGGTATTGGTCCACAATGCCATCCCAGTGCTGGTCCCACCCGCGAACCCGCAGCCATGTTTTACCACAGCCACCCAGCACCGTGGCGCTGCCTGGGAGGATCACAGGGAAAACCGGAAGATCTCACATCCTGCTCTCATCCGAAGATCCCGGACTCCATCCAGAAAGGGGACCCAAAGGTAGACCCTCTCCTTCCAGAGAACCAGGACTCTCTGAACCTGCCACAAGGGGACACGAAGGTCATGCTACTCTTGGCAGAGAACAGAGACAGAGCCCTGTAGAGGGACTGCATATAGTCCCTCCACCCCCAGTGTGTCCAGCTGAGCTTCAGCAGGCTTCTTACATACACTTGCTGGTCCTCACTGGGCGTGTGCAGAACCCTGCTGGGTCCCCACTGGTTCGTTTGTGTGAGTCTGGTACCCAGCTGACCAGTCATCTTTTTTGGGACATTTCTCACTACCACAAAAACAGCCTGCAATCTAGGTACCTGCCAGATGGCCAGATGACCCGTTTAGACTGGTTCTAACACGGTGCGGAAATAGCAGGGCCATCACCTCACAGGTGGCTTGTAGCAAGTCATTACAGATCCACTACTCGGCACCGACTTAGCACGGCCGCTGCTACACACAGGGCGGCAAAATATAGACAACTTTAGGTCCCCTACACTAATAACGAAGTGTGTTAAGTAAAAAGGTCGGCAATCATTAAACGTGTATACATCTCCAGGGTCTTCTGGACTCGCAAGTTGGAATATATACTTAATTATATAATAAAAGGAAATATTTTTAAGTAACAATAAACTTTGGTACTTCTTCTTTAATACGCATTTTATCATGTGGGTACTTTAAAACATGCTGGAGTATATTGTACCTGATCAAACCTTATCCTACTACCATCCTGTTTTGATTTATACAGGACAGAATCTTGATATTTCTTGTGCAAGTCAAAATGACGACACGGATTTGCTTTTGCAAATGTTCGACATTTTGCCGATGTACATGGTGCCCCTGAACCAGTTTTAACGCTCAATTCTGTACTAATTGCAGCTTTTTCGTATTCCATACAGAGGCTCCATCAACCAGAAAAGTACAATTCTCAAGCACAGGCCTTGTTGCAATCATATGAATTGTATTTGCGACTTCGAGGCTCAAGCTGTGCCTAGAGTGACCCAATTTACAGTCTAGAGGATACAATCTTAACTGAATCCTTAATCATTCTGATAACTCCGCAGTCTATATCTAGGTCAGGCTGATTCGGCCTATCCTGGTTTGATCCTTGCCATACAGTTTCAGTTTACGATGTGTTAACGGTCAAACCATTGATGTTTCACAAATTTATTACACAAATTTAGGACTCTTGCAAATTACTATGAGCTACAACAGGGGATATGTCGGTTGAATGCAATACCAAGCCATTCATGTATTGCCTCTCTTTCCCTTAAGATATATCATTTATAGACGCTATGAATAAATGTGGTCTCAGGACCGAACCCTGCGGGACACCGCTCAATGAATGTTGGGCCAGAAGCCTTGTTGTTAATTGAAACTCGATGCTGTCTGCCATCCAACTAGTCAGAAACGCAACCGGCTATAATACCTGTTGTTTCAATCGTTTGTTTTATTTCACAGCGAATTGGGAATGAAACACTGAGTAGGGGGGCTTTTTGGGTCAACATAGGAAGATACTGTCACATTTCTATGGTTTCAAGACCTTTACAGAAACTGTATTTTTGTGATTTAAGTGAATTTCTAATCTCCTGATAGTTACAAATATTATCATAGGCAAGGTTTTCTAAGACTTTAGCTGGAACAGGTAACATCAATATTACACGGCAGTTGGAAATGTTTTCTATCAAGTTTCATCATTAGCCGAAAGATGGCCCCCGATAATGATATGGCTGTCTTATTCAAACCCTAATGTCTCTGATTTACTATTTGGGAATCATCGGCATAATGGAACAGCAGCCAACACAGCTGAACATGCTCCTGCATGTGAATCCATTGCATTCAGCTCTCTGAGACGCAGGCTAGGCTAGTACACCCGATTTCCACTAGGTGTCTGGACTGTTGGAGTCCTCTGGTGTCCTCTGGCTACAACTTCTAGCATTCATCAAGGGATGTGACCTTAATCCCTGGTGTGTCCACTCGGGTAGTGCCTTGGGGTGAATAAAATTATATCATGACTATTTTGAAAAAGAAAATATATCTGTAACTGTAACCGTTACTAAATCCCCCCCCCAACTGTTGAATAAAGAAAGTAGAGTGAGTTGGGAAATAAAATTCATTAAGTATAGTCCATAGGTATTATGGGTAAAATTATATATATAGTGATTGATAACATTGCTTTATAACATAGAGAATTGGAATGATAATGATAAGGGAAATATGGTTGAATAATAACAAATATATATGGTTGTGGGAGTGATGACGAATTATCAAAAATTTGGTGTTGGGTGGGTGGTTAAAATTGAGAGAAGATTTGAAATAAGTGTGTAATGCTGGATGTTGAGGAGAAATAAGGAAGTGGATAGGGTTATGGGTAGTGTTTGGTTTTTTTTGTAAAGGCTTTTTATTACTTCGATTCGTACAAATCGCTCTTCCAGTAACAGCATAATGTTGAATGGTTTGGTAGAGTAGTTTGCTAGAATAGTGTAGGATTAGTAATCAGAGTAGTCGCCAGGTGTGGGGAAGCAGCAATGAGGCCGCCTATCACATACGTGACATTCCTAACCCATGTGATAGACAATAAGCGATGGTTTAGTAGACAGGCGGGCTCTAAAGCGCAAAGGGACTATTTTCCAGTATACAATAGCTTTTAGGCCATATACCACAGAATTGGATTCGTATACCATAGTTAAATGGTATTTGAATGATGGGTAATGGTTTACTGATTCCCCATTCATTTTCAATTGCTTCTTTGTATACCATGGATAACAATACTGTACATACATAGACAATAATCAATGGTTTTATTGACAGGCAGCTGTAAACCATGAGAGGCTGATGCATAATAACACACTCCCTGACGCTTGTGTATTACGCTGTCAGAGCAACCTGACCATGAATCCATCGTTTATTGAAAAAGGCTACTCTTGCCGAAACGTTGTGTGTATTACTGTTCCAATAAAGCCATCCATCAAACCAATTTGGGATCTTGTTGAGTTGTACTTGCTACCATCTACTTTATTGTATTCATTATCGATTTTCTCCAATACATTTAACCCAGGAACTTCCATACCAAAGGTTATATCAAGAGGGACTACATTTTTCCTTTATAACACAAAGGGACTATTTTCCCACATACAATAGCTTTGAGGCGGTATACCATGGATTTGAATCAATATACCATAGTTATGGTATCTGACATTTTTTTAACAATAGGTAGTGATTTACTGAGATCCTGCATTATCAATGGGTACTTTGTACACCGTCGATAAAAAAGGGCCAGAAGGCCTTTAAGTCACCTGGCATTAACTTCGCAGACTGGCATCAAACATTTGAATACAATTTTTCCACTCCCCAACTATCTTTGATCGCATATATACTACTGTTGATGCACTCTTATATATTCTTACCTATTTAAACAGATATCATGTTAGATATCTCTTATCCTGATGTATTAGATTTTAGAACATTTCCAGTTGTACTTCTTGACTTCACATAAGTCATTGTACTAATGACGAATGCGAAGTTTACTAATGGCTATTAACTAAGTTTCCTCTCACAGTAAACATTTTTGGCTTCCGGCAACGTTCAACGTATCTCTAAATTGGAGTGATTTTTACGAGGCTCTCTCTCTCTCTCTCTCTCTCTAGCATGGACACTCTCTGGATTAAGCTGATTAGGTCTTTTTAGAGCTTCCAATTAAGGACCTCTTCTTTTCTATTCTATAAAAGTTCTCATTTTTGAGTCAAGGCTCGTTAATTTCGGAAGTGCAAAGTTATCTAAGAACTCGAATAAAGCGGTATCTAGAATCAAACATATTTTATTAAGATCATAAATTCTCGAGTAGACATCCCATTCTTGATTCGAGATATCAGTAAATCCAGGAATAGCCTTACTTTGCTGTATTTGTCATCTCTGGTATTCGATACTGAGTCTAAAGCCGGATGCCCATCTACCGATTAAGGGTTGAACGATTAGTTCCCAAATCGTATAGGAATCGGTCGCCTTGTCGTAGGCAAATTACATAACCCCTCGCTCGACCCGCGGCCCTCAAGGAGAGGGGGTGGAGGGTATTAATCCTAAGGAGATCAGTCTACACTTACCGACATATATATACGCACACTGATAAAATCGGTGTATGGTCCACTGATCGCTGGGGGAGGGCAAAAAGCACAACTTGTCGGCGAGAAAAGGACATCTGAAGGAGCTGGTTCACTAATCGCTGGGTAGCCTTGCCTAGCTGTCCTACATCTACCGACTCCGTTAGGATACCTCGCCTGAGACAAATTACCCTCCGTTTGTCGCCGACAAACGTACATAAATGTCCCGAAATCGGTAGATGGGCATTGGCCTTAAGGAGTTGAGATGAATTGAATCTATAATGTATTCCCAGCCTGCATGTGGCATATCCAAGTTCTTTAAGATATCATAAGAATGGTGACAATTACCTCTTTGTTATTTACCCTTATACTATTACAAACTTACAAACACTAAAGTGACCATTATATATATGTGAAATCTCCGATTGCGATGATACTGATTATTGTAGGTTCTGTGCTGCGCCCAATAGATTTTAAAAAAAAGAAAAATTAAATTTGAAATATAAAAGCTACAGGCCTCCTTTTTATGAGCTATAACATGCACGGTTGCCTGTTAGAATTCACAAGAAGTAGGTTAACAAGGCTCAGACATCAGTGGATGCAGGAAATCGGAAGATAAAACAGAAAGAAACGACGCTTATTGAGCTTACAGTCCTCATGCAATTTATCAAATATCCTCATAGATTTTACATCACATGTAGCAGTATACGTTCTATGCTCTCCCTCAGATACATCTCTCTTACACGTATCTAACTTCTCTCGAACAGATGCATTATCCATCTGAGCGGGGTTCCCCGGTGTTCTAAATGCCACCTCTCAATCTCAGCATGCCTTGCGTTCATCACCACGTGGGGTGTGGTCAGGATCTGACCTTTTAGTCGCTGAAAGGTCCACTTCCGGTCCTGACGCCATGGTGGCCGAGGTACCTGGCTGGGCACCGGAAGTGATGTTCCGGCCTAGGTTTACTACACTCCTGTGTCAGGTAAGGGAATATGCACCCAGGCATTTTAGAGAACCGAGCCTGCCTTTTAAACCTTTTTATATGTACGTATGTACTGGGTTTCCAGTTGCCCTGCTATGGACATTTGCAGGAAATGCCTTCGACGTGGCTTTGAGAATTGATCATTTCAAGGTATATAGTTACATTGCCAACATAATCCTTCGCCACAGAATGCCGACAATCCTTTTTATTTTTGCTATATTTTTTATTTAGATAGCGGAGTAAAACGAGAAACGCGGACATAGTTAAATTAGCATTTATGTACTTTGATATATAATCTAAGTTGATGCGAACTTGCATAGCTTTTATCTAATCATTTCAATTTCAGAGAAAACGTTCCATATGGATGTCAGTATTCAGTTCTCGTATGTCTGAAAGAAAACCTTTTTTTATACTGGCTTTGCATTTGTAATGCGTTGTCTGATCTAAGTAACTATTTTATTCGCAAGTAATGTTCAACATACAATTTGTGTAGCATCATACAAATTGTATGTGTTACCCGAGGATGCCATTTCCCATGGGAAACTCGGTATATTGAGTTACTTGCTGAATATAGAGTACAGCCACAAAGCTTGATAATAACGTTAAAGGTCGTCCTTGTTGGGCATGCGCAATATGCACTTGTCAACTCACCAAATCAGAGTTAAAAATTCTTCTCAAATAACTTTGTCCGTCAACTATTAATCTTCGTGGCCAAGCTTTATAATTTTTCTTTTAATCTTATTTCAGGAAATATAAAATATGTCTTAAATGCGTGGCTGCTGAGGTCTCCGCTTGAAAGGTACTCTTGGACTTGAGACAACTTAAACAATGTGCTTTGAGAGAACAAAAACATGCCGCAGAGGAAATACATATGATGAGATTGGAAAATGCATTTATTAAACAAGAAGGAGTTGAAAGAGTTGAACAAGATAACTGTGCAGGCTTATTTTTTGACAAACGAATCAGTAAGGTTGCACATGCATCTTTTGAAGGCAGTTGATATATGGAGATATAAAGACGAGATATTTAGAGCATCTGAGTTCATTGTATTGACTTTGAAAGGCATTTCGCCAAGCAGACTATATGTAGGAGAAAAACAGTAAATTATTTATATTTATACATTAATATTGGTTATCATAAGGAGTACAATTTTATATTTTAACTGATGGTGGAAGGTAGTTTAAAGATAAATGCGGGTAGGTATTGAAACGCCCCCCTGGTTTAACACTGGTGCTGCCATCTGGGGCCATGAAAATATAGCAGTTTCTCATAGACACCAATAGATAAACACTTACCTTCTTCAGATGGCCTTCCCATAGAAATTAGCATGGTGACATAGTATTTTTTAGCATTTCTCATTTGTACATATTCCCAACTATCATAATCCAGAATTATTTGAAGATAGCAATAGAACATCAGTGTCATTTAGCAACAAAGTAAAAATATTGCATCTTCCCATAGACACCAATAGTTAAGCACTTACATTTTCAGATGGCCCTCTCATAGAAGTTAGCATGGTGACATGCCATTTTTTTGCATTTTCTATTTGCTGATATATAGAACTTATATCATCCTGAGTTATTTGCAAATCTCAATAGAATTTAAAAATCACCCAACTACCAGCATTCGTCTTTAACCTGGATTTTCCTACACAAGAGGGGTGAAAAATGAGTATGTTTGCTACGCATTAGGTAACTTTATCTTTAACATTTCTTACCTGGGTTGTTTCAACAACATAGCTTGTGAGTCCTGGACAACATGAATGAATCAAAATATGTACTCCTCAATCAATAGCTTTTGCGGTAATGAGTACATCAGGAAAGGGTTTTAGTCTCAGGTCCCTGTTCTGTTTTACATTTGGATACATTATGTGCATATTATTATACCTATCAACACTTGTGAAACGGGCATACTTACTATGTATGTATACGTGAATATGGATGAAAATATCAACGTTGATAAGCACGCGAGTATTAAAGGAAACCCCTTTCATATTTACAGAATACAGACCCATAAGAGGCATCGCGGAGAAGGTGTGTATGGTTTGCAGAAATGGGAGGCGCTCAGAGGGGTGGTGAAAGTGAGGGAGTGACGCGCATGAGGGGATCGGGGTCTCAGACAAACAGGGAGGCCGTCACGTTCCTCACACTTAGACAGATAATTCACAGCTGACAACAGTTCACATAAAAATACCAGGGGACAACTAATATTTACTGACTGTGATTAGTGAAAGAAAAATCAAGGCTTAATGTGCCGTGCGGGGCTGAGGCTGAAGAGTGGCCGGTGGGGTATACAAGGGTGTTTATTGAGGGTGAGAATGAGTGGTGGGGTGTTTAGTGAAAGGGAGAATGGTATGGAAGGGGTGTTTAGAGAGGGTGGGAGTACGATGAGAAGAGAGTTTAGAGGGAGTGGGAGTGGGGTGGTAGGGGTGTTTAGTGAAGGTGGGAGTGAGGTGCTAGGGGTGTTTAGAGAGGGTGGTAGTGGGGTGGTAGGGGTGTTTAGAGAGGGTAGTAGTGGGGTTGTAGGGGTGTTAAGATATGGTGGGAGTGGGGTGAGAGGGGAGTTTAGAGAGGGTGAGATTGGGTTTGGGAGGATTGTGTAGTGAAGGTGGGAGTGGGGTGGGAGGGGTGTTAGTGTAGATGAGTTGGAGTAGAGTTGGAGGGGTGTTTAGTTGGGGTGAGAGTAAGGTGGGAGGGGTGTTTATTGAGGCTGAGAGTGTGTGGAAGGGTGTTTAGAGACAGTGAGAGAGGGGTTGGAGGAGTGTTTGGAATGGGTGAGAGTGGGGTTGGAGTGGTGTTTGGTGAGGGTGAGAGTGGGGTGGAAGGGGAGGGGTGTTTAAAGAGGGTGAGAGTGACAGGAACGTGATTTGGGGAAAAAGGTGAGCCCAGTGGTGAGGGTTGTCTAAGAGGAGAAAGATGAGGTGGCACCAAATATCAAAAACGTTTGGTATTTAAGTCTCCGACGAGCGGGAACCGCGCTGCTTCGACTTTAAAGCTATTTGGCGCGCTTTTCGCTCAATACGTGTAGGGCATTGTGGATGGTCTGTAGATAGATTTCCATCTTGGTGCAGGTGGTGATAGTTTTATGATTTGGTGTTGTAGTGTAGTCCACAGGACTATTTGATAGTCATATTCCCATCTATCCTTCTTGAAGTGTAGTTAGGTCGTGTACATGAAGATCCCTTTTTGTTTGTCATAGAGACCCAGGGACGATGTGGCTCAACTTTATTCAACACTTATGGGCGACGTTACGGAAGGCTAATACTGTTTTAGCCAACAGAGTTAAATATGATTAAACGAGCTACAGAAGGGCCATGGAAGGTGTTATTTAGGGGTTTTTTTTGTTGTTTTTTTTAATTTTCATTAAAGGCGTTTACATAGACATTCTGCCTGACGGCAGGTTTTGTGTGTCCATTGAATACCACATGAATTCATATGATTGAGTAATAACCATATCGATCGCCAGTGATTGTATAGACAATATTTGATTCAGCAATGAGTAGAATGAGATGAGATGAGTGAGACAACCAGGTAAACAGACTGATTCCGAAATGAGTTACAGACTGATTCTGTAGACGGAATATAGACGAAATGACAATGCCCAGAATGGCGCTCCATAGCCTGCATGACCCAGATGCTGCCCCCAGTTGAGAAACGTCCCTGCTAGACTGGTTCCCTGCCCATATGAAATAAGGGGCAGGTAACGGGTTCCACAGGCATGACCTTCAACTTGCAAACTGCAGGAACCATGACAGGTCTTGCCGCATTTCCGAGGACACGTTGACGTAGTATCCCTGCATGCCTCTGAGTGCCTCCAGCAGCTTGCTGACGAAGGGGCATGCCGGCCGGATGCACTTCGACACATGAAGCACTTTTCCCAGGACCGACTGCAGCTGACGTTTCGTGAGGGTCCGCTTGCGGGAGACAGCCCTGACGTGGTCCCTCACGTCCTGCAGTTTATCCCCGGGGATGGAGAGAGTCATCCGTGGGGCATCGATGGATATGCCGAGCCAAGTCACAACCTGGCTCGGTGCCTGAGCCTCATCCCTGGCCTCGGGACAGGTTGAAGTCAGCGGTCGCCTTCTCGAGGCCGGGGGAGAGGATGATCAAATCGTCCAGGTACATAGCTGCCTCCACGCCTTTGGACCCAAGGATCTGGACAATCGTCTCGGCGATACACTGCATGTGATAGGAGGAGGCACGCGCTCCGAAGGGCATCGCGGTATTGCAGTAGAAGCCCTCCTCCCATTCAAAGCAAAGCAGTGGCCAGTCCAACGGGTCACACCGGAAGTTTTTGTATGCCCTGGAGATGTCGATACTTGACATGTAGCTCCCCAGCCCCGAGGCCACGAGGCGGTGAACGAAGCCGTCGACCATAGGCCGGACAGATAAGGGGTCCAAGCTGCCATGTAAAGGTTGGTGTGCAGCTCGATCCTGGCTCCGAGGGCATTGGGTAGGCCCGTGCGCCTCACTTCTTCATATATGAATGCGTGGCCCGGTGGCCCGGGCCCGGAGAACCGGGGCCATGTGTCCCGGCGGTGCTCGGCGAAAGCCCGGGGTCCGTCCAGACCCCAGGGGCCGGTTTTCCAGATTCACACATTTTCTTGATGACCGCAAAATCAGGGGTGTTAGTTTCTGCCCGGGCGGTAGAGAGAGGCCCAGACGCAGTAACACTAACACTCCCCGTGGTCGTCCTTCGGGTACGGGTCCCGCCCCTCATTGTTGTTGTTTACATGCTCCACGTGGTATCCACGTGGTCGGGTCGTAACGTGGGGTGTGACGTCACGTGTCCTGCACCCCACGACCCCATCCCCACCTGTGCTGGTGCGTGCACGTGCACCGGGAGGTGGGGGGTTGGCTCGCGCCTCGCCTACTCGCGGGGCGCGTCCGGCCCGTTTTATGAAGTGTGTTGGTTTTGCAACGCGTGTCCGGCCTTGGGTGTCCTGTGGGGTGCGGGGGTCGGTGTGGGTTGACTGCTGTCATAACCGACACCCCACGACAGCTTCCTGTTACATGCATGCAACGAATGGGTGCACATCCTGCCAACGGAATCACAAAATGAGCAAATATGTACCCACTTCACCCCTCCTTCCTGGTGGCCATTGCGGTGGCGGCAACCCCTCTCTGAATTATACGCCCGGCAAGGGACCTCCTTGCTGCCGGCCTTGCTACTGTCTGGTCCGCTCTGGGCGGTCGTGCCCGTCATGGCGAGCCGGACCCGCTCGTCCTGTATCTTGATATATTCTCCCCACTGGAGGCAGCCCGCCTCCACCTGGTCAAACATGTGGTTGGACCAACGGCGAACGCCAGCCCACGGTCTTGACTGCGCATCCACCGAGACCTGGTGGAGGTGCCTATACATATCTTGTCTGTCCTCGTAGTTCACAGCCCGGTCGTCCTGCATGAGGGCCAGGAATACACTTATGTATTCCAACGGGCCGAGGGACCCCCTGACCTCGAGCTTCTGGCGATTGTGTAGATGCCCTCTCGCTCGACAAACATATATGGTTTCGAGATTAATTTTGAAACAGTCAAATCAGAAACCATCTTACCGGGCGTGCGCTCGTGACGAAGGGCCTCACGGTCCATCTCGCGCTGCAGGTACTCATTGGTTGTGTAGCGCTCTCGTAGTTGTCTGGGTGGAGGCAGGAACCTGGCGGCCTGGTCTTGTGCCCAATCCCGCGTGCGATCCTCCGCGGCCGAACGGGCACTTGCCGGCCTCGAGACTCTGTCCGGCGACCGTTGGGGAGTCAACTTTTGAATAGCCTCCATCATCCCGTCCATTCTTTTCTCATTCGCTGCCATCATCCCGTCCATTCGTTTGTGTATACCGTCAATGTTGGTATTCACGGCTCCCAACCAGGACTCAAGGGCGACGATTCTCGAGGTTTTGACGCTCGAGCCATGTTCGGACACTGAGTCCACGTGGTCCGTACCTTTTACTGTGGATTCCGATGCCGTATCCCCGCTTGTCTTGGAGGTGCTCGGACCAGCATTTCTAGTCGTTGGAGGCATTTCCACTCTAAACCGTAGTCCACTACTTGTCCGTAAACTTTTGCTGCAGGTGCCGGCCGTATACCCAGGGAGGTATGTAGAATGGCGCGGGCACGTGGTGAGCCAAAAGAGACGAAAAGTATTAGTATGTGTGTACTGGGTGAGGTGAAGAGCAGAAGTGAGGCAGAGGGTCGAGCTGCACTCACGCACTTTGATGTTTGGTGAGTGCGAAAGCCGTGAGTTGGCAGGAGGGGCGCCCGTGCGGCGCGGTTCAGAGGGGGGACACCAGAGGGGGCAATGACCACCCCTGAGCATAGCTCATGAGTCACCAATTATACTATTTCTCCCTCCCGGCTCCACAGATGTGAACACCGCTCGCTGTGAGGCCGAGGCGTGACTGAGGCTTTCACACCCACCGTCTCGGCTAGGCCCTAACGTCCTGACTTTAAGATGGAGCCTAACGTCTACATACCTCTTTAAGAATATGGCGGCTTTTATTAGGAGTAGGATAAATAGTTTGTTTATAGTACCTGATCTGATCTTTTCTGTTATCGTAATAGTATTTCCCATCTGGAAGTCCAAACCTAGGCGAGGAAAGTCAGACATCACCATGAAAATGTTTTTACTCCATTTCACAACAATTCTGCAGAGGAGGTCAAAGGATGGTATTGCGGCTTAATTAATCAGAATTAACAGTGTTAGAAGTTGAGATGTAACAATTTAACTTGTTAGGCGGCACTGTCAGATCACGAAGAACTAGACTCATAAAAATGCCTTATTAATGCGTCCTTCTAAAGTGTAACCTACTTACCTTTCCATATACATACATATTCTAACGTCCTTTTAATGATTTATCATTTAGAGAGCATTTCTTTACCTTCATGATGTTAACCTTTAGGAGCAACGAAGAATGATTTTATAATGCTTCGGTCTTTCAAATGACTTTCATTTTAGAGAACATCAGTGGTGCCTGAAAACAGCGGAGAACTATAACCTTATCGCACTGTTTTCGTCTCTTGACATTCAATGTAATAATCATTCTTTCTCAGTTTGCAGCAGCTACAAGAAAACAAATTTGGCAGCGATATATAGACTGAGCGAGCGGCACTGGATAGAGACCCTATCTCCTTTCAATACGACCTTGTGATGGAGCTCTCTTCAGATCGGTGGCGACCACCAGGCGCAAGACTCGTCATTACAGAGTAAAGCGTATATAATGGGAAGAGTGTATCAGAACCCTTGCCACACCAAAGGATTGATGGATGGCCCTTTGCCTTGATAAATGACGGTGTCAAATGTTGTTAGGAAATGTAATGTCACGGCTGTCTGTCCTGTCTGCGTGAGAGGCATGCAGGAATGTGTGTGGAGATGGATAGGGGAAAAGGGAAACTTGAGTGATGCAGTCAATTGTTAGTGTCTTTCTCAGTGAACACTATCCAAATTAAATCTTTAATCTTTTACATTATTGCCTAATAAGTCTAATAACATTACACAGCCGCCCCTTATCTCGATGTATAATTATCCTAAATAAATCACTTTAATCAAAAATCAACTTGTCTGGTTTTCTGTGGATTTTTCTATACACTATATTTTTAATGATAATCTATCATTTATCTTCAACGTATTTCACTCTTTATTTCAAATTCTCTAGTTTCCAATATTTCTCAAAACTGGTTCAAATATATTCCTATAATTATTAACAAATTCAAATATATTCTCAACTATTAACAAAGTGTTTACAGAAATCCCGATTCTTCAAACAAGCCTGAGGTTTCTGAAGGTCTGACAGGCGTTAGTTACCAATTGCTGACAATCACAGAAGAATTTCATTCTGATGAATAAAACATAGAACATGTTTTATTGCCTTATTCCATTCATCAAATGTCAGATTGCATGGATAGGAATCCGATTAGTTTCGGCTTCAGAAATTCAATGTGAGAGAGAGAGTATATGTCACAGGCACAGGAAGAATTCCTTGATTGCCTTTCGCTCTCAGAAGAAAGGAAGACACGAGGATATTTACCTAGGCGCAAGCGCGACAGTCAAATTAGACGTCACCTTATGTAAGACGACTTCTCATTGGTTAATATGTCATGGTTGTAATGGGAATGATTGAAATTGAACCAATAAAATACATTGTTGCATTCCGTCGGTTGTCCGTGTTTGAATCTTATTTGATGTTATTCTGTCTTGTGATATATATCCTTAGACTTCTGAAGGTGGCACCACATATTGAGAATTTCATGTATTGGCAGGATGTAGATTTCTTTTTTGACATATCTTCGGAGTTAAGCAATGTTTTCTGGCGTGGTTCACAATTTAGGGCCTGAATAGTTATCTGAGGGGTACATTCAGTCTATCATTTAAGAAATAAATTATATTTACTCAAATTCGGAAATCCTCTTTTTTTCTTTAATACAATAATCTTGTTTTTCATTGTGCTCCGCATGGCGATATACATCAATAAAGACAAACTTGACCTAAAGAGAAAATCAAGACACGAGATATTTCTAAAATAATATTTGAACGCGGGGTGACTAAAATTTACGACGAATAAAGATGAAATGAGAGGACCATCTGCTATAATGTCACCGTTCTACTGACGGATAAAATCGAATGAAAAATGTCACGCTCATGGATTGTAAAAACTGATAAAAATACATGGAAGGCGCCTAGAATCGATATTGACATGACAAAACTCCTGATAAGCCAGCCCCCATCCCCATCTGCCCACGCACACCTTGAGGGAGTAGTTCATGAAAATGTAGATGTGGTGTTTTGAGGTCCCCATTGGAATGAGAGCTTCTCTTATCTGCACCATGACAGAAATATGAATACAAGACTGAAGGGGCGGAGTATGAGCAGGAACTGTCAACGTCTGACAGCGCAGGATATCCTATTTGAGCACCAAATACCAACCCACGCTGGGACACACGGACACAAGCAATGAGGCAGATAGGAAATCGCAGCTCAAAGTTTCCCAGATGTGACAGCATGGGACAGTCACTCATCCACTGTGTCTCCTTTCGGCTGTCATTATCTCTATATGTCTGTGTCCACCACGGTAAGGGATCTAAGTGCATATGCGACGTCTGTTTATTACGGGTACCTCCGACTCTACACTTACCCTACCTCAGTTGCGTTACCTGCGTTCTTTGTGTTTGGATATTACTTTGGAAGCTGGAGATGCAGTTGTGTATGCCATTCACTTTTCTCATCTCCTTTCCTGCGCTCACAAACACACTCTCTCTTTCACGTCAAGCCTGCCTGATGGTTTCCACCTCAGATTTCTTGGCTAGGCAGACGACAATCGAACAATTCCCCTGTTATGGCTCACCTTTTCCCGCGCTGCGAGGTATTGTTTGCATCCTATGGGAAGAAGGTCGTCTGCTTTGTTTATTATCTCATCAAAGTGTTGTAGGAGACACAAGCTAAACTTTTCACAGTGTATGGGTGTTTACTTTATCGTTGCTGATAAATTATGATAATATATCGTACTAGGCACCACTTCAAAATCATTGTGTACAATATGGTTTTGTTTTTCAGTCCTGCAGTATCTTTCTGAGAAGAGAATTCAGCAATCTGAAAAACACAGTAACTTCAAAGATGTCTGTATATAAATAAAAAAAGAATATATGGCCTACAGGTGCGGATTGTATACAAAACTTAAAACATCACGGGAAGGCGAGAGTAATGGTAAACCCATGGGCATGGCTCAGGGGTAATCATTGCCTCCCCGGTGTCCCCCTCTACCGCGCCTCACGGGCGCCCCTCCTGCCCCCTCGCGGCACTCACCCACACCACGAGGTCACGTGGTACAGCCCGGTCCAGGCCCCGGCCTCACTTCTTCTCCACCCGCTCTGCAGTACGCACGTACTACAAGCACTAATTTCGTCTTCTTGGCCACGTGCTCGCAGCCTATTACTCCACGAGTATAGGCCAGCACACCATACTACGATAAAGTGCGATAGAACGATAGAGGAGAGTGTACCATGCCGAACACGAGGAATACGCCCGTGGCGAGCACGTCTCAGGAACCTCAGGCGGCCGCAGGCTCCGAGGCCACGGCCAGAGGTACGACACAGGCGTCGAACGACCACGTGGACTCAGTGTCGGAAAATGGATCGACGGTCAAGACGTCGAGAATAACGGCCCTGGAGGGGAACGTCGCCTTGATACTCGAGGCGATAAAAGGTCTACAACGGGCAAAATCCCCATCTAGGGCATCGCAGCCGGCGACCGTTAGGGAGGCCACCGTCGCGGAGGACCGGACCAGGGAATGGGCAAACGAACAAGCATCACGTCTCCCGGCCCCCCGTCAGCTTCGCGACCGATACCTCCCAGACGAGCTGCTACAGAAAGAACTCGACCGTGAGGGACTACGACACGACCGCACGGCCGGTAGGTTTACTTCAGATCTTCACACCGTTAAATTGCTGTCGAAACCATATATGTATGTGGAACGCGAGGGCCTCTTCACCGTGAATCAGAGGCTCGAGGTCAGAGGCACGCTCGGTCCGATGGAGTATGTAAGCGCTTTTCTGGTTATGATGGAGGACCACCGGGCCGTTCCAGAGGAGGACAGGAGGGACATGTATCGCCACCTGTCCCAGGTATCGATAGATGCCCAGACCCGGCCGTGGGCCGCAGTGAGGCGTTGGTCCCAGTACGTGTTCGACCAGGTCGAGGCCGGTAGGATTTACTGGTCCGACCACGTGCGAATACAGGACGAGCGTGTCCGTCTCGCGATGACGGCAACCGCAACGGTGCACGACGGCCAAGACGCGGGAAAGACCGGAGGACGGGAGCTGCCGTGCCGGGCATTTAACTCGGAGAGGGGCTGCCGCCAACGGAACGGCCACCAAGATGGCGGAATTAAATGGGTGCACGTGTGCTCATTTTGTGATTCCGTTGGCAGGATGTGCACGCACTCCATACACGCGTGCAACAGGAAGCTGTTGTACGGTGGCGGGTATGAGAGTGCTGCACCAACACCTGCACCTGCCCCACGCCGGATGCCCCAGCGAGATCCCCACCGATCTCAACATACCAGCCTGGACCCGCTACCTCGCGACTATACCCGGGAAGGAGGAACTCACGGATTTCATTAGATTCGGGTTTCCCCTCGGGTACGCCGGGCCGGTTACCGACATGCGGGGAGTGCCCAACCACCCCAGTGCCTCGGGGTACCCGGACCAGATAGCCAGGTTCATCGACAAGGAGAAGGGGTATTCAAACCTTATGGGTCCGTTCGAGGACCCGCCCTTTCAGCCTTGGTGTCACGTGTCGCCGTTAATGACACGGGAAAAGAGGGGTACGTCTGATAGGCGCGTGATCACGGACATGACGTACCCCAAGGAATCCAGCGTTAACGGCTATATCGTCAAAAACTCTGTCTACGGTGAGGAGAGAGAACACGGCCTCCCGACCGTGGATGGTTTCGTCGGCCGCCTGGTGGCCTCGGGGCCGGGGAGTTATATGTCCACCATCGACATCGCACGGGCATATAAGAACTTCCGGTGCGACCCCCTCGACTGGCCTCTGCTCTGCTTTGCGTGGGGGGAGGGGTACTACTGTGATACGGCCATGCCGTTTGGTGCCCGGGCCTCCTCCTACCACATGCAGTGCGTAGCAGATGCCATCGTCAAGATACTTGACCGGAAGGGAGTCGATGCCGCGATGTACCTGGACGATCTTATAATCCTCTCCCCGACGGCCGAGAAGGCGGCCGCCGACTTCGAGACAGCGCGGGAGCTCTTCAGAGAACTGGGCCTCCCCGAGGCCAGGGAAAAGGCGCAGCCCCCGAGCCGGGCTGTAACGTGGCTAGGGATACTCATAAACTCAGTGGATATGTCCCTCAGTATCCCACGGGACAAACTACGGGACGTGCGAGAACACGTCAGGGCCGTCTCAACCAAACGCTCGCTGACGAAACGCCAACTACAGTCGGTCCTCGGTCGGGTCCTCCACGTGGCGAAGTGTATACGCCCGGCCCGACCGTTCGTCAGCAAGCTGCTCGAGGCCCTCCGGGGCATGGCCGGATACTATATCAACGTCAACTCGGAGATGCGGCAGGACCTCCAGTGGTTCCTGCGGTTCGCCGAGGGATGGAACGGCCATGCCCTGATACCTCGAGGGCCTCCCACCAAATGCATCATAGTGGACGCGTGCCTGAGTGGAGTAGGGGGCACGGATGGGAGATACTACTATTGCGGTAGGGTCTGCCCCGTCGAGGACCCCGTGGACTGTATCGCCGAGCTCAAGGCACTCAATACGGTCTACGCAATGTGTACCTTCCTCACGGATCGCGACCGAGGGACTCGTGTGGAAGTGTACTGCGATAACATGGGTACAGTCCAGGCACTGAGGTCGGGGCGTGCCAGGAATCCGGTCCTCGCCGAGTGTGCCCGCCAGGCATGGACAGTACAAGCCAGACTCCAGGTGGAGTTCGTGTACACCCACGTGCCGGGGGTGCTTAACACCGTGGCAGACGCCCTCAGCCGTGCCCACCTGACCTCGAGGGACTTTGTCACGGCCGTTAATTACATAAATTATCATTCTCTGGTTGAAGTGATGCCATGTACACACACCTCTTTCTACCCCGTTCTCCGTCTCGCCTGCAGATCCGGCGCTACGATCACTCCAGACGAGGGCATCTGCGCGGCAGTGCGAGGCGCGTGCCCCCGGAACGGTCGCGAACCAGCGGAGTGCCGTCGCGACCTACCTAGCCTTCTGCCGGAGAATGGGGGCCGACCCCCAGAAACCCACAGTGTCCTTCACCACGGCGTACCTAGAGTACGTCGCGGGCCACGCCCCCTCGCCGGCGACGGTCGCGAACCAGCTGTCCCACGTACGGTCGCACCTCCGGCTGACGGGCGGCGATGTCGCGGCAACCGAGGATTTCCGGGTGAAGCGGGCACTGGATGCCATGAAACGAAACAAGGAGTACCTCCCCAACGTCAAGCCTCCGGTCCCGATGGACGTCTTCAGGGCGGCCCTCACGGCCCTCACAGACTCCCCGATGCACGTCGGTCTGAGGGCCGCGGTTCTAATCATCTACTTTGCCGCGCTGCGGCAAAGCGAAGTGGCGCCACCATCCACGGCGAAGTACGACCCGGCGCGACACCTGTCACGCCGAGACGTGGTCGTCACGCCCGGTCAAGCATCGATCAGGGTGAAGGCGGCGAAAAACATGCAGAGAGCGGGGGAGGAAAAGACAGTGGTCATACGAGCCTCCCCCGAACCGTCCTCCTGCCCCGTCCGGGCGATACGGACCATGCTCGCGGCCGCACCTACGGCCGACCCTACGGCTCCGTTCCTCAGCCTAGCGAACGGAGAGATTCTCACGACCAGGACACTGTCGAGGGAATGGAAATCACTCCTCCGGAAGGCAGGACAGCCCCCTACATACACACTGCACAGCCTCCGGAAGGCTGCCGCGACGCAGGCATTCCAGGCCGGTATGCCGGAACTCGCCATACAGCGGTATGGGGGCTGGAGGTCTAACGCCCATCGGACCTACATCAAAGACACTGATGCCTCCGCAGTGAACCATGCCTTGATCAGGTCCCTAAACAACTCTTAATATTTTTTCTTTTATCCCACCCCCCCCCCCCTCCTTATATTGGCTCTTGGCTATTTTATTTTCATATACAATTACCTACGTATTTTTCATACTACTGTATTGTATATCATATTTTATACTTATATTAATTGACCTTATTATACATGTCAATTACCATTATGTAATATTACTTACCATTCATATCCATATTACATATTAATATGATCGTCCAGTAAGGTCGACATAATCTTTATTTCATAGAATTCAATAAAATTCTGTACTCCCAGCCACTGCTTCTCTACTTTAATCCGGGGATAGGGTAATGGTAAACCCATGGGCATGGCTCAGGGGTAATCATTGCCTCCCCGGTGTCCCCCTCTACCGCGCCTCACGGGCGCCCCTCCTGCCCCCTCGCGGCACTCACCCACACCACGAGGTCACGTGGTACAGCCCGGTCCAGGCCCCGGCCTCACTTCTTCTCCACCCGCTCTGCAGTACGCACGTACTACAAGCACTAATTTCGTCCCACCCACCCTCAACCTTCTTTTTATCTTCCTACTCACGTAGGGCTATTTTATTTTCATATACAATTACCTACGTATTTTTCATACTACTGTATTGTATATCATATTTTATACTTATATTAATTGACCTTATTATACATGTCAATTACCATTATGTAATATTACTTACCATTCATATCCATATTACATATTAATATGATCGTCCAGTAAGGTCGACATAATCTTTATTTCATAGAATTCAATAAAATTCTGTACTCCCAGCCACTGCTTCTCTACTTTAATCCGGGGATAGGGTAATGAGGCCCCCTTAGGAGAATCTCAAAGTAATATGAGCACTACCCCTGCATTAAACCACTCCCAGACTTACCAGAAAACTAGGAAAATCTGAGGAGGTTTTAGTATGGAGACCTGAGTGTACATGGGAAACCTGGATGTACCAGGAAAATCCCCTGATTACCTCATAGTACTGGGATTGTCCTGAGTACTGTCTGCTGAGACCGTATGAAATATCTAGTCATGATCAAATTTATTTCAAAGACTCCAGTGATATAAAATTGAAAGAAGGCCAATAACTACCAAATTAGGAAGTTTATAAGCATAGAACCATGGTTTATATCAGAAAAAAAAACTAATAAAAAAGAATCCAATCAAGTGGATGAATTTACCTCTTATGGTCAAGATTTTTTAAATCTTAGGAACTTAGGTTGATGGGTGTTGTTGTCGTTTGGTGTGGGATTATTGGGGGACATTGAGCTCGACTGTGTGAAATACACCCAACACTACACCACTTATGAATCATCACTGCGCCACTAACAGTGGCCAGGGCAGTTCCGAAGCAATGCTGGATTCAGGAGGAAAATGGCCTTATCAGCGCTAAATTCACCTGAACCAAACATATGCAGAGGTGCCATACCTGAATTAGCAAGGTCCTCCAACAATTATCCTCATATATTCTACCTTTCATGTATAAACATATAGCCCAGTTCAACGAACTTGTCTTGGGGAAACCCCAGGGAGCATGGATTGTCTAATGCAGTTTACTATATACCTATGCCGTATATATATATATATATATATATATATATATATATATACTGTAAATATGCACCGTTTCGCCATATAACGTAAAAATATTGTACGGACCAGCGGTCCGTACAGGAAAATATGGACTACCTATCCCTACACGTTTATCAAAATATTGGTTGTTAAGCCAAATGAATTTTTTTTTTTTAATTTGGGGTATATAGTAAATTTAGAACGACCTACCTTGCTTGTACAAGTCACAAAACTCGATAATAATTCATAGTTTGTATGGAACTTGGCGTAAACGCCTCGTTCCGTACGAACCCTGAATTATCATCTCGTTTTGTAGCTTGTACAGCATGGTCAGGACGTTCTATATAAGTATATCCTGGTTACGGAAATTCACCTTGTCTTTGCAGTGTGCCCCAGGTGTGCTAAAATGGGATTCACACGGTGGGACAAATGGACCTGAGACTGGTGTACTTCACACCTTTGCGCCAGTCAGCTACTATTTCCAACTGGGAACAAAGTTTCACAGATTGGGGTGTTCTACAGTCTCAGGGGAACATGGCCGATTCAATTCACATGAGAAGATTTAACAGGTACATAGTCTCACCCCTACACCCCTACACAGGGTACACAGGGTACACAGGGTACACAGTCGCCGACTCAGGGTACTTCCCCGTGTGAATAGGTGTTATTTGAGACCGCTGAGACTCACAGATTGGGGGAGAACGTGTGAAATACATTTGTCTCACCAAAATGTCCCTCTAAATTTTAAACCTGTTTAAAGTCAAAATCTCATGAGATTCTGTTCCTTGTTAGGGGCGATTGTCGCCGACAATTGCAAGAGAAAAAAGTTGTCTCAGCAAAATGAAAGCCTGTCATTCACATGACGAGATTGTGTTCCAGTACCGAATCTCAACAGGATTTGTCTCAGACAAACGGCCTGTGAGGTACATGAATCCCACCGTGTGAATCCCGTTTTAGAGGGAAGGCTGAAAGTTGAGTCGCTTTAGCTTCTACTAGAGTGCGCTTATGGATTATAGCTTTCAATCTTGGAACTGGGACTTTTAAAGGTTTTTGTCTTTACTTTCAATTGCTTTTTTGGGTAAGATCTTCCACTGTTTCCATTATGACGAGCAAAGGAGTTTAAATCGGCATGCTGCCATCGACCCAAAGGGGCCACCTACCGCTACCCAAAACATTTACTTCCTGAGTCATCTCAGTCGGTGACATAACACCTCAACGTGCTAACACCTTTCAAAATGACAACGTTAAAATCAGGGATCTGCCGCGTCCTACATATTTAAAATCAGGGATCAGCCGCATGTGATCAAAGCTAACAGTCGCCTTGGTAATCTTGCTGAATACATCAGTAGCTTGTGCAAGGCGAGAAGAATTCAAAGCCACAATACTTGCTATTGCTTACAGTAATTGCTATTCAACTGACTAATGTTTTACCTGCAATCTGTTTGCATGTGTATCTTGATTCTAAATAAGGAGACTGGAGTGGAAATAAAACATGGTTTATCAACTAGTAAGGCGCACGTAGCACTAGTATGCGGTCATACAAGGTCATGAAAAAGGTTGATGTTACCTAATTAGGATAAGGACAATAATATATAAGAAGTTACCGCTTACGCATACCAATAGATGAGAAGTGTAGGGGTTGGGGTAGTCGAGCAGCGTTGTTTCACTTCACACTAGATGGCGCGAATGCCGATCCCTGCCGTGCGGTAATGCCGGTGGACCCGTGGTATGCAAATGCTACGGGGTCACCCGCATTACGTAACTCAGTCACTATATAAGGCTGAGTCCACGGCGGGTTGACAGGACTTCTCACGGTGCCTCTCTACAGAGTGAACGCCTGGAGCCTCATGTGTTGGTAAGGTTGCATTGGATACCTTTCAACGTTGAAGAGACCAGAATCTCTTCCCGCGCTAGTTGGTGCCCCGAAGCACCAACATATTGTAACAGAAGTACCGAAATAAAGATTGGTACACTGAAACAGTCCGGAGTCTGGTTTTGTCTTCATAGTTACGCGGTAGGTAGTAGATTTTGCATCTCCCTGCCCTTTCCAGTGGGTAAAGTCGAACCCACCTGTATTGGCACGGTAAGTACAGGGTAGCGACTGAGTCTCGGAACCCCTGGTCGGCTGTAGATCACGGAAAGTGGTAAGACACTTTCAGCGACTAGGGGATACGCTACAGAAGCATTTAAACACCTAGCAGGAGGTAAAAAAGGATAAACAAGCATTGATAATAAGATAAGGTAAAGGTAAGACAGTCCATGTAAGTACTGAGGTGCAAGTCTCTGAGTCCTCCAAATACCAAGGGAGTACTGTAGTCAGAGAATGTAGTAAGGGGTACATGGTAGGACCATTGCCATTTCGTTTGTGAGAGCCCCCAGGGTCGAGGGGGTGGCGATGGTGTAGAGCATCGATGTGTTGGAAGCCCAGTCCCCCAGCTCCCGAATACGGGGTTCAGTATCCCAATCTGCCACAAGTAGCTTCCCCACCCCCCTCCAGAAACTGCAGGAGCCGAGGGGGGCAGTGTCCACCCAGGTCGCTATCAAAGCAGCCATTACCACACCCATGAAGGCACTCGCCGTAAGGAGAAGGGGGGTGCGGTTTGGCATCCGATACTACAAATGCTGGGCCATCCTGCGGGGCATTAGGGGTCAGCAGAAGGGTGTTCATCCAGGCCCATGTGGGGCCAGTCTGTTCCCTTTTATCCTGGAGAGGGGGAGAAGCTGGGTTCTTGAGCAGAACTGGTCCGTCTTCGACCACCTGATTGTGATGAGTAACCCAGTCATGGTGACCTTGACGTCCCACCTCCTCAGGTTCCTATATGGGTCATAGGTTGACATTGATGAAGGGAAGATGTTGGACCTCCTTAAAAGTCCATAAAAGATAATCAAGGCCCCAGCCCAAACCACCACCCATCTGGGGGCCAAAATATCCAGTTTGGAAAGAAGGACCAGGAGCATGTCAGGGGTAATTTGCTCCTTCCCGCAGACCGCGTCTCCTAGGGTGTGTCTTGCTTCCCTAACTAATAATTGTCTTTTTGAATCTTAGGAATCTCTGATTTTTTGTGCATGTGCGAGACCACTCGGGGCCATCCATAGAGCATGTACGCACCGAGGGGGGTGGGGGGGTCAGAAAATTTGGAAAATCTGCGTATGTTCCCTCTTTGTTCTATTGCGTACAAAATTGGGAGAGGGGGTGGGGGGGTCCAAAATTTCAGAAATTCTGCGTACGTACTTTATGGATGGCCCCCTTCAAAATACTACTGCAGGGAGGCGTACTTTAGCCTTGTTGATAGAAAGGCAACTTACCTTAATAGTGTTCGAGTGTCCACGGGGACTGGAGCCCGGGAGGAAGGTGGCCAAGCCTGCCCCAACCCCACAGTGGGGAGTTCTCTGCCCCTGTTCCCTGTATCCTCGTCCCCCATTTAAACCTATATATAACTTTTTATATCTCCAAAATCTGCCAATAGGCCAGATATCTGGTTTTACTTTAGGTATCATGTAAAACTACAAATGTACAAATACCTCTGAGATTTTTTTAAAAGTACATCATCGGATTTGCATTCAGGAATTTGCATGCATTCGATACACGTTTTATCATGTATCAAGCCACGGGTAGTATTTTATCATCAAGAAGACAATGTCAGTGAATTCATTGATCAATCATTAGTAAAACCCGGCAAAGCTTTGTTGAAACATTTGTCTGTTCCATAAAGGAAACATTTTATGATATGTGCGTATTCAAAGTACAGACGCTGAGGATCTCAACACGATTATAACAAACAAGTATTTGATTTCCGTGATGTATTTGATATTATGGAAACAAAGAAGATGTTCTTTCACAAATATCAATGCGAACTTAGAAAATCCAATTGACGATATTGTCTTCAGAGTTTCAGAAGCTCTTCTTTGAATTTGATTCGCTGTTCTTTAAATTTGAGCTTGTATATTCATTTCCCGCTTTGAAATGCGTCGATCACAAATTTTATCATCAGTGTGCATTGTTGTATGAATACGTCTTTTATACTCTATTTGAATAGAACTCCGAAGGTTTTTCTGATTTTCAGAAATAAAGTAGCACGGACTTGAAGGTACATAAACTGGCAGTTTTACGTGAAATGAATCCTGAACTTTAACATCATCTGACAATGAACATTACTGATTTATCCTATTCGGACAGGTAATATGGGAAGGCAGGTCCCACCCGTGTCAGGCCTGATGTTACCTCAATTCTGACAGAGCCGGAGATTTTATCTTATCTTTTGACATTGTTTTTTTGGAATGGAAAAATTTGAGGTTTTTTTAACACGGTGTATGAATTCCACTGAAACAATCAAATTTCAATTTAAATCTTTGTTCCCAGAGACATATATAAATGGACGATGTAAAGATGAGTACTCATCTTTAGGTCGCCGTTTTTAAAGGCTAATATCTCATGTTTAATTAATAGGACCAGGGTTAGACTATTGGTGAGGGTGAGAAATATGATGAGGGTGAGTTTGGGCCTGAAACTATGAATTTTCAACTTATTTCATTGCTGCCAGAGACATATATATAGGTGGCCGATGTAAAGATGAATAGGGCAACGTAAAGATTAGTACTCATCTTTACAACGCCATTTTAAATCCTAATATATCATGTTTAAATAATGTGACCAGGGTGGGACTATCAATAAGAGTGAGATATAGGTTGTGGGTGAGTTTGAAGCTGAGACATTCAAGTTCAATTTAAATTTTTGTTTCCAGAGACATATATAAATGAGCGATGTAAAGATTACCTTTTGCATCTTTACATCGTCCATTTTGTGATGAAGATTTAAGAAATATCATATCCAATAGATATCATTGAAAGATATAATATGGAAAGAGATGACATCCAAATATGCCATGCAGCAGTTTTTTATGAGATCTCTGGAATTTCCTTAACATGATAATAGTTGACAGAAACCCATACAAAAAATATGCTAAATCAGCAAGTAAGCCCATTTATACATTCTCCATTTTCTCAGCTAAAAATCTAAGAAATCGAACAATTTTATTGCCTCATACAAGAAGGTATCTATATTTGAAATATAAGTTATGTTGAGGGCAATATAAATTGATTATAATATTATTCCACCTATTCTAAATGATATGGCGACGTAAAGATAAAAATAAGGTGTGCGCTAATTCAAGTTATTCTCATTTGAGAACCAAATGAGATATCTTGTAGCAAATTCTTCCTGATATGGCCAAATATGTATACTTTAAGATAAAACTTAATGAAATGTATTTGAAAAAAGGGTGTAAAAAACAGGGGTTCCTCCCGTTTCGTGAGAATGGGTCATATATATATATACATCCACCCTACAAGTCTAGAGGTCATGGGGTGCCTGGGCCCACCCATCACTTGAAGAAAAAGGTTCCTTTCCCTGCCCCGTCTGGGATAATGCAGTATCTCATTTGACTTAAGGTCTAAAAACTGGATTATGCCAACTTGAGGAGTGACAAAGCCAAGGCACCCCGTGCCCTCCCGGTGCCGAGGTTCTTTTATAATTAAACTTCATATCAATCGTAAATTATCTATTGTATGAGGTTCACTTTTAGATAGTATGAGATTATCCTGCAGATAGTATTCATGATAGCATTTAGTACTGTCCAGTACCAAAGCTACATATCTGTGACTAGCACCATCAAAGTAAATGATATCCCTATATACCTATGGGCGAACACTCTATGATTACACCCTGCTGCTGGGGGTGGAATAACTTGCGAATACTGCCCTAGGTTAACATTTAGTACCCTAGGTTGACAAGTGTCGTCTGCTATTAGTTGAAAGTTACATTGCGGGGAGGTTTAGACCAATCAGATTATCTCTTACAAAATTCATATGAAAAGCACAGTGGGGAAAAATCATAGAGTGTCAAGTTACTCGATAAGGTTGGATCTGGATTCGCAATATCTTTTCCGAGCTTTATATCGTAACTTTGACTTTCTCTCACCAGAACATAGTTTCCCTCTAGTCATTGCTGACGCATGGAAAACTATATGTGGTGTGTGATATTTGACAGGAAACAGAGATATTAACATATATTTTGTGATATGAAATGTCACTCACTCCTTTTTTTAGGGTCACTTGTCATTATTTCTCTCTTTGTGTTATAGATTTGGATTCATAAAATTGTGTCTCCGGTTATTTGACAATATTGTTTTGCACACTGTGGTCTGTGGTCCTTCTGCGCATTAGTACCATCTTTTCTGACAAAAGAAAATCCAAAGGGCCATGAATATGAACCATTGTCACTCATAAACATATTAAGCAGTGAAACAGCGAGGACAAGAGGGGAAAATAAGGTGCGTTTGAAAATACAGCGGCCTAGAACAAAGAAATATAGACTATCACCGTTATTTAGGAGAAATTCAATCTGGAAAACCATGCCACATGATCTACAAATAATGGAACGTGGTGACTTATATAAATGCAGGGTGAAAGATGTTTCAAATTAGAATCTACCTCTTGAAGAAGATGAATGGTCAATTGATAGTATAAAGAATATGCTTACATATAAACTGTGAGTAATTATATCAATACTTGAATAAAGTATAGGGAATAATAACATTCAAGAGAATGTACATATAATATGAAAGTACACAATGAATTATCTGTTTGCAGTGTTTTCCTATGCGACCTGTATTGTCCTGTTTGTGCTGTGTGTGATATAAATATGGAAGATGTCACTGATGTAGGCGAATATTTATTGTCGTTAAACTATGTTTGCTGAATACAAATATATGAATTAAAGTATAAGGCTTGAAATAACAGAATATCGTTCAAATCCTATTGGATGATATTGTTGACAGCTGACTAGAGGTATCAATGTATTCTGTTCTTATTAGTTGTTTACCTGTTCATTTCAAACGGATTTCCAAAACCATGACAATTCTACTTTCTATCTATAGTTATTATAGGCATATAGGAAAGCGTTGTACCTCAACCTCTGGGAGGATTGACAGTATGGCACTTTGGTGTGAAAATTTAAACTCTTGTCGAAATACTCGTGTGTTCATACATTCTTCATAAATACCAGCCTATACCTTGCAAAAGCTAGAAGCAGGAGCCACACGGAACAAGAGGCCAGAGGCTAAAGGGGTGTTCCATTACTGTGAGGAAATTAGACACAAGGCTGTCCGCTGCTACTCATGATTATATACAAAGCCACAGTCTCTGAGGAAATATATATGGTGCTCGACAAAATAATTTTTTTATAGATTTTATCGGCTACCAAATGTTTTCCATTTTCAGTGATTTTCTATATATTGCGTGGTGGTATTGTTCTTTTGTTGAATGATGAAATAATGATAGGAATTCATTAAATTTTTATCGATCTTTAATGACTTTATCTTTTAGATCACTTTATCTCCGTATATATGTACACAAAATTGGGAACTACGTAAGTGTCAATTCGAAATGGCAGTGAGAGGTTGGGTTGCGCATTAACACAATATGGTTGCTGTGGGTGATAACTAAAATCAGGCAATCACCAATCATATGGGGCAGTTCCACTCAACCCTGGTACAAGTTTAGCCATAGGAATAACATTAAAAGAAACTCAACGATCACCCACGTAAAGGGAAAATACTATGCCATGGTCGTGGTTGAGCGAATATGAGATGACATCACAGGCGATTGACCAACCAGCGGCAATGTTTGAAATCAGAGAGAAGACAAAATATCAACATGGAGATCTAAACGTCCCTAACTGGATTTACGAATTATTCTGATATTGCAATCCTATTGTTTGAAAGAGGTGAGATAAAGCCAGAACCGCACTCGAATCGTAGAATTAACAATACATGTACTCCACTCGTTTGGATGCGCAGTAATCCTCACTCAGCTTCGCCTTGATGACGATTGTAGAGCATTCAAACTCGTGGAGTATTGTCTATTTATACAATTATTGATACAGTTCTATATAAGTACTATTGCAAATAAACTGCTCTATGGCTGAATCTGGGTTACTGGTCCGCTCATGTGGTTGCTCAATTTGGCAGACTCTACTACCACGAAAAAGCATCATGTGCACGGCGGACGCACAGCGGTCACACGGCAGCCTTTTGGCAGGTGGTTTTAGTAATCGGTGTAGAGGAGGGGGGATACATGCTCATCGGTGGCAGCCGTATGGCAATGTAAAGTGGAATTTACACAGTGAGATCAATGTACCTCACAGGGTTCAAAATCTCATGAGATTCTGTTCCCTTTTAGGGGTAAACGTCACCACAACTACGGGGGAGAAACACATTTTAGCGAGATGGACCCCTACAATTTAGACGAAAAGAAGGCGTTGAGTATAGAATCTCAGCAGGATTTGTCTCAGACAAGCACCCTGTGAGTAACATGAATCCCATAGTGTGAATCCCACTTAATGAGTGATGGCTTATAAAATCTAATAGATCAGCTTTTGTCAGATGCCTACAAATGCAATTCATACAGCCCGCTGCGTAACTTCCGCCGTTGATCTCCCCTGTGGGTTTTTACACCATACAAATGTTTGGAAGGCGCCTGTGATCTAGGTCTTTGTCCGATGTTTTTCCCCATATTTCATAGGGGTGGAGGACGAGTAAGATCAAAGACCCCTTTAAACTCGAGAAGCGGCTTCAGGGAGCTGGTTCCTGGTCAGATGTGACGTCACACTTAGGTCATGGATAATACCGTCCGAATTATTATACAATTTTTGATTATCTCCAATCGACACAGCCACTGTCTGATTTCAACCTTTGAACTCCCCTGTGGGTTTTTTTTCACCACATAAATGTTGGGTAGGCGCCTGGTGTCGTCAGGTTTACCGCCTGCCCAGTGGAAACCCCCCTTCAATCGAATAACTCTTTGCCCTCGGAGACTGTTTAAAGAGTCTGCTACCATTATTCAATACAACAGATATTGAACAAAGTTTTTATGATAAAGTCCGTCAAATGTTATCCTTAAACACCTTCGATCTCATTTGCAAATTAATGATATATTACCAGATCAACACGATGGTTGTTAACGCCAAAAGTCTACCAGCCCAAGCTTGGTACAATATATGGACACCATATACAACCTAACTAACAATACATCACTAACCACCGCCTTCAGAGACTTTCTACTACTTTCTACTTTACAAAATGCATTTGAAAAGCTTATCAATTTTGAATAGAGTGCTAAGCCTTCGACCACCCTGACGATTTTTAACATCCTTTATGATCAGTCACTGTGCTTGTGCTGCTTCTCTATCGCAGAATCTGCACGAGGTTTATTTTTGTTTACCTCTTTGACCTTTCTGATTTGGGAACACCACACCCCCTAACCCCATTGAATTTCCAGGATGTAAATGCTGGTTATTGGGTGACAGCGTGTAATAACAATATTAGGAACGAGTCATACTGAAATCGAATCTCACAACGGTGGATGGTAAGGAGCTGTGGCGCCAGATAGTGGATGGAATGCGAACTGCAAACTGTAGACTGCTTCCTCTGAGACACGATTTGAAAGCCATTTACCACTGGCCAACGAAAACGGCACCGATTGATTCAGTTTTTCCCCTAAAGGTCGATTGGTGGTGGTTAACGACTGCACGTCAGGATCAAAAATTTGGTGAGGGTGCTGTGTATACCTTGTTTCTGACGCATTTAACCAACAATTTCAATCTCCTTTGATTCTGTTGGTTGTTGACCAAGTCAGGTGGTGGTGGCCTCATTGCATAATCTATACGCAAATAATCGGTGAACACTTCTCTGCATGCTTTTTTCCATTCAACGATCTGCAGTTGGTGGTTCCTGACTGCAGATCGGGGACGAGGAGTCGGCCAGTGAAAAATGGCTTTAAATACCCTGCACCCTGCACAATACAAGGAAAAGCCAATCCTGACCACGGTTCCAAGATAAGAGAAGTGTGGCGTGAGCTATAAGTCTATGATGCTGTACATTTTGTTCTCCCAAATGGCTTAATCAATGTACTAAAAATGGCTTGTCATTGCTTGTTTGGATGTCTGGATCAAAGTATCTGAGCCTCAGGTTTATATAACTGCTTAATGCTAAGGACAAACATAGGTAAAAAATGAATTTCATCAGCAATGAGGATGAAAATAATTTGATTCATCAAAGATTTCACTCATGTTTTTGAACATGTTGTTTCCCGAAATTACTACTTTGGAGGTGGGTGGGAGATTTATCATGTAAATGAATACACTACAGTGTAAAGCTCATTAACAAAGAAATGTAATCCCTGTAAAATTTATATATTTTGCATAGGAATATGACATATTGAGTTCTGTTATGTAACAAATGATTCGGCCTTATGCCAGGAGGGGGAAAGGGTGTCTAAGGAGTTGTAGAATGGCATACCAGAGTGGAGAAAAGGCAAGAACCCTTCAGAAAATAATCCACCCAACAGTGCAAGGAAGAAATGATCGATGTTTATTTTTTTCAACTGGGTAAACTTGTGAAACAAAGAACCTGCTTGGAATCAGTCTTAAAACAGATTTACATCCAAATCGATCTGATCGTGAGCCGAGTTAAAGTTTGAGTAGCAGAAAATACGAAGTTAAAACCCACCATTGTAATCAATCATTATCAAATCACCACAAACCCGCCCGGTCCTTAATCAGCAGAACTCAACAAAATTACCAAGTAAGTGATAAAATACATTTACGTCATTCGACAGTAAAAGAACGTTTAGGAATCACAAACAAGATTCACGAGAGTGAGTAATGCCTGCTTTAATTCAATACGTTTAATCAGTAAACATGGCGTATGGGGGAATTTCCTCATTAGTAAATAAGAATCCCGGTTTAAAACGTCGGTCGTGGATATTGCTCAGTTCTAGGGAATTAAGTTTCATGTTTTCGCACTTTAACCAGATGTACTGTCAAATAAAATTACATTTATTTCGTGTAATCACTTCCATGTCCGTCACTCTAATGCAATATGATTCTACTCCTTAATTATTTCCCCACTCCATTATGGTAGATATGTTGGACTTGGCGAGACTAATGAAAGAGAAAATAAGGAGAATTGATGCATGCAGTATTTATGGTAATGTGGAAAGCCATTGTACAAAAATTCTGTCTTTCTTTCGAAATATTATCCAGTGGTTTATTTGGCTTTTCTACTTACCTACGAAAAGGCCACCCATTATATGTTTCCCGTACAAATGTCGGTCGGTGGTTCTATTTGTACACGTTTCCACCCTCAAAAAGTCTTAGACCTGCATTGTATCATACTGTCATTGTCAAGTGTCAAGTGAACTGATAAAAAGATATTCCTAAGATGATAATGTAGCGGCTATCGACTATTCACTTATGTTACTACTCAGATATGATTATATATAATACCTGGCAATTTAGTGCTACCCTACGGATTAGTTACTCCCATAGGTCACTTCGTTTATTATAATACAATTCAGCTGGGCTGAGGTAAATACTCAGTATACAGCTTCAATAAAAAGACATTATTCAACGTACACGACTACAATATGGGGAGAACCGGGTCCCAATCCCGTATAAAACAACAGTGCCTTAACGATGGGAGTTAACAACAGCATAGAAAAAGATAATAAAGTCATGGAACGTATTCATCGATTCTCTCCATTATCAAGAATTCATTGTCAGCCTTTAAAATCACGAACACCATGTTGATCACTTGTTGTAAAATACTTCAGATAATTGATGCGATTTGCCCTGATTTGACATGTATGTTCTGTGTATTATTGTCTCGAAATAATGACAATTGATTTGACAGGCATTTTAAGCTGCAGAAACCATAGAAAGCTAGGTGTTGCTAAATCTGTAAAATGTGTGTGAATTGATGTGTTGCTGCAGTGCGCAAATCCAATTACCGCTCAGAAATTAAATATCAATATAAAGTGCTACATTACTGTTGGCACATCAATCGTTTCTATATCAAGGACATTATCCATTCAGTTTAAGGTATATATCGGACAGTTTGGCTTGAAAATTAAAACCCGTGTCGTTTTCTTGAGAATTTAATATGATGATCTTTAACCTTGTGTCGTAGAACACATATCTGACTTACAAATCAGGGGTCACTGTGCTAGTTCAAGAGATCAATATTATGATGATATTGTCATGATGCCCCAGTAAACAAGAATCTATAGAAATTATAAAAAGTTATTTTTCACATAGTAAAACCCAAGTCATTTTCCTCAAACTTTGACAGAATGTAGTCCATGTATAATAATATACATTTAAGTTTTAAAATTCATAGGTCACCGTTCATATTTTTGAAAGAATTGTAGAAACCCATATTTATCAGAATATCTCCTGTGCAAATCAAGCCAATGTAAATCGGCTCATTTGACCTTTGAACTGGACAAAATGTTGAATTTACACATTTCAAAGTAGAATAAGTCCTAAGGAACCAGTTTTGACTGATAACTAACAATATCTAAAAATCACCAGGTGGCGCCACCGTGAATTGTAGGATATGCCTTTGCCATCTGTCTTTTAGTGTCTTTGTCTTTTAAAAGAAAAAGTGTAAATAATTACCAGGACTGTCAGACGAAATGAAAATTACCAAAAGAAAATCTTAGGATCCCAGTGTGTGGTTTCAAGCAGAGGTGGCGCCACCATAACAATGTTTGTGGTTTTTACATTCATTAATATGGGATTTTTCAGTAATGATGGACCCTTGCTGTGTGCTAGACTCTGTTTTGTTCCAGTTTTTCCAGTAGTCGGTAGGTGGCGTGCATGTCGCTGCTGGCGGCCATCTTGCTGCGTGGTGCTTCGATTAGCCGTCAGACGGCGGGACTGTAGGAGCTGCTCGGGACCTGCTCGGACACTGCGACGTGAGATAAGACTAAGACTAGTTCCACTTCACAACCTAATCATCAGAGTTTAGTGACTCGGTAAACTCTGAAGTATAAGGGTGGCACATAACTCCCGAGTAGTTAGAGTAAGATGTTAAAATGCTCAGCAGGAATACCTGCGTAATCATGAGATAGTTCTTGTGAAAAAAGAGTTCAGCGCTGAACTTATACTATAAAGCATAAGACCGACTGAAACCCCACCGATAGTTTCATGCTGTACAAAAGTCGGTCGGAGGCTCTCCTTGCTAATGTGCTATCCGCCCTTCCCACCCACCCTGCCTGCCTGCCGGCCTCCCTTCCTACCTGCCTGCCTGCCTGCCTCCTTCCCTCCCTGTCTGCCTGGCTGCCTGGCTGCCTGGCTGCCTCCATGTGTGCCTCCCTACCTCCCTCTCTGCCTCCCTGTCTCCCTGCCTGCCTCCTTCCCTCCCTGTCTCCCTGCCTGCCCGCCTGCTTGCCTGCCTGCCTCCCTGCCTGTCTGCCTGCCTCCCTGCCTCCCCCCTCCCTTCTTGCCTCCCTGCCTCCCTGCCTCCCTGCCTCCCTGCCTCCCTGCCTCCCTGCCTGCCTCCCTCCCTCCCACCAAACGTCCGACCCACCGACCTACCGACCCACCCACCGACCCATCCGCTGACCTACCCACCCACCCATCTTCCAACCACCCAACCAACAAACCGACCCACCGACCTACCAAACCACCAACTTACCAACCCACCAATTGACTCATTGACCGATTGACCAACCAACCGATCGTCCCACCGACTGATAGCACCACCTATTGATTGACCCACTGACCGCTCCGCCTACCAACTAATCGACCAACCAACAGATTGAGCCAAAGACCAATCGACTGATCGACCCACAGACCAAACCAATAACCGATGGATCGACTGACTCACTGATCGACCAACCAACTGATTGTGCCACCGATCAATTGTCCCACTGACTGATCAACCCACCGACAGATCGTTCCACTGACAGATCGTCCTATTGACCAATCGTCCCATTGACCGATTGTCCCATTGACCGATCATCCCATTGACCAATTGACCCACCAACTGACCCACCAAACGATCAATCAACTCATTGACTGATTGACCAAGCGACCCATTGTCCCACTGACCAATTAAACCATCGATCTATTGACCCACTGACTGATTCACCCACCAAGCAATGGACCCATTGACCTATTGACTGATCGATTGACCGACCTTCCCAATGACCAATCGACCCACTCACCGATCAACCCACTGATTGATTGACCCACCCACCAATCGACGCATTGACAGATTGACCCACCGACCTTCCCAATGACCAATCGATCGACTGACCGACTGATCTTCCCATAGATGTCCCACCTATCGATTGACCCACTGACTTATAGACCCACCGACCAATCAGTCTACCCACTAATCGACCCATCGACAGATTGACTCAACGACCAATCGACTGATCGATCCACTGACTCAACCAATAACCGATGGATGGACTGACTGACTAATCGACCAACCGACTGATCGTGCCACCGACCAATCAGCCTACCCACTAATCAACCCACCAACAGATTGACCCACCTACCAATCAACTGATCGACCCACTGACCCAACCAATAAACAATAGATCGACTGACTGACTGATCGACCAACCAACTGATTGTGCCACCAACCAATCGTCCCACTGACTGATCATCCCACCGACAGGATCATCCCACCAACATGATCGTCCCACCAACAGATTGTCCCACAGACAGATCGTCCCTTGTGACTATTAACAACATCACCTGGGTGATAAAGAGAACAATTTGAGGTCCAGTAAAGGCATTCTGAAATGGTGACATACTATTACCAAAGGATTATCAGTGAAGGAACTGAACTTTATCAAAGTTTATCTATTGTCTTACTGTCTTCTATGAGAAGACTCAGACTCTTTTGCATTAGTGAGAATTACTTTTTTTAATAAGGAGAATGGTTAAGGAAACTCATGAAGGTGTGAAACAAGTGAATGACACTTGTTTTGCTCTGATATTATGTTCAATGTAATTCACAACACTACTGACACTGGAGAATTATCAAACCAGAAGTAATTAGTTGTTGTACTTCCAGTCAGCAAATGTTACCGTGCACTTCTGACTCCAAATAGCAGGGGTGTAATTTTGAAGGAATACTATACCATAATAATAAAATGAATCTTTATTGAGTGGAAGTACACAAATCCAGGAATTGAAGGAATCTTAATTATCTACAGGATTTATCAAGAATTAATCTAGTCTCTTTCTCTATTACAATATAGACAATAATTATTGAGCGTCCTTCGTGTCTCCCTTAGTCTATCATTGGTTGAATATCATTGTTGCTCACGTGTGCTATGAACTAGATGATTCCAGCCAGCCAATGGTGATGACAGATAGATGTCTTATGTGTTAGTTTATGTACTATTCTTCACCAAATCGTATCGTATTGTTCTTTATCTCACCCTGGTACAAGTTTGGCCATAAGAATAGCGATAGAAAAAAAACCTCAACGATCACCCCCATAGAGGGACAATACTATGCCATGGCCGTAGCGGTGTGAATGTGAGATGACATCATATGGATTTGCTAACTACTTCTTATTATTCTGATACTGTGATGCTATATATCATTGAAAGGGATGAAATAAATCCAGAGCTGCACTCAAATCGTAAAATACACAATACTCCACGTGTTCGGATGCGCATCCAAATGAGTGGATATTATCGTAAAACTGGATGGGTTTTAGTCTTCGCCACCGTATGCCACGACTGTGATAGTGGCATAGTGATTTCACGAGGCGAAGCCGAGTGAAGTCCGGAGCCAAAACTCCAGGAGTGGAATGCGGTGGCCAAGATTAAAACGAATCAGGTTTTGATTTTATCCTACCCCATCTCCTGGATTTTTGAATATTACGTGATGACAATTCTGTATGCCACTAGTGGCATATAAAACTCTGTATGCCAGTCAGCGTGGCATACGGATACTCAGTGTTTAGCCTATGGGATTTTATATTAGGGGTAGGATAAACAGTAAAACCCCGGTTCCGGGACACCCCGCTTAAGGGGCCACCATTATTTCCCAAAAATACCACTATGACACCTGCAGTATACACCACCTCTCTTTCAAGTCTCCTCCAAACTGTCTTACAGGCTTATTTTGTCCTGGGGTTCTCTCAAAGGAGACTATGGACGAGGATTTCTCTCCCTACGGAGGACAGGGTAAGTCGAACGAGATTGAGGACCTCTCGTCCAAAATCTCCCCCGTGAAGGTCTACCTCGCGGGGACTCTCCTGGGCAAGGAGAATAAAACAGGGCCCAGGATAGGTGATTGTAACACTTTTAAATTGACATATTTTTGTTATGATCTATGATCTATGTTTGGATCTATGACCTATTAAAAAAAGAGAAGGAAAAAAAGACTTAAGCATGTCCATGTAGAGCCAAGAGAGGTGACATGACTGTTAGTTCAAGGTCTTTCTATAGTATTACCTAAGAAGTAGTTACCAGTTCCTTATTTCATTTGGACAGGGAACCAGTCTATCGCCTAGCTGATCTTGTTTCTACCAGAGTCAGAATCTCTGCTGGAAAAGTGAATCATCTTTCCAGCAGATCTTTTGTTGTGGTCGTCTCTTCCACAATTGGCTATTGTCATGGTACGCTGGTTCCCCGGTGATCCGCTAGAGGGCTTGGCAGAATTAGACATATGTTAGTACAACGTTCGACACAGGCGGGTACCAACCAATACAGGTGTTGCCGTTCAGCGCCGCCTAACGGCCCACTGTCTAGTTACGCGGCCGCTCGGACAAACACGGCTGAGGCCAGCCACATGCCCATAGAGCCACACAGTATCACACCTAAAGTGTGAACAGTGGTTGTGATTACAGAAGTGTTGTTTTTCGACAGGTTTAATTCTTAGAGCAAACTAGGGTATTGTATCAATGAGTCTGAGCTGTCTAAACTTTATAGTTGATAATCATCTTGGTTTTAACTTGGAAAAAGATAAGCATATTATAGCTAGGCCTGCCAATGTATTAGTGTGTATGCAGTTTAGGTGCCCCTGTGTTATATAAGGTATATCTAAAGTATCATTGAGGTGATATGCATGTATGATACATCAAACTGGAGCTGGAGTACCATAGAATACGATGCACTGTTATTCCTATAGAAATAATGTGCATGGGTATTATAAATGCATTACGCTTAAAATACACTCAGTGTATACAATGCTAAGGTATACGTTGCCAAGGCTATGTTTGGCTCCAGGCATGGCGTAGCTAAGCAGATAACGTGCGACACCAGCCAGTGGAAAAAGGCCTATTGTTGTAGTTGTAGTTGGAGATTGTAGTACTGTCGAAGCCCCCTTATCCGTATTAATTTTGGGGGTATTTGTTGATAAAGGGACCATGAAGTTAGACTTTGTTATCAATTAGCTAAGTCAATAATGGTTTGTAGTGAGTATTCATAGTTTATATTCCACGATGCCCCGAATGTGTCCCCTGCTTCAATATAATTGTATCGAGCGCTCTGGCCAGAAAGCGATCGGACCAGACCAACCTCTTGGTCGGAGTCAGAGGTGATGGCCAATCTAGAATGGCCTTGTGCAAGAAGATTACAGGAACTGCCCCAAGAGTTCGCGGCGCGGCTGACAGAGTACAACTGCACCCTGCCGTAATACGACACTAAAAATATGAAGAACTATCCAAATTGATCCGCTACATTGTCATCAATTTCACGGCTTTATCTTTAACATATGAAGCAATATTATCCACAGTACATGCGTTGTTGTCATCATCAGCTATGGCCTTAGTATCCTAATTCTCGTCTATATATAGACTTTATAAACTATATTTAAATGAACTGATTGATATGTAACTGTGATCTTTTTTTATTAATAATGCTATGATAACCGAATAGGAAGAAGTCAAACACAGTAAATTTTGGTGAAAACACAACTTTATATACATGAATTGCACATTCAATAAGCTGCATTATGTATGCGGCGACAATCATAAATTAAACTGAAGTCACGAGGGTCATGTGACCTGTGACGTTTGTGACCAGAATATAGTCCGGCAGGCAATATATATGTACAATATTCCACTGGTAACTGCGCACTGACAAGCTTATTTCATCTATAACATCTCCGGTCCCCCATTGTCACCACGGCGGTAGAATCCCTTTACTGCACAGTCACCACGTATGGCATGTAAGGGCCGTATTGACAGAATATCTACGCAGGCCTGTATTGCTCATTAATGTTCGCTGTATTCAACAGGCTCTGCTTGTATTCCGCATCCTGGGAGAGAAGTTCGTACAGGAAAAAGAAACAACATTAACAAGAAGAATCTCCCCAATCTAGTCATGACCTTTTTCGGGTATAACAATGTGTATCTTAGATTCGCGCCGGTACTTATTTAGTTCGTGGTGCTGATCTTCTATGAAGAACCGGGGTTAACAGCTGTCTATGATGTCCATTCCGCATGTCGTTACTATATTTTGATTCTCTTTCTCTGTTCCGGATTGGTAGAAACACTCGGTGTATTCCTACGCGGGAGGCTAAGGTTAATAGTTCACACATTGTCTGTAACCATAGCAATCATGGCATAATCACATATTTAAGAACGAGCCACTGGTACGAGTTGGTGGCCGTGACCTCTCCATCTCTGACTAGACCGATTCCGCCGGAAGTTCCCAACATGCTGATAGATGGCGCCTCAGAGGGCACATGCGTGGACTGTCAGCTTAAAGATGATTGGTCATAGTTTGTATATCAGGTTGACCAATTTTGGGAGGAGGAAACACCAGCTTGGTGGTTAATTTCTGCTCTCCCAACGTTAGGATGACAGCATTGAAGTGCTTAGTCTAGCATCTGAATGGTGATGACTATACCTCCGCCCAGTATCAGCAACTGCCGCTGTGCACATCACCGGCCCAATGGTGAACATCACATTGCTGATCGCTGGTTGTTGGCTTTATGTTTGTTTGAGGAGGGACCAACACGATGCAAACATTAGCTTACTAGAAGATTGAAAGTTCAGTTGGGGAGACAGACCTGATAATGTCGCGGTATTGACAGAAGAACAGATCGTCCGATTTTAATTGGACAATGTAAGTGGGCATAAGTGAGCATGGCGTAGCTCAACAAGGAATTGTCAATCACGGGATATTTCTGCAGCCATGGTCCAAGATAGTTTCCAGTAGGAGTCCATTCCATACATGATGTCAGTAGAATTATGTCAACCAATACGAAATGTCTTTAACATGATGAGTGTATTATTGGCTCCACTGACATCGGCTTGATAACCTTGCATGACATACAGATGTTCATGCAGATGTGTATTCGGCTACAGGACGTCATGTTTCACCCCACGTGACCAAGCTGTGATGCATGATGGGATGATCTGTACAAGTGGTGTAGAGGGATGAGAGTGGCCGGGGAATCAAAGATGGCGGCCAGCGTCCGCGCGTGGTGCCATCTAGTGGGTGTTATGGACGAGACTGGATGATTGTGACGTTACGAGGGGTGGTCAACTGGGGAAGGAGAGCGTTTCACTTTGACGTCCGAGAGTCGTCTGCCAGGGCTCTGAAATGTACATGAAAAACCATCTGTTAGCGAATATCGTCTGCGAGAGCTTGACATTTTACATGTCTATACAAATAAATTGGAAATGGCAATGCATTTGTATATACCTGGGCCTCTGAGACCAGTGAACAATAAGACCGGTAAAGTATTTCAACCACCACGCCAATATTGGTCAATTTTGTTTCAATAATGAAAATAAATTTGTGCCAGCGATTCTGACACCCAGGTTTTAGACATGCATAAGTTATAGTTCTATCGCTGCTATGAGAAAATGTACCAATTATTTATCAATTGTTGTGCATTGACCGAGATATGAGTTTATTTTACTATATGAACTGAGACTTTGCCTTAAAAAGAGTGTGTCATGTATCATTGTGTAGTGTTGAGTTGGGCCTTGGCAGTGGTGTGGGGGCAGGAGGTTGGGTGGTTAGAACCGGGCGCTTGCGGGTCTTTGATTAACCCCGCAGTAGGAATTGATCCCCGTGACAATGTTATAATCACCGCACGACGCCTCCAGTCTAAACTTCACAGCCCACCAATTTGAGACCGGCCCCATCGCCGGCAGGGGGCAGGGAAAGCACCGGGAGGGGCAGGGTGAGAGCTTGAAGGGGGAAGGGTTAAGGCCGAAACACCCAAGTGCGTGAAGGAAGCGATTTCTGGACTCGCTAACAAAGTCTGCCGATTTTTTTATTCGCTAAAAGGAGGAGACACAACAAGCGAAAAATTCACCTTTCAGGTCGAAACACCCAAATCGATTGAAATAGATTCGGGTGTCAGTATGGAATGGAAAATCGCCACTTACTCACACTGAATTACTAGACAGTCGCCAAAAGTTCTTTTCGCTTTTCAGAGTAGAAATCAGGGATGCGAAGGGTATGAGAGTTTAGGTGAACGTTTGAAGGATTAAAATGGTGGTAATACACCGGGTTTGTAGGTGAGAGGTTTGGGCTGGGGGTTGACGTGAAGGGAAGGAGGTTCGAGTGTAAAGATAAAAAGCAGTCGAGGCGAATGAGACATTTGCAGGTGTCGTTGTTGTAGGATCGTGCTTATGAGTTGGTGTTGGCTAGGATATGGGTAAGGCTGAGGGACGGCAATTATAATTGGGGCGGAGGGCTAGCAGTGGTGAGCAATAATTGCAGGTGGTGTCACCGGGTGAGGTAGAGGTGAGGGGTGTTGGGTGAGGCTAGAGGGTCAGGTGGGGGTCGGTAGGTGGGGTAAGGGGGTGGGGTATGGGTTAGAGGTGATAGACGAGGGTAGGGGTGGGTGTGGGGGTTGAGGGGGACGACACTAGAGGCTCGTTTACTGGCTAATGATAAGGCACGGGGACCAGGCCAATAGCGCGGCACGCCCACCTCCGGTGACCGGCAGGGGGCGGGGTGACGGGCCGACGGGGTGCCGGTAGACGGTGGACTGGGGAAGCCTCGAGCTGCTCGGTGCAGATCAGAGCGGCTCCGTGTTAGAACAGGTGAATGTCTGAATAACATGAAGCTCAGGTAAGGACGCCTGTCGTGAATCAAACCAAGAAACCCAGGGTAGACCTATCACCACCATGAACCTGGATTTGTTTAGTGAATATTGTAAAGTAAATTAGTTTAGATTACGATACAGAAAGGCTACTTGACGACCTTATAAATAAAGAGGAATAGGCTTAAAATGAGGACAGGGCTTATGTGAAGGGCTCAGCTCAGGGTTGGTTGGACTGGGCTTGCGAAGACGTGGCTGAGAAAGAGAGACGGGCGAGAACTCTAAAGATTTGGAAAGCTAGGGACGAGTGGCGTCCCCCAGTGGGAGGTAGGCATAACACCCTGCTCTAGCTCACAGCTAATAGTCGCTGCTACCACAATGAGGCCTGATTGCACCGCCCCTCCCACCCCACCCTCCCTCTACCCACCGCCCGCTCGCTGCTCCCATTGTGGCCGGCCTGGTAGGGCGGGGATCAGGCGGGAGGGGCTGGAGGCTGGCCGGGCGGGAGTTCACGATAAGGACCAAAGTAAGGCTCCTGAATATGGGTCACTTTTCACCAGCCTAGATGCGAATATCAGAACCGATGCATATCTACAACTCCAAGTCATGCTTTCAAAAATATAACTTTGCGGTTGATATTAATGTGATCCCTAGCATTAGGGGTGTCTGTCCTGATTTATATAAGAATAGGGGCTATTTCTTTGCTCTGTAGCACAAAGGGACTATTTTCCAATATACCATGCCTTTGAGGTCGCATATGACAGATTTGAATCCGTACACCACAGTTCTGGTATCTGACAGATTTTACACAATTGATCGTGGTTTGCTGAGTCCCCATACTTTTTCAATGGGGATTTTTTCAATGTATACGATGGATAATAAATAAATATGCGAGTCAAAGTGCATTACTTACGTGGTGTATGCGGAGTACCAATACGCGTGCCCAGCCCGCTGCCTGTGCTGGAGGGTGGAGACCCGTGCTGCTGCTGGTGTTTCTTCTGACGTGCTCGTGAGTTCTGGAACCAGACCTGAGTGACTCGCTTGGAGAGGCCCGTGATCTGCGCGATCCGCTCCAGGTCCTGGCCGTCCGGGTTGGAGTCCAGCTGGAAGTTGGCCTGTAAGACCTGAAGCTGCTCCTCCGTGAAGGTGGTCCGCACCCGCTTCGTCTTGTTCTTCTGACTGCTCTCTGAGTCTGTCACCAATGGAAGAGAGAAGTAACGAGTTAGTAATGGGTGATAGCTATTGTGATATGGAAGCGGCCATCTTGCACCCGAGGCAAAAGTAGCTCCAGGTGGCAGGTGCAGTGATTAATGGATTGTGTTTCTCTGGAGTTTTTTTCTCGGCTTGCCATAGAGGGGTTTTAGCGTCGTCTCATGTTTATCAATGGCTTATAACAACTGATAACAGCGGTCGTAAAGTAGCGTTATCTTACAATTACTTGGTAGATGATGACTAAACTAGTTATCGCTCTGTGCCCCGTACAATATCATAGACGTACATGCATATATGCATGTACCTGTCTTACTTTCTTGTATGCGTGTATTATACAATTTTGTATTAACGATTGTATCATCAATCTATGCAGACAATAAGTCCCTTGAAACTATGCTAAGAAAATGCAATATATGATTGAAATTCTCCTGGCCGCAATTTTCACAGCTATAGCTATAAGAGTCAGAAAAAACATGATGGACAGGTTCGGCGAGGGACAGATAGAAATATGTTGGTTATATCTAATGACTGTAAGATTAATACATCTGTAGTGGGATGATTTCGCTGTCAATAAAAACTGTATCCCCAAAAGAATCACCCTAATCTCATATTATCTCCGTTATATCACCACAACGCAGCATCAAGGGTACAAGGACAACCACGTAGAGAAGAATAGGACTCCGCCTGAACCACACCGCACTTTCACTACACTACTTCTGCTCCTTGTCTGACCCGCCCAGAAACGATGGCAAGCTGGTGGTGGTTGGTGGACGGCTGTGAACGTCGAGAGACAGAGATGCGATAAGAAAATTTAGGGACATTTCTGTACCTGGTATGACTACGACTGTAGGAGCTCGACCAGCGAAACTTGGGGATAGATCATGCAAGACTGTAGAGGTGGGTTAAATGGTAAAAGATGAGAAACGAACAGTAGAACGTGACCCACCAAGGGACACACCAAGTAAGAAACGGCAGCGACCTCCGCAGTCACAAAAAAAATGGTGAGCTACTGTTTCCTGAAGCCGGTTACATACCAAGCGATAAACGCAGCAATTTCTGGAATCGCCAACACAAAATGGCATGTATGTGAGTTATGCATATGCATATTTCACCTGGTTATTGCTGCGGAGACACTAAATTACTGGCGGGAGTATTGTTATGAAATAGTATCACATACATGCCATTTTCTGTTGGCGATCCGGAGACCGCTGCCTGGACTTGCATGTTGTGTCCAAGGCATTGTGAAATTCACCGTCTGAGAAGCAATAACCAGGTATAATACGGAAACAAAAATAGCTCACATGCTCGCCATATTTTGTAGGCGACTCCAGAGCTCGCTTCTGTTTCTCGTTTGGTGTGTCTCCGGCTCAAAGCCGCGGAACATTGGGAAATGCCGGCTGGAGGAGGGACGGAGTGAGCGGTAAGCCCAGGAGGGGGGGCGCGGTGAGCGGGCTCAACACGGGCGGGCGGCGGTGGGTGGCGGCGGGCGGACGGCATGCTGACGGTGGACTCCCCCGAACAGTGCGCGTAGTAGTATATGGAAATGGGACATTGTCGTGGGCGGCGGGCAATGAGACCGCGGTCTACCTCGACCTCCACACGGGGTCCCTGAGGACTCCAGCCCGGCCAGAATAGACCGGGCCCGGCAGGGGGCCGAGTCTCCGGGCGTACCGGACCGCCCCCAGGCCCTCCCGCCGACAATATGCCGCCTATACACAGCTAATAATGTATAACCATGCTAGGCCTGTTGTCTACATAATGGACGGCTGACTATATAATCTACATTCACGTATCATACGAAGACTGAATTCCTGTAGAGTAATCTTCCGATTCCGAACCCGCTTTCGCCAGATGTTAAAAACGGGGTGTTTACACCGGCAGCGGGTATATAGTTATAGTATTTACTCTACACTCGCGTACGTACTTTTAATAGTTATATATTGCTGCAACCTGTGCCGTACACTGTGATGCAGCACACGTTGATCAATATTTCGGGGGGAGTGTGGACATTAACTTCGACATGGCTTCTATACCAATTTACGATAATTTGTTAAAGGTAAGATATAGAACAACATACCAGGGCCGTACATCAGACAAGGCTCAATTGGATATTTACGGAAACTCCGCCTTACGGCCTCGTTCCATGAATACCGCCAAGCCTCACCTCTTCGTATCTGGTGTACGACCATAGTAAGATTGTTCTATATAAATACATGTATATACATGTCTATATCATCGGCTTGTCGGGTTATTTACCCACAAACGTCTGGGTGAGGAGGCAGACACGGGAGCGGGTTCAGGCACGCATCCTGATGCCCACTATCAGACCCTACCGCGTGACCTCTCACTCCCTGGAGGACAGTCATGTGACACTGATAACCCGACATCAATGACATCTACTCCTATACACAGTGGACCGTCTCATCCCGCCTCTCATACCAGCAGCCACATACGTATACATCTATATATTACGCGGATAGGGATCCGGTAATGGGTCGTAAGCATCAGTATGTATACGGCTGAAAAACAGGGAGACAGAGATCTAAGCGACTCCTACGTTCCCTAAATGTTTTCAGGTGGAATACTGCAGCGGTGAGTTATTACCATCCATGCATGAAACCGATGTTCACTGTATGATCGCCGCCGGGTGTTTTCGCTGTTTAGAATTAATTGGGGTGAGGTTTCAGTTATTAGAGACCGAAAAGGCTGAATGAGAACTTTAGGTTATTTTCAGTGTGATACTCCTGTAATATACATTCCCGGGCTGATATTCAACAACAGGATAATACGACTGAGAATATGCCACGGATTGTTGCAGGCTTCCGATATGTAAGCGATAAAACAGCTCCAGTAGGAGGACCCAGTGTAAAGCTGGGCGGGTGCCGCGTCGGACGCTCGGTCCGCTCAGTACGCGGGGCACGTCGCACGTCGCCCCGCACCCCGGCTTATCTCCCGACCCCTCCCGGCTTATCGCCCGCCGCCCGCCGCCTCTATCTCTGTCGCCATCGGCACAAATTCGCCGTCACTCCCGCCGCACAAAATATCAATTTTGTCTGATTTTGTCATACATAATCGAGTTAGCCGGATCGACTGTCCTCCATTGAAATTCACGTCGCGGCATGGACGGATGGAGGAAGAGAGCGAGGGTGGGCGGGGAGGGGTGGGGAGTGGGAGGAAGGGGTGGGCGGGTGGAAGGGGTTGGAGAAGGGCTTGCTCGCGGGAGCAGAGAGGGAGCTGTAGAAAGTAGCGTTCACATAAGATAAAACTAATGTCACACATTGCCTACTATTGCCTCGAGATGCTGTTATTTTGTTGGTTCGGTGACGAATAACGAATATATGAGGAACCACCCACAACAATAATAGAAAATTGAATAGGTGAAGGAATGGATATTTGGGCTTCTTTGGTGTGTTTTATGTATATGTACTTACTTGGGTGTGTATCGGAACAGAGAAGGGAAACTAACGAAAGATGTATACGCGTTTATATACATGTCATACATATATGCGACAGGCACACATCTCCTATGGTAAGAGGGTTAAAGCTGGGATTCCTGCGTTAGAAGTGTATCAAGCCCCCTCCCTCTTCCCTCCTTTTTTTTCTCCATCCACTACCCTGAGCGCCCCCCTGCGGCGACCAGTCGTCCGGCGGGCAATCAAAAAGTCAATATGACGGGCCGCCACAAATGATGGGCTCCTGGCCCGCCCTGAAAATTGGCGGAGAATTTGTGGCGAGTTTGTTGGTGAATTTGGCGGGCGGGTAGCGCGGGTAACGAGCGGCGGGCACGGCCAGCGCCAATCAACAACCAAACTGCCCCTTGTTCTCCGGTAATTGAATAAAACAGTAGCCCGTGCTGGCCCGCGGGCGCCCGCTGCCTGCCCGGCTAATGCCCTCAGTGGGGCCGGGGAGCGGGCGGAGGGCGGGCGGCGGCCGGGGAGCAGGGGCGGCCGGGAGTCACGTGGACTGTCTCAGTGTCTTTAGCCGGCACAGACTCATGTGGTTAGGGCACGTCTTACGACTGACGGATGGACGTGTAATGGTGTTAGGCTGGCACGGTTTCTGCCAGCGCCGCACGCCGCCTTCGTGGTCAATGCCTGCCGCCCACCCACTGCCCACTACCCTACTTACTGCCACCCGCCCAACTGCCCACTACCCGCCCCACTGCCGCCCGCCCAACTGCCCACTACCCTACTTACTGACACACGCCCAACTGCCCACTACCCTACTTACTGCCACCCGCCCAACTGCCCACTACCCGCCCCACTGCCACACGCCCAACTGCCCACTACCCTACTTACTGACACACGCCCAACTGCCAACTACCCTACTTACTGCCACCCACCCAACTGCCCACTACCCTACTTACTGCCACCCACCCACTGCCCACTACCCTACTTACTGCCACACGCCCAACTGCCACTACCCTACTTACTGCCAACCACCCACTGCCCACTACCCTACTTACTGCCACCCACCCAACTGCCCACTACCCTACTTACTGCCACCCACCCACTGCCCACTACCCTACTTACTGCCACCCGCCCAACTGCCCACTACCCTACTTACTGCCACCCACCCACTGCCCACTGCCCTACTCACTGCCACTCACTGCTTACGCCCAATGCCTGCTGTCCAGCGTCTGCCCACTGCCTGCTACCTGTTCCACTTCCAACCGCACACTGACTGCTATAGCTTCCCCCCACACCTGCCACCCGCCAGATGCATACTACCCACCCTACTGCTGCCCGCCCAGAGCATGCATCCTGCCGCACTGCCTCCTACTTACTACCAACCCCACTGCCATCTACCTTCCGCCTGGTATATCCGCCCACCAGCCCGCCGTCCACCGCCATCTGCCTGCCACCCACCCTATACTCGTTACCCACTTACAACCAATTGGCTTCACCAACTCATTCTCCAATTTCTTCAGAGCTTTGAATCTGTGAGACGTACAAATGTAGCCTACTTGCCTGAACCCGCCAAACTCTACATGATTCCTTTTCACCAGGTTTTATCCCAATACGTTAGAGATTCAAATATCCCAGTTAAGCGCAATCAAAAACACAAAGATTCCGTCAGACATGAGTATGTGACTCACCTGTGTTGGGACCTCCCTCGACGATCTCGATGTAGTGCGCTTTACACAGCACCTTGCTGTCTTGTAGCGCGAACTCTTCCCCCGTCGATAACTGTCGCTTGCAGCTGTCGCACGCGAAACACGCGAGGTGGTAGACGTGGTCGCGCGCGCGTCGCACCCAGTCTGTCGGCTGAATACTCCGCAGACACTTGGAGCATTTCGTCCCGAATTCTCTGTAAATGTATAAAGGATACGATAAGTATATAAGTTCGTAATTTTTTGTATTATAACTACGTGAGTAGAGTCCTTTAATGTGGTGGATTTTCTGACAATAAAGACATATTTCCATTTTTAAATATCTTGTTATGCAAAATAATAATACACGTGTAAACCTAGATGTGTATCAACTGTTGGATCAACCACAACACTAACGCTAATTTTGAAACTATCGTTTTGGTCTTCGTTATCTAACAGGGCAACTTCGACTACGAAAATAAGAGTTCACGTGGGCCGAACGATGAAGATTAAAAGAATGAATATATATTGTAATATGTGGTTTGTGGATTCGAACATGGACGCCTATGTCGGTGCCTCGCCGGCCGTTGTGCGTCAGAATGTTATCCTTCAGTTTTAGCGTCCAGATGCAAGTAAAAACGGTTTACAATGTGGATACAGCTTATCCTTTTACTTCAACTCGACATACACACACCTCCATATTTGCATCTATTCCAGACCCAAACAACAGATCCCATGCCCCAAGGCACGCATGTGAGTAAGATTGAGTTGAGTGTGAGTTGCTCACTGCTGCTCCCTCTGTCTGGGAGGGGACGGGGAGGGGGCGGATTTGTCAACACTCCAACAACTGGCGACCTTCCCTCCGTGCAAACCGGAAACCAGGTTTGCGGCGGCGATCCGTGATTTCTGCGCCTGCGCACTGATTGGATTAGCGGCTAATAAGTGCCCGGATTGAATTAGGGGCCGGAGCTGGTTCCCCGCGCTTCGTCACTGCCACGCCAGCAACCAGCGAAGGATGGGAAGCACAGATGGCGCCACTGACACCCCGGCCTCGTTCTGGTGTAGGACCTCCCGCAGTGGGTGCGCGCGCAACCGTTACAGTGCCGAAGCTGGGTTCCGGCGGCAGCTGCTCTATGAGAATGTTTGGTAGGGAACTCGTGAATTGGAGGTGTGAAAATCATGTAAGATTACCTACACGAGAGTTACAGGGAAGATTTCCTTTGTGAATTGTGGAAATCTAAGGTACACTTGTGGTTTGAGACCGTCATTTTTTTTTATAATCCCGATATATTATACTCATCTGTCACAACAACTGCTTTTGTGTATTCTAAATTCACGGTGCGTGTACAAATCATCTAGCAGCGTAAATGCCATTATACCTGAGTTTGGCGTGTGATTCAGGGCAGCTTCGGACAACTCTACGTAACCCCAATGAAGAGTCACACTCTACAATAAAACCTCCATGAGTGCACAAAGAGAAACATGTGTAGTGCAACAGTAGGCGAGCTTTGATTCTCTCAATGAAAGCCATGTGGGTCGCCGCAACAAAGCGTCCTGTGTAGTGGATGGCGCGCGCCGGGCGTGCTGTGGGTCACGCCGGTCGTAGTCCGACGTACGCCAGATTTTATATAGCGCCATCGTTCAGAGTATAGCAAGCATGGACCATAGTGTGACACATGCCGGTCATTGCATGTTGCACGCCGGATATTGTAGAGGAAACCTATGAAATTTTAGGGTCAGAGACCGTATCCTATAAGAGTAAGGTATAGGCCGGTCGTAGTCTGGGGTACGCCGACCATGTCGCGGCGTACGCCACTAACGATGTGGCGCGCGCCGTGTGGGAGCTGCGATCCACGGGGCTAGAATCAATGTCTCGGCGGCAGACAACATGAGCCAATCTCATGCTCAATTAACCGTGACAAGGCGGTGTGCAGCAGACCGTGAAACGACCCTCGGCACGTATTAAGACATCCCGCAGTGCCGCCACACACCCGCCCCACAAGGTCAACGCCAAGGTCAACGCGCGCACTCCCACCTGGTGGGGATTACCCGAGTTAACGCCGGCTTTACCGGAATGGTGGGATGGAGGGGGATTAGATACAGGTGTGGTTACAATATAACAAACCCGCAGACATATCAAGAACAGAAACGTGGGCTTTTTGGCCACTTCCCAATTGTTACTTTGCAGCAGGCGATTTTCAGTAGTAGTCCATTTTAAGCTTCAAGAGTTTTTTAGCCATGGCAAAGGCCATCGCCCTATCCCGGCAACCTGATTCACATCATTGTCGGATCAATCATCATAGAGAAAAAAATCAATTTCACTTATTTATCCGCCACATGTGTGATAAATATCTACGGTGAATTAATTATCATCAGAAGTTTGGGCTGTGCTGTAAGTCTAAAGGAAAATATTACTTCGTGACAATCTCTTTTCGTGACAATCTCTTTGACACACTTTAATTAGATTTGTAGGAATTATCGACCCAATCAATGGTTGAAGCCAACCAGCACATTGTCGCAAGGCGAGACATTCCACGGTTCATTAACGACAATCTAAAGTCAACTACGGTTTCTGTATATATGGTTCTTTATATGTATATGTATATGCACAGTGTATATTCTTACACTGTGTGATTCTCTATACATTTATACATGATGTATAATCTCACGAGCGGCCGAGTTTAGTCTGAGAATTTACAAGTCCCGCTTTGTGGCGTGGGAGAAAGTGTTGTCTGTAGGCGCGAGGCTTTGAACATTTCTTGTTAATAAGGGGAGGGGTGCAGGAGGGCAGGCTGCAGGCTGTGAAAGAGGGGGCCTTGAGGGAGCAGGGCCCAGGGAGGGGGCAGGGGGCGATCATAACGTTAATAAAGGGATGAGATGCAGATTGGTCTCACGTGACCTGCATATCGCTGGTTCCCGGCTCATCTCTGCACGCAGAAGGCAGGACTCGGGGGACCAGCTCTCAGGTATAGACGGTTGTGGTTATTGGACGGATGCTTCCTTGTAACCGCTTTATGGGATCTTCCCAACAAATATCTACTGTGCTTGTCTACACTAATGGGCGTATTCGAACGTATGATTTTATTATGAGATATGAAAGATTTAACTTTTCTTCTATAAGAGAATTACAAACCCACTATCAAATCAATGTGTGCTATAAATAAATTTCACAAATATCTTAAAACCAATAACATGCCCACTACAACCCCATTCTCCATTCTCCCAACAACGCTGCTCTGTTTGCAAGAGCAATGTTTTCAAAACAGGTGATCAAAATTAAATATATTTTTAAGAAAACTTTTTTTCTGATTAAAATGCATCTTGAACTATTTTCTCCAGTGACTGGTCTGTGGAAAATTTTCTTTTTAATTATCTTATTTTTCATCTATTCATTTTGACCTTATTTGTCTCATTTTATTAACTGGCGCTCTGTTCTGCCATGGTTAATTCTGTCATCCTTGATACTTAGTGAGAGGGGATGTATTTATCTATTCACGTCTTAGCTCTCACTGACAGTAAGCGTGACTTATTCGCGTATTCAGACAACTCCGAGATACAGAGAAAACTCAAGTCGCCACACACCACACAGAGACTTGGCCGCGTCATTCGTCGGCGTACATATTACTATCACGTCACAAATGCCACCAACCCCGAACCCCAGAACCCCACCCACACACATGCAGCGACAGGGCTTTCTCAATTCTGCTCAGTCAGCAGAACCTGGCTTTGTCAGATACTCTAATTCCCCAACCCCCCGTGTCTTATGGAGGGGGAGTCGAGGTGGCCAGTAGGTGTGAGACACAGTGTAATACCCCCTATTGTTCCCCATCCACGCCCATCCCTCACAAGACACAGTGGTTAGCGCGGGTTACCTGTGCTTGTTGGGATTAAGTAGGGTAATTAATGAGGAATTAAAATGGCTGTCAGAAGGACATATCAGCTGGCGTTTGCGCACTTCTAGCTTGAACGGTTTTAATTGACTAATCACCTCAGAGCAAACTTTAGGTGATTAGCTTAAGTATGTTAGTACACTTGTATCACTGGTGAAAGAGGTGTCGAATATCAACTGCGTTTATTCCAATTGAAAATATTATATTCTTTATATATTAGATGATGAATTAAGAATAGGAAACTTTTATACTCATCAAAAAACAATATTTGGGGTTTATATTAGAAAAATGTGTTTTTCTTTTTTCTTCGTGTTCCAACTAAGAATTTTTAGACTTAGTTATCATCATGGTATTTGTGTGGGCCACACCACAAGTTCAATGAATGATTTTTATTGGGCTAGATTACAGAAACCAGAAATTGAGCATATGCTATTTTTACACCCTCATAGTACACCTGATATTACAACACTTTGACTAATCTTATTTTCCCACACAAACACCCAGCTTTCTCAGCTCCCATCAATAGCCAGAAAAGCTAAGGTGGTTCAATGGGCCCACATACGAGATATATTTACTTGACTTCATTTATATATTTTGAAATAAATATTCAACTGTGACTATGTCACAATTGACCATGTCCTTACAGTTTTAGATCATATTTCATGCAACTCTAAATGAATGACAAATACAATATATTATCTTCAGAGTTTCTGTTATTATTCCTGGGTTGGCATTTAACATGTTATTTCTCAAACTCTTACTGTTGAGAGCTGGCTGTACTAGAATTTCAAATGCACTGCGTGTTGATGGGCGATCTATTATCTAGAACCAGTTCATACGGCATGTTAGTTGTCTGTAACTAAGTATCAGTAATTAATGCCATCCGTTGAGAAACCCTGTTGACCACACTCTCCGACCACCCGATGCGACCGCCCACTGACTATGGGACGTTCAACGGTTCTACTCTCGTCTCAATGAGGTGAATTGCAATCGTCATAACTGACCTTCCTGCCTTAACCATGTCACCATGTGTGGGGAATTACTGCAGGATGTTCGTCAATTAAGACCAAACTCCAAGCACACTGTCACTGACTGAGTTTATCAAACTGTGTTACCTATTAGTGTCAGATATTCTACTGTTTGTCCAGGTCAGATAAGACCATTTAATACTGGCTTTACTACGTTTTAAAAACAAGACCTTATTATCTGATCTTAAATCCAATATTACTGTTCTTTCAGATTCATTGAACATTGGATAAATGATCGTTCATTGGTAAGATGAAAAAAATCTCAAATAAAACATAAGTTGTTTATCAGAAATCGTTCTAGTAATGAATGATATAAACTAATATATTTGTCATGTGCTATTTTATAATAAGTGTGTGAGAAATCTCTAGGTTACAGAGTCCGGGGATGTTAATCTTCCGGCTTAATCTAGTGTTATTCAGGTCTTAATTACAAGATAAAAAAAGTTTACTAAAACCAGACGACGGGTCACCTGACGGACCTGGAGTAGTCCACCTTGCAGTAGATGTTGTCGTCTCGGATGAAACACGTTGTTTGTCGGTCGAGCACACTGCGACACACACAGCACCGTAAACAGTCAACATGCCACGCTCGTCCGGAGACCTTCAGTAAGAAGCGGTCTGTGATGGATAACCCGCATCCGAAACATACCTCCCCGTCAGCCTGAAACACGCAGATTGTACTGATGAAAAGTGTGCAGAGATTTGCAGTCATTAACAGTGCGAGGAATACAGATTACTGTGATTATAAACAGGGCAAAGCACAAGGAAACAATATGGAATGGGGCGTGTTCTGTGCCATAACATATAGGCTCACTTGTGGATTATAGTGAAATATTTTCCTGATAAATAATATGGAATTTGCAGATTACAGTGATATAGACAGCAAAGTACGATATAATATAGAACCTGGGGCTTTTTAATTATCCTTGAGAAAGGCGCATAGACAATAGATGAGTTCATATAGAATGTCTCAGTTTCCATTATGCATTGTGCTCGTGGCCATGCGTATTTCATCTGTTTCCTAAGCAGAAATATGCTTGACAGACTATTGGACAGTGATAGTGGCCGATGTAATTGCATGCTCTTTAGCTACATTGATGGTAGCAGAATATATCTACATGCACATGTATATGGCATGTCAGATATCATGAAACCACTCCATTTGTGATTTAATATTAGAAACTGGCCTCTGAACTTACATATACTTATTCATCTACTGACCTGGCTATCATACTCCGTCCCTCAAACTATAACTCATGAGATCTGGACATGGTGAAGGGTGGCTTATATTGAATTGTTCTGATATTATAACACACGGCGTTCTTCTCATTGGCTGAGTCCGAGCAGTGAATAAACGTGATTTGATCCTGTTATTGATACAACCTACCCACAATCTGCACACTGCATTATTTACAAACATAATTATCCCATACCAGCCACACCCTCTCCTACCACGACCCGAGATACCTAACTCACTGTGAGCGTCACTAGTCAATGACAACTCAATAAGAACCCCCTTGTCCAGGCTGGTGGCGGCTCTTGAGAGGGAGAGGGTCCGCTCGTGGGTAAATGTTATGTTTGTTCGGGTGGTTTGTATTGTGGTAACGTGGCGGGCGGCCGGGGGACGGGAGGCCGGGAGGAGGGGACGGTGTGACGGCCAGCTGCCGCCCACAGTCCCGGAAACGTTACGATGTTACGGGCGAAGGTTACGGAGTATCGCGACTAATTAGATAGGGGACCTGTATCTGCGCTTATTGCATTAGACCACCGCTAGAACGCCTTACGTCACGCCAACATGGACGTTACGGAACGCCTTCCGACGCCCAGCGATGGCTGCAGAACAAGATGGCGGGTGGAGGAAAGTGGGAGATAGCAGGACCACGGATGATGTACATAAGATTGTGATGGAAAATAATAAGCTCTGCGACGTGGGAGATGGAAATATGATATGATGGAGGATGCTTAATTGTGAGATGGTTAATTGTGAGAGGAATGGAAATATGATATGATGGAGGATGGTTAATTGTGAGTGAGTACTGAGGAGGAATTGGATATACGGATGGTAGAGGGTGTTCAGTTGTGAGGCGGAGAGCGTGAGATTAAAATGTACTGTTGCCGGAGGGTGACATGAATTGATATGAATTTAATGAAAGTCATCATCTGATGAAGTGCGTAAAACTGCACTTGTTTTGCACGAAACATTGTGATCATTGATACTTCCAAGGAACATCAATCGTACCTCTTGGATATATGAAATATTATTGAATATAAACACCTTATCTATGCAAATCAATCTGACAGTTTGTTATTGGTATTTCTCCACTGTAGTTCAATATGATATACAATGGATCGATGGCGATGCATTGTGAAAGGTGGGAGATAAGAAAATGATATCACGTAGATGGCTGGTGGTCAGCTGTGAGAGGTATTGGAAGGCATGCTTGGCCAGTCCTGTCCACCACGTAATTACTCTTTAACATGGTGACCTTCACACGCGTCATGACTGCGTGACAACTACGTCACCTCCACGTGAAACCAAGATGGCGTCCAGCTCCCAGTGCCATTGATCGTTGGTGTGACGCCAACAAGGTCAACACGGTGATGTCCGTATTTGTGTGTCAGCTAGACTCGACTGCCTCATCTGACAACCACCACCGCCACACTTTTACCGCGTCTATTTACGACAGTAGATGTTCTACAAAATACTACGGTTCAACCACGACTGCGACATAGCCGCCGCATTACCTATAACAATGGGAACAGATCCTTTCAAATTTACATCATAAATATTGAAAAATTATACTGAAGAGAGCGACAGAAAGAAAGAAAGAAAGAAAGAAAGAAAGAAAGAAAGAGAGCTATTAGAGGATATTGGGTGGAATATAGGGTATAGAAGTGTCACAATAAATTTAGGGCATAGCTCTTACTCAATGTGAGGGATGGACCCTGTTTATATACAAGGCTAGAAAAAACCTTATAGGTCAATAGAAGTTTTACTCATTTAAATTGATTCGTAAATTATTTAGCAACTAGATTGCGGATATTTCCGAGGTGGGAAGTTTTATCCAAAAAGAAAACAATTGAGTAAAATCTCCAGTAATTTGCAAATGAAAACTAAATCATGGGAAATCATCAATAAAAGTAATGCGGTCCAGGTTCAGGGGAAAACGTTAGTTGTTCTGAAATGTCGATTAAAGACCCCATTAAAAATCAGCCATCATGGATTTTGTTGTAACACTCTGCGGGCGGCTGGGGTAAAACGGAAACGGAAGTGCGTCGTTGAGTCTGACAGGACCGCCGCCCGCTGCTGACACACGGCGTCGCCCAGAGACGCGCTTCCGGTCTTTAGTCGCCGGAGATCGTCGGCCTCCGGCGGAAGCGGACGGGGACAGGAGGATGGGGCTGGCAGAGAATGGGGAGACTGTCATTGGGGTAGGAGAGGAATAGAGGGAGGTTGAGGGTGGAGTAGGGTGTGCGCAGAAAGGTGAGTAGCAAGTGGTGAACAGAGAAAGTTGGCGGAGTCTGATGGCCATGAGAAGGCGGGTAGAAGATGGAAGAAGGAGGGACGTGGAGGGTTTATGTGCAGAACTGTTGTGGATGTTTAGCAGCTGGACGGAGATGTCCAGAGGATGATATCTCTACTGTGTTCTTCATCGGACTGAGAGGTAGTGGTGGTATTTCAGGCAATAAGGCGGTATATGACGTTTAAGGGTGTCAGTTGGCCGCCGAAAACGACGTTTAGAGAACGGCGTATGGCGTGTGGCGGTGTCCAGCGTAAAGGAACCCGTCTGTGGTTTGTGTTAACCAGCAATTGGCAGGCGGCACGCACGGGACGACTTGCCGTATGCTGCCTGACGTTCCCGGCAGCCGCCAGTGACGTCAGCACGTCGCATTTGACGCCAGAACGCTGGGCGGGGCTCTGGGACGCCGGGCGGGGCTCTGGGACGCTGGGCGGGGCTCAGGGACGGTCGGGCTCCGCGCCCCGCGCCTTGCGCTCAATGTATCGGGTTTTTGCGTGCGTCAATCTGTCGCGCGCGACACAGTCATTTAGAACTACGAAAAACAGTGTTGAAAATGACAGGAACCCGTTTGGCAAAGACAATGACGCGGATATTGAACTAAACGCTATGCCGCACCGAATTGGCATCGCAAGATACTGCGTCGTACTTCTTCTACGAGAGGAAGCCCTGCAGGGAGATGTGTGACATTCTACAGGGAGGGCCCAGACAGCACACAAGTCTTTCCCGCCCAGAGACACGCTTCAGTGAGCGTGGAATGCCGCGCGCTCCTCACGCGGCGATCACCGCACGCGGCAGGAATGTGACGCGCGCTTTGGTCCTCGACGCGTAACTCGGGCGGCGATAGTAGTCTCTGTCTTTCCCTGCTGCAAATTTGCCCGATAAGGGAATGTTTTATATGTACCAGCACTACAGTACCAACTATGGAGTGCAATTCATAAGGCTTCTGCTTAGTTGGTGTACATGTGCGTATCTATGTATGGTCATACTGTCTATAGTATATATCGTCTGAGAATATCTAAAATATTCTGAGACAAGACCTCTCATAACTCCTCCGAAGATTATGCGAATTAAAAAGTCCAAATCCAGAATAAAAGAAATTCCATCTCACTTCCGGCACATACGTTTTGCCAAAAAGTACAACAGCGACCCTGATTGCGGGCCAGAACGATCAGACTATTTGTGGTGATGAATATGGTAACAAGGGGAAGACGACCGGATCAATAATTATGGTCAGACTGCCTAGGAACGGAGTATGGTGTATAATAGAAAAGTATAATGTATTAACAAACTGAGACTGGCGTTTTACAATCACCTATTCGCCGCTGGCTTTCAACCCTGCAAAGTGAGAGTAAACTCACCGTGACTAAGCATTGTTGTCCATAGGATAGAACGTACAACTTTTACCAGCTTGTCACATTTCACGGACATACGGCAGAACAATGAGCGGGAACAATACGGGCGGGCGGGCGACATAAGGCCCGTCCGCCGGGGATCAAAGCCCACTGTTATGTACGGGGCGGGGTGCGGGGTACGGGAGACGGGCCACTCTCCCCGGGCTCGCCGCCACCGACTCCCCGCTGAGGACCCCCGCCTCTCACCGCTCACCGCCCGCCGCACGCCGGCCACACGCCCCCCGCCGTGTGCGTGCTCGGCCCGCGTGCATGCCGCGCGTGAAGTACGCGCAAACCGTGCCTGGTCTACGTGGTGTATGATAAGGGAGGTCTCATAAAGGTGGTAAGCGGTATACCGTTAGACGGTATACTGTGAACGGTGTGAACCTTGAAGTAGTCCCAGTTGTGTGTAGCATCCTGGATGCGCATCCCAATACTGACCACCATGTAGAGGCCTACCATCATGTGTACAGGTATCCTCAAAGCCAGGAGCACACAAAGAAACGTGGTGTAGGTGTTATAGGACCTGCACAAAACATGACAACCTTACATCATGCTGGGTGAATACAGGCCTAAGAGTCAGTTGTGTGACAAAGAACATTGTATTCCTGTGATGTACGAATCAAATATATGACATAACAGGAACTTTACATCTAGGCCTGTGGGTATTTTACTTTTCCAATGGAGGAAAGAGACCTACACACATAGAGATATAAGTACATGTATGTATGTATTTATGCATGTATGTATGTATGTATGTATGTATGTATGTATGTATGTATGTATGTATGTATGTATGTATGTATGTATGTATGTATGTATGTATCGACAATATCATGGGCATGTCTGTATCTAAGCGTATTTAGTTAAATCAGAGGTTTATCTACAGGGGATACTACTGGTTATTAGTTAAGAGTACTAACCGTGCCGTGGATGTAGTCGCCCGCAGTGTCTACCTGGAGTGGGGACAGCAGTGTCCGACTCTGTCAAACACAGACCACCAGTAAATACCAGCACTGATACCAATTGTCGTAGAATTACCACTTATATTACTATTTACATGTATGTGTGCGTGTCTGAAATGTTATAGATTTCCTACGTTTGCCCCGTGATATTTTTTTTTCATTTCTAATACCTTACAAGGACGTATATTGAATTTAGCGGTCATTATCGTGCAAATACCCAATATGGTATGGCGTGGGGAACCCTCAATTCCGCAGTCTAAATAAATATCTGCATTTAAACACAGTAACACAATGACTACTAAGACTAATGAGTGTGCCACCTCTGTGAACTTTACCGGTCTTCTGTCGATCGTAAAGAACCCTTATTAAAACAAGACTGTGATTGTCTCTTAATCTCATTCTGTGTACATTCCCAGTGCGAATTAGATAAAAAGCCCGCCATACACAAATGAACAGGGTGCCTCCTCCTCATCCCTCATTAATTAACTACCCCTTGATCACCTGATGGTTATTTACATTGGGACAACTTTCAAGTCCGGCCCAGCGATCGGCGATCGGTTAGGATTCATATTGTTCCAGTCATAATTGGCGATTTGGGAACAATAGGATGGTGCTATATGGGTATGGGTGAGGTGAGGGGAACTTTGGGAAAAGATGTGATTGTCATTGTGGGAGGGGCGGGGGCGGGGGACTGTGATCTGGGAGGCGGGCGTGTGAGGCCGGGGAGGCCGGGGGTAATAGCCGGTGATTATGGGATGAGTACCGGGCGCTTCATCCCGCTGTCGGGCCGGCGTGTTGTGATGGCGGCTTACCGGCCGGCTCTCGGTGGTTTCCGCCCGCCGTCTCCCGTCTCCTCCTCCTCACTTTGATGGCCGCACTCATCTAACGATTGTCTTCCCTCTGCCCTTTGTCTGGGCCTATTAAGGAGGTCAATATTGACCCGGCGGCGGGGAGGGGGGTCGGGGACGGGAGACCGCGCGCTGACCGTCTATTTACCGGGGAACGCGGGCTTGGCAGCCCGGGGATTCTGCTCACCACGGCCCCGTGCTCGGAGGCGCCCTGATCGTGAATCACGGCGGTCTGGATGCATGCCATGTAGGCAACATCATTTACGTAATATATCTGAATCATGGTCAACTTGAACCGAACTATACCAAGAACAAATTGCAAAATCCCATAATAAAAATATCCATAAAGTTATTCAAGTAATATAAGGTTTAAAGTTTGTTATAATTGTAAATATTATCGATTTTTTTGCGAATTACCTAAGTTAGAATGTTTTCAGAAGACTGCATAAGTATGATTTTAAAAGAAGATACATTCAATTCTCTGGCTTCCATAAGTGTATTTGATAACATGTGTTTGTATATCTTTACAATCGAATATATTTGAATTTTGAAAAATGATGAATTTGAATTCCTCTCTCAAAAATATATATTCTGTCGGCGCAAGACAGCTTGTAATGGAAAGTCGTTCTTCTGTATAGCAATATATATATATAGAACCAAATTCATCGCCTATTCCAGTATATTTAGATGTACACGGAGATGCTCAAGGTCTTAGTTTCGCATAGATAGATTCAGAATTCCCCGATTGATACTATAACTATAGTACATGTACTGTATGTATACATAATATCCGGAGATCATATCCCAAACTGAGTTTGTATAGCCAGAGAAGAAAAGAAGGGAATTGATTTTGGAAATCGATATGTTGAATCCGGCCTATATATAACACCGAGGCAATGCGGCAGGAATACAACCGTATTTGTTCTTTCGGATCTGCAGAAACATGTAGTATCATGGTGTCTATAGCTGTAGCTTCTTTTAGTTAATACTACATCAGTGAAGTTCACTTTAGCATCGCATGGGAAGCCTCTCTCTGTGCATACAGAAACCCGTCCGTGCTACTATTAGACCCTGAGGTCAAGGCCTCATTAGGGGCGTTGTTTCAGTTAATGTCAGTAGTTAATTAGCAGACGGCCATTCCCACTGGGTCGGTGAGTTTGATGTTAGGGGTGTTACTGATTAGTGGAGGTGTGTGTGGACAAGTTGTCAACATGGACTGTGTAGGTATTTACAACTCTTATCGTCCATGTTACGATGACAACCTCAATGAGTATTCTCTCCCTTGTTAAGATGTGGAAAATACATTTCGTTTAGTGGTATCCCCAAAATGGTCTAACAGAAAAGGGGCACATTCTACAAATAATAAACAAAGCAAAGGTATCAATCGACCTACTCACTACTTTAAGAACAAGGGCATTATCCTGTCAGCTGTAGACTCAGTAGTGTGTTATTGGATTACGAGGGTGACTTAGTAAATAGATCTAACAATATTTGTATCACTAATTATTATATATTTTAAGTGCAGAGGTGATATGCTGCACATTTAGTTGAATCGCCAACACCAAATAGATATCGAATGAAAACAATATGAATCTAATACTTCCAAGAGTACTAACGACCATCAACATTACTATCACATGCATGACAAGGGCACGGGGGTCATAGGTAAGTAGGTTACTCCAATAAACAGTAACAACAGATTGGGGTCGAGCAAAATGTACCCTAAATATTGAACGGGGTGTCATAGAAACGACATCCATATGCAAATTTGTGAAGAAAATATTATGAAAGATTCCCGTTTAAATCATTGATGATGACTAACATATAAGGCCTATGATCAAATAGATGGAAATGAACGACAAAAAGAGCTAAAAGAAGAGCAATAAAAGTGAATGAAATGGGGGGGGGGTGACAATGACAAGAAGGATAGGGAATGAATGACTATTGGATAATAGTAGCAATAACTGAAAAAGGAACTGACCACAATAATACCAATGGTAATATAGCTAGATTCTATATATTACAACCAATGGCCGAAGAATAAGGGGAGGGGTAACACGTTCAATAAACAGGAAGTAAAGGTACCAGAACGGCATAAAAACGCCGTGATTTAAGAAATGTACCCCAGAGAGCTATAATGAAGCTCTACATGGAAGAACTGTTAATGTAATGGAATGAAACATTGTTGTTAGAAAAAAATATCCACAGAAGATTTGTAACTGACCTTGACGAGAGAGAAGGTGGGCGAGCCGCCGCCCGAGCTGGCGGCTGACGTGAAGCTATCGTCGCTGGTGTCGTGGCCGCTCATCTTGTCGAGGCCGCATAGCGAGCCGACAGAAAGCTCCAACTCCTCGCCGTCTGACTCCCCCCCAACCAGCTTGGTCGGCGCCAGCGTGAGGCCTTGGCGGGCGAGCAGGGCGGGACGGGCGGGCGAGTGCCGGGCGACGGGAAACGTGACGGGTGGGAGGCGGGGATCGCCCGACACCAAGACACGGTATTGTGAGATGAGTGCGTAGCGCGGGGGATGGTTACCGCCACCAGTAGTCCTGTCAGTCAGATCCAGGTAAAAATCTCTGACGACAAGTATTTATAATAACGTCACGTTCGTATGTCAAAATTACGTCACAGAAAAAAAACGTCACCAACAAGGCGTCGTCACACTCCTGATAATTACACAGCACAGTTAATAAACTTATAAGCCGTTCAGTGTTGTTGATCAATGTATAAATCCGTATAGCATGGTCTGTATGTAATCGCTCAGTACGTGGTAATTATCAATACTAGTAGTGAAAGTCCATACTGTGTGAGACCGTCTGGCGGAGTATTGGTGGGTGTGGTGCGTTTGAGGTTATAGTGTCTATTGACTGCAGCCAGCCAACCGCGTGCTGGCTTATAGCTGCCGCATGGCGTCGCCACCTCGCGCGCGCGTCCTCCACCACGCCTCCACCAATCAGATGGCGCGAAAGCCGAGAATGCGGCGCGCAAGCCGCCAAACGACCCGAGTAGGGTGCAAAGAGGCATCGGCCCGCCTCGCCTCGTTTCGCCCCGCCTCGCATCGTCTCAGGACACTACAGCTAAACGCACGTTAATCCAGGCTTATCCGTTCATCCGCCCACCATCAGATAGTGACCAGGACAGTCTCCTGTCCCTGTAGGCTGTGCTAGGATGGGCTATGCCCGCCTCTAGGCTCATAGACTGGGTTTGGATCTCATGAGATAGTCCTGGCTGATTTTCGGAGCTCATATTTTATATACATGTACTGGTAAACTGTAAAAGAAAGTAGAGCAAGGTAGGGTAATGTAGAACAATAGAAGATATGATAAGACAAGAGCAAGGATGATAAAGATAGATGTTGAAGTAGGAATAGAGTGGTAGCTAAGTATACGGATAGGGATAAGGAGGACAGGGGACGGAGGGTTGGGGAGGGTAAGTCTCAGTGGGAATCTTTTAGACATGATAATGGTAAGGCATGGTACAGGCAGGACAAGACAGAGGAGGAACAAAGTTGTATACCGTTAAAGTCCGCTAGTACCAGTTACGCGATGTTGACGTTCACTAGCCATCTCCCCGGAGACCAGATTCAGCTGAAGACCAGCAGTAGATGCAGGGATTGCGCGTCCTCTGAGTATAACGAGCTTTTAAACATGTCCATATGTCACATCCCCTCTCCCCTCCACATCCCCTCCGCGCCCGGCCACACCCCGGGCAGGCAGATAGCGAGAGATAAGGATCGCTCGTCCACCCATCTGCCGGCCGCACTTTATCTCTGGGTGCGAGCCGCTCAGAGCTTATCGCCAGTTGCTCACGGTTTATCGCCCGCTTTTCCCAAACCGCGAGCAAAATAATAATGCCTTCTCGCCAAGCAGAGGTCGGGTGCTCCCACCCGATGGTTGTTTTAGTGTAAATGACGCGGTATGCGGGATATCTGGTAACGAGAACTTGTCCTTGGAAAAGGGAGATAGTTCTGAATAGAAATGACTGACAATTCTTCACGATCTTTGAAGATAATGAAAATTGTCTCGTCTTTTTCTTATATTTGTATTTGTCCTTGCAGATTTTTTTTATAGAAGATAATGTCAATAATTGTCAAGCCAATAGTAGGCCGAGGTCTTCAGAAAGCTTCGCAGTTGTTCTTGGTTATAGAAATAGATCCGTTATGACATAGTCTTTTTAATCAATACAATACATGTATGCTTCTATTGCTTCGTATTCATTTTGAATATAGCCTACAGATGTCTTTGCATAGGCTGCACTGTGACAGGATAGCTAGAATGGTTGAAATAAAAATATTTGTCCATTGTTTCCTTGATATAATCATCAATACCAACGTACCAAAGACATATAGAAATGAGATTTCCGAGAATGAAATGCTCAAAGAAACAATTAATTCTATCATGTCACTTATATTGGATTAATTTGTTGAGAGTTAGTAGGGAAAAGCTTACAGCGTCCATGTATATTCACTATCAGGCATATATACCTAATGTTTCACCAGTTTAATAAACAACAGATTGCCGAGTAGGCGGGGTGGGGTAGTTCTCAGTGGGGAGACTGGCTGTGTTAGGGAACCCCCATGGAGAGCCCTAGTATACAACGTCCCAGCCCACCCACCCACCCATCCACCAACCCTCATACCCGCCCACCCACAAACCAGCCCCTCACTGCGTCCACTTTGTTAGCACAGGTAAACAGGGCTTTATTTGAATAATGTACACTTGGAGGCCGTAAATTCAAAGTATTATACTTTCCAGTGTTCATCGCAAAAACGGGTAATGGTAAAATAGTCCGCCACAGTTATAATATGTATTATGAGTTTACCAGCCAATACTTCTTTTTTTGGTAGGTGCAGTTACAGGTCTACATGTATCAATAATGAAATAAAGTTTCATTTTAAACATTGCATCTGATAGATATCTGGTATTGACGCATCACATTGTACATTTTCTTTTCAATGTGCCAACACCTAGTTCTTACATGGTTTGAGGACAAGAAAGGCATGTACATAGTGTACTGACTAAGTCGCGGCAATCTGGCATTTGCCGCAATAAATGCGTTTATTATAGAGAAAATTGTTCCATGATTTGAATAATTACCCACGTCCCACTTGCTCCTTGCCATTAAGCGTCCAAGGTCACGTCCCTAAATAAGACAGGTACATAACCCTTGACACTGGTGGGTAGTTATTGAGCACTTTCTGTGTCAGTTAAATCGATTGGTTATCCCCGCTGTCCGTATAGATAACACACTTGACGGAAGGCAGGTTTGGGTCTGCAGCCGTAGACTCTGTTTTATGTTGGCTGTGGCGCAGCCAGAAGAAATCTCATAATTCAGGTAAGGACGCGAGACAATGGAAGTATATCAATGTAATTACAGTAGAACCCACCGTAAGCAGACACCCTCCGTTCCGGGCCAAAGTGTCCGCGTACACGGGATTAAAATAAACATCTAATAGAGGGATCTGTTCCGAGCAAAGGTGTTCGTTAACGTGGGAGGCCCGCTTACGCGGGATGTCCGTTAGGCGGGGTTATATATTTCTCTTCCTATTCAGCGCTCAAAGTGCATGCCATATGCTGAACCAGCAGATATTCTGTTTATGTAGACCTTTCGTCTCGATATGTATTCAACATAATTATTTTCGTCTTGTGCACATCTTCAATAAAAATAAGTCTACTTATTCTCTTCGTTATTGATAGAAATTGAAAGATACCTCTTTTAGTGGATTTTCGTGCCAAGAAATCATATGAACATAATATCGATAGAATTATCCACTATTCATAGTTATATTTTGGAATTGGCAAAGTTTGCTGATTGTTTTGACTGATGCGTTTGGGGGAACTTTAACTTATAATGGCCTGTATTTGGCCATATACTTCCTCTCATAAGTTGTACTTCGCTCTCCCCACTGTAAATGCGGGTGCGTATCTCCAAGCCTCGGTCTGAAGAAGGATAATAACAGTCTCGGCCAAACATAGACTGCGGAGCTTGAGGGGCCCCCACGCACCTACTACGACTGAAAACGACGCGCTGCAATGAACGTAGCGCCTGCAAATTTCATGATTTTCAGTCAAGTATTTTACATGTAAGAGACATTTTTCCGACCGGATTCGTGGCTGACGCACAAAGATGCGCTACGAAATTCAAACATGTTTGAATTTCGTAAAGCCCTACGATCAACGTTTTTTCCCATCGTAGCACCTCGTAGCTCCTCGGTGCGCGTCGTAGGGCTCAGCGACAAAACGCACCTAATTGACCCCGAGCTCTGCGATAGCACTATGAATTTTCCTAGCTGGTTGCGAAGCTCGCAGACGAGTTAATCGTAGCGCGTCGGGAGCAAAATCATAGTATGTGGGAGGGGCCCCTTAAGGAACAACTTAATAACTGCTGCTGCCAAAGGAGGGGGAGTGTAGGGACAAGAGAGGGTGAAGTACCCAGTTGCATGCATACATTTCACTGCGAATATTGATTTTTTGTTGTTGATATGTTGAAGGTAATTGTATATATAGACAATAATCAATGGTTTTGTGGACAGGCGGCCGTAAACCACGAGGGGTGGACGCGTAGTAATACACGAGCCCTAGCGAGTGTATTACGACGTCAACCGCCTGTCTACAAAATCACCGTTTGTTGTATTTATTATCCATCTTTTCAAACAAATTAAACCCAGTAATTACTATATCAACGGGTATAACAATAGGAACTATTTCTTTGCTCTATAGCAAAAAGAACTATTTTCCCCGTATGCCATGGTTTCGAGGCCGTATACCACAGGTTTGGATCCGTATACCACAGTTATGGTATCTGACAGGTTTTATACAATGGGTAGTGGTTTACTGAGTCCCCATACATTTTCAATCGGAGCTTTGTATACGATGGATAATAAAATTCGTGTAGACGCGTAGGTTATCCGCTCTCCGTAGGTTTTCTATGTCGCATTTACGAGGTAAATGTAATTGACCAGCAGATATAAGTTTATCTCTCTGAACGTTTGCATGTTCAGGTTTATGACCTTTTTTGGATTTCAAATTAAGGAAGGGTTATTGCTTACAATAAGACTTTGAGCTATGCTTTATACTATTTCCACAGATGTGACCGAAACCTAATTTAGTGATGTGTGACCTGATTTCCGCCGCGCCACGCGTCGCAACGCCAGCTACTTCCGGCCAGTTTGATGTCGTCAGGTGTGACCTCTTCACACCACCAGGTGGCTGGCCCGTCACACCTATGAGAGGTGTGCACGCTGAGTCCCGGGGCGTTGAACCGGGACCACGCTCGTCTGTTACCGGTGAGGATGACGAGGATGCGAACCGCTCTGGTCTCAACGACCCGATGACAACATCTTCACACCTTGTGGGCCGCGCATCGCTATATTTCTCCAGGTGTGAAGAACTACGAAAAACACTTTTAAGTGATCATCATCGAGATACAGGTTCAAGCATTTACACCTTTTCTTAGTACAAGTGTATGTTCATGGTTCACAGACCCGGAGACAATTAGGACATCCAAACATACACAAGTGACTGTAGAGTCCAGTGGATACGGGATAAACATTTGAAAAGTATTAGCAGTATTAGCAGTAGTGTATACCTTACTATATTTGATAAAAATGATATACATTAATCAGTCTTTCTATTCACAACTATCCCTTTTTTATTGGGGTGACAGGGCTTTCCAACACCTACCCTCCCATTTAACCATCTTCTAAACAAATACAGCCTCGCAGTTCATGTCCGATGTTTTGATGGTTGATCACATGCATTGTATCCATCGTCTTGAGATGTAATGGCATATCACATTTTCCGCAATCATTGTATATTTGATTGACAATTCATGACTTCCTCTTTTTTGCTTCTGTGCTGTAGGTTATATGATCGTAATAACTAATAAAGTCTAACCGCAGCATCCGGCAAATACTATATCTGAAGGGAGACCCACATGAATTCCGCAGGTCATTATAGCCTTCAGACGCAGTAACCTGACATTCTCAATGCATTATCTGCCAATCTGTTGAGTCGTAATCAAGGTAGTTAAAAGCGTCTTCACCAAGAAGATTCATCGGAATTCTTTCAGACCAACCCACAAGATGGGGCTTCAGTGAATTTCCAATATATCACACGGGAGGCCAAGTTGTATTTGTTGAAAGTATTCGGTATCTTGCATTTTATCAAAACATATCTTCACTATATATACGGTGTACAGGACGTCGTCACCTAGGTAGGAGCATGTACTCATGACTCATTGATGTAACAAACTACGTCATATTGCTTCATTTGTTTATCGCATTTTTCATTTGTTGCCAATATTTCGACCACTGTTATATTACGATTGAATAATGATTATTTCAATTGTTACTTATTACTAATACATATTTATGGTTCGTTTTTTTTAAAAATCTTAGTCTCATATATATATCCCTAGACTCAGGCCCGGACTGAGGCGTGCATTGGGATGCATCCTCGGATGTATGGGCTACAGATTAAAGCTGACTTTCCAACGCGATATCGATGTTGTTGTATCTACAGATGTATCATAAGGCTAACCGTAACGTATCCGGAGCTCAGTGGACGCCGGGCCTTAACATGGTGTGACTGTATGCCATGGTTATGCAATAAAACATGTATATACCATGCGTGACACAGGAAGTTTAAACATGTGACGGGGGAGGATCAAATCCACTCAATTTTATGCGATTGTTTTCATGGCTTTCATTGTTTTCTGCTACAGATATCACTCGGCTCCATTTTGTGATATCATTCCACCAAGATAACTCACGCCAAACAAACACTCATAACACATTTTCTGACGTTTCTTGATACTATGTCATTGCAGATACTCTGCTCTGATCATAGTGCTACTTATAATGAAGGTATTAGACAGCGAAATTCTTGTTGCCGATTATCATCGTCAATCGGATTGGTGAGAATCGGTGGAAGATGTCTCTGTCGTATGGGCTTAGGATATTGATTATCAGGAAGTACAGTACACAAACATTGATTGAGTTTACCGAGTAAACACATAATTACGCGGGAGGCAGCCTCTCTCCAACATGTTGAGATATTAAAATGAGACATTTAACAAAAGTAGCTCCAGACTGCTCTTTCTGCAGGGCTTGCTCTCAGAGGGAATTACTAAAGTTTAGGGTTCTATGATTTTTAGAGCATCTGGGCTCTGGTTACACAGGCTGAAGACAGGTGGTAGTGTGGTGCGATGGTAGAATAGAGAGTGTGTCCTTACAGACAAGTCTGAGAGTGAGGGGGCAGTACATGCATTGTAGAGTGGTCACGTGGGATGGTCCGGGAGGGGTTGGGGGCTGGGGGGATCGTCGGCCACCCGGCCCTCAAGCTCGCCCCTACCGGAAGTGAGTAGCCCCAACGGAGTTGCAGCCGGCAGGTGGGGCGGCCACTCGTGATGACGTAACGATCACGTGGTCGTGTGTCAATGTAAACAAGCGGTACTACTTATGCGACGTACCCCAGTCTTATAGCACGCTGAGAGTGCGATCGTTAGTGCCCTTAATCCACTCTGATCCCCTCATCTCGGGGAGGGGTCCACTGGGTGCGTTACTCTCTGGAGGGATCACCGTTGTTGGGCGGTCTGTGTATATACCTCCATTGTCTCCCGGGAATCGTGTTTGCTTTGTCCTTGCTGTTGGAATTGCCCGTGTTTGGGAGACTACTGGGGGGAAATGTATGGGTCTGATATGAGGGTTCCTTAAAAAATACGTATTGGAGATTTTGTTGGGGAATACACAGGTGTGGTATGTAAGTTCCCCGTCATCTTATCAAACCTAAATATAAATGTGAATTCTGACCAATAACAACAGGATATATCACGAGGTTTCCTAATTCGGAATGCTATTTTGTAGATTTCGTCAGTCAAATTATGAAACGGCGAAAATTCCCCCATAAGGCACTTGCTGTCATTTCCTTTTTCATTAAACCCTTCATAAAACAAGAGAACTCTTCGCTGAAATCCAAACAATATCTCCAGGCAGTTTAACATTAAAAACGAACGTATTCAAAACTTGTCCGAAAAAGATTCATTCAATTCCAGAAAGTCTTCGTGATGTGAAACTGAATTTGACTTAAAAACTATTTCTACAAATTCGAAGTGTGTTCTCCAACTTTTTTTCCAGGACAGTTTTATAGGTGCTGCCTGACGGCGTTGTCATGATAGGATTAACAGCACGGAACAGCTTCAGGAGACACTCTTCGTGTGGAGAGCAGTGATCTCAACTATTGACAAATTTCAATTTCCAGGATCGCCTTTTATGGTGTGTATGAAGTTTAATCTGAAAATGAATATAATAATAATCTCGAGGCAAGTTTCCACAGAAAGTCCCTATTGCTGACTAGTAATTATCTGATATAAGATATTATTAAACAAAGGGATTTATTGCCGCCTGGACGTCAGAAAAAATACACTTTTCCTGTGGAATTTGCTGCCTCAGGGAGACTGAGAAAACGAGGAAAACATATCAGCTTTAGTGATAGCATGGGGTTAAAACATCGATTTATTAGAGTGACTAAGTCTTAATTAATATCACCTCCTCAATGAACATTATCTTTCTTTTTCAATAAGAAACGTGGATTCCGATGGATCCATAAAAATTGCCATCTCTGTTGAAAAAAATTGTGAATCAATAAAATTGGTTTAAGGTTGAGAATATTTCATGTACTTAATTTCCGTCAGTTTCACCGAGTTCATGCATATGGCAAGGGTCGGTTCAGAACGATAAAGAAAAGTAGAGTGCTGGCATACGCACATCAATCTACCTACAGGCGGCCTATGTTTATCCGTAGCGGTCTTTTAATAAAATGTTATTAGTAAGAGATATGATAAATCCCAAACCTTTCTCACACCTGATAAAGCGAGGTTAATCGCGAAACGTAGTGTCACAATCTTTGAATGCAACAATGAGTATCAATAAAACTTCAATTTGAATTTGCCGGAGTTGTTGGTTTGGGATAGATTACCTATACGACTTTCTCATATTTTACAAATTTCTAATCATTCACTTTCGTGTACACGGAATTATAATATAGCGAGGCAATCGTTCCGTTATGATTATGATGTATGGCCCGCATTCTTAGGCGTCCAGTACTTTATTTTATATATGGACTTTTAATAGTGGGCGTTTTTTTTCAATTGACGTATCATCATATCATATACGTCAGAAACAATACACCGAGACCTGTGCATGTATTATCACATACCTGTGGTCGAACATCTATGAAATACTAGTCGCTGCTAGGGGTGCAGTAGTATACGGAAACTGGCTTACTTTCTTCGTACGTCAAAAATACGCGGTGAAATTATTGATCACATACATCCCGATGTCGTAGGCAGAGGGATGTATGTGATCAACAGTTTTACCAAGTATTTTGACGGACTTAGATAGTCAGCCTGTTTTTGTATTATTATATGCCTAAAAATGGCGAAATTTTACCTGGTCACGTGATCACATAGCCCGTATGTCAAAGTGTGGCGTACGACCCGTATAAATACGCCATGGGTAGGAGCGGGCAGTATACGTAGTTCATACAGCCACAGGTATATAATAATAATAATAATAATAATAATAATAATAATAATAATAATAATAATAATAATAATTATAATATATAGAAACAGGATTCCTGTGTTGTAAGTTTCCGGATTACGAACTCGTTTTGCCGGAGGTTTAAAGCTCCGGAGAAACGAGTGAGTAATCGGAAACTTACAGACACAGGTATCCTGTTTATTTATTACTATATACCTCAAAATTGGTAAGATATGTACCTTATTATAGCTGTAGTGGCCATTTATAATCCGATTTGGGCACACAACACTCACAGCATAACATAGGTTTCTACCTAACCTTTAAATCTCCGGTGGGAAGCAGCCACTGCTTGTATCCTGGAACGTTACTAAGCAATCGTAAATGGGTCACGCTTCTGACGTCATACTCGCCAATGTTGCGACTTGCAGGACATACATACAACTGACATACACAGGCATCCTGTTTCTTTATTACTTGGATTACTCGATGTATCTACATATTTTAGTAGGATTGTATGTGGTCAGGTGTGTATATTTATTGTATTTTGCTGTAAATCACGATGTCAACGGTCGAGTCGAGGTGCTGCTCAAGTCTGTCCGCCATTATCCATCCGCTAAGACCTTAGGCGTAACGTGCATTACTTCTCGGCAGTGCGGAAACCGTAGTTACCGTATATATAGCAACGTGTTGTATTTACGTTAGTTACTACAGTAGGTATATAGTAATAATAATAATAATAATAATAATAATAATAATAATAATAATAATAATAATAATAATAATAATAATGATGTTCAGGCGCACTGTGTCATAGTGAATGAGCACCAACATCAGGTCAGCAGGTTGTGAATCGACGTCTTCGGAAGTAAATAAAATGGCGTGTTTTTTGTTTTTAAGGTATATAATTAACATCCAACACCAGGCCATAGAACAATAGACATCGAACGGCAATCGTTATGGTCTCACTAAGGAATTCTCCTCTAAATACTTTAAGGTTTTCTTAGGGTTTCCAGTCATCGTGATCAGATCCAACCTATTCCAATCCCTATCAATGAAACCCCCAAGGAAATAACAAACACCCTGTCATGATATGATTCGGTATTTAATGAATGATTGCAGAATCAAGGACATTGTGAAATCCTCTTCTGAGTTAAGGATAAGGCGTGCCTTATAACATAAGATAATATCTCTTTGTTTATACAATCATCCCTGTCCGTTTGGCAAACCACTTTTCATCAAGCACCAATCACCAACTAAGCCAATTTTACTCTCTTTGTAAAGAACATATAAACAATATCCCATCTCATGTATCTATATTTCCCCCAGTACAATATACATAAGAATATATCACACGTTTATTTCATGTGCAAAACAAAATATATACCTATGCTATGATTGTATGTGCTCTTTGAATATCTCCATCAGTGTGGACCTTAATGCAGTGGTGGATATGGGTGGATGGAAATAGTTTTTATTGAGGAATAAACGGATAAGCAATGTTTGTCGTGTCTTGGTTATAACAACAGCCATGATATCATTGTGAGAAGGCATATTTAAGATATGGATGAAGCAATTAAAAACCGCGATTCAGGGTCCAACACGGGACCTTCTGATCCACAGTCCACGAAGTTCCGACAGCATCATACCCCTATCGTAATAGCACATTATCTGATGAGTCCTTTAAAAAAACCGTTGTTAATTTAAGCGAAATATAACATATTTGATCAAAAGAGCCTAAAAGAAAGCATTTCCGAATATGTTCAATAAACCCGACTCATTTTCCAAGTGAGATCTGAATGTCTAAAGAGGTAAAGTAGTGTCAATGAGCTCCAAATATGATGGTAATGTATTTGGCAAAGATAGGCAGTTATATAACTTCATATTGTTAGGGAAGGAGAGAGTCATTATGAAGAAGGTACTACAATAAGACGGGGACTCATTTGCTACCATTAACGTAGGAGCTGCTTCCCTTGAAAGTACTGCGTGACAAGAAGTTCTCAAGGCTTTTTTTTTAAAGAATTGCTTTTTTCACCTGTTTTCCCCATCTTGAAGAGATATGAAACTTCATTACCAAAACAAGTTTTCTGAATTTTTAGGTTGAATCTAGATTTTTTTGGTCTCATCTTTATGGGATTCCCTCTAAAAAGTAACAGAATGAAAGTAAGCTTGCATCTTGGTTATAATTACAACAGCAATGTGTAGCATATATCGTACAACATACAAGTATTTTTCATTTGTCTTCCATCCACCCTTTCAATATTTTTTTTTACTGTTAGGCTAAAATTGGTATCACAATATTGCTACGTGGGACATTCTGCAAAAACACAGAAGAATTCACCATGTGACGTTCAATTTCTTGTCTGTCTGAGGCATACATGATTTAAATAATCTGCATTTCTAAAGTTATCCTGATAATGAATCTGAATCCAGAACAACCATGAAAGTATTCACTTTAAATTAGGAACGATGGTGAGATAGCATTGATACAAATTATAAACTTACAAATCAGTATAAGAAGACGATAAAATACATTCTATTCTCTGTACCCATGAGGGTACAATGTAGTTATTTTTATTTTTCAGATACATTAGGAAAGTGTGTTTGCAGATTAATAGAACTTCCACCTCGTACAAAATGCAGTCGTCCTTGACTGAAATGCGCACATCATTTGTTCAGTCCATGCAGGGAGCAGTATCATTCGCATGGACTTAGATGAACAAGCAACTGACGCTCCACTCATACTCACTAATGATACCTAGCAAACAGTCAGTCACCAAATCACTTTGATTTAATGAGTGGGCTCTGAATGTCTTCACAACATATGCTCACTAGGTACGTCTATATTGCACGAAAATGCTCCATAAATCTAAAAAGAAAAGTAAGAGTGTCCTCACAATTTGGGGTATGATATGTTATCATGAAAATAAATCAAAAGTTCCTATAACAAAGATCAAATCAATTAATGGTATACATATGTTGTGTGAGGATCTTTGATCATGGCTGATATATTGCCTATTTATAATCATATCAGTCATATGGCTGCGTGATTCGCGTATTTAGATTGTAATGTCACATCACTGTACACCTCGTGTTCACATCTGAGAAAAGACACCATACATATCTCCTTATCAATTATGTACAATCAGCAACTACCAAACACATGTGTCTCATTACAAGGCGTTTGTAATCCCGACGAGTGGGTGAGGCGCGGATGTCCAAATCATCAACTGATACAGAAATGGCGGAATGTCATAGTCATGAGAACACGCTGCTTGAAATCAGGCATTAAATTACGACAGGCGCTCCTATCGTATGGCATTTAACATAAGGTTTCATTTCCTAAATTTGGAAAATAATCAATCAAAACAAAGAATTTCAGGAACTTGCAAGCAGAATAGAAATGTTTGAACAGTTCGGCATACAACAATACCAGAGTATTAAATATAATTTATATGTAAAATTATGCAATTCGAGAATACAATTGACATATCATGCCACCCGATGAATATATATATAACGGAAGTCGCCAGGCATAGAGGATTATTAGATTAATTTAGCATTGATGAGGATAATAATCAATATACAATATCCGACTTGTATATAAGAAAGAGCCCATGAGAACCTTTATGAATACAGAGATGGATTTCTGAATTAAGAAAAGAAGTACATGTATGTTTACATCTGATGGACTTATCGCGGTGAATCACTGTCCTTTGCCGTGTCAAAGCGGCGGTGTACACGTCGTGAAGTACCCACAAACACGCTAATTACTCCTCTAACTAACATGAATTCTTGACGGTCTCCAATGACTTTTCCAACAATGGCGACCATGGTGGCAAATGTGGATGAGAATGTGACATCGAAGATGACCTTGGAAGATAACCTTGACCTTGATGAAGCGAATGATAGAGGTCATGGAAAGCATGATGTCTGCAATGGAGGAAATGAACCATACATTATCAATATATCAAAATACGGAGGTGGCTACACCTCGAACTGCAGCGGTTGTGCAGCCATCGCAAAGTGTATGACAGTTTGGAACTGCCATCCCTTTTATAGTATTAAACCATGTGACTGCCATACCTTGTATAGTCTTATACCACGTGATCCTTGTCGACCAATCAAATGCTAGTTGTCATTTAGGGTGGCAGCTATTGTTTATATTGTTGTGGGGAGCAATCAAGAAGTTAGGAAAAGATGGGAACAGTTAGGTCTTAACTAGAGTAGTAGGTCTCTAGTTGGATAAAAGGAGAGCAAACGGTGACCACCCTCTCAAAGAATCATTGATGTAACGAACTTCATGATATCAACGAACAAGTGAATCACCTCTCTACTCACAATGTACACCTGAATTTGATGAATACAAATCTTTGCTGGAAAAAGAGACAAGCTCTGTGATAAAATTAACTGGGGTCCATTTAATAATTTAGGCTCGTACATGAAAACCCTTTTCTATACGACAAGAGAGCCAGGGACGAAGTGGATCAACTTTATTCAACCCTTATGGATGAGCTTATGGGCGTCTAAGACCGTCTTAGCGAACGAGGTTAAATATTGTTAAACGATAACCCTTATATTAGGTGCAGAAAAGGATCTTTATGTACAAGCCTAGATTATTAAATGGACCCCTGGCTCGGTGCACAAAGTAAATTATAGAGTAACCCATATCGATTGGTAGTGGGCGGAATGTTACTCACTTAGTATGATGTTGAGTAACCGGCTCAATGTGTAGAGTAACTTACGATTGTTAGTGGACGGCGTTATCTGTCTGCAATCTCTACGGCTTTTGCCAGGATGCTATGAATGTCGACACTGGCTGGATAGTTCTGCAAAGAAAAAAAATGAAAATCATAAGAGTAATTTTAATTATATACAACAATTTGTAAACTTTGTTCTCTACATACCTATTGTGACTAATTATATTGGTTTCTATGCGAAGAGATCAATCATGATAATTGCCAATATTTATTAGTAACAAAATGGCTGAATTGGAAGTCACCATTTTGTAGCAGTTTCCACCTGTTCTGATGTTTACAGTACGGTCGCCATGTAGTAAATAGCATATTAACCATTCATTCATGATCCCTTGCTGTAGTTCCTACCTTGCCAACATAGTGGCAAGGCACTTTAACATTGACACTCTGAGCTGTTTGATAGTGTCAGGTGCACCCTCACTGGCAGACCGGAATGAGACAAGTCATCCCTCATTGGCTGTTGGTTCAACGGCCAATCAGAGCGGAGAGCTCACAAGCCAAACCTACAGAAAAGCTGCCACCTGTGAATTATATATAAACTCTTTCAGATGTAAATAAAACCAGTCTTCTCATGACTCTTGTACACCATACTTGATTAGTTTGACTCCCTTACTCTTAGGGTCTACACCTAGCTAGCCTGGGGTTCTAGACTTGACAAAAGCTTACAAAATAGATTGGGAATACAGAAGAACGATCTCAATGATAATATGACTATCTCAAATTCACGAACCTTGCCCTGACAGTGAAGACTGACTAAAATGAAACAATGATATCCAAACATATAGTAGATGAATATTTTGGTGATGATATCAACCGTTCTCAACCAGTCATAGGAGAAAAAAACTTTAGTTTGTTATAAGAAAGAAGAGGCATGGCATCTGTAGGCTGATACCACAGTGCTGGTTGCATGGGTTATTCTTGATATTGACCATGGAACCACCCTGTGGCAGTCTGCCAGTGGACTTCCACCTTGCACAAATAGACCACAAACCATTTCAAACCAAACTCAAATGCACACAAAACCCATAGTGTTATGGTTAAGGTTGTTTTAAAATGATGGTTTAATGGTATTCCCACTTCAGAAAGGAGCATGGCAGCAGGATACATCATTCACATACCGTCCTCTAGAAGGATCTCTATAAGGAAGGACCAGGATATCAGCGTCCAGAGGTCAAACGCAGCGAAGTAGACCCGTGCTCCTAACCGTCAACATTTAGCGCCGCTATCGGCGACTATCTGGTAACTCCACTATCAGAATCCGGGGCTGATGGAGGGTGGATCAACGTAGAGATCTGTACACGGGTCGATCTCACCCCCTGCAGCCCTACACTCCTTCCCTCCACCCCCCCCCCCCCCCCACCCTCCTCCAGCCGCTATCCAGTCCCTCGGCGTGATTCATATTCAGGCCGCAGTGTGGTGCTGCAGTGGCGTTCCTCAGCACCCCCTGGCGGCTAGGGGCCGGTCCCCCGGGCCCCCTAACACAATTTCGGGGCGGCGAGGAGCGCTTAATTGAATAGCGGCGTGGGGCGTGCAGACAATAGACACCTCGAGTGGGCGCCACTCGACCCGCCGGACTCCTAGCGATCCACAGCGGTCCGCCACCCAACAGCCTTCAGCCTGCCGCCTGCCCTCATTCCGCCGGCCGCCCCTTACAGGCCGTACCGCCCGCCAACAGCCTGCCGCCCGCCCTCAGCCTGTTGTCTACCCGCAGCCTGCCGCCCGCCCACACCCTGCCACCCCTTCCAGCCTGGCGCCTGCCCTCAGCCTGCCACCCGCTTTCAGCCTACCGCCCGCCCTCAGCCTGCCACACGCTTCAAGCCTGCCGCCTGCCCTTAGCCTGCCATCCGCCCTCAGCCTGCTGTCTGCCCTCAGCCTCCCGCCTGCCCTTAGCCTACCACCCGCACTCAGCATGTCTGTTGCCCTCAGCCTGCCGCCCGCCCTCAGCCTGCAGCCAGGCTGTCACCCACTACCAATCATCCATGGCACCTGTCTCATTTATGTTCAGTCTACTGATTGCTCACAACTATGACCCACAAATTACAGGTGGTCACTTGCCCAGAGCTTGCCATAGATCTGTCCTCACCCTCAGCGAGGCAAGCCGATTGCCTACTGCCCAACCACCTGTCGCTTGCATGCCGCCCGCTTCCCCCTTGCTATCACCTTTGCTAGCCAGCCCCTGTTGCCAACCACCTAATAGCGCCTCTCTTGCTCACAGTTCGCTCTTTTTCTAATTCTAGCGACCATGTTACCTACTGCCCACCATTAACCACCCACCCTTTACTCTGAGCCGCAGCCCTCTACCAACCAGCTACTAGAATCTACTTCCCGCACTCTACCCACCACCCAACCCGATATACTGACCACTGCACCAATACCCGCCTGCCAACTCATCCCTGTACCCCGTCCAAAGGCCTGCCCTACAGTTCCCAGTTCGTCGCCCTAAGGGATTGCGTTGGTCCACCCTCGGCGCGGCTCCCGGTCAGAGCGGTCAGTGGAGGCATGTGACCGATAGGGTGTGGGGGTTTACAGGGGGCAGAGGGTCATCTGGGGAGCAGGATTGATAAGATCGGGCTAATACCGATACATGGCGGCAGTATTCACTATTCAGATTGCTCTGCCACCCGCTGTCTGCAATTCAACCACCGCCCCCTCAATCGCCCCCGTTTAACTGCCTATAACATTTACCATTCCTCGCCCTCCATACTTCTACAGCTTATCTAGCTCTATGCCCATTGCGAGTTCTCAACATATCGACCTCTATACTGGCCTCCACCAATCCCCATCGTAAACATCCTCTTTTAGCTGTGTTTTTCAGGTCTGCGACCTCTTACATAGCTGGCTCGTTTCTATCAACCCAATATATCATATATATGTACATATGTATGAATATAATGTTATGAATAAATGCACAACCGGTCAGATTCACAATTTTATAGTTGATAACATTTCCAATATCGTATGATTGTGTTGTTGGATCTCTGACATATTGGTAATATATCATGTGACTATGACGCTCCATTCTCCTTACTGCCCACCTACCTGCTCTGTAACTGCCCACCTTGGTAACATATCATGTGTCTCTAACGCTACAGTCTCCTTACTGCCCACCTACCAGCTCTGTCAATGGCTACCTTGGTAATATATCCTGTGACTATAATGATACAGTCTCTTTACTGCCCACCTACCAGCTCTGTCACGGCTTACCTTGTTAATATGTCCTGTGACTATAATGCTACAGTGCCCACCTTGGTAATATGTCCTATGACTATAATGATACAGTCTCCTTACTGCCCACCTACCAGCTCTGTCACTACCCACCTTGGTAATATGTACTCTGATTATAATAATACTAGTCTCCTTACTGCCCACCTACAAGCTTTGTGACCGCCCACCTTGGTAATATGTCATGTAACTATAAGATATAGTCTCTTTACCTCCCACCCACAATCTCTGTAGTTGCCCACCTTGGTAATATGTCATGTGACTATGATGCTACAGTCTCCTTACTGCCCACCTACAATATGTAGGTAATACTTGTAATGTACCAAGTGACTGACACTAGTCTCTTTACTACCCACCTCCCAGCTCTGTAACTGCCCACCTGCCAACTCTGTGAGTGCCCACTCCATGCCCGCCTCACTGTCTGATCTACACCTTTTGCGCTTGCCAATTGCGCGCTCTGCCCCAGCCCACTAACTGCTCTTTGCTGATCGGCCGGCAGCCAGCCGTCTTGTCACTCTCCAACTTTCCCCATGGACGGTAGCTCTTATCAGACGATTCTTATCGCACATGTCACAGGGGCAGGGCGGCGGGTAGGGGCGGGTCCCGGGGGAGGCTGCGGGCAACTCCTATGATATTAATACTCCACTAGAGGTCGCCATGCGGCGCGCGCACGATGAGATCAGCGGCCGGGGTCAACCGACTTCCGGTTCACAACAAACGCCTTGTCTGTGATTTCTCTCCGGAGGAAAAATGAAAACTGGGTACAATACATGGTCACTGGTAGGATTCTAAAAGAGTATTGTACGTAATGTGAAAAAAGGCACTAATTGGGATTTATATTTGTCAGTTGATAGATTTGTTCATATTTACTTTTGTTGTCATTCCAGCCTGGTAGTAAAACAAGTCGATATATCTATATTCGGAAGAGGAGATCACTTAAGGAGATGAATAAAATAGTAAAGTTTAAAACCCTATCCTAGAATAACGGCTTATCGACCAGGCAGTAATTAATACGAAAACATATAATAAGTTCCTCCTATCATTAAGTTTTATAGGTGATAGTATGGCCTTAAATTTAGGTCTCAAATAGTGACTGATGGAATAAAATAATGATATGAGCACGCAATGAAAATTACTAAGCTACAAACTACTGCGAACGAGTTTGTTCCGGGATTTGCGTCCCTGCAGGTCACCGGTCCGATCTGACTTTTGAAGTAGTGCAGGCAGACGTCGGTTTGTGTCAGGAGACGACCACAGGCCAGTGGGAGCGGCCGAGAGTGAGGTGAGGGGAGAGGATGAGGGTAGGCGGGGTGATGTTGTGGTTGAAACACCCCAGTCACCCCTGACTTGTCACCAGCCCCGACCAAGGTCAGGGCCCCACCATGTGCCCCCTGCCACTTAGACATGCAGGTCACGGGTCAGAGGTTAAAGGTCACGATAGTCCCCGCGTGGTCAGTGACCCTTGACGGGTAATGAGGTGCCCCTGTCACAGCGACGAGTTGACATTGTGCAGTGTCTGCTTTTAGAACCTTACGGTATTCAAACCACGGACGGAACCACGGACGGGGTTCAATCCTCGGACCCTGGCTCGATGTGCGCTTTCATATTGACCTACCACTCAGATATGAACAAAAATGAATATCCTCCTTTATGTGATTTTCGCATCAAACAAATGCCTTTAGACTGGGTTTTTCAAGTTTTTAACCAGTAAGATTGTATTGAAAGGATTAAGAAGGCAATCAATGAGTGCTTGGTCTATGTCTCCGTTCGCCACCGAGTTTGGAGTGCACAGTAATATGAACGAGGCGATAACCGAGTGAATATTCCAAAGCACTCTAAACGAGATGGCTGACGGGGAATCAGACCAAACACAAATATGTTTCTGATTGTATCTTAGCCTGGTGTTGGTTATCTGTTTATCACCCATTGAATAAATGTTACTGTAATCGCAAGCCTATTGAGTACGAGTTCCTAATGTTAAGTCTAGGGGCGTTTATACCAGGCTAAGATAATAAGGGATCCCGGGATCATCTATGCAACCATTAAACACTGTCATTAGTGATCCGCTTGCTCATGAACTTAAAGCGAAATGTGAAGCGTATGGCAGAGCACTCTATATTTTTGTGATGCAGCGAGTCAAAACGATACCAGAGTATGAATATTGCCTAGTGAAAATGTTTCTCGAAGAATTAATGAGACATGGCAGAACACACCTTTTTAACCGAAAATGTTTCTCGAGAAAAGCTCAAAAAGGGCTTTCTCATTCAAACTCATTACAAAACAATTATCGATAAATCCTCTCCCCGACCAAATAATACCTTATTTCTATGTTAACAAAGATAATTTTAAAAACTTAAGCATACAATTCTGCACGAAAGTGGTAATACTGAATACAGGGAGTTATCAATAATAATGGAGTTGAGATGTGAGGGATGGGCTTCGGGCTCAGATAGGCGTATGGCAGGTAAAAAGGGGACCGTGGCTATGACCAGGTTATATGAGAAGTGACCTTGTAAGACAGATGGTAATCTTACAGGTAAGGCGTAAGATAGGGTGCAGTGGGGTGGCGATAATAAAGGAGAGAAGGAGTAAGGGCGTCGTGCAGTAGCCAGCCGTCGTAAATGTGAGTCGTAACGTAGTCGTTACGCGGCCAATACAAGAGGTCATAAAGTGAGCGTAACGTGGGCCGTAATATGAGACGTAACACGCTCTGTAACGCATTTGCCATGTATTCAGTATGCCCCACTATAAAAAGCACGTAGGAACGCGCCTGGCACTGCGTCAGAACGTGTTCAGTAAGTCGTGAATGACGGGTATAAGTGGTTACGGACATGAGGTAGGTCATAACATCAACAGTAACGTCTTACCAGTCATGTCACAGTCTAATCATATGAGCACCAAATGAACACGTTTTGAGCAATACGTGAGCAGTACAGGCATGTAAGTCCGGACAGAGGAAAACATCGGAAATTCAAAACGCTTATAAAAAGAAGAATTCTTTTTAAACTTTGTTTTGAAACGGATGGCCTTGAAACGATATATAGTTAAGTGTTGCCAGTGTATATGAAATGCAACTCCGTCTTTTGCTGTTGGAAAACTTGCATCCCTAGCATTATGTGAACAGGACCTCAGTAGTAAGCCATTGGCATGTGGGCATTATATCAGCCATATGCGAATAGTGTGAGAGCAATATGTGAAGAATGCATGATAAGTACGCAAACGATAGTTTGTTGTTTGTTTGATTCAACCATTACAGGTCCTTTCCAGAGTTTCTCATGGTTCAACCTTTCTCACTGCTTTTACACCACAATGATGGAGAGTGAATCTATATGATGAATACTATAGAAAAACATTATAAAAGTTTAGGGTCAGAGCTTGAATAAATTTGAATAGGTTTATATCTCACCCTTCACACTGACTAATGGGCTAACCTTTGTTACATAATCCCCTATTGAGTATTTTTTCTAAATACTCACTGGGCGTTGGATAAGAGTTCCCAATATTAAGTCTATGGGGAGAAAATACAAGGGTTGAAATAAAGGTAGAAATCCCACTCCTACATATTTACTAAGGTGAGAGTTCTTTTACTCCCAACACTACCGTGAGAACGATTGGCCTTTGATATAGCAGTGAATCTACCATTAAGCGATAGATGAACAGTAGGTGCACGGCGAGGGGCAAGGTGAGGTCTGGCGGTAGAAGACGGAGGAGGAGGAGGAGCAGCAGCTCCCCGGCTCCCCCGGGCACACGGCCGGCACGCCAGGCGGCCATCACCGGGCACAGCCGTGTTTATGGCCGCTCTCTGATTGTAATGACTGATGGCCACGTGCACCCCACCAGCCTGCCTTATGATCAGGGAGCGAGCTGCTCGCTGCCGATCTGAGCCTCGCATGTGCCGCCCGCCCCCGCCCGCGCCGCCCGCCGCCGGCCCGCCCGCCGCCGGCCCGCCGCCCGCTATCCGCCGCTGCGTAGTAATTGGTGCTGACAGCTGTGTGTGTGCTGGTAAGCGACCGTTTCACCCTGCTTGGCCCCTTGGTGCTAAGTCCACGCCATAAGGTTAAAGTACAAGGTTATGATATAGACTTTGGCAGCAGATTGTAGCATCAGGTCACGGCACAAGGTTACGGTATAACGTCGTGATATAGTACACAGTACCAGGCGGTGCCATCAGGTCAGGTTACAAGGTTAAAGTACAAGGTCATGACATAACGCACGTTGCCAGACTTTAACATCAGGTCACGGTACAAGATTCTGGTACAAGATTGTAAAAAGGACCGTCGTAAGAGACTCAGGCACCCACTTTTTTTTGTTTGATTGTTTGGGTAGTTCCACGTCCAGTATGTTTTACTGGACTTACTTTGGTTTTGATGGTGATCGAATCTATGACATGAATTTAGGTAGAAATCACACCCCTACACATTTACCGAGGTGAGAATTCTTTTAGTTCCAACACCACATAGACATGGTATGAGAACTATTGGACTTTGATATAGAAGAAAATCTACCACTGCTAGGGGTCAAGGAGAAGAGTGGCCGCAGTGGGACTCAACCCACAAAGTTCTACAACCAAGAGTTGCAAGTACAGTCCAGTGCCTTAACCACTGAACGAACTTCCCATACCCACTGCTTCCGACACACTCCGTCATGGCTACACAAGTCATGCATCATACCAATGTGGGAAGGTTGACAAATCCTGTGCCATAGTTTGTCAGAGTACAGCACTTAACTCCCGTATTGTTGCCGTGTAAAAAGTTGAAAAAGTCTTTGTGTGTCAGAACGCTTGAAAGTGGGGGTCGGTTCATAGCTTTTACATAGTACGGAATGCTCCCGACACACTACGACACAAGCCGACCTCTACGATTTTTCAGACACACTACGACACAAGCCGACCTCTACGATTTTTCAAACATCTGAATTTGTCGGAAGGGCTACGACACGGCTACGAAACGGGCGCTGTGTCGTAGCCATGTCGGAGTGTGTCGCAGTGTGTCGGAAGCCTACAGGAAAACGATATGGATAACGAGCATTGACCACGAGAATCCGAGGATGAACGAAATCTTGCATTCATTTTAGGAAAGCAGGCTCAAAGATGTAAGTTGGAGTAAGGAAGGGGCGATATTTTTTATGTGGAATTCTCTGTCTTAGAGAGACTAAAAAAGACATGGAAAATAGCAAGGTTCATATCTATCAAATATTAAATGTTCAGAAATGCAAGTGAAGTACTTGAAAAATAAGCAGCAACCTAATGTATAAAACTGATACTAGTTCTATATATCATTTCAGATTCAGATATTGTGAGAGAAGGGTGGATGAAGGAATACCATGCCTAGAAGTCATTGACATGACTGATCAATTCTGACCATTCTGTCTGTCCTATTCGTCGGATCGGTTTCTATGTACACTCTGCCACGACAGCAAAAAGTGACTACTTATGATATGACTATGAGTATGCAGCAGATACGAATATGAACTGAGATAAAAGAAGAAAAGAACTCTAATTAATTCAATAACTACATGAATCAGGCTCAATTAATGGATGTATTTTTACAAAAGGAAAACAAATCTAAATTATGAAAATAAAAAAATTGCCTTCCATGGAAAAGTGGATAACTACCATCTCTGAGTAGTAGCAGCAGCAATACTGGTAATGTAAAAGAAGAGAAGAGTCTCTTGCGACCACATGAGCGTGAGAGTGTGTCTAAGTGTGGTGCACCACAGCTGGCACGCTTAGACAGACAATAAGAGGCGCCTATCACATGTCTGCACGGACCCTCACTGAACAAAGGCACTTCACGTTTTAACACAATTAACTCAAGGTTAGGGGACTTTTACCACTGATACCCTCTCTTAGCCACACACGCCAACTTCTGTCATGTGAACGGAGCTTCACGAAATTAAAGACTCGAGTCAGACCCAGTAAACCGAAGGCATATAAGCCTTATACAGTAAAACCCCTCTTAAGGGGTCACCTTCCGTTCCGGGCCAAGTGTCCCCTTAAGCGGGGTGTCCCCCTTAAGCGGGGTTTTCAGTATGCCATACAATAGAGAATACCTACATAAATAAAGGAAACGATGATTATTAGGTTAAAAGGTTCATTAATAAATAAGCAAATAAATATAAATTATACAATATAAATGAATATAAATGAATTTAAATGAATATAAATGAATATAAATGTACAAAAAATTTGAAATAAATAGATAAAAGAGGTTGAAGATGGATATGCCTCCCATGTGAAATTTGCTCCTTTGTACACCCTCCTTTGTACACCCCCGTTCAATGTACCCCCCCCCCCCCCCGCCCCCCTCCCCCCCCGAAGTCAGCAGCCCTATGACCGTGAGCCGCCCAGAGCCGCGACGGCTCACTGAATACCGCACCTTCAAAGCCCCCAGCCCGCCCTGTGTCGCCCACTGCTAACCTGTAAGCGGACCTCAACCTCCTACCTTCAACAAGTGCGAAAGTCACTCATACTAATATCCACTCACTGTCGCCCGCCCAGAAGATTTTCAGTGTTTTTGATATGATGTCCCTCAAAACTGTCCCCTTAAGCGGGGTTTTTAAGCATTTCTGTACCGAAAAACTGTCTTCTTAAGCGGGGTTAAAATGAACTCTTAATAGAGGGAAAAATTTCCGTTCCGAGCAAATTGTCCCCTGAAACGGGGTGTCCCCTTAAGCGGGGTGTCCCGGAAGAGGGGTTTTACTGTATTGTGATCAAAACAATCGCGTTATAGTTTTCTTAACCCAATGGTTTTAATCATACAATTAACGATAACACAACATGTCCATATTCAGGGGTCTTCAAACATCTTCCCCCATTTATTTTTTCTGTTCTTTCAATAATGTTTTATTCTTTAGTGATTTCACCATTTTACTGATAATTATCGCATGTTCAAACGTCTGTCGTTAAGTTGTACCGACCCTAATCCTGTTACTTCGCAATAAGCCTTAAGCTACATAATTACAATATTGTGCATTGATATTCCATCGTATTGCACCACGTGTTTTAGCCTCGCCTCCCCCGACAGTAGCCTCTAAATGTACTCCTTTATTAATTCACTCATGTCAGTGCTGGTCAGCCTTTAAAAATACCGCCCTTTGCGCCGCCAGCCCGCCAGGCGTCGCTCTGCTCGCAGCCCTCTCATCGTCATGACGCAGACAGATGACGTCACGTCCGGGCTGTGAGGGACGGCGGGGCGTCACGAGGCGTTGACACGAGACGGGCGGCGGGAAAACGGTTTATTACAGGTGGTAAATTGGGGTGTGTGAGAGGGAGCAGCTCCGAGCACCTCATCTCTCACGATACCTGGTGCCCACCATGAACCCTGCATGGTGAGCAGGACAGAGCATCTCATCTGGCACACAACATACAGTGTCCATTACCAACACCTCACCTCTCACACAGCACACCTGTTTGTTAGTTTTGTTTAACGTCCAATTTGTTCAATTAGACTTACTTTGGGTTTGACCGAATCTATGAGATGAATGTAGGCAGAAATCTCACCCCTACACATTTACCGAGGTGAGAGTTCTTTTACTTCCCATACCACATAGACATGGTATGAGAAGGATTGGCCTTTGATATAGATGGTAAATTTACACAGCACACGGTGTCCATCACCAACACAGCACCATGAGCAGGACAAAGGACCTTATCTATTACACAACACACAGTGTCCATTACAAACCCTGCATGGCGAGCAGGATAAACCCACCTCATCTCTCACACAACATACAATGTCAATCTACAACCCTGCACGGTGAGCAGCTCACAGCACCTCATCTCTCACAATACATGATGCGCACCATGAACCCTACGCGGTGAGCAGGACAGAGCACCTCATCTCCCACACAACAAATAGTGCCCATCACAAACCCCGCACAAACCCAGCAAGACAGTGTTTGTTTGTATGGGTAGTTAATGTCCAATATATTCTATTAGACTTACTTTGGGTTGACCAAATCTATGAGATTAATTTAGGTAGAAATCTCACCCCTACAATTTTACAGAAGTGAGAGTTCTTTTACTTCCCACACTACATGGACATGCCATGAGAAGGATTAGCCTTTGATATAGCGGTAAATATACCACTGCTGGGGGTGTAGGAGAAAAGTGGCTGCAGTGGGACTCAAACCCACAAAATCCGACAACCTTGGGATTATGAGTCCAGTGATCTTTACCACTGAGTTAACTCTCCTCCCTGGTCATTTTAGTTATGTATGCATGCACACATATCCGGCCTGCACCAAGCGGAGAGAAGGCGACCAAGAGGGAGAAATGATGCAATGTACCTCATCTCTCACATGATGCATGGTGTCCATCACCAACCCTGGACGATGAGCAGGACATGGCACTTCATCTATCACACAGCACAAAGTGCCCAATACACTGTGAGCACTAACAAAAGGCCAGTAAGTACACACACGATCCCACAAGACAGCTTGGACACAGACACTCTGACGTCACTACACGTTGCAAAGGTGTCGGTCACAGCCAGGTGGCGCCAGTGGGCTAGCTAAATCGTACTATACCACGCCATCTAACGGCTTGTGTCACAAAACAAAACAAGTAGGTTTATATTGCAGAAACTATGAAACTAACAAGAAAGAGTACCTTTAAGAATAGACATTGGTATCTTAGTGTTGGTTCAGTGAGATGGTAGTTTGCTGCAATAGTAGGTTCTCGCAATCACATTCATAATATCATAGGCAGTGTATCTCTAGAGTTGTATGTCCATGATAATATCAACTGGCTTAGGGTTAGCGCGTGGTAATACGTGCACGAATGCAAAGATATTAGATAGAGTCAGCTACCAGGATAATACAACCAACTGGTTTCCCTCGAAACCAGTTAATATTGTATTTATCATTCAGCACAGCAAATTGAAGTTATCACAGAAAAGACAAAATGACGATCTTCTCACGCACTACTTTGCACACTATGAGCTTTTTCCGTAATCTCCTCTCAGTGTACGGCGAAGATTACGACCACCCCGTAATCTCTGCCAGGGTAATTACACATTACTTATGTAGGCTCCATATTAGCTGGATATTAAAACCGGGTCAGCTGAATAACCTGTTGGTTAACCATTTTGCATTACGCATATTTAATATCCAGAATGACTTGTCTACATATCGATTGTACATAGATTGGCTTCTATATACCATGTGTAGACAGTCTACAGTAGCACCTGCACACACTGGTCACCTGGATGAGGTGTCTGTGTGCACTGACTGACAGTCGTGAGTACTATGAGTGCAGAAACTGACATGAGTGAGTATCACTGGTCACAGACACTGACATATCTGAGTGTTCTGACAAGGCACAAGTCCCTTGTTCAGATGTCGGCAGTTGCCTCATCCCACACTTCCCAGCAGCCCCTGCGGCTCCGTGCGCCTGCGCGCTTTGAACCTGCCGCCAGAGGGCACCACTGCGCATGCTCACAATCAGCGAGCGTCCAATGTGATTTTGATGCCTCTATCTCCACTCAATCAGGCCCCAATCTAATTGTCGACAGTCGCTGGGTGGCACAATTACCCCACCAGCGACGCCCAGTGGAGGGGAAACAGCCAGTTAGTGCCCCGCGCGGCCCGCACCACCGACGCCGCAATCAAAATCAAAAACAAAAATTCGATCAGCTTTTCATTTTCCCCGGCATTAGCATGAAGAATAAGCCTCGGCCCGCGAAGAATAGAGCTGGAAAAATACGCCCGGAATTGGATTGGGAGTGTTAGAATGTGTGGTGCTTTGTCTGGGAGGGAGGGAGAGGGGGACCATGGGGTGTGTGTTTGTGGAGAAGAGGTTTGTGTGGAGAGGGGGAGGGGGTGGTTACCGGAGTGCACTTAAGTGTAACGGAAGCCCCTAACATCCGACAGCATTAGGTACTCCTCCAGTTCCGTGACGGGCGTACAGATCTCCCACTAGTATAGGTGTGGTGTGGTATATACAAATGTTCTATGATGACCATACAGTTGCCTGGTAGAGATCTGGGCGGTATGTGGTCAGTTCTCACCTACTGGCGACACGCATGTTTGAGCCTCTCGTGTTTTTAAATCAAGGAATACCAATTTACTATCATTCTAGGTCGAAGCATTTTGTCAAAGGCATTAGTTGAATATATGGTTTTCTGAATATATACCCTGGGTTTTCGGTGCTATAATCCTGAAACCTAGTATTTCTTCAGCCATTTTTTAAGTTGGTAAATCGGAAATTTCTCAGAAAAGGCTGCAATCAAAAGGTAAAATGCTTTATAACATTTTCCCTGTGGGATATAGCTATTGTATGACTTATCTTTGCAAATAAAAGGGGATCTTAATTCCCATATCTCCCATCCCAGTTCAAAATTTGAGGTTGTCATGCTATCATCCGAATGTAAACACAGAAATCTTTGGTGTGCAGTGTACAAAAAAGTTCAGCATATTTGGACGACAAAATTATCAAGCATTTTTGACATACGACCACCGTCACCTGCTTCAATATCATCGTATACATGTACCTTTAAATATCGTAAATGAGACATGTCCACCGTGACTCCATGTTAATCGGATGACCTACACGGTATATTTATACTTTGCATTGTCCTTTTCGGTTTGGCTATTGCACCGACTTACTATGAAAAAAACATCACATAGTTACCCTGCCCTGCCATTCCCAATGATTAAAAATTCGACACAGGCGCCTTCTATTGTTTATCTAAAGTAGTTCAGAAAACGCTCGCTCGGTGACGTCTGTTAAAATTCTGAGGCTTTTCTTCAGTGATCTCCCATGAGAATACGACTATCCGTAACCACATCAGTCACTATCCCAAGACAATATACGTTTATATTGACTCCTTCGTATAAAACCTAGAAGACATTGAAAGCCCGACGGATTGCCCGACGGATCCGTCGGGTGGGTCAGAACCTGCATCACTCGGGTCGATGTACGCACTTCACCGACCCGATTTTATTGCTTTTCCCGACACGTCGATCATTACTACCATGTCAGATATGACCAACTCTCCCCGACCTTGAGATTTCGATGTACGCACTTGCACCGATTCTGAGTAGGCCGCTTATATAGCACAGCTTTGAATCCCTCGACTCTAGAGCCAAATATTTTATACTGATTTATAGCGGGGGGTGGGGGGGGGGGGGGTCGGGCAGAGGTGATATTGGATCTGAAAACTGTTTTCTAATACCTTAAACAGAACATAAGTTATTAAAGTTTGCATTATATCTACATTGTCCCGCCCGCTCTCTTTGATCCCAATGGGGTAATGCTATGAGGCTTTAAAGGGGGAAGTCTGATCGGGAACAGTCTACATGTCAATGTCTTGTAGGTATAAGACATCGATCTTTTATTCCCGATCACCGAGCCGATGGTCCGGATGAATTGGGAATAAAATGTTGATGTTTTATAGGATTTAAGGGGATGTTCCATCTGGCCGAAATGTCATTCTGAAAGTGTCTGATTTACTATTTGGGTACCATCGGTGTAGTGGAACACACCAACCTGGTTAGATTGGCATTTTCGGCCGCCGTCGGACACCGTCGGATGCCTCGTTCCATATGTCCGACGTCCGCCGAACCTGTACACCTGGTGTCCTCTACACTACGTTAGCTCTGGTGGGGTTAAATCCGCGGCGACATTAAACCATGAGCTGAAAGAGTCTGTGACTCTCCAGTCAGATATTTCGTATTACTTGGAGAGTGCGTTACTTCATAACCTAGAAGCCAATTTGCTATTTTGTTATTTCCTTTTCATGAAGCTAGGTTTCATTATCAATTTGGTAAGCTGTGGATATTTCTTATTATGTATTTTAGCTTACAGTACCTACATATAAAGAAATTACCTGGTTCAACGCGCACACCGGACATACCACATGAGATTTAACCCGAAGAATATCAAAGAGAATGCGACCGAAAAAAGAGATAGAGTAAAATGTGGAAGTATTTTTTATGTGAAATTTACTGCCTCATAGAGACTGAGAGAACATGGAAAACACATCATTGTTGCCATGGAATGGGGCTGAGGGTATTTGGAGACGTTAAATCCACTCTTCAATTGGCATGAATGATGCTCCTTTTACACTAACTTTGTTTTATACAAGACGAACAATTTTATAAATTTGAAATGAAAACAAGGATTTCCGTGGAAAAGTGGAAAACCGCTATCTCTGTATTTTGTCATTGGTGTGATGGGGATGGGAGCATGGTGTCATTACACATAGAGGGTACCACAACATGTTGTCTGCCGATCACCCTCTCCTCTTCACAACCACACACACGTAGCAGTAGGCTGGGAGGCGGGGAGGTTGCCGCGCGCTTCACGCTTCATTGACTCTGATGATCGTCGGCGTGTGTCAAGAACCGGATAACAGTAACCTGATCACCAGCAGCACCCTCACCCTCTCGTCCTCCCCCGCCCTGCCCCCTACACACCTCCAGGCGACCAGCCCTACATCCCCCACCCCTCTCCTCACACCCCCTCCCCTCCCCCACCCGCCATCACCGCCTTAATTCACTTACCCACCACCAGGCGACGCTCATCACCAACTCACGTCACTTCCGCTTCACTGGCCAATCACAATGAGGCTGTGGCAGGAAGCGGAAGTTGGTGACGGGGGTGTTTGAGTTTATCGTGTCGTCGCCCGTGTAAACTCCTCGACTTGTGAGCCGGTCTCAGCCACAAACCTCTTTACTTTAGTCAACCATAGAAACAATCCACAAGAACTAACTTTACTTGTAGTGTCATTGTTCCTTCTTATTACTTTTTCCAATGCTTTGTTTTGTGTCACAGTAAAGCATAGACATCAAACGAGAGATTAGATACGCGATATATTCAAAAGTATTATCATTCTTTCATTTTGTAATAGCACCTAAAGTTAGAGCACCAGGAGATCAGATCTATGATCTGAGAAGGGATGGTTTGGTATATATCTAAAAAAAATTCCCTCGGCCAATCTATACCTATAGATGAACATGTAGGTAACTGCCCGAGATACTTACTTGTAGTGTACAGAAAAAGCCTAGGGCACTGCCTTGTGCCTTAGAATAACACAGAGATGATGAAGTATTGTAGATATATATGTGTAAGATATTAGCGAGTGGATTCATATACACTTGTGTATTCAATTATAATTCAGAACACATTATCGCTATGTTTGATACATACTCACGCAATCTACAATGCTTCCATAGAAAGACGTTTCAATTGGCATTAACACTTAAAGCCATGAATGAATATGGAGGGAACTTGACCATTGTCAACGGACGAACAGAGCAGAAATATCGGCCTCTTGTATTCCCGTAAATATTTGAAGGTGTACATAACTGTCCACTGCTTAATTAAACTCCTAACTGATGTAAAACTGGACTGAGACATGACTAATCACTGCAATGTAGTATCGTAAAACTGGATGAGGTTTAATCTTGTCCACCGTATTCCACGACTGGAGTTTGGCAAAGTGACCTCATGAGGCGAAGCCGAGTGAAGTCCGGAGCCAAAACTTCAGGAGTGGAATGCGGTGGCCAAGAATAAAACGAATTGGGTTTTGATTTTATCCTACTCTATCTCCTCGATTTTGGAATATTACGTGAAAACGATGCTGTATGCCACTAGTGGCATATAAAACTCCGTATGCCAGTCAGCGTGGCATACGGAAACCCAATGTTAAGCCTATGGGATTTTATATTAGGGGTAGGATAATACTTAGCGATATCACTGGGGTCTAGAAAAAATAACTTTTCCACATGGAATTTGCTGCCTATGAGAGACCAAGAAAACATGGAAAACACATTAATTTTGGCCACAGCATGGGCCTGAGGTTCAATCCATTTTTTTGTTTGGGGGGGGGGGGGGGGGGGGGGGGCGGGCATCAATGAGATTCAATTGAAATCATCTTTGATTTACAGAGGGAAAATAATGGATTTCTTTGGATAAATGGAAAGCTGCGATCTCTGAGTATGATTTTAGTACTAAGTAGGTATAAAAAATACTGAAGGTAAATCATAGATAGAATACACTTTACAGAAAGGGGCACGACGTACTTTTTCATCCAATAACTATTGGTGACTGCGAGGTTACAAGGCATGCCTTCTGCTGTTGGTAAACACATAGGGGGCACTACTCGTGGGTGGTGAGTAATACCCCGGGGTAAAAGCTCTTCTGGGGTCAGTCCTATTACCTTGTTGAGACATGCTCTCATGGTGTAGGCTGCTGAGGGCCAGCCGACCCGCGCTCCGTGTAAACAATGGGGCCTGACTTTGTTTAGGCGCCAGTCAATGTGGCCAATTTAGCGTGATGATATTAGTGACGATGGGCTCATGGGTTGGCGGTCAATGGGCGTAATGAGGGTCTTATACGACAAATACGCCCGGCTCGAGTGCCGCCCACCGCCCGCCCCCACCTCGTCACCCTCGTACTCTAAGGACTAAAGAACATCGAGCGAGTCATGGCAGCGATCTCTGAAGCCGCCAAAAAAATATGGCGGGTATGTAAGGTTTTCTTTCATATTTCACCTGAGTATTGGTGCTGAGACGCTATATCATCGGTGGGAGGTGTTATTACGAAATTTTGTTGGCGTTTCCGTGGATCGCTAACATTTCTCGCTTAGTGTGGCCCCGGCATAACCGTTACTACACGCTGCCCAACTACGCGCCCACTGCCCACCCACCGTCTGGACCCACTGCCCACCCGCCCTCTGACGCCCACTGCCCACACATACTCTGTCTGTTACAAGCGTTATCATGATATCTCTTTGCTGCTCTCTCTACACCCTTTCAAGACAACGACAGACCTCTCTGTCCTCAGCCTGCTATCCCCCTTCCCCCTGCTCACCCACTCTCTGCCCACTGTGCCGTCATCCACCCACTGTGCCGCCACCCGCGGACTCTGTCGCCACCCGCGCACTCTGTCGCCACCCGCCCACTGTGTCACCACCCGCCCACTGTGCTGCCACCCGCCCATTGTTCTGCCACCCACTCACTGTGTTGCCACCCGCTCACTGCCTCTCACTCTCCCCTATCTACCTTCTGTCCACCTCTCTGTCCTCTGCCTGCCAACATTGCCGTTACGAACACCCTCTAGCCTGTCTAGGCGGCCCATCTGCCCCGCCCCCTCCTCTTTTCTCATGGATCAAAATCATAATAGATGGTAAACTTAGATCTATGATTTTAAATATTCCGCTTCGGCGTAAAATCTCAATAGTTAAAAAAATAACGTTATCTAGTGATGAACAATCAGCCGGTCTGATGTTTATATTTCCTGCTTTAACGCCCCATTTACATACACTACTTACAGTTGGTTTCATGCGTTTTTGGGTGTGTGATGGTGTCGTACGCCAAATCAGCTGCCAGTGTTACATCAAAGCAACATACAATCTACGAAGTGAGCATCACAGGTAAATAGGACACAGCTTCATTCGAGATCTAAAACACAAACTTTGTAATCACATTTCTACCTTGCGCTGATGTCCCAACGCTCGACTCGTATATATGTTTTCCCCGGCCTTGTTTTCATACGAACCATACGAGAAGTGAGTTCCACCTCGCCTACTATCACACGTTCGTCCAATCTATTTCCATTTCTGTTCCTTTTAGTGACTAGTAACTCTCACTGAATTTCATATCGATATTCTCAAGTAAAACGAAATTGTTGTTCTTTATAACTCCCATTAATCTTGAAGACAGTCTAATTTCGATATCCTCATTGATTTCCTGGCGAACGCAATGAAACTTCATTGGTTCCCTCTCAAAAGAGTAACTAAAAAGTCCTATATTGTCTTTATACTGGCCAGTGGTGTGTGAAACCGTATTGAGTAGTATTTGGCGAGGAAAGGATCGCCTCTGACAATCTGCTGGGCATTTCAACACTGGGACTGACAGTTTCATGTCTCGTGTTTTGTCTTGGAGTGTGTTTCCTCTGTCTGGAACACCTCCCTCTCTCCCACTCACGCCCGACAAAGAAAATCACCCGGATAATAGAACTTTCTTAAACACATCCATGTGCTCCTCACACACATGTATCACAATACATTGTCGATATACACCGTGATCATAAATAGTGCAATGGACATTTATACATATCACATTTCAGATTGACTAACATTGCCTTCGACTGACTAACATGATTTCTGGGCCTATATTAATGTCTGGTGATGTCCAAGTTTCCTACATACAGTGATAGGCCAGGAAAGAAGAGTGGGCATATCTTTTTCATGTTGAATTAACTGCCTCAGAACAACTGAGAAAACATGGAAAAAACACCAATATCGGCCATAGCATAGGGCTGAGGGTAACTGGGGAGGTTCAACAACAGTTTTATTGGCGTGAATGAGGATCCATTCATACCATCTCTGTTTTATACAAGAAACATATTTTATAACAGAGAATGGAAACGAAAACAAAGAATTCCAGGAAAAGTGGACAACTGCCACAATCCTATGTGTAGCATATGTAAATGGTCTAAATGGAGGATTCAACAGTGATCTCTGATCTGCGTCTAGGACTTTAGTAACACGACTTGCTGACGTCACAAGCTTTTGTCGGACCAATATGCGCGCCTCACTCCTACGACAATTCACTCGCACGCTCATAATCATGTCACGGACGTCGTTCGTCATACTGTCACGTCACATGACGCGTCTGACGTCACGACCCAGCAGCAGACACTTGATGACACCCGGCGGACGCTCTTTAAAACAAGCAGCGCTGTGCTCGCAGCGCCGCCGGCCGGCTGAGGGCCATACTAGGCGACCATTGATTGCCCAGTCTCGGGGCTCCGCAATCAGCCCCCAATTATCGCCCAGCACAAAACGCCGCTTCACAAAACGCGGGCGTCGGCGGCGCGTCTGACGCGCGTCCCCGGGCGGCGCGTAATGACCGGCTGCGGGCGCGGCGCCGTGCGCGGCCAGCGGCGCGCCCAGACGCGCTTTGAGACAAGTGTCAATTAGCCGCCGCTATTACCCGCCATTAAAGTCCTGTAAAGTCGATTAGCTACAAAAATATTGTCACAATTGTCGCGTCGTCAGCCGCGCTCGTCGCCCGCCGCTTCCAGTGTTCCGCCCGCCCTTTGTGGCGCGCCCGGGGAGCGGGGGGCGGGGAGCGGGGGGACTGGAGGAGGCTGGAGGAGGTAGAAGGAGGCGGTGACGCGTAGTGCTAGAGCCTGACCGCGGCCTCTGACAACAACAGCCGCCTCCCGACTGTCACTGCCTCCCCCTCCTCCCGGTGCAGAGTGTGGCCTATTACGTGCTGAGAGCTGGCGTGGTGCGCGTTCACGGCCGCCGTGTGGCGCGTCAAGTGGCGTGTTCTCAGCTAGAGGCAGTCGCAGTATGTCTGAACTGCCAAGAGTCCACTGTCCGTGCCTACTGCCCATCTCTCAACTTCCTGCCTAGTGTTCACTGCCCATGTCTCAACTTCCTGCCAAGTATCCACTGCCCGTCTCTTTACTTCCTGCTTAGTGTCCACTGTCCGTCTCTCTACTTCCTGCCGAGTGTCCACTGCCCGTCTCTCATCTTCCTCCTGGTGTCCACTGCCCATCTCTCAGCTTCCTCCTGGTGTCCACTGCCCATCTCTCAGCTTCCTGCCTAGTGTCTACTGCCCATCTGTCTACTTCCTGCCTAGTGTGCACTACTCATCTCTTTACTTCCTGCCGAGTGTCTACTGCCCTTCTCTCAACTTCATGTATAGTGTCCACTACTCGTCTCTCAATTTCCTGCATATTGCTCACTGTTCGTTCTTTTATCTCCTGTCTACTGACGAACACTCCATCTTTCCACCTTTGGCCTACTTAGTGCCCATCTCTCTACCTGTCTGCCTGCTGCCTATCTCTCTGCCTCCTACTTGCTGCCCGCTTCTCTGCTTCCTGTTTACCACCTGCCTCTCTGCCTCCTTTCTGCTGTTCATTCACTTCCCGTCTGCTGTTCATCCCTACCTCCGGCTTACTGCCCACCTTTGTACCGTATGTCTCTCTACCTCTGTTTTCCGCTCCTGTCTCTACTTCCTGCCAGTTGCCCATCTTTCTACCCTGTGCCTGCCTCTCTACCTCCTACCTGCTTCAAATCTCTACCTGCTTCCCGTCTCTGTTCGTTCGACATACTGCACATCTCCATAGCTCAACCCTCTCCTTTCTGCCTCCTGCCTCCTGGGATACAATCTGAATATGGCCTATTAATTCCTATCCACTCTCCTTCTATCCCTTTATCTAAGGATCGTACACTATCCATCTACCCTCTTCTTGCCACTGCCTGCCCATTGTACCATCTTCTCCCATTATTCCACTGACCACCCACCATAGTTTATCTTCTTCATAGCACTGCCCACCCACCCTACATCCACATGCAGCGATCGACTGCCCACCCACTCACCCATCCATCAGTCTCTGCCCATCTCCAATTCTCCGTATGTCACTCACCACGGCATTGCATGTCCCCGGCCCATCCACCACTCAACGCCACGAGTGTAGAGACGACGGGCAATTTGCCCAATTACAAACAATTTCTAGCATCGTTGAACAATAATAAAACACGCTGCCGTGTGTGGGGTGGGTACAAGGGTGAGGGTGGGGGTGTGGGGCCTACATCCGCGTCGCAGTGTGCCTTCAGTTCGCTCTCCAAGCACAACTTGCTGATGGGTAATGACACACAGCGACAAGTCAAGGCTGTCTCAATCAGACCACGATTAGTCAGTGAAGCCCGCACACCCTTACACACAGGCCTAGCATGAATCAACACATACGCCGCCATTGTGTCGGGCAACTCGCCCGCGTAACTCGCCCGCAATAGGGACTTGTAATCCCGGTGTGCGCGCGTCTCACAGACAGTTATGGCAGGCCGTTTGGGTACTGGCGCGTTGGGGGGGATTTCTTTGGGGTTGCACAGAAAACCATGCTTATATGAAGGCAATCTGATTTGGGACAAATTAGGTAGATCAGCTTTTGTCAAAAGGGGGCTTATCTAATTTTATTTAGATACCTAAATATATATGAAACTAAATTCGTGATATGGACAACATCATATGTGACCCAGAGGAGAACCGGTGGGCATATTACCGTGTTCAGTATATACTCCGGTTAAAGTGGTGTATTCTGTAAAGCAGTCTGAAATGATGTGCTGATCTTTGTAAAAACATGTAATTACTTCATGTAGATGTTCTTTATTTACATGCGTTTATCGTCAAGTCATACTATCAAATGCAATTCTCGTAATCCAACCATAATCAATCACTTCAGACTCATGGGAAGGTATAGCAAACCTTTTCCAAATCTTTACATTACCCCCTCCATGTAATAAAGTTCATGCACATATATATATATATATAATTGACTTCAAGACATCAGGAATCAAAGAAAATAGTTCTTAGAGGATATTTATGAATCCTAAATTGATTCTTGGATACACAACAAGAAGTGAAGGCGCTTAAAATTTGGCGATATAGGACAGGTATTACGGCTTGTCATAGAGGTATCCTTATCAAAGCCCGGAGTTGTCAAACTCGGAAATTTCCTGTCGGCGGTCACGCCTCTTGCACAGAAACTCCACTCAATTGAGCAAATCTTGACCCAGCATGAGTGACTCGTGTTCAGTGACCCGGAACGTGTTGACACAGCTCGCCACATCAGAGTCACGGGTGAGAGGACACCAGTTGTGTGTGTGGTTTAATCTTCTAATCGAAGTGATGCCTTAAAAAGTACCACATGAGTCTGGTGAGCATAATGCCATTGTGTTAAAGCTGTTTTTACTACTACATGTACTTCTTCTCCTGATAGACCCGCTTTAAGTTGAGAAATAATCAACGAAATTTAGTAAATAATTTATAACAATCGTTACTTTTTTAAACAACTTTTTTACGTCTTTTCGACAAGGATCGGGCATTACTAACGTGGGGGTAATTTCAGATCGTAATCGGTGAGTGTCGGGTATCTTCATACAGCGACATCATTATGCCCGACTGTTCCCGATTATAATCGGCGATCGGGTCGTTGAGAAACGTTAATTCAACATTCATGTTCGGTGTACATACATCGCTCTTCCACATGATGAGTCATTATTTTATATATAACTTATATACAATCTTGTTACTATTATTAAGTTTTAGTTCGCGTTTATCGTCAGGTGATAACAATGGTAGTGGATACATGATGATAGCAGGTTCATTTAAACTTGTAGTAATCAATCTTATGTATATATCACAAACGTCACACAGTATATGTATTTCGTTTCTATAGGTACAGGAACAAAGTTATGATGACTATCCCATATTAATTTCTTTGATTTCTAACAATCTTCAAAGTCTCTTTTCTAAAGCTCGTATTACAGGTACCTGGTAATGACAGTTGTTGGTTCTTAGGCAGTTGGTTCCATATTATTAATAAATGTTGATGTCTATAAGTTCACCGAATCTCATCGATTACACGGATCCGTCGGGAAAAGATATGTTAAGGAAGAGTCGGCGTTTCTATGTACGTTTGATCTGATGGTCAGAGTAGGCGGAGAGCAGACTGCTTGGATGGAGAGTGACTTTGAACCAGTGGCTTTGGACCGCAGTGTAGTCTTGCTCAAGTCTTTATGAACATTCATTAAATGATTAAACACAATAAGAATAAAGTTCATCAAAGTATGTATCCTTCTCTGACTGCCCCATGAATCAAAGACTTGTCCACTATGAACCAGATCTCCTGTTTATGGCCCCAAGCCACTCCCAGTAACCCTATACTTCTTCCTACCCCTCCCCCCTCCCCTCCACCAGTTCCCTGGCCGCCTGTGTTGTCATAGCAATAAATTTCGCCTGCTCCTGACTGTGACTCAATTGAGATCAAATTGAGAGGGTATCAATCTTCCAGCAGATATCCTGACCAGTAGCAGGATATCTGTATGGAGAGTGTTGTGAATGCTGGAGCTAAACAGCGCCAGAAATCCAACACCATTACCGATTGTACCAGTCCCTGTATCCTAACGAGGAGGGTAGCCAGAGCATGCAGGGACTGGAGCAAGTCTAACCGCAGTGCAGCCTCTAAAGCAAGTCTGGGTGAGAAGTGGGTTGGGGTGGCGGGTACTGAAGTGGAAGGTGGTGGCATGATGTGGGACTGGCATGGCGCCCACCTGAAGCAAGGCCCGGATTATAGCCCTCTTAGTTCGGGCATTGGCCGACAGGTGTCAGCGGGGCTAACGGGGGAGGACGAGTGGAGAGTGGGTAATGAGTGGTGCAGGTGACAGGGCCTAACTACCTGCACCCCGCCCCGACTCTTTACTTGACCGTCTCTGTCTTGATATCTCCTTCTCGATGCCAGTCAGCTACAACTACTGCCTACATTACCCCCTGTAACTCTCTGACCGACCCAAACCTCCCTACACCTACTGCCGGTATTACACCCTTTGACTAGCTGAGTAATCCATGCTTCCATATAGCTACTGCAGTATTACCCCCACTGACTAGCTGATCCAGTCATGCCTTTTTAACGTCTACATTACGGTTCTGACTCTCTGACGAATTCATGCATCCATCCAACTACTGCCAACTGACTACCTTGCAAATCCACGCTTCCCTATGCAGTATGATTAATAACAACATGATTCTCTCGAACTACCTAACAAAGCCATGCCAAAATTGCCACTCCGACACCCTGACTACCCAAGCCTTCATACCACTAGTGCTAGCCTTACTCAACTTGCACTGTCTCCTTACCTCATAGCCTCTTCTACCTCCCACTGTAATGCAGTCAGTATCTCCACTGCCACCATCATTCCCTTCATTTTTTTTGAGTACGTGGCTAGGTGTTATCTATAGGGCAGCTACCGCTTAAGTGAGCTCGATGTTGACATCGGCTGACGTCACATATCTGTTCGTTCGATTACGACCAAAAAAAAAAATTCCCTTCATTTGTTAATCATCAATTTATACATGCTGCGAGAAATTTTACATGGACTTATTCACACTATTCCTCCCCTATACATGCTTCTGGGGTCATCCATAAAGTACATGTATGTACACAGATCTTCTGAAAATGTTGACCCCCATCCCTTCTCAATTTTGTATACAATAGGATGAAGAAGGGTCATACGCAAAATATCCCAAACTTTTGAACTCCGCCTCCCTCCACACACACCCTCCCCACCCCCCTCAGTGTGTACCTTATGGATGGCCCGTCTATAATCTCATCAGCATAAACGAAGTGCTATGATCTGACATCAGCAATATCCACCTCCTGCATGGCAATGTGGGAGAGCGTTGAAGACGAAGGACTCTGCATCACTTTATTTTCCTCTGCTCTGCAACACCACACAATTGTTCTGCTGCATAATCTTCCTGGCATTGATTGGACATTCCTGTTGTCAGCTGGTTGTTGATACGACGTAAAGCCTTTAAAAAATCACAAGTCACTCACTCTCTCTCTCTCTCTCCTCATATTTTCCTCTAGTAGTATCCTGTAGCCTCCACCTCAACATTAATAATTCACCGCTTCTCAAGCGGGTATTTCTCTTTGTGAAGGCACGTCTCGCTACTTAATGTTCCTGACAGAAGCACAAAAAATAGAGATTCGCGGAACAAGCCCCACCACAGCTCCGTGATGGTAACGCCCCCTAGTGGATGTAACAGATCGCGCCGACTGCTACAATCTCTACCATCGACCTCATCAGTTGTAAAGGAGAACTACCTCAGAGCGGACGGAAGTGCGGAGGAAGAGAAGGAGACAGCCGTGGATGGGAGGAGGGTGGCGGGCTGTCGCCGCCCGAGTCACTTTTCTGTGACGTACACAGCAATTTCCGTGACGTCAGAGCGTTGAGGAGGGACGCTGCCTGACGTCAGGGCGGCTCCGCTTGTCACCGACACGCTCAGCTCGTTCTGGTAATCGCTGGTCGTCGTGATATGTCGTGGTGAGAAGGGCGACGCGTCAATGGGGTGTGCGTTAGGGGGTGGCGGCTGACTGAGTATGGGGTGGGGGCTACTGACGTAGAAGAGGGGAGTGAAACACTACTACAGTCTAACCTCATTACAATTGTTGTATGCCTATAATGAATTCTTCAATCAAATCAACTAACAAGCACATAGTGTTGCAGGCTGATGTTGCTTACACCACTGTATCCAGAATATTGTACCAACATAACACCAATCTTGTACCAGCAACAAAAAAAGGAAAATGTTTCAGTGCTTATGAGAAAAATTGTAGCTGTAGTTTATTTGAACCTCAATCTCAGCATTTTTAACTAATCGGGTTTTTAAAAGTTTTTTTTTTAGCATCGGCTTGTCATTGAGGTGTTCCAGCCACGTCTTCCTAATTTTTAACTAAATCGGGGAACTGACAAAATATCTACTTCTATGCTTGACAGTGACAGTTAGGTAATTGGTCTGGCATAAAATGCCCTATTATAACGGGAATCTACTGGAGTAAATATCATGAAGTACTCAGGGAAGTTAGGAGTATAATGGTCAATGGTATAAAGCTGATTGGCAACCAACGATGTTGTGACGACCAATTGAACACCAAAATGGACACAAACTTCGATAAAGGAAGCAAGTCTTTCCTTTAATGCCGTATCGACCTTCAACCCAAGTATCCAGCTAGTTTCTGAGCTCAGGACTTCAGGGGAAATCCATTTCTGTCAAGCATACGAATAGAATAAACTCGTATGTATAGCTTAATATGTCTAAACAAACCGTTCCGGGTCAAAGTGTTCGTCTTACATGGGGTTTTCAACTTACCAATGGTTATATAACATATCAAATATAAATACATGATTCAAACAACGATTACTATACATATTCATCCCATTAAAATATGGGTGCTAAAGGAAATACCTTTGTCAGAAATGATTAATTATAGGGAAATGATGATGGTGAAATGGTTTAATTAGAAAAGTACATTAATATGTTAGTTACCATAAGCATACCATACCATACCATAAGGGTTCAGTAAGACCTAAAAAAAAACCTTCCCACAGTGCACTGAGGAATATCGTAAACCACCTCCCGTCCTTAGGAGGTTCAGATATTTGGACAAATATGAAATCAATGAGAACGGTAAGTTTTCACAAGGGGGGCCAAATGTGAATAGAGGACGATATTGATGCGTTGTCGGTAACAGTAGCGATTACCCGCACACACAATAGTAAAAGATGGGGCGTGTGTAAAGAGGGCACGGGCCGGGAACATCTCCGTAACAGACCCGGGTTAAGTGGCTCTACACCACGGCGTCTCACCCAGCGTCTCACTGACAACAGACGCGCTGAGCACCTTGCGGGGCGCGCTCACACTAACCACATTATCATTACGGCTACTCGAGTCGGCCGACACCAGCGCGCCACCGCCAAGCCGAGTACGGGCCGAGTATGGGCCGAGTACGGGGCCAGAGACACAGCGCCCGGCTGGGGCTTTGTCCGGCGCCGGGAGTCAGAGGGGACAAATGCCGGGCAGCATCAAGGGTCATCGGGCGTGCTCAGTGAGCAGGGCGGGGGTAGGAGGGAGGAGAGGTGCGTGGTGGGGTGAGTAGCGGTAGGGCTGGTCAAGGCTGGGTAGGGTTCTAGAAATATATGCAATATAGATAGGACGTTTTCCAGAAGTCCCCAAATGAAAGATCTACACAAATGTAAGCTAAACCAAAAAAAAAAGAGTTCAGTCTACCTTTTTTTTTAATTCCCGTCAGTTTTACCCCAATGGGTAGTTCTTCCACTTGTTTTGGGCCAAAACAATGTTGATCTTCACGGCGCTACATATAATCCTCAGACAGAAAGCCAAATAATCCTAACCATAGCTGTTTTCGCTACATATAATCCTCAAACAGAAAGCCGAAAAATCCTAACCATAGATGTTTGAGGCCGCCGTGCAATATCAACCTGCACAATTTTATCTCCATCTTCACAGAGGCACAACACGATAAGACCAACCAAGCGATCACCTTTCTTCCTCCTTGTGGGAGTCCCTAAAACCACTAGGGTTTATCAGCACTAACCAGGCAAACGAGAGAAACATTTGATATCACCGTGTGTCCCAATCAAGTCATTTATATACTATCGTAAAACTGGATGAGTTTTAATCTTGGCCACCATATGCCACGACTGGAGTCTGGCATAGTGACTTCATGAGGCAAAGTCCAGAGCCAAAACTCCAGGAGTGGCATGCAGTGCCCAAGATTAAAACCAATCAGGTTTTGATTTTATCCTACCCTGTCTCCTCGATTTTGGAATATTATGTGATAACAATTCTGTATGCCACTAGTGGCATATAAAACTCCGTATGCCAGTAAGGGTGGCATACGGAAACTCAATATTAAGCCTATGGGATTTTATATTGGGGGTAGGATAAATCCACCAATGTGCTATTACCTCAACAATAACCCGTGTGGAGATTTCGTACATTAGCACCCTTACCTCCGCATATACTGAGTAGATCTTACTCAGCAACTCATCTGATCATAGCCCACATCTTCTACCATTCACTACTTACACAAGTACCTATGAGTCATAAGTGGATTGAGGGACTCGCTATCCAGCATCCACACACCAGATTGTACTCGGACAGTCATCTGAGTAGTCAGCAGGTCTTTTAACAGTTTATTTAAAGAGTAAAGGTTATTAAGAAATAAATTGATGAGTGTTTGGTCCGTGTCCCCCTTCGTCATCCAGTTTGGAGTGCATATTAAAATGAAAGAGGCGATAGACGAGTGAATATTTCAAAGCGCTCCAAACGAGATGACAAACGGGCACTCAGTCCAAACACGAAAATGTTCCTTATTTCATATCAGCCTGGAAATATTTACCTGTTCATCGCCCATTGAGTATGAGTTACCATACTTGCAAGCATGTTGAGTACGAGTTCCTAATGTTAAGCCTATGGGCATTTATACTAGGGGGCCATCCATAAAGTATGTACGCAGAATTTCTGAAATTTTGGACCCCCCATCCCCCCTCCCGATCTTGTATGCAATAGAACAAAGAGGGAGCATACGCAAAATTTTCAAAATTTTTGACCCCCCCCCTCAGTGCGTACGTACTTTATGGATGGCCCCTAGGCTAAGATAAAGCCCATTTCCATTTGAGCTAAGATGGTACTATCGTAAAACTGGATGAGGTTTAATCTTGTCCACCGTATTCCACGACTGGAGTTTGGCAAAGTGACTTCATGAGGCGAAGCCGAGTGAAGTCCGGAGCCAAAACTTCAGGAGTGGAATGCGGTGGCTAAGATTAAAACGAATCAGGTTTTGATTTTATCCTACCCTATCTCCTCGGTTTTGGAATATTACGTGATAACAATGCTGTATGCCACTAGTGGCATATAAAACTCCGTATGCCAGTCAGCGTGGCATACGGAAACCCAATGTTAAGCCTATGGGATTTTATATTAGGGGTAGGATAAATCCCAATACTTGCTGTAGTTTCTGTGAGTAGATAAAGTAGTAGAGGAGAGTTCTTACCTGGACGAGCTTCATACTGCTGGGGAAGTCACCGATCAGCAACTGATCACGGATCAGTCTGTCAATAAAGACGTGTCAAATATTTCATTTCAGTACGTGTAAGTACATTTTCAGAGCAACATTATTCTATACAAAACCAGTGAGTTAAATATATAGTCCGTATGAGACTTAGTAAGCGACTTTCAGTCTTCCCTTGTCTATTAGGCAAGTTTAGGGGTTTATCTAAATCAAAACTAAGGGAAATGACCAACAACCTATTCTATATTATATACAATATTACAAGGCATCATGTCACAGCAGGGCGACGGCTTGACATGATTGATCTATTGATACACGAAATCGATACAATAGAATCAAAACAATGATTTTCATCTGGGACGAATTAGTTGTGAGCTCATTTCTTAAATAAGAAAGAATGATAATCATAATAAAAAAAGACCATAGGGAGCGTAATGGAATCATTGTGTAATAGCGGTTTTTTTCCTCGAGAATTTGAAAGTAATTAAATTATTTTATTGAATTTTCTTTTTTAAAACATGAGGTTATAAACTGTGAAATGGAGTCGTAATGTGATTGTAAACCTTTAGTTGTTTTTGTGGACAGAGTAAAAACTAAGGTCAGACAGAAGGTTGTCATAGAGCCACAGTATAATAGAGTAATTATTATCGCGGCTTTCTTGACACTTACATGAGCATGGCACAGCAGACGTAGATGAGGAAGTCAAAGCGGTTTACATCAGCCAGCAGGGAGTCCCACACACGGAGCACATCTGTGGAGTAAGAACGATATCAGTGAGCAGGACATACACATGGCTTAGACACTATCACAGTAAAAGCTGAAGAAAGAATTCTTTAAATTCCTTTTCCCGATTCCACAAAAACATTATTTATTGCCTGGAAACATGCATAAACATATGAGAAATAAACATTAAGACACAATCTAGTAAACATGACCTGAATATTTCATATGTTGCGATTTTCCAATTAAAATAAGTTTGATGAAAATCGTATGAGTTCTGAAATTATCTGTCACATCTCTTTCATATTACGTTTCTTAGTTTTCCTCAAGTTCAATTCTCTAAACCGAAATTTTAAACTTACTTCATGCCTATGAGACTTTCAATTAGGGCAAACCTTTGGAGTCATCCATTAAGTATGTACAAATGTACATACTGAGGTCTGTGTGTGTAGGAGGGGGGGGGGGAGAGACAAGCGTTTTGGAAATTTACGTATGCCCCTTCTTTGTTCTATTGGGGATCATATTGACAGGAGGGCGGAGGGTCAACATTTCAAAAATTGTGCAGACATATTTATGGATGGCTTCTTTCTAACAATATCGAACAAATAAAACATCAAAACTGTTTTCTCTCCTTTGAGTTTTTGATGATATTTTTTCTTTGTTACAGCATGCAATTTGACAATGTTTCAGATCTCAGACAGGCTTTCTAACACCTGGGTGGAAAGAGTAGGATGAGCCAGTGAAAGGCATAGTACTGAATGATATTTATATATTTTTACTAATCAGAACATAATGAGAACTGATCCAGCCCTGAAGAAGGCCACACCCCCGGCCGAAACGTCGCAAACAGGACTATAGTTATCACAAACAATAAAAATGGCAAATATCCAACGCCCATGATATATTTAGGAAAAATATCCAAAGGGGGATTATGTGGCAAATGTTAGCCCATTATTCAATGTGAGGGGTGAGTATATTCAGAAAACCATTCAAGTTTAGGGTCAGAGCTTGATCCAATCTTGTTTGAATCGCTACATAATTCACGCGACTTCGCCTTGTGAATTAATAGGTAATTATCCAAGTACTTACCTTGGTAGAAATATGAAGGAGAATTAAGGTTCTTGCAAGCCTAGGGACACTATCTGAGTGCCGTAGGGTAACAGGGTGATTTTGATCAGTGGATTTCTAATATTTTCACAAGGCCTAAGCCAGATGGAAAAATTAGAATTATCTTAGATCTAACGGAATTAAATAAATTCAATGGGATACGAGCTCTGCCCCTAAACTTCCATGGGTTTCCCCTAAAGAAACCTACCTGGCAGGGCGAATTCCTGTGAGAGAAGCAGGGTGAGCCAGCGGAAGGCGTAGTACTGGGGCCTCAGCTCCTGCTGCTCCATCTTCAAATACAACGTCATGTCGCGTTCTTTGGTCGTCAGCACAAGGCGCTTCATCAGCATACCTACAAGAGAGAGCACCAATAACTACCTGTTACTCACTAAAAAGGGCCAATCATATGACATTTTCTGTTGCAATCACTCAGTACAGGGAATTTTTTTTTTTTTTCTTGTGGTATTTTTTGTCTCATAGAGATCGGGAAAACTTGGATAATATTTCCTTGTCGGCCATGCTAAGGGGCTGAGGGTCTGTGGGGAGACTCAAACCCGTCGAATAGTCATTCATGTAAAACTTTATGTGTTATTACGGGTAGGAAAACGCATATATCTAGTACATCAATCTTTGCGTTGTTTTATTCGTACAGTGACAGACAAATATTGAAATGTAGTATTGAAATGTATTGAAATACTAAGGAGGGAAATAGTAAGATACCATACTGCCAGCAGTGGTTAACTCCTTCTAAAATCAATCATAAACTTCACATAACTAACTTATTAGAAATATAAATTTATTTCTATCTTTAACTATATAATGACTAAAGTTGATAGCCACACCAAGGTATAATAGAACTCACGAAAGTTTACCTGGGAGGCAGTGCGATACTATTCAGTATCACAATGCCTAACATTCTCTATAAATTACAATATTAGCTCAATCTTTTGGTAACACAAAATAGGTTCTCTCGTACCATCCTAGTATGAAATTGTAGCTAAAAAGAGCTTTAGACACTATTAGAGCGCCAGTTATCGAATTCTGCGCCGTATTCTATCTGCTACTCTCATTTCAAAACTCGATATCGCAATGTTATGAATAGTGAAGGTGCACAGTTCAAAGTGCCCCCAACCCATCTCGACCTGAAGGGCCTTATGAAGGAATCACATGGTTAAACATAGGCAGCATGAAAGGTGGACAGATTGATGATACAGTACACACTGTGAAGTCAGGCAGTGTGTGGATCTTGAAGAACGCTGCAAAGTGAAGCAGGGCGTAGATGGAGCCCTCTAGTGTCCAATGCCGGAACAACGACACCAATATAGTTCTCCATTCTCCCGCCTGGGGGCATGACTGAGCTGTGAGCATCTCGTTTCTCTGTTGGGTGTAAGCCTTATCCTGCGCCACTAACGCCAACCAATGGTAAATAATTACCGGGTCTCTGATTTGTGTTAGCTGATACAATCTGTTTTTGCCCTGTTGAATCTTTTGAGTGGAATACGCTCCTGCCCCAAACATCAGTCTTTAGTATAAAACCGCAACATAGTTAGTCATCGCCATCAAATGGCCGACTCACTTCTACCAATATTAGTTTCTTTGTTTGTTAATTTAACGTCCAATATGTTCTACTAGACTTACTTATTGTTGCCCTGGTGAAGACCTGGATAAGATCGAAACGTTGGCTTTACCTCAATACAGCAGTCCACAATGGGAGTCTAAACCGTTTTTCCAGTCTTACTTTCCTATATCCGAGTTCGGGGGCTTCACATTATCAGTTAGACTTACTTTGGTATTGGTGGTGATCGAATGATCTATGAGATGAATTTACGTAGAAATCTCACCCCTCCACAATTACCGAGGTGAGAGGGATTTTCTCTGTTCTCACATCATAAAGATGTATGAGAATGACTGGCCTTTTAAATACCAGTAGGTCTACCACTCCTGGGGATGAAGAAGACAAGCGACTGAAGAGACTCAAACCCGCAAAGTCCCACAACCAGTGCCTTAACCACTGATCTAACTGCGGAGCGTAGATGAAATGTTTACATTATTATGGTTATGGAATGCTGAACTGAGCGTTGTGAGGAATGTTGAATCATACAAGGAATTTAAATCACTTAAGAAATATAAGATTTTCTTAAATCTAGACTCGACACCGTACGCTTTGAATAAATTTTGTACCTCCGCTAGTTAGATATGAAAACTTTTTTGTAATTGTTTGTTCATTTTCTGTATCAAAGACCGACATGGAAATGTGTTATAACAGATGCTCACATATTGCCATTTGTTACCTAGCTTGATATATACTTCCCTGTAATAATAGTGAATACTGTATGCATTATAAGGCATAGCCTTGAAAAACAATTGCTTGGCCAATTGAGGCTATTACCCTTTTGTTGAGCTCAAAAATTACAAACTTGAATGTACTCTTGAAATCATGATGCTCTATGTATACTTGAACCCAATAAACAAACTGATTTGAAAAAAAACCTCCCTCGAACAATGTGACCAAATATCATACCGAATATTCCAACATGCTGTTCACCTTTCTTGGATCATAGACACCCTTATCCCAATATTTCTTTTTTTTCTAGTGTCTATCCGTGACGTCAGGAACGCCCAGTATACGTCAGAAATGACGTGGTGGTAACGTCACTTACCGATGCCGCAGTCGGAGTCATCCAGAGACTTAATGAAGTTGTCACGGATTTCACTCATCAAGTTAGTGAAGCACCAGAAGGCATCGGCCTCTGCGTACTCTGAAAACAGACACAGGTCACGGACATGATATCTCTGTAGTGGTGGTGGTTTCCTGCACAGTTATCGGGAGAGTATGGGCAATGGGCGACTGTTTGTTTGTGGTTTAACGTCCGAGTAAACCATCAGGGTATATAGGGACCATCAAAAGATTTAAGCTTTTCACTTCTATAGACTTATTTCAGTGATTTTTTCTCCAATATCTACAAATATCCTATAAACAATCATAGAAATTTGTCTATTTCAAAAAGCTGATTACATCTTTTTTCAAAATTTTCACAAACAACATATTCATGTCGATACTATATTTTAAGTACTTTATTCTGTTTTCATGTACGCTTTGACAGTTATAGGAATATTGCATGCTTAGCATAATGGGAGATGATCTGCTTTCAAGAGATGTTCATGTGTAAGTCTGCAGGGGCAATGGGCAAAATTAACGCTTAACCTCAGTCTGCTGCGAGAGGATCAGAATTTACGTGAAACCGGGACGCTGTATTTTTCGGATTTCTAGCAATTCAAATTATTACAGCTTTTTCTATATCAAAATATAATTGACATGACTATCATCGGAAATGTTTTATTCTCTTCATGACAAAAAAGATTATCTCTAGAATCCAAATTATATCTGACAGCACAGTATTTAAATCGATAGAAATCAATTATTTCTTCCCCTAAAAATCGACTACGAAAAGTAGATTTTTTTTTGGGGGGGGGGGGGGGGGGGTCCTTACCTTGTCCGTCGTGGTCCGAGTCAGTGCTGAATGTGTAATAGATGGGGCCGAGGATTTCATTCATGCCCTGTCACAATTAAAGCACACTATATCGTTAGGAGAGACTAAGCAATACCACATTAGTCATCTTGACTTACTAATGTAACATGAATATCTGGATTAGGAGTGAGAAAACGAAATGAAAATTGTCTACATTTCTTCCTATGATCATACCCCAAGCAAGTAGAGTAATCCATCTACACAAGATGGTGCCAAAAATAAGATTTTATTTCTAAATTTTTAGATTTAGAAAAACAGAATATTTCTGATTTATGTCAATCTAAAAACTTATCAACACGCCTCATTGAACATCAAAGAAATACGATTTTAACTGCAGGGTCCGGTTCTGAAATCAGCCTTGAGACATTTTTCGTGATTCTAACGGTAATATACATTAAAGTGACTCCAATTAGAGATGAATCTTTATGTTATCTTAGGTTTCTTATTACTCTCATGAATAATGTTTCCTTTCAATGATTTATAGCTTCACTATCACGTTCTTTATCTATTTGAACACGTTAAAATGTTCCAGAAATAATGAAGTTAAACAACAGAAACTATTACTTTGTATCATGAATTTTTATATCTCCTTTTTTAAAGAACTGGTTTTGCCAAGTCTTAAATTCTGTACATCTAAATTCAGTACATCTCATTTAATCTATATAAAGTAAAAGTTTAAGCACGCAATCACCTGCACGTAGCCCTGTCCAGGGTTGAGCTTAGCGTAGATAAAGAGAATCCGCTCCACTACCTCCCAGTGAGCCTCCTCCCCGTCTGCCAGCACCGTGTAGTCCTCCACTGGCTTTCGTGTTCTCCGCACCTGCCAAATAGTGGTGACGCACAGTTAGTACATACTATTACAATCATATACACACCCATCTAGAGCGGTATCCAGTACAGTAAGCATTAAAAAAAGAATCATAAGCTATTTTTTTCACGATGGTGAGTTTTTCAGACATGTTTTTCTTCACTTCTTTCGGTTTACAGAAAGCTCTTCCAAAGAATACAAATCCCTTTCATTAGGATACAAATCCTTTTCAATGGGAAAGGATTTGTGGAAAATACTAAGACTGGTAGAGAACCGTACGGGAAGCCAGCTTCTGAGTAACACAATTACCAAGTCCTATATTCAAAGTTTGTATTATTGCAAAATTCGGATACATATAAATAATGCCATCATAGAGATATCGGAAAATAGCCCATCGAATTAGACAAATACCTTCAATCTGTACAATATGGCTTTTACTTAGTGCTAAATGACAGGATTACTTTACGTCCTTTCATTGGTTCTGGAACTTTAAATATATATACACATGTATACTATATAAGCAATACCATGATGTGCGAAGACTAAGAAACATGCTTATCATAAGACTTAAACGATATACATGTATTGCAACTGAATATGCACGTTTCAGAAAAATATCAGCTGATATTGGGGAAGCATCTTGTTAGCTCCCCCCACCCGAAAGAAATGAAATTATAAATAATAAGTTGTTTTTTTTCATTTTATGTGTAACGTAGCTTGAAAACTGTTTCAATCTCATTTATATGGTAGCTGCCACCCAGTGGAGACCTTAGCTACGTCCAAGTTAATATGTTCATTTCCTGTACCCCCCCCCCCCCCCCCCCAAAAAAAAAAAAAACAGGAAAAATAGGACGCACATTCGGCAATACCTACTGAGGGTGAAATATGCACAACATAATTCTGGACACTCAAATACAAAACACAACGCAATTGACTACATACCTATTTTACGCACTATTAAAGCTGGACGCCTCTGAATCAATATTCAACAGTGCAAACATAGAAATATAAAACTTGTTATATATCTATGGTGCAATGTTGTTAAAGCCTTAAAATATAAATGAATGAACGCTAGGACTAAATTAAAAGACAAACCCATGCAAAAATTGCCACAACAAGTACGTCACCCAGAGACTGCAAGTGTTAGTACTAGGGTAGGAGGTGAATTATGGTGAAACCAGTCTGTTATCTACTCGACATCATCGTCATCTGCCTATCATTTGTGTCACAGTCTGTCCACCGACTGTTTAGTGCCTGTCAGCTCGTCCGCTATCAAATTCTGTCTGTTTATACTCGACAACTTATCTTCCTGGTCCGTGTTTCTCTACTTGTAAAACCATTCCAGCAATTCTATCCGTTGAGGCTGACATTAATACTCATTTAATCATGTCCTAAACATAGCAAGAGTATGTGATTTCCACCATGCATTTCTATGAGCGCGAACATGACACGCCGTACGCTGTGTTATCTGTGGCATGCTCGACATTTTAATTGAATGTGATGTTTTAAAAGGTCGTGGAAATGCCCCAGGGGCAGTGGTCATAACAAAATAGCTCGTCTCAAATATAATATTCAGCCTTGTCTCCTATACATTGATATTTGTGGCTTTTTTTCATTTTCAATCAAACTATGGTAACATCGGTTGTGACAAATAACTGTCATTTCAAAGGTAGCATAGATTGGATTTGGAGGGGTTTCAGACTGTTACATCCAGCACTTCTCATAGAGTGACGGAAAAATGATTCCTGTGAGGTAGAAGGTCGGAAAAAAATCACATAGATTAAAAATCCTTTTTTTAATATATAGACAGTAGTTTCAGATATAAATCGTTGCAGGTTTAAATGAAGACTGGTTTGAGAAATAAATCATGCGTCGTTCAAAGTGTCATTCCTTGTGGCAGGATAGATAAGTAAAGAGTGTAGGGTTTTGTTAGTGGGAAGCTCCATGACAAATGGCAACACTATAACCAAACCATAAACCTGAAGATGAAGGTACCAAACTACCAACCCTCCTCACAAGGGGGTCGTCTACTTCACGGAGCATCAGTTCACTCCAAAAGACAATAGTATCCCACAACAGAACATTACAAAGTGTCATCTAATGACCAGCTAAGACTTACCTTCTACAGGATTGTCAAGGGATGCAATAATATAACACAAAAAAGGTCAACATTTGCACTATTATGCAAATCTGTAAGTACTACAATATTATGCTGCCCCTAGCCAAATATGAGCTTACCTAGTATATAGCTTGGTATATTTCATTTTGTTGGTTAATATGGATAAATCAGGGATGCCAATTGAGGTTCGAAAGGTTGAAAATATATTTGGCACAAATTGCCACATATGGCACCACTTCGGTGTTGGGGTGGTGCCCTCTATGATTTTTAATCTAAACTCTATCTGAATCAGCTTTATGCACTGTCTTTTCTTTCGCTCATATGATTTGGTTGTCATCTTTAATAGATCAGTATAACTCAAAATATAGTTTTTTGTATCATAAACTTGATTCATGTTATTTGAGAAAACTTTATCATTTAAAGCAAATAAAATCAAAACTTCAGTCTACAGAATACCAACATTGATTTCGAATGTGCCTATCAGTCTCCCTACAAAGTTCTGGTATTGATTGTCCAATAACAATCACTGACTGGTTTCCATTCATCGTTCTTCAATAATTTTGCTGGCCCATGGAGGCCGGAAAATAATTGAAAACGTGCCAGGATTGCCAGCAGCTCGAGGCCGAGAAAATATTGAAAGCTGGCATCCCTGATGCAAATTACTTGATGTTGAAAAAAAAATTTCTACAACTTATTTTGAATTCTTAATTATATAAAAAATGTTTTCTCCACCCGTTTTTGTGAGTGAACAAAAACCTTATTTTGAATTCATATATCTCGGATGTTTTATTCATATCAGATTTATTTACTTTAATACTAGACAATAATAGTACCAAAGGTTGGAGTGGTACTAGAAAGAGGGCACTTTCAAAATCTGCTAGCTTAAATATTGTTGATGTAAAATCTGCACGGTAAAATTCGGGGAGTCTGAAGACAGCATGAGAGCTGAGCATGATCCTTGTCTCTATCTTAATCATATCATTTTCTATTGCACTGTCGATTATTTTCTACGGTGTTATTGGTGACTCATATGATATCGGTTTTATTCAAACAGGGGTGTAACATTTACTTCGAGTAGACAATATGTTGCTGGTTGGTGTACGTACATCAGTGTAGGTGATTCCCAGACGGTTCTTACTGACGTTCTGCGCCTTGAGCCACGAGTGTTCCACACGTTTACGGAGAGTGTCAAGCCCCTTCTCGGGGTCGACGAGTTCCTTACACGGGTAGGCTGTAGCCATCTGGAAGAAGGCCAGGTCTGGGCACAACCTCCTGTAACAGTACAGGCATGTCAGTTAGGTTCAGGAAAAAAAGGAAACTGAGAAAACATGAAAAACACATCGTTATTAGCCATGGAATGGGGCAGATGTGTGTGAAGTTTGTAACATTGTTTATTGGCGCGCATGAGACCCAATTTATTCTCGTTGTTTTACACAAGAAAAAACCTTAAACCATGTGCTTCCGCGTGTGTGTGTAATATAAAGATGCATTTATGATACAGCGAAACTTAAAAAGAATGGCTCTAGTTTTCCTCTCCACGCGATTCTCACTCTCGTGGCTCTTCACTCTTCATGCATAGTTATGTGGGGGAGAAACTCCAAGCAGATCCGAACAAAAAGAAATTATTTATATATGGTAGGTCAACATAATATCACTTAATGTTTAGGACAAAGCAAGGATGGGTGAAACTAGTCAAGTCAGAGCATAGTTTTCCTTACCTACAGTCTTTGTCGATTTGTACCAACATTTCATTGTCCATGAAGTACTGGCGCCATATGCTCTCCGGGTTTGGATTCAGTGGCTGTATGAAAGACCATCCAAGAGATCAAACGAAATTTGGGTAAAGGAATCATGCTTAAATAAAAACTTTGATTAATGTAGAGAATTTCTGCTTGACTCTCTCGCTCTCTTTAGATTCGATCTGCATATAAGTCATTATTGGCAGATGAACTTTAAACACAGATATTTAATAAAATATGCCAGGAAGCTATTACAAATATTTTGTACTTCTGTATCACCTGGAACTGGATACTGTTTAGAAATAATTAACGACGAGATAACATATAAATTAACTATATGTAAGACGAGGCTAAGTCTGCCCCCTAGCTTGATGCTACCTTGAATAACAGTTTAGAGCTGTACCCAACCACCGTAACTAAGTACACTCAGTGCGACATCATCAGATGATGTCATACCTGTCCCCCTACGGTTGCCTTACAGGAAGCACAGCAACCCTGTGTCCTAACAACAGATATTGGATTTCAGACAGAAAAACCACTCCAGACGGTTGATTGAGCAGAGATAATCTCTGAGGGGGTTTTAATATCAAGGTTTCGCCAAGATCGGCTCATCAGGCATCTTGGGAAAGCTCTTAGAGGTTAACAAGGTGATCAAGGGATCTTGAACTTTTGGCATATAAGAGGACAGTTAACCCAAATTGGTAATAAGTGAAATGTTTCCAGTGTAAAGTTACAAACCAACACAGAGGGGGTTGGTTGATCTTGTGTGTGGGGTTCTAAGATTAGATTATTTTAGAATCCCTAACTCCCGAGAGTTGGCACCTAACCGGTAGATGTAAAAAAAACACCCAAAAAACAAGATATAAATTAACATTAGATAGTGTAGTAAATACTGCTGGATGGTTACCGGAGGATACCCCCGGAGGACCCGTAGGTACCCGGAGGCACCCCGGAGGCACCCGGAGGGTTTCCTCTGTAATGCCCCACGAGCCCACCAGGTGGCGTCCTGGTCCCGGATATGACGTCAGAGGGTCCCTGGAAGTTTCCTATGTAGACCTCCGGACACCCTCTGGAAATCAGTCTGGCTTCAGCCGAGGCTCGAACCACCTCCGGGAAAGGCTCCTACACTCAACCTGCCTCCCAGATACCATCCAAAACCTCGGAATGGTCGCCTAAGTGCATGGTGTATTTAATCATTGTAGCCGGAGTTGTGGTTAATAAAGATTCTCAGTTATGCAGTAAACTGGTGTCCTCGTTGTGTACTACAATAGTTTTTGGGTCACTTTTTGAATTTGTAGATCTTTATAATTGCTTGTGATCAAAGAAAATCGATGAAATGAAAAAAAAAACATGTCTGCAGATACATACATGGTCTTCAAAGGTGACGTCAGTTCTGGTACTCTCGTACTTCTTAAAGCCCGGCTGTACAATCATCTCATCAATAAACTGTCTGTACACCTGTCTGAACATGAGTAAATAAAATAGGGTCAATATATTTGTTAGAACAAAAGGAAACACTACATTGTCAGCGAATCTCAATGAATACAAGATAATCTAAAATTTCCAGTAGATTTATCTCAACACTAGAAGTTCAACATTTGAAGTCTATCAAACTGAAGATACATTTTCAATACATCTGTCTGGAAATCAGAATACACAACATTGTTAGCATATCTGACATAAGAAAATACATAGACATATTAACCTGTTTCTGATACTAGTGCCAGTAGTGGGCGTATCCTTCGCATAGTTGAAGTGTATGATATTGCGAGTCAACTACAAGGATTTACACAGTAGTATCAGAAAATTTCAAGAAATATTTCATGTCAAAATGGCAGATGGAGGAGGACAGGGTTATAAATAGTAGGTAGCCTTGTTGATAAATCAAGAGGATACGGGGATTGTATCCTCCTCCGGTAGGGAGCACATACATTTACTATGGACATTTTGTATTCTCGGGAGCGGAACGTTTAGTTTCTTTCACGGCCGCTAGGGGCAAAGGGTATTGCCAGTTTTGACCACCCTAGCTTTCTGTTATTATCGCTCGATCGACAAAACGTAAATCGATGTTTGAACTCACTGTACATGATTAATATACACAATTAAAGGTATTTTGATGTGTTTCTAACAAGATATATCAATAAACATTATGGGATACAAGTTTGAATGTTTGAATCTGCACATTTTTGTACTTTTGAGCAAGTTTTTATTTTGACATTTGTAGCAGCCTGGCATCGGCAATTTCGGCAGTTTGCTGGGGAAAACACCAAATAAAACAATCTTTGCAAAACGAATTGATAAAAAAAACACCTCCAAACATCTTCTCCTATTCTCCACCTCTATACCATTTTTTGTTTGGTGTTCCTAAGTTGGATATTTACTGAGATATTACCAGAGATGTACAGTGAATTTAACATTGGTTGCTATGGAGTGAAAAGTTGTTTAACCCTTCGCGCGTAAGAGAGTGCACTGCACCGCTTTACCGAAAATAAACTGGACAGCTATAAAACTGAGTAGCGCACTGTTCGTTTTTGCGGCCGGACCTACCCGTTACTACGTTGCGTGACGTCATCGCCGCTCCCGAGAATTAGATGACTAATGAAAAACTATCAGTGCATTTTTTGCATGAGACCAAAAAATTCCATGTTAGGCCACTAAAAAAAACCAACTTGTTTCTCATCACCAAGCCATGAAAAATATGACGAGGGCGCCTTTTTTTTTTTTTTTTTTGCTATATCAAAGATATACAGTTAAATCCCTCATAAGCGGACACCCTCTGATCCGGGCCAAAGTGGCTGCTTACGCAGGGTGTCTGCTTACGCAGGGTTTCCAGATTTTTACTGGCTATACATTTAATGCATCCCTGACATCAGGAGCTTTAATTTGATACTAAATACACATACCTTTCATAATTTCTATCAAGGTTCATCTATTTAAGAAAAAAAATAAATTTCTAAAATCGTTTTTTCTGATGCGCGCGGTGATGAGAAACAAGTTGGTTTTTTTAGTGGCCTTATCAGTACATCTCTCTGAACATGAATTGATACAACAGTCATTAATCTATCCGAACACTTAGCCAATGTTTAGCATACGTTGCTTATCATGACCGCTACAAGCACCTCAAACTCAAACTTTAGAGAGAAATCAAGTTGAGTTACATACCTTTGTTTTTTAAGGTGCTGGGGCCATATGGAACGGTTAGTTGGCAGATAATTCAGAAGTACCTGAAAAGTATTTTATAATCACTGATGACAAACTGAATAAAGCCGACCATCTTGCTAGAATTGATGTTCATGTCTAAAAAATTACTGTATTTAATCTAATTTGTTCATAAAATTACATGAGAGGAAACGCAAATAGCCATAGATATATTTCGGATTTCCTTCAGTGAGTTATGTATGAGTATTTATATACATTTTCCGACAAACTGGGAGTTAAATACAACAGAGTAACGTACCTTCCAGCATCTTGGCCTGATACTTTTTTCGTGTGGACAACCTAGAAAATATCATTATCAGAATAAATATTCAGTATAATCAAGGACAGAATCACTGAAACCAAGTCAAGATGGTAGATGGGTGAGGACTGTAGCCTTGTTGATAAATCAGTTTTAAAATCTAGGCGGTGGGGCTGCTTATAATGATCGGTATAGGGGATGTAGTGAGAGCTCATCTCCAACTGAAATTGCTCAAACATCAACTGAGGAAATGGTTACATTCAGATGCCTAATACAGGTGTTGCCGTTCAACGCCATCCAAGCTTAGAAGTTCGCTGAGACAAACACGACCGACTTCAGTCTCATGCCCATAAAATGATAGAGACACACAACAATTACACCCAAAGCGTGAACGGTGGGTGTGATGCAGGAGTGTTGTTTTTGGACAGATTAGACTGCTGGAGCAATCTAGGGCAATGTATTAACAAGTTTAGACTGTGTAAATTTCATAGTTGATACATGTCTTGGTTTTAACTTGGAAAAAGATAAGTATTTGAAAGATAGGCCTGCCAATGTATTATGTTCTATCCAGTTTTGGTATAACTGTGTTATCTAAGCTATATCAAAAATATTATTGAGGTGATATAGATGTATGTATAAATAACACACCAAATTGGAGCTGGAATACTATAGTACCGTACGGTATACGATGCAATCGCTGTTATTTCTACAGATACCAAACACAGCTATTATACGTATAACAGTCAAACACTTAGTGATCCAATGCTAAAGAATGCATTGCCAGGGAGATTATTTTTCACTACAGGCATAGTGTAACTGTAGGATGTGACACCGCCCTGTAGAAAAAGGTCTATTTAATAGTTACTATTTACCTTCCAAGTTCAGTCTTATTATTAAACTGGGGTCAGGTTAGTCGTGGGCGACCCTAACAGTACGTCATCAAACAACGATACCACGGTATATTGCAATTAGTATCCCTAAAATGTGTCTATATGCCCATGGATTGAAAGACACTTGACATAAAGCAGGCGTACTAAAAATGCAAGATAATGAAGTTGTGTTGGTATTGTACAAGGCTGTCACTCGAATATCTCTCAAGTGTCGGAGTGTAAAGCCACACTGATGCCAGTGAGAGTTCGGTACCACCCACCTCCGAAACATTGTTTCCGAAATTCTTTCAGGTCGATGTTTTCTCTCCCAAGAAGTTCCTCGAACTCAGCTATCCTGCAAGAAGAAGCAGATTAAATGTTTACTTTAAAGACTTCTAAACTTTGTAGATAATGTCAGTTCTTCAATTGACAAACCCGCCCACCTTCCTCGGTAGTTCGCCATTTTGGGGATAGAAACCGAGGCTTCGGCAACAATGTCGATCTTCAAGCGTAGCTTCATTAATGTTTAGTTTTGTAGTGGAGTGTTTTCATACAAAGAATCCGCTGTGAGAGTGTAAGTGTAAGGCAAATGACAGCCTACAAGCTGCAAATCAGAAGGAAATGGAAAAATATTATCAGATATCTTTTGAAATTGAGTATGATGTGCAGTTTAGTATAGAATAATTAGAAAATGACTTTTTTACTCACGCATAAGCACGTCTTTAGAGGGGAAATATGCAACAATGGTGTAAGTTTATTTTCCTGAAAGTTTACATATTTAGCAGTTCAATAGCTGCTAGAGGTACACTGCGCCGCTCAGGTTTATCGCTCCGAAAAAAGTAGGCTGCTCGAGTGGTGCAGTGTGAAGAATGAGACACGGGATAGATATGACGGGGGACATCTCTAGAGCGAAGGTAACTGATAAGAAGGATATATACTGTTTACTCACAGGACATTCGGTGACTTAAGGTGTACTTGCTACAGCGACAACGCTTTTGTCCATGGCTAAAGCTGAACTACATTCAGGTTTATTTCAGAGGTTACAAATATTTTGAAATGCCCAAAATGTAACTGAAGGCCCACCCTCCCATCTGCGTCAATACTCTAGAATCCACTGCCAGTAGAGTAGTAGTACTGCACTGGCACTGTGGCTAGTAGATCTAGATGTAGATTACTTCCACATTTGAGATCATATCTATCCTACAAAATAAGGCAATATTATGGGGATATTGCTTGGATATCTGCACATGGGTTTAGCCTGAGCCCAATGCCTATTGAAGTCACCGTATTCAAACGGTAAATCTAGCAAATTGCCAAATAGAAATACTAAATTAAATAGGGTTAGAAATGGGATATTATCTAAGCCTGGGATAAACGTCCATAGGCTTAGCATTACGAACTCGTTCCCAACAGGCTTGAGAGAACGGTAACTCTTTCTGAACGGGTAATAAAGAGATGAATATTTCCAGGCTAATATAAAATCAGAAACATATTCGTGCTTGGTCTGAGTCCCTGTTCCAGGGTGTCCACAGCACAGGGAAAATGCCAAAAATATTTTCCCTGCAGGGAAAACACAGGGAATATGAGAAATTCACAGAAACACAGGGAAAACACAGGGGAAAAGATTTCACCAACTCAGGGAAACTGAAAAGATTTCAGGGAAAAAGCATTTGCATATTACATTTAGAAAATGCCTCTCTGAAATCCAGTGCAGTACGGTAATACTTTTAAAAGGGTTGAGATTCCATGTTTGTTATTTTTATATTCTGGTATGTTTAAGATGTTATAAACTTGTGATTCTGGATTCTAAGTCTAAGAAACAGTCTAAGGATGCAGTTTTGAAGATGTCTCATGAAAATATTACAATATACATTCTTTTCTTTTCTTTTCTTTTTTTTATGTATTCGGTTTGTGGTCGATAAAGGCGGCTATTCAGCTTTCTGAATAACCTCTGATTATTCTAGTCTATGGATCAGCCAAGATTCATCTTGGTTTGTAACTCAACACTGGTTCCATGGTTTATAAGTGGCTAACTTTAGCATATGCCCATTAGCCCACTCATAACAGAAAAGATCAGATTTTATATCACCTTGATAACCCTATTAGCACTTCACGATGCCTGACGAGCCGATCCCGGTGAAACCTTGACTCCCTTCCTACTAGAAGAATCACTTCACAGGATTTTACCCTACTCTTAGGCTATTTTCTGCATAACCAAGACTTCTGTGTGAGTTATGGCAGTAGTTCGCCTGGCAACACAGGGAGAGCAGGTGTGACATCACTCAGTGATGTCACACCGACCAGTGTACATAGTTACGGTGGTTAGGTACAGTTCCATAACTGTCATTCAAGGTAGCATCAGCATAGGGAACGGACGTAGCCTCATCTTACTTCTACATTCTATTATTTCTTTTCTGTTTGACAATTTAAAAGCATTTGTAGACTTATTTGTTGATATTTCTTAATTTAGACTTTGTGATGAAAAAGATCAGGTTGTGGAGCTTGGGTTGAGCTTTTTAGGTAGGGGGAAGGATTAACAAAAAAAGATGTGCAACATTGGAAGTTGGGAAGGGGCCATCCATAAAGTATGTCTGGAAAATTTCCAGAATTTTTTACCCCAATTCCCACCCCTTCAGTTTACAAGTACCTTATGAATGGCCTTGAAGTAATCTTTGCCTGAAAAGGTAGCCTGTGAGGGTGTGTGTTTACCCTACATTTGACACTCAAGTTGTCTATCAGACTCCTGGTCCTAGCTTTTCTGGATAGAAGCCTTGGTTCTAAGATAGAGTAGCACTCTATAATTCCTTCTTCTTCCTTGGTACTGCCATTGGTAGACTGTTAGCTAGGCCTGGTCATGATGGCCTTTGGTGAACCGGATGTTAGCTAGATAGATTTCTATGATCTGATAGATTCATTGACAGTTTTCTGTAGTCTAAGCTGCCATTAAACCCATCCTTTTATTCTAAGGTGGTGTTTGTGTTGGCTTTGCCATAGTTTCTCGTCATGAATATGACCCTGGCTGTCGACATGACATTAAATCACCAACACACTCACTTACTGCACTTTGCCATCAGAGTAGCCGAACACTACAGATATTGATCAATATATACTTTGATCCCTATTGGACGATCCCTTATAAGTAGGTGTTAAACATGTTATCACCCTACAAAGTTGTCAGTGACAGTGATCATACTATTTGGATACCATTCCTTTAGATTCCTTTAATTTCCTTTATTTTTATCAAAACCTTCAAATTTCCTTTTATTTTCCTTTATTTCTATGAAATTTAAAAAAAAATCCTTTGAAATCATTCCAAGTCCACACGAAAAACATAAAATGTTATTCTTAACGGGTAAAATTTCTAAAATGTACCCATATGACCAAAATTTTCTCCTAAAGTTCATATTGTGAAACATTCACAATTCATTCCTGACAGGTTTGCTTCATGAAATGATACATATGTCTAATAGGCCTTTTTCCGCACGCCGGTGTCGCACCTTATCTCCTTAGTTACGCAACGTCTGAAGCCAAACATTCACCTGGCAACGTATACTTTAGCATTGATAAACATCGTGTATTAGAGTAATACGTTCATAATACCCGTGCACATTATCTCCACTGAAATAAAAGTGATTGCATCGTATTCTATGGTATTCCAGCTCCGATTTGGTGTATCATACATGCATATCATGTGTGATTGCTGTTTGTCTCTATATGAATACCGCTGGACTCGCGGTGTTTGTCCGAGCGGCCGCGTAACTAGAGAGTAGGCCGTTAGGCGGCGTTGAACGGCAACACCTGTATTGTGTATTTGTATATTGTAATTTGGGACAATTTGACCACCTGAAAGTATGCCCTGTCATAAACCAGAAGGGTCCTCTGGCCGTGAGCATTTTGTCTGGAAGATGGCTTTAATTCACAGTGCAAGATTAACAATTTAGCACATCCAGTTCAAATTTTAAACTGCATTATTCAAAACAACACATAAAGAATGATGCCCTGCTGGGTGTAGCCTGTGGCTAGGGTGTAGTAAGAATATTGCTTCCTGAGGGTTATAAGGGTACTGACTATAGCAGAGTCAAATATGCAAGCTGCTTGCGATAGACTGTCCAATTGGTATACTGCCAACAGACTAAGCATTAATGTGAAGAAGACCAAGTTAGTATATCATGGGCAAATTTCAAAAATCAAGCCAGATAAAAGGGGATATATAGCGATAGGAGGGACAAAATTGGACTTTTGTGAGGATATGAATTATTTAGGGGTGATGATAGATCCAGACCTGAAATTTAAAAAACATGGGGAAAAACTTAATAAAGCAATAAATGATAAAAACTATCTATTGAGTGAGAATACTGCAAAAAAAGGTGTTAAAAACATGTTTGCTCCCGGTCGTGGACCATTGCTCCTTTTTGGTAGAGCGTTCAACAGAACTGGTTAGAAGAAAACTGAACATAGCATAAATAGAGGTCTGAGGATCGCATTGGGGCATGAAGCATATGTAGGGAATAAATGTATTGATAACAATGCTTTGTTGGAAAAGTGTGGAGTTACCTGTCCGGATAACAGGCGTAAGATTTTATTGATGGGAATAATTAGAAGGCTACATCTTATTGGGTGTTTGCAAATAGATAATGGCAGTACACAAGGGGATAGAATTAATACTAGATCAGCGAACAAAACTATGTTGTATCTCCCCAGGCCAAGAAGTGAAGGGTTCCAAAAATCCTGTGTCTATGCCGGCATAATGATGTGGAATGAGCTACCATTGAGTGTACAATTAGAAAACTCCAAAACAGTTTTTAAGAAATAAATAACAGAGGAAATTGATAGGAAAAGGGAAAGTGCACTACAGTAAAGAACAATGATGTAACACCGCTCCATACAGGGCGGGTAAATCTTAGGGTGTTATAATCTGACTAGTTGAAAATGATTCTACACATATAAGGGCAAATCAGGTAATAATGCTGTTAGTATTAGATCGGGAGGCTGTACGGGGTACCCCTATAAATCCACCAAAGTACACAGGGTTAGGGTTTAGGTATTATGGTGAATCGTGATAGACTCATACTTTGTATGGAACTTCTGAAAAGTGGTAATGGGTTTCTTTTCACATCACTGTTGATATGAGTGTGATGACAAGGGAAAATCTAAATAGTAACACTGGTTCGAATGTATATAATTAGGAGAGTAATGGTTGTAATATTCGCCATATTATTATTTATATTATTATTTATATTATTATTATTATTATTATTATTATTATTATTATTATTATTATTATTATTATTATTATTATTATTATTATTATTATTATTATTATTATTATTATTATGTGTTATCATTCATTGTATATACCATCAACCCACCATGATGATTGTTGTTCATGGCAAGGGTCAAAGTTCCTGTTATCCGTTTCATTATTGCCTGGAAGACCGATTGTGAAATCGAAAGCAATAAAGATCATATAAAAAAAAGAAAGAAAAAAAAAAGGGAACCTCCACTAGAAAATGTTGACACCTATTTAACCCTTTGGCGCCGGGTGATGCCTTAAGGCATCGCCGCACATGGCCGGATGATGCCTTAAGGCATCGGCGTGTGTGGCTGGATGATGCCTTAAGGCATCATTTTCTAAGACTTAAGAAAAAATTTCTAAGACTTACAAAATCATAGTTTAAGTGTAATAACTTTGTAAATAATTGATCAATAATGATGAAATTTTCACAGAATGTTGGTATGACATTACCATTACGATTTTGAAATACTTGTAAAATAATATCAAAGATCTCGTGTTTTATCACGTGATCAAAAAGTGAAATTATCACAATTGGCCTGAAATGACATTGAATTTCTTATATTTCTTCATTCTGAACCTCATCCATGCACATCTGCAGGGGGAGAGATCCTCATATTTAAGAGATCTAGCTGAATTCAGTTGGATTCAGTGCCTACACTTAAATACCCCCATTGGTTTAAATGTGATGGACCCACATGGGGCCTAGGCGCAGTTATAGAGAGAGGAGCTTACTTAGCCATGTCAAAATTCTTTTAACCATCCTGTAACATGTAGAATTCAATTCTGCTCCCCCTTCCAACACTGTCAAATTGCAATAATGCAAGACCTGGTACTGTGCATGAAATATTTGGATTTAATCAATTGGTTGTGCTAATCATGGCAGCATAGCTTGCTGCCTAATAGAATGCTTTTATTTAGCATAGATTTTCTGCACCCTCCTGCAACTGTGTACCTCCATGTACCCACCTGATATAGAGTAATGATAACCCTATGAAAATCAAGCTTATGTCTACTCCAGGCACAGGATGTATACTCATATCTAGTACATTTTTGAGGTAAATTAGATAGAGTAAGGTCAAAATCCATGGATTTTAGAGAGTCACTCCAAACCCCATATAACAGAAGTATGCTCCCAACACTGTTGTTGGACTGGTACAAGGAAGAGTGTCCTCATGGAGGATTGTGCTGAATCATCTTTTCCTTGAATGAAAAACACACAAACATAATTACAATACCAAAGATAGCAGCACTTATTCACAGAGCCTCGGGTGTACCTATGACAGACAGGTTTTTTTTCTGGATTTCTGGATTTTTTCCCACCCAAAGGATCAAATATGAGATCAATGTTAATTTGAGGAAAAATTATCTAAGAATGGGGGTTTAAAATAGAAATATGAAATATTGTGAGAAACACCTGCACAATGTTCTCAGCTAGGGCCAGAAATGCTCTTAGGAAAACTCAAAATGCAGGTACTTCCAGGGGCTTTGCCCCTTGGGCCCCCATCCAGAGCACTTTCCCTGATTCCCATTTGGGGCCTAGATGGCCCCAAAATCCCCTGCTGATTATTCTGGATATTTTTGCATGCTCTTTTTCAGGCATATATAAAGCAGGGGCTTTTTTCATTGATTTGCAGATTTCCACTTCTTTTTCTTCCATATGGGAATTTTTTTTTAATAACTGTAACTTAGTCCCATGAGGGAGCTTCCAGGGTATTTGCCACCTGTGCTCCCCCTGGACCTCATTTTTGTGGGTTTTTTCTTGTAAAATGCAATTCTCATGTCTCATGTTTAGATCTTCAGATGGAAGCACTCTTATAGGCAGTGACCTTTGTGAAGCCAGTTTATGAATATATGGCCAAATGTTTCATGTGGTCTACGTTTTAAAAAAAAGAATTTTGAGACCCCCAGGAGCCCCTGGTAGGAGGGCAAACATCTCCCCTATGCTCCTTCCTACCACACATGGCACAGTGCTTTCAATAGTGCACAGCTTCAATTTGAAATGCAGCCCAATTTCTTGAATCCTTCCTAAAACTGGCCAGTACAAAGATAAACCAGTGTTAAAATAAATTTCGATGGCGAACGAGGACACAGACCAAGCACTCATCAGTTTCTTTCTTAAGATAAATATAAAAGAGATAGGTAGGTCCATGAATAACGTCACGCTTTTTTTTGGGGGGGGGGGGAGGCTTTTCTTCCCTATGACCAAGCGTAACAATGGTTGTATGATGTATGCTATATATATTTTTTTTAAATAGTGTAGGCCATTCCATAAAATGTGTTAGTCCGATTCCACCAACAGGTTGGATTTGCCGTGTTATATCTTGGTATGTCTTGTAGTGTCGCAATGTGTCGTACCTCACTTGTCTCAAAACGTAGGCGAGTGGTGTCAGGTGTATATTTTGTTCTCCACCACCGCGCTACCTCAAGACACATCGCGACAAATAATAGGCACACGATGATTCAATCCTAGCCCGATTAAGCAAGACAACCAAATCGGGACTAATCTTGCTACATCATGTGTGTTGGTGGAATCGGCCCTTTAAGTTGCGCCTAAACAGTCAGAACCTCTCGCACTAAAAATGTACCGAGTATGTGTGATCAGAGCACAATTTGTCATGGGTTATATATATTCTAGAATATAGACCTACATAGGCCCTATTGAGGTATCCCATAATTCAGTCTATTTACAAGTTCCGGCGTTCGCTGGTTGCTGACGTTGTATGGTGGTAGACCCCAACCGTAACCCAAAATTTTTACAGTTTAACGGTTTTTATAAATATTCAAAGTGGAAATCCGATGTCAGAAACGGAAATTTCAGCTATTTCTACATACAAATCTGAAATTATATTCAAGTTCTCCAAATATATTAAATTGGGAAAACTATGATTCATGTGGTTATGGTGTGCCCAGCCATTCGCAAGCGGAACTTGTATTTACCCTTGGCGATAACAGGGAGTTAAGTAACCTCTGGAGGGCGTATGGGATACATAGACAATAATCAATGGTTTTGTGGATAGGCGGCCATAAACCATGAGAGGTTGACGCATAGTAATACACGAGCGATAGCGAGTGTATTGTGACGTCAACCTCGAGTGGTTTACAGAGCCTCCTGTCCACATAACCATCGTTTGTTGCATTTATTATCCATCTTTTCGAATAACTTAAACCCAGTTATTGCCATATTAAAGGGTATAACTATAGGGACTATTTCTTTGCTTTATAGCACAAAGGGACTATTTTTCCCGTATACCATAGTTTTGAGGCCGTATACCACAGATGTGAATCCGTATACCACAGTTATGGTATCTGACAGGTTTTATACAATGGGTCGTGGTTTACTGAGTCCCAATACATTTTCAATGGGGACTTTGTATACGATGGATAATAAAGTAATGTGGAGGGGAAGTATACTGGAGGGGCAGTATGGGTGTTGGGTAGTATGGTGGAGGGTGAATATGGTAGAGGGGCAGTATGGTGGAGGGGCAGTATGGTGGAGGGGCAGTATGGTGGAGGGGCAGTATGGTGGAAGGGCAATGATGTCTTTATATACGATGGATAATAAAGAGGCAGAAACCATGGGACATGGGGCTATACATTCCAGAAAAAATTTATCAATGAATCTGGTCCACAGGAGCGGTTGGAGGAAGAGGTTTGCTAGTGTTGGATTAACTTGCAACCCTGGTTCCTATGGCGATCGCTCCTATCTCTATGTCTAAGAAGGGATCACCAATAAAGTCAACATTGTCAAATTCTAACACCATTCTGATTAGTTCTAGAACCGATGTGTTGATGAGAGAGATTGGATTATACATGGCTAGCCATCAGCCTCATTGGGGATGTTATTGTAAATAGCAGACACATTCAAAGAGTATCAGTAGGCTACACCAGACGGGATAGCTTGTAATGGTTTGTGACCTTTAGATTTTAAGTTGTCTTTGAAACTATGGGTTTTAGTATTAGATCCACCAGGGTCGAGACTTTCTCCATCGTACAGGCCCCATACGATCAGTCTGCCTGGAGGAGGATCTTTGTTAAGGGTCGATTCCACCAAATAACCTTTTTTTAAACATCAACAGACGTTCCAGTCAACCTTTCAGCCTACGTCGGTTGAAACGTCTGGCCAAATGGCCTCAAAATGTGTCACTGCTCCACCAAAGCCCCCAACAGAAACTCATGTAGTCGCCATACGAGCACCTGGTGGGCGCTTCCACCGAACAGATGTATCAGACGATGGCTCGAAGTGCCAGCAGATCCTCCAGTCTACGCCCCAGCCGACGCTCCATATAGAGGGTGCGGACAGTGGTGCCGTCAGATGGACGTTTGCCGCATTTAACATGGTATTTGAGTTCTCCAATAGGTTGCGCGGTGAGTGGCGATACACTACGACGCTCTGAACCCGCAAAACCCATGTATCGAGCGGAGCAGTGTGCCGCCATGTTGGATTTTGTACAGGAACATAGAGAGATCGTCAAATATCTGTGAAATACTGCAGTAAACCGAACAATGAAGGTAAATAAAGATAAGGATTGATGTTATAAATGTGTATGGCAGTTTTCGGTCCCTGATCACAGGCTTGCTCTTCCCGTGTATCGCCCGCGCCGTGTTGGCGGCGTTCCCTCGCCGCGGGTCCCCGCATCGCTCGCAGGCAGGTATCATACTCTTCAAATGCATCGGGCAAACGCCCAATTCCAGAAGATAAAAACATAATAAAACAGTTATTCAGCCGACATTATAATTCCATCTTGTGGAGGGTTGTTGGAGTATCGGCTGGGGTATCGTCTGAAAAATCTGCTTGGTGGAAGCTATTTTCAGGAGAAACCAGAGCCAATGCTCCAGCAACCACCAGCATCCATGGGGTGACATGCCACCAACCACCAACAGATGCTCAACTAACCCAGCAACCAAGAGCAGACATCTGGCAGATGGGCATCGCGTGGCATCGCGCGATGCTCCACCAAACAGACAAAAACTAAATTCCAAGAGAATTTCCAGCAACCGTTGTACAGGCATTATACAACGTTTTCGTCTGGTTGGTGGAAGGCCCTCTTTTTTATGGATTTTAGGTACTGGTACTACATAAACTGCGGGGTTTGCAATCTTGTGATACTAACAGCTTTAGAATGTGTTCCGAGAGCTCACATCGATTAGAATGGTGCTTGAGGAACAAGTTCACCTTAAGACAGGATTTTTAGTTAGATAAGTGTGACCCTGTTTACTTCTTATCTTTCAACTGAGATATTGCCTCAGCTATGTAGTCCGTAGTGTTGAGAATCACAACGCCCCCCCCCCCCCCCCCTTTGTGTGCTAGTTTTATAACAATCAAGTTATGTGACGCTAGTTGAATAATATCTGTCAAAGCTAGTGTACATAAAAGAAACTAAATCTGTATATTTCGGCTGTGCAATTTATTAAGAGTGGGTGTGTCAGTGGTACTTTTACCTGCAGAGTAAACAGCAGTCTGGCATTCCTCCTTGTGTATGGGTGTTGGTACAATGTAGAGTGCGTTTTCCTTCGGTTTAGGCCAGCAGAACTCATACACAGGTGTAGTGAATGAGAAATTGGGAGGGGGGGGGGGTATATGTCAGGTATTACAAATAATCAATAATAATGCTTTACTATTTGTATGTGTGATAAGAGCACAATTTGTTATGGGCTATGTAGACTTGAGTATAGACCTACATGAGATACAGATGCAGAGACCAGGGGCTATACAATGTGCGTATGCGCAATGGGACGGTGACAGTTTTCCATTTTCCACTCAAAATTCATGTTTTGAGCTTCAGTATATAAAACGTCTTTTCCTTGGTAAAACAATTATAATATCAATTAGGCTCATGCACGCCAATAAAACAATGGTGTAAACCTCCCTACAGATCCTCTCTCTATGCCATGGGAAACACCATTAGGTTTTCCATGTTTTCTGATTCTCCCTGAGGGAGCAAATTCTACATAAAAAATATTTCCACTTATATTTTTCTGGCCCCAACTGATATTCCTGAAGACTAGTCACTGGATATGGTCTTTAGACCCGATTTGCTAGACTTTTTGTTCTTTGAAATCGAACATTCGGTTCGAAAAAAACTTATTAAGACAATATGTAGCATTCTACTAATGCCTGAGAGGCCCAAGAATCAGAGACCTACTGTAACCTACTGTAATGGGCTTACATGACGGGTAAACTATATACGGGAAGTAAACGATGGTTACAGGTACAAGTATAAAGTTTGGATTGTAACCATATCAAAAGACTTCTCAATCCCCCATTGCGAGTGTTCTTCCAATTCAACATAATCATGATCATACAAAGTTCTCATAGACTCCTAACATGTTTTCAACATAATGGTGCATAATGGTCGGGTGTTTATGATGTATGAGATGAAGATGATGAATTAATACTGGTACTACACATAATGTATCTCATGTAGTTATTAAGTTATTAGAGTTCTTGTCTTCCTTTGTCTCGGTTCATATTTGTATCAGCTGCATACTCAAATGATATTTATTATAAGTAGTCATTTTTCGTTGTTGTGGTAGAGTGTATACATCGTAACCAATCCAACCAATTGGTTAGGCAGAATGGGATCTATGATAATCAGTCATGTCAATGACTTATAAGCATGGTATTCCCTCATCGACCATTATATGACAATATCTTTGTATCTGTGATGAAGAATATCATGAGTATCGGTTTCATACACAAGGGTGCTGCATTGCTTATAAATAATTTACTCACATCCCTTAGCATTTAATATTCAATAGATATGACCCTCACTGTTTTCTGTATCTTTTCAGTCTTTTTAAGGCAGTAGATTCCACATGAAAAATGTTTCCACTTTTTTCCTAACCTCACCTGATTTCCCTGTACACAACTTGTATCTGCCCTCAGAATACCTTTGTTAAAGTGATTGCTCTCATGTTTCAGGGTGTGACAATGCTTGGGGAGAGATAATGATGTGCGGACCGTGACAAATTCCCCACCACTAGATCTACCACCACCACCGCCACCACCATCACCACCACGAAGATGGGTCAGCAAGAGGAGAACCACCCGGACTCACTATGGCGCTTATGTCTGGACTTCTGTGCTGCTAACCTCGAGTCATGGTGCGTGTGTAGCCCAGACACTGGCCTCCATAACCTGCGTCCGGGGCTCACCCTCCCGGGCGAGATCTGCGAGGCTCTGCTTCGTGCAGCCGTGGAGGGCGGCCACGACACGAGCGAAGGCTTCCTCCATGTGTTCCGTGACCAGCGCACCACGCAGCTGAAGCGCGTGTGTTTGCGTGGCTCGGCAGTAACGGACCGTGCACTGGGGTGGTTACTGCGTCACCGTCCGCTTGAGTTGGACATTGCGCGCTGCGTACTGCTCACGCCCACTGCACGGCGCCACCTGGACGACCACGGCCACCAGCTACAGGCCCTGTTCCTGGGCGACACGGCTTGGATCTTCCTCAACGACGACGACGAGGAAGATGGAGTTCGCAAGGACGGTATGGAGGAAGATGAGGACACGAGTAAATTATCCGTGGAGGATTGGGACAATGACGGCTGGCCCGAGCACATGGCGCCGCCCGTGCCGCCTCCCGTGGGCGATGAGCCGTGGCCCCGGCGGCCCGGGGTCGTCTTCCCGCAACTGAAGGCCTTCAGTGCCCGCAGCGTGCCCGGTGGCACTGCCGGCGTGACCCGCGTACTGGCGCCGTTCACGTCACTCACCTACCTGGACTTGTCGTGCAGTGTGACGGCGCGGCTCGACGAGATGACCTGTATACGGCAGTACCATGGTCTGAGGACTCTTATACTCTATGAGGTGCCCCTGGGAGATATTCGAGCGGCCTTCCAGAACATCAGCCACCTCAAAGAACTCAGGTGAGTCATCAGTATATATCCTTTTATTACTCACCTAATAAAGAGTCTCCATACTAAGCCTATGGAGCCTACAGATCGCTACTGAGTAGATTGCGGAAAGCCGTATTCTCCTATGTACCATTTTATATAAACAATGCATTTCTGTTTTTGGATGGACACCAACATTGGCCACCACTTAAATTCTCCAAACTATTTAGTCTTGGTAGACATGAAAATCCACATACTGGACATCATCCACACTCACCCTGAGAACCCTAGGGCTGCCCATCTCTGAAACAGACTCGAGAACATCTGGATACACGCCTACTGAGTAAGATTCCTGAAGGCCGAAATCTGATAGATACTCCCATCTATCACTCGGGAGCTCCAAAGTTGAACCCCACCCATTGCCTCGTCAAAAAAATCTTAAGTACACAGGTGGCAGAACTCTGCCTAGGAGCATAGAAATTAGATTCCCCATGGATCACTCCTCTCCTCACAGGATGGGTTGTATCCCAACACTGGTTTAACAGACTTATAAAGAAAACATATTGTTCATAAGTCAGAAGCTCTCTTGATCACCTTGACACCCTATAAGTGCTCAAAGATGTCAGTTTTCCACTTTTCTGTGGAAATCCACTTTTCCGTGTTCAGTATGTAATTGCTTTTCCTTGTGTCAAACAAAGATAGAATTGATTTAGCGTCATTTACGCCGATAAAACAGTAGTTTGAACCTCCCCACAGACCCTCAGCCCCATGCCATGGCTGACAAGGACATATTATCCAAGTTTTCCCGGTCTCTCTGAGGCATAAAAATCCACATGAAAAATATTTCCACTTTTTTCCCTGACCCTAACTGACATCCCTGAGTGCTTTATGTTGCCTGATGAGCCGGTCTCTTCGTAACCAGCATGCCTCGGTTTTCAGTGGGTGACGGACGGACTCAATGCTTTAAAAAAATATATATCAGAACTTTGTCAATAATTGACGTATGAACTGCGAATAAACATCAATAGATAGCTAAAGCTGTGCGGAAAATAGTTCGTTGGTTTATATTTTGATTCACGATAGGCAATATTTACGAAGCGGGGCGTCCGAAGCGTGTAGGCTACTGAGCCGGGCGTCCAGTATTCCATGAGCCAATTACAGAAAAACCTTGACCCCCCCCCCCCCCCCCCCCCCACTCCCCCAAACAGGAAACTCCTTTTTTTTGTTAGATTTTTTGAGCATATCTTTTAATAGCAGTCTTTTCTGCATGTCTACAAGGTTGGTCTCCAGGCGTTTTGCCTGGTGACCACAGGGAAAGTAGGTGTGACATCACCCACTGATGTCACATCCACCAGTGTACATGGTTACGGTGGTTAGGCACAGTTCTTAAACTGTCACTCAAGCTAGCATCTTGAGTGTATTTTTTTCGTTCCAATGGGGCCGCCTAGCGGTTCCGTGGTAGGAGGGCGCTGGATCTCTCTTGATACGCCTTGTCTACAAACACATGTCACTCAAGGTAGCATCAGCCTAGGGAACAGACGTTGCCTCGTCATCTTTACTATATAAACAATGCATAGCGCCTGTGTCAAATTTCTTATCATTTACAAGATTTTTTTCATGATAATTAGTCGAAAGATGAGTAATAAATACAACATTACCATGGTACATATCGCTCGGGAGTATTACTACGCGGCAACTATGCGGAGAATACGGCCACGCAGATCCAAATCATGGTATATTGTGTGTTTACTTTGAAGACCATGTTTAAAACATAGGATTCTGGGAGTGGCAGTTCGGTGCAGTTGTTGCCACTCTCATGGCTTAAACCTTTCCCATCAGCACCTAATGTCCCTGCTATGCATTCCATTGCAGGCAGTGCCTGGAAGTAAAACCTCTCCTTGCATAGGCTAGTCTCTTCCACGGACCGCTTGGAGGCGCACAGGGCAGCCTGACAAGGGTCTGTAGCAGTCTAGCTGAGTTAGTTGCTGACTGGATGTTGTTGAAAATTTTCTCGTTGGTGGTGCTAAAAAAAAGCACAGATTCAAATACGTTTTAACAAGACTTGGCAAAGGGAAAAAATCTGATTCAAATTCGGAACTTCCCAAACAAATACTCATGTGCAAGCTGTCAGATGATTAAACTTCTAATTCCTGACACCGAATTTACAGTCTGTGCACTACTAATACATTTCTATGGATGCAAGTTTTCCGACAAATGACGGAATTCCGATTTTTCTTATACATCAGCAAAGGTGGCAGTGTTAGAATATGATATCGATTTATAGCCATTCTGTTCTAAGATAATGTTATAAATCATTCTTTTCTTGTAAGCGTTTTGAATTTCCGATTTTTTCCTCAGCCCCGACTTTCACCCCTGCATTTCTATTTACTATCCATCGTATACAAAGACCCCATTGAAAATGACTGGGGACTCCGTAAACCACGACCCACTGTATAAAACCTGTTAGATACCATAACTGTGGTATATGGATTCCTATCTGTGGTATACGGCCTCAAAACCATGGTATACGGGAAAACTAGCCCCTTTGTGTTGTAGAGCAAAGAAATAGTCCCTATTGTAACACCCTTTTATATGGTAATTAGTGGGTATAATATATTCGAAAAGATGGATAATAAATGCAACAAACGATGGTTATGTGGACAGGTGGCTCTGTAAACCACTTGAGGTTGATGTCGTAATACACTCACTAGCGCTTGTATATTACTATGTGTCAACTTCTCCTGGTTAAGGGCCGCCTGTCCACAAAGCCATCAATTATTATCTATTTACATACTATTCACCAGTAGATAATGATATTATATTATGATTGAAATTTATTGGAAAAAAGACGTTGGTGGCTTTGATGGCTGCCTGAGCGATAAGTTGGCCACACACACTCAACAAGTTATCATGACAGTGCATAAGGTGCAGTGTGTGTAAAATATTTAATCATAAAGAAATTGATATGGCACTTGAATTCCTCACTAGATTTCTGAAAATCGATAAAGTAGTAGTGTAGAGTTTGGGTGATCTAGCGGTGTTTCGTCCACTCTTCGGAAGGTGGTGCGGAGAGTCAATCCCCGTTGCGTAGTGATTCCAAGCAATGCCGCACATGAGAGTGGTGCGGCAGAGGCCGGGATTACGTAACTCAGAGTATATATACCCCGGAGTGGCAGTGGGTTGACAGGCTGTCCTCGCACGTCTCTCCATGAAGAGTAGACCCTTGGACCCTCACACTTGGTAAGGGTTTTCCGAATCCTTTTAGTGGTAGGCGAGTCTGAGACTCCGGTTGAAGATAAGCCTCCCCAGCATTACCTGGCACCAGCTGCCAGGGTACTGTATTTTGGGAGTGATCTAACCGGGATCACTCCGGGAAGTTGTAATAAACAACCTGTTGGTTTATTGAAGTTGTGGAGTTGTGTTCTGTGTGACTAGGTTAGGTCATACCTGCCGAAAATACTGAACCGACCCACGTAATAGTGCGTAGAGTGTGATATTGCTGGGAACTAGACATACTGAGAATATACCTGCCACGCAGCTAGGCCAGCGACCACCACAGTAGTATCTAAATTCTGTTGCCCACAGTTCCTTCTCATGTTTGCGTTTGTCCATAAACATGTGACGTCATAACTCCGCCATACTGCTTCCGGGCAGGTAATTGGCTGTCTCAGCCGCTAGTCTCCTACAGACCCTTGTCAGGCTGCCTTTTGCCTGTGAAAGAGACGACGCACAGGCACCTTATTTCGGAAACAGTAATGTGATGCGATCTGTCATATTATTTGAGTATTTTACCATGGTAACTGGTGATATTCTTTGGAAATAAATCAAAGTCCCATTGCCCGTTGTACTTTGTCAAAGTTTTTAGAATTCAAACAATTACTTTTCAGTTACAATGATGTCTCTATACTGCCTGGGAGCATCATACTACGGTAGCCAGGAGAGTGCCCGAGGCATCATGCTGCGGTTAAGGGGCTCAAGCACCACAACATAACTGAAGCTGTTGAATTTAGATTTATTGTTTGTATTGTGTACCACTTTTCAGACAAATACAATAGCACCTCCGTCAATCAACAGTAGTCTGTCCGTCTCTTGACATATGGTCTAGTGATGGACCAGATTAATGTCATTGGTATGCTTTTGGGGATTATCGATAGATGTTCTCAGTATGGCTGTACTCCAATATTATACCACTTTTATGCTTTTGGTACAATGTTTTTTTTATCAACAGTAAATCTATGTGCCTGGTGTTTTGGTGTTCTCGACTATTTAAAAACAGGACTTCATGCGATGAACTATACAGAGATGTCAACTTTCCACTCATAATCCAAGGAAATGCAATTTTTCAATTTCAGTATATAACAATTTTTTTCCTTGCTTAATGGAAAGTTGATATTGATTGGGTTTTGTTCACGTCAATTAAACAGTTGTTTGAGCCTCCCCATAGACCCTCAGTCCCATGGCGTGGCGGATAGATACATGGTTTCCATATTTTCAGTCTATGTGGGGCAGCATATTCCATTAGCAAAATATTTGCACTTTTTTCTAACCCCAACTGACATCTCTAACCATAACTGTTCTATTTACTTTCAATATCAGGCACAGGAATTATGTTCTTTATCAGTAGATGTACTTTTATATTGTAGAGTGTTGACCGACCTAAATATTATTGTCTTTTTTCTGTTGAGGTTAGGCACTCTACATAGCCACGTTTCCAACTCACTGGATATTATTGATATGATTCACAATCAACAAACAGTAACTGTAACTAGTAATTCTGAGTTATCTTGCTGCGCTATGTAGGTGGGCCAGGCTGATATGTAACATGTTTCCAGCATTGAACACAGGTGGCATTGGAGGCAGTCAGGCAGCCGAGGTGTGGCAGATTTTAAACTGTGGTGGCAGCACTGCAGACCGCTCCCTACCACGTGAATCTACCTTGATAAGGTGGAAACTCAGCCATGGCGACAGACTTTCTGCGGGAACCAAAAGTTGTCTAGATATAGTAATGTGATATCCAGTGAGGAACCGGGTGGGTTCGTTGTGCGAGGCTCACTCCCGGCTGTGTAATGAACTGACCCAATACAGGTGTTGCCATTCAGCGCCGCCTAACGGCCCACTCTCTAGATACGCGGCCGCTCGGACAAACACGGCCGAGTCCGCCTACATGCCCATAGAGATATATAGCAATCACACCTTAAGTGTGAAGGGTGGGTGTGATTACAGGAGTGTTGTTTTTTGATATATTAAATTGCTGGAACAAACTAGGTATTATATCAATGAGTCTGGGCTGTCTAAACTTGATAGTTGATAATTATCTTAGTTTCAACTTGGAGAAAGATAAGTATATTATAGCTAGGCTTGCCAATGTATTATTGTGTATACAGTTTAGGTATAACTGTGTTATCTAAGCTATATCTAAAGTATCATTGAGTTGATGTATGACATACCAAATTGGAGCTGGAATACCATATAATACAGTGCAAACACTTTTATTTCTATGGGAATAATGTACACAGGTATTATGAATGTATTACTTTCATACACTCAGTGATACAATGCTACAGAACACATTATCAGGGGTATGTTTGGCTGCAGGCATTGTGTAACCAAATAGATAACATGCGACACCGGCCTGTGGAAAAAGGCCTATTGCTCTCTGAGAAGTAATATATGGAGACATAATTAGTGGGCCTGAATGAAATATGTCCCGAGTTGTTTTGGTCCGAAATATTCAACGAGTTCGAAATATTTCCGACCAAAATAACAAGGAACGAATGTTATTCAGACACTCATCATGTTTCCTTAACATATATACTTGAAAATCATTAAAAGTGCTATTTTAGAACAGGCCACGTGGTACCGAGCGCACAGGTTTATGATTTAATAAGGCAGGTGACATCATCATCGTATCTTCTGTACCTCTCATGAAAGTCCGCGCTTCAGTTCTTCAGTTACACACATCCTCCCAGAGACGGTAACTTTTCACTTTCCCATGGAAATCCGCGTTTTAATTTTCAGTATTTAAAAAAAAGTATTTTACCCCGTGTAATATCAATTGAGCCTCAGCTGTTACACTAGTGATTTGAACCTCACCACACACTCTCAGCCCCACAACGTAGTCAACAATGATGTGTACTCCACATTTTCTTCGTGTCCCTAAGGCATCAATTACCATATATGAAATATTTCCACAATTTTTTTTTCACCCGGACTGATATCTCTGTGTAAGAGGGGCGCTGTAGCTGAGCGGCCTTGTTCCACACCACTACAACAGCTATATTAGATGCCTTTGACATAAATATATTTGATTTAAAATCTACTGTGATTAACTCATTCAGTTGCATTGCACACTCATCCAGAGCATAATATTGAAGTGAAATGAACCAGTATGCTCTGATGTGATATAATTTACAACTATAACCCTGGAGCCCAGGGTTTCCTTGGCTACAGTATTTTAACCCACAGCACATTATAATGGACACATTGTTTTTTTAAATAGAGAAAAACCCATGAAAATGAATAAATTGTTTCTTAATTAATCTCACACGTATTTCTTATTTGAAACAACACGTCATAAATGCCTGGAGGAATCTTCCGGCCCTACACAGCAATACCTGCAGTCATCTTCAGGCCCTACACGCCATACCTCCAGGCATCTTAAGGACTGAAAGAGCTGACAGCCTACGTTGTGTAGAATATAAGCTTTCAGATTCCATTGAGTTAAAACCTCTGTGAATTAACACTGATGTTGTTTTCTTTTAAACCCTTCATATTGCGGGGGACTGGACAGCAGAGATGTCTTTGACATAATGCATCTGTCATTTACCAGCAGATTGTAGGACCATATACATGTACATGTAAATGTCTTTGCCATAAGATTCCCATTGCTTAACGGTACATGTTCCTTGCATTACAGAGTGCTGGACTTGGGCCAGGGACGGGATGGTCCAGTCAGGTACGACGACCCGGAACTACATCTATCTCGGCTAGTAGCCGGCTTACCACACCTCTCCCATTTAGACATCTCAGGTACCAACCTGGCTGGTATTGAGGCATCTGAACGAAAATCTACGCATGAGAAGGGGTGAGTTATTAGATCCTGAGAATGGAACTTTTTTTTTTATTTAGCACTTGGATCGCAATACAGTTTTTAGATTCATTTCGGTAATTTAAGAGGTGATGAAACACAAATTATAGTTTGCAGGAATGAGTCAATATTCTGAGAAAACATAGTTACGGAGCCTGTAGGGGTTAACGATTGAAGTCTTTTGACTCAAAAATACGACCCAACGCCGCAGGTGAAGAGCTGCATTTTTGAGTCAAAAGACAAAGAATGACATCCCTACAGGCTGAGTTACTATGTTTTCTTATTGCTATATACCTCCTAATCGTTTTAAATCGCCATCTTATTAGCTTTCTTGCTCTGTGATTCACACTCCATTTACTGAACAAGTCCACTGTCATTCACAACGGCCCAGCTGAGTTAGCAGGCGCAAACATTATTTATACTATATCTATGGCAGCGGGCAGTATTTCATAAACATCTGCACACAAGTATGTAGTAATATGCTTTTAAGGTCAGTAGGTGGCCGATTGAATGTTTTTTGTATTCTTATGGGTTAATTCAAAACAATGAATATTCTAAAACTTACTTTCATTAGATTTGCGCCGATTACTCTGTGCATGTTTTGTCCCAGTGACCTTCCTAAGACATAGAATGGGATTCGGGAAGCATAGATTGCTGCCCAGTTTTAGTGCTTTGTTCTAGTCGGAACCAGGACATACTTCCATCTCAATAGATGCCAACGCTAAGCATATAATGATACTTCAACCGTTTCTAAACCAAATATGACCTAGTGCCTCAAGGATTTTGCAGGATAAATATCGTGTGATAGCCCAGATCATCATTAAACCAATTATTTCATGATGCCTCAATCAAAATATGGCATAATGCCTTCAAGTATTCCCCTATCCAATTTGGCATGATGCCTCAAAATATCCCCATATCGAATAAGGCATGCGTCATTGCATCTCCAGAAAAGAGATAGTATTATACTTTTAGAAACAAATACATGATTCTAAAATCCATAAAGCCTATAAGACATCCACATTTTATTCCCAATTCATCCCGACCATCGGCTGTTCTCTGTATATAACAAGATTACCAAGTATTACGCATTTTTCGTAATTTGAGAATTGCGACACACTCCAGAGCCATAATAAAGATTACAGCAAAACTCATACATAATAGGCATTTTCGTTTGGAATACCAATTCTCAACTTAAACCTGTAATACTAATGTGAAAGTGATGTTTACGTGAATATTACAGGAAACATACCCAGCTATCTTTAAAGAATTAAGAATTTTAGCCAAAGTTAGACGATTCAGGGTTTGCAGTCGTGATAAAATAATTCTCCTGAGCAACCGTAGTGCAAATTCGTACAAGATGCCTCTACATAAAGGCCGTATGATGCCGCAAAGGCTCCCATACCTGATTCATTGACATATCAAATTACTGAACAGAAGATTGTAAAGACACGCATCTTGGCTCGTCATAAATTTCAGGGAAAAGGACAGTAGTTGCCGTGGAAACGTCCATACTGGCAACAGATATAAAGAAAAAATTGCTGTTGTACAGCTTTGGGCGGCGGCATATGAAATAGCGGCCAGTAGGATATAGTTGATTGTAAAGGTCAGTCTCCATTGATGGAGTATGATAAGAAGTACTTGAAAAGGGAAGGATGTATCAAACCAGGTCTGTCGCCGGAAAGTGAGATGCATAATGTATACACCTTCTCCTGCGCGCAGCATCCTTCAGATGCTGCCTCTGTGCACGTTTTGTAAATTCACATCACCCTCTGTACTTTGCTCTTAAGGGTGTTCTATCTAAGTTAAAGGCATATAGGACAGTCTGGCCTGAAAATTAAAACCCATGTCATTATCCAGAACATTGAATACAGTGGACTAAAAGTGTCGTAGAGCACATATCCAACTTAAAAAATGGGGGTTACCGTGCTAGTTTTTGATTTAGAGATCAATAGTATGATAATTTTATAATAGAATATATAGAAATTCTAAAAAGTTGTTTTTCTCATGGTAAAACCCATGTTATGTTCCTCAAACTTTCACAGAATATACACAGAACACGTATAGTACTACTTATTTAGTGAGGAAAAAACTACTTATTTAGGTTTTAAAGACCATAAGTCACCATCCTTGATTTTGAAAGAATTGAAGAAAACCATACTTATGAGTACATTTCCTATGTAAATCAAGCAAATGTAAATTGGCTTATTTTACTTATTAAGATTGGATACACGGGACAAAACGTTGATTTTATTCATTAAGAATCAAAATGAATCGTAAAGAATCAGATTTGACTGATAATTGACAATATCTAAAATACACCAGATGGCGCCACTGTGTATTGTAGGACATGCCTTTAACAGTTCGAGCATAATTACAAGCTCTCAAACAAGGTTTTGTTATATCCCAATGACACGGTAACACAGCAGAAATTCTAAGCTTTACACAGAAGCCGGCACGCATAAGCCCTAGAGGGATTTTAGATATGATGAAATTGCACATATATATGTCCAGGTTTTCTACCACAGCCAGTCTTTGAGAGATTGCAGTTTTCTTTAATAATGTCTGAATGCATTTAACACCCTCCCAGTGGCTGTTGCGACAAAAACATAAGTACCCTGTGTCTATTGTGTTCTGTAGCTTTTCGATCCTGTTTTGTTTGTGCGCTATATATACGAATTGATAGAGGTTTTGTTTCTCTATATGTGACATCAGCAGTAAGTAGACCGCTCTGTAATCAACATTCAGTCTGATGTATGCCATAAGTAACTTTTACATGTAATCGCCCATATACCACTGACACACAATAATGACTGTATAGTGTAGATGCCAAGAAAAACACCACTTTTCTAGATGATTTCAACTAAGATTTACAGGACTTGCCTAGAAAAACAAATCCAGATGATTTAAATTAGACCCCTGTTTGTACTCATGAAGACACCCATGGTTTTTGGCTTCTTTTCTTCTAAATTGATGACATGCAATGATTATTGAATTTAAAACCCCTATTTGGAACTGCCATAAGCTTTTTAGGCCTGCCACCGCCTAGAGATAATGATCTTTTAGTATACTTTTACCCATTCACCCACCTTTGTGTATTTAACCAGTGCAGCCTCTAGATTTTATATATCAAAGAGACAAGGCTGACAGTTTCTACCTCAGTAAGATGCTTAAAGACAATATACTTTCTTTTATAATTTTCTTTAAATTGTTTGGCCTATGTTTGTTTAGTCGTACAGGTCCCTTGTTTAGCCGCCGGTGTTATATGCTATACCCACTGAAGAGTTGCACTGAGCCGCAATAAAATCGAAGCTCCGAGACTGAGGAAAAAAACCCCGTTTTTTTCCTCAGTTCTCTTAATGCACGTCCGTTACTAGAAACAAAAAAAACCTCTGCAGCTGGTTTCCTAATCGCCACCTTTTTACAAGACTGTATTTCTGGCCAAAAGATAACTGCGGACTAGTCGCATCAGCTTTGTGCACAACCTGCCTGTTTGTCTCAACCCTGGTATTTTTATTCCATAGGCTTGATATTGGTAACTTATTCTCCATGCCCATACGAGTATTACAGTCCATAGTCTATGACATCACATTTCTAGTGTGTCGTCCATTCTTTTAGTGTGTATAGGGGTGAGGGAAATACAGGAAGCGGCTCGTTTTGGTCAAAATGGTCGTTCTTTAACTTGTTAATGCTATATTCATTCAGCTTCGCCTCATTCATATCACTCGTCGGAAAACTTGTGGACAACAACAACTTTGACCAAAACTTGTTGGTTTTCTTTAGTATCCAGTGCTTCATTGCGCCCACATTCCATGTACAGCAGTGACTAACATGTAATGAATGCGATAAACATCTGTATGAGTAATTGCCCTATATACTTACTGGCAATGCAGTGAAAGGGGAATTATTGTTCCTCCCATGCTTTAACCTCCCGCGGGTAGTCTTTGTTCTAGTACAGCTTTATATTCAAAGAGAACTGGCGTGTTCACAAGAGAGAGCAAAAAATTTCCTTTATGTATTAAGTATGACTAAATTAGCTGTACGAATTGGAAAATGCCTCTGAACTTTCTGAAAGCAAGTCAGTGTGTGCACAGAGGATGTAGGTAAATAACATTTTGTATTCTTAGTGGATTTGTTTTGTATCGCGTTCGCGAATGAAACTACTCTCAGTAGTAGATTTATGTTATTCTACCTTCAGTTGCTCTGCGTCTTTTTAAATTTACTTCAAAATGGTACTTTCAGAAGCACCACTAAACTTCTGTAATGAATGTAATATAGTTTTTGAAACAATCGATAATCAAATATAACCAATCATACAATGACAGGCATAAAAAAAGTCCAGACCTGCCTTGTTCATCTTTGCCACTTGATTGTTTGATCATAGTGGGAACTTTGTATCACACAGCTGGGGTTCGGATCCCACTCCTTTAACCGCGTTACATAGTTCTATTGACTGATGTTGTGAAAGGGTCTGGAAAAAAATACCAAAAGAAAGAAAAAAAAGATATTGTGAAAGGGACCTCGATTATAAAACTCTGCATATATACCAAATGTCATGTGACTTATCTTCAACCGAGAAGCATATTGAAAGCATTTGTAGCTGTTTATTACCAGGATACAACAAATTATTTTTTTCAATCTTAAGAAATGAACCTTGCCACTACATTAGTAGGTAAAATCTAGACTTTCTCAAAGTCCTTAATAATGATCAAATCTTATTGCGATAATGCCATTTTGACCATGAATTAACCTTATAGTTTCTGTCTCCCTGTAGTAGGTGACTAGATTAAGTCTACAACCTGAGCTCTGTATATGGTATGGGGAGGTATGGGGTTAATAGAAGACTCACAGGTTGAAGCCAATCTACGTAAAAACCTTAAAGAAATAATAATGAAAAAAGGCACCATCGATTGCACTTTCCGCCTCGCTGAGTAATGTAGACAAGTGCCTCTTGAGACCGTGTACTTTATCCATCAATACGCAGTAGTGTTTCTACTGGAGTTGCCTTAGTCCGACTTAAACGTGGAATACGACTCTGTGTTAAGGCGCGGTCGCACGGAAATACTTTTTTGAGTCGTTGGCAGTTATCCCCAAAATGTGCGGAAGCTATGACAGCTTCCAATCAAAATGATCTGCATCTGAGAATCCTTGCTGTTTAAATGAATAAGAGATGTCCACCGAAATTAAGTTGATCTATCATTCACACCATGACAATCATTGCTTTCGTATGATCGATCCAACGCACAGGAACACATATACTACCTGTTTAGAAGATATTTTGTGAAAGGGAAAGTAAGACAAAGTTCAACAGTTTATGATAAAACCAGAAAAAAAACAGACCATGTGTAAAAGACTATCATTCAATGTTTTTACCAGAAATTACGGTCTTTATAATAGGTGTGAGTATTATAATAATTTCCGGGTTTTCGGATGTTGCTAGTGTACTTGATCATGTTAGAGGAAAATAGTGGATATAACCAGGATTTTTCCTTCATCCACAGCAGTGGTAGACATAGTATATCAAAGGCCAATCCTTCTCATATCATGTTTATGTGGTGTTGGCACTAAAAGAACTCTGACCTCGGTAAGTGTGTAAGGGTAGGATGTCTACCTAAATTCATCTCATAGATTCGATCATCACCTAACCAAAGTAGGTCTAATTGAAAATATTGGATATTACAATCCCCCAAACAAAGAAAATCAGGGTTCTGTCTTTTTTCAGGTCTTTTTCCTCGATCGAACTGGCATCTTAGATCAAATTATAATTGCTTATTGCGAATTGGTTAAATTTGCTTTAGAAAGTTTCACCTTCTTATTCACAGTACAAACCAGCACCTCATCATTTACTTGATATTTCAGAGGAGGGTGGATCTAGTCAGACAATAAGTACTACTTTTGATCTTAGCCTGGTATTAACGTCCATAGGCTTATTATTAGGAACTCATAATCAACAGGCTTGCGAGTACGGTAACTCATGCTCAATGGGCGATAAACCAATAGATATTTGCAGGTTAAGATAAAATCGGAAACATATTCATGTTTGGTCTGGGTATTTCGTTTGGAGCGCTTCGTGTGGAGCACTTCGAAATATTCACTCGGCTATCCCTCGTTCATATTACTGCACGCTCCAAACTCAATGCCAAATAGTGATACAGACCAAACATCAATTTCTTTCTAAGTCTCATGCTAGACGTCATAAATATAGAGAAGTGACAGGGAGAGCCTGGTGGTCGGCAGTGGTGGTCTTTTCACACCTCCATTTTCATACATTAACAATTTCCTGACCATAGATTGAAATATCACAAATTGTAATGAGTAGCTTTAAGTGACCAAAGAAAAACGCCATCAATGGCATGCTATTCATATATATTCCACTTCATTATTGAGCACCGTTCCAAATATACAAACATATAATTCAGACTAAGTCCGCTATTGTAACCCCACCTTGCGTACCTGTATGGGGAGAGGACCAGGTATTCATCAATAGAGACAGTCTATTGGCAAACATTGAGTGTGTCCATTAATGATTTATCCAGCGGATTCCCACATTTACTAAGGGATGTGTTGCACGACCATGTGCAGTAAATGATGTTTTCAGTGTGCTGCGTGTTGTATCAGCCAATACATTCTTTCCAGGGGGCCACTCTCTTGTAGAGGAAAAAAACCTTCACTGATGTTTCACTGGAATAAGTTGGGGTTTTTTTTTCAAAAAGAGGCTACCCCTCCTACAATAATGGACTTGGACTATATATAAGAGTCTCTGATGAAGGCCACAAGGCCAAAACCAGTAGGAACTAACTAGGTATCCAATTAAAAACTGTAACTATGTTGAAAAAGATTCAACTATCAAACAGTCTGTCAACTACAAAATGTTGGACTTGTGCTTGGTTTGTGGTTTCTTCACCTCATCATCCTACAAGTTTGTTGGTTTGTTGATTAGTTTGATTTAACGTCCAGTCAACCATTGTAAGTCCTTACGAGACTATCTCAAGGTTCTCTTACACCAGAAGGGTGGTGATCAAATCTATGTGATGAATTTAGGTAGAAATCTCACTCCTACACATTTACCAAGGTGAGAGTTCTTTTACTTCCCAGACCACGTAGAAATGCTATGAGAAGGATTGGCCTTTTATATATCAGTAAGCGACTACAAGTGATTGATACAGGATCCAAGGGTCATTATGACTAGTATGATGTATCAGAGTGATGTTCTTCGGCATAGCAGTATGCCTGTGGTTTATACAGGTATCGCTGTCTTTGTGCTGACATCGTCGACAGCTACTATATACGATTTTCAGTATGACTGTTAGTGTGCGCAGATATCTCTGTAAGGCCCCGCACCCACCAACACTAACGCAAACTCTGGCAATTTCACCTGCTGCCGGTGCAAATAAAACGGTGAGAGGTGTGCGTCGAGTGCCTCGTAACGCTTTTTGCAGATGAAAACGTTTACCGATGTCATGACGCACACTATGACACAGCCAGTCTTCTGATGCACATAACAGGGAGAAATTCAACCCAACCCAACCCCCCTTTTTGCAGAAAATAGGACCCCCAACCCCCGATGTAATACAATGTAACTAACTTGCAGTATTGTAAATATGGACGGATAGATACAGGTCACCATATCCAAAAAAAATAAATTAAAGAATACCATACTTTCAGTATATTTTCTGTATCACTCCAGAAGATATTGGGGTTTTTTTCAATACTACTCAGGTATGACTGACATTTCGGATATATCACTCACTCACTGTGATTGTTACAATAAGAATATACCGTTGAAATCACTACGGTAGGTTTATTACACTGACTAGCTATAACCTCATATCGGTAACTAGTGACGCAATATGGCGCCGAGTGGCGCTGCAGGCTGCTGACAGGGCAAGCTGACGGGAGATCTACTCCCACACTCTGAGCTGAGTAGTGATGCATGTCAGAGCAGGTGATGCTGAGCTGCTCATTGACATTACACTGACTGACCTCCGCTCGGTGGCTGCCTCACTATCGTCTCTACCTAAACCGCTGCCGCAGTCTCACCGCCGGCCTGCGGAGTGCTTACTACACTGTAATGTGTGGAGAGGAGGACCAGGAGTGGAAGTTTACGTGTGACTCAGGAACAAGAGTAAAGGACATGTAGGGAGTATACTCGATCGATAAACGGACAACAGGACAGAGCAGAGCCAATGGAAGTTCACTGAACTAATGTGTAAACTTTGGAACAACAGCGCAGGGGTAGTTGAAAGTTTAGGACAGGAGAAAAGGAAAGTGGATATTTAAACAGGGTGACAGGAGTTTAGGCATACAGCACTAGAAAGTAGGCAGGGCCATCGGGGAAGCGGCAAGTACAGGCTGATAGGAGAAAGTAGACATACAGAACTGACAAATAGACAATATGACTGTAGAATGAACATGCAGAACTGACAAGTAGAGAATTTGACTGGAGAATGAACATGCAGAACTGACAAGTAGACAATATGACTGGAGAATGAACATGCAGAACTGGCAAGTAGACAGTATGACTGTTAAATGAACATGCAGAACTGACAAGTAGACAATTTGACTGGAGAATGAACATGCAGAACTGACAAGTAGACAATATGACTGGAGAATGAACATGCAGAACTGGCAAGTAGACAGTATGACTAGACAGTTTGTCAGGGGGATAGGCATACAGAACTAATAAGTAGATAGCGTGACATGGGAATAGGCGCACATTTGATTTGATGACAATAGATGAGGTGGCAGAAGGGTAGGTGTACTCTAGATGGGGTGACACTAGACAGGGTGACAGAAAAGAAGGCATAGAGAGCTGACATATAGATAGGACGGCAGGAGAGTAGGTGCACAGTAGATCGCTGGCAACAGATGGGGTGATGGGAGAGTATAGGTATGACAAGTAATCGGAGTGATAGGAAAGTAAGCCCACAAGAGATGGGGTGACAAGGCTTGGATTGCCCTGAGTGGGCCTTCTGAGAGTGAGCAGGACATGCGTACGTTCAGCCAGCATGGCAGGGAGGACAGTAAGCTGAGCTGACAGGTGGGCGGAGTATGAGCGTGTGGGGGTGAACGGTGCAGGTTACACTGGGCGGAGGGTCGAGGTGCATCATACAAGTACAGGACACCGACAAACAGACACTGAGTAGTCCGGATAAGGCTTAAAGGTGGGGGTAAGTTTCCGCCAGGTCTTAGCCCTTAGAGCTCTACCCTTACACACATATCCCACCACCGCAGGATTACATCAGCGTCTGATAATAGGATATCCTACACATTGATGCGGAGGAGAGGAGAGGACGGTGGCGGGGCCCTATTCCCTGCGCATCTCCGCATCTCCTCAGTGCGGCAAGCAAGGGTGAGACGTAATATCGCCGCTGGACACGAGATAGGTAAGGGGGAGAGGGAGGAGACAATAGCCGCACGTCTAGCGGGATATCTCCAGGCATAGGTTCTCATATCAGTGTAGTCCGGCCTGCATGCAGATCGCCTCTCGTCTTCATGTGCAACAGAAAGGCCACTGCGCTGATACCCACTTGCGGAACACAGAAGGGGAGAGCCCATAATGACTGAAAGGTTGGCCGGTAATTAACCTCACGGCGGAGGAAATCGAAAATCGAATCGAGGAAAATGGCGACCTACTTAACACCAGTAAAACGGGGGAAGGAGAAAACATCTTAAACAAGGAAACTTGAACTCCAAAACGCGGAAACCGGGACACAAAAGTGGAGATCCCAGTGGATTATGTGACCTTGGATGTTGGCCCGTTCATTGCTGAAGATAATACTTTGCAGATAGAGTTTCCGTCGCAGACAGATTAGCGCAGGGCTCGTAACCTGTTGTTACTTCCAACTTACCACTACTCGATAAATCTGCGCTTAAAAAGGATGGTGGCTTGACGCAATTATGCCCCGATCATTGATACTCTCATTAGATTCGAAGCTATTGGGGATTTACAGCAAATCTGTAGGTGCCAAAGCTTTCCGATTGATTGGAGATCTGATGTCACTACCCACTGGTGCTGAATTATGAGCGACTTGTTTACAGCGGCATATTGTCAGACTGGTGAATCAAGCTACAGGTATCCAACGCTGCCGGATGTACCAGACAGCTAGTGTCAATAGTCCTTGTTGCTGACTTTGTGAATGAGCAACACTCTCACTGATACTTCAACATCCGCGATACCTATAGCATCTTTTGTGCCAGCTCCGTGATGTTCATTTAGAGCGTTGTCGTATCGAACAAGGTGTTCATATTGATATCGATCACCTCCCAACATTGTGTCATGTAACCATTGACTGGCAGACAAAAGAGGACCGGTAAATCTATTATTCATCGACCGATGAGACAATGGGACGCGATCACACGCGTAGTTCCCTGCCCCGCCGCTAGTCTGTGCTGGGGTTAGTGGTCAGTACCCGGTTTTACGGAACATTTCCTGACTTATTCACCAGGACTCCACCAAGCTGACCGCGACTTGACTTTGTCAATGAGCAACACACTCACTGCGTCCCCAGCCACATTACGGCGGATTGCCTATTCCTAGTCACCCTTCCTACTGCTCCCGACCCCAGAACTATTTAATACCCCCTTATATTGACGGACCTACACGGGCTCCCATCTCTGTTACCCAATATTTGGCTTAAGATTCAGTCCCCAGTTGTTGACCTCCCATCTCTGCTTCCTTAAAGTCATTCCGCAGAGGTAATACCAGAGCTGATTATCGAGATTGTGCCCAACCTACGAACAATCTTTATTGATCCTCAGACGGGTAACCTGCCTACCCGCCACCCTCTATGCCATTAGTGCCCTGTTTCCATCAGGGATGCAAGTGTGCCAACAAATAACGGAATTTCCTACACGCTGGCAGCACCCTCAATGTTAGATCGGCATATCCTGTTTAATTTCACATTTATCTCTCTTCAAATACTAAAAATCACCGTGTAATCAATAGAAATTAGAATATGTATGTCGATCAGCCATTTTGTTCCAATATTATGTTTTTAAATTATTCCTTTTCTATGGGTTTTCGATTCCCGATTTTTTTCACTTAGTTTCCACTTTCATCCCTGTTCCATGCCCACGTCCTTGATTCGCCCATGAGCTCATCCACCCTCTCCATCCTTTTAGTCCCAGTCTCACTTCAGTGGTGACGTACGTTGTGCGGAAGTGACGTCATGTCGCGTTTCACTCCGGAGATCGACACTGTGCTGGTGCCGCTGGTTCTTGGCCTGTCCGTCACCGGCATATTGTTCATCGGCCTGGTAGCCTGTGTGCTGCTGGTGTGCGCCGGGCGTCGTCTCTGTGCCAACGGAACGCCAAGCACCAGCAGCTTTTGCGCGCGTCTGACGTCACAAGACGCCCTCCCTAGCGATGTCCAGATTGTGGGCGGGAGGTGCGTGCACGACGAAAGTGTCGCCAAACTGACGGAAGCCCAGCGTGACGTCATAGAACATTCGAGTCGATGTACCGTGACAGATAGACAGGACATGACTGAGTATGACGTCATATCGCGGGACGTCGCAATGGAGAACGGTTCCAGACGTGACGTCACCGCACAGATGTGCTGTGGACGCCAACGTCACGTGCATAACATCGCATATGACGTCACAGAAAGCTCGCTGAAGGGGCTTGGTAGTAGCAGAATAGGTGAGGCGAATGCATGGGGCGGTAGGATGGCGGCTGGTATCAACCTCGACCACTGCCTGCCTACTCTAGGAGGAGCTGACGTGTGTGATGACGTCAGTGACGACGTGGGCGTGACGTACGTGGTGGGTGGCGGGTGCAGGGCGGCGCGGGGTGACGACGGTGGAGTACAGTACGTTGGTTATTGCAGGGAATTGGAGGAGGACGCAGGACGCGAGGCCATCCCGGGACTCCGGGGACGCATGCTGCACTTCCTGGGGCTGCTGGGCTGCTCTCACGACGCGTGCATGCGGCGCCACCTTCCGGCCAAACAGGTGCAGTACCACAACTCCAGAGATGGCAGTTTTCCACCTTTCCATGGAAATCCTTGTTTTCATTTCCAGTTTATGAAATTATTGTTCTCGTATAAAACAAAGTATAAATTAAGCCTCATTCACACCAATAAAATAGCAATTTTAACATCCCTACACAACCTCATCCCTATTCCATGGTCAGCATTGATATGTTTTCCTTGTTTTCACAGTCTGTCTGAGATAATAATTTCCACAAGATAAATATTACGACAATTTCTTCCCGACCCCAATTGACATCCTTTTAAAACTGTTCTTCGCACCAGCCCGGTCAGTTCCTTGCTCCCCAAAATATAAATTATTGGTTCTTCCATTTCTATAGATAATATATATACCCCAAGATCAATACATGATCTTAAATCGAAATATCTAGGTTGCACAGATAATGCTAGTTTTGTACATATTCAGAAGTGAGTTAGTATTGCTTAGCATACAGGAAAACCTTGCAGATTATAGAAAACAGTTTTATGTTCTGCAGGTCACGGGGCATGCGTCTGAGGCACAAGTACTACTCGCTATCCAGACGTACGTGGACAAACCTGAACTACTTGTCCAGTCACTGAACCATCTATTCCAGATATTCCGTTTCTCCACCTGTTCTGACCAGCGGACGGCACTACAGGTATGTCAAACTGCTACACATAATCCCCAATATCAGCTCATTCAGTCCTGCACCCTAACAGTTGCATCACACACTCGGACTGAGCATAATATTGAAGCACCTCCTAGAGTCGTGAACCTATGTGCACTAATGTCACACATTTTGCAGCTATAACCATGGAACCCAGGCTTTCCTTGGTTACAATTTTCTAATCAAGAGTAAATTATGACGATGATATTGTTTTCTATATATAGTGAAGAAACCATGATATAAATTGATTACATGTGTATTTCTTTTTTAGATATGCACTTATTTCCGCTTTGAAATATCACATCAAAAAGTGTTTGGGGACATCTTCAGGCCCTACCTGGCAATGTCTTCATGTATTTTGAGAACAAGCCCCCACCCCCAACCCCCAACAGGATAGAAAACTAACATCAATTTCGGATTTTGTCTGCTGTATATAAGATTTGTGGCAAATACTATGTAGTCTGATTTTCCTCCGCTATCGATAAAGGCCCTAAGACGTGATGTAAAAGATGAGCTACAGTATTGATATGTATTTTGCGCTAGGAAGTGCCAAACAGCAATTTCTGTGCTTGATCACTGAAGAAATATATTTGAATTTCCGGGGGAAAGGTCAGATTACTGAAGTGAATTATGGCCAAGACTAAATAACTAGGAAACATTTGTATTCGAGACAGCACAAGCAATATAGATAGATCTGAATGTGTGCAGTCTGTGTGTGGTTGTGATAATAGAAGATATAGAGACTACGTACCTTTTGTTTATTCTAATGTTTTTTATAGGCCATCTTGGCAGCAATGAAGAGGCATCCTTTTGATAAGCACATACAGATTTCTGGAAGGTGAGTTCAAATAGGGAAATACAAAAAGATGTGGTTGCTTTTATTATCTTTCATGTTTTGATTTAGGTATATAGATACCCATTTCTGTATGATAGATTAGAGGCTAGCGAATACCCCAATTCTTTAACCAATCTCCTTATAACAAATCATTTGTCTGTAAGCACCCCCCTGAAACATGTATGTGGTAATTCCTGAACCGTGCAAGGGTGATATTTCCTGATACCATTTCCGAAGTAATACATAAATGAAATATTTAATGGAGAGATAAGGAACTTGTGTAATTTGTTCATAACGTAGATGTATAAGGTACGTCGATATGAAAAGTTTAATGAATTATTAATACTAAATAAAATATAAAAAAAAGTGATGAAGCAAACGACCACTCAAAGAGATCAATTGGACAAATCAAAGAGCTTCTGCTCTCTTTGAGTAGATCAATTTGTAATTCGTTTTAACTCCTAATACTTAATGGTGGACCCTTCCCCTATGAAAGTAGCGGGGAGTAAACCCTGTCCCTCTACCCCTGTCTGGACGTTGGAGACAATCCGCAATGCATTAAAAAACTTTTAACTTAATTCTTGTCTTTGCTGTTATTCCCACAGTGCCTCACTATTCTATATCGTCAAAGGCGACGAGAAATATTATCTTAGTCACAGAACCAAAAGGTAAGTTGAACTAAAGAATCATGTACTGGCATTCCCTCTCTAAATGGTTAGAAGTTGGAATTTTATCTGTTAGATTGATAATAGATATTGCAGCTTTCCATGTTTCCATGGAATTTCACCTCTCCATTTTCAATATCCAGTTTATAAAATATGTGTGTGTAAAACAAAGATGATATTAATTGAACTTCGTTCACATGAAAGAAATACTGGTTTGAACCTCCCCACAGACCATCAGCCCCACACTGGCCAACAGATATATGTTCCTCATGTTTTCTGGGTCTCTAGGCTGCAATTTCCACATGAAAAATATTTCCACTTTATTTTTGGACACCACGTGGAATCCCTGAATAGTTAATCAATTGCACAACCAGGAAAATACAATTGTGTAGTAGAGGTGAGGTTCACATACAGCTGCTTTTTGGCTATTACTTAGCATTTACCAAACTATACAACAGCTATACAGTTGGTCATTGAAGGCTATAGCATGCATTGAACTTACTTTTTTTTAAATCAGGAGGTTGTAATGCAGTTTGTAGAATACTGGAATACGGACAACAGAGTCCACAGTTTGTTTCCCAATCATTCATGTTATCATATACCCGTGCATACTTCCTATAATGATGGTCCCTATATGCCCTCAGGTTCCCCTGGGATGTTAAACAAACAAACAAATAAACATGTTAAACAAATCAAGCAAATAAACAAACTCCCTATAAATCATATTGTCGAGATGAGGATTTATATCATTTATGGCACCAGGCCGTGATGCTGAGTTCCGTGAATAACGTCAACTTTATCGTCTTGTATTGGTTATTGCTCCGTATTCACAGGGTCAGTATAAAACAGCTGGGTTTCTCAAGAAATGGAAGTTTCTATCGCTCTTCATAAGGATTGAAACGTGCTTGTCTTTGTTCATCAGTTGATTTCCTTTCGCAGGAAATGAAAGTTTTTTCGGCGTATCGCCCTCTTGTTAAGTAATATATCAATCGCCCATGAAATAGAAAACTAAACATCCATAGAGGCATCTTTTGGAATTGACATCCATCTTATTTCTAGGAGAACGATCTCAGCTATACTTGACGGGATGGACTACCATACAGAGGAAGCGACGGTAAGCGTTCATTCTGAATCCACAGTCCTTCACTGTCTGTCCATCTGCGGGACGAGTCCTGAGAATTCAGTGCGTCTAGTTCTCACTATGCGGCCACACGGGGTCCCTTGTAGAGGACCTTCATATGCTATTGTTTCAAAAGAAAAACCTAAACCTCCTGACGCAATTACCGTATTTTCAAAGGAGTTATAAATCACACAAAGACGAGAGCTTAACCTAAAACAAGCTACCTACTTTCTCAAATATCTTCCAACACAATATCTCGTAGGTTTACCTTAGAGAATGGGCTAGGGAATAGGTTATACATAGATTCACTTATGTAACGGGTAAGGAAAGTAGACTATCATGCACAAAATAACTTTTCTCAGTGATGATTTGTCACTCATTATCTTCTGTGGCTGTAAGTGATGCCAATCATTCCACTTTTTGTCATTACATAAAAGATATTAATTGGTTTCGAACACTAGTGGCCGTATTTTCAAAGGTGTTGGCGCGTAGTAATATCTGAGGGAATGCGTGGATATTGTGTAGAGTCAACTCCGAAGATAATACGATCACAAATATCCGAAATCAGTTAATCTTGTAATTATTATTCAGCATTTCCAAATCTAAGTTATCATAGAAACTAAAAAATGACCATCTTCTCACGCACTCGATGTAGCTATTCTACTCCCTTTTCCGCAAGCTCCGCTCTGTATAGGCCGGCGATTACGACCGTCCGTAGGTTCCGCCCGTTGAATAACACACACCTCCTATCAGTTTAGTATGGGTTTAGTATTAGGTGCATAATGAGGTATAGCGACCTCTATGTCAAGTCGCCTCTTGTTTGTCTTTCAGATGATGCGTAACGGCTGTCTTACGTTATGTCACTTCAAAATCCCTCAAGACGTGGTAAGATCCTATTAGTGAATTTCATCAGAGTTTCTTGATAAATTCACTATATTTTTCATGTACTATCTATGTTGGTTACTTTTAGCTATGCACGAACATATGCCTGATGATTTCCCACAGAAAATGACTATTCTGGTAGCAGCAGCGGTCACCAAGTGACAGAGCCGCACGTGAATGTTGCCATGAAATGGTGTTCTAGTCAGACGTCACTGTCTATGAACCAGGGCTGCAGAGTCATGTCCTTCGCTCGCGCCATCCCAAATAACATCTATGTTGGTTACGACAGAATTTAGCATAAGATGGCGTGACGAGGGATCAAACACACCTGATGCTGTGTGCCCATCAGTTGATGATAGCCTTAGTACCACTGATACCCCATGAGTGTCACTAACTAGATTTGGCCACGTCGTCCAGTGCCGTAGAGATAGGATTAATCAATAGGTTACTGAAGAACTCAACCCGAAACGAACTCGAGCCGTAGTTTGTCAGGAGAACTGGACTAGTTTTGGAGAACTCGACCCTTGAAGTCGACCCGTATTAGATACTTATATGGATAAGGACAAGTTAAATTTTTAGATGAATAAACCAGCAGATTTGGAAAATAAGTCCAGTTAGGTTTAGGGATAGGGTTAGGGCAAGGGTTTTCTATTTGTTTTCTTCCCAGAGAAGAGCAGATTTCATAGCTTGGCCCCACTGCTACCACACATACAGTGTGAACGGTCAGTGTGATCGCAGGGCCGTTGTTTTGCGAAATAGTAGAGCCAGGATAAACTAGGATATTGTACTAGCATAGCTGGGCTGTCTAAACATTAGAATGGATAATTATCTCAAATTTTGTAGATATTCATAAAGCTAGGCTTATAATGGCCAGGCCTGAACCAGAGTTACTGTTTGTTTTGTCTAAACTATATCTGAAGTATTATTGAAACGATAGAACACACCAAATTGGAGCTTAGATATCATAAAATTCGATGCAATTACTGTGTTGTCTCTGGCGATACATGCAATCTAAATGGTTATTTATGCAGAGACTAATGGGAATTTTTCTTTTTAAATTTTTAAAAGGCAGTTCTAACACAGGGTTAGATCTTCCACTGCACTGGTTTTTACAATCCTGTTTAGAGAGTCAACATCCGCTTAACAAGTGATATAAGCTGCTTACACATTAGAGAAAGTAATAAGTAATAAATAATGGTAGGTAATGAGATGAAATGGATCAAGAATACACACTAACCTCAGTCAATTCTGCATAGAGACAACTTCATCGTCTCTCTACCATAAATGCCTCTTTTATTACTCATTATGATAGCCCCTTGAATACCCCTTTTATTGTTCATTATGATAGTCCTTGAATGCCCCTTTTATTACTCGTTATGATACCCTTTTAAGGCCCCTTTTATTTCTCACTGTGATGAACCCTTCAATGCCCCTTTTATTTCTCATTATCATAGCCCCTTTAATGCCCCTTTTATTGCTCATTATCATAACCCCTTGAATGCTCCCTTTTATGACAACCCCTTCAATACCCCTTTCATTGCTCATTGTCATAGCCCCTTTTATTGCTCATTATCAAAGTTCCTTTAATGCCCCTTTTATTGCTCATTTTCGTAGCTCCTTCAATGTTCCTTTTATTGCTCATTATCGTTGCCCCTTTTATTGCTCATTATCATAGCCCCCTTAATGTCCCTTTTATTGCTCACTATCATAACCCCTTGAATGCCCCCTTTTTTGCTCATTATCATATCCCCTTTAATACCCCTTTATTGGTGTTGTCTGCAGCTGTTTGAGTACAGACGGATGGTGACGATTCTTCTCCGCATGGTGGCGCCAGCTGACCAGGAGGAGTTTGTACAGCGTATTGGCATCTACCTCCTCAACAGCCTCTCGTGTCAGGTGGATGGCAGAGACAAACAGCTCGTCGGTGACCTTGGTGCTATCTCTGTAAGTAACGGGCATTGTCAGGTGAAAATGTCATGATGTGGACTTTGTGCTAGATTACAAACATTTCATTACTTGATACATTAATGGGAAATATTTTTCTATTGAATAGAATTAGGGCAACTCATGTTTTCAGACATAAATATAAAAATCATTAGTTCACCAAATGTGATTGAATGAAGCTTTATTCATAATTTTAAGACTGATTACATGTAGTAGTAGTAGTGAACTAACGTTTCGGCTTGTTGAGCCTTCTTCAGGGTTATTTTACTCTTAAAATGATGCTCTTAGGGCGTTTTATGAGTCATTATGGACACTTATCTACTGAAGTAGAAAAAATACTGGTAAGTTGAGAAAAAATGTCAGGTACTTGCAGACAAAGGCGTGCTTAAGAATCAGGACTGAGCGATAGGTGTGGCTTTACTTTCAGACGATGTTAAAGATCATCCAGCACAAGTTGGAACACGGCGTCTGTGACGAGGTGATGGAGATCGCCTGGAGCACCATGTGGAACGTCACAGGTGAGTGACGTCATCACCTCACCACCTCCAAAGTACAACCACCCAAAAAAGTCTAGTCTTCACATCTGCCAACAGGTTTACTTAACCCTTTAACAGCAGGAAGATGCCTCCAGGCATTCCCCTGGCTATGGCAGGAAGATGCCTCCAGGCATTCCCCTGGCTATGGCAGGAAGATGACTCCAGGCATCTTCGAGGCATCAGTGACACTTATATACAAAATTCAATAGATAACAAGATAATTGTTTGATTTAAAAGAAATTTTGACAATGTATAAGAGCCATATTGACCTTTGATTTGGTATAATAATATATGTTCAGTCACCAAGGTAAATTACTTGACACATCACATGACATTGCTATTTCCAAAAAAAGGTGCCTGCCATAGCAGGGTCGTTTGGGGAGGCAATGCCTGCTGTGTAATGGTGAACACGGAAACTGGGTGCTGCAGGGAAAGGGTTATAGACAACGCCCTTCCTTTCACCAACGTAGAACGAGTTGACCCAATTGAGAAGAATTCTAATCCTGCTACTATAACTTAACCCTATCAGTCCGAGTGATGCCAGGGGATGAAGAAGGCATCTTTTGGCATCATTACTACAAACGCTATTTTCATATAAGATAATCCATAGATGTTCACAATCTTTTCACTGTTGATGAAAAAACACAATAGGTATCATAATTCAGAGCAAATATTGTGTATGTAACATAGATATTGTGTATCGGACGTGTATGTTGAATAACTTCCGGTGCCATTGTCTGAGTGGTATCGTCCCCTGGAGGTATTTTGCAACACTATGTTTCAGATTTTGTAGATGGGCCTCCCGCTAAAGGGTGGGATTAAAATGGTTATAAGATGATGGCAGCTTTAGTTAAACAGGAATTTCTGAGACAGGACGAGTTACATGATGCATTTGGCCTTAGGTTACTGGACTTTCTCATATTCGCCTTAGTCACTGTACAATGTACATGACTTGACCAACGATTTTAGCATTACAATATGCACAAATCAATACATAAGTAGGAATGTCTTTTCATATCTGTACTTCTGTTCCCGAATAATTACTGTCTGTCTAATCTACTGTTATTTGCTTGTAGTCTTCAGTAACAAATATTCCAAACCATGTTCAACGAGGGAAAGCATTCTGTTTTGTGATAACAATGTTCTGCTTTTTTGCATACTTCAACAGACTTACGCCACTTGACTAGGTTTTGCTTTGGGACAATATAACTACTGTATTGGTAAAATTCAACTATTTCACAATCCTCGGAATTCGCTCTATGCGTGCATTGTGTATTTAGCATTAAAGGACTACTCCATCGCTCGGTTTTGACCCTGGAGTTGTCGGTTAAGACTGAATTTTGACACTTGAGGCGTCGATTAAGACGATAGAGATGTTCCTACGTTATATCATTGAACCTTTAATTGAAATCGGCACGGTGGTAATTTGTTTCAGCGGCTAAGAGCCTCTACTCTAGTCAGACCCTCAGGTCTTATGACGAAGCGCGACAAAAGCAGCTGCTATTGGGTGGATGTTGCTGGTTCCCCCCGCATTCTCTTCTTTGCTGTGTTTCCTCCCAGTTTTCTCTGGTGAACCAATCCTTTCCAACCAACATTTAATAAGATGATTAATATGTCTGTGGAGCTTGGAGGGATACACAGTTAGTCTAACCCGAATTGCATGTTTTCTTTTGGATCAATTCCAAAAGAAAAATTAAAGATTCCTCCATTAAAATTCAAAATATGAATAATGACCATGACCAAGGGAGGCTTTTTGGAAATTACCTTTATAAAGTGTTTGACCACAGCATATATCGAAGCAGCAGTCGTGATATTAACCCTTCTCTCCATCCATAAACCTTTATCACTTAGACTCCCGAGTTCCCTCCCCCATATCCACAACCTTTTAATACTTGCACTCACAAAACTCCCAACTTTTTATGGCTGGCTCAGATAGCAAGATGTTTATGTTGATAACTGGCGGGAAATATATTCTTATTATCCATCAGCGAGTCAGAAAGTCGGGATAGACAGCATAGATGTCTGATCCTACTTCGAGCAACAAAACAAGCAGAAATTAAACTGGGGATACTTCAGAGAGTAATAGAGGGTTATGCTAGATTTGAAAACCAGGGACCAGAGTCCCAAACTGTCTAATCCTAGCATAATCCTAAAGAAACCTCCCACAGCATATACCCTAAGCCCTCATCCCTCTACAGCGGGAGCACTTCTGCACCAACATCTTACACATTCGTGCACTGACTTTTTATAGTATCAAAAAAACTTCTAATCCTCAACTCAGACAATTCACCTTTCCTGAATTTTGACGTTTAAGCAATTAACATGCAGGTTTTATTTCCCAATTTATTTTGTCTCTAAAAAGAAATTTGGTTGCGTTTGATTTTAACCGAAATGATTTTGATACCACGAAAACATGCTAGTGGAAATATAATATTTGGTAGAATAAAGCGATTATCAAATTTATATGATGTTTGTAGTCCGTAAGATAGCCATTAATATGCGCATTATTATGAATGCATTTGGAGAACACGATGCATGCAAGGCGACATTCCGGGAAATATATTCCTCTTAATTTCAAGCATAGCAATCGTAGATAATACCTTTATTTTCGTAGTAGCATCTATAGTCTAGGTATCTTAGATTGCTTCGTCAACATAGAAGTAACTAATGAATAACATGGCACATGTTACGACCTTGCGTATCAAACATGTAAGGTTGCACCCCATTATAACATCGTATTCATGATGCCTCTTGCTTACCTCTGTAGATGAGACGGCAGTGAACTGTGAGAGGTTCATCGACGAGGCGGGGATGGAGCTATTCCTTCAATGCCTGGAGGTACGTACACAGATTGCAGGACGTTAGAGCTCACCACCCGAAAGTCAGGACGTTAGGGCCCACTCATCGGGACGTTAGAGCCCCCTGTCGTAACATCGACATATATCATTGAAATATGCCAAGTCCCAATATTAACAGAGTAAGGCCTGACGTCCACCTACTGCGATAGCATTTTAAAACCTCCCGATGCGCTACAATGCATACTGTCGAAAATGTTAAACAATCTGGAACATTTCTATCTTCCACAAACATCTAGAATAAGTACATCAGGGTACACCGTAATCGGTTTTTAAGTACAGCTTAAGGCCTATTGTAGACGATCTGGAGCTCAGTGGACGCCGGGCCTTATTGAACATCAACCACCTCCGCAAAATAGGTGGGCCCTGACGTCCATTTATGCTATAGTATTCCTCCCTCCCGGCGCCGCAGGTGTGAACGCGGCATCGCGGTGCGGCCGAGGCGCAACTGAGCATTTCTCACCACCGGTCTCGGCTGGGCCCTAACGTCCCAACTTCGGGTACTGGGCCCTAACATCTACATACCCGTACACAGAATCAATTATATGTTTTTTGTGTTTGTGAAAATTAGACGTGTTTAATGGCACATAACACAATTCGTTATACAAATAACGATCTTCCATTATATGGGTCATATACAAGATATAGGATACAACAGTAGACATAACAAGTTTACATTAGACAAACAAGACAAGGCATAGTCAATTACATACCTTGTATACTACACTGTGATGTATGTGTAGTCACTTCCTCTAAACTTAGCTAGTCTCATATGATCAAATCTCGCCTTGTTAAGTCTAAGTTTCATACAGATTTTTATCTTACCTGGTATAAACGTCCATAGGCTTAACATTAGAAACTCGTTCTCAACAGGTGTCCGAGTACGGTAATTATACTCAATGGGTGATAAAGAGATATCACCAGGCTAAGATAAAATCAGAAACATATTCGTGCTTGGTCCGAGTCCCCATTCGCCATTTCGTTTGGAGTGCTTCAGAATATATTCACTCGGCTATCGCCTCGTCAACACTCATTAGTTTCTTTCTTGATCTTGGGCTATTTGATCTAATCCTATCTCATGTAGTCCAGTTTGGTGTCATCTTGCCTAATCTGGTATGCTCTCAACTAGTCTCGTCTTGTTTCTTAGAAAATTGCGCCAGGGTAACTTGCAGAAATTTTGAGGTATACAATTATCAATTCCGTACTATTGAGTTGTTTACCCGCACAGTTAATCAGTTCTTTAATGTCTATATTACTCCTGTCTTACTAGATTTATGCACTTTGGGGCCGTCTCTTAGAGTACTGCTAAGGTATCACAATAGTTAAGGGATGTTATAGATTAATTATGAGACAACGGCGCCATGAGTGCGTCACATCAGTCGAGAATAGTATGTTGCCAATACACCAAAAGACGCTTTCACCACTGAAAGCCAATATCTAGATTATAAAGCAAAGACCAGACCTACATTGACTGGCATCTGCATTCCTCATAATGTACCTTTAGTCACTATGTTCCATTCATTTCAGAGATTCCCCGGAAAACCAGAACTTCTACGCAATATGATGGGTTTGATGGTATGTAATAACAAAATACCTACCATACTGATTATTAGTATTACAACGAAATGTCATTGCAATTTTTTTTGAATGATCTTTATTGCATTCAACGTTTAACGCTGGTCTTCCATACAATGGCGATCCCGGAACGGTATATACATTTTGAACTTCATACTAATAATACATCGTCAATTTAATGATACATTGGCATACGAACAGGTGAGATGATATATATAATGGAGTGTATAACAATAACAGGTGGAATGATAATCGGCGAATAAGTTCTACTTGACTGTTGTCGGTCTGTTCTCATACTTAAACAGTAAGTATCATATTCAGTCTTTTAAAAAGGTTGAAATCAGTTGAATTCCACCTCTTATATTTCACCTGTGAAATATTGATTCTCTTCACACCCAAAATAAGTGCAGCTATTTATATTGTCTATTGGCAATGTGCATTTAGGCTTCTTAAAGTGTATGTTACTATCTTTTCAGGGTAATGTTGCAGAGGTCGCCCACCTAAGGCCACGCCTTCGGCAAAAACAGTATGTCCGACTTTTCAGGTGAATAACAACACTTACCACTTCATTGTACCTTTAAACATTTTAGTTCCTGTATTGATCAATCTTATAACATGTCTTGCTGAAGGCCTGGTATGTAGAATATCGTAGAGCGCAGCTCACCCCCTTACACTGGTGCGTGTTTGTATTGATAAATGCTTTTATTAAAACCCCGCTTTTTTTCGCTTTTTTTCTATAAAAGCTTAGGTCCTACCTGAGATTAATACGGTCCGACCCACAGAAGTCACCTACCCGTCAAGTGGCAAGTAGCCAGCTTTGTTTCTAAATACGATCGAAAGCCGAGAGAAAGGCCAATCAACCGCTGCACTTACCTCTAGACTGTTCTTGGTGAATGAACTGCCATGTTACCATTATTATTGCCAGTTTTTAATGTTTCCATTAAAATTCATGTTTACATTTTCAGAATAAAAAAGAATGATTCCTCGTGTAATAGTGATATACCAACTGCTAAATTATCCAATTCAACCATAGCCCATGACCCACCACTGAACCTCCTCACTGACCCATGTACAAACGTGAGCTTTCCCTTGATTCCCCACCGTATACATATAATGTGTAAATCCTGTATTGCAATAAACAATATTTCAATGTATTTTTTTCTGATTTTTTTGGGGGGGGGGATCTTTTATTTATCCTGGAGAAAATACAATTCCATCTGGCATCCCTGTTTTAATCATACAATCCTGACATACACATTGTGTTTTCTTCATGATCCCGCACAGTGACCTGCTGGACTCTGAGAGTGACGGCATCGAGGTGAGTTACAATGCGTGTGGGGTGCTGGCACACATGGTGAGTGACGGCGAGGCGGCCTGGTTCCTGGAGGAACCGCCACGCAAGGTCATCCTCGAGCGAATGGTTCACGCCATCACTAGATGGAGCATCAAGAAAAAGCGAAACATTAACTACAGGTCAGTGTATTTTGCGCAGCTCTGTTGTTTTCATATTTCACATACTAGCAAAAATTATGGCAAATAGCGATTTTTTTTATTTTTGGGGCCATCCATAATGTGCGAACACAGTATTTCCAAAATTTTGGACCCCCCCCCCCCCCCCCCCACCTCCCACTCCCAACCTTGTTATTATAGAACGTCCTGACCATGCTCAACAAGCTACAAAACGAGATGATAATTCATGGTTCGTACGGAACGAGGTGTTTACACCGAGTTCCGTACAAACCATGATTTATTATCGATTTTGGGGCTTGTACAAGCATGGTAGGTCGTTCTATATTTACTATATACCCGAAATTTAAAAATAAAAAAAATTCATTTGGCTTAACAATCAATATTTTAATAAACGAGTATGGGTAGGTAGTCCGTATAATAGTATACGGACCAGTGGTCCGTACAGTATTTTTACGTTATATGGCGAAACAGTGCGTATTTACAGTATATACGGCATGGGTATATAGTAAACAATAGAACGAAGAAGGGGCATGTGCACTTTATATAGGCAGCCCAAAGTCCGTCTCTGAGGTATTGCTTCTAGATCGAGACTCCTTGTAGGTCCTCATATGACTGGTAGATGGTGCAGTACAGTTAAGTTTTTAACCTCAGAAAGTTAGCTCAATGTATAACCGTCGAACTGTGACGACCTTAGTGTCATCGGCGAGGTCATGGCGATTCGCCTGGTGTTAATTTGATGACAAACAGATTTTGGGTACAAATATGGGTTGTCAGGGTGTTATCATGGTGTGGGTTTATCGACAACAGCGGTTTCAGCTATGAGATTCTCAGTGGGGCTCTTTAATGAACGGATTCAGAGATCCAAGATAAAGTTTACATACCCTGATGAAGGGCCAACGGCCTGAAACATGTCGGTAATCTAAAAACAATTGACCACCTTGTTATTATTAAATTACGGAATCTGCCCATCAACGAGTTAGTGGGAATATCTCCCTCCTACTTAAGTTTATATAAAATTAGATGTTAGTAGTAGGTGTAATAAACTGAATATGTCAAGGATGTAGACATGGACTCACAGGGAGAGGTATAAAAGTAGCTTCATCTCACCCCAGGTATTCTCGTCAGATAGGCTTAACATTGGGAACTCGTTCTACAAGGATTACCGTCTGTTCTCCATGGTCTAAATCCTGTGTGTCATCCATTCTTATAGGGGGTACAGGGGTGAGATAAATACAGAAAGCAACTGGTTTGGGTCAAAGTTGTTATTCTCCAACTTGTTTGTACACTACGCGATATTCACTCTGCATCATACTCGTGAAAGATGACGATTCTGACCAAAACTTGTTGGTTTCTCCTTTATTATCCTACCCCGCATAAAAATCTCCATAGACTTAACATGGTGTGACTGTATGCCACTGGTGACATATGAAGTTATAAACATTTGACAGGGTAGGATAAAATCTAAACATCACTCAATTTCATATAATTGTTTACATGGCATTCATTGTCTCTGCTACAGATATCACTCCGCAAAGACAACTCATGCCATATAAACAATCATATGAAATTTCGTGATGTTTCAGGATAATACCACATCTAAGTATTCATCATTATCTCCCGTAATAAAGAACAGCCAATTTCTGACACCTCTATATGGCATTTGTTCTCCATGTTGTGCTAGCCAGTACTACGCCTGCTTGTGAAACGAGGCGTCCGGTAAATTAGAGGCTATACCTCCACTGTCATTCATTCTGTGTCACCCTACGTCGTAGATTGTTTAAATGATATGATATGACCCTGGTTATTATCCAGGATCAAAACATCTGAAATCCCGCTAAAAAAGATATCTGTATATGTGTGCTTGTATTACAGGTCGTTTGAGCCGATTCTTCGCCTTCTTCACCAATACGAGACACCAGAGTGCCAGCACTGGGCCATCTGGGCTCTGTGTAACCTCACCACAGTCTACCGTAAGTACGCCTCATAGAGCAGTAGTACCATTATTTATCCTACCCTTAATAAAAAACGCCATAGGCTTAATATGCGATTTGTTTATGCCACGGGCGTTGTTTATGTAACTACTTTCTTATATTCAAAAATTGTTGAAACAGGGTAGGATAAAATATAGATTCCACTCTTTTGAGTTTGAGTTTATTTATGTCACCCATTGTGTTGGCTCCGTAATCTCACGAGTGACGAGTGAGATTACGGAGCCAACACAATCCGTGGCATAGATAAACTCATACTCAAACTCGTGACGTCTCTTGATAGTATGCCTTTAGAAAGCAGTAGTATGCATTTCAGATGAAGGCGTACATTTCCCCCTGTAATTTGGCGTTTTATATGTTGCCAAACAATGGCTTGTGCAAAATGAGAGATTAATTCTCATCGTCTCAACAAGTCATGTGGTGCGGACGGTAGTATTATTCATAATTCACCAATAAAGCAATAAAGACGTCTGGCGCTGTGTGTTGAAACGTTGCTTTTTGTCGAGCTCACAAAAAAAGACAACGAAAAACAAAACAACGAAAAACGAAGATTCCAAGAAATGGAGAGGGCATAAAAGCCAAACTCCATTTCAACGAAAAATGTTTGTAAGAACTCTCTCTGACTTTTATCTTACAGCTAAGAAGTATTGCCCGCTGCTGGAGAAGGAAAGAGGAGTGGCGCTCATCCTGGACCTGCTCCAGGACCCGCGGCCGTACCCGCAGATCCTCATGTTAGCGCAGCGCGTGGCCACCATGTGTGACAAGTACCGCGCCGAGCCCGAGCTGCTCCTCGACGGCGCCGACCTGGACGCCGGCTCCGACCAGGAGAACATGGAGGGCTGACCGCCGCGCCACCTGCTCACAGAGAACGCAACCACTAGCGTCCTGCTGGACAGTGGCGCCACCTAGTTGGGAAACGTCGATACAGTGCTGGTGGTGGGAAAACTGAGGTGCCGCCGAACGAAATGGGAAGAGGTGTCGAGCTAGTTGCTGATATTTAGTGGTAAATAGTTGAGACTAGAATTCGAACGGCGCCCCCCCTCTCCCATGTGGACAGGAGATGTTGGCAGTTTCTCCGCCTGTTTATGAAATAATGTTGAAATTGATACTCCAGCCACCGCACGTATTAAATGAGAGGAGTGGGGAAGAGGGTGACTCGTGGACAGGTTAGGCTGGGCATTGTGGTCAGGTTCCTGACACATCCTATGTTGGACTATTAAAGGTTGAGGATGGATGGTCACGAGCGCCAGCATGTGAACGCAGCAGACTGGTGTGGTTATCATAGACAGCGGGAGCTAGTGGAACATGGCTATACTCCGTCGTTTTATTTGCATGTGATACGGAAGGCCTCAAATGAAGTAACCCTCACTGAAAACTGTTTACTGCTCTTCGTTCGACTTCGTGCTGCTCTATAAAGCCGGACAGTGGTCTCCTGATTGAAATAATCAATATAAGAGTCACCAAGAAACCCTGATTCAAATCTATTCCGGATGGAATATAATGTTATTGTACTGGTCTCTGGATTGTGCAGCTTGTCCTCTGAGTATTTAGATGATAAAAGTGTTGAATACGCTCATTCATCGCCCCGAGCCGGAGCGGCTGGTGTTTCGTAGACTTGGGATCTTCTCGGCCTACACAAAGGCAGTTATGGTCTGAGTTTTGCCGTTCTTGTTTTACATAAACTCTATTAGTAGGAACACTGTGTTTGCGTTTTTCCTAATTTTCTATCCACCTAATACGAATCTGTCGTAAACGTCTTGAGATCGCTACCGAGAAGATTACGGATAGCTGTAATTCCCTAGGAGATTACGGAAAAAATCCATAATGTTCGAAATAGTGCTTGAGAAGATAGACAGCCGTTTCCTTTCCTTTGATAACTTTACAATGGTGAATGATAAATACAACCCCCAAGTAAGGACATCTCCCGCTAACAGACAATATTTTGAGAGCAGAATATGTTCCCTCTATTAAGTGTTTGCTTTAACCTTGTGTAAAAGTAACACCCTGCGTTAACATAAAACATAAAAGGGAAAACTTCGGAGGGAAACCTTATCAAATGTAGCGAGGCAGTTTGGGGACAATAAGTGAGACAATAGAAGTGGGAATACGTTGTTGCGCGGGCCTGGCTGTACTAGAAAGTTGGCCTACTATATATATGACCATCGACACTGAAAATCTCGTGTAAAGGGACATCCCGCATAAGCGAACAATTTGCTCGGACTGGAGGTTATGCCCTAAAGTGGGGTATAACTTAATAACCTGTTTCATATTTTAGTGTGTGTATCCTCCTTTTAGTTGACCACGCAATATCCTCGCTCAAGTTCGGATATATCTATCACTAGTATCAGAAACTCTAGAGGAAACTTATGAAAGTTTAGGGTCAGAGCTAGTATCCCATCGAATTTGAATCTCGTAGTAATTCACAAGGTAAACCCGCGTGAATTATGTAGCGATTCAAACTAGATGAATGGTCCGAATGATGCCTTGGGGCATCAGCTGGCCCAGGCCGAATGATACCTCAAGGCATCAAATCTAAAAAAATGTACAAAGTTGTTTTAACAAAGAAACAATTGTTCAATAAAATCAAAATCGTCCAGTATATAGACACCAGTATCCGTCCTTCTAGAGGCTACTCAGCCACAGGCGCCCGTCCTTAAAGGGTTAAAATGCTGTGTTGAATTTAAACTAGTGTTGCAGTCAATGTTATAAGGTATTACAGAGTTCGAGGTCATTGGTTTTGGTTTAGAGTCAGTTCTAAATAGTCCTATACATAAGAAACTAGTACGTAAAACCATGAAGCTGCCCTGAACTACACCAAACACACCAGCACATGGCAGCTGCGCTCATGTGGCAATATCTAAACTAACATGGAGGTCTGGGCTCAACTGGTGGCATCATCTGATGGGTCCAAATGGAGCGTCCCATACACACACACACACACACACACACACACACACACACACACACACACACACACACCTACACACACACACACACACACACACACACATACACACTCTCTCCTGACAGAGATCCTGAACAGTGGTATCAGAAATGGAGGGGCCACACCCCATCCCCACTTTCTTATTGGCTCAAAAAAAAAATCAGAAGCTTCAAATGTTACTGGATCAAGGGTAAAGGCAGTGGAACTCAGTCAAATCATGAGCTCAAGCATTGATGTCGGCGGGGTTAAAGCAGTGGAATTCAGACCCCAAACTACAGATCCTTCTGCATTTGAAAAGTCTGACTTTTTAAAGGTGTGTTCCACCTAATAGAATTTGAACACCGGGCTTCCACCAACTATACTAATAGTGTACACATCACAAGGCTGATGTTGCATGGTGGTCGTATGGGTACCGCTTGCCTGTATTAGACAAGAAGTATTCAATCAGGTTTTGCCTGCCCTTGGTTGTGCTACAGCTGCAGGGTACGGCCACCCCCAGTGAGCTGTGACCTGCTCCACCTCACTTATTTCTTTAAGTCCGCCTGACAATGGTTAACACACCGTCCATGCAGGTTAGCAATTTCTCATGCATGCCAAGCGGCACAAAGGATCTGCTGGGACACTAGAAGTCTGTGTGAGCACTCTCTGTCTCTCTGTCTCTGTCTCTGTCTCTCTCTCTCTCTGTCTCTGTCTCTCTCTCTCTTTTTTTTTCTCTCTGTCTCTCTCTCTCTTTCTCTCTCTCTCTCTCTCTCTCTCTCTCTCTCTCTCTCTCTCTCTCTCTCTCTCTCTCTCTCTCTCTCTCTCTCTCTCTCTCTGTGTGTCTGTATATTCTTTATAAAACGACCATAAAGCTAGACTTCATAATCACTTAGTTAAAAGCTATGATTATTTCATAGTAAGAAGTTCTGCTTTCAGAACGTTCACAGTAAAAATTCTTGGTTTAAAATACACACTGCAGATACCGTATAGACCCTATTGAGGTATCCCAGAATTCAGTCTGTTTACAGGTCCCGGTGTGCGCTGGTTACCCACGTAGTATGGTGATGAACCTAGAACCGTAACCCGAAATTAATGCAGTTTATAGGTTTTTATAAATCTTCAAATGGGAAATCCGATGTCAGAAATGGAAATTTCAGCTATTTCTACTTATAAATTCGAAATTATATTCAGGTTCTTCAAATATTAATGGGATAACTGTGGTTCATGTGGTCGTGGTGTGCCCAGCCAGTCGCGAGCGGAACTTGTATTTACCCTGGGTGATAATAGGGAGACTAGTAACCTCTGTAGGGCGACTGAACCATACCAACCTCTTAGTCAGAACAGAGGGGAGACACAGGTGGCGGCCAATCTAGGTAGTCCTGATCATATCCTGGCCACCAGAGCAAACATTTATTACTCTACGAATTCATTATCAATTTTGTGAGCCATGAATAATTCTTAGTAAGTATTTCGACTCTCAGAACCTACATTGAACACACTTGGCCCAAGATGGATGTCCATGGACTGACACAGATTGAACCAAACCAACCTCTTAGTTGGAAGGTAGAAACAGAGGCGGCGACCAATCCAGGTAGGAGCATAATGAATAAATGGTTAAGTACTGATTTAATGTTGCAGTCATTTAGGTATGGGATTTTACCGGATTTTTTCTGCATCCTAAGAAACATTCGTGAGGTTAATGTAAATCCGAGGATAGAATTATGGCGTTGGGTTGTTGATTCAAAACGAAGATGGAGAACGATATTTGCGCAATTCTGTCCATATCATCTCTCAGCTGAGGCCAGGAATTCATTTCTGATAGCTTAAAGCATACAGGCTGCCCATCCCCGGTACCCATTTTCTGTTTTGTATCTTTTTTTATTTCCAAATCCCATTCCTGATTACGAAATAAGGGCTGTTGATTTATCATAATGATAGATATTGTTACAGAGATTTGGTGGTTCAAGAGTTTCATGTTCCAGTTAATATTAGAATGTGTTTTAGAGAATAAGTGTGTTATTGGTCTAATTTTACAGATTTTCTACAAATCTCTTGCTCAATTTACTTTACAAGATTTTGGTACCGCACCGAGTTATAAGGCCTATATTGAATGGTATTTTACCATTGAGTGATTGGGACTTGACCAACCCTCTGAGAACCCTCAGTTCACCAGTGGCTCAAAATACCTTGTTTTGAGGAATTAGGACTCAACGTTATATATTTATTTTATTATAAGGGCATGCAGGTGTGAAATACTTAATACAGGTAAAACATGTTCATAGAAAAGAAGACCAAATGGAATTACACATTACAGATATTTATTTAACTTCAATATTCTTGACCAATTTCAATATTCTTGACCAATTCAATCGATTTTCAGCAATCTGTATTTTAACTCATCCAAGGTGGCTAATCGGGATTTAATTTCAGTGATATTCATGGGCCTCCATCAGTCCTAAACCATATGAATTCCCAAACTCCTCACATATTTATCTCTAGATTACAGAAATGGTTACTGTGATTGCTCCTTTTTTCCTATTAAGAAGTAGAGGGGATGACTATCCAGCTTTGCATTTCGACACTTACTGAATGAAATGATAATGTAACTTTGTTAGTAGAACAGAGATAGCGCTCCTTTACCCGTGCCTGCGCAGGTAGAGCGTTATCAGTGACGAACCGAAAAAACGTGAATCAGTTAAAGGTTTTATTCTGTGGATATGCATGAGTCACTCCTTAGGTTCTAAATTTCCTCGCAGTTTGAAGAGGCACTGTCGACCCTAGGTGCCTTTCTGCAGTGCATTCTCCTCCAATGCCTCCAGAAGTATTTTACTTAGGTATAGGTAGTGGGTGATAATACATGTTCATATCGATGAGTCCCAGGATATGCATATACATGGTTCTTAGAGTGAAGTAATGTGAGTCTCCATTAAGGGAGATGGCTCTCCATATACATGTATATTCCAAATCTCAGTTAATGGAGATGGATCACCATTCAGACTCAGTGCTGCCCCCAGTGCTGCCCCCTAGTGTCTGCAGGGCTTGACATCCGGGTCATACAGAATCTTTCTGGGCGGCGGCCCCGCTGGTGTCGAACGTGACGACAGTGGGTCTACTACATAAGCCGCTGGTACCCGCCCCAGTCTCGTCCTCGTCTTCCTCCTCTCGCAAAGCCTCGTTTATGGTCGAGAGTTTGATGTTCACGTGACTCCCCGAGCGAGAACTGCAGTCGTCTACGGCGAGAAGACTGCTTTCTCTAAAAGGATAAAAAGACAACGTTGAAATCTGTTTCTATATGAAATTAAAACGACGTTTTTAATGCTCGATTAAAACACTGACGACTGACGACGAATATGGACGTCTTTACATCCTCTCTGGAGCTGATTAAGCCTAAATAAGTTTGAATACATTTTCTTGATATAAGGTAAGACTAGATCTAGAAATAATATGACTACGATATAATGCTCGCGTATTCTAGACTCAATCAGGGACATATCATAGATAAAGACTATGTTATAAAGTGACCATCTTCAGATGGTATAGATCAGGTGTAATCACATAATACCTGATGTGGTGAGAAGGTTGTCCATTACTTAGTAATCTGTCCATTACTTGGTGATAACTACCACAACAAACACATTCATATAAATGTCGATATCATAACTATGGCAACTCAGAAGATAATCTCCGTCTGAAACTTATAGCTTTATTTAGTATCATTCAATTGATTGACCTTTAGCCATTCATGTGGCTTCTATGACATGTGTAATGGAGGTGTTACTAACGCCTGAAACATGTTGTTATTCAATCTATCCCGTGTGATGGTAGCCGCATGTTCTCGTGGAGATTTGTCAGCCATCGTTTTTCTCGGAAAATATGTGTAGCATATTAATCTGAGACGGAGACGCCCCCTTTTATATATCAACTTATTTTAGACAGTTCTCTCTTAATATCCCAGCTTTTTTTCTGAAGACGTCTCCTAATATGTCAGTGGTGACATTTCTTAGACTAGTCTCACAGTAGGGTCAGTCACGACTTGTTTTTAAACAAGATGTGGAAATGCAGCCTGTTCATGTCTTGACTTGTCTCAAATAAGTCAACACAAGCGCAGCCTGTCCTGATTGTCTTCAACAAGTCATCTTAAATACAGGCAATCGTGACTTATCTCAGAGAAGTCTACACTAACGCAACCACCTTCTCTCATATGAGGCCATACGAACGCAGCCCCTGGCCTTTTTTCTTGGTAATCAGGCGTTGTAGGAGCCAGAGTGTAGGACTAGCCCACTCGTTAGTCTTGTCAGCTTCCATTTCCCACGTTCTGCCTGCGTTCACTAAAACTGACTGCCTGATCAGCACTAAAAGCTGGTGTGGCGGACACAGAATATTACTCGACATTCTATTGCGCAGTGCACCCCAACCCCAGAATCCTCGTGGTCAACGTACTGGTTTGTGCCATGTCCTGTCTGTATTGAATTGTTCATCCAACGATGTATTACTGTCAATCAAAATGAGTTTTTAACCCGCATAAATATGTTACCAAATGTTTCTAGAATTACAACGTGAGATTTTACCTCTTAGCATATACCTTTGCACGAACTTCTATAAAATATTACCCGCTGTTAGGGATGGATAATATTTGGGCCCAGTTTATGCAAGTAAATAGCATAATGTATTTCTTCTGACTTTTGGTAAGGTGAACCTTTTCTTTTGACTTAGGTATATTATAAAAAAACGTGGGGACTTATATAGATATAGCATGTCAATAATCTTGCATATTGATGGGGAGTAAAATGTAAAACAACTTTAGCTTATCAGAGACCACTATTCTGTTGACTTACTCTTCGATGTAACTATAGTACAACTCAATATACATTGTTTTGTTCATGAAATAGAAAAATCGCAAAATAGCTCGAATGACATATCATTACTATCATGTATATCCGGATCACATATACACAATGACTAACTTTATGTCAAAAACTCTAGAATTAATGGCAATTAGGCATCTAAGCCTTTGTTGTAAAAGCAGCTTTTATTTCCATTTCAAATTACATGTATTTCGTTGTCATAACTTGTTAAAATACTGTGTGTGTGCTCGGGGAGCTTTTATGGAAGAAGATAATTTTATAGAAAGTGCATGTTACTTCGTTTCTGATCTTTTCTTCAGCTTAAGGTCTAAAAGGTATAAGTTGTATAGGTCCTGAGACAAAACAAGCTGCAGCTCTCATTTAAAGCTGACAGAGACTCTTTAATATTGTGGAGTCTACGTGGTTTTTTTTATAAATGCACATTCTGTTGTCTGGTAAATAGACTAAGACAACACTGCAGCATCATTCAGTTTCCAGTCACAGACTGAGGCTTTTTCGCTTGCCTCCGAGAAAGCACAGTCGTTAGTTTATTAGCAGTGAAGTGAAGTGAAAGGATAAGAACCTTTCCAATTATTCTGAAAGCAATTAGAGTGGAATTTCTAAAAGAAAATAATGCCAACAAAAAACCCGACGACATTGATAAAACTCAACATTGTAATATTACTAGAAAGAGGTTTCTACGTTTTGAGTTACAAGTATGTTGACATCAAGTAAATAGAAAACACCCATTCTCCGCAACCCACTAAAAGCACAATTATCTACCACCTTGTAAATGGGATAACTAGGCCATTCTCCAAGTAGATTGAAATGGTAATTTGTGTATGTATCTGTTGATTAGGAGAGTGAAACTTTTTGTTTACAATGTGCAACGTATAAAATGAATTAAGAAATAGGACACTGCGAGTAATGAATGGATGTTTGATGCATATTCCCTCGAACATTTCCTCTAGACGGGAATAGCTTGCATTTTCTGCAGCATCCCATGTCCAGTGACCTAAATATCGTTATCAAGGTCGTACATTGTTTAAAAAGCAATTTAGTACTTCTTTCGATATATGATATTAAATCCGTTATGGTTATTGTATCCATTGCAATTCCTTTATCAGAATTTGACATGATTGGGTGTTACACTTTACTGTAGGAGTTTGCATATGATGCGTGTACTTGTGGGTGTGTATATTTGCTGGGAGAGCCAAGCCGCCGTAAGGTGCTATGAATATTAACAGTCATCACTATGTCTGAGAGATTGTTATTCGGCGAGGAGAGAATCAATAGCAATCATTGCTAACCTGAGAACCACTCACATCCTCCCTGTTCCACAGATTTACTCTTGTTTCTTCTTGTGCGTTCGCTACTTGGAGCGTATAAATTTAAGCTATTTAAGTGTTTTATTCCTAATGGGACCATAATACTCATAGGTGACATTGTATAGCTGCATGTTATACAGTAGTAATGCCGTTTATTGCCTCTCCCCTATACTATTCAACAGAAATCCGTATAGTCGAACTTTTATTGTGAAAGCATATCAGACATCAACTCGACATGGAACCATACACAAATTCCACTTTCCGTATGCTACTAACAATGTTGATGATGCTCCACCTTAGAAGCTTATCCGTTAATGGCACTTAGAAACAGAGGTAGGGAGAGGTTGCAGGTATTATCTTCATTTATCACAAAAAAAGCTTATATGTTGCTAAAGTGGTGAATATCCGTATATGTGAAATGGTCATACATATGAAACCATACGCAAACTGTGCATTCTGTATACTACTATCACATTTAAGTGTGTGTTGCTGAAGTTCCACTGTAGTAGCTTTATCCATCTATTGCATACAGAAATGAAGCTCGGGGGAGGTTTCAGATATCAATTTTAATTATAATCATATGCGGCGATCCCCTTTATTAACTAAAGAGACTTTATTGTGAGGGCATCTCAGGCATCACTACCCAGGCTATGGAGAATGAAATACAGCGACTTCAAAATAGAATTCTTAGAATAATTAACAAAGTAAAATTGGAACCTGATCCCAGTCTAAACACGCAACAAATGCATGATAAGGCAAAATTATTTACTCTTAAACAACGTAGATCGACGAATACATTTAATAAACTATGCCTTTACATTATCAAAGAATCAAAAGATGGTAGATTATCGAAATCCCCCACTCAGAAGGAAACATGGATTAAGGCTTCTTCAACCCCCTCTCAAAGATGCTGTATTTAATTCTTCGTTCCGTATTCGTAGTATACAAGCCTGGAATAACTCAAAAGAAATATATACCATTATAGGTGAAAAGAATAAATTCAAAAAAGGACTACCCGCACTGCTACGTTTGTGTTACAACTGACTGATATAAACAACAAATGTATATTCTAATCATCAAAAATTGTGTATAATTGATCCCCTCGCCCCGACCACCACTTCTAAAAAGCACATTATAAAAAGCCTAAATAAAAGAACAGTAGTTTGCGTTGCAACTACATTCACCTCGATACAGTAGATTGTGGTGCAACTACTGAGGTAACCTGTTGTTATAAATTGGTGGCTTGTGTTACAACTACCATAGGTGTAGACCGGCATATTATCTAAGTGTTATTACTCTGATCTTCCATGCTGCTTAACCCCTGAGTAGAAAATTATGATGGTAAAGGTGATACATCATTTAGTTGTATCTGATAATCGAAATTGGGATTAATTTGGCAGAACTTATGCAACAACATCTCATTCCATCTCATTAGTTTGCCTTGTTCCTAACGAGATATCAAATACAACTAGCTAAGTAATGTACAATCATGTTTAACATTGCTCGTATACACTGTGGTTTGGCTACTCAACCTGTTATACTATATCGAGTATGTACTGGAGCCTAAGAGGGACTGGACGGAAGAGCGGTTTATCCGAGTCCGGGAATCCTTTGTATATTGTGATGATACCCTAATAAAAAATATCAACTCGGCGTGAAACCATACGCAAACCGTACTTTCCGTATACTACTAACAGGTTCAAGTATGTTAGTAAGGTGGTGGATGTATCAAAGATCTTAGAAATTTTGCGTATGCTCCTTTTTTGTTTTATTTTGCGTATCAGGTTGGTAGGGGTCACCTTCTTTTTTGACTGACCCCAAATTCTCCGTCAATTATACATAGAAACAGGGCTAGGGTGAGGTAGAGGCATTATAGAATTTCGTTCATCACCAAAATGTATTGCTTGCTGAACAGCTAAATAACCATGTGTGTGAAACGGCAATCCCTTTAATCAATCAATCAAAGAGAGAAGCGTCCTTTTATTAACAAGTAGAAAGGTAATGGTTCAGCTCCTATTAGCCTAATAATTCAAACAGAAGCATGGGATTTAGATTTTTGCGGTTAAAAAAAATCTAAAGTATCAGTTGCGGTAAACCACATCTAATCTCCATATCGAATAGTAGACGATTTTAGCCAGCATTGTAGAATCTGAGCTTGGTGTTCATAATCCAAGCATAGATATATCAGAAGACTGACATGAAAGACGACACGGTGAATACTGGGCATGTTTTACTGCAGTGGCCATACTCACTCTACAGCGGTGTGAAAGCCAAGCTTGGTGTCCCGCTTGTCCACGTAGTAAACCCGGAGGCGGAAAGCGCAGATGAGACAGATGACGAGCGCGGGGAATCCAAACACGGCCACGGATACGCCCACGAGCAGGTCGTCACGCCCACCTGCCGACAGGTCTGTGGGTAGAGTGTGTACAGAGAAGGTGATATTAATATACGACAAGTCTGCGGGCAGTATATGCACGGAGGGGGAATATTAGTATACGTAAGGTCTACAGGCTGTATATGTACAGAGGTGGAATGTTAGTATATGACTGGTCTGCGGGCAGTTTATGCGCAGAAGGGGGATGCTAGTATATGAGAGGTCTGCGGGCAGTGTACATATAGAGGGGTTATATTAGTATATGACAGGTCCGTGGGCAGTATATGTATGGGGGTGGGTGGATTAATATGTGATAGGTCTGTGGGCAGTATATTTATTATCCATCATATACAAAGTCCCCATTGAAAATGTATGGGTACTCAGTAAACCACCACCCATTGTATAAAACCTGCCAGATACCATAACTGTGGTATACGGATTCAGACCTGTGGTATACGGCCTCAAAACCATGGTATACGGGAAAAATAGTCCCTTTGTGCTATAGAGCAAAGAAATAGTCCCTATTGCTATACCCTTTAATATGGCAATTACTAGGTTTAATTTATTCGAAATAATGGATAATAAATACAACAAACGATGATTATGTGGATAGGCGGCTCTGTAAATCACTCGAGGTTGACGTCGTAATACACTCGCTAGCGCTCGTGTATTACTACGCGTCAACCTCTCGTGGTTTACGGCTGCCTATCCACAAAATCATCGATTATTGTTTATGTACAGAGGGGGATATTAGTATATGACAGGACTGCATAGTATATGTACAGAGGGGGGATATTAGGTTTGCTGGCACTATATGTACAGAGGGTGGATATTAAATTTGCTGGAACTATATGTCCAGAGGTGGGATATTAAGTTTGCTGGCACTAAATGTACAGAGGGAGATGTTAGGTTTGCTGGCACTATATGTACAGATGGGGGGGGGGGGGGGGTATTAGGTTTGCTGGCACTATATGTACAAAAGGGGGATATTGGTATATGACACGTTTGCAGGCAGTATATGTACAGAGATTTAATAGCGGTGTATGTCAGGTCTGCAGGCAGTACATATACATAAGGTGATATTAGAATATGACAGGTGTTTGGACAGTAGAAGTACATAGGGAGGGGGCATATCAGTATACAACAGGTCTATTGGCAGTAGATGTACAAAGGTGCGATATTAGTATATGACATTAGTCTGCGGACATTATATATACAGAAGGGGATATCAATGTATGAAAGAGGGGTATTAGTGTATGACAGGTGTGTTGGCAGAGAATGTATACAGAGGTGTAATATTAGAATATGACTGGTCTGCCCACCTGACAGAAAAGTTAGATTAGTATGAATTATATCTAGTCGCTTTTCGAGTTTCTGTCTATGGACAGAAAAATTATATCAATAAACATAAAGTTTTCCATCCCAGCGAGTGAGGGGGATATTAGTATATGGTAGTTCTGCCTGTCCAGCTCTTCAGTGCGTACACAAATAGGTGATATTAGTTTACAAAATATCTGAGGGTAATACCTGTTGGAATACAAAGTCCTGAAAATTAGATTTACTTTACAACGATGTCCTACAATTCACGATGGCTCCACCTAGCAACTTTTAGATATTGGTAATTATCAGTCCAGACCGTTCCGTTATGATTCATTCTAAAGCCAAATAAGTAAAATATAATGTTCTGTGCATGTTGCGAACACCCATTAAGTAAAATATGCCTACTTACATTTGTTTGAATTATATAAGAAATGTCCCGAGAACAAGGACTTAAATATGTGCCACTACATAATTGCTATTATTCTGTGAAAGTTTGAAGACAGTTACATATATTGTATTATGTAAAATCTAACTTTCTAAAAATTCTATATATTTTGTTATAATACCATTATCATATTCATCTCTATATCCCAAACTAGCACGGTGACCGACATTCTTGAAATTATATACATGTGTTGTTCAACAACATTGATCATCATTTTCAATGTATCTGAAAATGATATCAGCCTTACTTTTCAAGGTAGATTGTCCTATTTAAAATCGAACAAAATATATTCAGCACATCTTAATACTACTAAAGCTGATATTGTTAGTAAATACCAATTCGTTTTCAAAAAGGATAAATACCTCAATAAAATCTTCCAGGATTATAGTGTCTCACGAGCTATAGGAGACGGTACTTTGCCACAGAATTAAAGCTAACTTACCCAGTCTCCAAGGCGTAGATCCTGAGACATTGGTTGGCGAGCCTGGAGAGAAGAGAGATAATCAGGTGAAGTAACCTCACACTTTGCTGCCTGATGGACTGGAGGTGGTTCTGAATCAGGTTATACAGGCTCAGTTACACTGCATTCCTAAGATTTCACGCCACTATATAAGGTGCAGTACATGTACCATTACGAGGTTCATTCTACTTCATTGTGTCTGTTTTCCCGCGTTTCATATACCAATACAGAAAAAAACCTGCTTGAGGGGATACCTTTAACCGGGGTTTTCAGTCTGTCAATGGTTAGGCTATGGAGTATATAATACCTTTATACATGTGATGTATCTGATGTGTCTGATTGTCTAGACACCAGTCTACCCGCCTCACACACACCATAAACAATCAATCAAGATTATCTGGAGTGTTGTCCCCACACTGTCCCGTCAGATTTGATGAAATGTCCCTCCAAAGTGACCCCTTAACCAGGGTTAGGAAACATTCCGTACTGAAAGAACTGTCTCCTTAAGTGGGGTGTCCCCTTTATTGGGGTTAAAAAGAACTCTTAATAGAGCGGGCTGTTCTATTGGGCGCATTGTCCCGGAAGCGGGGCTTTACTATATAGGTATGTTTCTCCTGTTTGATATGAGATGTATTTTTCTAATTCAACTTGCACTATACTACTGTGAGCACGTTTTTCCGTTCTACTAGCGACTTCGTCGAGTCCGAGTTCGAAAAATGAAACGATGGACTGCCGATAGCGGGGTTCGAACTCCCGACGTTTGCATCCCAAGCCAAATACTCTGCTGACTGCTACACAAAGACAGATGTCAAAAGCCAAATATTTAGGCTGATTCTATGAGGGGAAATCAGCGGAGTTTTGAACAGGTTACCAGCGAAACTTGAGATCTCATTGGTTTCTCACGAGAAAAGTAGATAAGAAAACTACAATACTAAACTTTGATTTCGGTATGGCTCGAAATGAATCATAAGAGAAGAAGTTTGTCTGAGTATAGTCCTGCAAAAAAGAAGAACAGGTTCGAGTTTTTGAATACACGAGAATCTCACTCCCGTGGTGCTTCAGTCTCCAACCCTATGTCTGGTTCACTCTGTCTCTATGTGCGGGAAGATCTCCAAGCGGATAGTACGGAAAATTACACGTTTTATATGTGGTAGGTAACTAGACTGCTATGCGATTGTGTCCAACTTTCCTTATACGACTCACGGTTTTTGTGGTTCAATGTACTACGATGAGGCTGTGTCCTACCGTCCCAATACCACTACGACCAGTTTTTGCAAGAATTCAAAAAGAAGAAAGGGGAACTTATAGCTGCATTAGACTGGTAAGTTATCGTTGTTAAAAGGTACCAAAAACCAACCGGACTGGCAGAGGGGGGAAAGGGTGACAACCTATTTAAATTTCGGTATGATACAACCCATAGCGTTATCCCACAGGGCATCATGCAAAATGGCAGTACCAACCTGGCTTGATATATGAGTTCCTGGGCCAGGCTTCGAGGCTACGCGTGACCTCTTCTAACATATATATCTGAACGGGGCACCAGTCTAACCTACTAGAGGTGACGCCCCCTTTGTATTGAGGTTCTATGATCATGTATGAAGAATGTAGCTGGCATACCAGTGGTTGTGGAGAGTCCTGCTGTCTTCAGAATGTGCTGACTCATCATGGCATGGTCAGGTCCGCACTCCCTTCAACATCACATGCCCATGTTGGCGTTTCTCTGACTTCCTCATGACCTCATGAATCCTCAGCTCTCCTAAGGAAAACAAGAAACGATGATTAAAGTATTTTACCCAGTATCTAGTTCTTATTCGAGGCTCAGATTTGATGGATGGATATTATAAAAAGAGACATATTCTCATAGATGAGTTAACCTGATGAAAAACAGGGCACAAATTTAAAGTTCGCAAACATCAGAACCGTATGAAGGCATTCCAAATGCACCCCGGGAACTACCATTTGTATTTACTCAGTATGTAAATCTAGAGCCATCCAATAAAACACGAAAAGAATACATTCAGTTCAGGACACTATACAGGTAGTGGTTAACCATTAATCAAGGAACATTGATTAAGCTGGAGTATTCATAACCCTATGTGTTCAACCAGGATACCCAGTAGAGGGGATCAGTTCCGCATTGGGTTCCCCCTGGTGACGGTGTGTATGGATGATATGTAGGTATTGGCATGGTCATCACCAGAAGCATCCCAAAACAAAATAAATCGTCTGAAAGCCTTGCAGATATGTATATCATTCACAAGGGTTGAGTGATGAGGAATTCTGTCGATGTAGTTATGCAAGAACAAAGGAGACAACTCATTCCTCCCAAAAGAGGTAGGAAAGTCCTATTTTGAGGTGTCTCGCAAACTCTCACGGGATGTCCCGAGGCTACATATCACTATGAGAAGGGCGTATTTGCTATCTGACTGGCTAGGGAACCAGTCTGAGCTTGTTCCTCTATAGACTAAGTTGGTACAGTGTCCTGAATCTAGTCCTGGTAAAACACTGCAGCGAGCATCAAGAATTTCCATAACCAGAATAGGTTTAATATGAAATACAATCTCATTATCATCTGGCAGAATCCAGTAATCTGCCCGATATATTCCGGCGGGAACAGAAGTCCAGAGATTGTCTTTTCAGAGACTGAGAGGGAACAACTCTCAGGTCTGATTTTAGGTCTGGCTCCCCACGTTCTAGCAGCGGAAAACAGTGGTTGTCTGAGTGACGGCAAATTGGTCAATTTGGCGGTCTGTGATGAGGTAAATTGCGCGTGTAATTATGAATCTGAGTATCTTGTTGGTCGTCCCCGGCAGGCAACATTCAGGGCAGGGTCAGGGATCTGTGTACACACAGAGGCCCGCCATTGGACTGAATCGTCCAGTCACTTTTAGCAACCGTTGGTGCACCAGTTACAAAACACCCGTTAAAAAAATGTGCGTATCGGAACTGATGATAGCTAGGTTCAAATACTGAAGTACAAGAAAGTAGGATTTCTACCTTTTTAAAAAGAGCACTACAGATTTTAACAAAGATTGATATCGCTTTATGATTCAATAACTTTGCATATACTTGTACAATTATCTAGTGATACTTTCTATTCTGTCAATCTGTCGAATGCAATCTATTCTCGTATATATACAATTTTATTACAGCACCAGGGATAGTGGCGAAATATAATTTTAGCGAATTCCAATAACGAATTAGGCCGACATTCTACCCGCCGTGTCTCTATTTGTCATTCTATACATATTTACATATTTCTTCGCCGATTTACATATTTTCCGCCTATACATCCAACGAACAATATCCTAGCTATGCTATATTTAACATCAAAAGATTCTTCCGATATTATCGTATATTATATCATAATGCTTCTCTTGAACCACAAGATTAATATACCCCCACCCACTTATGCTGGTGAGTACAGTCTATTCTAAATGAGGTACATAAATTCTGTCTGGTAAAATTTGTGACGATGGAATCGGTGTGTTTGATGTGATGGAGGATTAAAGAAGGAGGTATTGGAGTAGAGTGGAATGGTGGTTAGGTGTTGTACATAGGTATAATGGTAGGTGGAGTATTTGTTAGAGGGTGGGTGTTAAGAGAATGCATCAGATAGCGGATAGTGAGAGGAGTATAATTATACCTTCACCATTACACACAACGCGATCCTCCTCTCGCTTTTTTTTCATAGATTCAATCTCACCCTGACATGTTCCCGCCTATTGCTAGGGCTTTGGACAGCCAAAAACCACCACATATACAGAGACAGGTCAGTGCACTGCAATGACCGTTTTTTCCTCGTCATTTTTCCCTGGTCCGTTTCGGTCTTATCAGGGAGAGCGAGAGAGAGAGAGAGAGAGAGGGGACCAAGTAACAGATTGCTGCAGTCTCATGGCAGGGATATATATATATATGTATATATATATATATATATATATATATATATATATATATATATATATATATATATATATATATATATGATACATAAGCTCTATAGAAAACACCTTCTTATAGAATTGTATCCCTGTTTAACATTTGTATGGCCACCTCATATATAATATTGTTATATACCATTAATATGAATTATTAACTGTTACCATCACTTATATAAAGCATATAATCTTTTTTTTACTTTTCTTTTTTACTTTCGTACTGTGAAGTCATAAACCTTTCGGACATGTCACAACACAATCTTCAATATCTAACAATTCTCAGACCAACAATCTGCCAAAATAATTGACATTATTGTTATGAATTAGTTAACAGACAATTCTTTAAGATACATAGCAACTGATGAATTCTTCTGAAGTAATACAGACTGGGAGTCATTGATATTTATCTCTAACCTAGAGTATTTGCCGGAATAGCTGATCGCTGAAGGAACAACTGTCTCACACTCAAACGGCTCTCAGTATCCATTCCGAGAAGTTTCTCGGGATAGGATTCTGAATAGCCTGATCGACTCACCCAAGACAATTGGTCAGCGAAAATATTTTTCATCGAGGTAATGTAACTTGCGAAAGATTGAAAATTAAAAAGAAAATGCAACCAGAAAAGTTCCCTTATGTTTATGATATTTTCAGCCACTTACACCTTCGTCTCATTTATTATCAACACTGTTATCATCTATCAGTTATTAGTTAGATAATGTTATACATATCGTACACCTTCCCTTTCATTCAATATGCTCACCATCTCGTCATTATAGCTGTTTTGAAATTTTCCTATCGCGTACCACCGCGTACCGCCATAATGTACCACTATTTATCACTTACCTTCCTGCACTGAGCACAGATCAGATGTGCCTTGCCAGTGAGCACTCTGACATTTCCCTTTTTAGCTTCCTAATACGGCCGCAGATTCCAATTTGATTACCGCAGGGACATTAATTTCACACCAAATTGAACGTGCCGGGAGGTAAAAATATCCCAACATCTCTTGACCGCGATATGTTAATCCATTATACATGTTTACACATTGGCTAGACGAAGTGGTAGATCAAATATATCTCTAATTACCTTTCCATGTTAGTTTTGATAAATAGGACAGAAGTATTTCAACATGAAGTGTAAAATGTAAACACACACATGACAGGACAGTCTCTAGACTATCCCTTTCAAATTGTCAAAGTCACATTTTTATAAGCTCATCAGATTGATCTTTTCAGAATTGACATTCTCAGTTTGAATCGATTAATTCTGTGAGACAAAAAAGTAGAATACACCAACGATAAAGATATATTTCTTAGTCCATTACACTTGAGAATATTCCGGTGATAACCAGCCATATTGAAAAGATGTGTACATGTACAGTACACTGTTGATTAAACTCTACAACCAGACACTCTAGTAAACACCTGCTTAAACACACACATTGTGTGCATTTTGAGCAAATTCTTTTCCAGTCCTAAAACACTAACGAGTGCACCAAAAACATAGCTGCACAGTAACTATCCAATATCAATTGTCAATGACACCAGGCATGATATCGTAAAACGCCACACAGGAAAATAACAATGCCTTCAGAAAGAAATAGTTAAGATTATTGCATAAAGAGAAATGAAGAACTGATCTTCATGAAGTTAAAAAGTTGGGATACTGTCTTAAGATAAGATGCAGTCAAATATGAGGAATGTACTCTCACAAGGTGAAGAAACAAAAGCTAAGACATTGTTAAGATATTGTGAGTAAGAGAAGCAGAGAACTGTCCCAAAACGAAGATGAATGTACAATGCATTACTGTTGGAAACACATGTGCTAGCTTAAGACCTGTTAAAATGAAACAAAGATTACAAAAGTGACAACCTGTAATAACCAGGGGGCCATTGAATAACCTAGGACCGTACATAAATACCATTTTCTGTTACTCGTGCAAGGGTTTTCGTTTAATGATATTTAAGTCTGTTCGCTAAGACAGTATTAACCACCCAGAAGGTCGTCCATAAGTGTTGAATAAAAATTATCCACATCGTCCCAGGGTCTCTAGATGTCATACAGAAGAATGTTTACATGTAGGATATGAATAAGAAAATGAATATAGAATATCAGAAATGACCGAATGAGTGACACAATTACACTTATGTATTAGACGAAACTTATGAAAGAAAGAAAGTGTCTGAAGGATCTGCGAGTCTGCGAGTGAAGAAAACCCCCTCCCATTCCGTGAAGTAAGCGAGTAAAATTGAAAAGTTGATTCCCTCACTCGCTTGAGAAGAGGGTGAATTACCAAGCCGGGGACTCACCAAGAGATAAATATAGCGGTTTCCGTAATCGCCAACACAAAATGGCGTGTATGTGAGCTATCATTTCATATTTTACCTGATTATTGCTTCTGAGACACTGAATTATCGGTGGGAGATATTACCTTAAATTAGCATCTCACATCTCGCCGTTTTGTGTTGGCAATTCCGGAAATCGCTAGGTTTTTTGCTTGGTGTGTCCCCGGCTTTAGAAAGCCACTGGGAGACTCAGGCAGTGTAATGGAGACAATCCTACCATAGCTCTATTGAGCGCCTGGGGTTCGAATCCCGATGAAAAAAATTATTTCATGTCTAGACCGCAATTCCGTAGGTAGCTAACCTAGTCTGAGTGTCACAGCATGGGGGAGGTCATCCAAAGCAAAAACCTGGAAATGCAATTCCTGGAATTGTTTATTGATTTTATGTATATATGGGAGATCTTGGCGAAGCAGGAAATCGATTCTCTACACGACGGACTGTGTCTTAAGATACGTAACAGGTTAAAACAATGGCTCTTGGCCTCAAAATAACAATCATGTGAATATTGTTGTTTGAAATTAGTGTTTACTTTATGATTTAACATATCAAGAATATTGCCTTTGCAAGTACAGTGACGAAAAGATAAATGGAACTCAAATCTAGACTTCAAAAGGCAAATTTGCTAAAATTTTCATACTTATATATATATATCCCACCAAGGGGACAGCATGTTAGTAAAAGCAAGAGATGGAATGGAAAAATGATATCTGTGGTTGGTTTTAGGATTCAGTTGTGGTCCACGTAGGGCATATTTGACTGGCATTTTGTCAGAGACAATATTGTGATTTAATTATCAATTGAGGTTGATTGGACCAACCCTCCACCATAATCACTACATAAGAGGTCATTACCGTCGCTAGTAACCTCTAACAGCACTATGACGTTGTATATGACTTCATTTGCTCATTGCGTCATTCCCATCTCAACTCTTATGCCAGTGTTCCACCAGCTAGGCGTGGTGAACAGGCGTTTAGGTGGCCCTACCGGTGGCTGGTCTGCCTTGCCGACTGGAAGTGTAAAGTACAATTCCCATCAAGCAATTCCGGAATATCCATGTTGTCACATACAGTAGCTAAGGCCAAATCTTATAGACTACTAACCCAGTGACAAGAAAAGAGAATTCAGAATTTCTCCTATACTAAATGAAGAAGACAGATAACCATACACAGATATGTATCAATAACATATATTTTAATAAAGTATACAGGTACATAACAATTCTCATCAACATACAAAATCACATTCACTTCTGTAGTGTTCATATGATAATACAAGTCCTCTTTGGTATAGCAGTATTCACAGTCTTTCACCTTCTGTTATTGTCCATTGTCTCCTTGACTTGTGGATATAGATGATCCAAAGCAGTAGCATATGGTGGTAGCAGTCACTCAATCTCTGTTCCTCCAGTGCTGGGGTGATAGCAGATCATGGAGAAGCCCAGTCCTCAGTGAAGGCCTCTGTAGCCTAGTGTCCTATGGTCTTCAAGTCTGACATTGTAGTGGTGGTAATGCTGAGCAGCCTGGAGATGTTGATGCCACAGTGTCTGGGTTCCAAGTGAGCTGTGAGTGCAAATCTGCCTCCTTATATACCCTATGGGGGTCAGTCCAAACCAAGATAGGGGACGGTTCAAACACTGGGGGTGGCAGTGCAAACAGTTGGGCCTTAACCACTATCTGGAACGAGGACCTGTTAGGAGGCACCCTGTGAATTCTTAATACATATATCACAATGTACCTTTGTCGGCGACAATGAACGGTACTTTGTTGTAGGCAAGTAATCGCAAGGGAGTCGGTAGATATGCTTACATTAGGCAAGGGTGTACCTGTGATTAGGGAATGCCCCCTGTGGAGATGTTCTTTTGTTGCAGACGAGTTGTCGGCCGATGTTCTGGAATCACTCGCCAAACTCACTCACCAGCGAGAACGGAACATTGGAAATACCCACGATTAGGATACTAATCGTTGAATCCCGAATCGGTTGGTGTGCATTAGACTTAATGGAGGTCAGAGCTATTCCAGTGGTCCAGCACTGCCGGGGACGCTTTCCACGTTGTTCCACTGGGCAGATCGTCACCGGAAACATGCCCCGTCCACCGGCGACCACTTTATGGGCCGGGGCTAGAGCCTGCATGGTGGAACACCCTCTTTAGCTTACTCTTGAGTGACTTTAGTGTGACAGATGGTTCCGATAGTTGATAGGATTAGATACTAACGCTGCGATTCTGGCTAATGATTCCTTCTTTTAGCACGAACCTGCGACTATTTGAGAAATTTTCGTGCACATAATTGCCAGGTGTGATCGTCGGGAAAAAATTGATTTGACAATTATTCATCCCCTGATTACGCAATTTGGCATCACATGACGACTATTTACCTCACCAAAACAAAAACGCAGCGATTGCCAGAATCACCAACACAAATTGGCGTATATGTTAGATTTTGTGATGGCGATTCTGGAAATCGCTGCGTTTCTCGCTTGGTCTGTCTCCAGCTTTAAGCCGGGGACACGGAAGAAATTATGAAGATGAGACAGATAAAAGATAGTCTAGTATTTCCCGCTAACCAGCCGGGTAATATTGTTCCTATTCAATCTTTTTACATTGTCTTAATGTACTAACAATGTCTCCGGAAAAGGACCAGGTGCTGCGCTTATCTGCCGGCCGCAAATAGGAAGCCTTGCAGTAACGTGAACTGGAAGCCCGACAGAATATATGTAGGTAATGCAATAGTGTGTGTACCTCTCAGACTGTATCTATTTCGCTTCCTTCTGAACGACGTTAGGAGAACAAAATACTTTTTTCAATGTTAATTGAACCAAATACAACAAGGACATTCCACCTGTATAATAATTCATGTTATCAACTTTGATTTTTTTGCATGTTGGTGTATAGAAAGCTAGTAACTGATATTTGAATACGATTCAATTATGTACAACACCTGAACTGTTTTCGTCATTTCGTAACGAATCAAAATTGATGAACAAAATTGGCAAATCGTTGCATTTCCCGCTTGATGTTTCACCGGCACCGTGATCAGCAAGAAGCAAAAAGCAACCCTCTTGCAATTGTGTGGCAATGATAGAAATCGCCAGGGAGATTTCCTTTGCCTGAGCCAGGCACACACCAAGCGAGAAACACAGCGATTTCCAGAATCGCCAATAAAAAATAGTGTACATCCCTGCAATCTTATGTACATGAACCTTTGAATTCGTCTCAACATTGGTATCTTCTGACTATGTTGGAGTGCTTTGTGACTTTGTTATTAGAGTAGTTGTTACATCAACAAGTTTATAGACATCGTGCAGATTTCGGTTGATATCAACATTTCATATGTTCATAAAAAGTGTATCATTAAGATTCATTGATATAATTCTATCTGTTTAAGCCTTCCTTCACTGTTTGAATGCTATGTGATATTCACTCGGCTGTCGCATCGTTCAAATCACGCCGCATCAAACTCGTGAAGAACGACGACTTTGACCAAAACTTGTTGTTTTCTTCTCAATCAAAGGTGCCATCTTCCGCTAGTCAACCTCACACGTCCAACCAAAGACCATTCTCTCCATAGAAAGCAGCACTTCATCTTTGTATGCGATGTGACAAAACACATCCGGAGGTGCGAGAATATAGTCTCTAGATCTGTTGAGAGATTATTAAATCTGTGCATAAAATCTGTGCATGTAAATATGCGGTAGAACTGTTCAATTACATGATAGGACATAAAAGTCCCCATGGTGGAACTGATATGAAGGGATACGCACAATTACCTAGATTAAGAGTGATTACAACCAACCCAAACCAATCTCGTCTAGCTGTGGAGTCAGAAGCTGACCTAAACCAACACAACCTGATCTTGTTGGGAGAATATTTATGGCTTTATTTCCCCTTCTTTTAGGAAATAAAGAAGTGAGCTCCAGGATCACAGTCTGCCTGGTGGGACTTTACTGGGCCTGTATATCAAGTGAAGTGCCGGAGGGCGGTGTGTGTACACTTGTAGTCCCTGCCTGTGAATGATAAAGTTGACCTTGGTCGCCCGCTGTGCCATACCCTTCAGCAATCGGCATGTCTGCTCCGTCTGCCGAGTCCCAGCAGTGGACATGTCTATTCCGATCACCCAGTCGATACCACCACCTGCTTATCACAAACCAGAGCCCGCTTCAGCAGATCAGCCCACCTATCTCACATATACGAATATAGGTGAATGGTGCACAATGAAAATAAGTGTCCCAAAATATCATAGAAGAATAAGGTACGATATAAGGATGGATACCTTGAGAAGAAAAAATTAAAAAAAAGTCTATCATGCAAAGGCAACCCACTCTACGACTGACGAGCACAAATTAATGTATTACTATGTCAAATCAACTAAATACAACACTTTCAATCGTACTTCAATTAGTAAGCCTAGCCTAACACGAACACACACACCCACACACATACACAGACACAGACACTAAGTGTAAACAAATATCTAGAGAGACTAGAAAAACAGCCTATGAACAATTCATATAACTGACCCATATTCGCAAAACTTAGTCGGAGAGGAGTTTGATATTGCCAAACACCGGTTCATAATATATCTAATTTGCTGGCGAAAATATTTCGATTGAAATATCCCAAGTAGGTCGACGTTTTCCGATAAGCAACCTAAAGTATTCAGATAAAGTGATCTAGTACCTTGAATCTTAAGCCCCCCCCCCCTTCTGGATTTTTTTTTACTTTCATTCTCCTACAGAAAGGTAACTGTCAAGAGATTAATGAAAAAATAAGTACTGTTTGTAGTGTCATAATGAAGCCAATTAAAGTATTTCCTAAAGTTTCCAATTACCGTATTTCCTAGAGTAGAGATTGAAGTCTTTGGTCTGAGACCGTATGTTTTTATCTTGTCGTCACTCAGCACCACTCTGGACCATATCTGTTTGACTGAAACCTGGCGGAACTCCCTGGCAGGGGACGATGGATGTATTGAGGCACTCCAACTCAGGGGATGAAGAATGTCGCCAGGCATCTTTTGGTACCATTACTTCACTATCTTATAATGCCATAACTCATAGATTTCCATAAATGTTTTACAATAATTGAAAAAAAACCACTATAGGCATCAGTCCAGTGTGAGTAATATACGTAATATACGGAAACAGGGTTATTGTGGCTATACGTGATAGATACGCGGTAAGATTGACGATAAAACGAACGGATGCCGAAGGCAGAGGTTTGTTTTATCGTCAATTTTACCAAGTATCATGACATACAGACACAATCAGTCGGTTCTTGTATTATTATAGACTTTAGGATATCGAATTTTTACTATTTGCTTCTGGGCGAGCTTTTGCATTTCGCCGCCGCGCATGCCCCGTACGCCACATAGATACCCCGTGTCGTAACCTAGGTGTCGTACAGATATAAATACGACATGGGTAGGAGCGTATGTGTAGGATATACTACCACAGGTATATAATAATAGGTATTTTTCTCCATAGGCTTAGCATTAGGCCCGGCGTCCACCTACTACGATATGGCACCGATATGGTCTACGATGCACCTCCCGATAAAAAATCAAAATCGCGTCGGAAGGTTACCTGATATCGGGGCAGTAGACCACGTTTCTGCGATTAGACACCGATAAAAACCCCATAAAACGCATGGTGTATTGGCTTGTCTAGACATGTGTCTACGATTTTTCACCTTCCCGATATGGCACCGATTTTGACATTTTGTATTGGTGCCATATCGGGAGGTCTACGATTCTATCGTAGTAGGTGGACGCCGGGCCTTAGGAACTCGTGCTCCACAGCCGTGAAGTTCGTGTACCCAATACTCAATGGCTGATTGGGTGATTCATTTTATGAATAAATAATGTTATATGTGGTGAGATAAAATCAGAAACCCACTCGATGAAAATAACTTGGTCTGCACTCCACCTTGTTTGACCGCAGAGTAATTCACTAATGGTAATCCATATCAAATGCCTATATTGAATAACTTCCGGCAATACTGCCATAACAGCATATTCCCCTGCATGAGGTACAGTATATTGCATTCTGTACGTCTGATTTAGTATGCGGGCCTCCAGCAAGGGGGTCGTGCTGAAAGCATTAATACGACTATCCTATTTGGTTACATCCGATTTTACTTAACTAGACCCCTTTAACAAGTATCTAAAAGTCACCTTTACCCGTATATCAACTCTCCCCCTCTCTGCTGCTTACGAGAGGCACCATTAAATTCGCTTTCCACGACTTCCTCTTTCAACTTCCGTTGAATTCCTAGCCATGATTCCATTCCAATAAGCTGGTAAATGACCTTCCGGTTTTGTTTAGGTAGTGGAAACCAGTAATTGTTGGATGGTTGTGGGGCGACTATAAATCTAATGTAGCCTAGGCAGAGAGGAAAGGTTTTTTAGGAATAGAGGATTTCTGATTATTATCTCCCCGGTGGAATGTTTTCTAGGCAGATAGTCCTCTAGCAAGATATCTATACTTCAATTTGTATCATTTCCATTCCGAATAGGTTTATATAGATAGGTTCAATACTTAATGGTATTCAATGCGTTGCATTAACATTTTATGCAGGATACTAATAGCAATAGCTTCTTCGAATCAAATATCTACATGTGTACATTATGAACAAGGCTTATTTGTATAGGATAGAAATATATTCACTAAATCTAAGATTGATATTGAGAAATGGCTGCGTGGATGTAATATGTTTAGATCAGGAGGAGATGGGTGCAAGCATCGATGTAACGTTTCCCATTTGGGCGGGGGGACACCAAATGAAGCCATATCTCAACGCATCCTTGGTCAATGTTGGGGGAGCCCTCAACTTGTCTCCTTCCACTCCGAATAGACACACGATGGCCGAGGTAGGAATCCCGTTTTTATTCAACCTCTGGAAGGTAGTTCCATTCACTCTATTGAAGATATATTTTTCTTCGAACTTCAAATTAAATTTAACTTGAAATCTGGGGGTGGGGGAGATTGGGTCCGTTATTCGTTGTGTACTATGCGGTGGTAGCTTGGATTACCGTGAGATTGATACGAAACAAGAAAAGGTAAAAAGCCATCCCAATTGTAAAATATATTAAGTTACTCTGATTTTTGCTACATGTTTTCTTTTTCAAGTGAAAGTACCTGAAAATATTTCATTTCCCACCACCTTAAGAGGGTATCATACTATTCCCAACCCGTAAGACCACTCTCTACCCTCTATCCCTATAAAGGCGGTATCATTCCCATTTCTATCAGTCTTATACAAGATATGCATGGTAACTCAAAATCCTCTTGTAAATCTAGAAAATCATCTCCAGCCCCAACTAATTAGCCTTGTCTTCACAATACCTCGCATTTATAGTCCATTCCATAGAAACCGTTCCCAGTTCAAGCATAATTTGAGAAGTAAGAACTATGTTTACACTGCTTTGGGTATGTCAAAGGATACAGTCTTCTACTATTCACGCCTGTATACCTGATGACCTTGACACTCTAGTGGGGTAACTCGACTGCAGTGGCGTCCCCTGTCGGCTATAGACAAGGAGAGAGGAATATGTAAATCAGCCCTCCTCCTTCCGGCGCTTTGGTCAGCAACCTTGTCCACTTGGACATGGTGAATGTTTACCGGCAGAGTGGCTGGTGTCAACGGATAATGACTACATATACAGTTTGAAGGCTTTTCTGTGTGAACCTCTTTGAACTGGGGATGCCAATAGAAATAAGAATTAAAAAAGGGTACAGGGCACTTATTAACTGCATAGTGTCATCATTTCCCTGCTATCATAAACCACAATATGCATGAAGTCTAATGTATTTAAATGAATTTCCACCCTACTCATTATTTCGTCCTTGTTATAGTGGTTTCATATACAAGCGGCCATATGCTCCGATGAGTTGACGCTCAGTAATATCCGAGCGTAAGCCAGGATATTAAGTAGAGTCAGCTCCGAGGAGCATAAAACCGCTTTTATCTGAAACCAGTCCATATTGTATTTATTAGCCACCTTTTCTGGACAAGTGGCATGTCGATATCAGTTCGTTTTAGTTGTGCACTATTTTTCCATACACACTATTGCGCCAGGTATATACATACACACGCCTTATGTGTTTTCTACAGACACTTTGTATTAGGTGGATGATAAACACATGTATGATACAGACATATATATTTTTTGTATGATTCAATCCTTGCCAATAGACTTATACATGCAAGCTCATATCATAAAATAGCTAATGAATCTTTAGCCATATGAGCAAGGACAAAGCTTTTTTTTGATATTCCTTCGTATCATATTCCTTCGTATTATCTCACTGGATATTTTATTCATAATGGTTTCCTTTAGCTCCATGTACATTCATGTTCATGTACTTGAAGGTAAAGGAAAGTGACGTTACAACGTTTGTTCCTCTCAAATATTTTTGGTTGGTCCCTTTTGCCATGGAAAAATAACAGATCTATTGTATATGTTTGGAGTACATTTAAAACGTCTTTGTAGTTTAAAATCTTATCTACAATGCTGCATGAGGAATACATACAACTTAGGCCCTCAATAGGGTATGAGTGAAAGTGTCCTGATTTATTCAAATAACCAGTGATTGTCTTCGAGAATCAAACCGCCACTCGTTGCTCGCTCAAGTACGGCGCTTTCAACCCTATAGAAGGAAAGAGTCACCAAGAAAAAGTCAATAGTTCTTAGGAGGGATCACTGCTTGGGGGAGGGGATCATTGGCACTGCTACCGGACTTCCTATCAGCATCTGAGGATAAGGTCACCTGATGGGGCGTACGAGGGTATGGGATAGAGGATGAAGAGCAGCGACTTCAATGATAAGTAGCGGCTTATCTCAAGAAGTAAGATGAGCCATCGGGAAGGTTTACCTGACATCTGACGGATAGAGACGCACCAAATACAGCATACAGGGACACGATGCGGGCATCTTACAGCGACACCTTTCTGAATGAGTAGTTGTTTTTTTTCAGAAATAAATTACATTTGCATCTATTTCTAAATCAAACCCAACATGGTTTGTCCACACCTTATATAGTTTACAACACTGCTACTATGAAGGAACTGCATCGAGATACTTAACTGCTGTAAATACAACATGAGTTTTGGTTGTGGAGTAATAACATGAGGCAAAGCCAAGTGAGATTACATAGCAAACTAAGGCCCGGCGTCCACCTACTACGATATTCCTCCGATATGGTCTACGATGCACCTCCCGATAAAAAAATCAAAATCGCGTCGGAAGGTCACCTAATATCGGGGCAGTTGACCACATTTCTGCGATTAGATACCGACAAAACCCCATACAATACGTGGTGGATTGGCATGTCTAGACATATATGTCTATCATTACCCCTATCCCTGATGAACAAAGATGGACGCCGTAGTGGGCTAAATAAAATTTTTATTAATTTTATGAAGGGTTATTAAAATGAATAAGCGTACTACAATGTACGTATGAATATTAATAATAATATTGAAGTTTGATAATTGACAAGAATACATTGTATGTCAATTATAATGATAATAACATATGAAGTATAGTTATTATGTATTATTACATAAGAGTAATAAGATAATAATAAAGATATATAGCCCTACGAGTGAAGTGAGTAGGAGAGAAAAAGGTGAGGGTGGGTGGGTAGAAAAATGTACGTCAGTACGGTAGGGCAGCTGAGCGAATTGTGAGGCTGAGGTGAGTGCACCGCTCACGCAGGTCGGTTCGCGGTGCGTGGTGATAGCGACAGGGGGCGCGAGGAGTGCGCTGGTGGTGGAGTGTGTCACCAGGGGGGGCAATGACTACCCCTGACCAAAGGCCATGAGTCACCCATTACCCCTATCCCTGATGAACAAAGATGGACGCCGTAGTGGGCTAAATAAAATTTTTATTAATTTTATGAAGGGTTATTAAAATGAATAAGCGTACTACAATGTACGTATGAATATTAATAATAATATTGAAGTTTGATAATTGACAAGAATACATTGTATGTCAATTATAATGATAATAACATATGAAGTATAGTTATTATGTATTATTACATAAGAGTAATAAGATAATAATAAAGATATATAGCCAAGGAGCCATTAGAAAAAAGGGGGGAGAGGTGGGAGGGAAGAAGGAAAAAGAGAGACTAGTTCTTAGATAGAGACTGAATCAGAGACTGGTTGACATTAACAGATGTTGAGTCCTTGATATACAGTCTGTGAGAGTCTGATCTCCACCCGCCATAACGCTGAATGTCCAGTTCTGGCATACCCGCTGTTCCCCGATCCGCTGAAGGTTCTTGCCCGCTTTTATGACGACTGTCACGTGGTTGGCAGACACGGTCACGTCTCCACATGAGAGGTGCCGGTCTGGGTCGTATGCAGGTGACGAGGGCGGGGCGACCTCGCTCTGTCTGAGCGCCGCGTAGTATAGGATCAGCAGTGCAGCCCGTATGGTGATTTGGAGGGGCGTGTCCCCGAGGCCCGACAGGATCCGTTGGAATACCTCCATCGGCACGGGGGGCTTCACGTTGGGGACGTACTGCTTGTTCCTCCTCATGGCCTCGAGGGCCCGTTTCACTCTGTGATGCTCCGTCGGGGCGACGTCCCCACCTGTCAGCCGTAGATGTGACCGTATATGTGACAGGTGGTTGGCCACGGTCGCCGGCGAGGGTGCGTGCTCCACGACGTACTCGAGGTAGGCCGTCACGAAAGACACGCTGGTTGGCGACCGGTCCGGGGGGCACGAGCCTCGGATTGGCGGACAGATGCCCTCGCTTGGAGTGAGAGCAGCGCCGGATCTGCAGAATAAGCGGAGGATGGGGACATAAGATGCATGCGAACATGGTATCACGGGATACAAGCGATGCATAGACACAAACGAAGCAGCTTTATGATAGTCAGAATAAGTGAGGTGTGCCCTGCTGAGAGCGTCGGCGACCGTATTCTGCACCCCCGGCACGTGAGTGTATACGAGGTCCACCTCCATCCGTGCCTGTATCATCCAGGCCTGCCGCGCACACTCCGCGAGTACTCGGTTCCGGGCACGTCCCGAGGTCAAGGCCTGTACTGTTCCCAGGTTATCGCAGTAGACCTCGATCCTCGTGCCCCTGTCTCGCTCCGTCACGAAGTTGTTGAGTGCGTAGATGGTATTTACGGCCTCGAGTTCGGAGATACATTCCACCAGGTCAGTAACAGGGCACACCTGACCGGAGTAGTAGTATTGGCCGTCGGTCCCGCCCACTCCCGACAGGCATGCGTCAATGGTGACGCATCTCGTAGGGGGACCTCGAGGTATGAGGGAGTGGCCGTTCCAGCCCTCAGCGAAGCGAAGGAACCAATCCAGATCCTGTCGCATGTCGGCGTTGATATTAAGATAATACCCCCGCATGCCTCGCAGCGCCTCGAGAAGCTTGCTCACAAATGCCCGGGCCGGGCGGATACACTTAGCCACGTGCAGAACCTTCCCGAGGACCGACTGCAGTTGTCTCTTGGTGAGGGACCTCTTTGTAGCTACGGCCGCCACGTGTGCCCGAACGTCGAGGAGCTTTTCTTCGGGTATCGACAGCGTCATCGTGCGGGCGTCGATCTGAATGCCCAGCCACGTGACCGTCTGACTGGGTGCCTGCGCCTTATCCCGGGCCTCGGGGAGGCCTAGTTCCGCGAAGAGGGCGCGGGCTGTCGAGAAGTCACGTTCGGCCGTGGCCGCGTCCGCCGAGAGTATGACGAGGTCGTCCAGGTACATCTCGGCGGTAATGCCTTTGTCCTCGACGATGTTCACGATCGTGTCCGCCAGGCACTGCATATGGTACGACGAGGCGCGGGCACCAAACGGCATGGCCGTATCACAGTAGTGCCCGCCCCCCCACATGAAGCATAACAGAGGCCAATCCAGCGGATCACAGCGAAAGTTCTTGTAGGCGTGTGACACGTCGATCGAGGACATAAAAGATGTAGTGCCCGCGGCCACGAGCTTTCTGACGAACCCGTCGACCGTAGGGAGCCCGTGTTCGCGCTCGAGCCCGTAGACCGAGTTTTTGATCACGTACGAGTTGACACTCCGCTCCCTCGGGAATGTCATGTCCGTGATTACCCGGCGGGCATCGGTGCCCCGCTTCTCCCGTGTCATGAGCGGGGACACGTGGGACCACGGCGTGAAGGGAGGGTCCTCAAACGGTCCCAGCATGTTGGAGAACGCCTTTTCCTTATCAATGAATCGTTGCACCTGCTCGGGGTAGGTGTCGGCGCTGGGGTGATTCGGAATGCCTCGGGTATCACTGGCCGGCCCGAGGTAGCCGAGGGGAAACCCGTAGCGAATAAACCCCAACAGTTCGTCCTTCCCATCCATCCTCGCGAGATACCGTTCCCATGCGTCAAGTCGCAGGTCCGACGGGAGCACTATCCGGGCCCTCTAGGGCGTTGGGCAGGCCCGTGTCCCTCACGGCCCGGTATATCTCTCGATGCTTGTCGGGCCCCACGGCTGTGAAGTCCGGCCACTCACTCCTCCGGTGGTCGGTGAAGGCCGCCGGGTCGGTCCGGAGCCCGGGGTGCACTTTTCCGGTTTCGCACATGCGTCTGATCGCGTCGAAATCCGGAGTGTTTAATCCGGCGTGGACCTGTGCCTCCGCTGGCGCGGTAACACTAACACTCTCCACGCCGGGTATATCCATCCTCGTAGTGTCCACGCTGTCGCCTATGGGAGCGCTCGGTATCACAGGGGGCGTGGCACGTTTGTTGATGTTTACGTCCCCCCGTCCACGTGTTGGGGCGGCCACGTGATCGATGACGTCACGTTCCGCGGCCGGCTCGGGCACATCAAAGCCCGAGCCGCCGGGAGCCGGGGGGTTGCTGTTTCGCGCCTCGCTTAGTCGCGGGGCGTGTCCTGGCCGTTTTTTTAACTCGGTGTTGTCTGAGGGTATCCGCCTTGATGCGGTGTCGGCCGAGCACCGCTTTGAAGGGGGTATCCGGCCTGGGGCATCCGGCGTGGTGTTGGTACAGGGGCCGGCGCTGTGTGGTCATAGCCGTGTCCGTAGGTGAGTTTCCTGTTGCAGGCGTGTACGGAGTGACCACACTGCCTGCCGACCGAGTCGCAGAAGCTGCACACGTGCAGCCACCGGATGCCCCCCTCCTCGTGTCCGTTACGGTGGCGGCACCCCTTCTCGGTGTTATAGTCCCTGCAGGGGACCTCCCGCCCCTTGGTGCGTCCGGTCTCGTTCCTTTGATGTGCGGGGGCTGCCGCCGTCATGGCGAGCCGTACCCGTTCCTCCTGGATATGCCCGTAGTCCGCCCAGTAAAGACGGCCAGATTCAATATGGTCAAACACGAAATTTGACCACCGTCAGACTGCGGCCCACAGCCGTGCCTGGGCGTCAACGGAGACCTGCTGTAAGTGGCGAAACATGTGCTCACGGTCCTCGGGCCGGAAGGCACGTTCGTCTCCCAGCAGTGACAAAAAACAACTAATATATTCCAGGGGTTCGAGTGCTGACCGTAGCTCGAGCTTCTGGTGGAGCGTATAGACCCCATCACGTTCAATGTACATATACGGTTTAGCCGTTAATCTACGGGTGCTGAAGTCAGCGATCAATGAATGCTTACCGGCGGTACGGTCGTGCCTCATGGTTTCCCTTTCAAATTCCCGTTGGAGATAGTCCTCGGGGGCGTAGCTGTCCCGTAGTTGACGCGGGGAAGGTAGCGCCCGTTCGGCCTGGTCTCGGGCCCAGTCCCTCGTGCGAGACGCTGCTGACGACCGTGAGCCGGTGGCCTTCGATCCGGGGTGTGATATCTGCATTATCGCATCCAACATCCCGTCCATCTTCTCCGACATCTTGGTGTAGTTGGATTCGAGAGCCGTAATCCTCGATGACCGCACGCTGGTCGCTTGCTGGGATACGGAATCCACGTGGTCATTGGGCTGCTCCTGCTGGGGCACGGTCACCTCCGAATCCGTAGAGTCCTCGGCCCGTGAAGACGCTTCCTCCGGGCGCAAGGCGGCTGCACTTCGCGTAACAGGCCCGCTCATACTTGTAGAATACAATCCTACAGACAACCAGAATTATGGAATTCCCGAGTGCACGGTCAGCGGTATTCGGGGAATACGGAGACCGGAGGTACGTGGAGGGAAAAGCCAAGAAACTGGAGAGGAGAAAAATGTACGTCAGTACGGTAGGGCAGCTGAGCGAATTGTGAGGCTGAGGTGAGTGCACCGCTCACGCAGGTCGGTTCGCGGTGCGTGGTGATAGCGACAGGGGGCGCGAGGAGTGCGCTGGTGGTGGAGTGTGTCACCAGGGGGGGCAATGACTACCCCTGACCAAAGGCCATGAGTCACCGATTTTGCACTTTCCCGATATGTCTCCGATATTTGCTTTTTGTATCGGTGCCGTATCGGTAGGTCTAAATTTCTATCCTAGTAGGTGGACGCCAGGCCTTAAACGAATGACTATTTTCAACATCTTTGGGTAGATTAAGGTTCACATCTTATCTCATTCCTATCACTGACTGATCGGCTAACATTTCTGACCTCATCGCCCATTGAGTATTTTTTCCACATTGTTATCACAAATTTTTCTCCATATCTTCAACACTGTACTCACTCAATTGGGAGGGATATAAGAGATATACCTCATTTTAACCTAGCCAGAAATGACCATCAGACAAACGCTACTCACACCTTTATACGGCTCTCTAAGAGGAACGAAACTGATCAATATAGATGATGTGCCCAATAATCAAAAAGAAGTTATGCAAAGCAGCATTGAGGACAATAGTGATATGGCAACAATTCCAATGTTGAAAGGGACAATATTTCTGGAAGATCCGTGCTAATACATGGATCAAAATCTCAAGCGGAAGCTATTCAATTGTTTGATGATATGAACGCGCAAAGAAGATCTATGTACCCCCAAAGAAGTATGTTGGGGCAGAGACGACGAAGGTGGGTTGAGACTGAACCTGTGTAGGGAGAGTGCCGGCTGCACGTTGATGGTAAAAGGAGGGAGCACCTCCCCGAGGCATCTAGGGCACATCTGGGCCGGCTGGCAATGAGGCTAGTTGGTGTATGTGTCTTTAAATATTGAGCGGATGGTGAGTGGTGGGACCGTCAGCCCTGGAGCCTGGAGGGAGGCCTTGAGACGGACTCTCCCCGCCCACACCCCGCCTGCAGGCGGGGCCAGCCGCCCGCCCGCTGCCCGACCAACCGGCGGGGATTTAAATGATGGTTGATGGCGGATAGTGTTTTACGTCGTAGCAACAGTCAGGGTGATATCACGGCCCGAACAAAACTGCTAAATGAGGATAGAATGAAGGGAAAGAGTCCGGTGTCTGTGGCCAGTGATTAGTATTGAGCACACAAACATTGCATCGATCCTCGCCTTTACGATCGTTTCAAATATACTTTCATTTGGAAGGGAAAGGGTGACAGAGTAAACAAGAAATACATATTCACTACAGCAACATTTGTACCAGAACCATCTTTGATCAATGCTCTCGTGAAACCAGTTATATGTTGTACTAGTGCATTAGGTTTATGTATTAGAAAAGTCAAGGAATTCTCTCCCCTCTTCTTCTTTTAAATCAACATCCCTCCAAGCCAACGGGCGTGATTCAAAGCATCCACTAAATTCAAACCTCAATGCGAGAACATAAACCACAGTAGTTTTTGGGAGAAATATTAGGGTTGACTTCCCCAAAGCCTCACAAACCAAGAGCATCTGTGACAGAACGAGGGCGTGCCTCTCCCTAATTTAATTTGGTGCCGATCCCTTAGCACTATAGTTCTTTTCCTATGGCAGCACGAACTGCCTCAGATTTGAAGTTCTGTATTCACAGAAAAATCCCGAATGAGAAAATAAAACGTAAAGGTTATGGACAAGTCAATGTATAGGCGACTGATTAAAATTTAAAGGCCGCTTATGTGGCGTTTCCGCCTGCCTATAATGACCACCGATTATGGCATTTCCAACCGCTGACCGATTATGCGACACATTCAGTGCAATACTCATCAGGTGGAGACAGAAATGGTCAAAGACTTTTTCCCCCTGCCTTATGCAATATGGCACCTCCGACCGACTTCTGCGCCCACCAACAAAATCAAAGCACATTGAATTAATCAGTGCTTCTCTGCATCTTACTACACGCGGTGAGTGTCTACCGCATTTTTGCATGGCAGGTCACCGATGATGTACCATCGACCTTTCACAAGGAGAAACACCGACCAACTTTTGTACAGCGCGAAAATTATCGGTGGGCTTTTAGTCGGCAGGTGGAAACGCCGCACACCCTGCTTAATGCTGCTTGTTGTTTTTCTTTGGATATAGGTCTGCATGTTTTGTGAGATTAGAAATATTATACATAATGGAATTTCATTACGCTATATTCCTTTGTTTCAAGTCTATACCACCTGTTTATGTATTTATCATTCCAATACCCCAGTGATTTCATGTCAACGTACTATGCTTCTTATTAAATCTATCGCACCTCGTTGACTGACAGCAAACATTTCTTTATGTAATTAACGCGGTTCTGCTAATTAGAATGATTGATCTAGCAATGTCTAGTTCTAAGCTATGGCTGGAATAATCGTGCCATACATAACATAATATGTGATCAAAAGAACATATAACAGAAGTTTTTTAAGGTGCTTCCTACATCCATGTCTTCTTCATGAAATCATAATTATGAGATTGAATAACAATGTTTTCTTGTTTGCTGTCGTTGCAGGTAAGCGTCCGTAGTAAACCTATAGCAACTATATTCCACAAGTTGAATAAGTATCTTTCCTGACACCCCCATCTTATTCTCCTAAAAAGAATCGTCCATCATTATGAACATTGGATTTAAGGGATATATTCTGTGGAACAATTTAGATTAACGTCTATGAAATTCATATAATATATGAGATTCATGAAATCCATGGGCTTTTAAGGTTTTCTGTTGAAAAGAAATCCATGTGTTTTTATGGTTGTCTGTTTAAACATATTTTAAAACTTTCTATATATCAATTTTTAATCCTAGCTATGCGGTGACGTGATTTGTAGCGGATTCCCGCCCAAATAAACAATGGGACAGGTAACGCACAATTTGAAACGACCTTGAACTTACAATCGTTCCCTGGTCATTAGCAGCTTGTCTATTATGATGGACATTACAAAATGACAACCTTTCAAAATATAAAAGATAACTTAATAGAATGTTTCTTTGAAAAACTAACAGATTTTGCCGCACCAGCAGGGAACCAGCGTAAAATCTAACAAGTATTGGTCGGGTACCAGCTCAAGGCAATCACGCAATGCACCAGAAAAATGGCGGGCGTTACCTGGCCTAATAAGTGAGGCCAGGCTTCTAGGCTATAGTGGGCTATTCCTCTGAACTAAATCTAGATTAAGTTACTCTATAGACCAGCTTATAAGAATGGTTACAACTGGGATGAATAACTGACTAATGCTACTGGAAGAAGATATAGATGTAATTTTCTATACGCATTGACAAAGAGAGCTAAGCCCATTCAAAACATTTTTTTTAGATTGAACAGAGTTAGAAGAACAATGCTGAATCTACCCAATGAAATCCATGTTCACAGACAGAAACGGATTAATTCATTTAGTCCTTCATTAAAATTGTCAGAATTAAACGTACACAAACTAAAATAAGGCTTCCTGTAATTAAACTTGGAGAGGCCGTTACCCTTTCCCCTACACTCACCACCACCTACTCACACGCATGCTCTACCCCTTCACTCCCCCATCTGTGGATAAACAATTAAAATATCGGGAGTCACCATGCTAACTCAGCATTGCGATGGACGTCAGTGATTATTGCTGTTTCTAATTAAGATCTCGAATAAGAAAACCGCAGTCTGGTCGGTTTGATTCCCAGGACACTCTCTGAATGGCTTTGTCCGTGATTCACAATCAATAATCAACCTCTGCACATTTCATTAGTTATATCCTCTTCCTGGTCTGGGTTGAGTAGGAGGTATTGAAACGAGTGGCAGGGTAGGTGGTGCTGTGTAGTGGGCAGGGTGGAAGGAGATGAGGGGCAGGGTAGAAGGTGTTGTGTATTAGGATTGGTGGGAGGAGATGAATGGCAGGGATGGGTGTGTGTAGTTGGTAAGGTCAGAGATGTTAACACTGAAATTAATCAATTCAGCTCTGTTAATAAATCAATAATAGTAAGTCATACGACTATCAGGCACGCACTGATAGGGCCTAAAGTGTGATCCACACGATGGGATTCATGTACCTCACAGGGCTGAAAATCTCATGCGAATTTGTTCCTTTTTAGGGGGAAATGTCTTTAATAATTACAGTGAGGAAAACATGTCCCAGGGAAATGAATCCCTATAATTTAGACGAAGAAATTGTGTTCGAGTACAGAATCTCAGCAGAATTTGTCTCAGAAAAAAAAAAAAAAAAATTAAAAATAGGTCCTGCTCATACGATTGACTAAGGTAGAGTGAGGAGATCCCCAACCGTCGCATCAAAGGAACTATGACGTGTGCGACAATAGGCCACGCCCCCGAGTGGCTATACCATAGATACGTGCTTAGCAAATGGGGGCCTCATTACCCCTATCCCTGATGAACGAAGAGGAAAGCCGGAGTGGGCTAAATAAAATTTTATTAATTTTATGAAGTCTTATTAATATGAATAAGCGTACTACAATGTACGTATGAATATTAATAATAATATTGAAGTTTGATAATTGACAAAAATATGTTGTATGTCAATTATAATGATAATAACATATGAAGTATAGTTATTATGTATTATTACATAAGAGTAATAAGATAATAATAAAAATATAGCCATTAGAAAAGGGAGAGGTGGGAGGGAATGAAGAAAGAGACTAGTTTTTAGATAGAGACTGAATTAGAGACTTATTGACATTCACAGATGTTGCGTCCTTAATGTACAGTCGATGGGAGTCTGATCTCCACCCGCCATAACGCTGAATGTCAAGTTCTGGCATACCCGCTTGGTATGCCTGTGTGGCGGCAGCCTTCCGGAGGCTATGAAGTGTGAATGACCTCGGGGGCTGGCCCACTGCCGCGACCAATGTCTCCCATTCCTTTGCAAGGGCCCGTGAGGTGAGTGTGGATCCGTCCGGTAACATTAGGAACGGATCTCGCAGTGTGCCCTTAGGGACCGCCCGTAACATCTGGCGCACGGCGTGCACCGGGCAGTACCTCGAGTCTGCTGCATGCTGTAGGCGCATCACTTTCTGCTCTCCGATCTTCTGAAGGTTTTTGCCCGCTTTTATGATGACTGTCACGTGGTTGGCTGACACGGTCACGTCTCCACGTGAGAGGTGCCGATCCGGGTTGTAAGCACGTGACGAGGGCGGGGCGACCTCGCTCTGCCTCAGGGCCGTGTAGTACAGAATCAGCAGTGCGGCCCGTATGGTGATGTGGAGAGGCGTGTCCCCGAGGCCCGATAGAATTCATTGGAATACCTCCATCGGCACGGGGGGCTTTACGTTGGGAACGTACTGTTTGTTCCTCTTCATGGCCTCGAGGGCCCGTTTGACTCAATGATGCTCTGTCGGGGCCACGTCCCCACCTGTCAGTCGTAGATGTGACCGTATATGTGACAGGTGGTTGGCCACGGTCGCCGGCGAGGGGGCGTGCTCCGCAACGTACTCGAGGTAGGCCGTCACGAAAGACACGGTCGGTGCCTGGGGGTCCACCCCCCATCCTCCTGCAGAATGCGATGTAGGTGCCGACGGCTGACCGCTGGTTGGCGACCGTGCCGGGGGCACGAGCCTCGGATTGGCGGACAGATGCCCTTGCTTGGAGTGAGAGCAGCACCGGATCTGCAGAAGAGGCGGAGGACGGGGACATAAGAGGCATGTGAACATGGTATCACGGGATACAAACGGTTCAGGGATACAAATGAAGCAGCTTTATCATAGTCGTTATTTGTAAGATGTGCCCTGCTGAGAGCGTCGGCGACCGTATTCTGCACCCCAGGCACGTGACCATAGACGAGGTCCACCTCCATTCGTGCCTGTATCATCCAGGCCTGCCGCGCGCACTCCGCGAGGACACGGTTCCGGGCACGTCCCGAGGTCAAGGCCTGCACTGTTCCCAGGTTATCGCAGTAGACCTCGATCCTTGTGCCCCGGTCTCGATCCGTCACGAAGGTGTTGAGGGCGTAGATCGTATTTACGGCCTCGAGTTCGGAGATACACTCCACAGGGTCATTAACGGGGCACACCTGACCGGAGTAGTAGTATTGGCCGTCGGTCCCGCCCACTCCCGAGAGGCATGCCTCGACGGTGATGCATCTCGTAGGGGGACCTCGAGGTATGAGGGCGTGGCCGTTCCAGCCCTCAGCAAAGAGGAGGAACCAATCCAGATCTTGTCGCATGTCGGCGTTGATATTTAGATAATACCCACGCATCCCTCGCAGCGCCTCGAGAAGTTTGCTCACAAATGCCCACGCCGGGCGAATACACTTTGCCACATGCAGTACTTTCCCGAGGACCGACTGCAGCTGTCTCTTGGTTAGGGACCTTTTCGTTGCTACGGCCGCCACGTGTGCCCGAACGTCAAGGAGCTTCGCCTCGGGTATCGACAGAGTCATCGTGCGGGCGTCGACATCAATGCCCAGCCACGTGACCGTCTGACTGGGTGCCTGTGCCTTATCCCGTGCCTCGGGGAGGCCTAGTTCCGCGAAGAGGGCGCGGGCCGTTGAGAAGTCACGGTCGGCCGTAGCCGCATCGGCCGAGAGTATGACGAGGTCGTCCAGGTACATCTCGGCGGTAATGCCTTTGTTCTCGAGGATGTCCACGATTGTGTCCGCCACCCATTGCATATGGTACGACGAAACGCAGGCACCAAACGGCATGGGCGTATCACAGTAGTGCCCGCCCCCCCACATGAAGCATAACAGAGGCCAATCCAGCGGATCACAGCGAAAGTTCTTATAAGCGCGTGACACGTCGATCGAGGACATAAAGGAGGTACTACCCGCGGCCACCAGCTTCCGGACAAAACCGTCGACCGTAGGGAGCCCGTGTTCTCGCTCGAGCCCGTAGACCGAGTTTTTGATCACATATGCGTTAACACTATGCTCCCTCGGGAATGTCATGTCCTTAATCACTCGGCGGGCATCGGTGCCCCGCTTCTCCCGGGTCATGAGTGGGGACACGTGGGACCACGGTGTGAATGGAGGGTCCTCAAACGGTCCCAGCATGTTGGAGAACGTCCTTTCCTTGTCAATAAATCTTTGCACCTGCTCGGGGTGGCTGTCGGCGCTGAGGTGATTCGGGATGCCTTGGGTATCACTGGCCGGCCCGAGGTAGCCGAGGGGAAAGCCGTAGCCAATAAACCCCAACAGTTCGTCCTTTCCCTCCATCCCTGAGAGATATTGTTCCCATGCGTCAATCCGCAGGTCTGACGGGAGCTCTATCCGGGCGCCTAGGGCGTTGGGCAGGCCCGTATCCCTCACGGCCCGGTATATCGCTCGATGGTTGTCGGGCCCCACGGCTGTGAACTTTTCCGGGGTGTACTTTTCCGGTCTCGCACATGTGTCTAATCGCGTCAAAATCCGGAGTGTTTAATCTGGCGTGGACCTGTGCCTCCGCTGGCGCGGTAACACTAACACTCTCCATGCCGGGTATACCAGGGTAGCAGTGGCCACGCTGTCGGCGATAGGAGCGGCCCGTATCTCTGGGGCCGTGGCACGTTTGTTGATGTTTTCATTCCCCCATCCACGTGTTTGGGTGAACACGTGATCAATGACGTCACATGCCGGGGCCGGCTCGGGCACATCAAAGCCTGAGCCGCCGGGAGCCGGGGGGTTGCTGTCTCGCGCCTCGCTCAGTCGCGGGGCGCCTCCTGCCTGTTTTTTTAACTCTGTGTTGTCTGAGGGTATCCGGCCTGCTGCGGTGTCGGCCAAGCACCGCTTTGTAGAGGGTATCCGGCCTGGGGCATCCGGCGTGGTGTTGGTACAGGGGCTTGCGCGGTGTGGTCGTACCTGTGCCCGTACGTGAGCTTCCTGTTGCAGGCGTGTACGGAGTGACCACACTGCCTGCCGACCGAATCGCAGAAGCTACACATGTGCAGCCACCGGATGCCCCCCTCCTCGTGGCCGTTACGGTGGCGGCACCCCCTCTCGGTATTGTAGTCTCTGCAGGGGACTTCCCACCCTTTAGTACGTCCGGCCTAGTTCCTTTGATGTGAGGGTCCTGCCGCCGTCATGGCAAGCCGTACCCGTTCCTCCTGGATACGGCCGTAGTCCGCCCAGTATAGACGGCCAGACTCAATCTGGTCAAACACGAAATTTGACCACCGTCGAACTGCGGCCCACAGCCTTGCCTGGGCATCGACGGAAACCTGCTGTAAGTGCCGGAACATGTGCTCACGGTCCTCGGGCCGCACGGCCCGTTCGTCTCCCAGCAGGGACAGAAAACAACTTATATATTCCAGTGGCTCGAGGGATGACCGTAGCTCGAGCTTCTGGTGGAGTGTATACACCCCGTCACGATCAATGTACATATACGGTTTTGCAGTTAATCTACGGGTGCTGAAGTCAGAGATCAATGACTGCTTACCGGTGGTACGGTCGTGTCTCATGGTTTCCTTTTCAAATTCCCATTGTAGGTAGTCCTCGGGCGCGTAGTTGTCCCGTAGTTGACGCGGGGAGGGTTGAGCACGTTCGGCCTGGTCTCGGGCCCAATCCCTCGTGCGGGACGCTGCTGACGCCCGTGAGCCGGTTGCCTTCGATCCCGGGCGGGAGATCTGCATGATGGCATCCATCATCCCGTCCATTTTGTCCGACATCTTGCTGAAACCCGATTCGAGAGCCGTAAGCCTTGATGACCGTACACTGGTCGCTGGCTGGGATACAGAGTCCACATGGTCATCTGGCTGCTGCTGCTGGCGCACGGTTACCTCCGAGTCCGTTGAGTCCTCGACCCGTGAAGACGTTTCCTCCGGGCGCGAGGCAGCTGCACTTCGCGTAATTGGTCCACTCATCCTTGTAGAATACAATTGTCCAGATACCAGAAATTATGGAATCCCTATGTACACGGTCACCGGTATTTGGGGAATACGGAGACCGGAGGTACGTAGAGGGAAAGGCCAAGATACTGGAGACTAGAAAATGTACGTCAGTACGGTAGGAGAGCTGAGCGAATTGTGAGGCTGAGGTGAGTGCACCTCTCACGCAGGTCGGTTCGCAGTGCATGGTGATAGCGACAGGTGGCGCGAGGAGAGCGCTGGTGGTGAAATGTGTCACCAGGGGGGGGCAATGACCACCCCTGACCAAAGGCCATGAGTCACCAATTATATATGTATAAGTAATGTCCATTATACATTGATATGTGCGGTTATATTCATATAACTATATAATTGGGGCCTAGGCGAAGGTCGCTAGCGTAGTAGCTTAGGTAACCAGTAACAATTGGTAGCGTGGTAACCAGGCGCGTGCCGGTTATGTCACCGTTGCGCACTGTTCCAAACGGTTGCGCCAGTTGCGCCTCAGCTGTCTAATTGTCCACACAGATTTTTCACACTCTGAAAAATTTGTCGACATGGGGAAAAATAGGAAGTCAGGTACTTCCTCTACCCAGAGGAGCAGCTCTAGGATTGCGGGTAATCCGTCTCCCAAATCGACTTTACTTGCAGTAGAGTCTCCACAATCATCAGTGGATAATTTGGGGGGGATTATCGACCAGACGGGGGCGGCCACCGGGACCACCATGGACCAAAATGGACCAAGTGAAAAATCATCTGATGGGGGAGGTTTAGATCGCATGGAAGAGATCCTTAATTCTACAGTCGAAAAGTTGATCAATGTCACTGGTGCTGTTCGTGATATAACCAGGTAATATGGCAGAAGGAAGCCAAGACTACTGCTGAAAAGACCACAGTTCGTTCTTCAAGACCCAAGACAAAGTTCCAGATCACAGATGAACTTTCTAGTGATGATTCTTCGTTGGATATCAGTGATAGTGATACGTCTACATCATCTGGAGACTCTTCTAGAGGACTTAAAAGAAAGAAAAGAGGTAAAAAATCTATTTTTGATTCAAAACATTACCTCAACGAGGGAGAGAAATTGAATTCGTTTGAACGCCTAGTCCTTGTTAATTCTAAGATATTAGAAAAACTCTTGCGGGTTGGGAAAAATGTTTCAGGATTCGTTAAGCATGTGATATTAATTGCCGAAAAAGCTGAATCTAAGTTATTTACGGCAGAGGCCTTGATCCGTTACGATCGTTCGATAAAAGAAAAAGCAAAAATAGACGGGCTGGGGATATTCTCAGAGGTGAACCCAGCAGAGATAATCCGTTTTCTATCGTATGAGGGTACAATCGCCGCTTCGGCCACTAGAAAGTCAAAAAGTAAAAGTGATTCGAAGACTATTGAGGGTTATTGTTATAGCTATAACAAATCTGCCGGTGGGTGTACTTTTAAGTCCTGTAAGTATAGGCATCAATGTAATCTGTGCTCGAGTAATTCTCATGCAGCGTACGACTGCTCGAACGCTAAACAAAAACCAAGTAATGTGAAATGAAACAAAGTAGCGTGCGCTAAAAATAGCGTTGATCCATTTATCGGTGACCTGAGTTCCCATGGTGATAACCTGGATTCGTTTAATAACGCAGATGTTAGCGTGCGTGCAAATTATGATTATCGTTCCCATGTTAATGACGTTGTTTCTTCGGAAAACGTTGAAGAAAACGTTCTTTCTGGTTCTACCTCATGTATTGATGGTATTTGCAAATGTATTCATCACGTTGGTGATAATTTATCGCAGTTAAAAATCTGCCGTATTCTCCCGCTGTTAGATAATGATCAATTGGTAACTGATTTAGGCGAGGACGAGGTGGAGTTTCTGAGAGATGGTTTTTCCAAGGGTTTTAAAATAGTTGATGATGATTGTACGAGTACTTATGAATGTAAAAATTATAATTCCATCACTGATGAAAAGTTTTGTCACGAAATGACGAATTTGTTGAGTAAGGAGTTAGGCGAGGAAAAAGTATCAATTTCCCAGGTTAAGCCTCAGTGCGTCCATGCGCTAGGCGCTGTTCTAAAATCGAATGGGAAGTTAAGGCCTATAACTGATTGCAGTAAGCCGGAGGGTGTGAGTATTAATGATAATATGTCGAGTACTTTTGTCTCTTTTAGATACAATTCTGTCGGCGATGTATGTGACATTCTGAAAAAGGACGATTTTTTATCGGTAGTTGATATCCGTTCGGCTTATCGCACTATAAATGTGCGACCTGACCAAACAAAGTTCCAAGGGTTCGTTTGGAACGACGGGGATGGCGATAAATATTATACAGACAATCGCCTTTGCTTTGGACTCAGGTGTGTGCCTAATATTTTTAATTCTGTGTCGAATTTCTTGGTAGCAGTGGCAAAAATGAACGGGATCAATATGATTTTGAATTATCTTGACGATTTCATTATTATATCTGACACCGAAGAGAGTTGTCTAACGAATAAAAATAAATTTGTTGAGATCCTTGAATATTTAGGCTTCGAGGTAGCGAAAGAAAAAATTACTGAGCCTAGCCTGGCCTGCGTTTTCCTAGGAATTGAGATAAATACGGCAGATATGACAGTTTCTCTGCCAATGGAGAAAGTAATTCGTTTAGAGAACGAAATAGACGAAGTCTTGAGGCAGGTTATGTAACGAAAAAGTCGTTAGAAAAGCTGGGGGGGTTGATCTCTTTCTGTTCTAGCGTTGTTCGTGGTGGGCGTACATTCAGTCGTCGTCTTTTTGATATGTGCGCTGATACCCCCCGGGGGAAGAATGTGAAGCTTACTGACTCGCTAATAGCGGATCTTCAATGGTGGAAAGAGTTAACGAGGGTATTTAATGGTAAGAGTTTAATTTTAAGAAATTGCTTTGATGTTCCCGTGGTAACGGATTCCCCGTTCTCCGGTTTTGGGGGCTGGTGCGGGCGCGATTTCCTCTTTGGTACCTGGAATAGCAGCCCGGATTTAGATCTCGGAGTTGGTCACAAAATCGCCCCACCAGAAATAAATTTTGTATCTAAGAACATTAATGTTTTTGAACTCTGGCCGGTAGTGGCGGGCCTGAAACGCTGGTGTACCCATTTTGTAAATCGCAAAGTACATGTGATAACCGATAATATGCAAGTACTGGCGATGCTCAATACCGGGAGGAGCAGAAACAAAATATGTATGGGATGGTTGAGGGAATTATTCTGGTTGAGTTATATTTATAATTTCGAATTTTTCGCAACACACATAAAATCTGAGGAAATAGTACTCGCCGACAGCCTGTCTCGGTTAAATAATCGCAGTAGTGTGGAGAAGTGTATGGCGATTCTAAAAGATATAAAAATGTGTTGTTTCTTCCAGACGAGTTGAAGTTGAAATTGAAATGCGAGCAGCAATTTCTCCAGGTATCAGCGATTTCTTCAAATACTGCCAAAGTTAGGAAAGGTCAGATTAAATGTTACACCGATTTCTGTAATTCGATCTCGGTGAGGCCATTCCCGGCTACTCGTGATAGCTGTTCCCTTTTTATCACCCATTTATCGGGTAAAATGAAGCCTGTATCGATAAAGAACTATTTATCTGCTGTGTCATATCGGCATAAATCCCTGGGTTTCCCGTCATTAGCAGGCGATTTTATTGTAAACCAGACGATGAAAGGTATCGAGAGAATTTTTTCGACCCCTAAGGTTGAAAAATACCCCTTTACCCCAGAGGATCTCTTAAGGTTGTATAAGCTGTTAGACTTTTCTGTCTATAACAATATTGTTTTCTGGTCAGCGCTGGTCTTGTGTTTTCGCGCTTTGCTCAGAGTTTCTCATGTGGTGAAATCGCAGCATTCCCTCCTAGTTTCTGATTTCTGCGTGGGGGTGGGTAAAATGACTTTGTCCCTCAGGAGCTCAAAAACATCACAGTATGGCAAGGACCCGGTAAAAATTTATTTGAGAGCGATCCCGGGTTCACCCTTGTGTCCTTGTGATTTTATCCTACGCATGCTATCCTCTAGGGTACATTTCCCTAATCAATTTCTTTTTCTAGAGGAATTTGATGGTAAGCTGGTTCGTTTGAACTACAACAGGTTTAATGCCAGATTAAAGTTTCTGTCTTTCAAGCTGGGGTTAGACGATTCTTGTGTCTCGACTCATTCGCTTAGACACGGGGGCACAACATATTTGTCTAGAGTTGGTATGTCTGTGTTAGACATTCAGAAGAGAGGTAATTGGAAATCCAAGGCTGTTGAGTTATATATACACGACTCCCAGGCTACATTGTTACAAAAAGACTCTGTAGTTGCTAATGGTCTTAAGGAATTGTCTATATAATTTATGTCAATTGTTATTGGCGGGTTATTGGTGTGGTTGTCTATGTGTTATTCCGCCAAACCAATCTCCTGTGTCTCTCGTTATTGCCGGTAGCCGCCAACTTATGTGCGGTTATATTCATATAACTATATAATTGGGGCCTAGGCGAAGGTCGCTAGCGTAGTAGCTTAGGTAACCAGTAACAATTGGTAGCGTGGTAACCAGGCGCGTGCCGGTTACGTCACCGTTGCGCACTGTTCCAAACGGTTGCGCCAGTTGCGCCTCAGCTGTCTAATTGTCCACACGGATTTTTCACACTCTGAAAAATTCTAATTTTAAGTTACTGAATAAAGTGTGGTTGTCTATGTGTTATTCCGCCAAACCAATCTCCTGTGTCTCTCGTTATTACTGTTATTACTCATAGCCGGTAGCCGCCAACTTATATATATATATATATATATATATATATATATATATATATATATATATATACATATAACAGCCTGTGCACTGTGTCTGTAAACACACGGCTGTAATTAGTAGTCTGGCAGTCGGAGCATGCATGCACTCAGCTTGACAAAACAACACATATATTTAGCGTAGGTTATCAACATTTACAAAATATGATATTTCTCTGTGTTGCATTTTTTCTTATATGCATACAAGCTGAGAGAGGTGGCAAAGCATTGAGTCATGACAAGTCGTGCTGGTTGTACTGTTTGGGGAAGGGGGAGGAGGATGTATGGAATTCTGTGTATCATATTCAATATGTATCTTTGTCTCTATATATATCTATCTCGTTTTGTTAGTGTCCCTGTGTGTGTTTGTTTATCACTCTGGTTATGTCCCACCACTCCTTACATTTAAGGAAACAGCTGCACTGACAAGGAGTCCATTTTCTCTCAGGACTAACTTTCCATGGCCCACCTCTGACCTTTTACAGTCCCTACATTTAAATGGCCTGTAGCCCACTCTCCCCCACCTTCCGTATATATATATCCTTACCGACCTGACTGGTTACTGCCCTGCTATACACACAGGTCTGTTCTCTCACTGTGTGAGGTCCAGGTCCATATTCTTAATACAATTTTCATCATGACTGTTATTTCTGTTTAGATGGCGTCTGTGACAGCATACGGACTGATCAACCCAAGTTGCGGCACTTAGGACAAGATAGACCCCAAACACAGTGTGTCCGGTCTCAAAAGTATTAGACAATTTTACTCACTTCCCGTAGGTACCAAGCAATGAAACTTGAACACGAGTAAGGAATACATATAACCTATAATCGTCTCAAATATGAGAAAGATTGGCCGCTCCAATCCGCTGATATTTGACATCAATTGTGACATGCGTTTTGAAACCTGACAAGAAATTTCCGCTGTTGCTTGCACTGTTGGTGTCGCTGTTGATGTCTGTCTAGGCCTAATGTCACGAAACTACTAAAACAGGTCCCTGGTGATTGTGAAGGTACAGATTGTGGTGATAGTTGTGGTTAGATGGCAGACATACCAGATATTCCTAGTCCAGTTAGCCCTCAGGCCAGACAGCTTCAACCCCAGACACCCTCTGCTGAGACATGCCCCGTCTCCTAATCAGTTCAAAGATACGGCCCAATTCCTCTGTCTAGGTATCACATACTAGAAAGCTAGTCTCTTTTATTTAGACGAAATGTTGAATGCTGGTGTCACAAACATGTTGATGATGAATTTTATTTTTTATGTCGACATGTCACCTATGTTCGCTATATCTTCTTTTATGTTTAACTTTTTTCTTAAAAGCCCACATTACTATATGAGAGATCAATTAGACTGAACAATACATGCTGACACTTCCATTTTGCTTCTCTCCCCAAGTTCTTGCAGCTGCGCAATTTCACATAACCAATTTTTGTTTCAAAAGAGGCGTGATGGCAGTTTAGGACATTTAAGGCCCTGCTATATTGCGGTGATTCATATTCTCCCCTCGTTCTTCACTAGATCATGCCATATTGTTCTTGCTACTATCTTACCATAATCTGATGTGCGGAACCATTATTCCTATATACCTATGCTGTATATATATATACAATGTAAATACGCACCGTTTCGCCACATAACGTAAAAATACCGTACGGAACAGTGCATGGCAAAATACGGAACACTCTTCCGTACATGTCATTTAGAATATTAGATAGAATATTAGTTATTACCTAAATTAAGTTAATCATTTTATTGATTTTGGGTATATAATAAATATACAACGACCCACCATTCTTGTTCTAGCTACAAACTCGATGATAATTTATAGTTTGTACGGAACTCAGTGTAAATGCCTCTTTCTGTAAAAACAGTAAATCATCTCGTTTTGTAGCTTGTAAAACACGGACAGGTCGCTTTAGATAAATATTCCACTCCCGCGCTCGGGAGAAATGTTTTTTCTCAGTCTTACCTCCATCGGTGCTGGTTCGGAGGTTTTGCTCCACTGGACTCCATTAACACCATAGTGGAGATACCCATGGACTGCGTCTGCCTGTCACGTCTTTTGGTGAACGTTGGCCACATTATAGCTACAGACGAGTTTCCAGTTCAATGGCTAGAGGGCGATCGATCCGCACAATACGCCATCTTGGGATTTGTATGGAACAGTGATCGTCACCTCATCAGTTTCCGCTGAATATTGTGGTCAATCGAATGATGTAGGTAGATAAAGATAGGTATTAATGTCATGAATATGTATAGCACACTCCGTTGGTAAAATTCTGTTCAGAATTGCCGATGAAGCCGCGATCGGTGCAAGATCAAATGATCGGTAATGATCGGCCTCTATTTGCTGTGATGTAGCATGGCCTTTAATGGTGTAAAAGTGAAACATGTTGCTAGTAAACGAGCGTATACCACAGTTTACAAACATTTCATGTTGAGTAAATAGTACCGGAACCGTTTCTATGATATCGCTTTGCCCAAAACGAGAACTTGAAAGTTTGGTTTTGTGGGGACTGCAAAGTAACTAAGGTGAGCTTGAGGCGTCACGTGTAAGGGCCTGTTCCATCTAGCCGACAGTAATCGTTGGCCTGGGTCAACAATCTTTTGCTGATTATTGGTGATAAAAGGCTTAAAAGTATTACCCTGGCAGTATCTGGTACCATCTGTTAAGATGCTGACACCCCACCGACGGTACCCGAAAATGTTAGGGTTCTCTGACTTCACCCGATCGCAAGTCCAGACGAGTTCCACAGTTCTGGTCATGTAAACTGTAATTTAACTGGATTACAGTTAGATCCTATTCTTTTTCAAGATAATCACTATTCACAGCGTTTATTCACCTGAAGAACACCCCATACCTTCAAACATACACTCTCAGTAAACATGCCAAGGGTCAAGGTCACAGCTCTTAGTTCCTAGTTCACACACCAGAAGACACCACCAGTAAAAAAATCCTATCAGAATACGGGTGTACTAGTATCGGCATGCGTCTGATCTATGGGACTAGGCACCCGAGAGCGGCCGACGGTGGCCGACGGTGGCCGACGGTGGCCATCGGTGGCCGACGGGTCCGATCTTACCAGATTATGGTGTTCCATTAGACTGATGATACCCGATTTATAGATCAGACACTGTCAGAATCATAATTCGCCTGAGAATTCGGCCAGATGGAACAGCCTCTTTATAGTTACATGACTGTGACGTGTAGTTCCGAAGTGATTCATCAGATGGCCGACTCGTCCTGTAGAATTTATTATAATTCTGTATCGCTCACAGATCTGTAGGGCATACCTGTAACGACTCCCTGATACATTAAGGAACGGTCATTACAACACCTAATAGCCGGCCATTTATAATATTTGCCCTGCAGGTCTTGTAATTTCCGGAATATTTCCAAAGTGTTCATTAGTTTTCTGTACCTGTTGTGTTGTCGACAGAACAACATGTTTTTCGAAGGCGGCAAATTTGTATTTTCATAGGAAGAAATGAAATACAAGCACAGGAGGTGGTAATGGAGAAGCTGGGCAGAGTCTGATCTGAAGCCAGCCACTCATCAGAACATATGGCACTTAGTGTCACATCCAGACAGCGCGAATACCACACGGACACTGGCACCAGAGCTCCCCCTAACGGTCACGTCAGACCTCCGCCACAGAACACGATAACAGCACCTTCACTCCCCACACTCTCCATACACGAGCTGCATTATGGTCCATGACTAGCCCACATTTACCTAACTATCCCCAAATAGTTCGAAATGAAAATACATGTGTGTACTAAAATAATAAGTGTTGAACTCCTGCAATCTAAACGACCACAAAACGCTTGTCACATATTTGTCACATGTTTGTGACTTGTAATAGATGCAACAAAACCTAGCAAAAGGCTGAATTATCAAATAGGAGAAACACGGAAATCTAAATCGTATTTCATGAACACCTATAAGTTATCAAAATATCAACCACTCTGGAATTTTGATTTCCTTGTTTAGGATTATAGAAGAAACCTATGAAAGTTTAGGGTCAGAACCCATATCCCATCGAGTTTTAATCGCTACATAATTCACAGGGCGAAGCCCTTGAGATGTTCTTTTGTTGAAAACGAGTTGTCGGTCAATGTTCCTAAATTGCTCACCCATAGTTTCTCAACATGTTGATAAATCTAGTCGGCGACAACGGAACATTGGGAAAAAAAACCTCCCCCTGTGGTGCATACCAATATCGACCCATAATTACCATGAATTAGGCGTTGGGGGAGGAGAAATGGGGGTGCCACACTCAAATATGTGGTCAGATGTGGTCCCTCACCGATTAGTGCCCCTGAGTTGACCAACGACTAGAATCATACTGCAGTTGGCAGGGTAGAACATTGCATTTCTGTCGGTAAGTGCAGACTAATTTGCTTAGGACTAACACCCACCACCCCTTCTCCAGCATCCACTGGGATGACCACCAATCGGGCGACTGGATGCATGATTTCCACGACTACTCTATGATTTGGGAACTTATCGTTCAACCCCGAATCGGTTGGCGTGCATTAGACTTTAAGTCCAATTCCATCAACCGATTACGGAACATCTATTTACCTTTGTCGGAGACAAAATAATGGTACTTTGTCTCAGCAAGGGGATCCTAATGGAATCGGCCCTGGTTGGTAGATGTGGCACCCCTTAAACATGGCATGCCTGCTATTAGTGAAAAACCCTTGTAGAGATGTTCTTTTGTCGCTGACAAACTGTCGGCCGATGTTCCCAAATCGCTCACGACAATTTTATCAACATGTTGACAAATACTGTAGGTGACAACATTAAGTCCAATTCACACCTTACCTACTGACTTCGAAATATCGATGTACTTTTGTCGGCGACAAAGCTACGGTTCTTTGTCTCACGCGAGGTATCCCAACGGAGTTGGCCCTAACCGATAGATGTGAGGCAGTTAGCACTGCGCGAAAATTAACCACTTTATATATGTATGCAAACGGCTAATATATATAGGTATGATTTTGCGTATACAAGGTTGACCTATTTTCCGTCGTGTATACGCCTTATCTATTGGCATATATACATGTCCATGTTGCAGTCATATATACGTCAAATGTACGCCTGATTCCGTTGTATTTACGCCAATATCTAATTTTTTTTAATTCAGGTACAAAGCATACACTTACATAAATAGGTGTTCTTACATGCAGCTTATACAACAAATGTATGATTATTTGCTCAATAGGCAAAAAGAAATAGGACAAGACAGGACAATACATGAACAATACAGGACAATGCGAAAAGGTGAAAAATTCTCATGTGTGATTCTGGAAGCCTGGCTGGGCCCATTTGTTAACTTACAATTCCTTTATGTTATTGAGGAGAAATTCTTTATCTTAAAGTGCGACCTATCCAATGTATTTTGGACTTCTTTGGGCAATGATCCCAGCATTCATTCTTTAGCGTTTTTCAAATAGATTATACGTCGTCGGTATAGAAGAGGAAACAGTCTTGTATATGCCTCATAAGCTGGCATGAAATATGGGCGTACACATATGAAAACAATTAAATTTATAGCTGATACATGCACTTCCGCGATGGCGTATATAACAATAAACTGGTGTTTTTGCATAGTGTAGGCGATATTGTGTAGGCAAGGATCAAAGTACCATTCAAGAGACAAAGTACCGTTCCTCTCTCGTTGACAAAGGTACATCGATGTTCCGAAATTGGTAGATGTGCAATGGACTTTACATTGGAAATACACCCCATAGCCTCGGCCGATTTTGGTATGGCCTTAGTCGCTGGGTGAGGCAATTATGAGGGTGCCACACACAATTACGTGTTCAGGGGTGGTCCCTCACCGATTAAGGCCAATGCCCATCTACAGATTTCGGAACATTCATGTACCTTTGTCGGCGAAAACGGAACGCTTGTCGGAAGCCGGCCTCCACTCCTGCGATAATTCACACGCTTCCGACACAACGTTCGATTTTATGTCGGAAGCGTGTCGGAAGGGCTATTGGGGCGTGTCGGAAGCGAAATCGTAGTAAGTGGGTGCGGGGCCTAATGTGTCTCAGCCAAGGCATCCTAACGGAGTCGGATGTAGTCGGCAGATGTAGGACAGCTAGGGAAGGGTGACCCACCAATTAGTGAACCACCTCCTTCAGATGTCCTTTTATCGCCGACAGGTTGTGGTTTCCATGTTCAAAAATCGTTAAGTGTAGACTGATTTGTTTAGGACTAATACCCACCACCCCTCTCCTCGATGTCCGTAGGTCGAGCGAAGGGTTACGTAATTTGCCTGCGACAAGTTCACCGACTCCTATACGATTTGCAAACTAATCGTTCAACCCTTTATCGGTAGATGGGCATCGGGCTTAAGTGGCCGCGGAGACCGATATCACCAACGAGTTTTCCTGAATCATAATAAAGTCGACCAGGTATAAAATCGTATCTCTGTCGCCGAGTGTAGACTGCTTTGCTTAGGACTAACTCCCACCACCCCTTCTCTAGTATCCCGCTGTGATGGCTGCTTGTTGGTCGACCAGCATCACATTTTGCCTGAGACAAGATTTCGAAACTAATCGTTCAGTACTCAATCGGTAGATTTGTATAAGGCTTCACCGTACAAGTAGGGCCTGTTCTATCATGTCCATTATCAGAATTCTCATAAAACATGTTTCATGGATTCCACATGTTTCAAACTCGACAAATAGACTGTCATTTGTCTGACAGTTCCGTGTCTGACTGTTATTACATGTGGAGTCCACGAACAAGGCCAATTGGAGTGTAGACCTTGATAACCTCTCTCTTTAATAACAACAAATAAATAAACTTGTATAAATGATACGCAGATACTAAAGGAGACTCAGTGTGACATGTTTTGACTCCTGTGGACACAGATACTTTAATGCGATGTACTAGAAATCGAAAAAATGAAGAAATCACTAGTTTCGATTACTTACAAATTTTCCTGCTCAAATTGGTTTTAGTTATTACCCCAGCAATAGTATTTGACATGTTTAGCCATATGACCAGTGAAGGTAGCTTCCCAGAATGTCTTAAATCAGGAACAATACGTGTTTTGCCTACTGTCGCCAAGATTTGGAGAAGTCCATTTAATTAGTTAAAATCACATACTCGATAACAGGATTGTTAGCAAATAACAAATACAAGTGCTCACTGTTGATATGGACAATAGTAATTTCAATCCATGCGCTTTTATAGATCTGAAGAAAGCTTTCAATTCATCTAACCATCAATTATTACTGATATCTTTGAGTAACATAGGCTTATCGAGAGATGTAATTCTTTTGCATTTCCAACGCTTAGTAAAGTTCTGGTCTGTACATCCCTATCGTGACTAATTATATTGGTTTCTATGCAAAGAGATCAATCATCTAAATTGTCCATATCTATTAGTATTAAAAATAACTGAATTGAAAGTAATCTCCAGTATGTAGCAGCTCATTCCTGTCTTGATGTTTACTGTATGGCAGCCATGCAATAAATGGCATATTTACCTTCATTATCGCCCACTCTAGTTCCCAGACCTTACTCCATTTCTCTTAAGGTCTACCCTGGCTTAGGTTGAGCTCTAGACTTTACAATTTGGCTACGGTATAATCTATAGATTGTTATTTACTTATTTACAGAACTAATCATAACGAATTAAATCAAAGTACATTCACTCTATCTGTGTCTTAATGAGTCAATGCCAAATATTTAGTCTTTCACAAACACTTGGAGGCACGCAGGGCTGACAAGGGTCTGACAAGGGCCTGACAAGGGTCTGTTCGAGTCTAGTCGCTGAGGCAGGGAATTCCATACCCGGAAGCAGTATGGCGGCTAAAATGACGTCACATGTTTATGTACAGTCGGAAGCTATTGTTCTTTCACATTTCATCTATTATATAATATATATATATATATATATATATATATATATATATATATATATATATATATATATATATATATATATATTAGATATATACACACATACAGTGTACCTAAATATAGTTTCCACATAAAGGACAAAACCCCCGCACCAGTAACGAGGAACAAGGCTGTCACAAAAGCACCAGCTTCTACGGACATAACATTCAAACAACTCCACACCAGAAGCTCAGGAAGTACTGGCCGCCAGCGCAGCTACTATAGAAAAACAAGGGATTCCACCCTTATACTCTTAACAATGCTAAAAAAGACTCCTAACCCTTTAAAGGTGGAGCTCTGTGGCAGAGCGCTGTTGGTCGGGGCGGGTACTTGGGCCTGGTATAACGCCAGGGGACGGGCCAAGTTTTGTCTAAATCCGTATTTTCTTATCTGATCACGTGATATAACATGTCATCCTTATTTATATCATTTGGTTTTACCAAATAATGTTAAATACTATATCATAGGTATATTCTCTGAAGGTTTCATATTAATTGATCAATTATTTCTTCATAAAACAATAAAATCGTTAAAATTACAAATTTTCTTAAATGCCTCAAGGCATTATCCGGTCTGCTTTGGGGAATGCCTCAAGGCATTATCCGGTCTACGCTGGGAAATGCCTCAAGGCATTATCCGCCCTGAAAGGGTTAATGGAGAGACTAAAATGCCTGACTCTTCCCCATACCACCAACGATATGGCCCAACACATGGCAGCCATAGACAGGTCGGCCCAATGCCACTTGACCCTGATGCTGACATAGGGGACTAGTTACACAAAATACTAGCAACTACAGTTAACCACTTCGCATCATCTGGGTAAGTCAAAATACTCAATTCAAGGGCCTTGTGGAAACGTTGGTCATTTTCCTCGATGGCGAAAAAAGTGAGGACCCTACCACCCGTCTCAAATAGCTGGGATACACTGGCAATATACAAGACATGGTGGTCTGTATGCCTCCCGAAAAACTGGCTGGGGTCGCGGAACTGGGTGATGGAGGACTACATCAATTGCAAGGTACTCAAAATCATATGTTGAGAAACTTATCCATATGGCCGCCTACGTCTGAAGGGCCAGAAAGTTCATGGCCCATCTTCTCACCCTCTTCCAAGCCCGCAATGGTAAACTGAGCAGGTGGTTCGCCATCTCTGCAGAGGCTCAGCTCGATGCGGACTGGTTTACTGCCTTCTGGGCGAAGTTCGATGGTTGAGCCCTCACCTCCCCTGACTCGGCAGACGTGGAGGTCTACTGCAATGGGAGTGGGGGTGGGTCTCCTTCTCTCAATGCTACAGATTAAATTTCTCTGCTGACGTTAAGGTCATGGCTGGCCTCATCACACTTCTTGAGGCCAGTAACGTTAACGTGTGCTTTGCTACTCAAAGCTCACACCTCATAGCCTTCAGGGACAAACTGGGAGCAAAGGCAGCCCTCGAGACCGGCCACAACAGAGACTTTTAACTGTCTCAGTGTGCACGATCCCTCTGGTAACATGCAGCTCTTGCTGATGTTGATGTTGAAGTCACACATTCCCCGGGTGCATCCCTCATGCTTCCTGCAACGCCCTCAGTCGTGCCTCCTTCGACCCAGTGAAGGCATGGCTCACATACCCTCGTATCCCTCATTGATCAGGGAGATCCTCCCCACTAACCTTACTAATTTCATCTTAATGACACAGATCGGCTCCTGGTATGCGAAGCTCTTTGATTCTTATGGCTGTGCCGACCAACAAAAGCTGTCAACAGATGAAACAAAGCAACCCTGGACCTTAAGATCTGCTGGTGCCATGGCTTCGAGTCAATGGCCTTGACAGACCAGCAAGTGGCCCTCTTCACGTAGCACCTGACGGACTGCCTGCCTGCGCCGGCCTCCAGCTGAAACTATATATCAGGAGCCAAATCCTGGATCCCCATGAGAGGGTGCAACCCTCCTCCATTTTTGTCATCTCCCTCTCGCAGCGGCGGTCGCGAAGGGTGGGCAGCACACCCGACCACACACGCCTTCGCTCTCTGTTGAGATATGTTGATACACATGTAAATCATAGACATTGAGCCAACAACAGGACTCCATTAAATAGCAAGTCATCAAAAAAAAGCTGCTTCCGTTTTAGAGGCGTATCTTTTCTATAAGCATTTTAAGATTATGTCCGTGTGCGCATGCCCGTATTAGAGGTAATAGCTCCGGTCTTTACTCAACTTTCATTGTCCACTTAAGATGGAGTCTCCATACCAAACCTATAGAATCCACAGATAGCTACTGAGTAGGATACGGAAAGCTGTATTTTCCTACAGAAAGAGGTCCATGAAAGCATGAAAGAAGAAGAGTGCGTGAGAAGATCGGCGACTACTTTGTCTTTCTTTTGATGCCTTATATTTGGAATGCGCAATAATAACTACAATATTACCATGATTTTCATGGTAGTGTTCTTCTCGTGTTTGAGACTACACAATATCCTCGCATTCACTCAGATAATACCACGCGTCAACTATGGGGTCAATACGACCATGCAGCTAACAAAGATGGTAATAGTGTGTATACATCCAACAGTTTATTCCTGACGCTCAGCCTCCAGCAGGTGACCAACAAACTGCAGTTACATGTCACTTCTGGTTTTCATGCTGGTGCCATGGGATAGGGCGGTTTTGCAGAGTAATTATGGTTCCGTTCTTGGATTCCCTGAGGAACAGTTTGGCAAAATCATACCGGTATGTGATGCAGATGCGTACATGGTTTTCAGGTTGTGTGACAATAAATACCCAGAAACCTAAATATATGTGGTTCGCCTCCAGTTATAGTAGGCTAAAATACCTAGACCAATTGGATATTAAATGTGATGATATCAGTCTGGAGACGGTTGATAGGGGTAATCCTGGATACAACCACGAGTCTTAAACAACATCTAAAAAATATCAGTATAATCGGTAATAGACTTTATAGGCTAGGTAAGATTGGCTCATTTGACAATAATACTGCAAGAGAAATATATCTGTAATCTGACCCTTTTTTTCTCAAGTTTTTATTTCTTGTAATCAGATACAGGATCCGTTCTTACAAACAAGAAATCAAAAGGAACTTACGAACATTGGTTCATCGGGTACGATATTATCATGAAACATCACAAAATTTCATATGATTGTTTATATGGCATGAGTTGTCTTTGCGGAATGATATTACGAAGCGGAGCTGAGTGATATTTGTAGCGGAAGACAATGAATGGCATGTAAACAATTTTATGAAATTGAGTTATGTTTAGATTTTATCCTACCCTGTTACATGTTTTTAACTTCATATGTCACCAGTGGCATATAAATATTTTATGGCATAACCGTGGCATACAGGCCCACCATGCTAAGTCTATGGAGATTTATATGAGGGGTAGGATGAAATATGGTCAATACCTACCTATATAATCATACATTACATACACTTTGTATTTTGTCAACCGATTTACTTATCCCTTTTTACTATTGTTCTTTATATACATGCCAAGTTAAACTATTAATGGTATTGTCTTGTCACTTGTGATCCCACCAATTTGGTGGGCTCAAACGAACCAACGGTGAAAGATCTTACGCCTGTAAGAACCATTGTCTATTAATAGAAATAAAAAGTCTTTAACCCGATCTTAAGAAGCTGAATCATTATGTTGGAACAATACATAATAAATTCACTGAATGAAAATGAACCTCTATTGCTTACCAAGCAACCAACCTAAATATTCCCGAACAACTCAATAATTGCTACACACTAATGAAATAACCATGTTATCACTACCGGATGCAGCGGTGTATTCTAATTTCATTTCTTTGTCCTGGGATGTACCTTCCTTCATAACAATTTATTCATTTATTTATATCTATCATGTATTAGAATGCATAGCACTGGACACTAGACTTCATTTCCGTTTTACAGATCATAAGATATATATAATCACAAAGGAGTTTTCCGGTGAAATAAAATGTACCCCAAAATCGCATATTGTTCATACTCCTCACCAATCTTCTACAACCTTTAAGCTTTAGCATACCAGAATTACCTCATTACTCTATGGCCCCGTGTCCATTGAGCTCCAAATCGTCTAAGATAGGCCTCACGATGTATCTAAAACCGATTACGATGCACCCCGATGTTCCTAGTCTAGACATTTGTGCCAGATAAAGATGTTCCCGACTGTCTATGACTCTCCCCTCACTGATACATAACTGCCTGGAGGCATTCCCATAACGACCGACATACTGCCTTATGGCACCCCCCTCACTGACATACTGCTTTAAGGTATTCTCCCCCTCACTGACATACTGCCTTAGGGCATTCTCATCCCCTCACTGACATACAGGATTATTTCAATCACTTAAAAATAAAAGCCAGTAATGAAATACGATTAATTAAGTGAAATTGTTTGAAGGTGTAGAATGTATTAATGTAAAAAGGATAAGTAAGTGGTTGATGTGGGAGGTGAAGTTATTCAAAGGAGTGGATGGGTTGGGTTTGAATTGAAATATGTGGGTGGTGTGAATGAGTTGAGGAATGGTGAAGAAGGAGTGGGGCATTGCGGGTAGGAGTATGCCAAGGTTTAGTCTCTCTGGGTGGGAGTTGTGTGCATGAAGTAGATGGGTTTGCCTCTAGGGGAGGAAGGAATGAGCCAGCATTAAGCTTAACGACACCATGTCTGCTAGATTACTTCCTGTTATCTCATTTGCTATGGCTATATAGTACATCAATTGCTTGTTGTAAAACAATCAGTAAAAGCGAGGAGTTCTCCTGAATCCTAAATGTCGTATTTCAAAACCAATTGTTCCCAACTCGTTGGGTTTAATGTGCGCGGAAGGGATTTCTCCACTCTCCCCCCACCGAACACTCTCCATACACCGGACTTCCCCACGTGACTACCTCTCCACCACGTGACTCGCCCAACGGACTCGGGAAATATTACTCCTCCCGTCTTTTCCAATTATCCCCGGACTTACCAAACACCCTACATCCAACATGGGTAAACAGAAGTCTACTAGCCCCAAGAACACCAGGGCGGTTAAAAGGAGGAAGACGGCCTCAGCTCTCGACGAGGATTCCGGAGTGGAGGCACGAGTTGCTCGCATGGAGGTGGGTGTACAGTCCATCCTCCATCACCTAGGACTGTCCGTTAGGGGTCACTCGGTCACTGGGTCAACGGGCCCCGCAGCCGCCGCATCTCGCCCGGGGTCGCCCCCCGTCGTGACCACCGCCCTGGCCTCGGTCGGTCAGCTAGACACGCAACACCCCGCCACGAACAAGGTCAACGGGCCTAGATTAGCTCCACGACCTGAACATCAACAAACAACCGCCGCGGACCACGCCCCCCGCACGATCGCCGACCCGGCCCTCGGTCGCTACCACCACTCAGCACACGACACAACCGAGGACCAGGTTCAACGACTCCTCCGTCAGCAACACTTCCATCAACAAGGTAATAACCGCACTTTTCCACATGAATTCGTTACTAGAGGGAGGAAGCACGAAAGAACCTCCCTCGGCTCACTCACTATGGGCGAGTACTTCTTCGGTTTCCTCTGTCTGTTAGACGACCCCGACACAACTCCAGCGGACCGCCCTTATATGAATGCCCACCTCCGAGACATCGCGGAGGACGCAAAGGACTTTGCATGGGCCGGCGTCCGGAGCTTCTCGGAGGAGGTACTCGCTCAAATCGCGGAACGCAGACTCCGGTGGGCGGACGAGGTCCGGATCCAGATAATGAGGGTCGGCATGGCACGAGTAGCTACCGACCACCTCGACTCCGGATCCTCCCATAACCCATCAAGGCGTCCTAAACCAACCAAGGTCCCCGACACCCCCTGCCCGGCATATAACGCCGAGGCTGGGTACGCCAAAACCGAGGGCCACGTCATCACTTCTGCGGCTTCTGCAAAAACGACCTCGGTCTCGTACACCGCCACGCCGAGGCCGCCTGCAGAATAAAAGCCCGCGCCGAGGCCGACCCTGCATCCTTTCGGAAGTAGGCCAGGAACCCCTGGCCGAAAACCGGAAGTCCGCACCCCCCCTCCGCCCGAGGGATTCACGATCATCGCCACGCCCAACGACAATCCGCCCGCCCGCCGAGCACCCGATAATGCCCATGACACCAGACGGGCAACCCCCACTCCTAGGCAGGACCACGCCCCCTCGCCTACAACCTCGACCGCCAGCGACCCCCTTGCACCGGAGGTCCCCGATAGCACATCCGGACACCGCACCCCCCCGGATACCCCCGCAGAACTCACATCCCTAGCCGAGGACGGCACCCTCGTAGCCCCCCCGGCACGGAAGGAACTCGTTCCGAGAACACCCGTAGTTCACTCAAAGACCCTCGCTAAATTCTGGCCCGCGCCGGACTCCGGACTTCGGCAAGGCAACGAACTCTACTACCACGCCTACGAACAAACTCGTGCCACCTGCCTGCCGAATAGACTCGGGGCGAGGATCTCGCTCCCCTCTGACCTCCATATCCATGTCTGGAGGGAACGCCTCGCCGACTACCACGACTTAGCGGTATGCGACTACCTCGAGTTTGGTTGGCCCATAGGCTTCCTCGGGGACAAACCCCCCACCCCGACCGTCCAGAACCACGCCTCCGCCCTCGCCCACATCGCCCAAATCGACGCATTCATCGAAACCGAACTCGCCCACGTGGCCCTCCTCGGCCCCTTCATACGCCCTCCCTTCGTGCCCTGGTCGCACACATCACCCCTACTGACCAGGGACAAGAAGGACTCCTCAACCAGGTGAGTGATCATCGACCTCTCGTTCCCTAAGAACGAGAGTGTAAACGCCTACACACTACCCAACGTGAGGGAGGGTGTCCTCGTGAAATACACCCTCCCATCCATCCACGACCTCAAAACCAGACTCGCAACCCTTGGCAGGGGCGCGCTCATCTGGAAGGCCGACCTCTCCTGAGCTTACAGACAGCTCCGGATCGACCCCCTCGACCTTCCACTACTAGGATTCCGGCACCGGAACGAGTTCTACCTCGACATCTGCCCTAGCTTCGGGGCCAGACTCTCCGGCGCTGCCTGCCAGAGATTCACCAACGCAATGGTCTACCTACACAGGTCGGAGGGGGCGTGGTCCGAGGCCGAGGCCGACGATCTGGGAGTTAAACTCGCTCAAAAGAAGTGCCAGACCCCCACCACCCGAATGGAATGGCTGGGCTATGAAATAGACACTGAGGCCATGACTATCGCGATTCCTCAGGAGAAAATGACCGACCTCGCGGAACGCTTGGCCTCGTGGCTCACACGCCAAACTGCTACGAGGTCAGAGCTCCGCGATTTCTTCATTATATCTAGAAAGAAATGCTATTGTTCTAATTCATTTTGTTTCAAAATATTGTAATCGAGGAAACCCAGTGTTATATAATCATACTTGTAAAATAACATCAGTGCATATAGGTTGCTTAAAAATTATGCTCGGGATGGGTATGTGATGCAACTACTAGGGTGAAGGACTTAATGAGTAATGATGTACTGACATACCTCTGACACCTACTCCCATTGGCCACCAGCCCCTACTCCCAACTCAAACAGAAATGAGGCATGTATACTGAGCACGAGCCTGGAACTCTCTGCCTCATCTCAGGTAGATTCCCAGCGATTCACTGCAGTCAGGGCCCGTATCAAATCACCCCTAAATAACTAGCAATCCAGCGGGATTCCACCCATCTGCACCGTGGCCGAATTCGCGTATTTACCTCGGTCCGACGTTAATTGACTAGACCAGTAGGCTTAGTGGACTGTCATCCACCTCCTAAACCGTGGATGCTTCGGACCATCAGTTCTACCTTAAAGCTCAATGCCCATCTACCGATTTCGGAACATTTATGTACGTTTATCGGCGACAAACGGAGGGTAATTTGTCTCAGCCAAGCCATCCTAACAGAGTCGGTAGATGTAGGACAGCTAGGCAAGGCTACCCACTGATTAGTGAACCACCTCCTTAGGACTAATACCCTCTACCCCCTGTCCTCAAGGGCCGCGGGTCGAGCGAGGGGTTACATAATTTGCCTGCGACAAATTCACCAACTCATATACGATTTGGGAACTAATCGTTCAACCCTAAATCGGTAGATGGGCATCCGGCTTTAGGGTTCAGATTGGTTAACTAGAACTACTTTAGCATACATTACTAAATGATATCGATAGTAATATCTGAGGTATCTTCATATACAATGGAATAGTATATGTATTTCTTGAAAATATTTTATAGTTGTATCTTGAATTTTAATAACAAAATCAGTGAATGTGTGTTCGATTATGAAGGGATGTCAAGATGTACCAAAACAAACCTCACCTGATACTTCTAACATCAGACACCAAGAGGTGGCAAAGCAAATTTCTGATTAGATTCTATTGTTTGTGTCTACATCATATATAACTGGGTGACTTCTCTCCTCTCCTCGTTGGTCCTCTAACTCGCCCTAGGGTACGGAGCTTCTTATTGACCTGATTCTCAGGTATCCATGGAAACAGGAGGTACACTCCAAAAAGAATTGGACAGGTCAATTATCGTTCTAAATAGAATATAACCAAAATTATTATTTGGTTTTGATCCTCATTATATTTACCTTCATCGTTCTCTTAGGAGAGCTTGGTTTGTACAGGTATCCCAATTTCCAGCATGTTCATTTTTAATATAGACCAGAATGTTGTTACCTAGAGCTTTACGATGAAGTAACCCGATACATGTGTTCCCACATCGCTTCATGTGTGTATTTCATTTACTCAATTTACTTAACAGGTTGCAAAGTTAAACCACATCAATGTGATACTGGAACTAGACCTATGGCATACGGTAAATTAGCCTTGGTATATATATATATCATCAACCGTTTAGATTTTCCTCTCTTCACTCTTTTCCCTGTATACACGTCTTATGTTTGGTGTCTTCTCACACGTGCATCAAATTCTTTACACCTGAGCTTTGCTTCTCCCCATAGCCAACGGGAATTCACATTGTGTCACTCTCTCACATCCTGAATCTCATTAATACCGATCATACACCACATCTGTTAGAATATTTCATAAAGTCTCCAAGCGCATGCGTGTAGACGCAATCAGTCCCGAGGATGATCATCATACCAAATATTACAAATGTGGTTTGGGGTTTGCGGGTCGATATTATCATAACTAGGGTCACATTGATCACTCTGATATCGAATTTAGTATGAGAAGAGTATACACCGATATTTTGATCAAACCTTACCGAAAATAGTAGTAATAAGTTAAATCGGTATAGTAAGTGGATTCTAAATATTTAACGGTTGAAAAACATTTGTTTAAGCTTGATCTACTGAGCTAAACATTTGTAAAATATTCAGCAGTTCGTTAATTAGCTTTAGCAAAAGACAGACTTTTCCCCCTATACAGTCATCTGAACAACGCGTATCTCTAAAAGGTGTTAAGTACTATCAAAATGGAAAACGGAATCGCCAAAATATCAAAGTTAGAGTCATAATTTATCTTCACCTTAAAAATACCACGCTTGTTTCTCACTAGGTTCTCTATTTTCATATTTTCAAACTCAAAGCATGATTGATAAATTATAGATATTATGAATATTATATGGGCCAGGCTGATGTGGCTCCGGCATTTGATGTAGGTGGCACAGGGGTCTGCTGTGTGACCGAGGTGTCGCTGAACGTGAACCGGGGTGGCAAGAATGGCCCAACTACAAATAAATAAATGTACAATAAACATCTAATGCTATGCAACTCCGCCAGAAATAGCATTACGCCCTATACACATCGGGTCTATCTTGTGTTTCATTGAGGGAACTCGCTTCTGCGATTTCCGTATCGTTCTCATCTAATGTGTTCGTCTAACATTCTGAGATTAGCTTCAAAGGGAAGCAGGGTGAAACACACAGGTTCTTTTATATACTTAAGAACAATATTGTGCATTAATCTAATATTGTTTATTAAATAGCCAGGTCTAATACAAAAAAGCATGCAGTGGTATTTAGAGAGAACCATTTATGCGCTAGTCTAATAGCATTTAGAAGATGTAACTCCAAAAAGTAGACCGACTTTTTTTCTCGACAGTAGACGATTCAGTTTGCCTGGAGCACACAGAGGAATAAGATTTGGATTGACCACACCCGAGTTGTGTGTACGTGAAGTGTTTGCTGTCAGACTGCAGCCAATAATACAATTTGTGCAAGCTTGGCCGTGATGGGGTTCGGCTGTATCCCTCCGCCAAACTCTGATACGCGGAGTGACACTGTGTGCAGCGCCCAGCAACACTCCGGGAATCCTGTTACCTGAAACGAACTTCGCCTCTGACTATTTGACAATCATACTGGATATTTCCCCGACGAGAATACGCTAAAGTGAGTGGAGAATGTAATTGTATCTATATTCTATCAATTGAATGGGGATTTTGTTTGCATCAACAGAAAAACTATATCATATTTGTAACAATACTATGTTCACTATAGATACTACCCGTCACTTTTAGAGGGCAGTTTTGTAGTCTCACTCTCTGCCAATGTAATCCCAACTCATGCAATAAACGTCCACGACGTAAGGATACTGTAAATTACACTGCACGAGAACCACCATTTTACATATATATGCGCCCGGCATATATAGGTATGCTTTTGCGTATACAAGTTTACCTATTTTCCATGGTGTATACGCCTCATCTATAGACGTATACAAGCGTTCACATTGCAGTCATATATACATCATATATATACGCCTGATTCTGTATTTACGCCACTATCCAACAATTCCGATCTCTGCCACTTGGGGACACCACTGTAGTATAGTACTATACACCTATGCCTTAAATTACTCCAAATACCAACCTATGCTATGCAAGTGGTAGTTGAGGTGTACCACCATACTGTGCTGGTATGGCGCCATACCACCACAGTTTGAATACTCAATCTGATTGGATAAGAAAATCAACTGACCTATTTATGATGTGATGCCGCGATGCCATGCGTAAACGGTTGTTACAAAATGTAAACAAAGACGATCGCAAGCAATAATGATCAAATGAGATTAGCATAGCGATTTGCAACAATCTAACAAAAATTATAGGAAGTGCTAAGTAATATTACAACACATTGCAAAGCGAGTATGTGTAATAACAGAAATACGAAAATAAATCATAAATAATCAATATCCGGACAAAAAAATCATACAGAAAATTCATATATAATATTATGACACTAATATTTGCAAAGACAAGAATTTTCCAAGAGTTTGAATCTTATTTACGAAATCGCGGCTATTAATATTTCGATAAAGCCGTTAATGAGGTCAAGCAGTCTCCCCCCGCATGTTCTGCAATGAGTTGTGCTCAATGTCTCTGGTTGGAGAATAAATATTGCGCATGTGCATAGCTCATTGCAGAAAATAACTTCCGCCGCCCAGACTACTTTGATGACTGCATGTACGTCGACACGTTTGGTAAGTTTTTAAATATTTACAGATATTTAGAGGTGTATAGTACAAGTGAAACTTGTTAACCTAATTGGGATGGCTCCTCATACCTTGTTACTATAGTTAAAATTATCGCATGAGCTCGTAGAGCGAATGCGATAATTTTACCGATAGTAACGCGGTACGAGGAGCCGTCCCAATTAGGTTAACTAGTTTCCCTAAAATATCTCCTTTGCCATTAGTCATGAAGTCCTTGGTATATTGAAAATCCAATGTTTTATTATCGATTTTTATCATAAAATTGTTCTAAAACCCTATCTATTATCTCTTCATTAGATACATATAATCTACCCAGCATTCATTGTTTTTTTTAATGTTTTTTTTTTAATAGATTTTACTTTCAGACACCACTTTTCTATTGGGTTCTGAATGTAAGCCTTTATAATGCGTTGAGAGGTTGAGAACATAGACATTGGGTCAGGCTTCACTGAGACTGTAGGGAGTCCTGTGTATGTGGTTGTATGAGGGTTTCCCACTGAGACCACCAATACCTCTACCAACACCAACGGGCTGCGTGCTGGCGGGAGGTGGCGGGCACTGGCGGGAGGTATGAATGTGGCCACCCTACAGAAGAGCAGCTAGGGTTAGACGGGGGTTAGGCGGGGGTGTTGGGTGTTCTAGTCTTATAGGTTTATTGAAACATTCTTGATACTTAATTTTCTATCAAAATACAGATGGCTCAAATACATAATTTCTTATGATATTCTCTTACTTTTATTTCATGAAGTAATTTAGGTACTGTGCTCTTCCATTGTAAATAGAAATAACATTAGCTCCTAGTTATTTTTCATCTGCACACATATACGCCCAGTGTATATAACATGTATACGCCCAGCTTATACATGTCGCACAGAGGATATTTCCTCTCGTATACGACTGGTGTGAAGTACAGCCAAGACGCGTCCATATTTAAAAGGAAACATTCACATGTATTATCCATATTCTTATACATGTTCTTGATTAAATTACACTCAGAAATTGACACATCATAGGGTATATCATTTGGGACAATTTTTCGCTCTCCAACTATAGGCATAGCGTTGTAAATACAAATAATGAAACTAAATATCTGATCAAAGAGTATATTTTCCATATACAATGGTTTTGAATCCGCATTCAATGGTTATTGTATCTGACAGCTTTTCTATCGCAGGATAATACCAGTAAGTTATCCGGGTAAAACCGGTCCGCTATGCACGCGCATATGCCATCGGAACTCTACCTGCAAAACAACTCTCGACCATTCCTGAAGCACGTCTAACTGCGGCCGGGGGTGCTCACTGCACGTGTCGCCGCACGCCGGACTCACCATCCCTACCTCGGGCGCCGCCCACTCCCAACTCTGATTCCTATTATGCTTGTTAGCCCATTACCCATTCGATGGCCAGTTTCGCCAATATTTAGCAGCGGCTGTCGAAAGATGCAAAGTCATCCAATTCCGGGGCTGAAGGAATTGAGGCTCCTCCAGAAAGTTGCTGGGGTCGGATTGACAAACAGTTGGCAATGGCGTTTACCTGTCCGATACAGATGAGGAACCAGAACCGGACTCGGAGGAAAGTTCTCCTCCTGATACTGCAACTACTCGCACTGAATTTGAACCATCATTTTTACAGGGCCTCGTTGCGACTAGTATCAGACAGCGGGAGTTAGACAAGCAGCAAAGCCCAGTTCTCACAACTGATGTCATTGATTGTCTGCACACTAAATTAAGACAGATGATTGATGTTGATAAGATAACACTGATACAATGGATTATTGTTAGTAAGTCAGAATACAAGGGTGGCAACTAATTCAAGGGTGAAAAGAAAAAAATTAGATCTGAGAAAAGATATACATAGGTCACTGTGGATAGAAAATCTAAAACAGCAAAAAAAGGAGCAATACTATGACGACATCAATATGAATTGTTGTATGGAATTGCTTACTTTTGAAAACGTTGAAAAGTTATGAGATTGTATAAGGACCAGAATCTGGAACGAATGATTTAAACAAAAGAAAAAGAAAAACTGATTGCAAAAATAAAAGAAGACAGATGATGAGTATATTTCATAAGAGATCGAAGGTACCTTAAAACATTGCTCAATAGAGGCGTAGTGATGAGGAGGTGGGCTTTGTGGAACGGAGGTTAAAACAAATGGATATAAAAGAAGTCCAAACTACAGAGGTATAACCACCCAGCACCTCATCAGTGCAGAAGTGCATGAAGCACCCAGCAAAGAGACTTTCAAACGAATTAACAGTTATGAATCTGTAGTTTCTCGCGGTACCAGACTTCCACAGCTGCTTATCATATATACATTGTTATCCATTGTATACAGCTATTCTTAGAGTCAGCATTACTCATCATTCATCTGACTCATAAAAGCAATAACTCTATGGCGTGATGTATTTTATTCATGGAAAAACTGTCACCCGACAGATTGAATAAAAGTCTTTTCAACCAAAACAAAAGACGAAGAGCTCAATGCTTTGACAATTCACGATGCCACACTTGCGCTGCACCTGCAACCTCCACTAACCTTACAGAGTGAGAGTCAATATCTTTTCCAAAGTGAAATTTGACCATTACTGCCTATCATCATAACTCTCCTAAAATAGTTCGTGGATCGGTGACATGATCGCTATTGGATCCGACGACCAAACGTTTTTAAACGCGCCCCATGTCGGCAAAAATCACAAATCTGTTTGGCCAGGTTTATTAAAAGCCCCCCCCCCCCCCACCTGATTCTCCAGTGCTTTGAACAGAAATGTCCGCAAAATCTTTAAATTCTGATGTGCTTGCGAGCCAACCATCTGTGTTTCAGACCACAGATTTCTGCATAGCGTGGGCTTTCCCTAAGACCTCCTTGATATAGGTTTTAGGAACTGAGTCCGGGTCTAGACTCTCCAGGAGTAAGCCAATCCTTATGGCCCTCATGACCTGAGGCACAGTAAGGTCCTGTTACTTGTGATCAGTCTCCACTGTGACAACAAGATGTTCACCACGCCGAAGGTGACACAATGGGAGATCCCAGTTGGTGTGTTATCCCTGTTTGCTTTCTTGTTCTCATATAATGTTACCAGACAGATAACACCCATATTGTTGATGAAACGACTTTATTTCACCCCTGGAATAAATGTCCATAGTCTTAACCCAATCCTTACGGACGAATTTTGTGATGCACCGTGTAGGCGGCGATGCCAGCTCATGTGTATGGTTGGTAAGGGCGAGCACCAAATTTCAAAAATGGTGTCACGTGACGTGATTTTTGTCACTATGGCAACCATTTCATATTTTTTTCAATAATTATGTTGGTCATATCTAAATACATATTTTGTGTAAAAATGGTGTTATAATATTGATTATTTCATGAATTATGGGCCTAAATTGTAAAATGTCAAATGATGCCATTTGGCATCATTCGCCTGTGGCTGGGGAATGCCATATGGCATCATTCGCCCATGGCTGGGGAATGCCATAGTGGCATCATCAGTAAGGAAAGGGTTAACATTGGGAACTCGTTCTCCATGCCCCTACAAGTACTGCAGTCTGTTCTCCATGGTTTATATCTTGTGTATTGTCCATTCTTTTAGTATGTACAGGGGTGAGATAAATACAGAAAGCATCTCATTTTGGTCAAAGACGTCATTCTCCAACTCGCTTGAATGCTATGTGATATTCACTCGGCTGTCGCCTCGTTCATATCACACCGCATCAAACTCATGGAGAACGATGATTTTGACCAAATCTTGTTGGTTTCTTCTTTAGTATTTCATACAAGTTAAACCACAGGTATGATTAATAAGTAGTGGCTAAGGTTATTTCTATTGATAATGGAAGACAGTAGTACTTCTAGATAATAACATCAGATAGATGTGTAAGAATATCATAAGTAATTAAGCAGTAAGCCATTTGAAGTTTGAATTATTCAGAAATGTTCAATAAAACTAGATTGTGTATTTAATAGCTGTTCGTATATCATATTAATGTAGAGAAGAACTTATGAAGAAATAGAAAAGGCCCATACACGCTTGTGCATACACATTATAACGGATTACTGGATGAAACTGTTTGCTTGTATTAAAATTGATGTAACCTGACACATTATTAATTCTCCCGGGTATCAAGTCTTGTAAGAGTCTCTGTCTACATGTGACAGTTTCAATAATGATCAGTGGAGATAGTTATAAAGTGGAGCGTGCTATCATGGGGAGACAGATTGAGCTAGATTGGATTGCCTACTCCTCCACTGACCCAACAGGTCCTCACTGAAGCCGTCTTCGCGAGTCAACTATATATATGGCTGTTCTTTTCTATCTATCTGACTGTCCAAAGACAGTGTCTCTCTTTTTCTGTCTCTCACTGTCTGGCATAAGTCTGACCCTGTCTGTCTGTGTCTCTGTCCCTATCTATCTGTATTCCTGTGTGTATGACTGAATTTATGTCCCTTTATTGGTATATGACTTTCTCTCTCTCTCTCTCTCTCTCTCTCTCTCTCTCTCTCTCTCTCTCTCTCTCTCTCTCTCTTCTCTCTGCTTCACTGACTCTCTGTCCGTCCATCATTTTCCCATCGGGTACAACAGTTAGAATATCATACCGAAGCTCCTGAAGGAGACTATCAGGAATATCATTGTAAATTCCATGCAACTCAAGTCAGATCTGCCGATTTGTAATGTATATGCGTTGTAGTTACATGATTGTCCGCCACTGTTTGACGCCACTCTTTTAACGGTATGAATATAATGGGAAAAGCCATTTAGTTATCAATTTGTATTTACATAATTCTGGTTATATAATTTTTCATCATTTTTGTACTGAAACGAGGTACATAACTGACCTCTGCTAATTGCAGGTATCCTGGTCAGTTTTAGAACTGAAAACATTATTTTGTCGTAACAGGTCTCGTCGTCAAATATCTACAGGGTGATATGAGGTAATGATAATGGTAAGTGAATTGCATAAACTATAACTCCTAAAGACCGATTACAACATCCATTGTTTGCGTTACAGTGTTATAATTCGTTCTTCATTTTTACAAACTTTTTTTAAATGTACAAAGACTCATATTGAATCATAAGGGGAAGGCTGTTCCATGAATCTTTGCCCAGATAAATGGGACTTTTTTTGGTGAAAAATCATTATGGCTGTTTTTTCTTGTCCCCTTGTTTTTGGGTTTGGAACACTCTTTATATTCACAGCGTATCTTCTCATAAATGATAATCATAGATAATGTTGTCTGGATTTCAAACGTTGTAAATCGCAGATGTTATGTAAATGTTCTACTGAACATTCCCCGAACCGTATATGTGTGTAAATACGTAGACCCTGTTTTAGTTTGGAGTGACAAATTGGCACCTGCTACAAAGTACCAAGGATAATAAAATATAGGCTGTATGGGACTTAAATTTTCTATAATCCTAACACAAGTGGACTTACTCGTTTTACTGTCAAGTTTCACAATTGTCCCAATTTAAAGTCTCGTCCAACAAAATGCCTTAAGTAGTTGTAGGATTTACAAAAGGGTATTACAGTGTCGTTCATATCAAGTCTATGTTCTGACCAGTAGATCTTGTACCAGTCTGTTCAGTTTTGGTTTTGGTTCAAAACACATATATTTACATTCTTAAGATATATCTGCATAAAGTTCTTTGTACACCACCTTTGGGGGTTTTGTCAGGTCACACTTTAATCTATGTACGGAGGAAGCATGTATAGGGTATCAGGTTAAAAGGACCAGATCGTCGGCGTGAATATATGGGAACTGTTAAAATGGTTTCTGCTCGGCTTTTTTTGTTGACCTCTTGGCTGCCAACATGTCCCCCCTCCCCCTCCCTGCAGCCCCTCCCTTTCCAGGAACCCTCCAACTCTCACTATCCTCTAGCCTTGATCTCTGTTTAATTCCTCTTCCTTCTTTTCTCTATACAATCACTCCACCACCCTGTCTGTTTGCCCTTCACTGTTCTACTTTTCTCCTTGACTCCCCCAACAATCCCTACCCAATCTCCCTCTACATGTACCCGTCCACACGCACACACCTCTTAAATCACATGTTCCCCCAACCCCAAAACCCCGCGGCCCCTCCTCGCTCACTTACCTGGACGTCGGCGAAGTCCCGGGTAAACTCGGCGGCGATCAGCGGACAGCCCTACAACTGATCGGTATTCTGTGGCCGACCTGAGGCTTGGATGATCCTCCACCGGTGAGTGGGTCCCCGGAGACCCCGGCTGGCCGGCGCGCGGCGGTGGTGAGCGGTGGTGGGCGGCGGTGGGCGGCGGGGGGCGGAGGTGGGTGGTTGGTGTATTGGGAGTGAGCGGGCGGCAAATGAGAAATCGGGTCCGGATAAGTTGTGCTCGGTGGAGCTGCTCACACTGAGAGCAACGAGTCGCTCACCTCTTTTGTATATATGCCGTCAGAGGGAGGCTTCAATAATAAGTGAGAGTGATACTTCCTCTTCCTCGTCCCTCTGAGTGTGGGTATCTCCCTCCGCCTCTTTCTAGTATCTCCCTGTCGCCTTCCTTCACTATCTGACCTTTTCTCTCTCTCCCTTTCACTCGGTCTTCTTCCTGTTTACTGTTGTTTTTCCTGCACTCTATTTTCCTGGACACCTCTCATCCCCCTTTCTCTATATTTCTATCTTTAGAAGTCTCTATATTAGTATCCTGCCTCAAGGTATTCCATTGGCTGTCTTCTCTGTATACTCCCTCCTCTCTGGTTCTCTCTCTCACTCTCCAGCTCTATGGCCCACTCAGCAGCTGCAACGAACGTATAGAGTTCCAGTTGAACTTAGTGGCCAGAAAAGACGGTCCACGGTGGTAGTCGTTTATCTGTCTTGGTGGTGGTGGCGGTGGAGGTTGCGGTGGTGGTGGTGGTGGTGAGGTGGTGGTGGTGGCGGTAGTGGTGGCGCTGGTAGCGTTGAGGGTAAGACAGGCAGGGCAGGCAGCGCATCTCCAGCTCGCCGGGCCCGCTATTGACGCCAAATGCCGCACGCCGGGCAGCAGCGACCGCCATCACGTGACCAGTCGCCCTAACAACGCTTTATCAACAGGTGGCGCCACGGTCGAGTCGCGGGTGGCACGGCGATCGCTGGTGGAGCGGCGTGTGGTGAAGTGGTGAGGTGGTGATCAGGTGGCAGGTGAAGTGAATGAGGTGGTGGATGGTGAGTAGTTTGGCAACTAACCTCTGTATGCGCTGAGCTACGATATAGGGGTTGTTCGAGTTGAATCCTACACGGGATCACTTGGGTTGCGCCTCAAACCAAGTAGTTTTGTTTTATGTAGGTTCTACAAGCAGACATACCCACTAGGAAATATTCCTAACTAACGAATTGATCAAGAAACCAAGACTTATATTCAATATTCATGTGTATTTAAAAAAAAAGAAATACACAGGAAAGTAAAATTGGCTTAAAGGTGGACATAACACACTCTCTAAGCAGTTTGAAAGATCTGGTAGGAGTGCAACAAACAGTGGGGCAGCTAGCTTTCTGTATCTCTGGTTGCCAGTGTAGGTGCAGAGCGGATTTTGTGGGTGAGGCGGCAGTTCAGGGAGAGGGTGTGTCGAGGGGTAGGGTGGTAGGCAAGGGCAGAGTAGGCTACAGGTGAGGGGGTAGGTTAGGTGGCAGGTGAGGTAGAGAGTGTGGTGAGGGGTGGGGTGGTAGATGAGGGCAGAGTAGGCTGAAGGTGAGGGGGTACGTTAGGTGGCAGGTGAGGTAGAGAGTGTGTTGAGGGGTAGGGTGGCAGATGAGGGCAGAGTAGGCTGAAGGTGAGGGGGTAGGTTAGGTGGCAGGTGAGGTAGAGAGTGTGTTGAGGGGTAGGGTGGCAGATGAGGGCAGAGTAGGCTGAAGGTGAGGGGGTAGGTTAGGTGGCAGGTGAGGTAGAGAGTGTGGTAAGGGGCGGGGTGGCAGGTGAGGGCAGATTAGGTTGCAGATGAGGGGGTAGGTTAGGTGGCAGGTGAGGTAGAGGGTGCAGCAAGGCGTGGGGTGGTAGGTGAGGGCAGATTAGGCTGCAGGCCAAGGGATAGGTTAGGTGGCAGGTGAGGCAGGGCCACAGGGGATGCCTATGTGTGAGGTGGCCGGTGAGGCAGATTGTGCTGTGGCGGAATAGCCAGCTGGCATGGCAGCAGTAGAAGGAGTGGGTGAGTCGTGGTGGTACGGCAGGTGCCAGCCAGTAAGGCAGTCCTTACAGCAGAGGTTGAGATGGTAGGTAAGGCAGCAACCAGCAGGGTAAAGTGAAAGGTTAAGTGGCACTTATTATGGTGCATAAGGTAGTGTGCGGTGACAGGTAGGGTTGCAGGTGAGAGAGTGGGCGGTGCAGCAATTTACGTTTCCTTTAAGGCGATTGGCCTGTAGGGGCACATGAGGCTCGTTTCAAGCGATTAGGCAACATGTGGGGGGCGGCGTCTTGGGTAGTGGTTGTTGCAGTGGGTTAGGTGATGGTTAAGTTGGCAGGCATGTGATAGGTGCTGGTGATGTGGTGGGTGGGGTGGCGAGCGGAGCGGTAGGTGGGTTGGTTGGCGAGGTGATGTGCCATATGGCAGGTGGAGTGGCTGGTAAAGTGATGTGCAGAGCAAGGAATAAGTATAAATGGAATGAGGAGGGGTTGGTAGTGCGGGCTTTGCGGAAGGTGGGGCAGGCAGGGTGCAGGGTGTAGTGTCTGTGGCAAGGTAGGGCCCGCAAAGAGCAATGGGAGGAACAGAGAGGGTCGCAGGGGAAGGCGATCGCGAAGATGGGGCGAGGGATTTAGGGGGAGGACGGTGGGTGGTTATACCTAGTGGAGATTCATCGTTCCAGTTTATCTTCTGGGGCAACCAACACGCAAACCATTACGCAGGAGGCAGTAGCATCACAGGTTTATGTCTGTTTGGATCAACACTGATAAGGCCAGCTGGTGTATCACGTAGAAATAGATATACAAAAATAAAACATTTATACGCTGCGATGTCTGATATATAATACCACACAAATAGAAATAGATATGCAATAACTAATCATGATCACGTAGTACAATTTGTAATATGCAACATGGTTTTGTTTTAAAATAGATATTAATTGACTCCCAGAATCACAATTTACCATCGTGTTCATTTAGGAGGTCATGTAAAAATGAGCACTTGATTATATGTAAAGAAGTTCACACCTGATATATGATCCTGGGATAATATCCTGGGAGTACATATAATAATGTGATGTATATGTAGTGGGGTGGGAATCCAACAGTGTTTGTGTGTTCTACGGAAGGTGGCGCGACGGGCGATCCTTACTGTGTAGTGATTCCGGGCAACGCCGCACACGAGAGTGGCGCGGCGGAGGCCAGGATTACGTAACGCTGGGTATATATACTCAGCGTTCACAGTAGGTCGACAGGCTGTCCTCGCGCGTCTCTTCTACGGAACAGACCCTTGGGCCCTCACTTTGCAGGCGGGTTCTCGTAACCTTCCTGGTGGTTAGGCGAGTCTTTCAGATTAGCCTCTCCAGCGTTACCTGGCACATCTGTGCTAGGGTACTGTACTTGTGGGAAAGATCTTCCAGATCTTTCCGGGAAATAGTGGTTAATAAACATCCCTGTTTATTAAAGACGAGTGTTGTGTTGTGTGTGACTAGGTCTGTGCAAACTAACCAAAAACCAAACCAACCTACGTGGAGTGCGTAGGGTGGGATCCTGCCTGGAACTAGTGTTCCGGATTGGGGTCATCCAACCTGCTAGACAGGCGGCGACCACCACATATAATTAGGTCCTTCTTGAATGACAAGCTGGAACATCGGCCATTGAAACTGAACATGGGTAGTCCGCTTACAGAACACTCCGCCTACGGCTTAGATTCTCCACTCATTTACCTGTTCCCCCTGCCTGATGGGAGAAAGGAATTTCGTGATTGGCTGTTCAAATTTTAGGACCTATGCATGAAAAGTTATACACTTGTTACTAGCAAATAACTCAGGTCAGCTTAGTACCAGCGGATGCAGGAATTCCTGCTTCAAAATGGCATTCCCTAACAGTCTTAGTTTGAGCTTGTGCGCCATGGCCCTGGCGACAACAGACTGTACTAGAGTCTAAACATGGGTAGCGTCAGAGTGTACAGAGAAACACCTGAGTGTTCAATTTACCTGAAGAAACCAAGTAAGTGCTATGTGACTTGTAACGTGTCACCTTAGAGATGGTACAGGATACCGACGCAAATGCGTGTATATGATATCAGGTCGAATATAAGATGTCGGATATAAATATGTCAAAGCATTAATGTATATGACATGATGTTGGATATATACAGTGTTATGTCTTATTCAACAGCTTCTAAAGCCGAGGGCTCCATAATGATCACATGGAGACTTCAAGAAGTTTGTCCCGGATCTAAAATCTTACATTAATGACACCAATGTTACGCCCTCAAATTTAATAGACTCTCACAGATGTAATAAATGTATGCCACACTTAAATGTAATAAGATTTCAACCACCTTTATAATGAAGGTCTGGCGTCTACCTACAATGATATAGCTCCGATATTGTCTATGATCACTGCACGAAACTTTCCGCTTTACATATGTTTGCGAAACGCGTCTAACAGTAGGATTTTGCATCTAGAAGTTAGACCTGTTATCCGTGGCGTGTATACATGTCCATGGTGCAGTCTCATATACGTCATATATACGCCTGATTCCGTTGTATATACACCAACATCCAATAGTTCCGATCTTTGCAACTTGGGGACACTACTGGTAGCATATTCATGCTAAATAAGTCTGTATTATATGAAAAATACAATCTTATATTACCAATTTATTTTATAAAACCTTTATAAAACCTGATTGAATATAAATTGATTAATTACATGTAATAAACCCTACATTCTTGGGGTTTTTTACCGGTTTTTTTAATAGATTTTTCCTTGGAAACACCATTCTTCTGTCATATTCTGGGTATTCCCATATATAAGCCTTTAAGAGGTTAACACTATAGACATTGAGTCCCTAAGAATGGGCGGCGGGCAGCGGCGGGCATGGGCGGGCGGTGGGGGGTTGGGGAGGGTTTCCCACTGAGTCAACCTGTACAAACGTGGCTGACGGCGGGCGGTGGGCGGCGGGCAGCGGGGGGCTTCTCACTGAGGCTGGCTGGGAGCGGCCGCTTATCCGTCTACACACAGTGCAGGGAGGCGGGGGTTGTGTACCAGGGCTTCACTGTGGGTAGAGTGAGTGTAGGGTGGTGGGGTGGCATGGGGTGGTGGGGGGCGGCAGGGCGGGGGGCGGTAGGGCATGGGGTTGTGAGGTCGCGGGTGGCGGGTCAGTGTTGGTGTAACCTCTACCAACACCCACAGGACGGGGCGGGCTGCGGGTCGCAATTTTTTCTTTTTTTGGTATCATATATACGCCTGGCGTATATATATCGCAGTTTTATCGCAGTTTTATCTTGTATACGCCAGGCGTGAAATACAGCCAAGTCGCGCGCGTCTACATATGGAAACTACCTCGTAGACGCCCGAAACGCAGACGCGGAAAAGAGGTGTATACAAATGTAAACAAGGCACGATACAGCCGATACGCGCGTTATCGCAATGGCGTGTATATATGTAAAATAGTGGTTTTCGTGCAGTGGATGGACTTCGCGATACAAAACCAAAATCGCGTCTGAAGGTCACCTAATATAGGGGCAGATTTCTGCGATTAGGCACAGATGCAAAATGGGAGTCTACGATTTCGTTCCAAAGCAAAACCCGAATCGTAGGGCGTAAACATGTTTAAATGGCGGTGCCTAATCGGGTGCATTGGGGAGTATTCTGGCGGAAAAATCAGTATCATTTGTGAGATTCTGAACAGAAAATTATGACATTGGTGAACTTGGTAATGTCTCGGGGCATATTGGGACCATGGTCACCTTTTTTTACCAGTCATCCCCTCAAAATGCGTGGAGAAGTGGGTTGTCTAGACATTTGTCTACAATTTTGCAACCTCCCGATACGTCTCCGATATTTGCTTTTTGTATCGAAGACAAATCAGTAGGTCTAGATTTCAATCGTAGTAGGTGGACACCAGAGTTACCCCCTTAAATGTACTAAAAGCCCACAGATGTAAGAACCCTTAAATGTATAAAATTTCAAACATATCTGTTATAAACTCCCTGTAATAACACCTTCCTGAAATGTAAAAACCTTGTCATCCTTATTTGTAATACAAAGTCACCCTTAAATGTAATAAACGTTGTACATAACAACAAATGAAATAAACTCCTCCCTTATTTGTAATAAAGATCAGTGTCATGTAAAATACCTTCTGTCATGTAAAATACCCTCTTGGAAGAAAGTACATTGTTGCGAAATGCATTTAATGCTTTAATTAGTATGAGACAGGATAGGAAATTAGTATAAGTGGGCTATATTGTTCATGCAAATAGTTAGATAAGCTTTTCAGAGTTTCCAAGGTACAATCTTCGATTTCAAACATTGTTCTACGTTGGAGTGATCACTTGTAGCCTTTTGGATAGTCCATTATGCTCGGATGGAAAGTTCCCATGTATTTTGTACCCAAACTTACTGTAACTATTTCGGTTCACTAAATAGAGCAAAGCTCGATATTTAAAAAAAAAATATACCTGACTATTCCTTGGAATGGATAAACCAAAGGCAAAGCACTTCAGATGAGCTGCCATTTTCATATTGGGTCTTGAATAAACATGTATTTCGGGGAACAATTTCCGTTCCTAGCAAAAGTGTCCTTTAACGTGTGTACCCTTACGTTGGATGTCCTTAAGGCGGGGCTCTACTGTATATGTATATATATATATATATATATATATATTTTATTTCATCTATTCCAATTTCTCCTACAAGAGGAGTTCTTCCAATTGAGAATATCTTCATGTTTTATGTACTGGCATGAGTGTTATTTCCTGAACCACAGTCCCATTGGCATCTTGTAGAAATTGGGAGGTCGCAAAAAGGCTGGTAACCCCCATATTTATGGCAATCCCTTTTTATTCTACAATGGGCTTGGATAATTGCATTTTATGTAGTAGAAATACCTATGCTTATATCACGGTGATACCAGATCTATGAAATGAGGATGACGGGCGACAATGACATGCAATGACAAATCATGCGACTGTGACCCGAATTCAGCATGCTCCTACCTGCCATACTAATCACGAAATACCACCGACATATGTGAGTAACAGTAGAAGTAGAAGAAGAAGAAGAAGAAGAAGAAGAAGAAGAAGAAGAAGAAGAAGAAGAAGAAGAAGAAGAAGAAGAAGAAGAAGAAGAAGAAGAAGAAGAAGAAGAAGAAGAAGAAGAAGAAAAAGAAGAAGAAGAAGAAGAAGAAGAAGAAGGAGAAGAAGAAGAAGAAGGAGAAGAAGAAGAAGAAGAAGGAGAAGGAGAAGGAGAAGGAAAAAGAAAAGGAAAAGGAGGAGGAGGAGCGGTATTAGAAGATATAATAAGAGGCGAAGTAAGAAGGCTATATTGCAATAAAGAAAAAGAATATTAGCGCAATAAGTAGAACATAAGTAGAAAATAAAGCAAATAGCAAAGAGATAGAAGACTAGTGGTGAACGCAGTCTTCCCAATAAAAGGAAGAAGGGGAAAATGCCTCCGAGAAAAGACGTCAACAGAAGAGGTTCTGCTGCACCGGGAGTCAGCTGGATTGTGACTGAAACGGTCTTTGTCCTGGACACAAAGCCTGGCAGTCTGGGACCTGACAGGCAATACAATGCAGGACGGTGGTGGCACCTCGTGGTTACCAAGAGAGGAGCACCCAGTGAGAATACTGGCAGAACAAGGCGCAGGGATGAGCTCCTGTTAAACAGACATCTCCTAGCCACGAAGATGAGCCAATCAATAATTCATTGCGTAATCGATTTGCCGTGACCTAGAATATCAGACTTTTATTTCTCAATAGATTGGACAGATCATAATGTTTGCGATGCTACGATTGGTTTTTTAAAATCTTCTAAGGTATGAGTCACTACCTCTCAATGAATTATAAGATGTAAAGCCTGGAAAATAAAATTGCAGGATGGTAAATATATGATATATTAGTAATACAGTGTACATTGAATAATATGATGTGGGTACTGGTATGATATTGAGACTAGCAATTGTTTAGATAATTGCCAAAAGTCTAAAGGTTCAAATCTGTTAATTAGGTTGCAAAAGTATGAAGAGAACAGCTATCAAAGATAGGTAGGGAATGGCAAAAAAATATAACAGGGTAACAAAAACAAAGAAATTAAAAAAGAGGCTTCCTCTGAATTGAATATAGAAGGTAAATTTGGAGATAAGTTCAGATACGTTCGAAGAGTGTTCGAAGATCCAATCTAGAAATCCTCTCAAGGGTAAGGCTAGAACTTAATTTGTATTCTTGTTTTTGATACGCATAGGAACGTATATCATATTTATGGTTGGTTCATCGCATAAAATTGAAATTTATCCAGATTGAGATAAAACACTTGTATTTTAGGTTGAAATGGTTATGGTTCGTCGGCCGAATGCTCACTTGCATGCACATCAGGATTAAATTATCAATTAACAAAAATAATAAAAAGAAAAGAGCGACGCCGGATAGGGAGGCTGACAGACCACTGTTTATCACACCGGGTGTTGCCACTTATATGTGGGCCTTGGAGGCCACCAAGCAATGGTGCTATTTTCTTATTCTCAAATCCGAGAGTTTTGATTGATACAGGCATTTTATCGTAGGTGCGAATTTCTTTATACCTCAGCCTCCTACTGAGATGCTTGAATATATTTATTATACCTGAATGTTAATAAGGACTATCGTGGCCCTTATATTACCATGGTGAGTGTAAACTTGGCTATTCTTTATTATGAAATTCAGTGGAAGAATTATAAGATTATTCCAGAAATAAATAAAACCTTCAAAACAATTCATGCTCTTCATCATTCAATTCTTTTTATTGAGAATCATAATCAAAGGCAGATAATTTAGATTCAAGTAATCACATTTTAAGACTAATCAACGCAAAGAATGTCAGCTGGATATTGAATTAATGGTCCGGAGAAGAGAACAATATGTAAGTCCTGAGTGGTTTGAATTCAACGAACAAGGCGATTTAAAGTCAAGTTGATCTTGCATTGTCTCTACCAGGCCCCGCTCCTTATTTCTAATCTCCCCACCACCACAGCCTTAGTCAATTCTACCTCCCCACCCTTTCCCTGCTGTACCTTTCCCACCGTAGTGTGCGCCATCATATATCATTTATCATGATACATCATTAGTGTTGACCCATGGTGAGATGTTATTTATCAAGATTAACGACAGACTATTCACCTTCACAGAGATACTGTCTGTTGTCCATTGCGCAGTGACAATGGTATAGCGCGTAGAAGCATGCTGCACTGTGTTCAGGATGCTGGGCAGTATAGCATTACAGGCTGATACCAATTCTATATAATGAGGATAGCGGGAACATAATTACATGCAATGACAAATCATGCAACTGTGACCCGAATCCATCTCCTGCATGCCATATCTACCATGAAATACCACCGACATTTTTCAAGAAGAAGAAGAAGAAGAAGGGTATATATATATAAGGATTGACATGAAATCATTTGGTTCTAGACAATCTAAAACACTATCCAGCCTGATAAACTGAAAATCATGAAGTTGTTCACTGATCTTCCTAGAGGCCGTTTGGCATCTGTAATTGGTCTTAATTTCAGATTTTTCTTCCTTACCGCACCCATTGCATGCACACATGCAGGACAATGGTCCACCACTTTTACTTTGTCCTGACTAATTTCTTCAACTAGGATAGAAGTCATTTGACCGAAAAACTCTGGGTCTAGGATGGAGTTATAATTTTCAGAATAGTAACCACCGTTAAAAGAATCATCTACTATCTTAAAGCCATTATAAACCCCATCTAGAATGAAATGTTTATCAACTGCTTCATCTGCTATTTCCTGGGACATTTTCCAAAAGACACAGGCATTCAACTGTGTCTTGCAGCCATCCAAGTAGTGATTTCCAGCGCAAACACCACTACAAAGTTGTTTTGGGGGACCAATACTACCACTAACACCATTAGTTGACGCACTAACACTCTCTGTGTTTGGCATTTCCAACTTACCACCACCTTGATCGCCCTCAGCTAGGTCTGACAGCTCCGGTTCTGTAAGTATAAAATTACATTCACTCTCACCAATGACCTCCGCTGACTGCGAAAAGTAAGGAGTGTCTAGCCCCGGGTCGGTTAGACACTCACCACCATTTGAAAAAAATAAACAATGCTCAAGATGTCTATTCTTGACGCAAGACCGCTGCGCCGGACTTCTGCCCTCCGAGTCGGGCGCTAAACAATCCCCACTAGAAACCCGTTCCTGCCTCACCTGACACACAGCGGTTGAACTAAAGCTACTCTGGTCAATGCCACTGATACATTTATCAGGGCACTTCCCAGAGGAAATGTCATTTCATTTAATGTCCTTGACTGTGGGACATGAATGCACCGGGTGAGAGCCAGTGCAGTCTATGCATTCATGCTTGTACTTACACCACGCTATGTTGCAACCGCATTTTTCTTTGTATGACCAGCAAATACCAGTTTTCCTCATTTGGAGTGTCTTGGATGACTTCTGCTTATGTACACTTTCTTTTGACTTTTCTGTCGACTTTAGATTTTCAATTCCAAGACATTGAAAGAAGCCTTCATGATCGCCATAGGAGAAAGCATGGAGACCTACCACCTCTGCTTTTTCTCTGATCATTTGATCGTATTTGATCAAAGCAGGACCTGTATACACACGGGATTTATCGATCAAAAACTGTAAGTGTTTGGAGTAGTTTTCTGTAGGGATACCCCTACTGGCCATGGCAGCGCACATGCTGGCGCTTGCAGAGAGAACATCCTCGATACAAACATTAGACGAGTTAAATTTCCCGAAAGGGTAGTGAAAATCCAAATCCAAAAGAAAACACTTACGTTTTTTCTTTTTCTCCTCGGTATGACAGCAATGGGGTGTACTTGCTTGACTGGTTCTATCCATTATACCAGGGGACAAGAAACCAGGGGACATATTTCCTTCTTTAATGTCTGTAGGCAATAATCCTCTAGCTGAGAGACCCATTACATCAATGCCTACCGGGGAAACAGGATAAAATTCAGCAGGCTTTACCTTCGGTTTAGCTCCAACACCTAAAGTGCTTCTAACCTTTTCCGTATCAATTTCTTCTGCTTTTACCGGTATCGTGCCCTTATCTGGTGTTACATTTGTCTTAATACCCGTAGTACCATCTTTTGGAGCTGTGCTAATACCCGCTGCAGTATCACCTGAATCTTCCACCTCGCCTAGCCTAGCAGTAGTTAATACAGTCAATAACTGTAGTGCTCTAGCCAATTGAGCTGCGTTAGCATCAACTTTAGCCGCAAGTGCAGTGTTAGCAGCTTCCTTTGCTTCTAAACGTGACTCTAAAGTAGCTTCACTGAGCCCTGAACTAGCTTATGTCACACCTAAGTAGGCTTCGTTATCTTTTAGCATAGTATATTCGTCTATGAATTCCAGAAAATCTTCTACTGGCCTACCTGCCTTTGAACACTGCTCTCGCGCGTCTGCTGCGTAAGTACATGGTGAGGGCCCCCTGGGCCTGTGCATGTATCCGCACTCCGAGCATCGGACGATACGTGCCATTGAAAAAATCTTTGAGCAGCGCGGTCAGTGAGCGTGTGGTCGATGTGGTGAAAGAGGCTCCGTGCCTGGTCGCGGTCCAGCACGTCAGGTGGTGTGACTAGTGGCTCCTCATGCGGCTCCCTGCGGCACTTCCTGAACCAACGTCTCCTTCTCGTGGTCGTCCTTTATACTATAATAAAGGTGCCTTTATTTTCCCATATATATATATATACATCCTGTAAGCTGCCTTCTGATTGGCTGTCACAAATAAATCAAAGTTAGATGCTGGACGTGTCTAGCTTGAGCATACATACTGTGCTGCTTGGGCCGTGTTCTAACCTAGCTGTGCTGGGAGAATGCGCATCTGCCCCTTCAACCCTGTTGTCTAAGTGGCGTCAGAGCAGGAAAACGTGTCCTATTTGTGTCCTAGCCATACAAGTGGATTGGCAGTGGAATGGCTATAGATATGCATCGGATTGGCATGCTGACAGACAGGAACAACAGGAGAGCAAGATGGGAACATGCCACCAACATGATCGCTATTAAATCGTATTTATGGAACTCCACCTTTAGACAGAAGCTGCGAATGTTCATCTTCGTGGTAAACTCCTCAAAGATGTTGGGCATAACATAGCCCTATACCATCATTATACCACTCCTCCAAGAATTGTCATTGACTGAAGAATGTTTATTGGTATCAAAATTGCAGCTGTCCCAGCACACAGTGTCTATGGCAATTGAAATACATATAAAACCACATTAGAAAACAAAATAAGTATGGACATGAATGTAAAAGAAACTGAACACAACTACAATCTTTATTTTATTGGGTGTGACAACCGAAAGAGTGATTGAAAACAATGTAGACTGGACAGCAACAATGAATTTACTTTCAGCCAAAAGATATGATTTAAATGGGAAGGGAGCAAATATCTTAGTTTAGGTTATTGCTATTTGAGTAAGCAATTTACTAGGAAAAAGTACTCAATAATAATAAAAAACATTTCTGCTCTAAAGATATCATTATTCTAACATGAGCTCATACTAGATAAAACTATTATTCAAGATGGAACAGTCACGCTCCAAGTAGGATTTCATGTAAGTGTTATGACATGTCTATTATTCTGGAGTAAAAGCACGGTTAACCAACCAAAAATCCAGCGCATACATATTTTAATGCCCTTAGAATTCTTTATGGGACATGGAATCGATTACTATTTTATATAGTATGGTATGTAATATAGCTATTTACTCGTATATGTGTGTTTCAGTAACAATACACTAATAAGGCCAGGGTCTTTTATCCATAAATGCAATGAAGATTTGGAATGCAATATGAAATCTTCTTGCCAATTACATATCGGAAATGGGTCGTAGTAATAATTAAGTTTTTGTGAAATAGATTTTGCTTTCCTCTTAAGAAAACCAGTGTTGTTCGTGGGACCTGAAATTAAATCCAACGAGCATATTGCGGAGTGAAATCTGAATGGACTTGATTGATTAATGAATGTAGTTAAACGCCGTTTTGGGATTCGATGAGGTTTAAACGAGTTGGTTATGACTTGAGATCTCATTTAATGTCCCTTTGTCAGCGGTCAGGGTTGTCGGCGATAAATTCTGAGACAATAAATGGGATCAAATAAAACTTAAGAGGTCGCTAAAAATATCCTATGAATCTTGAAACATAATCAGGTTTGCCTTTCACGTATCTTTATAAATAATCTCATAAAATCTGTTTGTTGATATAAAAAGACTCTGATAAGATACTTGTCATTGACCTATAACCTTGAATGAAAGTTCGGACATACGGCTGCAACGCGGTCATCCCACTGGTATTAAGTTCAATAAAACAAGAGCTCAGTAGCATCTGTGAGGTCCAGTGTGTGAGGCTAGGATTCGCCTACAATTGAACATTGTAGCTCATGTAGCCATTGTCTCCAGTGTTCGTGAAAGGTGACTGTAAAGGTCACATTCAAAGTCAATCTTTTGTAATTGCAATAGGTTTTATGTGGGTCCCATGAAGGTCACAGCCTTCGAAGACTGCAAGGACATTCTTACCAAGATCGCAGTGATTGCAGAATTGATTGCCTAGAACATATGATATGTGGTCTTAAAGCTCGCGAAATGAGAATGATCATTTGTGAATGTCACACATATTTTTCCAAGTCGGACATATCCAGCACTTCCCTGATGGCAGGTCTATTGGATATTACGGGTAGCTCTTTGATCAGTACCTTCCCATCACTTATCCAACAATTATAAATCAGTTTCAGTGTCCTCAGTTCGCGTGCTCTCTGTAGAATCTGTTTGGTGTTTGAAGTCGCTATGGCAACAAATTCGACCGACTCCACCTTGGTCCTGAAACATAGTCAGCAAATTCTTGAATATATATAACTAACCATAATATCATTGGGTGATTGTTATTGACAATGAAAAGGCATATCATGAAGATTCTCTCCAAGATAAAAAGTTTACCTATCCCACATTATGCCATACAAAATGTTTCTTTTTCCCATTGTTTCGTGGATTGTAGGATTTTAAAGCAGTGTACCAAGTATCATTTTGCACTCATTTTCATGAACAGCCTACCCTGTAAAGTACATCAATTAGCATCAAGGTTTTAGTTTCAACAAACCATAAAGGAGTAAAATTATGTGACTCGATGAGCCCGTTATGAACAAAATCTGGTTACGGCTAATTTTCTAACTGCATTAGGCCTTGCGTTGTTGTTGTGTGTGGTGTTTCGCACTTTGTGGTTTTACACTTCTCATACAAATCTAGGACGAATAATGCCTTAAGGCATATTAACAACATCACTCTTTTTGCCAGAAAATAATTCATCGAAAAACTTGTAAAAATATAAGTATACTATCACATTTTATATTTTAGTCAATGAGATCAATAATATCAAGGATAGCTTGTAATAACATTTGATGTAATTGCCAAATATGAGTTCAAATGAGAATAGGCTTGTCCACCAGTGGTGTACACCGACACGAGTACCCGTGGCCTCCTCCTCCCTCACACAACTTTGCAAAATACCCTACAGTCTGTAAATGGTTTAAAACACTGTAGCAAATGATTCTTGGCCAATGATAATTTCATTTCTTAATAATCTAAAACTCACCTCTTTCTCGTGAGTGACAGCCATGCAATAATGATCAACAGCACAATGATTATAATCCCTACCATGCAGCCAATGGCTATCAGTAAAACTGAAATAACAATACACCGTTAATCGTAGGTCAACGCGTTCAACTGAATTATCCACATCCACACTATATATATATATATATGCACACTCTATATATATATATATATATATATATATATATATATATATATATATATAATGATACAAGCCGACAGATGAATAATAGGGCTCGCTACAACTCACATAGACCATGGTATGGAGGATAAGTTCCGCTACAGCATACATAAGTGAACGCATAAATGTATGATAAACATACTTTTATTAAGTGGTATATCTAGTGGATGTTTTTTTGTTTAGAATAGAAATGAAATAGGTGGTAAAATTGAACCTTGTAAGTGAATTGTTGTCTCCCAGAATAGAAAGAAATCGTTATTGTTAAAGTTGGATATCATCCTGAAGGCTCATCATAGTAAAGAACTTTGCCATCAATCTAGTTGAGATCGAGAAAGGGAGTGTAGCAAGCACGTTTATATACGCACAGACAACAGTCTGTTATTCCGCTACCTTACACAATCAACAGAGGGCTAACAGCTACACATTGATCATTCTACGACATTGAACGTCACGGCACTTTAGTTGAACGCTGATAAAGACTAGATTATTGGTAGCATCGGTTGCCCAGTAGAAATTTACATTGATCTTAGTCTAAATTGAATTGCTGTTGAATGGGCAGCTCTCACATATGTAGATTGCCTTTTATCATCCATGGTATACAGAATACCTATTGGGAATGTATAGGTATCAGTAAGCCTTTACATGTCTATTGTTTAAAAACTGTCAGATACCATAGCCATGGTATACGGATTCAAATCCGTAGTATATAGTCTCATAGCCATTCTGTACGAGAAAGTATACCCTATTGATATATTCTTTAATATGGCAATTCCTGGCTTTATTTCAATAGAGAAGGTGGATAAAGATTTCAAACGATGGTTTTGTAGACAGGTAGTTCTGTAAACCACTCGAGGTTGACGTCGTTATACACTCGCTTTTGCTCGTGAATTTACTATCAATGCAGATACGGGCATTACAAGTTAGAGTGCCTCCGATAAATATTAACAGAGTGAACACTACCCCTCTATGACAAGCATAAAATAGTGAAGACGAGGCATGAAGTGATAATGTGATAGCAGTAATCTCCAACATGTACTATGTATAATATAGATCAGGATGTTTATCGTAGCACCTTTGGTGTGGGGAACTTATACCTCCACAACAGAGGAATCCTCACTGGAGCGCATCCTATTAATTCTATCCATGTATATCACATCCATGGATACAATCACCCCTTTCACAACTTCACTGTATGTCTCAATTAATTATTGCTATGGGGAGCCAAGGTGCGTCAACAGAGACCGTATGCACACGATCAGAAGCTTAAATCATTTTTAGGATACACCGAGATTATGAAAGAATGGAGTCTCTCCTTACCGATCGGTACCTGAATGACATGCGCAGGTGGTCCAGGTGAAGATCCAATGGTTGGGGCTTGCGTAATGGTTGGGCTTTTTGTTTCTGTTGTCTGTGTGTTTATTGTGGATATGTCTGTTGTTTGTGCGCTAGGCATAGTCATGTCTGTCACCTGTGGATTAGTTGTCATGTCTGTTGTATATGTGTAAGCTGTAGATATGTCTGTTGCCTCTGTGTCAATTGTAGACATATCCGTTGTTTGTGCATTGACTGTAGTCTCTGTACCAATTGAAGATATATATGTTGTCTGTGCATTTATTGTAGACATGTCTGTTGTCTGCACATTGCCTGTAGTCATGTCCGTTGTCTCTGAGCCAACTGAAGACATATCTATTGTCTGTGCATTGACTGTAGTCAAGTCTGTAGGCTCTGTCCTTACTGGAGGCATATCTGTAGTCTGTGCATTGACTGTAGTCAAATCTGTTGCTTCTCTTTTAATTGTAGACATATCTGTTGTCTGTGTATTGACTGTAGTCATGTCTGTTGTTACTGCACCAACTGAAGACATATCTGTTGTCTGTGCATTGATTGTAGTCATGTCAATTGTGCCAGTACCAACTGAAGATATATCCGTTGACTGTGCATTGACTGTAGTCATGGCTGTTGCCTCTGTGTCAATTGTAGACATATCCGTTGTTTGTGCATTGACTGTAGTCTCTGTACCAATTGAAGATATATATGTTGTCTGTGAATTTATTGTAGACATGTCTGTTATCTGCACATTGCCTGTAGTCATGTCCGTTGTCTCTGTGCCAACTGAAGACATATCTATTGTCTGTGCATTGACTGTAGTCAAGTCTGTAGGCTCTGTCCTAACTGGAGGCATATCTGTAGTTTGTGCATTGACTGTATTCATGTCTGCTGTCACTGTACCAACTGAGGACATATCTGTTGTCTGTTTATTGGCTGAAGTCATGTCAATTTTCTCAGTACCAATTGAAGATATATCTGTTGGCAGTGCATTGACTGTAGTCATATCAGTTGCCTCTGTGTCGATTGTAGACATGTCCATTGTCTCCACTTTGGCTGTAATCATGTGTGCTGTCTCTGTACCAATTGAATATATATATGTTGTCTGTGCATTTATTGTAGTCATGTGTATTGCCCCTATTGTCGACTTATCTATTGTCTTTGCATCGACTGTAGTCATGTCTGTTGCCTCTCTTTTAATTGTAGACATATCTGTTGACTGTGCATTCACTGTAGTCATGTCTGTTGTCACTGTACCAACTGAGGACCTATCCATTGTCTGTGCATAGATTGTAGTCACGTCAATTGTCTCAGTACCAACTGAAGACATATCTGTTGATTGGGCATCGACTGTAGTCATGTCTGTTGCCTCTATGTCGATTGTAGAGATATTTGTTGTCTGTGCATTGACTGAAGTCATATCAGTTGCCTCTGTGTCTGCTGTAGGCATATCTGTTGCCTGTGCATTGACTTCAGTCATGTCTGTTGCCTCTGTGTCTGCTGTAGGCATATCTGTTGTCTGTGCATTGACTGAAGGCATGTCTGTTGCCTCTCCGTCAATAGTAGACATATCTGTTGTCTGTGCATTGATAGTAGTCAAGTCTGTTGCCGTAGTGTTTATTGGGGTCGTATCTGTTGCCTCTGTACCAACTGAAGACATATCAGTTGCTTGTGCAATGACTGTAGTCATACCTGTTGCTTCTGAGTCTATTGTAGGCATATTTGTTGTCTGTGCTTTGACAGTAATCATGCCAGTTGTCTCAGTACCAACTGAGGATATAATTGTTGTCTGTGCATTGACTGTAGTCATGTCTGTTGCCTCTGTAGCAACTGAAGACATATCTGTTGACGTTGCAGTGCCTGTAGTCATGTCTATTTGTTGTGTGTTAAATCTAGGCATGATTGTTGTGTGTGAGTTACCAATAGTCATATATGATGTCTCAGTGTCAATTGCAGACATGTGCCCTTTCTCTATGTTAGCTGTAGACATATCCATAGTCCTTGTGCTAGTTGTAGAAAGCTCTGTGTTTAATGTGGACATATCTGTTTCCTGAGTGTTAACTGTAGATATTTCCAATGTCTGACTTTTGACTTTGGGAATGTTTCTTGTTGTGTCAATTGTAATCATGTCTGGCATCTGTATGTTTGACGTCATTGTGTTTGTTGTTTGTGTGTTATCTGCATTCATGTCTTGAGTTTGTCTGTCAGCTGTAGATATTTCTCTTGTCTGTGTGTTTCCTGTGATCATCGTTATATCTGTACTCTCTGTGTTAACTGTAGACCTGTATATTGTCTGAGTGTCTTTTGCGGGCATGTATGTTGCCCGTGTGTTATGTGTAGACATGCCTGTTGTCTTTGTGTTACTAGTAGGTATGTCTGTTGATCCTGTGTTAACTATAGTCATCTGTATGTTAGCCGAAGTCACTTTTCTTGTCTGCATCTTCATAGTAGTCATATCTTTAGACGTCTGCATGTAAGACAAAGACATGTCTGTGTTTTGCATCATAGCTGAAGAAGGGAAAATCGCACCTGGAAATATGAAAATTATTAGTTCCAGAATAACTTCATACCATCACGTTTTGTTTAGGTCAGTGTTCCACCAAACCGATTGTATTATGAATGCTACCGAAGGCCATTCATTTTTGGGTGTAGCTAATATGTTTCTTACCAAGAAGCCACTTCTCCACCATAATTAGCTCTCTAGCATTATACCGGCACGAACAGATGTTTCATGAGTATTCACCCGTGCAAAAAGGAGAGAAAATACGAGAATTTGTAATAGGATAAAAAATGGCCGCTTTGAAAGTAGGCTACTTTTTCTTTACAAATGCTTTTCACAGCAGGTAGCATCACATGGTCCCCTAGATTGGCAACCAACCCCTGTCTGCCCTGAACTACGATATAGAGGTTGGTCGGGTTAAATCCCACATGGTATCCGCGGGCGTGTGCCTCAAACCAAGTACTTTTGTTCTATGTATACTCTCAAAACAGACATACTTAACATGAAAAATTCATAGCTAAATAAACTGATAAAGAAAAATACACAGAACAGGAAATGGAAGAATGGAAAATTGGCTTCGAGATTATGACATAACATACTCTACAAACAGTACAAAAGATCTGGTAAGAGAGTAACAAACAGGTCCCCCTACTGGGTCAAGGCGTCCGCTAATTTAACGCAACCAGAGCTAACTTTGTGTAGATCTGGTTGTCAGTGTAATGGTCCCTGCTTTCGTGGTACCTATGGAAGCCCTGCGACCCTTGAACGTTCTACTGTTTTAAAGGCTGTAACGACAAAGTTGCCTTTTGTACATCATCAGGTCATACTGACATTAAATTCTGGTGTATTTTCTAAGTATCAGAAAATACAGACCTTACGTATTGTGACTTAAAGCCTGCCCCCACCTACCACGATTTTGGTCCCGATTGGCCTTACGACGGCTTTCCCGACACCATTCCGATTCTAGCGTGAGGTCTGGCAAAATCGTGGTAGGTGGTACAGGTTTCTGCGATTCACTCTACGATACCCCACGATAGGCTGCGATGAAAACGCCAATCGTAGAGGTCCCGATAATTTCCAACATGTTGGAAATTTCGTAGCCTGTCGTTTGGTATCGTAGCCTATCGGGAAGATATCGTGGTCAGCGCGTATGATTCACCGATTGGATCACGACAGAGGTCTATGATTCGGGGACCTCCCGATAGGTCACGATTTCGCCATTTCAAATCGTAGCGATCGGGAAGCATGTCGTGACCTATCGTGGTAGGTGGGGGTCCCCTCTTAGCCTTATGTTCTATTTGTACGTTTCTCAAATTAAGTGTAAACGTCGAATTTTAAATCAGCATGACAAACAATAACATGATATGACCTTAGCATATAGCTGTAACCGAAACAAACTTTGAGTTACGTCTTTGAGGAAGAAAACATTGTGTGCTGTAATTATGTTACATTACAGCCCTACCATGTTTAGCGCACATATAAGAGATTGTACCGGCGCTTACAGTGAGTTTTAAATGGAAGAAAGGGTTGGACCAGAACTTGGAATTTGGAGATCGCTGTGCCCAGTCTCAAGTGCAGGTTTGGTTTCACTATATTGGACGTCAGTTGAGACTTGAAATTAGCATGAATCTTGGGAAAATCTAACATTCTTAATGATTTCTGATATATGTTGAAGCAGATGGAGGCTTTACACCAGCATGTAGTTGATAGATGCCACATCTGGTGACAATTCAAGCTGGTTGAATCGCATTTCTATCTTACCAGATGAAGATTGAGAGGGGAAAATATTCATCAAGATTATCAGTAATGCGTGGCAAGCACACTAACCTTGTGTGAGATGATATTTCGGAGCTGTTTGATCGCACAGATCAACAGCAATTGACCGGCCAGATGAGGAAAAAGTCTGCACCAGAGATCTTCTTAGACAGAGAGATATTGGTTTGGTGGAACACCCTCTTTAAATGTCGCATAATGCGAGAATTATTACATCTGATTAAATCTGCAGTTATTAGAGGATGATTTCTATGAGTGACAATGGGGGAAGTGTCAAAGGCCATCCACACTCTGACTTTCTTACTGTATTTGGCGAAGTAGTCCAGTGCATGGGAGAATTTTCGGCAGAATCTTACGTGTTCATTCATTTCTGGAATGAATTTACATCTTTTTCAATATAAATTATATCGAATAATAAGCATCTATGGTCCCCAGAATAATTCAGGCTTTGTTAGCCCTATAGATACAATTTCCTTCTTACTTACCTAAGCAGACGACAACCAGCAGCGACAACTGCTTCGTACCCCTGTCAGATACCATGGTAACCATGTTACTGCAACGTCATCTGGCCGTCCCAAGTGGAGTGGTGTCTAGGCAGTACACGTATTTTCTAATTAGCTTAACCAGCAGCACTAGACGGAGTAAAATCTAGAAGTTAATTGACTGTGGGATACGCTCAGATACGGGGGCCAATGGTTTAGGGAAAGACTTGGTAAACGGCGTGCTGCACAAACTATTCTTTGATATTGGCAGGGTGCAGAAGACCAGTGTTTTATGTATTAAGGGCACAATCCACCAGGCCGATTTCTCACCCGATCAATTGTTCCCAGGCCCTTAAGAGGAAGCTCACGTATTGTAATTCATTTAATTCTGATAATAATAGTTTAATAAATGACCATTTTCAAAGATTTGAGAAATTATAGGACATCCGATAATAATCGGCGATTGTCTGGCTACGGAATCGGCTACCGTCGGTCTAGTGGAATTCTGCCTTAAGAAGAGTGCCCAGTCGATCTTGACCAACCATTACATGGTTAAGTACCTCATTAACCCACCGTTGCTTGACCAGACAAAGGCAGGCGTAGAAGTGGCCGATTGCTTGGTTGCTAAGTGGGTTGCCAAGTGGGTTACAGCAAATAACACGACGACTTCTCTTTTTTCTTCTTAAATAATCCAAGGCTCATTCATCAATGATGAACATACCGCTTGTTCGAGGTTTCTCAGTTATATTGGGTTGGGCTGTAATATAATATTCATTCAGGAATAGTCTCTCTATGTGAGATGAAAATAGAAATAGTGAGAGATAGAGAAGTGGAACCAGCGTGTTATTTCAAATCAAGTGTTGAATACCTTCTTCTGTAATCATATCCACTGCAAACACCTTCCGGCAATTTTCACTAGACTAGTGAGGTGCGTTATCCCATCCATGATGCGGTCCTTTCAGTTAAACAGTCCATCGTCTTGAAATATCCAGAGGACTCTATCCCCCATTTCTTAAATGCCTCTTGGGAATATCTCCCACATGTCCTGTTCCTTAGATCGACCTTCCTAGCTTCCCGATTCGAGGTAATTCTTCTATACCTCAGACCCTCTCGCTCTGCTGGTCTCTATAACTGGAGTATATCTACAGGCAGAGGGCAGCACTACATGCGCATAAAGGCGATACATGTAATCTGCTGATAAGGTAAGATATCTCCGGACTAAACATGGGTAAAGCAGCTTATGGATTTTCGACATCGCAGATACAGCTTATGTAGGCCTATGCTATCACTGCACTGATATTCACCATACTCACTGTAACCTTTAACAATGACCATTACTCTGACTGCATGTCAGTCACCCGCGTATCGTTTCATTCCGGCCAAAGTGATAAATGATCACCAAATATTTTTAAAATTGAAATCGGTCATTTGTGGCATCTTCGAAACTCAAAAGAGGAAAAATTTGAGTTTTTTCTGGTTTGACCTAATCCAATAGGTAATATAGGCCCTTTTTCATATGCTTGATTTACATAGGAAATGTACTGAAAAATATGGTTTTCTTTAATTCTTTCAAAAAACAAGGACGGTGACCTATGATTTTTAAACCCTAAATAGGGAGTACTATACATCTACTATATTCTGTGAAAGCTTGAGGAAAATGACATGGGTTTTACTATGTGAAAAACAACTCTTTATAATTTCCATATAATCTAATATAAAATTATCATAATATTGATCTCTAAATCAAAATCTAGCAAGGTGACCCTCGATTTTTAAGTTAGATATGTGCTCTACAATACAGATCATTATATTCAATTTCCAGAAAAATGACATGGGTTTCAATTTTCACGCCAAATTGTCCGATAAAGCTGTGACACACCAAGCGAAACGCAGCTATTTCCGGAATGGCCAACACAAAATGGCGTGTATGTAAGCTATTATTTCATATTCCACCTTATTATTGCTTCTGATATGCTAAATTATTGGTGGGGCTTATTTCTATGAGATGATATCTCACATACATGCCATTTCTTTTTGGCGATTCCGGAAATCGCTGCATTTCTCGCTTGGGGTGCCACTGGCTTGAAGCTAAATCATACCCTTGGTCCACCATGACTAACCCCACTATATCATCAATATCATATATCTAGTTATTAGCCGAATCAAACGTTTAATAAAGTAAATTGGGGGGTTTTGATATAGATATATGCAAAGACAGTGGCACCACCTGCTTGATGTAGTATACCGCTATACTATTCGAAAAAACCCTACCCAAAAGGATATATATTGATATGGGCATATTATGAACATAAAGTGTCCAAATCTTTACGGCACATGTTTTCCGCTGAACACATTTATAAATTATTCCGAGGATATCGAAGCAGGGACCTACTGAGTTGAAATTGATGGTCGGGAGGAGGTACACGTTCTGTGGTTCTGTTTTGGAACCACCCATAGAATGCCATTTTTTCGAATGACTACATCCATATGCACCAAGATATGTTTTCTCTCCTTTTTTCACGGGTATCAACACTTTCAGTTGTTCGATTTAGTTAAAAAGCACATTACGAGAACGAATGGCGTACTGTCCAAGTCTACCCACTGTCATGTCTTTTTCCCCTCTCTCTTTTTATTCAGAAGTAGTGGGTCAGTATACAATCGTCCGCATTATGGATGATCCTTCTTGCATTTATACAAAAAAGTAGGTGTACATACGTATTTTAAGCACCATTAAGCATCGATCAAGCATCGTTAAGTATCGATTCCTTCGTGTGTCATTGTCCATGGCCAGGTCATGTGGCCCTAGCTATCTCGTTAAATATGAAGTAACTATATTGCTATTTCTTTTAAAGTTTACAATATAAAAGGACAATACGTTTATCCCGGACGAGCATTCCCTGATATAGTGGACTGTGTTCGAATCCTACAGTTTTTTATCTTTTTATTTTCAGCTGGATTTTGGCCTGATTTCTAGTATTATGTGTATGGCTATCCTTATTCATGATGTTTCCGTGATTAATGACCCACCAGTGTATGATACTTTGGAGTTGTGTGGCTCGTCTGAAATAAAGCGGTCGTACTCTAAATAACCTGTCGATTCTCGACTATCTTCACAGAAACGAATCTCAATTTGTATCACAGCTTGAGACGTTATCATCCACATTCTTCAAACCAAAAACAGAAAGGCGATACCAAACAAGAGCATAATTCTAATTTGGTATCACACTAACCTATTCATTCTTTATTATCAATCTTTACAGTTCCTGTATCCTTGCATTGCATCCTTTGTGATATCCTCCCAGTAAGACTTTGGAGGTTGCGTCATGGACGGAGACTAGAGACGTCTGTAGCAAAGCACCAAATATTATCACCTCTCCATGCTGAAGCTTTAAAGAATAAAGGCACATGGTACGTCTTTAAACAGTTGTAGAGCACGCTTCGTCCAGTTAACCTATCATCTCAAAGGTAGGCCCACGTCGGAAACGACTGAAAAAGAATGAAATTAAGAACCTTCAGAACATCTTAATTTGGATCAAACGTCAGCTCAAAGGTTGTCCAGAGCCTAGTAACAAAGTTCGATCACGTCCCATAAGTGGTCTTAGTTCGTAGTTTATTCGCTGGTGGAGCGAGGGCGCCACAGTCCAGCGCCCAGGACATAACGTACATTTATATTCTTCAAAATCCCAGTATGATTTTGATATCAACTTTACTTTGTGATATGACAATCAATTTCGACAAATTTATACCAAATTATACTGACACATTATTTGGCCTAGAAAATTATGACTACAATCTGATATTGTCTATGATATGAGAAAAGCTTACACCTACCCGTATACTTTACAACCCAGGAAGACAATAAAGGTGAATTGCACGGCAATAATGATACCCATCGGTACTGCCGCTGCTACCACGTTACCTAGCAATAAATCATGAAATATTGGTTAAATAAAAAATAAAATTTGGAAAACACATTAGTATAGGTCTACAGGAAATGCAGTGAAATTCGTAAAATCCAGTGGGGATTGTGGAATTATGTATAATAGCTAGGATATTTTAGATCTCATATAATTTAAAATTGTATTTGGGATCTTGAGCTTCCCTTGATTGAGTAGCTAAAAGTATCCAGGTTATGTAAAGCTTTATCTCAAACTTGGTATACTTTCCCCAGTATTAATATTGGGAATCGGTACTAAACGTCGATGGAGTATTGTAAAAAGAAACTCAATGGGCGATGACATCACAAATATTATAGCCGATAGGTGATAGAGGTGAAATATAATCTGAACTGGACTCGCTCCGTAGCCGCTGAAAATACGCCTTTGGTTTGGGTTTGCTACTTAACAAAGAATTATAACCTGGCTTTGCCCCGCGGGATTTCTTCACAACCATAATTCATTGCATACTTGAAGCTGCTACGGATCTGAATGCAGTTCCTCGTTGATATATATACATCATGTCATTAAGGTAATTAGCGCTATTTGGAATAACCTTTCTTCTCATGTTAGGAATAGAGAAAACCTCAAGACTTTCAAATTACTGACTAAAACGATCATGAAAGAGAAAATATGGACGACTTAAATATGATACAGTGTACTGTTTACCTCAATAAAGAAAGTAAAAAAATAAATAAATTAGTATGTTGGGCCACTAAAAAAACTTGTTTCTCATCACCGCGCGCATCAGCAAAAACATTCTTAGAACATTTTTTGTTTCTTTTTTAAAATAAAATGAACCTTGATGGAATTTATGGAGGGTATGTGTATTTGGAGATATATACAGTATATATAGGTTTAAATGGGAGACAAGTCTCAGGGGAAAGGGGGGTGGTGCCCCCACCCCCCTCGCTGAGGGTCTAGGCGGGCGAGACCAGACACCTCCAGGGCTCGGTCACTCGCCCTCTGGTGCTCGCGCAGTCAGCATGTGTGCTGCTTTGTGCTCTCAACATCACTATGGCAGATGGGATAGAGTCTGCCTCCGACTTTGACTTCACCACGTGGGTCAATGCGTCAGGCCTCAAACTAAAGACGACTATGCAGAAAACGATGTCCTGATGATCATGACAAAGCAGGATGTGAAAGAGATATGTGTATCTAGGTATTACTATACACCTATGGGCGAACGTCTATGAGTTACTTCCCGCTGCTAGGCATATCGTATAAATAACGTTCGGGCCCGCAGAGTAGTAGGACGTATGGATTCCCATAGGCTTAAGCATTGCAAAACATACGTCCCGCTGCTACAGACACTACGTCGCACTAACGTACATTATCGCGACATAGCGAGAGCATGGTCTGTGTCAAAAACAAACAAACAAAATGGTGGTTCTCTCCCTTTCATAACTTCAGAGACATGCTAAGCCTTACCCGTAATAACTGCAAGTATGTATTGTCCAAATATCGAGGCACCCGACATTGGGCGTTCACATAATACCGTTTAAATGACTCAAATCCGCGAGACTGATCGATATCAACAAGTCCGACCGCTTCCCGTTAGGCCGCTCCACGTTGTCGACGTCATAATAACGTTGGCTACCAGAGTTCCAGGTCGTCCTGTGTCATACATTTCATAGTCCGCTCCACGTCTGCAGTTGCCGGGTTTTCACCCTCCCACCTCCCGGTGCTCAGTGAATGTCGAAGTCGCCGTATTCAAACGCCGATATCTTCGGTTTAAAGAGACCGATCTTCATCATATTTGGTACGAATATAGGTTATATATGTGTCGTACTCGTGTTAGAATTTCATTGCTTAATTCTTACGGGAGGTGAAGTTACAGCGTCATCTGTTGCTACACATCGATCGTTGCCGGGTTTTTACCGCTAGCGGGCCGTAGTGAATGTCATTAGCTTTGTACAGGAAGAGGGGCATTAACCACGGTGCAGGAAAGGTCATGAAACGGCGTTTTAAATGAGTTGGAGGTGTATAGTAATAAGGAAACGTAGTGACTGAGCCCGTACGGGTGCCGTTCTCGGCCGTATTTTGTCATCAAATGACCTCGAACGGCCACCCGTACGGGCTCAGTAACCACGTTTTCTCATATTCCCAGAGCCGTGGTATGAGTGAGATATTAGTAGGGAGAGTGCAAAATAGGGCCTAAATAAGTACAGTAGAACCCTGCTAAACAGACACCCCGCAGGGTCTGTATCCATTTAGAGTGCTGATTCCACCAACTCACAAGATATAGCGAGATTAGCCACGATTTGGTTGTCGTGCTAAATCTTGCTAGGTTTTGAATTATCGCGTGCACATTTGTCGCAATGTGCCCTGAGCTGTCACGGTGGTGGAGCACCAAAATATACACACAACATCGTGAAAAAGTACACATCTCATCGCACACTCTATGTATTGTAACAAAGGAGGTACAACATATTTCGATACTGTATAACAAGATATATCAAGACCTAGCTATCATCATTAGACATGTATCTAATAAAGCTTCCATATGATAATTGTTTGTTTAAACTTATAGTATAGGAATATATGCAATGGGGAATACCAGCATAAATCTGAAAACCTGCGTTTACAAGCGAACACTTTGGCCCGGAATGGAGGGTGGCCGCCTACACAGGGTTTTACTGTATGTCTGAAGCCAATTTTATGAAACTTCAGAAGCCATCTTTGATCATATAAAAAAAAAGCGCTCTCGTCATTTTTTTTGGGCTTGATGATGAGAAAACAATCTTTTTTGAGGGGCCTTTTCACTAATACCAGGGCGCCTACCTCCACTACACACCGGACAGGACGGACACACTTCAACTGCGGTACTGCTCTCAGGTGTGGATGTTTCTGGTGTCTGCGCAGTGGTGCCACCTGTTGAACCAATGGATGAACTAAGGACGTCACTCGTCGTTTCCGTCACCCCCGTGACGTCAGTGGAGTCAGTGAAGCTTGTCGTTCCGTCTGTCACGCTCTGGGTACTTCCAGAAACGTCATTATCGACGGTAGTTGTGGTCGGAAGTTCAGGAAGGATGGATGTTGTGACGTCAGCTGATGTTGAGGGCGTTTCCGGCGTCAGAGACGTGACGCTGATGGTTGACGTCGGCTCTGACGTCAGAGTCGTGTTCTGCGGGTCATCTGAGAGTACTGCTACCGACAGCAAGGCAGCTAAAGGAATAAATAGACATATTCGTGAACAGCATGACAGGAGAACAAGCGTTCAGTGTGTTTGTAATCAATAGTTAGTTAGGTATAACGCTCAGATTGTAATACCAGTATATAGAATGATTATATATTTATATCTCAATGGCATATAGGACATATTCGCTGTCGGTAATTGCTTGTAAATAATGGATCTTATATTCAGTCATACTATAGAATGAATCTAGAGAGCCCGGGAGTAAGAAGCAAAGGTTTCTACAGCAACAACGAAAGCAATGTATCGTTTTGAGAATTGTTGGTGAGCTGGGAATCGGTGTGTAATTTCAATGTACACGTGTCTTCCTTTACCTAAACAGAAGTCGCTACAACCAGCCTTCAGTATATAAAAAAGAACCGATTCCATTGCTTCTAATACGGACTTGGATATGGCAATATTACCTTTTTTCTAATAGATCGTTTTTCTGATATTCTAAGCAAGTTCTAAGACTTCATGGTCCTGTCCTTCATATTCTGTGAACGGACACCTCTGCCATCTAGTGCAATGGAAAGACAACTTTGCATGGAGCTTATTGAAACCAGTGTATATTGACACTGACAGGGATCCCTCTTTGTTAATAACAGGAAATATGACTATGTACGAACGAAGGATTATCACAATTTAAACAAATGAATATCAATAAAGAAAGTTGTTAAAAAAACTCCTCACCTTAGATGTATAACATACACTGGTCACCAGAGCAAATGCTTGATACACTCATGTATATTAGTTCTATTTTCATACAATCTGCGACCACTTTGATCCGACGTGGTAACTAGTATCTGAGATATTCATGAGATAAAGTAGAGCTGGTTCCCTGTCCATAAGGTTTTTATTCCCAAGTCCAAGTAGGTGGACACCAGTTCCCTGTCGTCCCATCTGCTTGGTTGTAGTGTAAAAATTATTGGTTCAGCATTGGGAGGACGCCACGCAGTGTATTGTGGGAATTGCGCTGAACATCGAAAGGTGTACACTGGCAACCAGAACTACCTATATCGCAGAAGGGGTTGGTTGCCAAACTACGAAAGGTGTTACCTAAAGTGGGATTCACACGGTGGGATTCACGTACCTCACAGGCCGTTTGTCTGAGACAAATCCTGTTATGACTCGGTACTGTAACACAATCTCCTCGTGTGAATGACAGGCTTCCATTTTGCTGAGACAACTTTTTTCTTTTGCAATTGTCGGCGACAATCACCCCTAACAAGGAACAGAATCTCATGAGATTTTGACTTTAAACAGGTTTAAAATTTAGAGGGACATTTTTGTGAGACAAATGTATTTCACACGTTCTCCCCCAATCTGTGAGTCTCAGTGGTCTCAAATAACACCTATTCACATGGGGAAGTACCCTGAGTCGGTGACTTTGTACCCTGTGTACCCTGTGTAGAGGTGTAGGGGTGAGACTATGTACCTGTTAAGTCTTTCCATGTGAATTGAATCCACCATGTTACCCTGAGACTGTAGGACACCCCAATCTGTTAAACTTTTTACCCAGCTGGAAAATGTAGCCGACTGGTGCAAAGGTGTGAAGTACACCAGTCTCAGTTACATTTGTCCCACCTGTGAATCCCATTTTATGCTGGTTCCCGGGGTATCCGCTAGAGGGCAAGGCGGAGATATAAGTAGCCAGCGGCGTACACAGGCGGAACCCAGCCAAGGTGTTGCCACTTAGTAATCATCCAGAGAGCGTTTTAGTTCCGCTACCCCTCGAAAGCCATTTTGTAATTAGTCTCAATGTATCACCCGAAACGTTGCACTAATAAAGCCAGAAAACCTATCATTCAATATAAGTTAGGTTTTAGTTCTTACTGAACACTTATCCCAAACACGAGAGGATGGGTCTAGTACCCCCAGTCACGATGACGATGAAGAGGCTTTTTATTCATCTAAATATCCCAGCTGCATTCTGTAGCGAGATTGCAATTAGCTAATCTCCTTTTGAAAATTCATTCAATGGTTTACATTAAAAGCCAATACACACTGTACGATTTCGGAACATGAATGTTCCTTTCTCGGTGACAAAAGAACAATCGTAAGCTCAGGCGAGGCCTAGAAAATGTGTCACCCCCCTACAGTAATTTGCCTAAGATTTGGAAATCCCCCCCATGGCGATGTACCTTTGTCGCCAACAAATTGCAGTCCAATGTTCCGAAATCGGGACCGATAAATTAAGGAACGTGTTCCTTCCCGTTGTCGCCGACAACGGAGTTTAAGAAATACCCCCGTGGTTCCTACCAATTATGGCCCTTAATTAGTCGCTGGGTGAGCAGAAATGCCCATGCCACACACAGACTGAGGCCAGCTCACCAATTTAACTCCCGTATACTGAGATTTATTACTTGTTCCTTTATCGGTGGCCCTAAATCGCTCACGATTTACGCAGTCCGTCATCCAGTGTGGACAGAATTTGCTTACGATTAACTCATGCTAATGGCTGCCATAAACGTTGTGGGAATAGTCGATGCGATGTACATATTCGCCTGAGACAAGTTAAATAACCCTGACGATTCAGGGAGTTAATCGTTGGAAACGAAATCGTTCAGTGGGTATTGGCTTTTAGCTTATCAAATATTTAACAACAATCCCTGCCATCTTATGAACATGTTTATTGCACGGTGAGTACAACAAATAATCAATGTCTAGCGTTTCACAGGATCAGAGGTTCTATGGCCTTCTTTCAAAGCTGAGCACAATTTCGTTGACTTTTGAAATGTATATATTTCTTGGTGCTCATATCTAAGTACAATTTATAGATTTATCCCTCATCTGATGTCAATAATGTCGTCAATATTTGATATTCAACCGTCTGCGAGAAATGTGATGCCGCGTTAATAAACAAAACCTTGCTTCGCCAAACGTTATATGAAATGCATGAAACCAAAAAATATGAAAGCATCTGAAACCAATACGTAAATGATGAAAGAGAATACCTAAATAAGCAACATCTCGTTCATCATGAGCTATTGTTAGACGGCATCACCAACAGGGTACAGTATGACGTCTTAACTTCCGATGGTTTAGTGGAATGTGTCTAATGAGATCCATATCCTGATAAGGGATATGGCCAGGGAGTGGGAGGGGGCTCTGTTGTCATAACAGGTGCTCAATCTGTCTCGGACATCTATTCAAAAAAAAAAAAATTCTGAGAGAAAAAATAGATTCCCTCTTCCACACCAAGAAGAGAAATCTATAACTCTATTTTTCCGACCCCCAACGGGATGGGAACATGGAAAAAACTTTTTCAAAACATCTATTCAAAGATTATCAACCATTTCATTAGGTAACATCTTTCAGAAGAATCTGGAACATGTATTCAACATTCACTCTTGGATTAATATGAACCTGTTTCCATCGGTATACCTACCTTACAGCTTGTGATTTCAATATAAAGCAATGGGAATCTCCGTGTGATTCCGTGTGACTGAACGATGGCGATGGACATGTCCCTCTACCCAACTCTGACGCATCACCCTCATGCATTATTACTGGAAACAGTTTAAATTTGTCCAATAACATGTAAATATTCTCTGAATATTAAAAGACTGTTCCAAACCATCACCAAGAGTTTTCAGACTGAATTATCGATGTATGCACAAGAACGACTGAAACGACGTAAATCTATGCTTGATGTTTTAAGTCGTTTCTGTTGCAGTGTAAAGCCTGTTGAAGTTGAGACTTAGTTGATGTTAAATTCGTAGTCTTATGTTTAAGCCATTTTTCTAAATGCCCAGTATGACCCCCGATTATGCGGGTTTTAATGAGATTGATACCGCTCCACCTTGCCAGGGGGTCCATGTTCCTGTTTTTATGGTATCGTTGGGTTTGGTCGGATCGCAAATATATTTTGTCGCTTATCTTAACGATCTAATTCGTCCAGAAAGCGTTGCTCCTGTAATATCGGATCATATCGTTATATTCACACGGTATCGCTAATATTTACGATGTGATCGCAATACAGGACTTTCAGGGGCACATACTGGATGCGACAGATGAAGATTCATTACTTTCATGATGGTATCCATGTGACTAAAGGCTTATCTTACGCTGTGGTGCGACTATGATATTGCGACACGATCCGCTAAATTTGGGGCGGTGTCGCCTCAGATCACCGGGTTGAGTTATGGTTTGGTTGTCAAGAACACTTCAGCCCTGACAACGCACTGATTCCCTTCAAATTCTACTCCAAGGAATTTACATTTGATATGCTAAAACTGTATGTAGTTTGACGAAAGACTAGAAGTACTCATTGGAAAATACCTGTAGTTTCACATATCATTTTCTATCTTGCGTATTGCAACTGTACTTCTTATCCGTATTCACAATCACTCTGGTTCTCCCTGAACAAATCTTGTCAACGGTATAGCTTTTAAGTCAAGGATTTGGGAAAATAAAAAGGTTAACTCTACCTGTAATGAGAAGTGTGAAGGCCCTGGAGGGGCGTGTCATGTTGACGGCGTGTGTGCGAGTGACACCCGCCAAGCCATGACCTTCTCAGCCCGGTCTCAGCACTCGACCTCTGACCTCGCGATGACTGCACCACACACTCCACTGTGCCCTCCAGTGCCATTCATTTACGTCAGCCCTGACCCCGCACTTGTCACGTCACATACCGTTACTGGAGGACTCTCAAATTGGCACATTTTGCCATGAGATAAATGTACACCTTGACAAAGGACTCTGAGGTGCCTGACCACTGCAACATGTGATGTGTGAAATATATCATTATTTGAGGTCAAAATTTGAGGCTCAATTACTAAAGGATGTTGCTTGATTGCTGTTGGGCTTGTCAAGACAATCTATGTATATCTTGTTCATTTATGATTGAGGACAATTCTATGTTGAATTCATGTTTCTTCTTTCAGAGACAATTTCTTTCTCGGGCCCTATATTCATGTAAGCATACCTGTGACTCACAGCTTCTGTGCTACTCTAGTCAAAATCCACCTCATAGGATATTTTTGCAGTCAGGGTATCGAGTTATTTTGTCAATGGTAATACCAGTGAAATCATAGTTTAGCAAAGGTCGACCAATGTTAGTGCTTTATTCCTGACGCATGTGGTAATTGTCTAGAATTTGTTTCCATTAATAATTAAAACTCTCCCACTGAAAGCTGAATGAATCCTCGCGACCTATAGATGTCAGGTTATGCCTCAGAGCACATTTGACAATAATATATGAATTTCAATAGCATAGATTCAAGACATTAAAAGCTGGTAAATTTTTGATTGAATATGATAAATCATGAGTAGAGACTCAAGTACCAGTAGCACTTTGCAATACACATTCTAAGGTCCTATTTGTCATTATGTCATTCTGATGATAATAGATGAAGCAAACCCTTTTGTTGATACTGTCGTGCTGAATTGGAATGCAGGGTAAGGAACAGGATGTTTCTAGTAAGAGTTTTAATTTGTAATGTGGCGCAGGGACGATGTCAGTACTCCTAGCTGACAATGCGTCATCAGTCTATCATCGTCAGCATACCATTAGTTTGAATAAGTGACACCAACACGTACAGTTAGATAAATATTATGGAACAGGATAGGGCACACATATATAAAATTCATATAGGTGTTCCTGGCTCATGCATAAAGTCCACATTCCTCTTCATAGCTCAGACATATTCATTGGGTATATACCCTAGAAATACACCATCAAGCATCCTATTTCATCTGAATGCTTTACAGTATTTTGAAGGAAAGCATATTTAAATTATGTCAATATTTGATGTAAGATATTGAAAGAGCTGACACCATCATATATTACTTGGTATAAAAAACCCGCAAAGCAGTGCGTGATATCTCGCAAAGACAATTTAGCAAATGAATATCTAAAGGCATCGTTTCGTTGAAGAAGTATTCTGAGTATCACGAAATATCAATTTTATATGTTTTTGGGAAGGTTAGTGTTTCCAAAGCAGTTGTATGATCCAGAACTCATGAGGAAGAGGAGCAAAATGTAAATCCGCCAAGCATGGGGAATTTTGTTCAATAAACAAAAGAGCAAAAAAGAACTTCCCCGCCATCCCCATACCTCCTTCTCTACCACCCTTTCCGGAACAGCACACACACCAGTGAGTCTCGGTACCTTGACACCGGTGGGGTTTGATATTGGACCACTGTTTACTTTTTAGATGCTTTGAACAGCTGAGGAGGGATGTGCGCATGCGCGGCGTGTCACTCTCCGTGCGGGGCGTGTCACTCTCCAGCAGAGTGGGTGTGAGTGCTTGTGAGCAGCTACTGAGGAGACCGGAGTGTGGGATGCGCGCCCAGGTGTACGCCATGGACGGGTTCGACGCAGAGTTCGGGCACCTCAGCGAAAAGAAGAAAGCACAAGGTAAGACAAAGAGACAGCAATTACCCGCTGTCGACTAGGCACTGACATGTTTTATATTATCACTTTGACCTGTATTTGAAAACATACTTTCGTTTATTCATTTGCAGTCCGCTATTAACGACACAATCTTTTACAAGTTGCTAAATAATCAGTTCAAGAGTGAAAGATTATTGTAACTGAAATTGCTGAAAACCAGATTGATAGCCTATATTTTGTTGTTTTAATACCATGATAACTACACGAAGCATTTCTCATAGAAGTTCGTTTATTCTTCGTTCTTAAATTCAAAATTGTTTCAGTAGTGTGTTGATCTTAAGGGTCTTCCATTTAGCGCGTATGTAAATATTTGAAGAATATTACCTCCTCTAATTTATCAATTGTAGGCAATATCATGAAGAAAGCAGAAATCGATTAGATGACCAAATGAACCAATGAAGGTCTTCTACTATATACCACACGAAAGAGAGTTCAGTCCTCATTTTTACTTATATTGAATCTTCTGGAGCTCGTGGGTTGCCTATACAAGCAGGAGAAAAGCTGCTCTGTATTCAAAACAAAATATCTATAAATCCCGCTATGAAATAGAAGGTAACATTGCTGTATGAATGCTGAATCAAGAATACTACGACTAAGAGCAAGTTTTAATCACTTTTCTCGCCACTAAAAGATGATTTAGCATGACATAGAATCACAATGTTAACCTGGTGGGCATAGAGACTTGTTGTTTTACTGGAGATCAAGCAACAGGTAAACGTAACACTTTCCCCAAGGTCAATAAAGGCTTTGAATGCAAACACCACTTTTACAATGCGAGGGTGTCATTCTAGAGGTTGGATGCAAGTTGTCAATAGGAGATTTATTTCATGTTTTAACGGAACTATGGCAATTGCTATCTGCGGAATATAGCACATCGAAACATTGTGGATAATATCGCATATTGAATCCGTGCAAACATTGACTGTGGACATACACTGGAGTTGGAGTGATTTTAGATTTCAGTTATAAATATCTGCTACAAATCTATATTGAACAATTCCACATTATTTTTTCAATGTATACCCATGGTACACTCATAAATTCAACCTGCATGAACACTTAGAAGAAATCTCGAAGGATGGAAATGAGTGGTCAAATATCAAAGGCGATATCAAAAATGCGTATATTACAAAACAATAGTTTATTCGAAGCATGTGAATGCTAAAAAATAGATTTCGCAATAATTCCCTTTTAACTATATTACAGTCGATAGGAGGGAGTAAACAAAAACTGAAGGAACGAAGTGAAAGAAAAAGCATCTTCAATACAGAACATTAGAAAACTAACATGAAATGGGACTTTCCGCATGGTTTGGCGATCCTTAGGTTTTGGGTTTGATCCGCAGTGGATTATTCCCTTGAGATGGGATATATAAAGGATGCGGATGTGAGATTTATTAAGATTAATCAATAATTACAATGACAAGATATCCTCCGTGATTGGTTTCCTGTAGATGACTTTATTTGAAATTCAAAAAGAAACATTCTGACATTCAGACAAGATATCATATATGACCATACAATGACCATACATATCATCAATGTGGCTTCAAACTATCGAGACTTGCAATTGATCACTCACTGCAAGGGCTGCAGAGTATGATCCTTTTGGTCCAGCAATAGCGTTGTGACCTAGCGCTGCTGTCGCAGACTTTCCAGACGTAAGCCCCACGATGTTTCAACAAATTAGTTATAGCCTTTACGACCACGAATGTCCATTGTCCATAGTCACCAGACAAACACCAACACTAAGGACATAAGATGGGGGTTTGTATTATTATCCTACCCCTAATATAAAATCCCATAGCCTTAACATTGAGTTTCTGTATGCCACACTGACTGGCATACAGAGTTTTATATGCCACTAGTGGCATACATAATTGTTATCACGCAATATTCCAAAATCGAGGAGACGTGGTAGGACAAAATCAAAACCTGATTCGTTGTAATCGTGGCCGACGCATTCCACTCCTGGAGTTTTGGCTCCGGACTTCACTTGGCTTCGCCTCATGATGTCACTATGCCAAACTCCAGTCGTGGCATACGTCGGCCAAGATTAAAACTCATCCAGTTTTACGATAGTACCCATAAAGTTCGAAACACACCAAGTGAGTGAAGGAAGCAAGCTCTGGACTCCCCAACAAAAATCGCCGATTTTCACTCGCTTCCTCACTCACTTGCCGGGTTTTTACCTCAATGAGCGTATCATACATTTGCCGATCAAAATCTTACATAGTATATAAAGGCCTTGTATCTGAGAACAAATCTGCAGCAACCAACAATTGGATAAACTTCCGCATTATTAAACATATAAAACTTGGCAGAGTTTCAGGAAATACATTACGCACTCATTGTTTAATAATTGCTTGACGTCCAAGTCAAGGTATGGCATCAATTATGAACGGGTATAGAAGTCGTAGTTCTTTGTCCACCCACTATCTCTGTTCTATGCCTCGTGTCATCTGACTGACGGAGTAACACTAACTGCGCGCAGTGTGACGATCGAGGGTTGCTAAGCAACACGTAAACAGTAGATAGATAGAACACAAGCGCCTCTCTGTGTACACAGAGGTGTGCATTAAGGGTCGGGCGATTGGCGACGCAGCCAACCGTGGCTAAAGGTCAATGATAGCCGTTTACGGCGGGCATTAAACTAAGTAGTACCCAGACAATTCACACAAAGATCCCCAATTGTAACGAATCGAGCTTATCGAGAGAGGAAGCCCAGTTTAACTCGCCCTTTGAGTATAGGTTTTTTATAAAGTGAACCTAGTCGTCCCTACAAATTGTGTGTTTTTCTTCCTTGGTCCCCATGAATGGCGCCATACCCTGTGTTCAGAAACCTGATATATGCCCAATGTTTCTATATCGATTTATTTATATGATAACGTGGATTGTGCATCTGGTAATATATAGGCAGAGTTTTCTCTATAAAAGCAGATCTATCAGGTCAGTATAGGGGCATTGGTTCATGTTCTGAGTGACTCCCGTTGGTAGTCTGGTGTATTTAGTGTTAGTATTTGATCGATAGTGCTACATGCAAAGTGATACCATATAAACAGATCATGATGATTTTTGAATCCAGGATCTAACCGCATCAAATTAAAGCTCCTTATGTCAGGGATGCATTCAACGTGGTTGTATGTGTATCTAGGTATTCCCAAAACTGGGGTATTCATAATCTCTCTTCATACCATTCAGTTTATTATTATATACCTGTGGCTGTATGAACCACATATACTGACCGCTCCTACCCATGCCGTATTTATACCCGTCCGCCACACTGTGACGTACGGGGTATGTGATCACGTGACCAGGTAAAATTTCGCCATTTTTAGGTATATAATAATACGAAAACAGGCTAACTGTCTTCATACGTCAAAATACTTGGTAAAATTGTTGATCACATAAATCCCTCTGCCTACGGCATCGGGATGTGATCAACAATTTCACCGCGTATTTTTGACGTACGAAGTCAGTAAGCCAGTTTCCGTATAATACAACAGATGTATTTGAATATATACCTAATTAAATGATATATAGAGAAAAGGGGCCGACATGTGCCTGTTTCATTGATAGTTATCACTCTCAGATCTCAATCCATATCTGTTTTTATCACATTTTAATTATATCGCTTCTGAGTTATCTACATTCTCGGTAGGCTTCTATGTCCTTCTTATCATTTATTCTGTTCTGCATAAATTATGTTCCTAGCTAGAGAAAACTACACATTTGAGCTGAATACACAGTCCTAAATCTATAGGTGCACAAACTACAAAGAGGTTGTGGTGGGAGAGGTTGTGTTGGTATCAGTCTCACCCTGCACTCCCTGTCTACCTGCATCAACTCTGAAATCCTCGCTCCTGATTCTGATTCTGATTCCGACGTAGTCTGAATCATCCAGAATAATGTTGTTTTGTGAGTAATAACTATCAAAAATCTCTTTAAAAAAGGAAAAGAATACCGGGGTTCTTAAATGCAATCAATCAATTGATACCCAGTCAGATTTTAGAAATTATTTATGATGAAAATTAGTAATATAGCGTTGAACTTCCCATGTACCACAGACTTTGATGTCTAATAGCAATACGCGGAATGTAGACATAGAAACAGAAATTTTCATGCTGTGCACCTATAATTTTCGACGATTTTCGGCTCTCATGCGAATTTCGTAGAGGCCTATCCCTGTTAATAATAAATTTAGGGAAGATTCGGGAAGTTTTAGGAAATTTCGTATCACTGAAAAATGCCTTTTCCACCAACGAAAAGGTCCACGAAACTTTATGAACCTCTACAAAATGTATATTGACATATCTAGATAAATCGTGAGTGATATTCATGCCTTCCGATACTCTACGATTTTTTTCAGCAAAGTTTAAATTTTAAACTTTCCAACATTCCCGCCGAAATATTATATGTGTCACCGGGTGGATTAATTTGATGTTGGAGACCACGAATATGATATCTATTTTTACTTTTAACCTACGAATAACCTGTAATTTGCTTTGTTAAATAAGGTGGTTTCGGGAACCTAGGAAATTCCCCTCGAGGATATCCCCGAATCACGTTACACCTCCAGTCTCACTTTGAATGTGTGCTGTAGAGCCATGTATGGAACTCATCGGAAGATACAACACAATTCATTTCGCTGAGTTTCGGTTTAGATCGGTGGACCAGCTCGGTGGAAGTGCCTGTTTTACCATAAATATCGGGAATGAAATTATATGATATTTTACGAAATTCTAATAAACTCTGCCAGACACTATCCGATAAATGAATCTTGCGGTGGAATCGGCACTTTATGATTCTTTCATCAGCAGTTTGTATCTTCTCTTACCCATTGAAATGTTGTCCTATCGAGACCTTTCTTAATTACACATATGATCTGTTGCCGGGAGCAGCTGCCGACAGATGGCGCGAGCTGCTGTACAACTTCACACAAGACACGACGCTTCACGGCATCCGGTACGTCACCCACAGGCACGAGCACTGGGTACGCCGGTACGTCATTTAATTAGCATAATTTATTACACCTCTATGTTGAACATTTATTTTTACCGGTTCTATATGCGATATACCTTATCAAGGTAAATCTAGGTAAACGATTCATAGCCATTAATTCACATCACAATAGTCAATCTGTTAACTGCATCCTTTGCAAGATAAGCTAACATACAGTCTGCTTTTCATTGCTACCTTCATAATGAAGGCAATGGCATCAGCCATTTCCAGGCTGGTATTTTTACCATGTGCCTTTGTAGTCCCTGGGCCAAGACCCCAAATTTTCATTTCCTCTGCCCCCCCCCCCCACCCCCGGAAACATTTGTTTTCTTGTTTTATCTTGTAGATCCATCCATCTAGTTAACATTTCCACTCCGGCAAGTGGTCGGATTACCATGACAACAGCTGTTGAAGAGACCTACTGTCTGAATGCCTATAATTCTGAGTGCTGAAAATCATTACCTGGTTCTGTGTTGTTTTTATGTATTACAGTGACTCATTAGATTAAACATTGGTATTGGGCTCCATAGTCTGGTCCTTTGTGACTCAGTACCGCAAACAGAATCAAAATATGTCTTCTCAGTGGCCTACAGCAGCCTTTTTCATGTGTGTACCATTAATGTACCCTTTAGACATTTGCAATTTTCCAATAATCTAAAGACAATATAACCTTTTTACATGCAGTTATTTGCTATCTGGCCGTTTTGTAGCATCCCTTAGGAACATTTTGAGATATTTTCAGTGTTTTGTGATATCAGGCGACAACAAGCGGGACGGGCAAATTCTGCCATTGTCCCATGGTAGTTAGATTTTTGTTAACATGGTCTCGGTTTTCTAGGTTTGAGTTTGGTTTAAGGCATTCTTTTTTTTTTTTAACAAGTTTTATTCAGGGTAGGAATACAAGAGTAATTCACCAGGCTCAGCCGCAGCCGTTCTGCCGCCTGGTCCCTCTGTAGGTTAGCATGTATATACAAAGATACATAAGGAGTTCGGAGTAGCAGCTGATATAGTTACACAACATTAGAGACCGTAAAGCAAAGATCTAGAAATAATCTGACCAAGAGGAGAGTAGTAGAGGGGATCCAGAACAAATAAAGATGAGATGAGATGAGATACACGTACAGTTCACAATCACAGTACAAAGTAAATCAATATTCACAGCAGGTATGTAAGACTGGGTAATAGATAATCAGTCAGTAGAGGGTTTCGACTAGGGAAACATACACCAAGCCAGAAGATTCAGTTGATGTTATACGATTGAGTGAATCAATAAGCAGTAATCAGTAATCCCTTCATCCGGCATCCCACCAAGTAGCATGTAAATACACATTAATAGGTAAGTAATAGCAGACTCAAACAACGAGTAGGGAAGGCAGTAATAAACTAGGCAAATACATATTCTCAGAGTTACATATACCGGATGTGTGGGGAGGACAGGGGGGCAGCCAGTTGCAGTCACAATCTGGCATGTGGGGATTTTTCAGGTAGATATATGGTAGAGAAAAGGTAGTAAGAAGATATAACCAGTCAAGGACCGGGTCGATATAACCTAAGGCTTATAGCAGTCAGTATAGTATATTCTAGTGTACGTTATGACAGACATTGACACGGTAAAAGTCGCTAGAGGGTTCAAGATTTGTCATATTAACGCCTGTAGCATTTCTAGTAAAATTAATTTGATCAAGATTCAGCTGTTGGGACACTTTGATGCGATATGTGTTAGTGAATCATGGCTTGATGTTGAAACCCCTGAATTTTGTTTCAAACTTGATGGATATAAGTTGTATAGAAGTGACCGCACATGGATTAATCCAGCAACAGGAGAAATTAAGAAGGGAGGGGGAGTGGCAATTTATGTAAGGGATATTTTTGACTCTGAACTTATTGAAAATGAGGTACTGTACAGATCGGAAATTGACATTGAGGCAGTCTGGGCAAAAATTAAAAGACTGAATCAAAAGGAATTGTATTTAGGATCAATATATAGACCTAGAGATGGATCGAAACTATTAGGTGTTGAGTCAATACAAAGTATGATTGAATTTATTGATGGATCAAAAAAAGATGTAGCAGTTATGGGTGACTTTAATATTGATTGGCTGGAAAATAACAACCTTATGGTCAAAGACTTAAAAACATGGCTAAAATCGAGAGGTTTGGTACACCTGGTTAAGGAGCCCTCAAGGAAAGGGGAGTTTTCAGCAACATGTTTGGACTGGATAATAACAAACATTAGTTATTTCAAATTGTCGGGCCTTCTGAATGTTGGTATCAGTGACCATATCCCTACTTTACTGGTATGTGGTAGATTTAAATTAAAGAAAGAAAGCATCTGTTATGAGGGGAGATCGCATCGCTGTTTTAATGAAAATAATTTCAGGGAGGATGTGAGGTTAGCTGATTGGACAGAATTTTTGGATGAAAAGGATGCTAATCAAGCATGGGAAAAAATGCTTATCATTTTTACATTTTTTGCACTATTGTATGGACTGGGTACAACTAGAGAGCCCCTTAAATGGACCACTCAACCCTTAGACACATTTTAACCTATTGCTTAGTGTTCTGTGATCTCAGGATTCAGTTATATAACCAATTTTTCTATCACTACTGCCACCGTCATTTGACAGTTTCGACAGCCAGTTCCAATGACATAGTGCCTGAAGTCTATCAAATCTTTTCATATGTAGTAGTGCTCAGAATTATAGACGTTCAGGCATTTTGATGGTAGGTCTCTTCAACAATTGTTATCATGGTAATCCAACCACTTGCCAGAGCGACAACAAGTGGAAATGTTAACTAGAAGGATGAATCTACAAGATAAAACAATGTTGGGGGGGGGGGGCAGCCAACTCCTTAAATAAGCCTCTTTTCCAGATTGTCCCAGGGACTGTTCATTTTCTTTATATTCATTCACTCTTTCTCTTTGTCATCCATTCACTTATCCATGGCTCCATTCGCCTTGATTTATTGATTGGTTGTCTTTACAGGATCACATGGGTACTTGTGCTGGTGACTGCTTTTGGCGTCTTTCTGGGTATCATTATCAGCAATATCGTGCGCTGGTATGGTCACCCAAAGACGGTGAATATGGATATATCCTACAAAGACAGACTGCCTTTTCCCGCAGTCACTGTCTGCAACCATAACATGTTCAGGTAAGATATCGCCCGGTCATTCACAAAGGTATATGTTACATACCATTCCTGGGGCAAAGGCAATTACAAGAAAGGGTTTATTTATGGTTGACGTCATCGGCGGGAAAGCCTTTTGTTGGCCAGTGGTAATTAGTCAGACCTCCCTCAGAGGTCCCTCATTTCTATTAAAAGAGTTCGTGGAACCCTTATTTTGCGACCATTCATAAAGGGGGATACTCTGAGAGTCTCAGTAGTATATCTTCACTTTATGGTTCTGCTCAGCTAATGGCAGATGGTGATATATAAAACATAACAATAGGACAAGTCAAGAAGGAATTCCTTTCTTTTTTCAGGTTAACGAAATCATTCGAAGCTGGACTCTATGACTTCATTCAGGAGAAGTTCAAGACAGAGGAGTCAGGTGGCCTTCAACATAAACCTCCAGGTATTTCCATTGTTAGACATTTACAGGTGGGTATTTGCGACAGAATTGTGTCCGAAGGGACAGGTACTAGTGTCAGTGTACATACTGATACCGGCTGAATTTTTTTTTTTTTTTTTTATGATAGGTTAAATCGTCATCAATCGCCGGGCCTCCTAGCGATTGACGGGGGAAACAGTGTAAGCAACAGCAGGTCGTACGTTTTGAGTGCTAGCTGGGTGTTGGAGAGGTTGATTCGACTATTTTTTAAGTGCGTTTTCAATTAGATCGGCGATTTTATTTAATTCAAGGTATATAATGATAGTACTAATGATAAGCAAACATCCTAATTGTAGGCGTCAGGCCTATAGTTTCCGTTATTGACCTCGAACAATAAATGTTTCGCCAACAGCAAGAACGTTTCCTAATTTTAGGGTATGCGGAACTAAAACTACTATAAGACGAAATTTGTTATGTATATAGTTGAGTGTACAGGTTTACTTTCATCTGAAGAAATACTAACAGATTGGAGTCTTTGACTTATTAGAAAATTTAAGAACGATAGAAAACCTTTCTCATGTATTAATGCTTAAGAATATGTCGCACACCTTTTGAAAAGAAACTTGTTTATACTTTATACTAAAGCGCCAGGAACGGAACGTTGTGAGAAGTTTACTAATTACGGAGACTGGTGCCCTAGTGAAAGATGGACGAAGATAGCCCTCAGTCGCCTCCAGCAGGACCCAACGGTGTTCATTTACTCCAGGGTGACGCTGCGGGGGTGCGAGCGGCTCTGTGAGACAGTGCACGACGAGTTGTGCACCTCCCTGCTCTACAGCTGGTTGACAAAGGTGTGTCTCATTACCAGTAAATTACCGCATGACATCAAAATGGACGCTGAGGATGCACAGAGCGAAAAAACTCCAGAGGGGAAGGCAGCTGCGACCGGATCTGACCCCGTTGAGATAGTTCCGGATGGTTCACACCCAAAGAATACAGTTCAGAACGGTTCTGAGCCCTATGAGACAGTTCTGAATGGTTCTAAGCCTAAGGAGGCAATTTCAGATGGTTCTGACCCCAAGAAGAGAGTTCCTGGTGTACCTCCTTTGAATAAGTGTGAGAAGGAGTTTCAGGATGATGATAATACCAAGATGGGTAATGAAGAATGTTTGAATAAAACCTCTGAGGATGTCGTTGAGGTTTCTCAATCCTGCTTGGATAGAGCACCTACAATTCAGTTGTTCAAAAGAAATAGGTGCCTCGAAGGTAAACACGGTCATGTATTTTGTATTGCTAGGAAATTGTTCAGACATATTTTATTTATTACCTGGCCCCTAAATTAGGAATAATCATATAGATTTTAAGCTTAAATCAAACTTTGTTTCATCTATCCCAATGGGCTCTCAAAGGCAATGGAATGTGATGAAGATCCTTAATCAATAGGTATTACATAGTTACATAAACTGGAATAGCTCTTTATTACCATTTTACTCACAATGGCTGCAGAGTTTAATGGGAAAACCTGATCTAGAGATAGAGAATAGTCATATACAACTTAAACGGTCTCACCATTTGTTTCCTTCATTGTGCCCTTAAATCCCACATAATTGTACTTAAATCGGTCATAGGGTAATCACAACATTTTAAACTGAAGTTAATGGACGCTTCTTATTTTCTGATTCTAGTCTTGACAAAAATAACTTGCGACTGGGAAAGCTATGGCTGCCCTTTTCAAGAAACTATGTCGGCAGATGAAACATTCCTGGTGACAACAGCCAGAGGCCACATACCACTGATTGACCACACGATCCAGACATGTACGTGTTGTTATCCTACCCCTAATAAAAAACGCCATAAGCTTAACATGGGATTTGTTTATGTCACGGGTAGTGACATAAAGTGTTGTTTATGCCACTACTTTCTGATACTGAAAAAAATATGGAAACGGGATAGGATAAAATCTAGAGGCCACTCGTTTGAGTTTGAGCTTATTCATGCCACTTATTTTGTTGGCTCTGTAATATCACTCGTCTTCGACTCGTGAAATTATGGAGCCAACAAAATGCGTGGCATAAATAAACTCAGACTCAAACTCGTGACGTCTCTTGATACTATGGTTTCCTATCATCAGATCGCCAAGACACTCTGCCAAGTACATAGCCGAGGGACAATTTTCATATTTATCTTCAATCAACATGGCTTTTATCCTGCTTATGTACATAATACTACTTTGGTATGGTCTCGAAATATGTAGATGCTGTGACCTTGTAGACACGAAACTGAACAATCGTTTCTAGTATGGCGGGATTTACTCGATGGGATTCATGTACCCTACAGGGGGTTTGTCTGAAACAAATCTTGCTGAGATTATGCACTGGATCACAATCTCTTCGTCTAAATTGTAGGGTTCCATTTCCTTGAGAAATGTTTATTCCCTGCAATTGTTGGCGACATTTACCCCTTAAAAGGAACAGAATCTCGTGAGGTATCTGAAAACTCAGCTTGGTCTGAGAGATGCTGTTTTCTAAATGATAAAAAAAGCCTTGAACACTGTAAGGTGTATGAATTCCATCATGTGAATTCCACTTAATATGCACTCTGTAGTGAATTCCAGGCAGGGAAAAGCAGAGCAACAAGACCGCTGTAAGTGTTTTGTACATCCATGAGCCTGCCGTATTATATTGCTGTTTGACTAAGATTGAAAGTGATTTGGTAGTCAATTAGTTTACTATGAATGAACATTTTTCATGTTATTTTTGCAGTGCGCGGCAGTTACCTGATGTTGATAAGGACAAAGCGAGCAGCCCCTCTGGATGAAGCTGCCATCATGTAAGTCGCTTTGAAATTATGCTCATGTTAAGTCTGTGAAACAATTGCTAGGGTTCAGGACTGAATAAGTTATATAGGTATATATCATTTCCAGGAACTCTTTCATGTCTGATGAGTTAATGTAATATATTAATAGATATCATGTGGTGATTGTGTGTAAAGTACTCTATATATACAGGTATACGCCCTGATTTATTATAGATTTATTAGTGTAAATTATGTATAAAGAAAATGAGAATTCAATAGATATTAAGACTTTTCAGGCTGCATGCTGATTATATTCACTAATTGCTTACCCTGTGCACACAGTACGCCTTACATCCGCCTGCACGGTCACTGTGCCGAGTTCTACTACCAGCAGACGGGCGATGCTCCAGTGTGGCTGGCCCTGCACGCCATCACTGAGGACCAGCAGCGGTTCGAGGTGTGGCCGGCCGGGCAGGGCTACCGCCTCGCCCCCTCCTGGCACCGCGTCATGGTCCACTTGCCAGACGGAGTGTTCCGCCTGGAGCTGCGCACCAAGAGACCTGCGGAGGTGAACGTGGAGTCGGGCTTAGCCGTGGATGATCTCACCGTGTGGCCGTGTGACATGTACTGTGAGTAGACCTGGGAGCTGTTGAATAATCTAGGCTCGTACATGTAGACCCTATTCTGTATGCCATAGAGATCCAGGGACGATGTGGGTCAACTTTATTCAACACTTATGGACGACCTTATGAATGGCTGATGCTGTCTTAGCGAACAAAAGTAAATATTGTCAAACAATAACCCTTGTACGAGGTACAGAAAAGGGTTTTCATGTACGATCCTAGATTATTCAACAGGCCCCTGGGCCCCGTTGAATAAAAAATTGTCGTCCGTGAGGCTGGACGATAAGACATAGTGAAGGATGGACGAGAAATAAACGACAATTTCAGTGTAGCATAAAACTGCTCGTCCATGTGAGCACTGTCGTCCGTGACTAATATCGTTCAATTATCGTAGAATGATCGTATGATTGACCTATATCCACGGGGACTACAAAACATGTATAATTCTGTGGGCAAATAGGTTAGGTGTTTACCTCTCAACCTGCAGGTGGAGAGTTCTAACCCCATCCAAGGCAAACTCATTTTTTCAGTAATTTTTAAACATTTCACAAAAAAATGATTCAATAATTAATAAATGAAGGTTCAGCTTTTTGTCATTTATTACACATCATTACCCCTTATCTCTGGATAGACAAAGAGGATGCCGGAGTTGGTCAAATACAACTTTATTGATTTTATGAGATAATAAGGATTTTAGTTGTCCTTATCAATTATCAATAGATGTTATTGATATGTATAAGTAATAATATATGTAGTGATAATTGACTGATAGAGACATGAGTCAATTATTGATTATATAATACAATACTATATTATAGAAAAGGTCTACGAAGGTAGTTGAAGTTGGAGAGGTGTGGGTGGGTGGGTGAAAAAAGAGAAGGGGTTAGTGGTGTGGAAGGTGAATGGAGAATGAGGCGGACAGATGGAAACCGGTTGAGAGTGTGGTGCAGAGTGTTGAGCATATTATTGCTGGGAATATTATCGCAAGAAAAAATATGGTGCATCAATTAGAGCATCAGGGCATCACCATTAGTTTGAATATTACACAATTCCGTGGTTGATATGATATATGATATATGATACATGATATGCGAAGTAGTTCTATGAACAGGGGGAATACATGGGGAAAGCGTTTACAAAAGTTACAAGACAAGGTTCGATGCGTTGTATCTATATTGACCTGCCCAAATGATGTTCAGTATATGGTGACCCAATGTTTGCTTTATAAACACAAAACATTCCAGTATCAACACACAATGAAACCTTGTGTGGGTAGAGCAGGTGTTTGTCTCTATGGAATCGTGAATATTGATCCCGCACACGAATGTTTTGTGTGAGTATTCCTGTTATCAACACCTTTAGAATTCCCCTGTTTAGCAGCCAGTATAATATACATATCCGTGATATAAGACATCACAAATTGAATACTATACGCAGTAACAGGTTTTACAAACACATACACCCACATATCAACACCTAAAAGGCATATACTGCAATGGGGAAAATTTATAAACTTTAAAGGAATAGGCAGCAATTAGGTTCTCAAGTATGTCTTTCTTATACATACACAATGTCACCATGATTTCGATCTGCGTGGCCGTATTCTCCGCATAGTTGACGCATAGTAAAACTCCGAGCGATAGCAAGGAGTACTGCGTAGCCTTTCGACTAATTATCATGAAAAAGTCTTGTAAATAATTAGAAATTCGATGTAGCCGCCGTGCATTGTTTATATAGAATAGTTCCTATAATGCCCGTCAGGTGGCCGAAAAAGCTGTATTCTCCTACGAGAATACGGCTTTCCGTATTGTACTGAGTAGCGATCTGTAGGTTCCATAGGCTTAGTATGGATACTCCATATTAGGGGGGGGGGGGGGGGGTACAGATGAGAAACACCCACACTTTATAATAATTGCATGACGGTTTCAAATCCTGCTTTCTTTTCAACAGATCGTAATTGCCTGCGCACGCGGCTCGGAACTGAATACCATGGCCCGCAGGTTATAGCCGAAGCTGGGGAAAGGTGTATCTCGTCCTGTAAAAATCCGGATGGCGATATTAGAGGGCCATGGTGCATGGTGTACACTCAAGACTACAACTATCAGAGGACATACTGCAAAATCCCTTTTTGTGGTGAGTGTTAGTGTAAGAGTGTGTGATATTGTCAAACAACCATCGTTGACGAGTGCGTACTATACACTTCTCTATCACATAGCAAATTCTCTTTTATCGACGAGTGCACTCAGCAAATGTATTTCTGGAAGCTGTAGTATCTCTGATTATGATGACTGTCAGTATGAAAATATATTTTGTAAGAATATGTTTAACACAATGCTATTTATCATTTTGAAATCGTGATACTGGGCTGAATGGTAGTGTAAGAGTGTGTATTATCCCATAGGGTGACTGCTCCTCTGTGTGTATCTTTGATATCTTGTTATCTCTCCAACTGCATATAACCGAACACTTAAGCCTATCTCCAGTCATATACCGACAATTTCAAACGAAGGGTCAAACTGAAATTGTCGGTATATGACTGGAGATAGGCTTAAGTGTTCGGTTGACAACCAATTTACATTATTATTCAATATCATCCCATATCCTGTAAATATGTGTGTCGTTTTGAACCGTTTTTGTAACTATGTTGCCTCAGTGGAAGACCTGCTAAATGCAGAACTGTTGCCTTGATAAATAAAAAAAAATAATAATAAAAAAAAAGTTCCACTCACATTGTCTTCCAGCCTTGTGCATATTATAATGTACATTTTAATGAACCATTATGGCGGTAAATCGCATTTTCTCCAGTGCTCATTCTATATATATCAATTATAATCATGATAACGACTATAAGGCACATATCCTTGCAGCATGCCACGAAGATCAGGTCAAGTGTGGTGATGAATCGTGCATTCCTCAAAAACTGGCCTGTGACGGCCACAGAGACTGCGTTGATGGCACTGATGAGACTACTCTATGTGGTGAGACTGCTTCTCATTACATCTATGTATCTATCTCACCCCTGTTACAAGTTTAGCCATAGGAATGATTTTTTTTAAACAACTCAACGATGACCCACGTAAAGGGACAACACTACGCCATAGCCCTGGTGGAGTGAATGCAAGATGCTGTGGTCAGGATTTCAGAGGGAAAACAAGATATCAACATGGATATCTAAACGTCCCTAACTGGATTTGAAAAGTGATTTGAATCATTCTGGTCTGAGGGGTGAGATAAATCCAGAACCGCACTCGAATCTTAAATAAACAATAATATTTACTTGATCCGTCGATGCAGTCTATATAAATGCCACACGTAGTAACTAAGTGTGGTCCCAACAGCCTCTTTGTAATAACTCCCCATGGAGAATAAAACAATAATTCTAATCAATACTTCGGAAATCAAATCTATTACTGGTTTTATGTCACTATGAACCTGGTGATTACTGGAGACGGGTTTAAAAAATGTGTTTGTTCTTTTAGCTGGCAAAAGGAGCGTTGCCTGCGAGTTTGACGATGTCTACAACTGTGGCTACACGATAAACGGATTTTGGCAACGAACGAGCCCGGTTGACTCACAGTCTCTTGGGGAGAAAATAGATGTTGATCATTCCTCATCTACATTAGGCGAGTTACAAACCACAGTGATCTTGTAGAGTTCATAATCATCTTATTTTTCACAAGAGTTACATTTGGTAATGCCAAAAATCAGGGGCTTCAAATCGGTGAATATAATATGATTTGAATCAATGAATAGATGTAAAATAAACCTAGCCAATTTACCATATGTGAAATGTTAACATTCTGTTAACACCCAACGTCCACATTCTAAGTGTGACTGCATTGGCTTATCATAGCCATGAAGTAAAACTGACTGGTGTTTGTCTGAGCCACGGCCTAACTATTCAACTCACAACTACTATTGCCAACAGGGAGCTGCACACAGCATTACCTAGAACGAAAATACAATTTTTTACCTATTATTGCGTTTATGACCTATTTCCCAGAGCTAACTTTTGGATCTCGATAAAGTTGTATACCATCACCGATCGGGGTTTTTTTTCCTCAAAAATCCACAAATGGAAAAGAAATGTGCTCCATTATATTCTGATTTGGGGCGTACTGGGACACCAATTCCCCGCAAATTTGTCGCCGATAAATTCGATAAGGGTTGATTTTGCTGTGGATGAATTGGGTCAAGGGTCCAAAAGAAGTAATAGAAAATATTAGTCTGCAAATGGAAATAGTCTAGCGATTTTAAGTCAAAATCGCTGATCTTTTGTACGGACTTTTAGCCCCCAAACCACTCTCTCAATAGTTGCATACTAGTGGTTCCTGAAAACTGCAGCTCATTTTGTTGGCAAGCGGAAAGGCAGCTTATGCATCAAATGACCCGATTAGTGGCAAGTATATTGATCACTTTTTGAAAGCGGGTAAAGAAGCCTTAGTTGCTCTTTCTTCATGCTTCTATCGCTTGTCGTGACAGGTTACTTCATGAAGTTCGACACGAGTCGCAGTCAGGAGGGAGACCGAGGTTTTCTCCACTCGGTCATGTACCATGAGGGGGAACCTGCCTGTCTCTCCTTCTTCCTCTATATTCCTACCTTCTTCGACGGCCACCTGCGACTGCTGCTCCAGATCAGCCGCTACTACTACCTCACACTCCAGGATGTTGTGACAGTCACCAGCGTCGGTGATTGGATGCAGCACAACGTCGCACTGCCGCCCGGAGAGTTCGTCATCGTCTTTGAGGCCACGGCCGGAACCAGTTTCAAATCTAACTTGGCGATCGATGACATACTGGTGTCTGCGCCGGAGGATTGCGGGATGGTGGCGCCCAACGACCAGCTACAACATCTTCTTGACGCACAAGGTGACGTCAACACATCTACTGTCACATATTCAATTATTTGTCTGCTTATTAATTGATTTCAGTCATCTATCTAAAAGGGGTATTTCATTGGGATGACCGCCCGACTACAAAAGAGCACCGTGCGGTAGCCGTACGGCCGCCGTATGTCAGGCAGTGATATCATTATAAACCTATTGCTGTATGACCGACATATACTGCCCGCTGCTGCCCATGACATATATATGGCCATACCTCCCATTGTGACGTACGGGATATGACCTCAAAAGACTACCTAAAATCTCACCATTTTTAGATATATATATATATATATACATACAGAGGCATTCTGGAGTTTAATGTCCTCCACCTCTAATTTCCTTATCAATATATCTATGTTCAGCTGACTCGGCCTGTGAGGTCATAAACTTACATGTAAGCCTATATATCTGTGATTATTCATCAAATACTGCATATCTTATAGAATTGACACCAAAGAGTATTGAGAAAGCTTTCACTAAAATAATTAACAGCTTTGAAATTATGCGAATTAGGAATCAAATATTGAAGACATACAAATGTACTTAATATAAATAGGTTTAGTGGGTTAAGACAAGGTCCTCTTTTGGTGTACTAAACTGGACGCCATTACAAGATGGCGTGAGTATGAAATAGGTCAATAGCGAAGCAGCGCGGGGCATTTTTCCTCATCGATATCAATGATAAAATGGTTATCCACCTACTATGACTCTGGCATCGTAAGCATATATCATCGAGTTTCACAGAGTAAAATGATTTCGCATCTGAAAGTAAGGTGAAATTGCAGTAATGGACCAGGGTTTACCAAAATTGGAGTCTATCGTAGTGCATTAGTGCCGTATCCTATGGTTCTATGACACAACAATGTGTGCTAGTCAAGACCCATGGCCTCTGGTCAGGGGTGGTCATTGCTCCCCCCTGGTGTCCCCCTCTAACGTGCCTCACGAACGCCCCTCCTGCCACCTCGCGGCTTTCACACTCACTAAGCACCCACATGCATCCACTCGGCCCTCGCCTACCCCTCACTCCTGCTCAACCCTTCATTTAGTACACATGTACAACACTTTTTCTTCCCACCCGCCCTCAACCTTTTTCTTCTTCTCCTACTCACGTAGGCCTATTTTTATTACTATATACAATATATAACCATATATCATTGTATTGCATCTATTTATCATTATCATAATTGACACTATACTCTAATTGTCAATTATAACATGTATTATTAGGCCCGGCGTCCACCTACTACGATATGGCACCGATATGGTCTACGATGCACCTCCCGACCAAAAATCAAAATCCCGTCGGAAGGTCACCTAATATCGGGGCAGTTGACCACGTTTCTGCGATTAGACACCGATAAAAAACCCATACAATGTGTGGTGAATTGACTTGTCTAGACGTATGTCTACGATTTTGCACCTTCCCGATATAGCACCGATTTTGACATTTTGTATCGGTGCCATATCGGGAGGTCCACGATTCTATCGTAGTAGGTGGACGCCGGGCCTTATTGTACCTTCCTATTAATAATTACTTTATTAATATGTCGTCCAACAAGGTCGACATGAAAATTTTATCACTCATAAAATTCAATAAAATTTTATTCTCCCAGCTACTGCTTCTGTCCTTTCATCCAGGGCTGGGGTAATGAAAGCTGCGTATTGTGGTCACTTTTTTTCTTCTTTTTTTCAATTGGTCTAAGTTCAAATTTTACATTTGGTTCTCAACGATGGTCACCACGTACCTTGTGTATAATAATCATGTATTATCTTGTTGTCATTTAGTGATTTCATTAGTCTTTTAAAACTGGATTTACTGGATGCTCTACGATGCACCCTATTTCTCTTCGATACTGACCTTCGATTTACTACAATGTAGGTTATTCGGCATCGTAGTGAATTTGAAGGTTTCTTATTGCATCATAGTGAGTGGACACTCAAGCTTATGGTGTCTTATTACTACATCTTGTCACAACTACCTGTCTTGTTAGTTAAACTGGTTTTCTCTTCCTCACACAGGATCTGATGGATCCTGCAGATTCTCCCCGCATGATACTTGTGGATATACAAATATGTCCACCTCATCCAAACTGTCGTGGGAGCTCTATCCTGAGTCCCGGAAGTCCATGTTAAGTGGTAAGTTTATAATCATCACTCAAACGTTAAATCTGGTGGCTATATTTTCCTAATGTAATATGATGTAATGGTGTATAGACTTGGAGGCGACCGAGAGTTCCTGTCTTTTCATATATTCATGGTAAAAGTTATCATTATCGCTAACTTGGTTAGAGTAGATATCATTACTGATGTATATAACGCTGATTAAATTCATGTTTCAAATAGTCGAAGATTTGACCTTCTTTCACGTTTGGCTGACAATCAAAATGGACGCTCATAGATATTTGAAATATTCAAAAATCTCCGAATTGATAAAGATAGAGAAAGTAATTGATAAAGGCAAATGATTTCGGGTGAGATAATCCCAACGGATAACCTGTAATCGGTTTCACTATCATCAAATAGCTGATAATCGTTGAAGGCATGTTGCAACCCTGTCTAGTAACTCAGCACGATGTTTTCAGCACCCTTGTTTGACGCATCCAGGCTTTCCCCTGAATGGTCAAGTTTCAACACGTGATCGCCCTTTCTAATAACGAAATATCAACCCTTGATAACGAAAGAACCACCCTCGATGTGAAACATATAGTTGTTATTCCCTACCAGCAGTATAAAATTATGGAGTATTCTGACATGGGTATATGATATCATAATGTGTTTCTGAACTTCACAGGTTCATCCTCACGGATTTTCATGGTGATATCAGTGGAAGGATGGCTTGAGAGTCCAAATTATCCGGATATGTACAGAAGCTCTGAGAATCAAGAGTACTTCATCTTCGGGGATATGGATCATCCAGGCAAAATACATTTAACTCTTTATGACCTTAAAGCTCGGTCCTGCTGCGACAGATTGCGTGTAAGTATTCCCCTTATGCTTCAAAGATACTCTCGTGTCAACACAAACAAACTATGCCGAAAAGAATCGATATTATGGACTAACGAAGGCAGAAGGATTATTATTTTCCTTCTCGATGCTGTTATGTATGATCAATTAAATTGAATACACCTTAAATATGTTTTACATACACAGTTCTGGTATTAGAGCGTTTCCACAACACTAAGAATTTAAGCAAAATATGCCAGGTTAAAGCTAGATGGATGGGATAAGAATAATGTAACCCACGGGATCTACGTTGTGAACCAATCTACATTGCCCTGTTGTCTCAGTAAGTAAATTCAAAACATCATTGGAACATATTCTGGGAATGCAGCTCCATAGTTGTACCCTTCAGTCGCCGTGGATTTTCCAATCACTCCTAGATCAAGGCATCGTAGCCCAGTAAATATCATACAGTCTTCATCGTATTTATAGGTGCTGCAGTCATTCTATAATTCCTGAATGACATCACACAATGGACAGAGAGGATGTATCATTTAATGTATTATTACCCTATTTACTTTGTTATTCTTTCAGTTTTATGGGAAGGATATAAACAGAACTCTCAGTGGAACCATAGGAAACGCAACATCTTTTACTTTCAACACCACAGTATTGGTCATTGTTTTTGAGACGAAGGATGATTTGTATTACCTACGGTTTAAGGCTTGGTATTGGATAGAGTACCAAGATGATACAAGTACGTATGGATTTCCGCAACTTCAATATTTCATTTGCCAATTCGACTAGATAAAATCTGTGAACCTGGAAAAGGCACAAAAATGAAACTTTATGGTATTTAATTATCTTATTTGTATCGATCCGTTTTATATTATGATCCCTACCACCTTGAACAGAGGATGTACCATGTAATGGGACTCTACTCCATTTCCCATGCGACAAGTTTATGTAGAACATGCACTAATAAGAGAAAACAACCTTACTGTGTGCGAACTATGTCTTAGTTCGAGGCACTGAACTAAGACATAGTTCTGCCCACAGTCAGGTCGTTTTCTTATTATTGTATACCTCAATTTGATGGGAAAAGAAACGCCATCTTGAATACTTATGAAGTCATCAAGTCACTGGTCGCAACCTCCCCATGTTGACACTGTCAAACCGGAAGTCCACAGCAGATATTCCTGTTGCTCATGCGCAAAAATACGTTTATTAACGTCACTCTCTAAATCGTAGTCACTCGCCGCTAACTGCAACTTTGAATGTTAAACCTTGCCCGCCGACACTCACCTATTGATCTCCTGTCATACCGAATAGCAGAGACGACGATCAGGAGAGTGGCGTTAATTAACATATTTTTGCATATGTTCAACGGCCACATCCTGTGCGTCGGACCTTCAGGTTTGAACGCTTCGACTCACCGGTTTGAAGGCGTTTTACAAACTACCCGCAACAACTAGGTGTGTTCAATGGCCAAATATCAAGGTATATTAAGTGTGGCATTCAGTTGATACCGTTTAAATGCCTAGAAAATGCAAAATCAACCTATAATAACACGTTCACTCGAGTTCAGCTGCGGGCAATGCAGAGACAGACTGTTGTCAGCATATTGTTTGGGTTAAAGCGGCGAACTGCAGCAAGTGACTACGATTAGGAGAGTGAAGCTCATTTACATATTTTTGCGCATGTGCAGTCATCACATCTGGTGCATCTGTGCGTCGCCCGTTGTGGACCAAGCACTGCATGAAGACCACCATTTTATTCAGATATATACGCCATCTGTACTCTCACTACGCTCTATGGAGAAGAATTCTTAACGAACTAGGCTTAGAGCCTTGAGAATCCACTGGTCTCAGTGATGCCACCTTGCGGGAATAATGTGTGCCAGTGGATTATCAAGGCTCTAAGCCTAGTTCGTTAAGAATTCTTCTCCCATAGAGTGCAATAAGAACCTTGTACAGACTACGACTTAGAGACTGTGAGATCTTATGTATATAGATAATAGATTAATTGTAATGTTGAGCTATAAGGCTTCTTTATTCATCTATATCACACACGGGAAATTGACGATTTTTGAATTTATCTCAATGTAGTTAAAATGCACCGTGTATTAGGAAGGTGGCAGACCGCGACTCATTGTAAGCGAACCGTCCTGAATAAAAAATTAAAGAATAAATAAAAATGAGAGGGGTGCACCAGAGGGTCGTATTTGAGTGACATTCGCATACAGGTATATCATAATATCTTTTATCCTACCCCTAATATAGAATCCCATAGGCTTAACATTGACTTTCCGTATGTGCCCGTATGTCGCATACGGATAAAAAATCGCTCCTAGGAGCGTACAAAAAATGGACCAATCAGAGATCAGCAGCTGAAAGTAGTTCCAAGCGCCTTCAGAGCAGCAAGGAGAGCTATATGGAGGACTTCAGAAGGTTTTTATCATGTTTTTTGTTATTATCCTCACATAAAAATATCGTTCACAGGGAGTAGGATAAAATCAAAACCTTATTCGTTTTAATCTGGGCTCCCGTATGCGACGACTGGAGTTTGGCGTAGTGATATCAAGAGGCGAATCCAAAACTCCAGGAGTCGCATACGGGAGCCCAGATTAAAACGAATAAGGTTTTACGATAGTATGGTTCAATTCAAAGCATATACAGTAGAACCCCGCCTAACGGACACCCCGCGTAAGCGGACACCCCGTGTAAGCGGACACTTTTGCTCGGAACGGAAATTTTTCCCTCTATTAGATGTTTAATTTAACCCCGCGTAAGCGGTCACCTCGCGTAAGCGGACACCCCGCGTAAGCGGACACCCCGCGTAAGCGGACAGTTATTTCGGTACAAAAAGGCCTAAAAACCCCGTGTAAGCGGACACTTCCGACGGACAACCTACCAAAAATTGATCAATCTGTGTTTTTATAAGCGTGTCTCAGTATATTTAATAGAAAATACATTTATAATTCAAAGTTGAATAACTTCAGATCCAATTAAGATATTGCAAAATGGATTTCAGATTTACCATCCCCTCTGTCCCCCCTACATATCGGTATATAACACTTCAATATTGGTCCGGGAGAAACTTGAAAACCCCGCGTAAGCGGTCACCCCGCGTAAGCGGTCACTTTAGCCCGGAACGGAGGGTGTCCGCTTACGCGGGGTTTTACTGTATGTTGCTTTCACAATCTCTTCGATCGCCTATTTTGGGTTATTTTGGATTAGATCTGGGAGCTGTTTCAAAAGTCGAGTGAAGTCTATGGTTTTGAAACAGCTCCTAGGGTCTCTGGCGGATTTAGCACTTTAATCTGTTTATCTATATGACTGTTGCTTAGGCATAACAACGTCTTCAAGCACTTCACAAATAGTCAACTGTGAATGTTCAGTGTGATTTAAGTCCACAAGAATAATATTGTTATAATATAGCTGCACACCTTCCTTTCTACATGTATTTCACAGAGTTCGTATTGGGCCTCACCACGAAGGACGGTGTGGTTAGTGAATTTGACCAGAGAATCACACTCACCTCGCCCTTAGTGAAGCTGAAGAACAAGGCCTGCTTAGTTTTCAATGTTACGAATTTCATTCCGTTGAGGTGGGTCATGTGACATTTACACCTCAGAACGACACGTATAATAAGGCCTGGCGTCCACCTACTACGATAGGAATTGAGACCTACCGATATGGCACCGATACAAAAATCAAATATCGGAGACATATCGGGAAGGTGCAAAATCGTAGACATATGTCTAGACATGCCAATCCACCACGCATTGTATGGGGTTTTTATTGGTGTCTGATGGCAGAAACGTGGTCAACTGCCCCGATATTAGGTGACCTTCAGACGCGATTTTGATTTATTATCGGGAGGTGCATCGTAGACCATATCGGAGCCATATCGTAGTAGGTGGAAGCCGGGCCTTAGGCTCCGTCACGCCCCGTATTATAATCCATGCCCTGAGCACGACCTTCAACAATCACATCAGAGACATGTATATCACATATATATACATCAGAGGTTTATCAGATCTCTGACCACAGGTTTCTTCAGACAATATCCCTCTTATTAAATATTTCAAAGTTCCGTTTAAATGATTCCGCCAGTTTTGAAACTAACTTTGAATTCATTTGATTCCAAAGATATGAAGATAAAGCAATCTGTTCATCCGCCAACCATGATATGATCAAATCAGTTTCACCTCATAAAGGTCATTCCTATTCTTTTTTTAAAATTTGACTCTAACTGTAATAAAAACATAGTTAATATTTATTGAATTTCAGTATTGTCCAATACGATGTGCGTCATGAAACAAGGAGAGTCATACTTGAAGTTCCCACCACCGACTGGAATAGGGACGTGGGTTTGGACCTTCCTGCCGGAGAGTTCTATATCCTGTTTGAAGGCAATGTGAAGCTGTCGGGTGAAAGGAAGGTTTTGGCTGTTATCTCCGACCTGCGTAATTACAACACAACATGTGCTGATAGAGCAATCGGTAATCACATCATCTGTGCTTACAAAGTTGGGGGAGTGGGGTTTATCTTTGCATGAAACAAACTGAACTATTTTCTGGTAAAACATCAATTGCTAACGATCTAAAACTAATGTATTGTGCAGTACTTATAGTAAATTCAAATAGATTCCATGGTGAAAATGCCCCTGTCCTTTTACTTTCAGCAAGGCATTATAGGATGGTACTCTTGGATTTGATTACAGTAATGCATGAACTCACCTTCTAAATCCCTGCGGTATTGTTGCTAAAACACATTGTATAATAGATTGGGCGAGAAATTATGTTTAATGCTATTCTAATGTTCCTGGTAGGATTTACATAAAAATCCAAAGCCAAATATACCAACCAACAGTGACTGATTTGTTTGCAACACCTTTATGTAAATATCATAAACCAATAAAGATGAGAAGTATAAGGCATTATGCAACATTTATACAATCCCTAAATTTTTCAAAAACATTTTATCAATACCTTCTCTATTTCCTATTCCTTCAGAATCTTCACAGAATATGAGCTGCAACTTTCGAGCTAGCATGACTTGCGGATATGAGGACAGGTCGTTATCATTTCGAAAATGGAATGTAAGGGCCTCATATGAAGGTAAAATGATTTCAGTTCATCCAAACAAAACCTCATATATATGCAGTTGTGCTGAGTCTAAGAAGGATGGTAAAGTGTCTTTCCTGGTGAATAGGTCGTAAGAGAGTTCTACCAGGGACAACGATTCATTTTGGCAACAGGTCTGGTACAGTTCCCCATGTGCAGTATCAAAGGACATGCTCCATCAAGCCCAGTTCTCACCGGAAAGATCCCTCCCGATCGCCGAGGGCATATATCCCTGGTACTCCATGAGGATTGGGTTGGTGGAGCGGCTCTCTGGGTGAGATTGGGGCGTTTGGTCAACCTCATGCTGCACGACAAAGCTCACAAGAGGAAGCCAAAATGGGCATCTTCTACAAATCTAGTAGAAAGTGCCAATTTGTTTACAAATCTGCTGTCATCTAAATATCTAACAGCTCTGACCACCGCTGATCGCTTTGACAAACTAATTTTTCACTATTTCGATTTTAGTGCCAGTTTCATTCATGCTCTAGAATAATCACGGTTTTTCGGTGAAAAGACTACCTACCTTTAAATAATCATCTCGAGTGATGCTGAAAAACAACCAGGGTCATGGCCATGTATTTTACGTCCACTTTGTTTCATCTAATCCCGTGGCTCCCAATAGCGGATGACCGGGGAACCTGGGCACCATTGGATAATCTAGGATCAAACATAAAGACCTTTTTCTGTACGCCAAGTAGACCCAGAGACGATATGGGCCACCTTTATTCAACACTTATATTATGGACGGCCTGATGGACGGTTTTATAAGACTGTCTTAGCGAACAAACCTAAATGTTATTAAACGATAACCCCTGTTCAAGGTACAGAGAAGGGTCATCATATACGAGCCTAGATTATTCAACAGACCCCAGAGTTTATTAGAGCGTGCTTGCACGCGCTGAATACATCATCTAGAGTTTAGAGTGGTCACATTGAACTTTCAGTGTGCTTCCAGAAAACTATCCCTTCACTATCTGCATGTTGTTCAATGTGATAGTGAGAACAGAGCAGGGACCCAGTGTCTCAGGGTCTTAGAGGTGTGCCCAGCTAACCATGACCAATCACTGAAGACCAAAATACCTCATTGACCCACTGGTGCTTGATATGTTTTGATCCTAGTTAGTCAGTTGCAGAAATAGCACGTTGACTGGGTGCAAGTGGGTTAGAGAAAACTGTCCATAGATTGGATCTAATCCAAACCTTTTAATTGTTATTCACTTATAATTGCACGCTCATTCATCTATGATGAACATACTATTTGCTCCTAGTGTATATAAAGACGGCCGTGTCAGCATAGCTCAGACAGTAGGACTGTAGTCGCACAGTGACTTTTTGATCATTTACCCAAGTTTGAACGTCATGGAACCAGCCAGAAGTGCCGCGATGCGCTTCGGTGGTTTTAAAGACAACTGCTGGTAGTTGGATGATATCTAAATTCTATATATCGATTTTTGCAAATAACTCTGGATAATATAAGTTCCATATATCAGCAAATAGAAAATGCAAAAAAACTTGGCATGTCACCATGCTAGCTTATATGGGAAGGCCATCTGAAAATTTAAGTGCTTAACTATTGAACATTGTCTATGGGAAACTACACTATTTTGACACTGATGTTATATTGCTATCTTCAAAAAATACTGGATTATGATAGTTGGGAACATGTACAAATGAGAAATGCTAATTAGAAATACTATGGCATCATGCTTATTTCCATGGGAAGGCCATCTGAAGAAGGTAATTGCTTACCTATTGGTAGATTGGCCGCCACCTCTGTCTACACTACGTTCCAACTAAGAGGTTGGTAATGTTAACTCATGGACGTGTCCACTGATTCTCACTCTCAGACCAATCAATTTTGCTCTACATAGATTCTGAGATCCTAAATACTTGCAAAGAAATATCCATATGTTAATGAATTGATAAAGATCCTTATCTCTGTGGCCATTTTATTAAAAATACACATTAAAAGAAGATTAGAACATGGAAAAGTGATTTCCAGGGTAAGAATGTGGGTCATGGCAGGGTCAAGGGGGCATGGCCAGAGAGTGGTCGGACCACACAGTAAAAATAGATACACAGAGTAAAAATAGATACCAAACCCTAAAGCCCTAACTCCCAACCTAAAAATAGCTAAATTGAAGTTCCTTTACCCACTGCAATGGCATAAGATACCCTCTACCACGTCATGTCAAGGCCTCTGTCAATTTAACGTGACCAGAGCTAACGTAGTGTAGCTCGGGTGGCCAGTGTAACCTATTGGTGTCTATGGGAAACTGCTATATTTTCATGAAACCAGATGGCAGCACCAGTGTTACACAGGGGGCAGTGCGATACCTACCCGCATTTGTGTTAAAGTTCCAAACACGCCGGCGGAAGAGGTCCTGAATCTCAAGCACATTTTAGTACAATTAACAACATAACGACTGCCACACGTTTCAAATGATACTTCCACAAAGCCCATGGAAACGCCTTTGGATTTTGCCCTTTAACTTATGTCAGTATAAGAACCACACCTAAGCATACCTCATCAGTGCCTTATTTACATGTTAAATTCCTATTGAACATTGCACTACCCAGTTGATATATTACATAGGTCATAGTTGTCCTTGTTATTTATAGAACATTACTTGGCGATGGGCTACACGCCCTATCTCTGCCATCTGCGTGATCCAGCGCGTACAGGACCTTATTACTGGTCAGTACTTTGTTTAACACAAAACTAGATTGAAATATCGCATAATCAGTATCTCAGATATTCCAATTACAGTAAGCAGAGTTGTATTTTGTATTTATTGTGTTAAATCTATTATTTTCTATCGTCTTATGGATATAAGTAGCAAAAGTACCGATTCCTCAGAAACTTTGCATTCAATTGTACCATAGCATATGTTTTCCCATAAAACCACGCTAAATATTAGTTTCATGCAAACCTTACGAAATGTATTGTTGCAGGAATCAACCACCCCCAACGCCCATCTCGGGTACACCTAGCCCAACATACTATTCAACACCACCACCTGGAACCTTACCTTCCGACAGCCCATCACCATACTACCCAACAGCACCACCTGGCTACAGCACATCTGAAACCATACCTTCTAACCACCCCTTATCACAATTCCCAAGAACAACACCTGGCAACCATATGGGATCACCTATGCCCGGTTACAGCACGACACCAACACAACAGTTCACCACATTAGCGCCAGCCTACGCCACGACACCGTTTTCCGGCTCTACATCATATCCCAGCTACAACAACAGTGCAAAGAAGGAGATGGGTCAGTATCTAAAGTAAAGCATACACATGGTTGAATATCCCCATGGGTTAATATCTTAGATGGAAATATCTTATATGAAATATTTACAGTGATGATTATCTAATTGAGATATCGGTTTATCGGTTTCTATGCAAAGAGATGATTCATCGAAATTGCTTGTAGTTTATAGCAACAAAATGACTGTGTTTAACAGTCACCATTTAGGAGCAGTCCCTCCCTGTCTTGATGTTTACTGTATGACAGCCATGTAGTGAGTGTCAAGTTGGGGAATTTGTCATTAGAATCAGTTAGATTCTTGACTCCTAGTAGTACCTAGTACATCTGTGTATTTATAGAATAATCACCACTAGTCATATCATTACATTCTGTGCACTGAGATCAGATAGTAAAAAATGGAATTCAGAGAAATATGGCTCTCCAGTAGTAAACTAGTTAATTATATGGCATGTAATGAGATTGCCTTAACGAAATCAATATCTTAATTTCCTTTACTTCCAACATCTGAACTGAAAATCTGTTTATATTTACACCTGATGAGGTTTCAGAAGACCCGAAACCACAGGTACCTTTTCCCTGTATGGAGGAGGGGGATAAACCCTCGATATTTCGGGTTTGGGACCGCTCTTCCAAATAACACCACTTGGCAACAGCACATCTGGAGAACCTTCCCATCCATCCCATTAGTGTGGCATATTCCTTTACACTAGATTAAGACCCTTACTGCATAAGCTGGGTTCAGCAGAAAAATGAAAGAACATCAGGAGATCCAACTTAATAAGGATTCAGTATTAGCACCATAACCTTGTTTTTACATAATATTATATCAGCTGCATAACATGATTTCTGGCCATAGCCAAATCTTAAGATATATTTATGCTGAGAGGCTAACTATATTATGTCTACCAGATATTTTGCTGTTGTGCATGTTATATCATCTACTTGTGATCATGTTTTGGAAATATCTTAATGGTCATATGATACATTTCTATGCTATCACTATCGCAGTATTTAGAGCGTGTTTGCACACTCTATCTGTGTGCTATTCACTATGATATTGAGGACAGAGCAGATAGCCAGTCTCTCAGTGTCGTAGAGGCGTGCCCAGCTGACCATGAACAATCATTTAAGACCAAAATTCCTCAAGACTCTCTGGTGCATGATGTGTTTGGATCCTAGATAGGCAGTTTCAGAAATGGCAAGTTGACTGGGTGCAAGTGGGTTACAGAAAACTATCCATAGACTTAATGTAACCCAAAACCTTTAATTGTTATTCATTTAGTTGAAAAAATCTGTTTCAGATGCGATATATGTTTGTCACCACATGGACAGTGATCCCTTCTCGTGCCGCCTCCAGTCACCTGCTTTCGTTCTCTCCGAACCTGCCTGCTATAAAGTCCAACTAACCTTCTATGCCTGCCCCTACGTCAACGGCACCCTGAAGTTCTTCAGTAGCAACCCTCTGCCATCTTACTTGGGCCAGGTGAATCTCTTACCGAGCATCTCGCGAGTGTGGGTCCAGCTGAACCTGGAGGCCACTACACGCGTCAACCTGGAGATGGAGGCGTCGGCGGCCGACGGGACACTCGTCATACACAGTGTCCTTATGTTACCGGGAGAGTGTGTGTACAATGGTGAGTGCTTTTTGTTTATGGCCTGGCGTCCACCTACTACGATAGAGATTTAGACCTACCGATATGCCACCGATACAAAAAACAAATATCGGAGACATATCGGGAAAGTTCAAAATCGTAGACATATGTCTAGACATGCCAATCCACCATGCATCTTAATGGGTTTTTTCGGTGCCTAATCGTAGAAACGTGGTCAACTGCCCCGATATTAGGTGACCTTCCGACGCGATTTTGATTTTCTATCGGGAGGTGCATCGTAGACCATATCGGAGCCATATCGTAGTAGGTGGACGCCGGGCCTAATTATACATCGGTAGACATCGTTTTTACGCTGAGGTGAAGAAAGATATTGTTATTAAGCGTTCCTTATTTTGTCCGAATTTCATGTTGACAATAGCAATATTTAACTCGCGGACTCTCCATTACGAGAAAAGATTGATGTGACTGATTCACAGTTCTATTATTCCAATAGATAATATTTTTGTCGAGTATGCAAATTATGCTCGTATTGATAATATATCTTAACAGAGTCCACTCAGGGGGTGAGCAAGCCGTCCTCAGAAAGACCTACCACAAGACCATGGGCACCTCCGACGACTCCTGCCTCCAACCGCGATTACCTGATAGACGGCAATCCATTCGCAGAAAGGACAGAGAATGCGACAAACTCCCGCTCAATAGCAGGTAATGATGTGTAATTAACCCTTTCCTTACTATTGATGCCACTATGGCATTCTCCAGCCACGGGCGAATGATGCCATATGGCATTACCAGCCATGGGCGAATGATGCCGAATGGCATCATTTGCTATTTTATAATTTAGGCTCATAATTCACGACTATACTATACTATAACACCATTTTTACACAAAATATGTATCTAGATATGACCCATATCATTATTGGAAAAAAAATGAAATGGTTGCCCTAGTGACACAAATCATGTCACATGACACCATTTCTGAAATTTGGTGCTCGCCCTCACTGACCAGTCATGTGAGCTGGCATCGCCGCCTACACGATGCAGCACAAAAATCGTTCGTAAGGATTGGGTTAACGTGTCCACTACACATTTGAGGTATTAACCAATTAGCCAAATAGCTTTAGCTCTGCTTAGACATTGAAGCATTATTACTATTACAATATATGGTTATTTCTTCAATAGATAATGGTTAGAAACCGTTTACTTCAGTATGACACACTTACTTCATACCTGACTGAAGGAGCAGCAGGGAATAGACCTGTTACCGCCCCGACAAAAGTGAGACTGGTTTCATAAACACGCGGAAGTTATTTACAATAATGTATTCTTTAGCATGACTAAGTGCATGCCTATAATACGTCCATAATACCTGTATAGACTCCAGAGGAAATACGATAACTGCATCGTGTTATTTTGTATTCTAGATCCAATATGGTGGATTAAACATGCAGATCACCTCAGTGAAACTATAGATATGGGTTAGGTGATACAGGAACATCAGACCTGGCTATACAGTAACAATCCACCCGTTCGGGTATGGATTATTGTAAAAAAAATACTATCGTAAAACTGGATGAGTTTTAATCTTGGCCATCACATGCCACGACTAAGATCACTAAATAGAAACATGGTGGTCACTAGTTTGGCATAGTGACTTCATGAGGTGAAGCCGAGTGAAGTCCGATGCCAAAACTCCATGAGATAGATGCACCGTAGATACTATCGGAGATCTTGTAAATGACCTGTATAACAATAGGGATGATTCATTGATCACTGGTACTGTTTTTGTAGACTTTAAAAAGGCATTCGATAGTGTGTACCATGGTACCCTGGTTGAGAGACTAAAAAAGCTCAACATTACTCTCACCACCCTACGTTTGCTAAACTTGTACTTGATTGAAAGACATCAGCGAATTCAGGTTGGAGAAATAATCTCCGGATGGAGACCAGTTTCCTTCGGTGTACCGCAGGGTTTGGTCCTAGGACCGTTGTTGTTTATCTACTACATTAATGATTTGATGGACTTGCTAAATAGGCACAACCTACAATATAAACTATACGCAGATGACTTAGTGGTTTATAAAAAGGGTAAAATGACATCAGAGATCTCTAGTGTACTACAACAAGGACTGGACAGTCTACACGATTGGACCCAGCTAACCCTTCTTACTATGAATAATAACAAGACTAAAGTGCTCTGGTTTGGTTCTAAATCAAAATTGAATAAATCAAAACCTGAAGATCTAAACTTGGGATTGACTAAACAGCAGCAGTAAAGGAGTATACATATCTAGGGGTTGTGCTTGATGGAGCTTTAAGTTTTGCTAAGAACTTACGAATTACTATCAAGAAGGTTGTGATTGGAAAGACGAAGGCGTATATCTTTCCCCTACCGCTATCACGACCACAATGTAGGGAGCTGGGCCAGGCGCATTTAGGTCCCGCGCTGTAGCCGACCGACCCCGTTTCGCTGGTTCCTATTGGATCATTTCCGTGTCCTTTATGAGAGCTCGACTGTGATTGGTTTGAGTCGCCTTGGGTTTGGCGCCAGTTTCTGGTGCCTGCACTGTTGTATTTATGGGGCTCCAAGTGTGTGGGTGTAGTACTATGGGGATTCTTTTTCCAGGGGGTTTGTTTATTTAGTTATAGGTGCTTCCTGGTTGTATACTTATTGTTCCTGGATGTTGTTATAGATTTTCTATCTTATTTACAGATGGCATCTGTAAACGCACATTTGAGAGTGATTCTGGTATTTATGGAGAAACTATGTTACACAAATCTAAGGAATTTTGAATTGACACAGGGAGGCCAGATGTCATCCAGTTTTGCCTTGCCTTATTTAAGATTTTAGGTAAAAAAATGGTTGATATTGGACTTGTTTTGATATGTATCATAATTTTGTTTACGTTTTTGTTTTGTTGTTCGTATAAGGGAGTCAGATATGGTCATCTAGTTCCCCTGTTTCCGTGTTGTCATCTCTTTCTTTGAATTTAAGGCGGATCTGGCGTCCACTATATTTGCCCCTTTTGTTAATCCCGTTTTGGCGGTGTTTCTTCCTCTCCTCTTGTGGTTGTGGTTTTTATATTTTTTACTAAAAAGATTTCCCAAACGCTGATACCCGCGCGGGAGAGCGAATGGAAATTAAAAAAATTTACACCGTACTATCAAGAAGGTTAACAGGAAAATCTTCCTACTCAGTAAAAAAAGGTATCTAATCACCAGAAAAATGGCTTGTACGATATATAAACAAAGCATAACCCCTATGATTGATCATGCATCATTACTGCATGATTGCAGCACACAGAAGCTTAGATATAAACTGCAACGATCTCAAAACAAGGCACTACAGATCTGTTTGGGCGTGGGTCACATGGTGCACACTGAAGTACATACATAGAAGTAGCGGCATTCAGCTCCTACAGGAACAACGAGAAGATCTGCTCTGATCTGGAACCATGGTCCAACTCCTAAGATTAAAACAGGAATATTTAAAAGGGAAGTTAAGAAGATCCTAAAAAGTAGATCAGCATGTAAGATTCCAATCCTAACCTGATCACTAAATAGGAACATGGTGGTCTCTGAAGCTCCTTTCATCAATCTTTAAATTGTGTAAGAGGGGACCCCCACCTACCACGATTCTGGTCCCGATAGGCCTTACGACTGCCTTCCCGACACCATACCGATTCTATCGTGAGGTAAGCAAAAATCGTGGTAGGTGGAACAGGTTTCTGCGATGCCGTCTGCGATACCTCACGATAGGCTGCGATAGAAAACGTCAATCGTAGAGGTCCCGATTAAATCCAACATGTTGGAATTTTCGTAGCCTGTCGTAGGGTATTGTGTGTGATTTATCGGGAAAATATCTCTTTCGGGTGAAATACTTAACGGAAAATTATGAAATTCTGGAATTAGGTAGGGCGCATATAGATATATAATCGTTGTAAATATGATATTATTTGAGGAAGGCTAAGTGTCTGAAAATAATAGTTTCATAACAGAATTATGATTCTATCACAGTTATATTCTTCAATTTGATTGTTTTAGTGTCTGGAAAATAATATCATAATATGTTGTAAATACCTCTAAAAGAATATTCAGATTAATTAAATATTTCTAAAATTATGATATATTTCAATATTAAAACTCTGCCTGAGATCTAGATTGGTACACCGATTGAATCGTGAGGCGATCGTGACCATGGTTTATGTTTTTGGTCCTACAAAGACATTTCTACGCTCTACGATTTCAAACCATGTCCACGATTTTAAACTATCGGGGACCTCCCGATAGGTCACGATTTGGCCATTTCAAATCGTAGCTATCGGGAAGTATGTCGTAGACCATCGTGGTAGGTGGGGGCCGGCTTTTACAATCACGGTTGATTAGTTCAGCCTCATACCTGCATTTGAAATAAACCCGCCAAAACCTGTCGAGGAATCAAGAGATGATTCCATGAAGGTGAGGGGTATCATTGTATTGCCGGGACTGAAAACAGCGCGGAGTCAAGCAAAGACAGCCATGCTCTCCTATTTGTTCACTTCGTCATATCGGCTCATCCCTTTCTTTCTCTTTTCACATAGGCCAGTTAAATGGCTTTAACAGCATGTAGAATGGTGTGTTGACTGTGTGTACAAGGAATACATGTTGATATATAAATAAAATCAAGCTAATCCTTACCTATCATTACTATCATAACCCTCTCATCAAAGCTGTTTATCATATCATTCTATTCTAACATAATTACTTCATATTATACTTATATTCTCAACAATTGTATATCTTATTTACGATGTAACTCTGTCTCAATAGTAGTGTAGGTTTAGGATGCATGTTATATTTATAATTACATGATGTTATAGTATAGATACAAAGTGACATAATAATTCATATTGAAGTAAAAATGTAGTTGTTAAATGTCACATGGGTAACGATGGCAGATCGGAGTCTTTTGTACTAACGAACCAATTAAAAACAAAACAAAAGAACATCGGTAACAATTGCTATAATAGAATAATCCAGCAAAATGCATCAGCCTAATCCAGTTATGGCCCAGTCAGTCTTTCTCGTTCTTGGCCGATCGTTATGTAATCTAAAAGATATATTTCCGTTGGACCTTGAATTGTATGACAAAAAATGCTGTCCAATTAACATGACTGATGCGGGATCAACATCAAAATTTCTCCGATTATGTTCCAGTCATCTTTCATGATGTGCGCACCCTTTAAGGCATTGTACTCGATATCTGTTTTGGGAATGCGCTGACGTTAAGCTTATGGTAACTCTATGCAGTGTGTGGACACAGTGGGGTCTGTTTTCATCGTAATTGAACGCAATTTGAAGCAAGAAAACTTTGAAAACTTACACAATCTTGCAGTATCAGTACCTTTTTTGTCCATTTTACCGAATCGGGTCAATGTCCATTAGGCTTAACTATTTTTTAATCTAGAACCCTAAATGTGCTTTTAATCAAGGTCTGTTGCCTCTTATTTAATGTCTGTAACCTTGTTATAATGACTGCCTCATACGTACGAGCATAAACGGGCTTTGGCAAATATTGATTTTACTAAATCATATATGAAACCATACGCACCATTTTCAAACGCCCATTTCTGTGTCCTACTCACATCTTTTCTCGAGCCGGACTCCGGCTGGGCAATGCTGAGAGGGCTCTGTGCATTTCTGTGTAAAATCATCTTAAAGCCGGAGACACACCAAGCGAGTCAAGGTGGCGATCTCTGGAATCGCCAATACAAAATAGCATATATCTGAGATATACTTTTCATAGTAATATTTCCCACCGATAATTTAGCATCATGGAAGCAATATTCAGGTGAAATATTAAATAATAGCTCACATACTTGCCATTTTGTGTTGGCGATTTCGGAAATCGCTGTATTTCTCGCTTGGTGTGTCTCCAGCTTGACCCTTTCCTATGGTACCTCAAGGCACTCCCCTAGGTAGTACAAATGATTCCTTAGGGCACTCCCGTGGGTTGTACAAATGATGCAAGGCATCTTTTTTTTTAATTCTTTTTTTTGTTAGAATGTCATTTATCTTAGTTGGTCCAACGTGGATCTTTATAACTTTTTTCAGAGACTATGTAAAACCCCTTTCAAGTAAGAATTAATGATTAATTTGACATTCATCACCATGGAAACATTGATATTCATATTAAAATGTGGTGGAAAACAATCCATTTTCTCAGGCCTGCCCTAAAGGTCGTAAGCCTGCACTATAGAGGTTGTTAGTTGTTAGGCGTGAGGCATTTGAAGACGTGTAGCTGCTGCTGGGTCTAGTAAAGGAAGGATTAGGGACGTACTCTGGGAATGCTCATAGTTTTCCTCATTTCAGGAAATTAAGGCCCGGCGTCCACCTACTACGATATGGCACCGATAGGGTCTACGATGCACCTCCCGATAAAAAATCAAAATCGCGTCGGAAGGTAACCTGATATCGGTGCAGTTGACCACGTTTCTGCGATTAGACACCGATAAAAAAAACCATACAACGCATGGTGGATTGGCTTGTCTAGACATAAGTCTACGATTTTTCACCTTCCCGATATGGCACCGATTTTGACATTTTGTATCGGTGCCATATCGGGAGGTCTACGATTCTATTGTAGTAGGTGGACGCCGGGCCATAAGATGGTAAATATGTGAACTTCGTGTAGACCTGAATAAGGGTAAATTTTGTCCTCCCTCAGATTACAATGAAATTTTCTAGTGATTTACTGTTTTGCAGTTATTCATGCTATGATAGTTATTTACTATATCAGAGATAGCGAGTAGAATTCCAAACGAAACAGAATTCGGCTCCTCTCTAAGCTTGACCAGTACCTATGACTTATATGAATTCATAACATGATGTAAACAGTTTCGGTAGTAGGTGATTTTGCAAATCGCACCAAATACTTCGTAAATCCTAAAACAAGACATTTTAGCGTGTTGCGTCACGGCAACAATAGAGCAACTAACGCTTCGTATTTGAGGTAGTTTGACCACATCTTAAAGTGCATGTTTCTCTTCATGCAACAACTTACTATATAGAATTAAAGATTGACAAAGACCGAAAATGAAATAATTTCTGAGGTTTTGATGCCCTTGATAACAATCCCTGAAGTGAGTGGGAGATATACTCATAAATAGATGGTAAGAAAACTAGCTTTTAGGTACTAAGTGGATAATAATTGGTTAACCTCCGTTTATAGATGACACCAACCAGCGACAGTTCGTTATTGCTGCAAGTCATCGACTAAAGGATTTAATCCACAGGTGAGTAACCTGCTCATGTATTAATTAACTTGCAAGCAAGGATGGATCACATAAATATTAAGAACATTTGTTGGCTGAATTACCTCATGTAATTACATAAAGTCCCATGTACCATGTAGCGTGACTATTTGAGGCCATGTAGTGAGCCTAGTGTTATAACTGAATTATAATTGTTAACCTGGAATTATATATTGTAACACTAATATGGGATGAAATCTAGTGCAAAGTCAATAAGGCCCTTACTGATGGTACTTTTCCATATCAAAATATACATTTTCTTTTTGTTTCTTTAAAAGCGTGATCATTCATATCTATTCGAGGAATAGTTCTTCCTATGAATACAATGGTGCATTATCACATGCTTTGCCTTCACCATAAATATAAAGTGAAGAGTGCAAGGTGCGACAAAGTCACCATTAGGCCCGGCGTCCACCTACTACGATGTAGCTCTGATATGGTCTACGATGCACCTCCCGATAAAAAATCAAAATCGCGTCGGAAGGTCACCTAATATCGGAGCAGCTGACCACGTTTCTGCGATTCGACACCGATAAAAACCCCATACAAAACGGATTTTGCACCTTCCCGATGTGTCTCCGATATTGACCTTTTGTATCGGAGCCATATTGGTAGGTCTAAATTTCTATCGTAGTAGGTGGACACCAGGCCTAAAGCTCATAAAGTTTAAACAGACACCTACACAGTAGGCCTACGTCAAGCACTACGTATATCTTATTATCATATACCTATGCACGAACATGTAAGATATACCACCCGCTACTAGGGGTGCACTGATAATAATGTTCGTGCCCGCTGTGAATTAATACGTCGCACTAACGGTAGAATAACGTCGAAAAAAGGAGATCTCGTTTACATGACAACGTCAAATACAAAATGGCGGACCGCATGTGTCACTTCAAAAATTTGTTACTCATGGCCTTTGGTCAGGGGTGGTCATTGCTCCTCCTGGTGTCTCCCTCTCTCGTGCACCGCGTGCACCCCTCCTGCCCTCTAGCGGCTCTCACAACACCCACGCACCGACGTGCGCACCCGCGTACCACGCATCCTCCTCACTTCTGCTCGACCCTCCATACACTCCACACATACTCCTTTTTCATCCCACCCACCCACAACCTATTCTCTTCCTCTTACTCTCGTAGGGCTATTTTATACTTTATACAATGTATAACCATATATATTCATACCATTTTATTACATAACTATATATCATTATCTTAATTGACATCAATTCTATTCTCAATTTACATTGTATACTTATTACTACACTAGATATCAATAATCTTATTATCAATATCTTGTCCAGTAAGGTCGAAATATAATTTCAATTGATATAAAATTCAATAAAAATTTATTCTCCCACCTCATGCTTCTCTCCTTTCATCCAGGGATGGGGTAATGTAACAACGCGTAACATCGTCATTGCATTTTCTGCACTCCAAGAAAATATTTGATGTATTCCCTATCCTGCATTTTTCACGTATCTATGCAACGTTGCTGAAGATACTCCCCGGATAATATTACTCAGGCGTCTTTTAATACTCCAGAAGACAAGTGTTTTATCCCTGAAGATTTGTATATGCCTTCTCCTTTATTAGTTTATCAGTTCAGAAATCGCATTGACTATTGAGGATTGCTTTTAACGATGGATTCGTATACATTCCTTTATCTGCAGCTGTAAGTGGTTTGGTCAGAGTTGTGCCGAGGAGAGTTTCACAAAAGAGTTAACAGACATGGGAATGTGTTACACGTTCAACGCGCGTAACGAGACAATGCTCTACTCCAACATCACAGGTGAGATTCTCTGCTTCTTTAGCCGTACGATCGATACTTCTATTGTATAGGTGACCTTATAGGGGACCATGTTGCTCCCCAACACTACCACTGATATTCATTTTTGTGTATCTCTGGGAACACATAAGAGTAGTGATTAAATCATATTTACAAGACTATGCTCTACTCCTGCATTAAAAACCTTGATTGTTCGTTGTTTGAGTATCCATCTGTAAACTCCATCCAAATTGATGATTGATAAAGAAGAGCAAAGCTAGTACATATATAAAAGAATACTAGCAGATTACAGTAAAAGACAGTCCGAGTAGATACACTCAGGCATGTATACCAGATTGTTTTAGGCTGTGATATTGCCATGCAGAGTAATTTTTGTATTTTTTAAATTCTATATTTTCATCGGGATGCGCATCAGTGATTAACTAATATTGGCGGACCTCCCAACATGGAGGATATATATGCATCAATTGCTTTACCTTGTATTTGTAGATCAGGATCGACCCTTTAAAATCTGTAGATAGTCTCAGAAACATAAGCATTTCCATTGCTTATAATTAGAGTCAAACATTATTCAATATGGGAAACACGATATGTAATAAAAGTTCTTGAGAAAATTCAAAAAAATGAAACATAAAAAAAACTTTAAAGGCAGCACAATGCCGTTATTGCCGCCTTCTGGCATGATAATGCCTTGAGGCATTACCAGGCCATTGTAGGACAATGCCTTAAATTAAGGCATTTCTCAGTGGTTTTAGATAAACGATTTAATTAACGAAATATAATTTCGATAAATACTCATTGATTTTGATGATTTTCAGGATATATGTGAGGTCATATTTTGTTACCAAATGAAATACTTATAAATCAAAGATCACCATAGCTCCATTGATATTCGATTATAAAAACCTGACAAAACGTCAACATTCATGATGTTGTCTGCTGTAGAATAGGTGCATAGTGCTGGGGGCACTACCGTGCATGTACAGCTCCCGGGAAAGGTGTGTGACCGTTAAAAGATTAATAGCATTTGCGATCTTCTGTTTAAGAATGAAGTTTCAATTATCTTTACAAAACCATGTTTACTCAACTAGTTATTGTTTTGATCATGGTAGAGCTAGTTATGTTTTTATTATTAGACGCATGATCATAGCCCTTTTGACACGTTCAACATTGACCTATTTCAGGTTCTGACTATGGACTGAAATTGACCATCAACCTTGAGACGTATGAGCGAATGGCCGGCCCCAACTCCGACATAGGCGTCAAGGTGACCCCTTCTATTGTAGTAGACTCAACCTTGATTGTATCTTTATCATAAGAAACAAATATATGAATCCTAGAGACATAACTTTTATATAGCCGTGTATACAGGCTGCTATGGACAGCCATATGATTATTTCCATGTGTACCTATGATATATCTTGTTTTTAAACTATTTTCCGAATTTCATCAAAATCCTATTACTATTTGCAATGATGACTCCACTGCCTTCAAATTGTTTACACAAATCTGTAGTTGACATTCCAGGTGTGGTGGCCGATTTAGCCTGACTCTCACACATCCCCCTCCCATTCTTTAATAGTTAGGCATTGCATATGACAGTAATGGTATAACAGATACCGTAAAATAGATCTGTCGAATATGTCAGCACATATCTTCTTGAACAATGAATTGGTACTTAGGCCCGGCGTCCACCTACTACGATAGAATCGTAGACCTCCCGATTTGGCACCGATACAAAATGTCAAAATCGGTGCCATGTCGGGAAGGTCAAAATCATAGACATATGTCTAGACAAGCCAATCCACCATGCGTTGTATGGGGTTTTTATCGGTGTCCAATCGCAGAAACGTGGTCAACTGCCCTGATATCAGGTAACTTTCTGACACGATTTTGATTTTTTATCGGGAGGTGCATCGTAGACCATATCGGTGCCATATCGTAGTAGGTGGACGCCGGGCCTAACCCTATCATTCACTCTCAGACATACTGTGATTATTTTCTGAGAGAAAGGGTTCTAATTACAAGTCCAAAACTCTCCATGTATAACTAAGTGCAAGTATCAAAAGATATGGTCAGAGGTCTCCTACACTACTATGGTCCCGTGTTGGTACACACAGGTCTATAGCTCCCCCAGTTCAGAAATTAACTCTGCGCTCCACTTCACACATACACAGAGGGTGTGTGGGGTGGAGCCTAGCTTTTCGAATCCATTAACCGAGCCTAATTGCTTTATATCATCTTTAAGCGCTGCTGACATGCCTCCGTAATGGAAATAGTTATATCTGTGGGAAAATAAATGCCTAGCGGTAAATCCATGTTTGTCTTCAACATATTTCGGTTCTTCTTTTAGCTACATCTACACAACCAGACGGACCTGCCGCTGGTCAGTGAGAGTGGGTTCGCAGCTCCTGTTGGTCTACATTCTCTCCTCTTGGTCAAGTACACAAAGGTCAGACACATCTCTATGACAATACCATGATTGATTATCGCTCATATCTGACATTGAGTCAATGTTTTGGTTCCAATATCTTTCACTTTGACTTTGGTTTTCAAACCCCGAACAAACAGCTATTGTCAGATGATCAGTCCCGGGATAAGAACTCCATAAAAAAACAGTGGTTATTATCAGATGACTATTGGAGTTAATTGGGTTTATAATTGCTTAAAAAATGTTAATTCTGATTGCATAATGAGACATCTGTTTTGTATTGTATATATGTGCATATCCGGTTAACTTATTATCAATGTCATCATCGTACTGCTTGTCATCTTGTGAGTATGATATTTCAATGCTATGCTATGGACATATATACGAAATACTCCAGAACTGACTCCCACTGAACATTAAAAGTGACATGAACTAATACTTAGTAGAAACCAAACGAGAGTTAGCCTTGTCAATGTTTATGCCACGTTGGGCTGGTTGTGTATTACTACACGAGGCGTTAGCCGAGTTTAGTGAGTAGCAGACCTGACCAGAGTGGTATGGACACTGACAAGTCTAACTCGAGTTCGGTTTCGTATTTATCCTACCCCGTCTCACCGATATACAGAGAATATTTGTAATTATCCATGTTAGTAGTTATCAATGCTGCCGGATCTACTTTCGTTATCTCGTCTCTGATTGGTCCGATTTTTTATTCACCTCGGTGCATAAATAACACTTTATCCAACGCTATGTCAAATACATTGAGTCAATGTTAAACCTATGGCGTTTTTTATTAGGGGTAGGATAAATAGTCATATGACCTGCCCTAAGATAGATATAGCAGACTATACAAAGCAGTAATTGATTCCATTATTTGCTGTTATGTATGTATCCACATTTGTCTCGTTGGACTTGTAAAATAGTGATGGCACTATCGTCCTTTGTTTTTAATCAGGTAGTAAGTCTCGGTGATCCGTACGGCACCTGTGGTTCTCAGACACTGGACGCCTTCCCGTATTCGGTCTACAGCTTCCCGCGTTGTCAGGCTCAGTGCCAAACAAACGCTGCCGCCAAGGCCTGCTCCTGCATCGCTGCTCAAATGCCAAGTAGGAGACTATGTCTCTCTTCATTAATAAATCGGGGTCTGATTCCGTACCTCATTCTCGAGAAATTAGATATTTAGCCTAAAATTAAGTTAATCTGACGAAAATGCTTGGTGTGTCTCCGACTTTAGGATTGTTTACAATCGTGAGGTAGTCAATTTCTGGTTGGCTGCCTGTGGTATGTAATATGCCTGTAGTTGTAATGTATTATTGAACCGTACATGTGCGTTGCATTTCTATTTTCTTCTTTTAATATTCGAAAGCCATTGATAAAATTTCTTTCTTTTTTTAAAGACAGTTTGATGTCTAAGAAGTCCTTAAGGGCTACAGTGGTAAAATAAAGGAGGATTAGAAATGACGGTAACAATGTAAATGGAGAAAGAAAGACAAAGAGAAAAAAGAGATATTTCAAGACTGGACATAACAATACAATAGACCACATTATTTAAAAAAAATAGTCCAGATCTTCAATGGATCAGTATTTGTTGTTATTAGGTATCGTTTTCACTCTGCCACAGTCCATCATAGTTATTTGTATACTCTCTCCAAATATTTGAATTTATGCTTTTCCCCAAGAACCATACAAGTGGGTTTTTTTTCACTAGGATTCTTTGTTTAACCTCTCTAAAGAATACAGTTATATCTAGATCATTCTGGTGGAAAGGTCTGTGTATGTAGGCTTTAGCATGGAATAGTATATAGTTGGCTAGTCTAGTATTACCATTTAAAATTGGATGTATACCAAAGATAATTTCTTTTTCTGATGTAGGCAGTATATATATCCTCTTTGATAATTTCAAACATGTTCTTCAGGATTCTCCAGAAAGCTTTGACCATCCTGCAACTAACAAAGAAGTGTATTATCGTGTCTTCTCGTGTACAATAGTTGCATTCTGTTGATTCAACAATTCAACGTTGGGCTAGATATGTGTTACATTTATCACTCTGTACTGTAGTGATTGGATCCTTGTCTCCCTAGAGACCTTATACAGTAATAAACATATTCGTTCCCATTCCACCGAATCAAAGGCAAGATCCCCAAAGGACAGATTCCATTTCTCCCTAGTCTTGGGGTATTTGCCTCTTTATCTAGCCATACTACACATACCAAATAAATCTTTAGGGTTGTCCCCTGGAAATTTGAGAAGAATACACTTTCTCTCAATATCACACTCATGTGGGTCAAGGTCATGTAACCATGGAATGGCTGATCTAATTGAAAAGACATCCAAAAAGGACAGTCTGGTACCATATTTTGCATTCAGTTCCACATGAGACATGATCCTCTCTTTGTTAAAGAGGTGCATTACCTGTAGAATACCGGCATCTTTCACGTGTTTTATTGATACAAATTAATATTAATTAAACTAGTCGAAGGGGTATCTGGCATTATTAGAAGCACGGACTTGGATGACATGAAGGTCCGTATTAGAAAGTATCGTATTGCATGTTCACATATTAAATTAACTTTGCGATAAATGCAACGGACCTACAAAGTTTCAGGTGGCTGTACAGTCTCTTCTGTCGACCCTATTTTGTTACTTTATGTATTAGATAGACACAAAGGTGAGAATGGATTTGAGAACCGTTTACCCGTATCGTGATACGACTCTAAGTTATTACACTCTACTTTATGGAGATTTAGTACAGAGAGTCTACAATACGCACCCATGATATCGATATTGTTAGCTTCTAGTATCAAAATGTAAAATATCTTGTCAAATTCTCTGTATTGTTTTCTGACTAGTGATATAGAGGGAGTCAGAAGCCTTCCACTCATATATATCTACACATTCATCTATAAATCTTGACGGTGCTTCTGTGTTGGCAGGCTATAATGGAGTGCCCGTATGCTCCATGACAGACTACACTGGCTGCATACTAAAGAACAGCTCAGGTAAGAAATATCAGCAAGACAATACCAAAGCACCCCCATCTCAGCATAAAGATATCTCAGAATGTAAATGTATCATTTGATCCTACTGTCCATATTGTGTATATCACGGCGCGGTACGTTATTCCATACTTGTTTATTCTGCGCTCACTGTATTGCGAGTTTTGGGGGTCCGTACGAGGTACACCCCTGCTATACGCAGGCTGCATTTAAGTCTAGTTTTCTAACATTTATTTATATCCTTGATGGTACGCAGGGTTTAGGGGCCACCGATAAAGGTGGTAAAAATTTTCGGAAATATTATGTGTGATCCTTTTTCATTGTTTTATTGGGTACAAGATCGGGAGGGAGTGGGGCGTCAAAGATTTTGGAAATTCTGCTGACATATATTATGGATGGCCCCTTATGCTGGTTTCAATGCACCTCCAGCATTAATACTGACAATAAATAACATGGTATACTACTGCTCTTTCAGAATGATACAAATATATATTTTTTTATGTTCTGAGATGTGCTGCTGAACAATCATTGTGTACCTTAATTTGATGGTACAGTAAAGAGGTACATAAACCGGCCTTTGCGTAGCAGAACTTAATTCTGACTAGGTTCTCCTCATACAGAACAGTATGTTAGGACGTAAACATGTTGTCTCCCTGGGGTATATTACAAGATGACGATATAGGATGGAGTAATGTAATGAAGAAAGACTAGTGGGAGATTTCGACCAACCACTGTACTTATATAGGTGTGCAATTACCTGAATCTGTAGTATTTTACCTTTAAATATTCTATAGCTATACATAGATTCTTATTATGATTTTTGTTTTCCAGCGACAGGCAGCACGACATGTCCGTGTAAGAACGCCTGCGAGGCATATTCCTACGACATCCAGTCCTCCTTCTCCACCATCGAGAACGTGGATTTCCGCATGGCGTCCTCGCACCTGGAGGAGGAGTACCATGAGGCGCTGGAGACCCGACACCGCGCTAACCCGGTGCTCTTCGAGGCCACCGTTTCGCGGTTCACAGCCATGCTCAACGCTGCGGACTTCTATCTGCGTGAGGCCGAGAGGCAGTCCAGTCTCACAGCCTACTCCCACTTCAAAGTCGCCTCCGAGGCCCTCGTGCAGTTCCGTGCCAAAGCCGAGCAGGATGCACTAAGCATGCTGGAATGCCTGGGTCAGATCGAGCCGGCTTATACAGTGATATACGGAGCCAAGCGCCAAATGCTTACTACCCTACTCAAGGAGATGTCTACGTATATAGGTCTCGCGATACAATACGGCAAAAGAGGGGGGAAAGATGAATCGGTGATGAATCCTCTACAGCAAGCGGCTGTTAGAGCCCGGGATCTGCTGAGTAAAATGATCGAAAACGAGTTCAAGAAGTTGGTGAAACCGTTAGAAAAATACGGCCACCAATCTCAGATTAATCTGAAAGCAGTGCCTGGTGTCATCCACGTAAAGACTGTTGATGAGAAGGGGAATAAAAGCAGTTCAGCGAATGCCCACCCCAATCTGCTTTACAACTCATCATTGATACTCATCCAGGAGATGTTGAAGCAGGACCTGTCCGAGTGGAATATAGCCGAGCTGACCCATCTCTTCATGGACGCTACAGCACAGATCGGCCTACTTACAGACCACATGATGGAATTCCCCAGTATCCTACGTGATATTGACAAGCTGCAGCATGAAACTGTCCTCCGACTTAGCGATGCGTATTGGAAGCCCGCGTACAACTTGAATTTCAACTTTGAACAGGCTTCACAAAAGGTGAAGAGCCACCTTGCGAACTACACCAAAGTGGCCAAAGAATTCTACTCAGCGAACAAGGGCAAGATGGATATAGCTGAGTTCCTAACCACCGAGCGGATAAAACTCTGGCAGAAGGAAATTCAAGATCTCCAGAGTGGAATAGAGAATGATTTGTGGGACCGTCTGAACACTGCAGCAGTTGGCATGGAGACCCGAGCGGTTACAGTGTACGTGGATATCATGAACGTCATGTCACGCCTCCTACCTTACTATAACAAGACTCGCCTGGACTTGGAGAATATAGCACGCACCATGTTTGTGTGGAAAGGTCCCCAGTTTGTAGAACAATCTGACCCTGTGCTTACACACGCCTACAACGACAGCAAGCAGATGTGGCCACCAAGAAAGGACTTCAGGTCCTTTGTAGATGTATGTTTTAGCCATCATTGCTCACTTCATTAATTGAACTCCTTATGTTCGATATAGTTATTGTGCTTTCATTATTCAATCCCCAACTCTTTGCATTCATTACTCATTCCCTATCTACTAGTGGACTATATACTTTTATTATCCATCGTATACAAAGCCCCCATTAAAAATGCATAGGGACTCAGTAAACCATGACCCATTGTATACAACCTGTCAGATACCATAACTGTGGTATACGGATTCAAACCTGTGGTATACGGCCTCAAAACCATGGTATACGGGGAAAATAGTCCCTTTTGCTATAGAGCAAAGAAATAGTTCCTAACGTTATACCCGTTAATATGGCAATTACTGGGTTAAATTTATTCGAAAAGATGGATAATAAATGCAACAAACGATGATTTCGTGGACAGGCAGCTCTGTAAACAACTCGCGGTTGACCTCGCTAGCGCTCGTGTATTACTACGCGTCAACCTCTCGTGGTTAACGGCCGCCTGTCTACAAAACCATCGATTATTGTCTATATGTTATAGCTATTATATACCGTTTGCATCATTCGTGAGGTTACTAATGGTTGATGTTGTTATAATTTAACTAAATTCCAGTGGAATTTCTTTATTATGAACCTTGATATTCATAAACTAATCTTCGGAAAAGTCACTCTGAATATTTGAAGTCTCACAATGGCTATTAGCATACAGTTAACAGTTATATTCTATCTCCTTTTTGTATTGTGTGATATTCAACCTTTGAGACGATTAACGTCACTCTGAGACAATCCTTGTGAGATTCACTGTGTGAAATATATGTCCTGTGTCTCCTTACACAAAACAATCCCTTTTAATCGAAATGTTTGGTGAAAATTATAATGATTTTAATTATAAGATAAGAGTAGATAATGGTCTAAACATAGGATAACCTCCTTGTGTAATAATGCACTTTGTAGTCGGTTTATCTTTACACTTCCGCTTATTCACACGAAAAAAAATCTGATTTCTACTATTGTCAGTGCTACCTTACACAATGCGACATCCATTTTACATTCATAATACTGAAATTCTAGTCCCCTTCGTCTATTGTTCTACTTCTGCTACATTTGTAGGAGGGCGCAGCCGAACGTTCGATCAAGTTCATCCTGAAGGATTACTTTGACCCTGTCCGTTCCACGCTGGATTCTGTCGTAACGGACCTACGATTAAAAATAGAGGAGATAGAACGACGGGCATCGGACATCATTGCAGACACCAGCAACTTTAAGAAGGTCTCCGTAATAGATTCTGAATTTACCAGGTGAGTGACATTTAAGTATCTCACAAGTATCGATCAGTACCTTAATTTGGAAAAAGTCAATATATGAAAGGTAGTATCCAAAGACTCTCTGTAAATTATGATATACTGACTAGACTGTGTCTATTGCAGTATCATATTTGTTTATTATGAAACACATTAAAATAGAAGCACTCTCCGAGTGTCTCTATTGTAATGTGTTTCCTAAGTTTTTTACATGGTAATATTGATATATATAAAGTGTCACTGTTGTGATAAATTCGATTCACGTTGATTAATTTCATCAATATAGTTTATGTGTTGTCACATGTATCATCTCATGTTGTTCTCTCTTTGTTTATTCTTCATTTATCCCAGGGACAACTTCCTCCATGTTGATATATACTTTGGAGAATTGAAAATGCAGGTCATTGAACAAAAGGAGGCTTATACAATGACAGACTTCTGGAGTGAGTTATTACTACTTTATGATCCTAGTGTTATGTTGATACTCTTCAGAATATGTTATGTTCTGAATATTTCAGGGTGTCTTTTTTGTATAACGTTTGAGAGTTCTCACCTCGGGATTCCCCTTTCTTACCACTCCCTATTTCTTTATTTCTCTCTCTCTCTCTCTCTCTCTCTCTCTCTCTCTCTCTCTCTCTCTCTCTCTCTCTCTCTCTCTCTCTCTCTCTCTCTCTCTCACTCTCTCTCTCTCTCTCTCTCTCTCTCTCTCTCTGAGTTCTATTTCCACTTTTTAAATGAAGAAGAAATCTCAAAAGGACATCCACCGTCCCTGGACCCATTTACATGCCTCCACTGCATACATATATCAGACTTTATCTAACCATTTGCGAACAATAGACACTACAGGGTAGGGTATGACACCATTAATAATACTGGTTGATATTTGTCATTCAATATATTATGTTTCTGCTGGAGTTGAGCTACTTGTTTGGTTTTAGATCCTTCATATATATCTTTGTTACATATCGTAGATCACACGATACCCTTCTTCCTGATCCATTTTACACGATCATCTGACCTTTTTTTAAATTTAATTTTGTATCATTTTACACCCATTTATCGATATAGGAGGATCATATGACCCATATAATTTACTGTCACCAACTTATTTGTTCCAGAAATCAACATTGTCGTGTCGTCATCTGTTTAGAGACAATATAATTGATTCCTTGATATATATTTGTATCTTCTTATTTCAATATTCACAGGTTCAGTGACTCTTTCTGTGTTATTTCAGGTGACCTCGGTGGCTACTTGGGACTGTTGCTAGGAGCAAGTGTCGTAACCATTTGTGAATTTCTCGACCTCGTTGTTTTTAATGCATTGCGCATGTTCAAACGGAAGCGCAAAGTGGACGAGACGCCTATAATGGCAATCAGTAAAGCAGAGAAAGTAGCCTGGGGTCCAGTATAATATATCCCTCATTGTGGCGATGTATTAGATGCAGCACTGACACCTTGAGGTCAGTGTGATAGCCATTGGTATGGTGTTGTGTAGATGATTGAGCTGCTGTATCAGGATCAGTGTTGTCTTTATCATTATGGTCATCTGATGCTAAGGGACTTATAGAACTGCACCGAGAATTGTATAAATGTACAATACGCCACAAGTTTGAATGGGCTCCAATCGTCATCGAGGCGAAGCCGAGTGACGATTATGGCACATTCAAACGAGTGGAATATTGTGTATTTTACAATTCGAGTGAGGTTCTGGATTTATCTCACCCCTTTCTATGACATTAAATAGCATCAGAATATCAGAATAATTAGAATATTCTTAGCAATTCTATATGACGTAATCTCACATTCACTATGTCACGGCCGTGGCGTAGTATTGTCACTTTACAGGGGGTGATCGTTGAGATTTTTTTCCTAATGTTATTTCTATGGCTAAACTTGTACCAGGGGTGAGATAAACGTATTATATCCATAACCATTGATCTTGTGTAGGGGGTAGCACTGATGCCTGGGGACCAGTGTTATATCCGTCCTCAGGATCATGTGTAGTGAATCTGATGCCTAGGGAGCAGTGAAATATCTGTCGCCATGGTGATGAGTAGGGGGCCGCAATGATGCTACCGTCAATTACATCATTGGTTTTGCAAGTGTCTTGCTCTATGTTCAGGTCTTCCAAGTTTTTTATTTACTTTGAATATGTCATTTCTATAAACACCAAAAAGGTAATGATAGCAACACCAGGTTATAATAGAAATACTTACTGGAGGTAAATATATGTAATAAAGTATTTACTGATAATTTGAACTTGATTGCATTGTCTATCACACTACTGTATAATGACCGTGAGAGGATGTAGATTTCAACAGTTTAGTTTATCGTACGGCTTAGTATATTTGTTTTTGACATCCTTACAAAACTTTCTCTTTATTGAATCTCCGACTGTATTACAAATATTTCCTTGGTCAGTTACATCATCATTAGACAATAAAGATGGTCTCCGTCAGCCAGGTACATATGGCTGCTTTCAATCGGGGGGGGCAAACCCATAACAGCAACAACAAATTAGTGGTAGGGGGTACTGAGGGCGTACCATCCGGCCTTATGAATATCACTCATAATATTTCATATCCCGTGTGAGTTATAGAACATGAATAAGTTATAAACATAGTGAAATAAAGTTGAGTCAGAAATCCAGCAGGGAAGAACAAACAAGTTAACATTGGAGCTCTATGGCTAAATACAAAGTTAAGGATATAATTGTGGAATGGTATTTAACATTGTTTCTTTCGATAATTTTTTTAACTCTTTCAGAGTTTTCGTATTCCGTACTTTGGCTGGCAGAGCGTTCCAATTGGTTCCACAGATATATTCTGGACTTCGCATGTATGCCTGTGTGTTTGGTCTGACCATCCTCAGAGTTGAGGCCGCATTCTGTCTGGTTCCAATATTAAGATTATAAGTATAGTCTGGGTTTTTTTTATCTGCGATAGGCCAGATTTAACACATGGGCACGTCTGCGATTTTCCAAGTAAGGCATTTGAGTTAGGATGTGTGTTAGGTAATTTCCAGTCCTGAAAGGCATTTTCAAAGCTACCTTTAGGCATCGGTTTTGGAGTATCTGAATTTAGTTTAACCTATATGTGGAGGCATTTGAATAAATGTATCTCCATAATCCATGTATAGAAGGATGGTGGCTTTATAGAGTTTTAATGCAACATTTTTCGATATATAGGGTCGCATTTATTGTAATTGGTACATCCTATGGTTAACTTTTCTCTGCACATCTTTAATATAAGCATCGAAGTTCAAAGCCTGGTCCAAAGTGACCCCAAGATATTTGTAATTCGTGATTGATTTTAATCCAACGTTGTTAAGGGTTAGATTTAAAGGCGTTTGTTTGTTTAGTCTCAAATGGGTACCAAAAATTAAGATTTAGTTTTTTTCGGAATTTATCGATAATTTATTAATACCACACCACAGGGATAATTTGTTGAGGGCGTTTTGTAATCTTGGAGTTACTTCTAAAGTCGAGTTTGCATCCGAATAAATGACCGTATCATCAGCATATAGTTTACATTTAGTTTCAGTGAATATATTTATAAGGTCATTTACGTAGATCAGATAGAGAGTAGGACCCAGTATTGATCCCTGGGGGACACCGCAGACCACCCCATCCTCTGCCGAGATTTGGTTGTTAAATTTAGTTTGTTGAGTTCTGGTTGTTAAGTAATCATCTATTAATTTTACATTTTTATCACATATACCATAAGCTTTTGATTTGGAATGTAGGATGGAGTGGTCTACGGTGTCAAAGGCTTTTCTCAAATCGATAAATATGGTAGGTGTCAACTTTCCAATATTGATATTTCTTAAAACATCATCAACAAATGCAGACAAGGTATCGATCGTCGATAGTCCCTTTCTAAAGCCGCCTTGCGAGTTAGTTATGATATTGCAGTGATCAAGATGCGTTTGTATCTGTCTATTTTTAAATATAGTGTTTAGAAGATGTCTGACACAAATAACCTAAGTGTCAGGATAAACGAAATGATTGAATGTTGCGTCTATCTCACGCTGTATCTTCGTAATTTATTAACGAAAATACTACAAAATATTTGTATCCAGAAACAACCACTATGAAGATAACATTTGCAGTTTTTGAACGGCCATTCTGCCATAGGCGCGACATAAGGGTGTTCATTGTCAGAGGAAACACAAAACACACATAATTGTACATATGTATGTATACATGTATATCCTGTATGCCATATTCTCCAATGGCGCTGCCACTTTTGTAGTTATATCACGGAAAAGTAAAATAAATCCAAGTGTTATTGAGACTGCATAGAATGTTCAGTAGTTTTATTATTGTTTAGTGGAAACTCTGTTGCCAGTAATATTTATAGAGAACGTCCTGGCCATGCTGTACATGCTACAAAACGAGATGAACATTAACGGGGAATACGGAACGAGGCGTAAACACCTCGTTCCGTATTCCCGTTAATGTTTATAGCGTGTTGTAGCATGTACGAGCATGGTAGGGGGTTCTATATTTATTATATACCCGTAAATGTTGAAAATTTAACCAGAATTTACTGTAAATACAAGAATTACGTGGAATTTGTAAATCCACCAATAGTGCAACATCGTCAGTACACTCTTATAAGGGTATAAGAGTGTACTGTTCAATTATTAACAACGTGTTCAATTCACATAGCAACGTGCGTCAACGTGTTCAATATACGTAGCAACGTGCGTCAACGTGTTCAGTATACATAGCAACGTGCGTTCAACGTGTTCTGTACACTGCTATACGGAACCCGGTGCAGTATAATATTTATACGTTATACGGCGAACGGTGCGTAATTACTGTTGTGTTATCAAGTATTGAGTCTGAACACATGACTAGGCAAAACTGGAAGTGAGTTTTATTCTCCCCATAATCTTTAGTAGTACTGGCAGTTAACACCAGATGGCAGTATATGTAATACACAATACAACATCTCCCTTTTTTTCGAAGACGACTAGGAGACTCCAACTTTATATGTAGCACCAACAGCTAATAACGATTTAAGGTTTTGATAGATACAGTGATATGAGATAGTATATAATACTGTTGACTAATGAAATATGACTTATGAGTATTTGCATAAGGCATTACCATATGGGTTTACTTGAGTTTATAAACTCTGAGATTAAAATTTAGTGAACTAAACATAAACCATATGTCTAAAATCTTTCAAGCTGAAATCAAATTATGGACAGTCTCATTAGTCTTGGTAGCGCATGGGAGTTTTTATTTCTCTCCCACTCCTAGTCTTTACAACAGTCTTTGGGCTAGATACAGGTTTGGGACTGTTCTCTACAGCCTTCTCAGGCTTTGGCACTGCCTGAGGCACACTTGAGGGGAGTTCATTCACTGTTGGTGGTAGTTCATTCAACTGAACACGATTACGGACGTATGTCTTCTTGGGGGTACTGATCACATATGCCCTATCATGCCCACCTTTGTCCTCAACAGTACCTGTCTCACCTCTATCCTTTATCCATACAGCACTGCCTGTGTGGAGGATTGTGAGTGGCCTAGTATTATGACGCTGGTCATAATTAGAACTCATATTTTCCCTGTACTTGTCTTCACGGACACAGACTGTCACTTTCTCTGGCAGATCCGGTTCCAGTTTAGATGGAAGAACTGGCACCTTGGTGTTTAGGCGACGACTCATCAGCAATTGGGCTGGGCTGAACCCATTGTGTAGAGGAGCATTCCTATAGTTGAGCAAGGCGATGTACGGATCCGGTTGCTTCATAAGGTTTTTCACAGTGCGGACGGCTCTCTCAGCAGCACCGTTTCCTGAGGGATGGTAAGGAGAGCTAGTTATGTGAGTGAAGCCATAATCTGTAGCAAATGCAGCAAATTCTTGACTGCTGTATTGGGGACCATTGTCAGAGCACAGTATTCGTGGAATACCATGGCGGGCAAAGAATGACTTCAGATGGTTAATCACACAACGAGATGTAGTCTCCTCCAGCTTGGCATATTCTGGGAAGCTTGAGTATATGTCCACTAGAACAATATACTGGTCTTTGCCAAGTTAAAAGAGATCTGTGGCGACTTTGAACCATGCCTGCTCCGGAGGAGTTGATGGAATCAATGGTTCAAACAGAGTTGGTCTGTTCTTTCTGCAATGGTGGCAGCTACTGACTAGTTCCTCGATGTCAGAACTGATGCCTGGCCACCAAATTGCATCACTGGCGAGTTGACGGCATTTAGTTATGCCCTGATGACCTTTGTGCAACTTGCAGAGCATTTCTGGTCGCAAGCTTGAGGGAATGACTATCCGAGTTCCCATAAGTAGAAGGTCATTGACGATGGTGAGATCAGACTTGTAGGGTGCATATTTCTTCACAATGCCCTTCAGTGAAGAGTTATCAGGCTACCCTTCCTGTACGTACATGCACACTTGACGACAGATGTCATCCTCCCACTGATGATCACGGATGTGATCGAGACGGCAATCAGATGCGGGGAGGGATGCATGCACTGCATTAACCCTTTAAGGGCGAATGATGCCTTGAGGCATCATCCAGCCCAGGGCGAATGATGCCTTGAGGCATCATCCAGCCCAGGGCGAATGATGCCTTGAGGCATCATCCAGCCCAGGGCGAATGATGCCTTGAGGCATCATCCAGGCCAGGGCGAATGATGCCTTGAAGCATCATTTCTCAAAAATCTACAAAATCGTTTTTAACAAAAAATAATGGACGAACATTAATGAAATTTTCACAGAATGTGTGTATGATACCATTATTAATATTTCTATTCAAAAGAAATAAAATATTTAAGATTATATATCATATCACGGGATTGAATAATTGAATTAAGGGTTTTAACGACTGTGTGCCTGTCCCCTAGCGGTATGCAGTGCCACCAGCACCCGTCCCCAAGGCGGTAGGTTGGCCACAGGCACCCGTCCTTAAAGGGTTAACATATGCTGTCACTTCCTCCTGGAGTGATATATCAGCAACAGATGGACCATTTCTTGGGGCTCTTGAGAGTGTATCTGCAGTGTAGAGCTCCTTCCCAGGAGCATGAATTATGTCATAATCAAACCACATCAGGCGCATCCTGAACCGTTGGACTCGCACTGGGAGTTGGTCTAAGTCACGCCCTCCTAAGAGAGGTACAAGTGGTTTGTGGTCAGTCTCGATGAGAAACTTATTACCGACCAGATAGACACAGAACTTTTCACATGCCAATGTGAGAGCAAGGCCTCCTTTTCTATTTGGGCATATCGTTGTTTGGTGTCTGACATGGCTCTTGAGGCATAGGCAACAGGGTGCCATTGAGTGCCTTTCTGCTGCAATAGCACTGCGCCAAGGCCATAAGACGATGCGTCTGCAGAGATTTTGGTCTCGGCTTCTGGACTGTAGAGAGCGAGAACTGGAGTTTTAGTGAGCACATCCTTGATTTTCAGAAACGCTTCCTGTTGGGATGGTCCCCAGTGCCAATCGTTCTTGGTACTGAGAAGTTCACGTAGAGGTCGGGAGAGAGACATGAGGTCAGGAGTGAACTTCCCTAACTGGTTGACCATACCCAGGAACCTCCGTAGTTCTGAAATGTCACTCGGAGTATCCATTTCAGTGATGGCAGCTACCTTACCAGGATCAGCTTTGATACCATCTCCAGAAACGATTTGACCAAGGAAGCTGATTTCTGTTTTCTTGAACTCACACTTTTCCTTATTGAGGGTAACTCCTGCAGCTGCAAGCCTGCTTAGAGTTGCTTCGAGTCGTTGATCATGTTCGGCCTCATCGCAGCCAGCAACTAGAATGTCATCCATCAGGCAGACTGTCCCGGGCAGTCCTGCCAGTATCTGTGATACCTGCCTCTGGTAGAATTCTGGTGCTGATGTAATACCGAATGGCAGTCGATTATAAGCATAACGACCAAATGGCGTAATGAATGTAGTGAGGAGCTTGGATTCCTCTGTGAGCACTACTTGGTGGAATCCACTATTGGCGTCGAGCTTCGAGAACACCTTGGCATTCGCAAGTTGACCTAACACATAGTCAACGGAAGGCAAGATATAACGTGGACGAAGCACAGCTTTGTTGAGTTTCGTCAAGTCCACACAGAGTCTTACGTCTTTCCCATTAGGCTTAGGAACGACCACAATTGGAGCACACCACTCTGTGGGACTGGTCACTGGAGATATGACATCGAGGTCCTGGAGTCGCTTGAGTTCCTTTTCCAGCTTAGGCAAGATTGGATGGGGCACACGATGTGGAATGTGAACTGCATACGGCTCAGCATTGTCCATGAGTTTTATTTCGTAGGGGTGCACCATCTTACCTAGACCATTAAAGAGTGAAGGAAATTTCTTAGAAAACACTGAACAGGTGAATTTTACAAGGCCAAGAGCAGTTGAGGCCTTGCAACTGAGCAAATGAGAGGCATCGTTGATGACATAGATATCTTCCACATGAGTGTGGTCCTGATATCTGAGTGTTGCAGGGAAATACCCATGAGCGGTGAATTCCTGCTGCTTTGCACATCTGAAGATACAATTTGATGGCTTCAGTATTTCCTTCGAGAAATGTCTCTTGAACAGATTGGTGTCAATTAGAGTTGCTTCTGCACCAGTGTCAATGCGCAAGGGAACTGAGACGCCATTGACACTGACTTCAACGATTTTCTTCGAAACTGGCTCGTTGTCGGTTATTACCATACCCAAGAAAAACTCTTGTTGCAGTTGAGATGGGTCTTCACATGAGGTGTCATCAGACATGCTACCTACAACGTAGTTGACAGACTTTTTCCGGCATACCTTTACAAACTATCCTTTGAGTTTGCAGTGATGACAGACAGAATTCTTTGCAGGACAGGTTGCACGAGGATGTGACCCTCTACCACAAAACTGACATTCTGATGATGTCTGGGAAGTACCATGGGTCTTCTTGGCAATTTGAGGGTTAGGCTTTTTCTTTTGAGGTATGATCTTCTTTTTGACTGCTAGTGATTCAGCAGTCCCACCTATCTCATTTGACTGCCGTTTAGCCATCTCATGAGCACGTGCATTTTTGAGAAAGTTCTTTAGCTTCAAGTCACCATCCCTAAGAGCTCTTGTTCTGAGAGTTGCATCATTTGTGGAGTTCACAAGTTGTGCAAGAGTTAAGAGTTCCTCAATTTGAGCAGCTGTTTTAGCTTGAATATCTATCAACTGGATCTGCTCCTTTACTCTCATATAGAAGTGATCCATAGATTCACCAGGATTTTGCCTCATGTGATACAACTGATTCAGGAGATAGCTAGAGTTCCTCTGGGGACTATAGTGCTTGGTGAGGGCTGCTACTGCTAAAGCATAATCCTAACCCTGAATGCCATTTGCATCTAGTTTCTTCAAAACTTTTCTAGTAGAACCTAGGTAGTGGTAGAGCTTTTCAAACTTTTCATTATTTTCAGTCACTTTCATTGCAACCAACATAGAATCCAACCCCTCCAACCAATCCTCCCACTCAGTGGCTAGAGAAGGGCCCTCTTGACCCTCAAAGGATGGGTAGTTGGGAAGTGCAGTGGCCATGGTGATCCAAGAGATGGGAAACTGACAGTAGTAGGCTGACACAAGTCAGCACACAGATTACACTGTCTCTGAGTTTAGTACTGTCACTTGAACAACGCACTGCCAACAGCTGATAGCACAGAGATGATGTAGACACACACGTCTATAAGAATCCTACAGAGTCACAGAGTCCTGCAGAAATATCAGTGACAATTCCCAATGACTGTCAAGACTTCCATCTAAACCATGCTGCTGAGTGATTATGCGTGCAGTTGGCACGTTGACAGAGTTTTACAAGAAACCTGGTGAGTTTCAACAACCAACAAACATACCAGCAGGTAGATCAAAGTCTTAGGGAGCAAATACCATTTAGAGTGGGTACTTATCCTGTAAATTCATCACAAAACCGCTGCCACCATGTTGTGTTATCAAGTATTGAGTCTGAACACATGACTAGGCAAAACTGGAAGTGCGTTTTATTCTCCCCACAATCTTTAGTAGTACTGGCAGTTAACACCAGATGGCAGTATATGTAATACACAATACAACAATTACGATATATACGTCATGGGTATAATAATAACGGGTACGAGCGGCTGCACGAAGGTACACTGCACCACTCAGGTTTATCGCTCCGCAGTTTGCTCCGTAGGTTGCTCGAGCGGTGCAGTATGCCACAAAGGGTTTAGCAATCGTGACCTGCTTTTTCTCCATTGAAACTAACGTTAAACGCGGTACGAAGTGTCCGAGAATGTGACAGTTAGATGCCTCTATAATCCTGAGCTCACATTGCAAACCCAAAAAAGTCAGCACATTCGAATAATGTATATCTAACTTTTTAAGATGCAATGAAGGCTAAGCCCTGAGTTTTCCCCATGGACAAATTTCAAAGTCTGACTCTTTAGTGTGCAATGATGGCTATTTACTATAAGCCCTGACTTTTCACCATGGAAAAGTGTCAAAGTCTGACTTTTTAGTGTGCAATAATGCTTAAGCCCTGACTTTTCAATGTGGAAAAATGTCAAAGTCTGACTTTTTAGAGTGCAATGATGGCTAAGCCCTGACTTTTTACCATGGAAAATGTCAAAGTCTGACTTTTTAGCATGCAATGATAGCTAAGCCCTTACTTTTCACTGCGGAATAATTTCAAAGTCTAATTTTTTCATGTGTAAATTGTAATGAAAGCTACCCGGTACGACATGACGTTTCCCAGACCTTTCGAAGGTCTACGGTAAATCCAGTGGAACAGGTCAGTGTTAAAGTCTGACTTAATCCATATCAAGAAAAAAGTCTGCAATTTTTCAGTTGCCCCCTCCCCCCACTTTCAAAATGTTCTGACAACCATGCATTTGGGTATTCTGTTTTATAATTTAGAAAGCCAAATACTTAAAGTAAACTAGGCATAGCAGTAGCACCATGAAATCACATTTGAACCTCTGTAAGTCATCAGTTTCATGGTAATATAAATCGGTATTTCAATAGTTGTATATATAATTTACACCCTTATCTGAGATTTTGAAGCGTTTAGAACTGAACTTTAAAAAAAAAAACTGCGATAAAACTTTGCATTTGAACTCATAATCATATCGCAAACGTTACACTGGCAACCTCATAATCAGGCTGAGGCCTTCTGCCACTTTGTTGGGTTTAAATGCCAAAGCAAGTGAACTGGTGAACTCGGTCATTTGATGAAAAAATACAGCCCTCCCGCCTACGGCGTCGGGCCGTATTTTTTCGTCAAATGACCTCGAACGTCCACTCGTACGGGCTCAGTGACCACGTTTTCTCATATTACAGCGGTATTTGCACAACTATGATATCTTTGTTATTTGCACAACTAATGAACTATGATATCTTTTTTTGCGGGGAATTACGCCTCCTGGCTATAAAACATCGTCTTCAATCAAAGTAAATGGTTTAGCTTTATCCAATTAAATGTTTTCAATTTAGATTTCTAGATCTAGATTTCTAGATCTAAATATCAAAAACAAACCCCAAAACTGCGGGGTGTTCCCTATTTCAAGTATTTGTGTGTGTCTGGGAGGGAGAGGGGGTGCTTCTTGATTAATAATAATATAGCCATAGAAAAACATTCGGGGCAGAAGTATACTATTAAATTTGTGTGTGGAATAAGGGTATTCTTCTACCTCGTTTGGTCGCGTTGCATCGTTGTATAAGATATAGAGCTGTCTTGGTATAGCTGCTTGCAAAACATTTTAGATAATGCAACCGAGATTGAATCGTCATGGTTGTAACCATAACAAAGCCCTGGCGACGTCAGGCTGGCAAAATGACGTCAGGACGGTGATGTTCCGTCGGTGACATGTTATTAACATAACCACTCTCCTAGCATGGATGCGCCACCGCATGTCTTATCCCGATAGTGACGCAATGAATCCGCTTGGAGAATGAAGCTTAACCTATATTGTTATGGTAACGTATTCTAGTTGGCGTCATACTTCCTTGTGAACGTCAGTTTATTTAAATGTGCACAACCCGATGCACGTCTGTTGAACCTTCATTTAATAGTAGTTTGATTTAATACTAATACATGGCGTCGAATACGGAGGTATCTGCCTATGACCAGCAGAACATTAGTAAAACATCTGTGAAGAGATATGCTGATGGTCGCCCAGTGTTCAAGCCCTACCTCCTCGGATGTCTGACCAAGCAAGAACCCAATGTTAAGGTTGGGAAAAATAACAATGACTGCCAGTGCCAATCGGAAAAAGAGCAAATTACAAATGAAAGTGTATCAAATTACCAACAAGGCACAAATGGAACTATAGAAGAAGAGGCACAACTGGACGACTACACTGAGCCAGCCCCGAACATTGACCGGCCCGCTAAGAATGTATCCAATGGAAAATTGGAAGTTTCAGGTGATGAAGCCAGCCCACAATTAATGTATTGCCAAAGGCAAAGGTGAGTTGATTGTACTATTTGTAGTAACTAACACAATAATGCTGTGAGTAGAATTGAATAATAGAAGACAAAATGATATCGGATACTTATAAGTTATAGACATAAGGCTTTAAGGAACCATCCATAAATGATGTCAGTTGTCACACTTAAGCCTAAGTTAAGGGGGTTGGGGGGGGGGGGGGGTAGATGGAAAAGTGACACAGCCTAAAATCACAGGGTGTGTGTGTGGCGGGGGGGGGGGGGGGGAGTTGTGTGATAGAACACATGTCACCTAATTCCAAGACATTTGAGGCAATACTGCCCATGCTGGAAAGGTGTTAGGAAAAGAATGATCATAAGTAGTTATACTATAGTCTATAGATGCATATCATGCTAAGGCTGCGTATACACAAATTATCCTCTGAAATAGTCAAACACCTGAAGAAAAATATGGCCAAATAGGAGAATGTCCACATCAAAGAAATCAAGTTCATTTTATGTGTGCTACAAGTGGTTAAGTGTAACTGCAAAGAGTGCAGTTACACTTGGAAGAGTTTCTGATCGATGAGGACAGGTTTCTGCAAGGGATGCATGATGCCTATTGCCACATTTTCACCTGATGATTTTGGCCGATTAGGTCATCTATAACCACCCGCAGACTGTTTGACACTTTTGGGCAGGTAATCATCAGGTTCAATCGGGGATAACAATTTCAGGTCAATGTTTTCTCTCTCCAACATTAAGCAATTTGGCACCACCTGATGATACTTTAGCTCAAGAAGGCGTTTTCCTCAGCGATGATAATTTCTACCTTAACCCTATTCACACATATATGAACCCCACCAGTTTGTCTATTGGAAATATATACTCAGCTATACCTTAGTCAGGGATTATCTCTAAGTTTCTCTGTGAGATAGAAATTGTGCTCCCCCAACTAATTAGGTAAATGCTGAGCAGTCGTCAGGTGGAAATGGTCTGGTATGGGGTTGATGATTACGCACAAGGTTAAAACCCAAATGCCACCACCCACCTAACTTTAGTAAAGTGCCCACTGTGTGGGCAGGTTGAACTGATCAAGGTGTTTTATCATATGCATGGAAGAGGAAGATGTGAAGTACAACAATGAGGAAGATGTTGAGTCTTATAGTAACTCACCAGAGCAGACTACAGCAGACTAGTGTTGTGCTTGATTTTGGGGGGTGGTACAAAATGTGTGACAAAGCATAACATGGAGTAGGCGGAGGGGGGGTTCTAAAATTGACCCTAAAAAGTGTGAAATCATTTATGGACAGCCCCTAATAGTGATCAGCAGCCCTATCAATCATGATTTTGTAAAAAGTATATCTAGTTAACCATATCACTTGCGTCAAGTCAAAAATATAATACGTGTATGATGAAATCCAAGACTGACAAGATGGCGCCACCACGGCGATTGTAAAAAAAATCTAAATAGTGTCCACTCTTACTTTACAGCTGGTTCCTTGTGACCAGATCAGTAAATCTACAAGATTTGTCTTTCATTTTATGCTGTCCCTCATCAGTAGGGTCAATTTAAAATTGCCTGATATACAATTCCTTTTCTTACCCACTAGTGTGTGGGGGGAAGTGCGGGGAGGGGGGGGGGGGCAAATCCAGAATAGTTTGAACCCACACACCCCTCCCCCTGGGTATTTAACTGAAAGTCTTTTCACTCTATATAGAAAAGCCAATGAAAAGTATTATTATTGTTGTGTCAATTCATTCAAAATCAAATATCTAGATCTATTATCAAGAGGGTGTTTCGCCAGGACATGCAATCGAATATGTGAAATATCCTCTCCTTGTTTAAAACAAAGATCACAGAAACAGTGATTTGAACTTCCCCACAGACCCTCACTTCCATGCTGCAGCCAACACAGACACACTTTTTCTCTATTCTGCCGTTTCTCTGAGGCAGCCAATCCAACATTCATTTCCACTTTCTTGTATGAAAACAACTCCAGAAATCAGTTCACTCCTGGACAGGGCTCTAACCATCTCCAGTAGATTCTCCTACTGTAATACTCCTACTTTTATAATATGTATGTGTGGAATGCTATGTGTTTGTTCTTTGCTGTACTGTAGTTATAATACTATAGACCTCGAATAACCAAACTTTGTTAACCACTAGGTGCATGTGCGTATCTGTAATAAGAAAGTAGAGGTAAAGTGGCGATGTGGTAGACCGCAACAATTCGATTGTAGCGAACTGAACCTTAGGTCACTCGAAAAAACAAACTTGTTTCTCATCACCGCGCGCATCAGAAACGATTTTGGATTTTTTTTTGTATAGATAAGATGAACCTTGATAGAATTTATGAAATGCATGTGTATTTAGTATCAAGTTAAAGCTCCTCATGTCAGGGATGCATTCAACGTATAACCAGTAAAAATCTGAAAAGCACCCTCGTCATATTTTTCATGGATTGGTAATAAAAAAACAAGTGGGTTTTTTTTAGTGGCCTTAATTTTTTTTCAAGTAATACTTGAAATCAGATAACACTAACTGTCCCTACACAAACCCAGCCGCAGGAACACCTGCAAAACCGGTAAATATGACGCCAAATTGGATGAACTAAGTGCTACGGCCCTGGTTAAAGAGCACATTGTAGTACCAGTTCTACTCTCCTACCCTCAAGGGGGACACAGTTACCATCGCCTTTCTTTAGTTCGCAATGAGCTTGTTCATTATAGTCCGGTGTGGTGGGGGGATTGTTGTCACAATAAAGGATTTTCTTCAAGGACTGCTGACATTGCTGCAGGTGCCAAGTGTTTAAATTCCAAAGCAATGGCTCAGCCCTTAGACTGAAGGCATAATATTTTGGGAATGCGTTTCCATATATTTTGCTCATCGTAATCATGGTGATACAAATTTTGTAACTCTACGTGGAATACCATGAATGCATTTTTCAAGTTCAGGTATAAGCTACAAGAGTTAGAAGAAAACTCATGTGAGAAGATAACTTCGTCTGTACTCTACCAAGTTTGACCACGGAGTAATTCACAAAGTGAAGCTGAGTGAATTACTTAGCAGTCAAACGGGTTGGAGTGCGGCCAAACTTATTTTTATCGAGTCGGTTTCTGATTTTACCTCACCCCATAGAACATTATCAATTAATTAGATATATCACCCCATTAGCCATTGAGTATTGGGTACACTACCTTCACAGCCATGGAGTACGAGTTCCTCAGATAAGTCTATGGTGAAAAATAATGGGGTGAGATAACAAAGCATATCAACTAACAAAACTTTTCTGTAAATTAGTAGGCCACACATTTGAAAAGGATTTAATTCTTAGTTGTGTAGCTGTTTCAAGAAGTTGTTATAGGTATTGAATCACAAAATATTGATACTTTTATCATTAAATACCTATGGATGTTTATCCTACGTATACTGCCGTCTGCTACCCATGGTATATTTATGGCTGTACGCCACAGTGTGACGTATGGGGTATGTGATCACGTGACTTGGCAAAATATTGCCATCTTTAGGTATATGATAATACGAAAACTGCTTTACTCTCGTCGTAGATTAGATATATATATAGTGAAATCACCAATCAGATATGTCCCTCTGCTTTCAGCATTATGATATATCTGATCGACATATTCACCATGAGAGTAAGCCAGTTTCCATATAGTACTCGTACAGTATGTGATCCATGATCTTACCAAATATTTTGACATACAAAGACGGTCAGGCTGTTTTCGTATTATCATGTACCTAGAGATGGCAAAATTTTAACTAGTCACGTGATCATATCCCCCGTAAGTCACAGCGGGCATGAATAAACCATGGTTAGGAGCGGATAGTATACGTAGGTGATACAGCCATAGGTTTATGATAAAACAGTACACAACGCAGGGTGGCGCATGCAAGATATATATGGTATGTGTAGTAGATATATGTAACTTATGAACGTACATGTACGGGTATATCATGATGCAGTAGATTGGTCTATCAGTCTTCATTTTTACACGTATGATCAAGTATGTATAACGAAATCCTTTATCTATTGCTTTCTAGTTTCAGATACTTAAGTAATTTGAGGTCAACATTCCCCGTGAAGCTCTGGGAGCTGGTGGAGCAGGACAAGACTCCCCTAGTCACGTGGTCATCCTGTGGTCGAGCTATTATAATAGACACCCGTGTATTCGATGAGAAAATACGAGACTTCTTCACAGGCGAGTTTGGTGACAATAAGCTCCGCAACTTCTGCCGACAACTTAGGGTATATGATTTCAATGAAGTGACCAACAAGGATCCAAACTGGCCAACGTTCTCATGGATGCTTGTCATGGCACCTTACCTCAAAGTTCACTACCACTACTTCTTCCGAAAAGGCCACCCAGAGAACCTTGCCAAGATTGTACGAGTACGAGATTTGATTCCACGAGGTCGCAGCAAACCCAAACATCCTCGTCTTTTGGAGACACTTCTTACTCCAACTGGGCCATACTTCCTTGATCAGCCGCCATTGTCTCTGCTGGATCAGAGCACAAGGAAGGCAATGCGTGATTTAACGAAGCAGGAACTGCCTGAAAGTTCAACTGAAAAGACAAATTCCTTTTCCTCAGCTTTGGAAAAAATAGGGCACGAAGCAATCGTCTCTTCAACACCGTTAGATGTTCAGTCAAAGACCTGTTCCCGTGCTGGGAGGTTGGCAATGTTCTGTGGAAGTCTGAAATTGAATCCTGTGAAGCAGTCACAAAATGACCTGGTGACATCTAATGAGGTTCCTGAGAGAACCGTAGGACCTACCGAAAACGGCACAGAAAATGCCAAGATCACTGAAGTTAAAGGCAGAGATTGTGATACGTCAATATCAATAAACTCACAAGCCTCTGTTAAAAATAGTTATCAGGTTACATTTTCGAAGTTTGCCAGAGATCCTAGACTCCATAAGACAAAACAAGGTCAGAATACCCCACATGCCTCAGGCGATGTTCCATTGAAACTGCCCGAAGCAGTAAATCTTGAGCAACCTCATATTTCGCCGCAAAAACAGGTAATTTCTATGTCTTAATGCTATGTATTTAGTGTGTTCTTTTGTTAATAGAACATGAAGAAGTCGGACTAGTGAAATCATCTGGTGCAAAATTCATCTACATAATAATTGTATGAGAAACGTATTCTTCTCAAACTGACATAACGCTGATGAAACTATCTTGAATTCAATCATGTCTTCTTTGCTGGTTGCTAGTGTTTTACATGCACCGTTCCTTTCTGTTTCAAATTCTCATATTGTTTAATGGAGAGATAGTAAATGGGAAAGGGGTATTTATTTAACATAGTGATTAGTTTTAGATTTAGATAAGAATCGAACCCTATATAAGATATTAATTTATTGAAATTCTGTTGCGTTAAAACAGAGGTGATCGTAATAAAATTCATTCAATGTAGTTTGGTTAAAATGAATATGTATATACGGATACCTGTTCGGACCAGGTATAATGATAAGTTTATAACCTGTAGTTTGATTTATATATAGTACGATGATAATGATAAACACTGAGATAAGAATATTATAATGGCCGCCTTGGATGAGGGAGTTGGTGGGTGGGTAATCCAATAACCCGTTATGAGAACGGTACAGCTCCAACAAACAAGATGGCGTGTTCGGATGTGCGCCTGCGCAAGGCGAGAACGTCGATATGTGTCGAGTAGGGAATGCGCCTTCGATACTGTCAATTTTCAATGCGTATGAATTATAGAGTGCAATCTCAGCCTATTCAGTATTTCAAACGAGTCGCATGGTTAAAAGTTCATGTAGTAGGTTAGCAATAGACAAATGCCTCAATGAATAGATCCTGACTCATGCGTTTAGAGGAAAGCTATCCGGTTGTTAAAGTTGTTTAATATGCTCTAACATTTGTTTGTTAACTGCAGATGCCAGCTTCCCCCAACCAGACTCAGCAGCCCTCAAGCCTCGTTCTCGTGCCCTGTCTGCGCATGCGCAACACACTGACTCCGCTCACATACGGGTCCCGTCTCTCAGACGCTGGAGTCGACTTCCTGCGTCAGTGTCCCGACTTCAAGCGATTCCTGGAGCATGTCGCCAGTACCCGGCCCACTACAGACCGCGGACAACAGTGCAGTCCTGCGACCAGTGCAGACGACTTTTCTCGGTCCATCAAATACAACGATAACAAAGAAAACGGATCGCGCGTTACTCCCACCGACCATCATTATGCCAAGGCCGGACTCAATCATGAAAATACACCCCATAGTGACTCGGCACAAATAAAAAGTGATGTAGTTGCGAATAGCAAAAGTAGCCCAGATCCAGTTGCGGAACCACCGACCGATATTCCTGAAATAGGTATCACTGGTGGAGAGCCTGTTCTTGACAGCACCGCTAATAGTGACGATAATCTGAAAATCGCCACTGATAGCGACAGTGACAACGACGTTTACCCACAGAGTGATAGTGAGGAGGAGGAGGAGGGTGTGAGTAGCCTTCACAGCACAAGCAGGGTGTACGACTCCTCCTCCTCAGATCACTCACTCAACATCGACTGGTCGTGGGACGCTGACGTCACGCCAGAACCAATCAATATTCAGCCAATGAAAGAAGAGGAAAATGAGGACGCCATGTCCGAGGTTTCACCAATGGATCTGTGACCGGACCTCTGGTTATGAACGGGCAGATATGGCCAGAATGAGTTCACAATAAACAACCTGGCGAAATTGCACTCCTTTGGTGAAATATATTATGTGCAATATTTGATGCCTCGAGAAATGTTTTGCAGAGCAAACATACTAAACATATATTGCGTTATACTGTAACTGTAGAAGTTACAAACTATACCTAAATATACTTTCTACCAAAAAGTAATTGCACCCGATATACATACTCTTGAAAATCTATACGCGAATTTTATATTGTTATAAAAGAAATGTGTTATTGAAGAGAGATGTCTATTCATCAATTAAAAAGCCAAGACGGCTCTGTGATACATTTGTGAAGAAATAGGTTTATAATTGATCGCATTTTGTACTTTGGCACTATTTTAGCAGTATTTATTTACGAAGCGAACAACATTTATGCAGTTGTGCTCATATGTAACAGTGAGATATGGATCATTGTGTTCCCTTGTAGCGATTGTCTTGTAGCAGCCAGGTCTAATCGCTCGTCGTATTTGTTATACTTTAACTGAATATAAAATGGCTTTCCATAAATGTTGTAATGCTATTTCTGACCACTGTTGCCCCCCCCCCCCCCCCACAACCTTAGTCATGCTTGGTCATGGAGACTGGACCCCCCCCCCCCCCCCCCCGCTGCATGACGTCATTTATGGACGGCCCCATACTTATGTTTTAAGAACCCTCGTATACATTTCCTGTGAGTAAATAAAATTCAATTTGATAAATGTGTTTGTTTTTTCTTATTTGTACATATTTAAACCAGTGATTAGAATGAGTGTTCATTAACTAGTTTATGTTAAAATGGTAATGGATTTGAAGCATGTACACGTGGCAAAGCAGTAGGATAACTCAGATTGTGTGGAAAATGTTCCGGCAAAGGATTAGGTGTATGTGATATATCAAAAATAGTTATTCACTTTGCTGGGACAACCTTGACAAGAATATTCAGCGAGCTCCTATTGTGAGTTGAAGATTTTTATCAAAAGAAAATAGGGACGTAAGGACATATCACGTTTACTTTATACATAGAGATATTGATAATTAACTAAGTATATTCCAAAAGATGACATCAAATCGGTATCCATAGTAAGCTGGGGGAGGGGACCTGGAGCATGTCTAGGCCGAATCAGAGTATAATTTGGGGATTTAGTATGCTGGGATGAATGAAATATTATAGCTATATGATACACTTCTTCAGCACACTAACTCACTTTAATTTACCACCAGGTGGTGGCTCGGAGAACTTACAGAGTGTTTTGTGTGAGCATTATTATTTATTGATCATAAAAAACAGTCATTAGATGGCCATGTGTGAAACAGGACTTACCTGGGGGATGGTATCAATCAGTGCTCGGAGGTAAGATTAATATACACTAAAGAAGAAACCAACAAGTTTTGGTCAAAGTCGTCGTTCTCCACGAGTTTGATGCGTTGTGACATGAACGAGGTGACATCCGAGTGAATATCACATAGCATTCAAACGAGTTGGAGAATGACTTCTTTGACCAAAGCGAGTTATTTTCTGTATTTATCTCACCCCTATACACGCTAAAAGAATGGACAACCCTCAGGATATAGACCGTGGAGAACAGACTGCAATACTTGTAGGGGCATGGAGAACGAGAATACACAAGAGTTAGTCCCCAGGACCCAACCGTCCTCGGAGTTATAGTCCGTAGAGGTCTCAAAGAGCACGGTGGCCCCTGTGAGTGAAAGGAATTTCGTGAATTGTTGTTCTCATAATCATTATATCATCAGTCTGACAGGTAGGGATCCTGTGATGTCCGGAGTGCAGGCTGGCTACTAGTCAGCCGAGAACCATTATGAGTTGTATGTGTACTTTTGTGTATTCCTACTCCATGTAAATATTCACATCCCGTCCATCCATTCTGCAGACAAGCGTAACAAGGACTTGTGTAAACGGGCTGTTCATAAATGACATAACACTATTTTTGACGATTTCTGACGCCCCTCCCCCTTGCCATCTTTTGTCCTACAACTCCTGTCATGCTTGGTCATCGAGACTATAACCCCCCACCCTCCTCCCCGCTTCATGATGTAATTGATGGACGAACCCAAGCGCATTTTAAAATTTCAATATTTATGCTCTATGGATGTCAGCTGGTGGGTTGGTTTTCATGCCAAAGCAATGTATGACAAATGATACTCCTTATATGAGAATGTGGATGATCTGATGATATATTGCCCTGATTCCAAGGACTGTGTCAGACTTTCTTCCTGATATGGGATCTCGTACATGCGGGTAACGGGCATTTCACACGGTTGCCATTGATTATAATGGTGGATGTCAGCAGTTTGCAAGACGTTTCTTATTAAGACCCCCAGGCGGTCATCTCATCCTGCTGTATAATCAGGTCCAAATTATAAGAAAATAACACGAAAACAATGCGGCGCAAATTAATTATCTGAAAGCGAATACTTTCTGTTCTATCGCTCCACATTGACTGGTCGCATTCCTGTTAATAATTAATATGCCTTCTGTTAGGCACAAAGGCCTTATGCAAGCATTAATAATTCAATGCAAAAGATCCCGACTGGCCCGTTACTGGTTTTGTATTTTGTCCACTATGTGAAGACAGGACCAAAAACACCCGCGGAAGATGAGATCCCATAAACTGTAAAGTGTTGCTCCATGCTGACCGCTCCCTTTACAGACCAGCGCGATGTGCAGTGAAGTGTAGCGGTCCACAACACGTGGTGTGCACGCTCCACGGTCTATTGATCGGCGTTAGTCAGCTCGTTGTCCGGGGGCCTTCCCCTCAGTATGCTCACGTGCTCCTGTCCCAGCGCTGACACACGGTCACGGTCTGCTGAGTACGACCCTGCACCCCATCCCGCCACACACACACGTCCAATCATGCGTGTCTATGAGTTCGCAGCAGGTCTACAGTTCACCCAAGTAGGCCAGCAGGTCCAGAGGTACCTTGTCATCAGTGGAGAGTGAGTTTGTGTGTGTAGTGGACATCAAGTAACAGACGGAGTGAATCAACGAGGATGCCTGCTAGACTATCCATCAGAGCTGTTACCTCGTGATGCTCGTTGCATCCGCACTGGAATATGCGTTCTCAAGGGGATTCTCTCCTACACTCACACTATAACCATAATGTCTCCAGTAGGCAGGTATGTTTCCGGAGATATCTGAGACAGACTACCCTAACATGCATCCTCTGAGACTAGAAGGAGAAGGATACAATACGGTGTTTACATACAGTGGATTTATTGTTACGCCAACTTACGAATGGTTTGGATGTGAGCTAAAACAGGCTCTATCTTCAATTTGCCAGCGGGTGAAGAAAGTCTAGAATGAAACGCAAACACGCAAAAACAAATTATAGAGCCACAGACAAGAACAAGACCAACTTAGATATAACAAGTGGAATTGAGATAAGTGACAGAAAACTTCTAAAATAGTATATATTTGTAAGGGCACACAACCTACCTACATACACACACTGGGTTTTTTTTTATTGAAATAACAAATTGCACACAGTCTACTACACTATGGGAATCACCCTGCGTCTTCAACCCGCCTTACTAGGCATCTCTCTGTGTACGTGGAGGCTGTGGGCCCTGCTCTGGTGCCTCGCGGTAGGGGCTAGGCCGGCGGCCGGCCTCATCATGCTCCAGTACTCATCTTGTGAGAAACCCCAGGAGGACGGGACCATGGAGTACTTTGCATGCACGGCCGAGCCCCTTCATCTTCTCCGAAACGCCAACCCTAAAATTGAGGTCACGCCTCCGGATTATACATGTGGACAGCGCCGGGAAGCCTACTGTACCCTGGTGAGTGATTAACAATGATATCTAATTCTAATAATCAATGATTATGCGTGTGGGTAAAACTAGGATGGTTACTGTGCCGATGTAAATTGATGAGGTGTGTACTTTTGAGCATAGAAGTAATTATAAGTTAATTTCACATAAGATTCCGTACCCTTATGAGTTAACTATTGAACACTCATTTGTAATTGATACACCTAAGGGCAAGAGAAATAGTAATGTATAAAATATTAACAAAAGTCATCTATGTTTTGTTTTTCTCTATCATATTATTTAAGTTTTAAGTACTTTTACAATTGAAAATGATAAAGGTAATTCTTTAATCCTGTATGGACCCTCATAACGGGTAATACATTTAAAGTATCATGTTTTAAGTCATGCACGGTGTAACAACAATAAAACCGACCCGCCCAGAAACCAGATGCTGTATTTAGCTGGCGACAGGTGTCACTAGTGGCTGCGAGTAGGAGGATATGACGTCACGGACGGACGTGCGCGCCCAGCTGCCGTCTGTTCCCGGGAGAGACCACGTGACTTGTGTGTCCGAATGTCGTCTGTCACCATTGAGTCAATAACTTCACTGAAACGTACCGCGCTGCATGCAGCAGGTGTTCGTGTGGAGGTCAAATATAGCCTTGATAATCCTTCATGTGTACAGCTGAAATTAATTTTCAAACGTACATTCAATTATTGCATTACACCAGAACCTTTCACACATGACTTTAGACAATGCACAAATACAGAATGAGACAGTTGTCTCTTTTTGTGTCACCAGTAACGTATGATAATGATGCATGCATTAACGTAGACACTAACTTATCTTTACCATTAGCCATTATCGTCAAATACATAAACATGAGAAATGTTTATACAAGTTCCCTTATAAATGGAAGTGTACTACATTATGTAACAATGATAGTGCTTTGCAGCGTGGACTTTTGTCCCAGTTGGACCATCGCTCCTTGAGACTTCATTAAGGAATATCAATATTATTGTTAGATATAATTATTGTTTTTCCATTGACATCGAACAGGAACTATAACTTCCTTGGGCGAACACTATGGTTTCTTTGAGTGCATTCTTGGTTTGTAAAATTCCACGAGGGCACCGTTCATATGTGATCTCAACGGAAAAAAAACGGACATACGCCTAGTAATAAGTCCTGAGTCAGAGACACATTTCTATACGCTACTCACCCGGAGAGACACCGGGGAAAACCGACATCTCCATCTACTACTTGCAGTAGTCTGCATACTATACGGAGTGGTATGAGATTGGGCCCATGATAAAAAGAATAGAACCTAGCCTATGTCTTTTTCGAAATTCTTATTTCAGTGAGCCATCGTTCACGTAATTCTTATTCTTTATTGATATTAATGGACTGCAACAATAGGATGATTCAAGGAGGGCGGTATTATGACCATCAGGGAAATGGTTTCAATAGTGTATTAGTTTTACAGAAAACACAACAGACTTATAAAAGCCTATACATTCAAATATTGGAGATCACGCATTCTCATGTGAACTGCCTCCAAACAGGCAATTGAACAGACCAGGCGCCAAAGGCAATATCGTAGTTTCGAAATTGGTTTGGATTTAAATTTGTGAACTCGGACGTGCCTATAACGCAAGAAAATACTATGTGAATTGAACAAATTCATGTTTGGCATTAGGTTATATTTTTTTCTGTTAAAAGCCCGTTTCGTTACGTGTGGATGATCTTGAGGGGTTGCCCAACCTCACGCCACCTGGAAAGGACGCTAGTCATGCATGACCTACTTCTCTGAGTAGACCAGCGACTGACCTAAATAGGCACCTGTTAGTCACCTGTCACCTGTCACCTATTATGTCATATGGGAAAAGTATGCAAACGTATGCGGTTTGTTTTTTTTGGTTTTTTTTAACCAGATAATTCATTGTATAAATCATAAAGCACGCTTATGCACATGATCTAGCAAGTTTATTTTCGTCCTATTCATGTCGCATTGCCTGGAAGAAGGACTGTTAAAGATCGAACGCAATTACGACACATTTAAAGAAACTAGGAGCAAATAGTATGCTCATCATTGATGAACGAGCGTGCAATTTTATATGAATAACAATTAAAAAGTTTGGATTACATGTCAGTCTAAGGATAGGTTTCTATGACCCACTAGCACCCAATTAACTTGCCATTTCTGCAACTGGCTTGGATCCAAACACATCAAGCCTCAGTGGGTCTCAGGGCCCTGAGTGGGCCTTGAGGTATTTTGGTCCTGGGTAATTGGTCATGGTCAGCTGGGCACGCCTCTAAGACACTGAGACACTGGCTCCCTGCCTTGTTTTCAATATTACAGTGAATGGCACACAGATAGTGAAGGTTTGATTTCTATGCAGTACCCTGAAAGTCTATATGGACCACTTTAACTTCTAGATGATGTATTTAGCGCGTGCAAGCACGCTCTAAAAAGACGCACATGCCGTAGGCTAAATGAGGCTGTTATCATGAATATAATGTACAGAAGTTGAGCGAGGATGGATACGATACTGAATGTAAATAGAATGTCAAATAAAGCGTATATTGTGTGTAGTAGACAGTGAACATGAATATAATGTACAGAAGTTGAGTGAGGATGGATGCGATACTGAATGTAAATAGAATGTCAAATAAAGCGTATATTGTGTGTAGTAGACAGTGATATACTTGTAATGTGGTTTCCTATTCACCACGATAGACCTCCCGATACACTTCAATTAGAAAAACCTAACGATATGGCCAATGAATCAATCTATTTCTATTTCAATTGGCAAGTCAATCGCAAGGCCTATTGGCGTGTATCGGTTTTTACTTTATAAATGGGTTTATGATATCTCTCATAGAAGGTTGTAGAACTCACAATATTATCATTATTATCATTATTATTATTGTTGTTATTGTTATTGTTATTGTAATTATTATTATCATTATCATTATTATTACTATATGAATAGAATATACATGCAAGAATACAAATGTATGATATCTAATTTCTCTTTCGTACAGGGTATCCGAGAATGTGCCTACTGTGATGAGGCTATAGTAGCAGAGGCCCACCCTGTGGAATACATGTACGATCAGACAGCAGACCTGCTGCAACCTAACCTTACCTCCTCCTGGCAGTCGATCACATGGACCAACTACCCGACCCCACTGGAGATCAACATCACTCTCTCATTCAACAAGTCCTACGAGTTGTCAGACGACATCATCATCACCTTCGGGTCGTCACGACCGCGCACCATGGTGCTCGAGAAATCCACAGATCACGGCGCCACCTGGGACCCTCTGCAGTACTACGACAAGAAGTGCCGTGGTTTTGCACCTTCTGGGTAAACTGTCGTCTGCTAGTGTTGTCTTTTTTCTGTAAACGTTTACTTAATTGTGCTCCAAATGAAAGCATACGCTTTTTATAGGAAAGATAACTTCTTCTTTACCCGGAGGTTCTGAGGGGAAAAGGTCCCAACCCTAGTTTGTTAAGCTATGATTAGAATTAGTCATAATAATCCTAGTCACTATCAGAACTTACTGTCATAATACATTTTCAATGCTAAACGCACAGGGAAATGGCGAAATATATAACTGGTGTAAGTATCCATCGAATTACCACCATGATTGACATAGCTGTAGTGTTATTAAGTGTATAGTCATCCTATATGTCGATACATGGTCCATTCTTGATATTGATCGTGTAGGTAGGTAATAAGTACAATAAAGACTGGTTTTGTATAAGAATGGCCATAGTCTCCTCGTAGTTGACGACGTAATGTCCTCGATATCGCTCGGATGTTACTACGTACCAACTACTCGGAGATTACGGTCACTTGTACAGAAAACCAGTCATTATTGTGTATTTATACAAATCGAGAGATCAACATGGGTAAATTCTATTCAGTTTCATAATGTCCCACCCCAGATATTTCTGATAGTGTTCTGTACTATTCTAAATACAATATGATTTACATACATGTCTTATATATGGCAGGTCAAGCAATGTGATCGTGCGGACTGAACCTGATGAGGTCATTTGTTCCCGTGAGTATAGTCTGGAGATACCGTACTCCAACGGCGAGGTGCGATTTCCTATCGTAGAAGACAGGTATGTACCTCTATTACGTCCTATAACTTCCATTACAGAAATGTATATTTTCTCTTCCCCTTTTCCCATAACATATGTTCTCTATTTTTCTTATCCCTTTTCGCATTCCCTTATTCCTTTGGATTGATTTGTATTTGTTTCATATAAATTTGATTTGGTTCCTGAAATCAATTTGGACAATTTTATTTCTGAATATTGTTTGTCATGTCCGATCTCCATCATGTCTCTGAGATTATGAAACATGATTGTTCAATAGCTTTATTAAGGAAGGAAGGAAAGTAGCAAACCCTAAATGATAATAACTCGTACAAAGTTTTTGGATGTCTATAAAACATCTCAGTAGTTGAAATTGTGTTTCTATTATTCTAGGAAGACGCAAGAAACATTCTGGGCAAATATAATCTGTTCCTTGGACCCCCGATTTCTTTTTAATTATAACTGTTTACGATTTATTTCAGATTTAAACTGTTCCTTGGCCCAGCGCTTACTAATTATGAGGAATTATACAAGGCCTTGAATGACACCAACCTGGCCAAGTTTCTCACATTTACAGACTTGAGAATACGTTTACTCCATCCTGCCACCGACGGGAAAGAGTCCCTGCGTAAACCTCAAGACCTGATCCGGTATTACTACGCCATTAGCAACCTACAGATCACAGGCGGGTAAGGATTCACTGATAATAACAAGTATCTATTTTTCGCATGTTCTGTAGAAGGTTATAGAGAAACCCCAGTTACTACGATTCTAAACATCACACTTGTGATCTAGAAATTCTCAAAAATGTATACTATGGAGAAAGTAAAGTGTGACAATAACTAATTGCTTTAAGTGTGGTTTTATGAATAACCCTATTAACTCCGTATAGCGTTATTACTATATTGATTTTAAGCTTTGAATATCGGTTTCAGTGTTGGACCGAAGAGAAAGTAGGGTATTCAATTCGAGTTATATGTGTCAAGAATCAATGTCATTCTTGCATACTTGTATTACTCTGTGATATCAAAGTACCATGTATGGCTTGTTCCCTCTTTGATAGGTGTTTCTGTAACCTGCACGCCAAGGTGTGCATGGGGGTCAATGGAGAGACAGTGTGTGACTGCAAACACAACACAGAGGGTCAGAACTGTGAGCGATGTAAACCGCTGTACAACAAGCGGCCATGGAAGCCAGGCTTTTACCTACCATACCCGGACGGCACAGCCAATGAGTGTCAGAGTGAGTATCTATTATTATCTCGCTCCTGGGACCTGTTTCACTAGTTTCGTGACATTAGTCCTAGACAGACATCAACAGCGGCAACAACAATGCCAGCAACAGCGAAAAAACTTTGTCAAGTTTCAAAACGTATGTCACAGTTGATGCCAAATATCAGCGGATCGAAGCGGCCAGTTTTCGTGATATTTGACACGATTATAGGTCATATGTAACCCTTATCCGGTTAACGTTTCATTACTTAATTCTTACGGGAAGTGGTTGAAATAGTCTAATCTGTTGAAACCGGACACACTGTGTTTGGGGTCTGTCTTGTCCTAAGTGCCGCAACTAGTGTTGGTCTGTCCGTATGGTGTCACATACGCCATCTAGACATGTCACGAAACTACTGAAACAGGTCCCTGATATGTTTGTCCAATGGACATTGGGAACCCATTCTCCATGCCCTTTCGAGTATTGCAGTCCGTTCTCCATGGCCTAAATCTTGTGTTGTCCATTCTTTTAGTGTGTACAGAGATGAGATAAATAAAGAAAGCCACTCGTTTGGTCTAAGACCTTGGGTTTTTTTCAAGTCATTTGAATAATATGCAATATTCACATTGTTGTCGCTTTTTACCTACCATACCCGGACAGTACAGCCAATGAATGGCAGAGTGAGTATCTATCATATACATGTATAGTGAATGTATTATCAAAAGTAGTCATAGCGCTTTGTATAAAACTAACAAATAGATAACAAAGATTTCCGAACAGGAAAGTACAGTCAACTTGTGTGAGACAATACCCTTATATAATACCATAACGCTTATGAAATTTCTAATCTAAAGGTTAATATAGTTTTCATTTGATATCCTTGGTATGAATGACCCATTGCTAGAGATTCTGTCCACTCATGTGCAAGTTGCCTACTTTAAGAAAATAAAATGACTTATCAAAATGATATAATGACCATAATGAAAACTATATATCCGGGGTATTTGAATGTTGCTAATATAATTTGATTTCTATTCCCTTTCTCTCAGAGTGTCAGTGTTACGACCATGCCGACAGCTGTGTCTACAACCATACTCTACAGAAACCTGTTTGTATTGACTGTTACCACAACACGAGTGGCTACCAGTGTGAACAGTGCCTTCCCGGTTACTACATCAACATTTCTCTGCCCCATACACACCCTGACGTCTGCGTTCGTACGTTTTCCCTCCTCTTCTATTTATTACGGACTTTATAAAGAGATATTTGTATAAATGAGTAAGGTTCTTCCTCTCCATCATCCACAGCAACCCTGTGGGAAGTCTGTTAACTGTTTAGTCTATATATATGGACGGACGAGGTTGAAAGTCAAGTAACACCTATGGGAACCTTACCGTAAATAAAGAATATCTTTTACAACAGAAAAAAACAACACCTGGGCAATAGAGTCACCTACAGCTGCCTGGGCACACTCTGGGAAATAGTCACTAGAGCATAATATATTCCTTGATGTGACATTTTGGACTTTGACCGTTATATATTTCATATTGTGACTGCTACACGTTTCACACTATAACATATTTCAAATTATAACATATTTCAAATGATGACGGTTATATATTTCATACTGTAATGTAATCTCTTTTGTTATTCCATATTTTATCCTGTAACTATTACATATTTCATCTTGTGACTTACATGTTTCATCATGAGATAGTTATATATTTCACCATGTGACTGTCACATTTTTCACCATGTGACAGTCACATGTTTCACCATGTGACAGTCACATGTTTCGCCATGTGACTGCTACATGTTTTGCCATGTGACTGTTAGATATTTTACACGGCTGTTACATGTTTCGCCGTGTGACCGTTACCTTTTTCACTATGTGACTGTTATCTGTTTCAGACTGCGACTGCGAGGCTCTGGGCGTGACTGAGAACCTGATGACGTGTGGTGGACCTACTGGTCAGTGCCACTGTAAGAACCTGGTAACAGGTCGACGGTGTGATGTGTGTTCAGACCAGTACTATGGACTTCTAATGTCAGACAACAACTCTGGCGAGTGCAAGCGTGAGTGTGTCTAGTAGGCTTCTTTATCAGTTTCAAGTATCTGACTTTCATGATAATCTATTTTAATTGCACTGCATCCAAGGATAAAATCATTGATAGAAACCAATATGGTCTGAAAACCAAAATAAGTACATGTTTATTTAGGTCGTTTACCTCAAGGATTCAAATAAATATTCCATTGATGCTTTTCCGTCTGTATCTGGACATGATGGCACACACTTTGAAAATATAAAGCAATACTTTATCAATGATCGCCTTTTTGCATTGTTACTTTTAGAGTAGTTGTTTCACACGAGGTAAGAACGCAAATAAAGTTTTTATTAATGTTGTCTGTGTTTTTACAGCCTGTCGGTGTAGTCGCGATGGCACACAGTTTCAGAGTGATATTTGTGAGAAGGAGGAAGGGCAGTGTCCGTGTAAGGACCACATTACCGGGCGGGACTGCAGTCAGTGCCGGGATGGTTACTACGACTTCCCATTCACTCGCCCCTGGACGGTCAGTGATCGCCCGTTTAATAATCTAGGATCGTTCATGAACGCCCTATTCTGTAACTCGTAACATTTAACATATCGTTAAACAATATTCAAGCCTGTTCACTGAAACAGTCTTAACCGTCCAGAAGGACATCCTTAATTGTTGAATAATGTTTACCCACATTGTCCCTGGGTCTCTATGGCATACAGAATAGGACTTACATGTAGGATCCTTAATTATTAAACTGGCCACTCCTCTGGTGATTCTCCACCAGTAACTCTCTCAATATTTGTCTCTACTTTTTAAAGTTTGTTTATCGTAATTGATTTCAATTAGATTTTACAAGCGCGTTTAAGGTAAAGAGTACCTCCATTATTGGATATACCGATTGATAAAGGATGGGAAATAGTAGCTAGTTATAAAAGATAACCGCAGTGCATAATCACAGATTTTTTAGTCAAAGTCGATGCCTTGAAATTTGTAAATGGTTCTGGCCAAGGGTGTGTTTATGACGTGTGCCACCTTTAGATTGAATCCCGAAGTTGTGTCGTGAGAGTTTTATCACAGATTTGCATCGTTCTTATGACTTATTTTAGAAACATACTCCTTCGTAGAATCAATGCATTGAGTGACATCTTTTTAACTTCTATCTGTTCAGGATTGCATATCATGTGACTGTGACGAGGGAGGAACTACAAGCTCTGTATGTGACAAGACAACTGGCCAGTGCGCATGTCACACCGGCGTCACCGGAAGGAGATGCAACGCTGCTGTTGTCGGTCTCTATGTGTCAGCGTTAGACCACCTACAGGTAAATGCAGCCATCACAGTATCACACAGAAAAATAACATGGTCGTGCTAGATGAACGCTTTAACACAAACGGCAGGTGAACAAATAAGTGTGCAGTTTTAGTGTGAGACACAAGCGCAGTTCAGACCTGTTTGTCTGCGCATTTGTACCCCCTCTCCCAATATGGGACTGCGTGATTGTTTTAATTGCGCGGGGAAAAGGAGCCAGTTTTGATATTGCATTTACGGTCTCCGAATGTACCCTTTTTGTGAACAAAGGAACCAAAGAAGTTGTATTCCTTTTAGTCCACAGTCATACTTCAGCTGGTCGAGTCTTGAAAAGAGGGTACTTTTCAAACAAGGCTCGTTGAAATTGTGAAGAAAAGAAATTGCACTTAAGGTACTGCTAAATTCATGTATCGTCGCCTATAAGTGTCTAGGGTAAACGTCGGGTTAGTATCATCATATACATAGTTATACATGTACTGTGTGTCCGCTAGCACTCCCTATAGCCGTTGTACTTAAGGACATTTTGAGATTCAATAACGTTTGTAAAGGAAGTGGCATGAAATAAAAAAACAGTTGAATTCAAGAACTTCCATCACAATCTCCAGTCTCACATTATATGTGCAGCAGATGTTTTTCTTTATTAAATCCTCCTTTGAATTCCTGAATGGGGCATCTCTGCAAGCAACCATCCACCATTTTGAATTGAGCTGGTTACCAGCGATTATGGAAGTCTCAAACTTTGCCTACGACCTCAAGTCCAGGGAGCTGTTTCAAAAGTCGGGAGGGTGCTAAACGAGAGTACTCATCGCCACTGCGAGAGGCTAACAATGGAATTTGAGGCGTCGCTGTCAAGATGGAGGTGCCGCTCTCTTTGGGATATTGGTAGTAGTTTTGCTGCCGCATTGATTTGAGGTGCCGCTCGCTGTTGCCAGCCTCTCGCTTTCAAAATGTGACGTGCCGCTGGCGAGACCTCATTCGACTTTTGAAACAGCTCCTAGCTCTAGTGATGAAGGAACAGAGTCGCACTCCGTCTGACTACACATGATACAGTGTCACACACGTATTGAAGTTTTGTGTGCTTCCAGATTCAGCCGAAAGGGGGCACCTGCGAGATGGCGACGGGGCTGAGCACGTCACGGCGTCCGTTCAGCGGCCGGATGTTCGCCCGTTGTCAAGGCACCCAGACGCTCAGTTTTGACGACTTCCTCGGCCCCGACCCCCAGGCTAGCATCACGTGGTAAGCTATAGATAGACAAAAATCGATAGTTTTGTCGACAGCCGGTGGTAAACCATAATAATATACAGGAGTTGCTATTACGAAGTCAAATATCAGTGGTTTACAAAGCTGCCTGTACACAAAGCCATCGTCTGATGTATCTATTATCCATTTTCTCAAACAAATCAAGCCCAGGAATTGTCATATTATAGGATATGTATATTCATGGACTATATGTTGAGCTCTCCAGCACCAAGGGACTATCTTCCCGTAATAAATGGTTATGGTTTCTGAAGACATAGAAAAATATGGGTAGTTGTTTATTGTCCACTAACAAGTAGAACGGATAATTCTGAGCATCTGCTTACTTTGAATTCTCTTGGCTTTGAGCACAGACTTGGACGTCCATGGTCTGAGAGATATATAAAACTTAGTTTTTAATGGCCTTTTGACTATTCGAGGTAGCAGAAAGGGTTTTTGAAATCTATTCTCGCGTCTCATGTTACATACTAAAAGTAATATTCCATAGAGCCCATCTAATGTGCATGTACTACTCTATTACTCTCCTAGGCTGTTATACAGCACTATAAACTAGGCTACCTTAGGTGGGATAGGTAATGTTCCCTGTGTGCCGCCCTTTTGCCCCCTTTTGCTCTTCATTATTGGAGGTGAGAAACTAGGCGTTCTTGAATAATGGATGTTAGAAAGTACATTTTCTTCACTTCGCTTCGCCTTGTGAATTACTATGTGATTTAAACTCGATGGGATACGGGCTCAGACCCTAAACTTTCATGGGTTTCCTCTATAATATAGAGCCTTCCATGTCTGAACAACCATGTTCTGGGTCTCATTTTTCAGCTATTTTAGGTTGTGTGATAGAGATACTGGAGGCATGCTAACAATTTAAAAGTCAGTTGAATTCTGCAAGAACAAAGAGCCTCATTGCAGGCTCTGAACTGCTCGCACATAGTACTGTCAACCATCTTGTGATTGACTCATGAATTAACATTAGCCCCGGCCCTAATTAAGTATTTACTAATTGGACTGGTTTAGGCCTCACGTGCCCGTCCTGCGGTACTCGCTGAACGAATCGTCGCCCTCCTGGTCCTCAGCCACCCTGGAGATCTCAGTGCTTGGTAACAGTAATGTTGACATGACGTGGTACGTCAACAACGTCAACGAGTCACTCTCGGCTGCGTGTGGTGACGTCACCGGCAAGTTTTATACCTTCACGTACGCCAACATGTCAGCAGGTAAGAACGTGCTCCATTGTACATTATTATCATATGTATTTTGTTGTTTCGTAAATTTTAGTTATTTAATTGGCCGTTAGATCATCTCATCATTTTCAATCCAATGATCAATTTCCTAATGAAATAATTCATTATTGTTATTAACGTCAAGGCTTGTATTTCTATTGTCCCAAGTATTACACTGTTTACAATATCGACAACTGTGTGGAATCCTGCATGTAAGAGGCACTCATTGACATGGGTTATATAAACTGTAAAGAAAAACCCGTACCAAATAAATGGGGGGATCCAACGACCAGATCAGTACATGTTCAAATATCGACTATCAAACTATGTTAGATATCTGAAAGTTACCTTATAATTCCATCGTTAATTTACTATCGTAGTCTTCCTACCCACTATCATGTATACGGTCTATCTTACCCGTACACTACACCTTCATCCCATACCTTTCAATTGCCTACCACTTGGTCAGGGTACGGACTAGCGGCGTTTCCTACAGAGGACACCGGCATTGACCTTGACCCCAGATGTCGTTACTCCGCGACATTTACCCTGGGGCCTTCAGATGGCGCCACTAGTCCACTTGACGTGGATGCTCTAGTCCTGAGTCCTGACGTCACACAAAGTCTTCTATATACGTCAGCAGGTGGGCACTCTCAATACTTCTTGTAATGATATGTCACAGAAAACATAGCGTCCACAAGGCTATCTGAGCCCTTGTTGTCATTGTCTTAGCCCAGGTGAAAATGTAATGGTATTGAACCACCTGCTTTATTCAAATGATACTATTATACATGTTGTATATCTGTACGAATATTTCATGAACTTTACGAAATAGGTATTAACTGAACCCAGTATCTATATCATTACTTTACATTTCATTAAATATCTACCTGTCGTGAATCAAGAGTAAAAGGCAATTTCTGTAGTCTGAAAATTGACCACTTTATGAATATCTTCTTACCACAGATAACCAGACGAGGGAGGAGTACAGTACGTGCTTACCCCGTCTCATGGCGCTGTCTACACAGCAGGCGGCTATGACGTATTTCCGGTGTGAGCAGTTGACCTTTTCTGTCGGCACCGAACTCCACAAGGGAGCGCTAGGTGAGTCTCTGAAAACGGGATATTCCGGAACAAGTGCTAAAGCCGTAGCAAATGCATGTAGACGCATTCCTCTCTATGGGATATACAATACTTTTGGGGTTAGCAGTATTCTTGTAAATTTGTCTCCATCTATGACGTCGCTTTGTTCCTTGCATCCGTCTACAGAATACATTTGAAATTTCAAGGCGATTCGAGGCAATTAATAGAGACGCCTGAATTTCATTGTAGAATGGAATTGTATCATAACCGAAGGTAGTACTTATCTATTTAGTAGAACATACATCAGTTTGGCATATTTTGAAATAAGCGCCGTATTACATAATACCTTATATTATGTTGCAACCCTGAACAGGAACTATCCAAGGGGAAAGGTTTCACTACATTCCATATGACCTCCAAATATGTCTATATCATATAGTTGAGATAAAACACAGATCAGGGATTTCTGAGGAAAATGTGACATATTTGCAGTTAGTTCCTGCAAACGAAATCTCTATGTCTCTATGGGCCCTTTTAAAAATCTAGGATCGTAGATGTACCATTTTCTGTTCCTCGTACAAGGATTATTTAATAATATCTAGGTTAATTTGCTAAGACAATCTTAGCCGTCCATAAGGTCTTTCATAAGTGTTGAATCAAATTAATCCACATCGTCCCTCGGTCTTTATGGCATACAGGAAAGGGTCTACATATACGATCCTAGAATATTAAACGGGCCCCAGTCATTTAACCTAGTTTCGTGTTGTTTGTAGAATGTGACTGTGACGTTATGGGGACGGTGGCGGAGACGGTGTGCGATCCGCTCGGCGGGCAGTGTTCGTGTAAACCCGGAGTGATGGGTCGACGTTGCGAGCAGTGTGCGCCCGGACACTTCAACTTCACCTCCTCGGGCTGCCAAGGTAAGCCATCACCTCCAGCGAAAATATCAAACCTGATCAGAAACAACTATTTACTTCGCCTTTCCCTGTGGAATTTTTTTTTTAATCAATCAGCCAAAGATTTATTTTTAAAGACGATATGCTAAATGGGAAGGCATCACCTCCAATGAGAGCATGCCGTTCCCTTATGTTGTTGGAGGTTTTTTTTATTTCAATTTTTATCTAGTTAACATATGAACTTTTGAGATATACAGTGATCATCCGATTGGATGTCATTTCTCATTGTTAATGCAAGCCAATTCTAAGTATTCTGTTCATTGATTCAAACGGTTACCAATGAATGAACGGTCTGAAACAATTATCAATAGTTGTAAGGCATCCATTCCTAAATGTCACTTGGCCTTAAAGGATGCATTGCAACTTGTGCATATAAGCGACTGAAGGTGCGCATGAAATACACTCAACTATGTGTTGACATAGCACAAACTCCAGAATCCAAATGTGACTAGCAGATCACATTTTACCTAAACATATCGATGAGCTCCTGTAAGTAAGTCATAAAATCATATTTCACCCCTCCGATGCAGCAATTGTTCAATAATGATAGTGTTGTTTCCACAAATATGTTTATCGCTATGGACGACATGTTATTCTCATGCTACATATCAAATATATAGAATATCAAAGTGAAATTGTTGACATTATTAACAAGGAGAGTCAGCGTCAGGATTATATGGATTTGACTGTCCTTTTATCAAAGCTTGGAGAAACGGAAAAAAGCAAAGCTACACATGGAGGAGAATCGGTGGTGGACCCTAGAAACGAACAACTACCAATAACTGAACAAAATCAATAAGAAATATTCTGTAGGGAAAAGAACGCACCGCAGACAGGCTCTAACATTCACCGGTTCGCTTCTTCTCGTTTCATATTCGGGTCCACCACCACCTCCACCTAATCAACCAATCACCGTTCACCAAACCCAGCCTGCCCGGACCTGCTGTGCCCCGGTGACTTCCCGACGGCCGCGCCCCTGGTGACGTCGGTGGCGGTGTCGGGCGGGGGCGGGGTGAACGTCGTCATGGTCGTGCTGGTTGTGCTGCTGGCACTGCTCCTCCTGGCGGTCGTCGTCGTGCTCCTCACGCCCAGCTTCAGACACAGCCTCTTCCGGGCAGTGCGGCGCGCGCAGGGCAAGTCACCGGAAGTGAAGTACGTGGATCTGGGGCTGAAGAATCCGCGCAGCCCTATCTACAGTAAAGACGTTTACGCCAGTTACATGGACGAACCCAGCCTCGATCTGAGCACCGCACAGAGACAGACCAGTGACGCGCATGCGCGGGACAGAGGAAGTGGTTCCGGTTTGGAACGAAGTGCCCTGAGTCGGTCGTTCCGGGAGGTCGATAAGTATAACGCAATAAGCGACCCTAAAAGCGCCAAAGAGGCACTGGTCATGCAAGAGATGAGTGTGGAAGGTCTGGCGTCCACCTCAATGTCATTCAAAGGTCAACGGCAAAGGTCACAGAGGACACACGGCGCCGCACGAGAGAAGACAAGGAATCTCCAGGAAACCGACCTAAGCAGGCCCAGCCCGACCCATGAAGGTCACCAGGGAGGCGCCAGGTCAAGGTCAAGGTCACCTGACGCCAGACGGCCGAGTTCGGGTCGGACACGGCAGAGGGCAGCACTAGAGGGTGTGACTAACCCTGCTTATTCTTCTAGTAACGAAGGGGCGCGTGTGAGGCCCTACTTTTCCAACCTTGTGTCTGATGATGAGCAGCTCATGAGAGCGTCACGTGACCCCACCGAGCAGCGACCACGTGACACTGACGCCAGGCGGGAGGCGAGGCCCTTGTCTCAAAGGTCCTCCCGCGTGCACCCGGAGTCGGCAGCGTCCGACCGCCGGAACTCCCCGCGAGACGACGCTACCGGAAGTCACATGGCGCCATCTGGCGCGAGGCGACCTCCGCGCCGCCTGCCGTCGACGCCCACAACCAAATCGCGAGTACAGAGTCCCGTGGATACTGGGAACGCACGAGACTACGGCGGTGACGGCAGGAGACACGGATGGATGGAGCAGGGAGGCAGGGACCAGCAAGTGGCGGAGCAGAACGCGAGCAGACCCCGCCGTCTGCTACCCACGCCGCCGCCCAGAACTCCAGCCCACACGTCACACCCGCTCCTCAAACCAAATGTCGTCTGCCCCGAACCCCAGCTGACGTCAGCAGTGACGTCATCCGGGAGACCCGAGCCCGCCCGCAGGAGCTCCAGTCGGAGAAAACCCACCCTGGAGGCCCGTGAAATCAAGGGGTCCTTGGTGTGATCTTTGGGTGGCTTTGATGAGACCTATGTGACTTATTTTGTAAACATTCAGATCCGTCGTGTGCCATGCTTCACTTGAGTGTCATATTACTATATGTGTATGGATGTATGTATGTAGACTATTTTAGGAACCTGAGCAATCTTGATGGTAATACGCACTAAGTCATTTCTGCTGACGGTGTCTATAGATTATTTGCTGTTGTGAAAACATGAGTCAGAATTACTCCTGCCACGAGTGATGGGACTCAATACCTACTGATAAAGAGACATATTTTGGAGAACTTAGTAGTCTTCCTAGTATGCTTAGATGGGACAAACCTGTATGTATATAACTATGGTTTATATACTCTACTCTGATACTGACAGAAAAGGACCTGGTTTACTCATATAATCTCTTACAAGGTGTGTTCTGCATGATGCCTTTTTGAATATGATATCGGCATTTTTCGGCCATAGCCGCTAAATATTTCGTCGAAATTACTATTTTGTATAACTCTTTCATAGCCATTTCGTATACCATAACCTCACATGATTTTCAGCAGAGTGGCAGAAACATATCAAACTGAACATTGTGAGCAGTGGTTCGATCCTACAATAACCGTTTTGCTGTTTAAGGCCATTATACCGGAGAATATAGCAACATGTAGATTGTTACAAGATGCTGGCTCTTTCTACAAACTCTACCCTTTTCTCAAGCATTAATCTCTCTACTCATATGCATAGGTAATGTGACCGAATCAGTTATTACTTATAACCACCGATATTTCTAGATTTCTGAATGATTATTAAGGGAACTTTCCGAGATGCCGTCATTTTGCATGTCTGGTTCTGAGATACTATTAGGCCCGGGGTCCACCTACTACGATAGAAATTTGGACCTACCGATATGGCTCCGATACAAAAAGTCAATATAGGTGACCTTCCGACGCGATTTTGATTTCTTTATCGGAAGGTGTATCGTAGACCATATCGGAGCCATATCGTAGAAGGTGGGCGCCTGGTACAACTTTGCAAATATGTTGATATCTGAAGAACTATCGGACCAATGTGAGTGTCTATCCCATCAAATTGAGTGAATATCCTATACAATTTTTTTGTGTATGATTTCCTTTATTGAATCAAAGATCGGAAGCTATACAGTATCGTTGCTTGTTTCAGTTGTTCAGTACATGGGCGATTCAACATCGGTGGCATCTAGCCTCAGTTGTTATACAACTGGTTTTCATGGCTATGCCAGTAATAAAATTAGATCCCAGCGTACAATCATAGTTTTATAATAAAATTGCTTTAGTCTTTACGGAGTTGATTGAATTGCATATCGCGAATTGATATCGCGTTGATAAGTCAACTTTAATCCGTAGCCGATACACTAGGGAATGCACCCGGATGCACGCATCGTAAGGTCTATCGTAGGGAGTTCAGTGGACGCTGGGCTTAACTGCACGAGGAAGGCTTTCTTCTGATTGAGCGTAAAAACCTCTTCCTGTTTGATTACTTCTTTTAAACATCTCTGCGTTCTGAAATTAACTGTTCTATCATTGGAAACATATTATAGGTGTAGGTTTCTCTGTTCAACTCTCTGAGCTTGTTTCAATGGTGTTTTTTTATCTGAATAATGCAGAGTCGCCATGGTTTTGTAACCCTGCATGTTATTGCCATGCTTTATTAGCGTGCAACCTCTGAAATAAACTTGATAGAAAAGAAATGTAATGTATGAGCGTTTGTCTCTATACCAACGTCGATAGCCTTTGGGATGGAATCGTGGATCACTTCGGTTGGGTTATTGTAAGTATAGAATAAAGTATGCTATAAAACCTGAAAGTCTTTGTTGACTGTCAATCAGACAAAAAAATGTCCTTTCTTTCATATTCTCAGCATACAATTTTGGCAAAAGATCAATGCGACTAGATTTGTAGCATCATTTAATTCACCTCCAAGACAGTGTCATGATCTGCATTACTGAAATGAAAGTGTCAATTCTTCAAACCTCAGGATCTTGGCAATTCATGACCAGGGACCTAAAAAACAATACTTCCTGAGCGATTACGATTATGACTAACCTCAGGCGATGCAGACCGCGATCGGAGTGCCAGTCTGTTTTCTCAATGTGATTCTCAGAATTCCATCACATCTGCTGCTGTTTTTGTTGTTTACTTGTTTCCTATCTTGGTGCAAATCATTTTGTTATGAAGGACCGAACCCACCTTGCAACGGACCTTATAAATGGTCAAACTTGTAACATTTAAAAAAACTTTTTAAAAATATATTTTTCTGATCGTCGTGTAAGGCCGTTCTCTATGAAGACGGATATCTTTAGGTAATGAGAATATAACAAAGACTATGATCAATTATCTTATCGTTCTTAGTTTTAAAAACACCTCCTAGATGCTAAAGGGAGCATCGAATCCCTCATTTGAGGCGGTCTGGTTAAAAGAACCTTCTTTGATCATCTATATCATCTACATTACACGATAACACTCACATTTACTTTATTTTGCTTTATTGATTATCCATTTTGAATAACTTCTGGAGCTATCATTTAAATGTGGCCTCTACACACCCTCCCTCCGCAGCCTGTGAGTGCGACCAACTGGGCTCCTCGAACCTCGTCTGCGATTACAACACTGGGCAGTGTCCCTGCCTTCCGTTCGTCGCCGTGGCCGACCAGAATGACACTTCCGGCCGTCTGTCTGACAGACACTGTTCCTCCTGTCTCCAGAACTACTACGGATTCCACACCGGAAACGGATGTCAGCTCTGCGTCTGCTCCGTATCCGGCGCCGCGTCTGCGCAATGCGATGACTTGGGGGTGTGTCTATGCAAGGAGACGATAGGGGGCGACACCTGTGACAGCTGCCTCGATGGTTTCTTCTCCTTCTCTGAAGCAGGATGTCTGTAAGTGATTTATGCTGCACGTTATTCAGTAGGATATGGTACACCCCTGGATGTCTGTATATTTGGGAAGGGCATGTGTCAGAAGGTATAATGGGATTACGATGAAGGAGGAGGGGGAGTAAAAGTCGTATTATTGTTGTTGTATTGTAGTTGTATTCTGATGATGATATCCTTGAGTCCATGAAGTTGTCCTATTACCTCCCCTGCCATATAAGGAATATAACCATGGTACAGTAGGCGTGGTTTATCCCAGTAGCCAAACACTGCAATCACAGCAAACCACGATCTCCTCCCTAACCTCCTTGCATAGTGTTAATAGCGGTTATTGGCATGAATCTAATAGGCCAAAACCACACTCGTGCCGTTAAACTAATTCTGTATGAATATATGTTGAGTACATTTATAATCATACATAGACTACTTAAAAGAAATGGCCATATATTGACGAATCTATACCCAATAAAGAAGCTATAGTCGAGATCCAGTTTCAACCAGTTTCTACCATCCAAACGTCAGACGTCAAGAAATTCTCAGAAACTCTGGTGCATCGATTCCTACTCTCATTCTGTAGCAAGTATTGTGTCAGCTCTCTAATCATGCGGTCCATAATTGATAACTCTTGAATAAATCACCTTACTTCTATCCCAAGGTCATGTAACTGCAGCGAGGCGGGGTCCAAGGGTCCGTATTGTGACCTGGTCACGGGTCAGTGCATCTGCAAGGACAACGTGCAGGAGCTCAAATGTGACGCATGCGCAGACGACAGCTTCAACCTGGACGGGGAGAACCCGGATGGCTGTCAGAAGTGTTTCTGTTACGGACACGGCACAAGTTGCATCTCTGCACCAGGATACGCTGTTCATCTCATTGAAAGTGAAAGGTAGGTGCACATAAATCTACAGGGCACAGAGTGACTGCTAGTTCCGCCACCATTCACCAGGAAATTGTATTATAGTGTCACTGTAGTTGGGTAGCAACCACTATTTTCTGCTGGCATAATCTATAGATAATCATGAGACGTGGCTAAAACCCTTTTATGGCAAAATATTTTTCGTAAAATCCATTGATAACTGGACCCGCCATCTGATGCTTTGTTTTAGCGTCGCGGGACACGATGGCCTCTTCCATAACACAATAGCTGTATGCACTATACCTCATCAATTACATGGATGTGAGCAGCGGAAAAAATTTGCATTTGAGAATAAGTCCAATGTTCGGTCCAGGGTGGTTAGCTCTAAAAGTCCAAGAATAGATCTGAGAAATGAATTCAAGGTCAAGTCAAAGATATGGAATATAAAGGTCAGGTCCAAGGTAAATAGTACTAAAGATATCAGTTACATCAAAATTCTTACCCCCCAGTAATCATATATCTACGGAATCGATCAGCATTAAAGTGTCCAAGCCTTGGTTGTCCACGCTTTGGATGTATGAACAATTGGGACTATCTAAAAGAAGCCAAGCTGTCTGATTTATCTCTCCGCCCTGCCACTTTGATTTACGCACGTTTGCGAAAGTAATGTGCCACAGGAATATTCTCATGTATCTTTGTTATTAACAGCATCTTCGACTGTGACAGGTAAATACGTCAATGATATCATTCTGTATACACTCAGCTTTACTTCTACACTGTATGAATTCTATCTGTCATTCTTGCACCACTAACGCCAGAATTGGCAACAAGATAGTCTTACGATTAACTTGATTAAAAAACACAAACCTTTTATCTGCATACCAGTTATCTTCGTAGTTTTGTTTCAGTAACAGAGAATAAATTGATTATGTTATATTTATGAGTCACTAGTTTTTTTCTTTCCTTTTCTTTTTTCAATTGAAGTTGAAAAAATATATAGGTTGGAAAAGGTTTAGCGGTGTATCAAACCCCGTTTATCGGGTTTATGAGTAGATTCCGTCCAGGCTTAATTTCATTCAGCATGATAATTTCTGTCAACTGAGTGCACACTGGGGTAGGCTTCGGCACTTACACTTCTATGATAGTTTCATCCATTGAGATGGTATCACTTGTCTAATCATTCATTCTTAGATGTCAACTGAGTGCACACTGGGGTAGGCTTCTGCACTTACACTTCTATGATAGTTTCATCCATTGGGATGGTATCACTTGTCTAATCTTTCATTCTTAGATGTATTTAGACGATGCGATTAAAGTGTATCTTTATTGATAAGTAATCAGCTCCAGTCACTACCAAGCAGCTGTGAGCACCGCTGAATAATCACGAGCAACACCCGCGATATCTGCCGACTACCCACGGAGAATGGCGAACCGCCGCTGAAACTGTCGATAATCATCTCACTCATTACCAGACATTTGATAACTAAAATTATTCTGGAATTAGAGAGGAATCGGTTTATCGCCTTACCATAAATCTCCTTCTTGTTAAACAGTGTTAACTCCTAGATTGGAAATGTGTTTCTCATAACCACCCTCTCTAACGGCGTAGGGATCCCTTTCTGTCCCTCGCCACAATGACAACACTACACACCTACGTAATTTACCATTTTAATGATTCATTCTGACTGCCTGTATTGAGTTCCATAGCAACTAAAAGTATGCCATGAGTTGTGATTGCAGACTGATGTCACGAGGCATAACTAAGTGAGATTATGTACCAAATCAAAATCAATGGCATATTTTCAGTGGTATAGATCGGGTGTAATGATTCTATCTCACCCCGATTACTGCCTGACTGGCTAACGTTTGGGACCATCCCCGATAGAGTATTGCTTTACAATACACCATGGGCGTTGAGTATGAGTTCCCACTGTTAAGTATGGGGGAATATCCCATGGGTGAGATAATATAGAGGAAACCTATGAAAGTTTATGGTCAGAGCTCGTATCCCATAGAGGTTGAATTGCATAGTAACTCACAAGGCAAAGCCACATGAACTATGTAGCAATTCAACTGAGATGGGTTCGAGCACTGACCATAGATTTGAATAAAGACCAACGCACACTTGGCGACTTTTTTCCTTGCGATATGCTTGAGACTTTTTAGGAAAAATATCGCAAGGGGGGTGCAATAAACACAGCAGGGGTCGGGAAAAGTCGCCGACAAATTCTGTTCGGGTGTCGGTCACCCCAGCAGGAGGTTACCCGAAAATCTCAAGGCCTATGCATGCACACTTTGAGACTTTCCCTGAGACTTTCCTTGAGACTTTCCCTTTCCGAAAGTCTCAACAATGGATAACTGACTTATGGTAGCTACAAAATAGATGCGAGGTGGGCCATTTTGGCACTTATGGTTTTTTTAACCTTTATTTATACCTATATATTCTAACTCAATATCACGTATGATATTGAATTATACTAAAAAGAATTTCTTTATTAAAAAATATATTTTCCAGGGTTTTCCAGGTTTTCCAGTCTCTCTGTGAGAATTCCAGGCTTTTTCTAGGCCTGGAAGACCCCAAAGCATAATTCCAGGACCCGAGACCCGGGCCAACGGCCCGCCCAGCGGGAGGTGGCAACCAAAAGTCAAAAGTCTCAAGCGAAAAAATATAACATGTTATATTCGAAAGTCTCAAGGAAAGTCTCAAGGAAAAGTCGGCGACAAACCCCAAATCAGCAGGGGGGAAAGGGGGTGAAAAGGGGTTGCATAATTGCCTCTGCAATATCGCAAGGAAACCATGGCACACATAGCGATATTGTACCGTAAAAAAGTCTCAAGGTGAGTTTTACGGCGACTTTTCCGCTAAAAACGGGAAAAGTCGCCTAGTGTGCGTTGGTCTTAAGTTTCTGAATTCATCTCACGCCTTTCACTGTCACAATCGGCTAACATTTGTGACATAATCTCCCATTTCGAGCACTGACCATAGATTTGAATAAGTTTCTGAATTCATCTCACGCCTTTCACTGTCACAATCGGCTAACATTTGTGACATAATCCCCCATTGAGTATTTTTTAATTCTAAATACTCAATGGGTGTTTGAGTACGAGTCCCCAGTGTTACGTCTATGGGGAAAAATAGCATTGGGTGAGATAAATAATGGAAATACTCCTTAATGCGTCTAATTGCCTCCTCATCTGTGTGATGCCAGCTGTATGCACCACAACTGGACTGACTCACACCCGCTCACTGACGACGACAATCTGTGGCTCCTCCCGTTCGGCAAGACCACCAATGACGTCATGTATGTCCAGGCGCCCGATCTGTTCCTAGGCAACAGGATGACGTCATATGGTCAGGTAATGACCTTCGATGCTAAGATCTTGGGTGGAAACGACCTCTCTCTCCAAGGTCAACGGCCAATTATTCTACAAGGAAATGGTAAGCAGACCGGAGCTAATGAGTTGTCTTTTTCTAATCAAGGAAAATGTAAATAAAATGTACATTACTTTCATATGTAACAAGCAATAGCAACATGTGGAAATTATACGGTTCCCATGCAATTACAGTGTGCTATTTTTGTATGTAGGGCGCGAATAGGAAAGTGTGTTACTTTTACAGGAATAAGGTAAATGTGTAGAGTTCAGTTGTAAAGTTCAGTCTTATACATACCTATCGTGGACAGTAATATTACTTTCTATAGGAGGAGCATAGTTATTTAAATTGTCCGTATTTCTTTGTAACAGAAAAGACTGAACTTCAGCAGTCGCCATCTTAATCTCTTGTTCAACGCTCTGATGTTTACTGCTATGTTATGAATGGTGTGTTCACTTATAGTACCTAAGCTGCCAACATGGTGGCAGGGTACTTTAACAATGGCACTCTGGGATCCTATTGTCAGAAGCGCCCTTTTAGACATGTGCAGCAGACAGGAATGGGACGAGTCATCCCATAATAGCTGTTGGTTTTACAGCCAATCACAGCGCAGAGCATTCGAGCTCAAATTTGTATGATTTCCCACTTCGTTATATATGAGCCCTCTAGTATGTCTATAAATCAGACTTCTCTGGATCTTCGTTGTACTTTGTATTCCTGGCCAGTTAAGTTCCGGTCCCTAGACCTTGAACAATGATAATTTTTCAGGTACGATAGGATTAAAATGTGCGTCTGAATAGATTTGACTCTAAAATGTAAATCTGTAAAGAGAGCATGTTTTGATTTGACAGGTAAGACGATCTACTATGATGCAGAGAACCTCACACTAACAGCAGACACTCAAAGAGTTACAGTGAAACTGTTCGAGCATTTCTGGCGCTACAATGAAACCACTCGTCCTGACTACTTCAATCTATATGGTGAGTTTCTCATTAGATACCTGAGACTATTCAACTGCTTATCAAACATATGTAATGATTTTAACCACTAATTAACCTGCTTTTGTTTCACTAATTAGACTTTTCACAAACAACCCAAGAAACCTAAACTGCTCATAAAGGTTTTACGAAAGTATACAGGGAAATGATCAAGACCCTGCATCATACTTTTCATTATCCTACCAAACTGCTCATTAGATACTGCTTATAACTGCTTACCTTAGGTGATGCAAGATAGAAATACTTGTAAAAATGGCAGGACTAGTTTACCATTCCCACTCGAAAAATCTCAGAGTACCTGTAAGAAAGATAAAGATCCTCACTACACTTGAAAACGTATAGAGAAACTTTGGTTTATTTTAGGTAAAACCATATTTAAGATTTGGTAAATGGAATACCTGGAAATGCTTCAGTAAAATTCAGTTTTTTTATCATCTAGACCATCTCCCCCATGGATTTCTCACAGCCTTCCATCCTTAAACAAATGCATCGAATGTTCTGGTGACCTTGCCGGTTAATCTAACCTCTATGACCTTCGGCTCACCTTGTAGCAATCCTGGCCGATCTTGAGTCTCTTCACGTGCAGAGGACGTTCGGATCACACGTTTTGTCGATTACTAACTTGTTGCTCGTTAGTTCACAACCTGCCTTAGAGGGGGAGCCAAACGTCACATTTGTAGAGCAGTGTACTTGTGCGCCGGTCCGTAATGTGGAAGGTGAGTCTTAACCCCTGTGCGGTATGAACCTTTTATATACCCCTTGAATAAATCTCCATAGGCTAAACATGGTGTTATTACGCTATAAAATATGTATGTCACGGCTGACATATGACGTTAAAATATGTGACAGGGTAGGATAAAATCTAAACGTCACTCAATTTCGTACCATCTAAATCCCTAGGATGACGTGTTACATTTTGTTTTACGCCATGAGGAGTCTTCTTTTAAAAAACACGTTTATTTAGGCTGGGATATACTCAGCACAAGGTTTCAATGTATTCCCAGTATAGTAAAACCCCGCTTAAGGGGGCACCCTACGTTCCGAGCAAATTGTTCCCTTAAGCGGGGTGTCCTGGAACCGCGGTTTTTACTGTATATGATAGGTATGCCTAAATTCATGGTTTTCCTCTGCCCTTAGGTCACCGATGTATGATGTATGTACCAGGCACAGAGAGACTATAAGGTTGCATGTCACTGTCTGTTTTGAATATATGATTCTGAATAACGTCTTGATAACTCTATCAGATCATTTATCACCAAGCTGATCACTAGGGCTACAAGGAAGCAATGCTGTGGAAGAAGGGTGCAATTCGACAGCTGTTTAGTTCAGGATAGATACAAGGACATAAAAAAGTTCCTCAACCTCAGGTTAATCATGCATGACATGCGTCGTATAAAACACGCAGAGAGACTGTAAATAGGGCTAGTGAACGTGTGATCTTTGTATATGTCACTGTGAAGCAATTATATCTTATCTTTCTCCTCAGGTCAGTCGTGCATGACATGCGTGCCAGGTACACGGAGAGATACTGTAAATGGGTCAGTTTATGAGACCTGCAAGTCATGTGACTGTAGTGGACGTGCAGAGACCGTGCCTGCTGACTGCGTGCCCTCTACTGGCGAGTGTCTCAACTGTCGTAACGGAACCACCGGTTTCCATTGTGAGGCATGCGCTGCAAACGTAGAAGGCCAAGAGTGTGACACCTGCACGGACACATACTGGGGACTTGGTGCTCATGGCTGCACGCGTATGTACATTTCTATTTCTATTTAATTCTATAGGTTTTATACATGATGTATGTTACATGAGCAGCTCATACTTTTAACCTAAATGATAGCTTAGTCGTAATTGTTGTTAACTAATACTTTATATTTTGATAGATCCTGTTGGCATTCGCTATCGATTTCATGTCGCATTGTCACCGAAGTCAGTCCTTTGTCACAATTATGAAACATAATTTTTTTGACTATTCAGTAGTATAAGTATTGTAAGATTTCAATCAAAAACATGTAAACCGGATACCAGTTTGGATGCGGACAAATAGTTCCAAGTCATTGTTTATACTGCTGCTGACAGCGTCTTTGACCTGTTGGTTTCAGAGCTTTGGCTATAAATCTTTGGAATAGCTAGAGCAGAAAACGTTCACCCGTGTCTCATCTGTGTCTATATTTTCAGCATGTGGTTGCGATGCGATCGGAGCCAGCAGTAACGTCTGTGACAAGGTCACGGGTCAGTGCACATGTAAGGATCACGTGGTAGGACGGGTGTGTGATGCGTGTGAAGATAACTTTTACAATCTACAAGATACCGGATGCCAAGGTAAAGAGGTTTTTAATTTCTTTATCCATTTATTACTGCATATAGATGGCATTTCGTGCTCTATATATATTTTGGTGCCTAATCCGGAGTTCGTATCCATAATCCAAAAGCATGTCTCTTACGTTTAAAAAAGGCGGAACAACCTGTTGCGTCCCATCTTATACCCTTCTTGGTATTAAAGGCAGGGGGTGATCGAAAATGAAATATGTGGCTCATTGATATAGCCAGTTATTTTCTATATTTATCTCTGATACATCCACTGACCTCTTCGTTGTGTATACGGTTCGAATTCGGTGGAGGCTACTGCATAGTTAGATGTATATATTTGCTTGATGATGAAGAAATTATACAATAGCTGAATTGTACAACCAGTAAATTAAAGGTTAATCCACTTTAAGAGACTGTTGTCCGACATTGAATGAAAGTGAAATACTGCGGCAATCCATATATAAACCTACAAAAATGTACAAATACGAGACTAGGCTACCATTAAGACACAATTCATCTTTGTTACTTAGAGTGCGACTCGTGCTACACACTGGTGTTTGATGAGGTGCAGATCTTACGGGGCATGCAAGACAATCTGACAATTTACGTCAGTCAGATGAAGAGTCAAGACAACAATACAGAACTGGGGCCCTTCCGGGATCGAGTTGCGGAGACCCTTCACAGAATGAACATTCTTCTAACCTTCGTAAGAAGTTACGGAATACACATGTACATTTAACCAGTAGTTAACACGTCTCACGATCATAAGACTTTACAAATAATGTTTCACTCATAGCCTACACATCTAACATTCTGCTGGGATATATACCCTCTGCTTGTTGCTAAAGTGCCCATAAAGCTTACATAAGACTGAATACAGCTTCATATGTGTTTATATCATGGTGAGACATTAAAAAGAAATGTGACAATAAATTATATAATCAGAATGGAGCCAGAATATACATATATATCAGCAGGGCCATATTGACAAAACTGAAAACAGTGGCCGTAATTAACATCCTTTCTATCTGAGTATCACAATGACAACAGCTTTTGTATTTTTGTATCAATTACCATGATTTTAATTTGTAATAACTAGCCTTTTTCCCCTATCATCCCACACAGCTGGCAAACGCAGATTCTGTGGACGCCGTTGTGACCCCTGAGGTTCACCGGATGCAGGGCTTGTTGCGCCACCTGCAGGAGGCATTGGACATAGACGTGACGTCATCAGTGTTTAGGGTCAACACGACGTTGTTTCACGCGGATAACCTCATCGCGCATTGTCAGAAGGTTTACGACGAGACTGTAATCACTGTCACCGACACACATTCCCTGCTGTCAGGTCAGCCCACCTGTTGTATAAGGTTCACACACCATCGTTAATAAACTTTCACAGAAAGAAGTACCCCTAATTCATAAAACTTACTGGAAGAATCTGTTCATGAACCGGTTTACCTCTAATAGAAATAGGGCCAATTTTTAAACGTATCTACACACACCTTTAACAGAGAATATTCGTAAACCTGTTTACCCATATGAGGGACAATTTAGCTGTAATAGCTTTAGGCCCAATATCCAAACCTACTTACACATTATGTATAAAAGGGACTATTCATATATGTGCAAGCTAGCCATGCCTATTGCTGGGAACCATTCATAAAACTACTTACATGTTTATGTATCAAGGACCATTCACATTCATACATCCATCTGTGCATAAACCCTCTTACATATCCCTATTACAGGATCCATTCATAAATCCACTACTCAAGTGTCAATACAAACGATCTTGCAGGGTCCATTCCTGAACCTATTTACGCATTGCTATTGCAGGACCCATAGCTGATATGACAGTTGAAATGGAGACGTTACTTTCCGGCCTGCAGCATGTGGAGAGTTCTCTCTCCCAGGTATCCACAGGCGCCATGGCCGACGCAAACCGGGTTCTCGGACTCGTAAAGGACATCGAAACTTCCACGGCCGACGCGCACACAATGGCCAAACTGGCGCTAGAGGTTTCTATTGTTACCACTCATCATCTTGTGTTTCAGAATTATTGGTAATACTAGTTTGTAATGTTATTTACGTGATGAAGTGATATGATCTTGTGAAGAGTGCGTTAGGCTCGCTCAATTGGCATCGCGCTGGAGCACCGGAGCCATGCCTCTGTGTTCCTGAATATGTGCCACCTCATAAATTCAACTTCATCATTATATAATCCTGGCTGTTGCTAGAATGCAAAAAGAAAACCACAATGACAACAGCAGCCACTCTCCTAGCAGATCTTTCGCAGCACTAACGCTTGCTAATCCCTGCCTCAACCCAGTGATGTCATATGCTGGTTTCCTGGGTAGCCGCTAATGACAGGGGGAATCAGCCAACATTTCGGATTCAAAACAAGGCAATTGTCAAAAATTATGAAACTCATATATTATGACTTGGGAAATATAGGAATTGTTATATGAGCTTCACAGACATTACAGCTGTTTCTTTTTTTTTAGCTTTAAACCACTTAATAATGTGAATCCACATTTGATTAGTCTGCCCCTTCAAGTGAGCACATGTGACATGGTGACAAGCAAAACCCTTCAACGCATGAAGCGCTTTCCGTACGCCAATAATACGCGATATAATTGTCAATCAGATATATCCCAATGCCGAAAATAATTTACCAATTATTTTGATGTGTGAAGGGGGTTAGCAAGTTTTTATAATTTTATCATTATTATTCCTATTATCATACCTGAAAATGGGGAAATATATTGCCTAGTCATGTGATGACATACCCCGTACAGCGCCAGGTGACGTAGAGGTGTAAGACGACATGAGTAGGAGCAACCGGTATGTGTAGTTGATACGACTATACACTATACTCATGTAATAATATAGTGAAATTGACTTATGGGAAGTCCTATTACAGATTACCACCCGCATGCCTTTGAAGGGGGCCGCATGAAACATTTCATTATCCTCAGAAATTTCATTATTTCAAAAACAAACTTTTGTAGGTTTTACACATCAACACCCACAGACACACCACCTAAACACACATAGACCTACAACACCTTACACCCCGTGAATCTAAAGTCCTTGTGCTTGTGTATAACTGGCTCTGGACTATGATTGTACTCCCAGTACCTTACGATGCGCTAATGTGGCGTGTGTGGTTGAGTATAGAAAAATATAACGAATAATGAATAATGAAAAAATGCCTCATCATTTTTCAAAAAGGCTCGGACGGTAATCAGTAATAGGACTTCCCATGGCCTATTTATTGGTAGCTAGAAGCCTGGATAATAATGAGCGTAAAATCATTTTCTCCACCACAGCATGTCCAAAAGGCCAACACTATCCACCAGAATTCCACTCGTCGCGTATCCGCCCTTGAGCAGAGTGTCGCCGCAGTTACTGATCTCAGCGACTCGGTTGCTAAGGACGCCGATCATCTCCATGGCAACGCGACGCTGGTGCGTGACGAAGTAGTGGTTGCGCTGCTCAATTCTACCGCAATGCAGGGCCCCTCGGTAGATGGCGACCAACTGCAGAGACACGCGAGGCAGCTAATAGGGGAAGCCGAATTGCTGCAGGAGAGTGTAAGTATTATGAAGAATCAATGTTGATTTACGGGGTTTTTTCAACATGAAATTATTACATTCGGAATACCTGCTGGAGAGTGTAGGTGATCACTAGCCTTGTTAGGTTGGAGACCAACAACCTTGCCTACATCTCCATTTATTGTATCATCTGATCAACTTTGATATTCGTGCCAGCAGCCATAGAGATGAACGCGCAAGAATAGAGTTATTAGTGCAATAGAGCCTCTAACGACTGAATTTGTGCTGTTTTGACATGAGGTATAGTTAAAGCAAGGGCATGAGCGGGAGAACCCACTGGCTCAATTGCCTATATCTAATGGTTTGATACTGAATACATAGACAATAATCGATGGTTTTGTGGACAGGTGGCCGTAAACCACGAGAGGTTGACGCGTAGTAACACACGAGCGCTAGCGAGTGTTTTACGACCTCAACCTCGAGTGGTTTACAGAGCCGCCTGTCTACAAAACCATCAATTGTTGCATTTATTATCCATCTTCTCGAATGAATTAAACCCAGGTATTGCTATACTAAAGGGTATAACAATTGGGACTATTTCTTTGCTCTATAGCACAAAGGGACTATTTTCCCGTATACCATGGTTTTGAGGACGTATACCACGGTTTGAATCCGTATACCACAGTTATGGTATCTGACAGGTTTTATACAATGGGTAGTGGTTTACTGAGTCCCCATACATTTTCAATGGGGGCTTTGTATACGATGGATAATAAATGTTGACTCTACGACACCTGTCAAAAATATGGCTAAACACACACCTTTCAGTTGTGACCTTTCTTACTCAACTTCCTCCTCCTCCTAGAACATTATGAAATTTGCCTACTTTGGGGATAAAGCTACAGAATATTGGGACTCCTCCTATTCGTTTCCACAGGCCACCGTGGCAGAGACGACGATTGAGACGGGGCAAGTGGCCATTATTCAGGACGTAGAAGAGGCTACTTCATTCACTTCCGGTCTGCGCGTGCGCACTGAGGCCCTCCAGAGGGAGGCTGAGGCGATGTTTGGGCGTGTAGATGTCGCTCACCAGATGGCGTTGGCAGCGATGTCCAATGAAACACAGGTGTTCAAAGACGCTGATGACATGCTGGACGTGATGCAGCACTTTACAAATAGAGCCTCAGGTATTACTATGGTGTATATTTTCTTAATGGCAAAACACACACTCATTAGGCCTGGCGTCCATCTACCACGATATGGCTCCGATATGCTCCACGATGCACCTCCCTATAAAAAATCAAAATCGCGTCGGAAGGTCACCTAATATCGGGGCAGTTAATCGCGTTTCTGTGATTAGGGACCGAAAAAAAACTTTTACGATGCACGGTGGATTGGCATGTTTAGATATTTGTCTACGATTTTGCACCTTCTCGATATGTCTCCGATATTTGCTTTTTGATACGGTGCCATAGCAATAGGTTTCAATTTCATAGTAGGTGAACGCCAGGCCTTACGGGTGAAGTTTTGCACCTAACAGATAGGATTTTTTTTATTATCATCATAATCGGTCATTTGACAACCCATGGCAATTTCAAAGATATTTCAAAGATATCGGTTATGTTCATTAGCAATCGTAGGTTAACTGGAAATCACTCTGACGATGCATTACAACGCAGGGTTATTGAAATAGCAACAGAGGAGTGCTTTATAAATAATGCTTTAGTTGTTACAAATTACATTTAAATGTTGAGAGTATTTAATTGGAGCATGCAATGAATAAACATTAATAATTTCGAAAACTAAAAAGAAAGGAGTTTTTTATTTGAGTGGTTGACCAGTAGGCAAATCGATCCAACGGTTGCTTGTGGGTCGCCATCTGCACACAACCAGCCACTGAATCACAACTATTCTAATCCACGTCAAAGCTCAGATGCATTTACATTGAGAATGAAAAGTGTACTTCATCATATGAGTTGATCGAAATGTGTTCAAATACACACACAATATCGGCTGATTTCAGATACAAGCGGTGGTATGTCCCAAGGTTCCAAGGAGTTTACACGTAGTAACATCCCAGCGCAAGCGAGGATATTGCGCAGAGTTAACTCCGAGGAGCACACAACTGCTTTATTCTGAAACCAGTCTATATTGTTTTTATTATCCGTCTTTTCCTGACAAGTGGCGTGCCAATATTATATCAGATCATTAGAAGTACCGATATTAGTTCATTTACTTACGCACTATTTTTTACATATGCACTATTTTTCCGTATGCGCCAGATTTTGCAGCCCGGAGCATACAACATATCTGTATGCCCCAGGAACCTGTTTCAGTAGTCTCGTGATATTAGGCCTAGCCAGACATCAACAGCAGCACCAACAGTGCAAGCAACAGCAGAAAAAGACTAGCAGATACTTGAGGTTCGAAGTGGCCAATCTTCTTCATATTTGGAACGATTATAGATTATATGTATCCCCTACTCATGTTAAAGTGTCATTGCTTAATTCCTATGAGAAGTGAGTGAAACTCTGTGTGTCATCGACTGCAATCTTGTGATCTGCCCGTATGGTGTCAGAGACGCCATCTAGACATGTCAAGAAACTACTGAAACAGGTCCCAGGTATGGTGATACACACTCCGTATGTGATTTCTATGGACACTTTGTATTACGTGGATAATACACCTCTATATTATTGAGGTAACCTTAGCGCCATGTTAGAAATTCGGTTATGCTGTGGTATTAACGCCAACTAGCGTGGTATTACAGATGTGGAGCTTCAAGCTAACACGTCGCTGGCGTTGGTGCAGCAGGTGAAGGGGATGAGCGAAGCGTCCATCAAGGCAGCTGTTAACTTCCAGAGAGAGCTCGAGGTGACGTCCAGGGCGGCGCAGGCCTCTATAGACTCAGCAAACAGCAGTAGCAGGATCGCAACACAACAAGTCAAGGTATGATACAAACAAGGCCATTTTCCATTAGCCGACGAAAATGGTGGAGATTTTTTTAGTTTTGTAAAAGTTTGTCGATAAGATTGTCGATAACAACTATGAATTTGTCGATATTTACACACCCAGTTCCGCCACCACGAGTAGAAAATTGTAGACAACAAAACGTCAGAATTTGTAAATACCCAGACCACAAGTAAGAATTTGTTAACATTCTTACCACAACTAGTCATAATTCGTGAACAATTGTATCATGCACCACTTTGTTCAGATTATCATTTAAAGTCTAGTTATAATTCCTTGAAATATTGGGTAATTAGCAGTTGACAAACAGCGAATAGCACCGAGATTCTTCATCAAAATAGATCTTCATTACAAGCCTTTTCAAGATGGCAGATATGAATCATTACTGTAGAGGTTATGAAGATGGCCGAGAGATGTAGTATATGTATAGTTAGGGTGGCTGAATAGAATCTGCTCTGTGTTGTTTCATGTCGGAAATTCCCCGAATTCGAAGAACGAGGTGGATACGACCAGAAAAAGGCTAGTTTTCATTGGCAGATTTCCTGTCACCGATCTGCAGTCAGGAACCACTGATGGACTTTTGGCACTGCTGACCCAAAATTGGTCAATGGAAAAGACCCAGCTTGCGGAATGACCTACAACTTTTCTGTTTAGATTATCCAATGCGGCACCACCGACGGATTTATATCTCAACTTACAAAATATCAAAGTCATCTAGCAATGACAGAAATAGTTCCTACTACATTCTTACTAGTGCAGTGATGTGGATCACATGGTCTAGACCAGTTATTTATTTTAGAAGGTCAAAATAATCATTGTTTGTATGCCCAACACAGTCTTCTATAAACTGTGAACACGGAGTGAAAGTTTGGTCACTGAGTGAAAACTACTACCTTCACCGATTTTTCGATACAGACTCACAGTTGGTGGCACCACCGACTGACTTTCTAGTTAACTAAAAAAAAAAAAAACCATTTTCGTCGGCCAATGGAAACAGGCCTTATGTTGTGAGACATTCTTGCACAGGTATATAGTGTAAAGATGGTCTACGTCTTCCCTCTCCGATCAGATTTTGGGATATTGTAGTCTCAGGCTTTTTCACAGAGAGTGCGAGACCACGCGCTCGATATATATGTAACTTGTAAGAAGAAGAGTTTTCTCTCGATCTGGAGACCGGTGTACCAGTTCTTAAAGCTAAGTCACCACTGTGAGTACTGAACACTGCCCTCCCGTATTGTAAATTTTCTATGTCTTTGTTGACGTCAATACAAGTCGATTAACACTTGGGCATTTTAATTCAAAGTGGTGTTTTCATTCGTAACGTGATGGTTACAATACTAATATGACTATACAGCGTAGTAATTGTGTTGATTGTTGACAGGTGTACAAGCCGGTGTATAATGAAGCATTAAAGATTGAGGCATCAGCAGCTCCGCTCCTCAACGATATTCAGCAGGTGGCAAGCCGTGTGCACAAAGCGTCCCAGCAGAACATTGAACCAGCTCGCATCACCTGCAGCGGGCTCGAGTCGCAGGTGAGCTGCACACACCTCAGTTATTCCTTTCCACATAATAGGATAGGGAATGTCCGTAAATGACGTCATGCTACTATCTTATTATTTTTGACCCCTTCTTTTGTCACACAATCCTGGTCATGCTTGCCCCCCCCCCCCCCCCAACACACCTACACACACCCACACCCACCTCCATACTGCAAGATTCATGCTTACAAGCAATGTCTGTGAAATCACCCGAATTTGATATTACATGTTTTTAAGATTATTTCAAAAGACATCTAATTCAGTCGTTCCATACGAAAACGGGCTTACTTGTCGTTGTACATCAAGTGTACGCGGTGAATCAGATATATTGATCAGATATAGCCCGGTGCCGAAGGCAGAGAGACATATCCGATTAATAGCTTCTCCAAGTATTTGATACAAAGAGAGTCAGCCTATTTTCGTTTTATCACTTTATACTCAAAATTGGCGACATTTTACCTAGTCACATGACATCATACCCGTACGTCTCATTGTGACGTTCGTCATGGGTAGCATACGTTCTTATCCTACCCCTAATAAAAAAAAATCACCATAGACTTAACAAAGGCAAATTTTATGTGGCATGCCTTGACATAAAGTGTGAACCTATGCCTCTAGGGGCATAAACAATTTGACCAGTCAGCCACGAGATCGTGAGCTGCTCCAAAAAAAGTTCCGGCTGCACTCAAAACGCCCATTCAAATGTTTGCTAACATGGAAATGAATATTACTAGTGATTTATGAAACCAGTCCCACCTCAAATGTTAGTCTGATATCAAGAATAAATACACAGTCAAGGAAATAAAGTTATAATCGCGTTCTTAGCCATTTTTACACTCATGCAGCGAAAGACAAAACAAGCCCTTGGCGCCATCTTTGTTATTATATAGGTACGGATCTTTATCTCACCCCTGGTATTTTTCCCCATAGACTGAACATTGGGAACTCGTATCCAACACCCATTGAGTATTTATAAAAGAAATATCCTATGGGGGATTTTGTCACAAAGCTTAGCCCATTATTCAAATTTAGGATCAGAGCTCGGTCCCATCTCGTTTGAATCGCTAAGTAATCAATGCGGATTTGCCTTGTGAATTATTGGGCGATTCAAACTCGGTGGGATACGAGCTCTGATCCTAAATTTTCTTCTATATTATGCAATTCATAAAGACAGACTCGATGATTTTTTTCTAACTGATTCTTTTAACCCTTTAAGGACGGCCATCTGTGGCTGAGCTGTCACCATAAGGACGGGTGTTAGTGATAGTGCATATCTCCAAAGGACGAACACATTTTTGATTAAGTCATAATTTGATGATCCGTCCTGTGATATTATTGGTAATCAATAGTATTTCACTTATTTTAGTTTACCAATATTGATCTTGATATTATAGCTACATTTCCTGAAAATTGCACGGCCTGGGCTGGTTGATGCCTTAAGGCATCATTCGTCCTTAAAGGGTTAATAAACACCAAGCTCACTCTCCCTCCTTCCACCAGGTCGCTGCCGTGGAGGAGAGAACACAGAAAGGTCTGGAGAAAGCAGATGAAGCCGCCACCCAGGTGGGCAAGGCGCGCGATGAGATCGCCGCCATCATGAAGGACCTCCAGAACATTCAGGAGCTCGACATGACGGCCGTGGACGCCCTCCGGCGGCGGGTGCGGGAAGCTCGCGCCGAGTTCGACGCGCGCAACCTGACGGAGGACGTCCGCGTTCTCCGTGAGGCGGCGCTGCAGCAGCGAGTCCAGATCGAGGCACTAAAGAGACGCCGCGACGACGCTGCACGAGCTGTCAGGAGGATTCGTGACGTACAGCAACAATTAAGACCCTGACATGGGATATTGTGAAATAGGAGAATTAATTATACTCATCACATCATGAAGACGGGATATCGTGAAATAGGAGGAATAGTGAGATGCTCTGTGAAATTGGGCATCATGGATTTAGAGAGATGGTGAGATGTGCAGCGCAAAAAAAAGCCTATTAACTTAGGTGTACATGTGCCTCAGAAAACTTTGGAGAGTTGCACAATAGTACACCATGAAAGGGACTACTTTGTAATATAGGAAATATCTCCAAAGAGGGATATCCTGAAATAACAACATTGGTTTGAGGTGCTGTAGCATTGGATGTGTGGAAAATTATGTCCACAAGAATAAAGACTTCAGAGGATGCGTCTAGTACAAATGGAGTACAGTGAGAATTACTCGAGTGGACACTTAAAAGGAGAAGTGTTTGTAGTAACAAATGGACATCCCGACGTTCAACCCAAACTTAAAAAGCAATCGTCTTCTGGTTTCAATAAAGACACAATGACGTGAATGACAGAAATAGTTTTATTTTTACATAGTCGTTGCATGATGTTTTCTATGGGAACTGTGATAATAAAGGACAATTTCCTGAAAGTATTGTTGAGAGAGATAGTCAGCTTAGGGTATTGAAAGTTATTTTGTGGTAGTTGGGTCACCTTCTTTACACAAATGGAAGAGGATGGATGTGAAGCTTTCGCAGTAGCTACTCCCTTATTTCAGGTATTTAAAAGAGACCAAGGTATTTCCTCTAGATTTCAGTGCTTCTATTGCCCGTGTCCTTGACACGTTCAAGGAATTTGAATTTATGATTACTAAGTGATGTGGGGATTGTCAATTTCCATGAAATAAAAAAAAATGTATATTGCTTGGTAATAAACGACATGTGGGTCATTCCACTAGAAAAAAATGTTGAAAATGAGTTCCTGGAATTTTCAGTTTAACCTCTTGAATAAGAAAGATCATAGTCTTGGCTATATCCAAAGGTCAATTCAGCTGGGTTCTGCCTACATTTCACATCCTGTGGGTCGAGAAAAACCATGCTATGAATGCAGGTTGTAAATGTTACTTATGTCTATTTATGGCTTTGAACCTGGCTTAGATGATAATGTCATTATTTATGTATTATTTACAAATGTTTGATACATTATTCGCACATGTATGCAATTATAAACATGTATGCATTATGAATACCAACTATTTACTAACTAGAAATGTATGGTATGTCTGGCTGTAGGCATGCCTTTCTGTATGTTGGTGTATATGTATTTATGTTTGTGTACATGGTTAAGCTTATGTGTATGTATACATATATATATGTTGTATTACGCGATTCTGTTTTATGGTACCTACATACAATATTTCGTTAACACTTCTATTCAGTGATTCTGTCACGTTAGTCATAATAATATACATTGGTTCACTTAATTACCATTCATAGTCAGTGATTCGCATTCAAACCAGTGTTAATGCCTCAGTCACACTGGTGTAAACTTTGGCGTTTCTTCTACGTATTTCAATTGGTGGGGAACACGTATTAGCTACGGATTTGGAACGCATCTGTTTGCTTATCATTAACGCTTTAGTGCGCTTCTCAACGTTCATCAACGCTTACTTACGCTTCTGTACGTATTGTGACGTTTTTCAGCGCATTCCGACTTTCCTTTACGTATCTCCGAGTTTTGCGGCATTTTACAACGTATTTGTATATTTCAAAATGTGTAGAAGAACGTAGACGTGCGTACACGGAAAAACGCCGATTTTTACGCCAGTGTGACTGGGGCATATAATATGTTATTAGTTCAAGATCGCTACAAATCACCCGTGACCTGTCCTATTATCTATTTGGACAGGGAACCAGTCTATGTGAAGATATGGTGGCAATGGTGCGGACGACTAATAATACTGATGTGACGATGCCCTGGTCGTAGTGGTGGTCGTGGTAGAGGATCCTGAGGTGTGGGTTATCCTCCCGTAGAACATATCAGCAATCATCATGGCGCCGCCGATAATGGACAGAATGAGACTTAAACTAAACACTGCCGTAGGGAAGGGCAGGGAGCCGCGCTTGACGTCGTTGATAGAAAGACCAGCGATCACAAGAATGCCTGTAATAAATTTGAGATCTTATTTGCAGCGATACAAGTTATCTTTGGTATATGTGAACAATGAGATTATGTTTTCTGGATTATGGGCGTTGTATAATGATAGGGCTTTCACTTCACGCAACAGTGCAAAATTTCCAATGTCATTACAGCAAAGGCTCCTAGTGCACAAAACGAAAAATGAGAACAGTGGGGGTTTAAAGAGCGAACGAAATTCTTAAGTCACCTGAATATCTACAAAATTTGGTCTACTAATTATTAGTACGCTTGTGCTTTGGGATGTTGTAACCTTTCCTTACAATTGATCCCTGGATGCACTACCATGGGTAGTGCAAATCATGCCTCAAGGCATTTAACGACTTCTGTCTGCTACAGGGCATGGTAAGGGATGGGTAAGATTGACAGATTAGTCCTGATAGTGTAGGGAGAGTTATTAGTGGTTGATAATTTGAACTCTTCCCCGACTCCCTATACTGCACAAGGAAATGGGTTTACTTATGTCTGTCAATCCTTGGGCTAGGCCAGTTGGAGTTATGTTAACGCAAAGGTGCACCACTTTATAATTGTTCTGATTTCTACACCAGGGAACATCCCTGTCTTTTAACCACATAACTTCAGAAAATGTCCAATGGCAAGTCTCCTAGTGTACAAAACAAAAAATGAGAAGGGAAAACGAAATGTGCAAAGTCACCTGAATGGCTACATACTGGCTGCTGTAATTATAAGTACTCTTATACTTTGGGTTGTCTTAATTATTTTCTTACCATTGATGCCCGGAGGCACTCACATGGTTAGTGTAAATGATGCCTCAAGGTACTTAGTATCGGTGCTAAGTTTCAAAAAGGCACTTAAAAATGGGTCACAATGACACCTGTTGGACATGTTGGTCAATTATGACTCCAGGAATCTGAATCTGATGCTTGTTTGTTCCAAAAAGTTTAGTATCATGCTCGTTTCCATGGTAACAGACAAAAACATATTTCAAAATTTACTGACATATATTACATACTTTGATAGGAAAGGGTGAAGAAATACATGTTTTTGTGAATCAAATCCTAAATTCTTTTGTTCAATTTTTTCTTGAAAGAATTGTTCCCATGGTAACATTCTAATTTCTAGAAAAATCCTTATTTTTGTTTGTCCTATGGTCTTTGATGTTCAATAAAAGAGTAATTTTATAAATAACAAATAAAAATTGATAAATATACCAAAAGTACACAACAATAATAGGCAATACCAACAGTCATTATATTGCTTTCCATGTCAACCATCACAACGTTTTGCATATCGTATCGGAGGTTATTTCACGGGAAAATTTCTCTCACATGTAAAATACTTCATGGAAAAATATGAATTTTCGGAATTATGTATAACATATATATGTATAGACGTATCGTCATGGTAAATATGGTTTCATTCAGATAAATTGAATGGTCTGAAATCAATAGTTTTAGATAAGAATTGTGATGCTACCACAGTGATATATCCAGAATCGGCTGTTTTAATGTCTGATAAATACAATATTGTTGTAAATACAGTTAAAACATTTCTATTCGTGTAATATTTCCTGATCTATAGTATACTGTAATGTTAAGATAGTGCCTGCATTGTTACATTGAGTGAATCGTGAGCTAATGGTAACCGCGGTCACCTTTTCTTGTCCCACCAAAGCCGTTCCCATCCACTACGATACACACCTACAGTCTACGATCAAAATGTTTGGGGATCTTCCGATGCACAACGATTTTGCCATTTCTAATCGTTGTGTATCGGGTGGTCTATCGTGCTGCATGGGCGGCAGTAGGTACACGGTCTAAAATGGCGGGGGAACTGAAGGAACGATAAGACATTGAAACGATTAGCATTCCATCTTTTTTAACACCCCCCCCCCCCCCCATGTCCCTTTGGATAATACGTATAAATACTAAGTGGAGTACCAGGGAGGTATATCTGAATAAATAGAGAAGCAATAATGTCCGACCTGCTAGAATCGACACGGTGGCGATGATGAAAGGTAGAATACTGCCCGCTTCTTGTTTTAAGTTGAGGAATCCCACCAGAAGGATGCCCAGAGAGTGGAGAAGAAAGGCGATCAACAGCAGAATCTTCACTGTGTTCTCCGTGATATAAAACCATGAGGATCCCGACGCCAACACCGTCAACTCCATCTGGAAGCTGAGAACCAGAAGTCCAGACCCGAACTTCTGAAGGTCAGACATCTTGGATTCACATAAAACTTGAACTGACTTTGTTCACAGGTATTACGGTACTAATCCCACTTACGATTTTGGTGTTCTTTGTCACTCTTTCTTCATCAAATGGATCAGTCCTTACTATCGTTGTGATGAGTGATATACAGCATCCAACAGCTTTCCTTAGAATTAATTTACTGTGAGTCACGATAATCGGAGCGCTGCCAACCTGCCCCTGTTGTGAAGCTCAATTTTTCTTATTGACACACGTTCGTGATCTCAGCCTTATCAGCTAACCGAGTACAAGCATGCTTGCCTGAAGATTAGACCAGAGGTAGGATAGACACGGTTTAGCTGAGCATTGGAAATCAATTACCCTACACCCTTACAAGTGAGAATCGGAAAGATTAAGACTGATTAAAAAAGGGGTGTGCAACGTACTTATAAGATAAGGTATCAATCAATATTATTAGTCAGAACTACACGTAGGTGGTACGCACACTGCTGATGGACGCTTATGATCTGATCTGATACTGTTTATCGAATCCGCTAGTTTTATTGTCCACGGACTCCTCGAAATTAGAGTCTGGAGACTCATCTACCTGTGGTCGATGGGGTACTGGAAATCCCGTTGTCCTTCACAAAGATTGTGTATTATTCTAAAGGAACTACCAAGATATAACCTAAGTTGGCTGCATCATAGATGATAGAGAGACTTTGAAAATAAAAAGAAATGAGACAGAGACAGCATAAGGGCGGGATTGAGAGACCACAGAGAATGGCATACATACATAGATCTTTATATAAATAGAGGAGATATATAGCATATATTCGGACAGTCATAGGAACAAACCAATAGATTAAGAGATTGATAGACAATGCTAAATAGAAAAAAATAAGATGCCCCAATATTCATTGTACTTTCCACAATTTCTATGATATATCTGACAGTACCAAAAACGGTCCACACGTATACTAAGACTGGCTGTTGTTTAGCATTCCACAGCTATGTAGAGAGTGGCTCTTGTAAAGGAAAGGTCTATATCGATTAGGGTCACCAAGGTTTATTGTAGTGTGTACCTGACCTAGTCTATCTGAGATTAAAATCAAGATAGCACATTCTCCTTGACACCGCTAAGAACTGCAGAGTAAGAAGTGTGCTACCTGTGGTGAACGCAGAACGATTGGTTCTCCTGAATTCGACAAAATATTTGTCTGTGGCTGTTGCTTCATTAATCATACATTCGAAATACGTTTGCATGGTTCTACAACAACTTATAGATAAACAGGACTAGTTCTACAGCATTAGTAATCTCCACCTATACTACTAAGTATAGTTGGAGCTAGAGACTCAGTGTCCGTGTTTTTGTCTCTGCGCAGGAAACACTAAGTCATGGGTGGGTACTACAGGGTGGCGATGGGGTTCCTCACACTTGGCTTTGAGATGGATCTTCTACTGATGGCAACAACCATCACAAGCGGCCTCAGGGTTGGCAAAGAAGACGAAGCTCTACTCATCCTTGCCTTCATTTCCTACTCAGCGGCCTTCCTTCTCGGTGCCTTCCTCAACTTCGGACATCTCAAGGACAACCCCAGCCTTCCATTCGCAGTTGCCGTACCTGCTATTCTTGCCGGTAGGTTTTGTGTGTGAAAATCTACCCATATAGCTACAAAGCAATGCGTCTTTAAACAATTGAAAGGTAGATCCATAAATCAAAAAACAAGTTACACGAATTACATTTGAAATGAATTGAGTGATTATGTCTTTTTCCAGATCCCTTCTTATATTTCAAACGTCTGTTCCAACAATTTCGCAATGATTGGTAGGCTATATTGTAAGTAAACTAGCTTATTCTCTTCGGCAAAATATGTACGAAGAATATAGAGGGCATGCACCTAGAGTACTAGGTGCAAATTTTATATTTGTCATTGACGAATGACAAATTATGAATAGAAAAATGAAAGGGTTGGGTTTTATTCCGTCTATTGATCGCTTTCTGAATCCCGCGTGCACCCAACCGGCCCCTCTGCAACTACCTGATCCAAACATCAAGCACCACTGAATCAATGAGACTATGGTATAAGCTGCCAGAAAGCATGTACGTTTAGAAAGGAAAAATCAGGACAAACTAGCTATAAAGACATATTCTAATCATAGACATAATAATACATTGGAATTATTAAATTTGTAGCGGTTGCCCTCTAGTCGCTGAAAGTGTATGACCACTTTCCGCGATCGTCAGTTGACCAGAGGTTCCGAGACTAGTCGCTACCCTGTACTTACCGTGTCAGTACAGGTGGGTTCGGTTTTACCCATTGGAAAGGGTAGGGAAACGCAGAGCCTACCAACCACCGCTTATCCGCGAACACAAAACCAGACTCCGGACTATTTCAGTTACCGATCTTTTATTATGGTATTAACTGTATGTACAACGTTGGTGCTGCGGGGCACCAACTAGCACGGGAAGAGATCTGGTCTCTTCTACGTTGAAAGGTGTTCCAACACAGCCTAACCAACACGTGAGGCTCCAGGCGTTCACTCTAGGCAGAGGAACAGGGAGAAGTCCTGTCGACCCGCTCTGGACTCAACCTTATATAGTGGTTGAGTTACGTAATGCAGGCAAGCCCGTAGCATTTGCATACCGCGGGTCCGCCGGCTTTACTGCACAGCAGGGATCGGTCTTCGCGCCACCTAGCGTAAAGTAAAACAGACACTGCACGACTACCCTGACCCCTACAAATTATTCATTAAATATTGACTTATCAAATATTCCGTCCCCTATGCTGATATAGCGAACGGAAGAGGGTGACCAACAGCGATGAAATTATTGATATAAAGTCCGCTGTTTTTCATCGCTGTTATTGCCGTTGATTGGTTTGCTATGGTGCTAAAACTAGTGAAACAGGTCATGCGTTTCCTCCAACTAATAGATATAGCACATATCAGGGATGAACTACCCAACTAGAAAATAAGAAATTGATACACTTATTCTATGTGAATCCCATATACGATGTTTTGCCCTGTTATTGTCATGTACCTGTGATTTGTAATATTTATACCGCTATATATACCTACTAGAACTATGTTAGAAGAAACAAAGTCACATGACCTGGCATATATACAATATCTAGATTGAAGTAGATACCATGTAAAAATACACTTGTTTTATGTCTAATGTCTTACGTTGTGTCTATGTCCTTGTTCTGTTTGGACAAAACACGATAGAACTCCAACCTAGGCGATTGTAATCTGTCTAATTTTGTGTATCTGAATAAAGAAAAAAGTATCCGGATAAACAAAATTTGAAAAAAAGGTATTTCGGTCTCGAGGAGTTGGTCATGGTCAGCTGGGTACTCCTCTATGAACATGAGACATTGGCACTCTGCCCCTTTCCCAATATCACAGTGAATAGCCCGTAGATAGAGAAGTGACAGCTCTTACCTCTAGGCACCGTATATAGGTGTGAAACAAGCTCTAATAATAATACAGAATTCCTATGGTGTTGGCAAATCACAAGTGACAGTATGGGAATTGTCAACATGTCACTACGTCTAGAGCCCACGTTGTCTCTTAAACATGAATGTGTCTGTAAAATAAGGACAATTATCATCCAAATCAACGTCAAGTCTGCATTCTATCTTTCCTGGATAGATTCAAGCTACATTAAAGTCTATATGAAAAGAATTTCCAACTAGTTTTGTGGAAATCGAGCACATTTTCCTCATATCTGCCGACAAAGTACACTCACTATCACTCATATATTACTAAAATGTACGGTTTTATGTCTCTTTGATCTTCACAAGATGATGATTAATAAACAGGTTAATCGTTTCCTACAGATTCAAAATCGATTGTCTTCTTTACTCTCTAGCACTGATCTCGCAACTCTCTATCAACCAATAGGCTAGCTTCTCCCGTACGTGAATAACCATCACCCCGTGAAAGCGGACACTTTTGCTCGGAACGGAAATTTCCCCTCTATTAGATATTTAATTTAACCCCGCATAAGCGAACAACTCGCGTAAGCGGACAGTTATTTCGGTACGAAAAGGCCTAAAAAAACGTGTTAGCGGACACTTTCGACGGGCACCCTACCACAAATGGATTAATCTGTGTTTTTTTATGAGTCTTAGTATATTCATAGAAAATGCATTTATAATTCAAAGTTAAATAACTTCAGATCCATTTAAGATATTGCAAAATCGATTTCAGATTTATCACCCCCTTTGTCTCCCCTACATATAGGAATATAACACTTCAATATTGGTCCGGGTGAAACCTGAAAAAACCGCGTAAGCGGACAGTTCAATAACGGAAAGGAGGGTGTCCACTTACGCAGGGTTTTACTGTACTTGTTTTTACTCATACACTTCCCTTCAATACATCAATTACAATTCACCATTAATTCATGTACATGCATACCGTGCAAAAAGGTGATTAAATGAAATATGGTTTGTCTGCAATACAAATGTGAAATGTACCATTTGTATTACATGGGGTATTTTTCTATTTTCATTCAGCGCTGATGTAAAGGTATTCTTGTTTCCAGCCGTGTTTATCATTGTCTCGCTGTTCATCATATCATCGAGAGATCTGAAATTGCTGGAGTCGGAGGTCTTCCCGATCAGCATATTCACCGTCAGCCTGATCTACGCCATTTGCGCCTCGGTCCTTCTCATCATCGGACGCTTCAAGCGATGACCTGTTAGTGAGCAATTCGCGATCAGCTCACAGTGAATATTTCATTTATGATCAAGCAATCAACAGTTCATAATCAATTCCACACTAACGTGTTATCTCTCCACGATTGACTCGTGACACGTTCATGAGAACCTAGTAATCTATATGTGATGAGCTCCTGACCAGCTCATGGTGAAATCATGATGGACTTTATTTAACTCAATGACTTAACTTTTCATCAGTTGTCAATGAACGTGCGATCAATTTATGATATAGATAGAAATCGAGGGTTTTGTGGACAGGCGACCGTAAACCACAAGGGAGTGGACACATAATAATACACGACTGTTAACGAGTGTATTACGAAGTCAACCTTGAGTGGTTCACAGAGCTGTGGTTTATAGAGCTGCCTGTCTACAAAACCATCATTTGTTTTATTTATTATCCATCTTCGTGGATACATCTAACCCAGGAATTGACATACATTGGCATGCATTGACATCTAACCCAGTTGACATTTGGGACGACATTTCTCCAACCACAGGCATATCGTTCTAGATACAAACAAATAGACTAGATTTCTGACTAAAATTGTGTTTTCCATGTACAATGGTTTTGAAATACATATAGAATGGTTATGGTATCTGATTTTTTTTAAATAATTGGTGGCGTTTACTGAGTTTTCATACAACTTTAACTTTGTGTACAATGGATAATAATCGTTTTTGGTGTGATTGAGATAATAACTCGTGCTTGAATCCTCAATGTCAATAACCCAACCTTGAATCAACACATGACCAACTCGTGATGAGCACACAACCAGTGTCTCATCATCATGTGAACAATATGTGACGAATATGTAAATAGAACCAATTTATTTGTATCTTTGTATTTATTAGTAGCTTCTATGTATCCGTTGTTCTGAATTCAGGAATTGTAATCGATGAGAAAAATCTGTGCACAGCTAATGTACATAAATATCCATATATCCTTGTATAAAACATAAAAGCCATCATTTGAAATAAAGTTCAACAACTAGATGCTAAGCATAACACGTTTTCAACTTAAAATATAACAGTCTACTCTATACAATGTACATGGTGCGACATTCCCACGGGCGTCCCTAACCCCCTAAATTCTGTATGTATGTATATACATGTATTTCAAAATTTTCCTCCGTTTGCGCCTTCCGCGTTCCCGGTGTGGGTGTGGGTGGTGCTGTATAGTGCAAAATGTGGAAGGCAATGTTGTTGTCGTCAATTTGTTTCTAAATAAACAGAATTCTGACTCAATGAGAGAGTCCAAGGTCTGGTTAATGTCTAATAGAATAGATGAGCTGACTTGCAAATAAGAACGGACTTATATACGACTGCCACCTGAAGTATCGTTATACGAGAGGATATCAGGAATAATCAATTCTGAGTAAGTGTCTTCGAGTTGTACCTAAATGATAAATCAGATTGGTGAATTCATGCTACGAAATTGTCATTTGACTCTTGGACACTATTTTTGTCTCCACTACTCTCCACGCCCCTGGAAACATTTGTTTTATTGTTTTATCTTATAGATTTATCCTTCTAGTTCATATTTCCACTGGTCACTCTGGCAAGTGGTTGAATTACCATGACAATAGCTGTTGAAGAGACCTACCGTCAAAATGCCTGAATGCCTACAATTCTGAGTTTTGAAAATTATTACTAGTTGTGTTCTTTAAGGTATAACAAAGGCTCATTTGATTAAATTTTGATAATGGACTCCATATTGTGTTCCTTTCTCGACTCAAAACCAAAATCAAAATCAGAATCAAAATAGGTCTTCTCAATGTCTATACAGTAACCTTTTTCATTTCAAACCTGCATATTTTTCTCAAACCTTTTTCTCAAATATTATCAAGGACTATTGAAGCTTATTATATATACAGTTTCTGCTATGTGACGAAGGACTATAAGCAACCCATGATCAAGTTGTAAGTAGTAAATGGAATGTAGGAATCTGCACTGGATACGATTACTAGACCGATGGCACCACGGACCGATGGCAGCATTTTTCCTAGACCATTGGCACCACTACCTAGACTGATGGTACCACTCACTGGAACTGATGGTTATTGCCAGGTTATACTGCCTACAATACCTTTCCACTACTCCTCGGCGCCAGCAGCTGGGGTCCCAGTCGGTCACCCGCAGTCCTGGCCGGCTACACGGTGAGCAAACCCTGACATATTCCTAAAGCGGCTATTCCACCAATGCATCGCAAGGCCCGACCAGGCCCAGCCGGGCGCATTGTGGTCCCCTATTGGTGTTCAGCGGCAATAGCCGGCCCAAATATCCCGCTGCCAGCGATAATCTGCTTGGTGGAACAGCTCATGATAGCTCATAGGCCCCTCACGGCCGGCTCCCGCTGACCACAGGCCCCTCCCTGTGCCTGCAAAACCCCGTCGCTGGGCAGAATCGGATGACCTGTTGGTGGTCGCCAGCTGCCAGCCGCCGGCCTATAGCCCATTTTTAAGCTATTCCACTAAAGTATAGTGATAACCACAGAGAAGACATGGACGGGTGTTACGAGCGCAACCTTCCCTGCAAAGCACCACTGGCGAAAACTTTTTCATTTGATTTCAAGCCTCCGGCCAGCCAGCTAAGCTAAGAGCTACATCGAGTGTGACGCCGAGAGCATGCCGAGAGTACGCCGAGAGCTGTTCCCGGGGACCGCGTTGACCACTCGCTTGCATACAACGCGACACAGACCTCAACATGGTATCGGTGACCCCCGTGAGCGGCAGAGACCGAAAATTCTGACAGATTTGGCCCTCTTGGAGCAGTCCTTGCCCCAGACTGTGCCATACACATTGATAACGTCAAACCTTATCTTTATTTACCTTCATTGCTCACTTAATCACAGTATTTTGCAAACATTTGACGTCCTCTGACCTTTGCCGTACAATTCCTGACATGGTGGCGCACTGCTCTGCTCGATATGCGGCTTCAGAGGATCATAGTGTATCACCGCTGGCCGCACCCCCTATCAAATTAATAGAGTACTTGGCTTGTGAGTTGGTGCCGCCAACGTCCACCAGACAGCAGCAGCAAACCTGCTGTGAGTGTATCGCCACGCATTAAAAGGACTGCTCTCAGGGGTGCCCGCCGGCGCCTTGTGTGCGCCTGTTGGTCGCCGGGGGGTCGATTTGGTGGAACAGCTCAGAGAATTTAAAGGATATGGGGCAGCCGGCCCTGGCAGCAAACGTCGGCCAGAGGGTGAAATCCCGCCTACTGAGAGACTTTTTGGTGGAATAGCTGCTTCAAGTGGGATTCACAGATGGGATTCTGTATACTTGAGCACAATCTGTTCGTCTAAATTGCAGGGTTCCATTTCCCTGAGACATGTTTTTCCCCTACAATAGCCGTTTTTCCGTTCAGCGCCGCCATGCGGTCATGTTGCATGGCAACGCGGCCGTTCGGCCAAACATTGCGCTGTCCGACTGCGCTGTGGCTTTCACACATAGGGTGTGAGTGGCGGGTATGAGTGCAGAGGTGTTGTTTTCTTCCAGATAGGAGTGTTAGAACAAGTGAGGACACTCTCAAAACAAAGACAGGTTGTCCACACTTCAGAGTCGATTATTGTCTCAATTTTTAGACTTTGTTTAGTTGTTATAGAGCATGTACACAATATCATACATGGGTAAGCATTTTGACACATCACTGTTGACTATGGATTTGAGCTGAAGGTATCTGGGCTCGTTCAGAAGCAAAGTGTTTTGTTTTTTTCATTTCTTTATTGTATCATGTTTCAGCTTGTATTACAACATGATTTGAATTTGGGAATTCTGTTAATGATAAAGCGGGTATATCCATCAGTTTATCTGGTTTCACTCGGATCCCTCAATAAAAATTAAGACATTGAAAATGGGAGGTGGGCGTTTTTCCACCTAGCAGTTATCTGAATTTTTCTTTTACTCTAATTACAATTGACTTAAGAGCCTAATTGTCTTCAAGTCCAGGTCAATTCCGCTGAGTTCAGGGTTCTCAAGCAAAGTCAATTACAAGTCAAGCTTAAAACCCATTTAGAATCCCAAGTCTTGACTTTAGAAGTCAAGTCAATTAATTCTGATAGTGAAAATTGCCACTGAGAAGAAATACATTCGATAATACTGTTTTAGTCATATTATTTTTTGGAATATCACAGTTATAAAGTAAAAAATATATAATGATTTTATAATGTATTAAATGAGTTATATATATATTACATATGCATGTGTATCACATAAATGTATAGATGTATATATATGACATTCCTAATGGAACCAAATGTTAGACATATTGGTTGAATTTCATATGCAAGGGGGATTGTATACATTATGCATTATATAAAGGAGCTTATATAAATGATATATTAAGAATCATTGAGCCGACATGAATTTCAAACCCACCAAATTGTAGCTGGAATACCATAGAATACGATGCAATTACTGTATTGTCTCTAACCATAATCTTAAGGTATTCTACGAACGTAAAACACTGATATACTCAGTCCTCTAAGAATACGTTGCCAGTGCTAGGCTTGGCCGCACGCATTGCGTAACCAAGAAGATAAGGCCTGCTCCGGCCAGTGGAAAAAGGCCTATTGTTGGTGACATTTACCCATAAAAAGGAACAGAATCTCATGAGGTTTTGAATCCCATGAAGTACATGAATCCCACTCTGTGTGGATATCGTATTGTAAGAACAGAGGTTCATATGGAGTTGTGTTTGGATGTCCATACTGGATTGTTATCCTTAATTAAAAGTCACCCTCAGTCCCCTCAGCCCCAACTCGGTGCCGGCCGCGGCCAACTTGGGGCCGCCTGTGGTAGCAGCGGCGGTCTCTCGATGGTCAAGTGCTCATTACCGCACGAAAACCATTTTACATATATTATCGTCAGGTCTATAGAGGTATCATTTTGCATATACAAGGTTGGCCTTTTTTCATTTTCTATTGGCGTATATAAATATCCATGTTGCTGTCATATACGTCATATAATATGCCCGATTCCGATCCCTGCCATTTGGGGACACCACTGTAGTGTATCTTATTTCCCATTAGTCAATATGTCCTTGGTATATGGAAAATCCAATGTTATATTATCAATTTTGATTATAAAATTGTTCTAAGACCCTATTTATTATCTTATCGTTCTGAAATGGTATTTGAGGGCACGAGATTATCACTTGTCAATTTGTCCACGTGTCTTTAATAATTTTAATTATTGCACTAAAGCTATGCCCTTACCTTAATTTTAAGGAAAACACTGATAACATAACTATATGGGTTCCTAAATAGTATTTGATAAGTAGGGTGTTCATAAAATCAAATGGTAAGCCATTATTTCTTTTTAACCATTAAGCCTATTTCAATGAAGCTATACATGCTACCTTCCACGGGAGAGATTTAAAATATCCGAAATGATGATTCAAAAATTTCTTTGGTGATTCTTCATCTGGAGGTATTGAACCTTTAATGACCTTGGTATAAGTATCAAGTAGGGATTAGGACAAATAAGAACATAACGCGTTTTGGTATATCTACCAAGTGTATTGATACAATTTTATCAAGTGAATTATTACAATTTTACCTATCGCGTGAGATTAGACAATCTGCAATGTTTCATTTACTATTAAAATATCTGACCTAGAACCGTAAGTGAGGCACTGCCATATGCGGTCCTGAGTTAACTAATCAACAATCTGGACGATCCTGGCGTAAACGGGTAAATCTATATACATGTACAAGCAATATTAGAGCATAAAACTAGCATGTTTCAACTGAGACAATGAATCAAAATATAAAAGTATCACCTTTAATCTTAAAAGTGGACACAAAATAAGTCACTTACAATATACAGTAGACTTCCACTTATAAGACCCCACGCTTTACTCCTTACACTGATAGAGGGGGTATTTTCCAATAGTGGATGTTAGTGATCTCGGGCTGGTAAGCTTTTTGAACTAGTCGCTAGTGGGAGTCTACTGCATTCATATTCATAATAACATCCATGCAGTCTAATTCAGGGCATATCGGCATTTCACAGTAATTTCATATCGAGCATTAACATCTTCAGTTTCCCTATATCACGGAATGCCCCTGACAACAAGACCAAAGTGATATCATACAATCTGGTCTAGAATACATCAACCCCCGATGATTTTATTCCTGTCTCTAAAAAAATACTGGTTGTCGACCTAAATGGCGCTCAATCTCAGTGCGGGTCGTTGATTTCTGGACTGATCAGTCTGAGTATACCGCCGATCAGGTGCAGGCTGCCCGTGCACAGAACCTGCACATGCTTGGCGTTCACCAGTTTCTCCGGTAGCTCGGTGGCCATGTTGATACTGCCCGTGTCGGCCAACAGCGGATCCCCGCCGCGCGCCAACCATGACAGCGTCTCCTCGATACTGCGGAACGTGAACGCCGGACACACGTCAGGCGCCATTACCGTCTGCGCGCGCACCCTGCTGACGTCACCGCCGCCGGCGTCTCCGCCAGGTAGCGCCACGTGCATGTTAGCCTCGTTTTGGAGAAGGTCCAGCCAGGTTTGTCGGTTACTGAGTACCCGAGCGTACTGGGATTCGGACGTCACCATGTAGTTTGTTTGGTCTGCAGTGGAAAGATTATGATAAACATTTCAATAGCAAATCAGATTTTCATCTATGGTGATGACCATCTCTGAAGATCGTTGCCAGGAGATTGTTGAGCAACAGTCGTTCGAAGCATGACAGGAAGTGTCAACTTGAAGATAGCATCGGTTGTAAAAGAAAGGCCCTTGCCACGTACTTCCAAAACTTGAATGAGCAAATCAGGTGACATGTTACATGCAAATCTCTCTAAGGGCATAACGTGGGAGAGATCATCATAATAGATTAAAATGGAACACTATGGGAGTTGGTATAATTAACGGGTTGGAAATAAATATGTAAGGGAGTAAAACATATTGTTTCAAGCAAAATTGGTTGGTTTCATGGGTTGTCTACTTTAATGCGTCGGACTATGAGTACGGTCATAGAATCGCACCATAGACATACTAGTGGGATGCATAATCTACAAACTGGAGTATAATATTTGGGAACCACCGGAATGTAAATATAGGGCTTCATTTCCGGAAGCAGTTTCGCAACGGGTATCAGCTGTTTCAATGACGTCCGCTGAACTCCCGACATAAACAAACACACCAAGTGTATTTCTTAGTTTCTGTTGCATTTTCAAAGAATCATACTATACATATAGCGCGATCATAATATGCAACACTTAAAAGAGTACTTTGGAAATGTATACACCTTAAAACTAGAGATGTTTACCTGTCGTTAGAAGCTTAGGTTCGTAAATTGGTACCTGCTGTTTCAATAAGTTAAGTTTAGCTCTCTCGGGCATTCTTAATACACACCAACACCTCACTATGACGAAGGCGTAGGGTACCAGGTTATCTATAATGATTACTGGTGCCACCTTGTGTTACAGACAAATACCAGACAGAAATATCACAGAAGTCCTCAATTGAATCAACCCTGGTAAACTATGATAAAAGTAAATTTGCATTATTTACAAGTAAGGCTGTTGTTTTTCATTGAACACATCTTAAAGTGTATTGGCTCTACAATATTAAGCTTAATAAAACCTTATGATCTGTTTCTCGGGAGACCCATGTCACAATTATGGATCATGTTTACAACGACATCAGCAAAACCATTTCTAAGTTTTAAAAATACTACTTAAAGTTGTATACCAAGTGTCTTACCGTAAAATGATAATTTTTTTAAATGTGCTTAATACAGTTTGTCTACACTGACTGTAACATGTATGCCTAACCCAATCCATCATATTTCTAGGGTTTTTCCCACTCTCGACTGCTCCACTGATTGTTCAAAACCTTAACAATCCACCCTTGTTCTTTACATTGACTACAAATCTACTATAACTTAATTGGTGTAAAACGTGGGGAGGAAGTCACTCACTGGCAGATCGACTCCAATTACTATCTGTAACAAAAGTTTGCATTTCTAACATCAGTGCAGTCTTAAACTCCAGGTTTATAAATCTTTCCGGACGATGATTCTTTCAACATGCCAAGATTTGGCGGGAACCTCAGTAAATCCAGGAAGGTACCTTGCAAGATTTTTTCAGGTGGAATTCCATTAACAAGATCTAGTGGCGATCCTGTTGGTGGCATATGATTAATTTCCCGAGTTACTTACCAAGTACTGCTGGAGAATTGTTGTTCCTTCGAGCCTAAGCACTATTTGAGTGCCTAAATTCCTGTACTGCTCTTCTCTCGTTCGTGGCTGTAAATCTACCTACCCGATGCATCTTTAGCCATTCCACTTACACGACTGGGCCACGACCAGGACACAACCAACTGTTTGAGCCCGACTTGCAGCAACATCGCCACTAAATGCGTTTGAATTGAATTCCACCTTACGAGATAAGATTTTCTACCTCTTTCTAGCACAAGAAGTATACTCCTTGTGTGTACATAAGAATATCAAAATTTTGAAAGCTTACTGTGTTATGAAAACAGAATAAAAGCTGTAATATTGAAGGTGATACTTTAGTATATACATTTACTTATATCATATACATAGAAATATCAATAACTAATTATCTATCAATACATGACGACGTCGAACCAGGATCCAGAGTCGGCTGGGAGGGCCGAAGCATACTATAGGCAAAATTAGAGTATGTTGGAATAGTTTTCATCCTAGCAGAGAATGCTGGGATGGATAAAATACCCAAACTATAGCTGAGGTTGGTATCTGTGGGATTTCCCGGCATGGGTATATAGTACTAGTAATAAAATGTATACCTGATCTATAGACCACTCTATAGGCTATAAGCTAGGGAGACAGTACGGGTAACACGATAAGACAACGTACCAGCTGAGTTTGTGGAGGTGGCAATGTTAGGGCAGAAGACGGCCAGGTCGAAGTCACATTCCTTTAACAAGAAAATTCGTCAGCATTATTATCTCAACATACTATGCTCAAATAGAATGAGTCCTGAGTGTTACAATTAACTGCACCTTCTGTGTGTCTCAGGTCATTATATATGATACATGGCGAGATTTAATCATATATCCTCTTCTATCAAATCAATTTCTTATTGTTTGCAGTTGGATGTAACTGTCAAGGCCAAACTCTACTATATTGAATCTCTGACGGTAAATGCCAAAAATGGCTGGATGGTCATCAGAGTCGGTAGCGTAGAAGACGGTAGGCTACGTGGACTCCCGTAAGGTAGATTAGTGGTGATGATGGCACCATATATCTATGTCATTAGACAGAACATATGGTGCCTCCATGGGACAATGATAGAAAGAAGAGTTCTTTACAATAAGTTGGTTTTATGCATATTACCTATCATGGAGACGCAACCAATCTGCATCAACAAATTCTGTATACACAATGACATGGTTTTCCAACATCTCGAGAGTTCCCTCGGGAATACCTCTCTCTTCACCTACCTTGGCAATAATCTGTAGTAGGTCTTTGGGTTTGCGGTCTCCTGTGCTGTTAAATAGAAGAACACGCACGGCCGTTTCCCTGAAATAGAATAAGGACTCGGTTTTACATTGAACGGATTCTGTTGTGTTAGAGACGATGTCATAGTTCAATCGATTATCCAGAGAGGAGTTGGGATCGATCGAGTGTAACAAAGGCCTTTGGTGTCTCCGTAATGGACCTTTTTTCCATAGACTGGTCTCACACATCATCTACTTGGTTGCAGCCAAACAAACGCCTGGAAACTAAAGTATTCCAGCTTCAATTTGGTGTGTCATACATTCATCTTATACTTTAGATATATCTTAGATAAGACAGGAACACCGAGATTGGATACACAATAATACGTTGGGCGGCCTAGCTATCATATACCTATCTTTTTCCAGGGGGAAAACTTACGCGAGGTTGAAATAAACATCTAATAGAGGGAACCGTTCCGAGCAAAGGTGTTCGTTAACGCGGGGTGTCTGTTAACGCGGGGTGGTCGCTTACGCGGGATGTCCGTTAGGCGGGGTTCCACTGTATATATACACCCCAGACTCGTTAATACAATGCCCCAGTTTGTTCCAGCAGTCTAATGATTAAAAAAACAACACTCCTGCAATTACACCCACCGTTCACATTCTAGGTGTGATTGCTGTATTTCTCTATATGCATGGGGCCATGCTGAGCAGTGTTTGATCGAGCGACGGCCTAACTAAACAATGTACCGTTAGGCGGGGTTGAACGGCAACGCCTGTATTTGGTCAAAGTACACTGCTGGAGCCATTCCGTGCATAATCAAGCAAGATTTTGCCATGCGGTAGCATGAGCAGTTAACATCGCCACGTTTTAATTATAATTAATCAAGATAGAAGATGATTGACGGCCACGAGTTACGCCCACCTATACGATTCTTAGTAAAAGACAAACCCAAATAGATTTCAATATCATGTTAGCTAAATTGGAAATACAAATAAATGTCTGAAACTCTATTTCAATGACATAAGTGTACTTACTGGACGTTTGAATCCTCCTTGGATACCCTGTTGTACCAGTCAACGCAATTCTGAATTGTAATGAAACAATACTTGACAATGTACTGCAAACGTCCTTAAGGCATATGTATCATACCTCTAACAGTCAGTCAAAAGACTGTAGATGACACTGTCCAAGTTGTCCAGGTTGTTTGTGTCACATAAGCTGTAATATCAGTTGGAATGTTAGGAATGGAACACGATGGTGATGACCCCTACAACATTGTCTACTTTATTCATAATTCACCTGTGGAATACTCTCCTATAACAGATATATTGTCTACTGTATTCATAATTCACCTGTGGAATACTCTCCTATAACAGATACATTGTCTACTGTATTCATAGTTCACCTGTGGAATACTCTCCTATAACAGATATATTGTCTACTGTAATCATAATTCACCTGTGGAATACTCTCCTATAACAGATATATTGTCTACTGTAATCATAATTCACCTGTTGAATACTCTCCTATAACAGATCTATTGTCTACTGTATTCATAATTCACCTGTGGAATACTCTCCTATAACAGATATATTGTCTACTGTATTCATAATTCACCTGTGGAATAATCTCTTAGCGACTCGGCAAATCAGATTCTACTGATTTGTATAAGAAACTGATCAACACATTGCCTACACAAGAGTAATATTTCTCCAAAAGTATTAAGTTGTTTTTCTAAGTATTTGGCACGAGGATTGAGATACCATATTATAATCAACCTCTGTCACCATTATGATTTTTTTTTATCAAAGTTAAGGTCTATAGACTATATGTTCAAAACAGGGCTGTGTTCAAAGCAATATGTAGGCTTATGTCAAGATGATGTGCACGAGGTTCAACCCAACTTTTATTGCATACATTATGAATATGCGTACATATGGTGGCGTGTATTCATAAAATGTATGTGGATATATGCATATATACAAATGTTCATGCCTGAAGAGGTCTTATAAATTAAGACGAAACGTTGCAACGATGCCCAATAATTTCTCTCTCGATGTTTCACAACCTCCCAAAAAAAAACATTGAATTAAAATCACCTTGTCTGTTTATTTTTGTGGACTACCCACCAACTTGATTACGAAATATTGATAGATTACCTCTATGCTGCTTGGTGTATGAGCACCGTCCAGGTAGTAGGTCATACCAGGCCGCTGTAACCGCTGACCCCGCCCTGGCCACTCACACCGGCGCAGGCCTTCTGCCATTGGCTGAGCTATCGTAAACTGGTCGCCCACCTGCAGCATCTCCGCCGTGTCTGCTACGCGCGCCAGGTGTTCCTTCTTCCTGTCCTCTAAGCCTGGTGGAGGGCAGACAGTTTGGTTTGGTTGATGTAACGTCCAATAAGTGTTATTGAGTTTTATCAGACTGCTTTGGTTTGTATTATTTTTCTACGAAGACCCAATCTGCAGCGTAGGCTTTTGCCGGGGTGGACTAAATAATGTACTTTTCAAAAATCTTGGGACTCCTTAAAGGATAAAAAACAATTCTTGCCAGTGTTGTGGAACACTATCCATTGGTGTTGCTCTTTACAGGATTTTGTTCTCGCATTGCTTTGTTACATGGTTGGCAGTAAGGTAGATGGAAAGTAAAAGATGGCTCGGTTTGTGTTGGAGTTAAAGACAAAGTACTCATCAGCCCACCTCTCACCAGCCAGTTTCAAAGAAAATTCATGAAAAATATAATAATGTAGGGATATGAGTTGGGATCATGAGGTTTGAACTACAGTGTATTTGTGTGAATGAGGCCTAATGCATTCTCGCTGTGCTTTACACAAGGAAAAACAATTTTATTAACTGAAATGAAAAACAAGGATTTACTTGGAAAATAGGAAAACTGGCAGCTCTGATAACGTTGGCATCAAAGAATACTCAAATAGGAAAGGTCAAGATAAAAGCTGTGGATTACTTTTGTCATGGTCGCGGAGCCAGGTGGAAGTCAGTTGTAATGCGAGAGAAGCGTTAACTCGCTGCATGACTCCTGGGATGCCCAGTTCCATCTGGTGTTCTCCCCACGAGTATGAGTCTAGACTGGGTGCAAGGCGCAGCGGTGACTGCAATATGTAAAAACATAGCAGTATTATCACTATGCGTACATGTCTAGAATGGGTAAAAGATGCAGCAGTGACCGTAATATGTTAAAACATAACAGTAACCCTAAGTACGAGTCAAGACTGGGTGCAAGATGCAGCAGTGATGGATAAACATAACATAATTATTACTTGGGGTATCAATTTTTTTTAAATATCTTTTACATATTTTCGGTCAGTATCTATGTGTTTAAGTCATCGAGGAAACCATACCCAATGGCTTCACTTTTAATAAAGCATCACTTACCCTTGATAAACTCCATTTCAGTTTAATAAAAGAAAAAAGAACAGAGTCTGGATATGCCCTGACATATTGCACTTGGTCAAACTCTAGATAACTCTAAATTTAATAAACTTGAACTCATCCTAAGTTTTTAACCCTCTAACCGCCGCGCGCCAAATTGAATCGAGAGTTGTACTGCCGTGCCCCCTACGCCTTTCCTTTAGACTACCGCTGCAGGCTTCTACCAGATGCACCCCTGAAACGCCGGCCCAACTTGTCCATAGGCCTGACTCAATCTGTGAATTATTTTGGTTTTCTCCGCGTTCTACTCGCAAATCAACATCTCCTTGGCACTATATAGACTCAAAACACACAGATACATTGATTTAAAACTGTTTTATTTAATATGGAAAATTTCTAACTCTTTTGTGCTTAATTTGATTGAAAAAGTGAATTGGAAAAAAATCTGAGTTTATGATGCCTCAAGGCAACATGCGGCGGTTCACACGGGAATGCCTGGAGGCATCATACGGCGGTAGCCATGGGAATGCCTCCAGGCATCATGCGGCGGTTCACCCGGGAATGCCTGGAGGCATCATGAGGGAGTGAAAGGGTTAACCACCCTTAGTTCCACTGAGTATAATGTTTAATCTTCCACAACCTGTGGAATACTGCCTGTTCAAGACCACTAACACTGTCAACAGTGCCAGATTGGGCCCTTGACACCAAAACATTAGCAGCCTGAAGATTACCATAGATGAAACCGCTATTTGTTGTATATAGACATATCTATGACAACAAACCAAGCCCCCAGAACATGACATCATGACAAGGGCATACACAAATTGATCTGCTTAGTGACTCGCCTAAAAACGCAAGGAACGGCAAGCGAGCGCATGATGACATCATCACGCTATCGCCGGACAGTTCATTCAAGCAGTAGCTGCGCCCAATAAACTACGTGCCTATCCACTCAGAATTATCACTTGGGGGCCATCTATGAAGTACATAGGCACTGAGAGGAGGGGAGGGTTGAAGATCTTGGCACTGCCCCTACTTCGTTCTATTACATATGCCCCTACTTCGTTCTATTACATATGCCCCTACTTCATTCTATTGCATATCCATTGCAAGTACTATCTAGAACAGTAATAAATAATATAACCTAACCTAAAAAAAAAAATCAGCTTGTAATAGAGTTGGTTATAACCCTAAAATCTAGTCTGTATATATGTAACCAGTATCAACAACTCCACCTAAGTATCCATAAAAACAACACAGAGCAATGTCCGTGAGATTCAACTCACCCCGATTTCCCGCGCTCGGTCCACCATGACCTGGAGCGAGTTGCCAGGTTGTTGAACTGTCACGGCAGGAACTCCAGCCTGAATAATGAACAGATGTAAGGGGTAAAACTACATTCAACTACATGTATTACGTTACAGTTGGCACACCCTCAATCAAGTATCTTCTAACTTTTTTTTCTGTTTCGTGTTCGTTTATTAATTTGTTTCGCCACAATTTAATACCGAAGCAAAGAATCTATTCAGCTGATCGTTTAAATTGTGAAATAGCAGAATGCTACTAACAAATTATATAAATTCATTTATTTTACTATAACCACATTACATAAAAACTTATTCTTTCTGTAAGATATATATGCTATATACCTCTTCTCTAAGGTAATTTAAGTCGGACATTTGAAGTATTTGATACTAGTATGGATACAGGAAGGTAGAGCTGACCTTGAAGATGCCGGCTTTCTGCCATGCTATCTTGTCTATTGTGTCGCCGAGCACGGCAGTGTGATCCAGGTCCAGGCTGGTGACTCCACATACCACGGGCGACCTGAAATATTATGTAAAAGCTGTGATTTCATCCTCATATTCATTCACATTCGCGAAATTATACAAAAGAGGTTTTGGGCAAAACCCAGAGACCGCTACTAAATGTGAAAGATCTTAAAAGATATGTTCATTTCACATTTCTTTTACCCCCGTTTTTTCATATGATTGTATTACCATGTTACAAGCTATTCCATTTTAATCTCAGCATGATTAGTAAAAGCATGTGGAATTGTAGTTTACAAAATACGTGTCTATTAGAGGTCACTTCCCCTCATTCAGCATTATGCATGGAGATCTAGAAATATTCTCAATTGTGTAATAATTATTTTTTCATTCTACATTTAATCATAAAACACATGTATGATCGTATCAAATTTCTTTCCTAAGGAACTTTTTTTAAAGTCTTTTTTTTATTTTTTTCGGACAACTTAGGCATGTGGAATACCTATTTCCAAGTGGCTCCAGGACAGGAAATTTATATGGATTACTAATACTATGACCTTGAAGACAAGCATGGTCTTTATAATATAGATAAAAATTATCGAAGTAGAAAACAGAAAAAGAAACAGGGACCGGTAGAAAGTAGAAGTGACGATTTCAGGACGTGTGTCCACCTCTGATCTCCAGGTTATAATCGATTGAAGAGTGTAGGATCAGAGAGAGGTTTCAGTGACTAGTTCCTCACCTGAGGATGTTGGTACAGTCGTACTGACCGCCGATTCCCACCTCTACGATCGCAACATCCACCTGTCAGGGTTAAAGTGAAGTATAAGTGATATGAGAAGAGATTCTTGTTAACAACAAGGAATGATACATTCTTTAGGGAATATTACCCTTTCTATACTCAATGTGAGGAACAATAATATGTTTGGTTGACATAGCTAATTGAACAAAGAGACTGTTGTACTGAAGGATAATCAATAAAACCAGTTGTCACATTCAAAGATATAAATCCGGATTGATGTTTGGTTTGTGGTCCATCTTTCCAACAATCATATGTTTTGTACTTATACATATACAAACTACCTTTTCATAAAATCCGATGACGATGAAAAACTTTTGTAAGGATATTAGCGGAACTGTTGTATTTTCAAATAGCATGAGATGAAATAATTACCTTTTCCTGAAGAAAGACATGGTAGGCCATAATTGTGAGGAACCGGAAATAGGCAGGCATAGTGCCCCCATGTGCGTCCTGCGGTGAAGCAAAAATAAGTGAACACCATGCGGCAGTGCAGCATGTCAAACTTGTTATAGATTACTAATTAATAGATTATTGAATGAGAAATTCTGTGTGAAAGGTCATACTGACCACCGGTCAAGTAGTATACTAGGAAAGTAATTTGGACATGATAACCTAGGCACAAGAACGATGTGCACATGTGTACAATAAATATAGCTACCCCCTACACACTGGCAAATCAAGAACGCGCACAAAGAAGAAACTGATACCCTGCTTCACGGTTATAAAGGATATCAGAAATGACAAGCGACAACCAAGAGCGCACCCAGTCAGGCAACCTACTTTTTCAATTTCAGTGTTTGTAAGATGTACCTGCAGGATTAAATGTTGAGTACAAACCTTGGTGGCTTCCAGTTTGGAGAAGCAGTCCCAGAAGTAGGTGCTGAAAGCATCCTTTGAGATGGGCTTTCCATTAATTCGGATCCTTTCACGGACCTCCACCAGATGGGGCGAACTGCAATGTGAGTTATCTCTTGTTGTAAAGTTTACAGGCCCAGATGAGGTTGGTGTAAACCATAAGAGTAAGGGAGTCAGAACTTGGGCAAAGAAGTACAGGGTACAACTATATATGTTGTAAAGTACAACTATATGTTGTAAATGCGATGGTTATGGCCACTAACCAAGAATACCCAATAGTTGTCTTGTTTTCCCAATTTTTATTTTACAACAGTGTTACATTTGGTTTCATATTTTACTTTTGGGGTGTCGTCCAACTAGTTTCGGCTACTGCCTTCTTCAGGGACTTGTTAGTGAATGAATGTAATACCTGGAACAGCTGCCTTATATACCCTGGTATATGTGTTGTAAAGTATATTGAGTATGCTGATCGATACCAAAAGGAAATGTATTGCAATATCAATCGTACATATGTATTTGCCTCTACACTGTATGTAGCCTCGTGATGAGTGTAATGCGCATGGTTATTAGTATAGAAATTACATGGAAATTTATTCTGTAGTAAAATATGACCTTCAGAGTGTCTACCAAAAGATATAGAGTACTGCAATCGATACCAAAAGGAATCGATACCAAAAGGAAATTTATAGAAATATCAATCGTACATATGCATTTGCCTTTACACTGTATGTAGCTTCGTGAGGAGGCTAATGCGCATGGTTATTTAGTATAGAAATTACATGGAAATTTATTTTGTATTAACATATGACCTTCAGAGTGTCTGACCTGTAGAAGCCCGTCTTGTATCCATGTTCACGCAGTATTCGCTCACAGAAGGCACACGTTGACCCTTTCCCCTTCGTCCCGGATACATGAATCACAGATAACTTGTCCAAGTCGTCCAACTAGAACAAACGAGTCAAAGTTAGTTCGAACGCTCAATTGTTGAAATAAAAGCATGGGAGTTGTTGATATTTTCCCTTCAGAGATGCATAGATACAGGTTAAAGAACCAGAAAGTAAGTGAAAACAAAGTCATCAAAGAACGTTTCTAACGTCAATTATTTCATACTTATTCCTATTGAACTCATAGAAGAGATATATGACTCAAGATGTGATGGTTAACTCAATATTGCTAAAACAAGAAAATATGAATTCGTGAGCTAATTTATCATTGATTCTACCATCTGAAGACGTAAACAAACACCTCTAATCCAGTTACTTTATTCTATGGCTATTTTATCATCTATGGCGATGTCTACACAGCTGACCAGATTCGTGACATATCTTATTCGGTATCGAATACAATGTAACATCACGACGCGAATTTTGATGTCGAAACGTGGTGATGTGGAATCGCCACTGAAGTCCATTGCATTATATCTTAGATAACATAACATTCTGATTTCGGATATCATAGACTGCAAAAAGCTGATTTATATCTTAGTCTCCCCCAACAGACACGCTTTTGACGTTTCAGATAAATTTCTTTTTGAAATTTCATATCAGTAGGGCATATACGGATTGGTTTATCTTGCTCAGATATTGGGGGGAAAGTGGATGGGGCGTATTTAGGAGCTGGTGGTGCAACAAGTTCATGCTGGATAACTGGAACTAAGCTAGTAATGCATGGACCATGCTGTAAGAACCGATGGGACAAATTGTTAGCTGAAATCCAGAGTAATCTGTAGGGATATAAACAAAGCAAACACAAACAAGATATCGTGTTATAAGAAACTAAATGCAGCACACATTTACCATTCACATAAACATTGATGAGACAGATTAATCTCTCTGTTTCTGTATCGTTTGACCAGGATTGGAATGTCTATACATGGCTAAGCACATCTGCTTCCTTTCAACGCTACCGTGTGAATGCCGTTTTCAAGGAAAGTCGGCTGCTATGTCATCATCGAATTTTCGGCTAGTGACGTGATGTCACAATGTCAACAAAGCCATAGTAGCGATGTTGGGGGGGGGGGGGGGGGTTAGTTACTATGTTAAAAAAATTGACCAGGATTGGGGTGGCAGGCAGGGACTTTCTTTAACTAAGGTCATACAGGCTTAGGTTAGGCAAGATTCCGTGAGAATTCATGCCGTAACAGTAACTATATAAATATCACAGAGAGAGAACGAATCTTTATAATGACGATGACCTAGACTACGGAACAGTCCAATTTAATACATATGCGTTACCCACTGTATAACAGTCGCATAGTGGTATATACATGCACTGAACAATTAACAATGAATCACCCAGTTAATAACATAATTAAGTAATTATGAATCAAAATAGATCCGGAAGTTCCGTGTGCATTTTTATTCTTTGTGGTATATTCAATTATACACTGTGTCAGTATATCTATTTTTCTTGTGGCTCACAACGATGATAAAACAGATTGGACATGGTTTAAATGGAGAGTGAGCACCTATACATGGAGAGTGAATCGAGAAATGGCCCACACACCAGACAGGGTCTGGTTAGACACGTACAATGCATGAAAATAGTACATGGACAAGGGCTACCAACAGCCTAAAACGAATTCCATATCTTAAATTGCCAGGAACCAACTGCAGAAGTTTAACGGTAATTAAGGAGGGCCTGCATTTTATCTTTTTTTATTTGATCTAGTGTCAAACAAATGGAAGTACAGTAAAACCCTGCATAAGCGGACACCCTCCGTTGCCGGCAAAAGTGACCAATTACGCGGGATTTTCAGGTTTATACTGGTTATATAGTGCTGAATTGCCTATACGATGTATTTCTAAAGTATAAATATGAAGAAACAATGATTATTATATGGAATCTGTCAAACATCAAATATATGTGTAATATTAGATAACAAAAAAATAACATCTAAAATAAGGAATTAATCAATGAATAAGTTGATAAATAATTACGCGGGGTGTTCGCTTACGCGGGGTGTCCGCTTACACGGTATTAAATTAAACATTGAATAGAAGGGAAAATTTCTGTTCCAAGCAAAACTGTCCGCTACCGCGGGGTAACCGCTTACACGGGGTTCTACTGTATTCAATTATTATGAGACTCCTGTGGTTTATACCATTTTATACCAAATCCACCCTGCCTACTGTGTTGGCCATGCCTACATTCCTGTGGTAGCACTCTCGCGGTCGAGAAGAAGAGATGCAGCGTCACACTGCACCAAGAGTTGGATGTTCTGCCATGCTCAAAACACAGCTTGGTCCAGGATTTAGTTTCCCTTTTTATTGCGAGGGTGTCTGCAGAGTTACTGGGATTGGTTTTGGACGGTAAGGTTTGCTACCAACGAAATGCATAGGAGAATTAAGGTGCCGGTCCCTAAATCCATTCCTGAGAATTCTGGTATGTAAAATTCTCAGTCTAGCCCAGTTTGAACAGTAAATACCCCTTGCGACATACTGAACTCCGATAGTTAACGATGTGATTGGGTGTTCTTAATATGCGTTCTCCGCAGAGGAGATGTAAAGAACAATATTAAACTGTTCTTTTCTCTATTTTTTCTTTTGAACAGCTAATCTGAATTTAGCAACCGGCCGTAGGTTCATTCGGGGTCACTCCAAGGATAATGCTCCTACAAACCCTAAAGTGCGAGTTGGTCATATAGAGGTCAAGGTGGTTGTTGAACTGGTCACCAGCCTCGTTCTGGTCATCCACTGTCTGCAAACATGGCTGCTCCTGGGGATCCAATACTAGTACAGTGACTAGGGTGGTAATACCAAGCAGTTATCAAAACATTCACTCAAGCAAGATTGTACTTAATCCTATGATCAGAAATTCCTATAAGAATCTAAATATAAACACACAAAAAGAATTTGAGATTTATCCTACCCCTAATATAAAATCCCATAGGCTTAACATTGAGATTCCGTATGCCACGCTGACTGGCATACGGACGTTTGTATGCTACTAGGGGCATACGGAATTTGGATGATTTTCATTCATGATTTTGATATCAAAATATTGTAGAGAGGGGTAGGATAAAATCAAAACCTGATTCGTTTTAATCTTGGCTCCCGTATGCCACTCCTGGCGTTTGGTTCCGGATACCACTCGGCTCCGCCTCGTGCTATCACTACGCCAAATGCCAGTCGTGGCATACGGGAGCTAAGATTAAAACTCATCCGGTTTTACGATAGTATGTGGAAAGTCAACGGATATGAACTTGCTTCATACAGGCGAATCCCACATTTTGAACGTTGAGCTAAATCCAAGATGGTGATGGGCATCTTACCTTGCATAAAAGGTGTCTAATTATGTAATAACAACTTTCTAGTGACTTACCGTAAGGTCTGTCCGTTGAGCGAACCCGATAGTGGCAGGCACATTGAGATGCCTGTTCTGGTCTCGTTCCCGCTTTGTTTTCTCTAGGACAGCCGCATTGGATTGCAATGTGTTTAATGCCCTGACTGCCTCCTGCAACAACATGGCAACAATATTATTCAGGGGTGTACGCTGGGGTCATAAAAAAAAGACGAAATATTTTTCATGTCGAATTTACAACTTCAGACAGCCTAATGAAACATGGAAAACACATCTTTATTGGTCATGAAGTGGGGCTGTGGTGTGTGTGGAGGTTTAATCCACTCCTTATTTGTGGGAATGGGGCTCAATTTATTGTCTTTTTGTTTTACACAAGATTTCAGGGTTCGGTATAGGAATCACATGCGTTTCTGTGGTCCATTGTGCGCTCTCTATATCCCCTTTTCTGTGATAAATCCCTTTCCCCTAGTCGCCGAGAAATGTTCTTTATAGTTAATAACACTACCAGGACCCATAATCACAGCAAAACCTATATGCCTCGTTGGTCAGGGCGATTTGTCACTTTCAAAAAACTGATTATATCTTTCTTTGGAATAGTTTCAAACAACATTTTCAGATAAAAAAACACGTGACAATACCACCTCTATGGCAAGCCGATGCTACCTTGAAAATGACAGTTTACTGTCTGCATTGAATCCTGTTGCTATAGTGTCTCCAGGAAGTCGATTGTTCTAGTTGGCAAGGAGCAATGAAATCATGGAAACGGATCATAGATCCGATCCCCACTCTCCAAGCACCTTTAAGGGCGTGTCACTGGAAACATCAAGCATTTTTTCTGTATGTGACCTAATAAAAATGTAGGGGGGGGGGGCGGTGGTCAATGTTTCTTCTAGTTCGGAATCATCAGACATCTTTTATATGGTTAGTATCAAGGCATCATTTTCATGTTGTTAATATTTTTCAAGTACTTTATTCTATATTGTACCCTTTGATAGTTTAGCAGGATATGCCGAATAGTTCTAAGAACACTGCGTGGGGGGGGGGGGGGGGTGTCTCCTTTTGGGAGGTATTCTTGTGTGAGTCTGGAGTGACCTATTTTCAGACAGGTCAACTTCCTCGGTGCCCTTTGCTGAGCCGATATTGTTCTTGGTGATATCATAAAGACTAAAAATTTGGCCAGTATACTTAAAAATGCATTAATGCAATAGAGTGAGTTTGGGATTAATTTCACGTAACTATAACGATGGAGAGTTAACCGCTTTCTGAAAATTGACCATCTGGGACCACTAATCAATCGTAAGGCGTCAAACAAAAGAATAGTTTCCTTTGTGTACCAAATCCATTGTACTAGAACAGACGATTTAAAATCGGGACCATTTAGTAGAAATCAAAACTGTAGTGCCGCTGCCAACTATGAGGCTTTCTATTGTGTTGTTCTAGATAATATAACAGTCACTGATTCACAACAACTTCATCTAATTAAAAAAACAATGCACTGATTTCTTTTACATGTATTGTGATTACTAACTTATCTATGGCCGTACCATCGGCAAGCCTTATCTACATTGTTAAGTTTCTGAATGTTGAATGGGTGCGATTAGAGTTCAACATATCCTGTTTCTTATTTCGAAGATAAGACTAGTTCTATTGTATCTTATACAACGTTTCTTTACTGCCTCATGAATATATCATTATGGAATTGAATATTCCATTGTTCAATTGCGGACACACAAAGTGGCACTGTTTGATGGTTGTAATAAAGATGTCTTTGTTCAACACAGTAATTGCTTCAGTATGGCGTAGCCTTTATCTGGTTGACTCAATGTTAAATTCAAACTGAATTAAAAGCAGATATCATTATGAAATCAGAAATAGTTTTTCTTTTAGAATAATTTAGAGGTTAAATGAGGTTTATCTGTTTGGTATGTTCTTCATTGGGTTCACATGTTTCAGCTACATATATTATGTAATGCTGCAGGTTTTAATGAGCCTTAATAAAGTTCCATTTCTAGTCCCATCAAGTATTGGTCTCTGGCTAGGTATATTATGGTTTGGTATGCAGTGTCTACTTTTCCCTTTATTTCAGTAATATGGTTGCCCATGGTTCCTATATTGACAATTGACAAGATCAACCTTTAAAATAAATTAGACTAACTTTTATAGCTAAAGGGCTGGTTCTACCAACACTATACGACTGTTATACCGTGGATTTGCCACGGTATGTCTTTGTATGTCTTAAGTGTCTTACAGTGTTGCGATATGTCACACCTCATATGTCACGATATATAGCGTGTGATGTCGTGTGTGTGTTTTGGTGCTCCACCACCGTGACACCCCAAGACACATCGCGGCAAATGTGCACGCGATTATTCAAAACCTAGCAAGATTTAGCAAGCCAACCAAATCGTAACTAATCTCGCTATGTCTTGAGTGGAATAATGGAGAACTCGACCCATTTTAAGAACTCGACCCATTTTAAGAACTTGACCCATAACGAACTCGACCCGTTTTAAATGTTCCCAACTTAGGTGTTTTATTCAATTTAACGATTCCAAACTGTATGCACTTTAAAAACTCACTGTCATATTATAGACCATTTCTATGGAACAGTCTCCCTCTAGAAGTTAGAATGATTCCAACATATAGAAACTTTAAATTGCATACTAAAAAAAGGTTACAAAACTCTATCCCATATCTGAAAACAAACACTGACAGCGTTGTTCTATATTTAATCTTCATAGATTGTCAAATATAATTCCATAGGACCTTCATGGATTTATAGTTCCCCAAATTTTGTAGTAAGATGCAATTTTGTCCTGTTATTTTTCACTTGAACTGTAATGTATGTATGTATATAATATTAATCTTGTTTTGTTTGTTAATTGTTATTCTACTACTACAAAATGAACTTAGACAGAATTTAATGAAGTGTACCGCTGTCTATGTATTGAAACCAGCATTATAAGATGCTGAACGTCGACAGGATAAATAAACGATAAAAAAAAAACAACTACGGGCCGAGTTCGTTTCGGGTCGAGTTCTCCAGTAACCCTTGTGACTGTGAGTTGGTGGAAACAGCACATAAGTGGGGTTGATTTTGTAAGGTCCTCGGAATTGTAGATCATAAGAAACAAAAAGCTTTCATAATAGTACAGAATAAACATGCCATAGCATCCTTCAGAATAATTTCAATAACTCAATACTAAAAACGTACAAATCCTTTCAGTGTCAATAACTTCTGAAAGCCACAATACTTGTCAATAGTTAGCTCTAATTCAGTAGTCCTATGACAAGATCCAATAATCTAAATACTGATACGTTTACCATATTATATACTTTATAGTAATACGTTACGTAAGTTAAGGCAAATCTATAAATGAGCGCACTGCTATATTGCCGTCTGCTATACCATCAGTGCATCACCTCTTCCCACAAGCACTGCAGCAGGTCCGCTCTCCGCAGCCAGTGTATGTTTGCCGTTCTGAGCCCCCAACACCGCTACACTACACTGTCTACAGGAGGCTACGCCAAGTACGCACGTTGTCCACTAACCTCGTATGACTTACTGACGTCTTGCGTCGCTCCAGCTACTCTAGTGCTAATCTGCCTCATGATTCTTGGAATCCAGAGGTTCATACCTCCAGCTTCATGTGACTGCAACCTGTTGTCCGTCCAATTCGTGGACAAGGGGAAGGGTTGGATGCGAGCACGGTGGCTGTGCGTCCTCGCCACACGATAACAACCCGACAGATGATACTGCTGGTGGAAGAGGGGCAGGTGCTTGAACAATCTCCTCACAGAGGTTTAGATTATGCACGTACTCCCTCTACTGGCAAGGTGCACAGAGGATAACATGGAGAGTGATGTATGCAGAGCTAGCTGTCTGTATTAAAAGCTATTTCAGTAAATATTGTGATAAACAATCAATATATTACTCAAATTAATTGTTAAGTAATTGAAAATTAATACGAATTTATTTATTGTAGGTTTCTTGAGATGTTTGATACGAATATGTGGAATGTAGAACTATGACAAATACGAAATAAAACTTGGGTAAAACATATCAATGTACATGTTTCAGTCATGACTTCGTTCCAAAACAAGCTTAATGATTTGGAAGCTCGATTAAAAGCCGAAAATGACGAACGTAGCAAAGCACCAGACACTTCAGGCTTTACAACCGGGGCACCCAGTCCCCGGCGACCGAAACCATGTAAGTATCAGTCTCTTTGAACTAGAAGACATCTACTTTACAAGACGCTTTGCAAGCTGTCAGTGTAGACTGTCACCGCTAGTTCAAGCCCCTTGTTTCGGAGCTAATGGAATTCCGAGTAGATATGTTATTACCATTGTTTGGGTTGTTGTTGGCTTATAAGTCAGTGTACCCTTCTCACTATATCTTCCGTGTCTAACTAAAACTTGTGGCCTAGAAGTCACCATCACTATGTATGTTTTATGGCCGCGATTCAAAGGGACACTATGTCTACTGCTTCTGAATTTTGGTTTCACCATCGGCTTTTGGACTGGATTGGTCGGGGGGAGAATGCTGAGAGTTAGAAGGGTCGAGTGTTGTTGATTTTTTGTTTTCAGTTGATGTTTGTTTATTGGATTTGAGTTATGATTTATCAGAAGCCACATCCAGGTTGCTCAAGAGCAAGATATCTTCTTTGATAGTAGTCATTCATAGTCATTCATAGAGAAACGTCGGTCTGTGTGCACCACTCAGACACTCAGAGTCAGAGCCTCTCAGACAAGTCAAAGCCTCTCAGACTACAATAGCACTGAACGGGTAGCAGACGATTTGCACTGATATTAGAAAAAAAAAAAAAAACCCTGCTACGACGATTCGTACTAGTAAGATTTCAATGGTTATTCGGCGGAGACCCCCCGTATCCAATGCACTTAATCACAACAAATGCATAGATAAGTTACAGATCTTATGAAAAATTGAACGGTTAGCAATAGCAGATGCTGACAATAGACTAGATTTAGAGTGGAATTTTAAAAAGCGATTAATTGATTTCACATGGGCGCGGGTTCAGGATGTGAAGCTCTAATTTTGACACTTACACGAAATTAGCGTCGATAATGCCGCCGCAAGTAGGGTTGTTGTTTGACTACCAGGGTAGATGTTACGGTACTCTGCCCCCTGAAATATTTATTTCTAATCTAATCATCTTTTTCTATTAATATCACATTACACTGTATTTATCTCCACGGGCCTACAAATTCCACTGTTGAGCACAAGGATCCCAGTACATGTTTTCTAAGCAGTCTACAAATTAATCTCTGTTTATGTAGTTCCTAAACTAAAATTGACTGAAACAATATGTACGGTACCGTTTATGGAGTTAAGTTTCAAAATTTTGCTTTAATTCATTATAATGATACTAGCGTCTTCGTCGCTGCCCTGTGCGCTTCAGAGGGTACCAGATTGTTCCGGCCTCTCGGCGTGTCCGGCCCCCGGCCGTGTTGGCGTGTCCGGCCCCTCGGCGGGTCCGGCCTCGGCGCATCCGGCCCCCAAACACATTTAGGGTGATAACTACCTTAATAATGGTCACAGAAACACGATATAAAAAACAGAGGATAGGTTTCAACCCCCCACATACATCTAGGTTTGTTTTTTTTTATCAAGATTTCCATTTTTCTGTATAATTAAAAATATATATTCCTGGAAAAGCCTGGAATTCTCACAGAGAGCCTGGAAAAACTTAGAAGAGCCTGAAAAAAACTAGTTTTGCATAGAAAATTGTTTTAGTCGATGAAATTCTGTTCATTATTTATTAGCTCTCCTTAACTGCAGTAGGGCCTACCTGACTGCCTATGAAATTTCAGTAACTTGGATTAAATAGTTGTGCATAGTCTAACAGAATTTCAGATTTTTCTGAAGATTATAATATGCATTTACATTTGCGGAAAAAAAGCTGTGAATGCGTGCGCGGGTGGGCGAAAAAATTCGGGGGCCGGTCGCGCTCGGGGGCCGGTATATAACGCTCGGGGGCCGGTATATAACGCTCGGGGGCCGGATATAAAAAACAGAGGATAGGTTTCAACCCCCCACATACATCTAGGTTTTTTTTTTTTTTATCAAGATTTCCATTTTTCTGTATAATTAAAAATATATATTCCTGGAAAAGCCTGGAATTCTCACAGAGAGCCTGGAAAAACTTAGAAGAGCCTGAAAAAAACTAGTTTTGCATAGAAAATTCTTTTAGTCGATGAAATTCTGTTCATTATTTATTAGCTCTCCTTAACTGCAGTAGGGCCTACCTGACTGCCTATGAAATTTCAGTAACTTGGATTAAATAGTTGTGCATAGTCTAACAGAATTTCAGATTTTTCTGAAGAGTATAATATGCATTTACATTTGCGGAAAAAAAGCTGTGAATGCGTGCGCGGGTGGGCGAAAAAATTCGGGGGCCGGTCGCGCCTGGGGGCCGGTCGCGCTCGGGGGCCGGTATATAACGCTCGGGGGCCGGAACAGCCTAGAGGCCGGTAAGACTAGGAATCCTTCAGAGTATGCATTTATAATGTAGAGAAACTTAACATCAACAAATGATAATAACATCTAGTTTTGTGGGTCTTTTATTCAAAGCTCGATGTTAAAGATTTATCAAGAGCTACGAAAACTAAAGCATTCAATTTCATTTTCAACATGGCTAAAAATAAATAAATAGAGAAAAAGTATTTACGGGTATAAACCTATAAAAAAAAAAATACAGGTTTGAGATTTCTGAAATCTTTACATATTTGAATTGTCGGTATTTATGTATTATGTGTCATAATGTGCATCTGCTGTGTTTCTCTCGTTGTCAGAAAACTTAAGTAAGCATCAGTAACTTAAAGAGCATCGGTACAATCCTGGGACAATGGGCGTGGCCTAATAGTGTCAAAGTATAACAGAGCATTCTACTTAGCTTATTTTTGTAGAACTCAATTTATACAGGGGCGTAGGAAAAGAGGGCAGATTTTTTTTTTTTGTGGGGGGGGGGGGGGGGGTTATGCTGAATGGGTTACTGGAGAACTCGACCCAAAATGAACTCGACCCATAGTTGTCAGGAGAACTCGACCCGTTTCAGATAAGGCATTTTCATATAGAAGGAAAGGTCTGACTAGTTGGAATTTAGAGAAATAATCCAACGGATATAGAAAAGTCCTGTTATGTTTATGGATAAGGTCAGGGTTAGGGAAAGGGATAGGGTTAAAGTTAGGGATAGGGTTAAGGGAATGGTTTTCTGTTTCTTTTCCTCCCCAGAGAAGACCAAATTTGAAGCCCAGATAACATACTTACTATTCAATATAGTATATAAATTTATATTCATTTTTATGTGGATACTACATATATGTATACAGAGATGGTAACATTCCGTTTTTCATTTTCTGGAGAATTTGTTTTCCCTTGAGTAAAACAAAGGATTGATAAAGCCTCATTCGCGCCGGTGAAACAGTGGTGGACCCTCAGGCCAACGCTGTGGCCGACGTCAACTCGTTTTCCACGTTTTCCGGGTCTCTCACGCAGCGAATTGCACTTGGAAAATATCTCCACTTTTTACTTACCCAAACTGATATCCTTGAATGGTAAAGCATTATACCAGAGTGTAACTGGGATTCATGTTTTGGCCTTTCTACTTTGTGTGTCTTTACTCGTCCCCGCTATATAGTCTGATTCCTAAACCTCACAAAACTTATTTGTAGAATCAGGGTGATGCAGCGGTGTAAGCGAGAAGCTATACACAAAATTAAACTTTAATTTGCTAACGTTCATTAAGAATCCGCAGTGTTAAATTCACTCACATCCTACTCAAAATTGAATAGAATGGGGAAACCAGAGTTTCCCGGTACCACTTTTAAACTTAACACTATTTTTTAACGACAACATAGTCATAGGTGGCAACGCCAGGTGTTGTTTGCAAGGCTGCTTGTCAGGAGCGAGGAATATGAGCACTAAAGTCTGCCTCGAAGCGAAAGTCTCTAGTACCATTTTGGTTCGTTTTTTTTCAGTTGGGGACTTCAACTTCGCGAAGAGGCCGCCCCCAAAGGGTTTGCCACTGGGTACCGGGTTACCCGGAGAGCCAGGTTCAGGACTGCAGCGACGACGTCACTTTCACCTGCCATGTTCACCGCAGCCACAGAAACCCCCTGACAGGTAAATGAGATGAAACGTTTCCCAAAGTCACAGAAACCCTCAAGCCTGAATGAGATGCCATCTCTCCCACACCCACAGAAACCTCCTGAGAGTGAAATGACTTATCAGGTCCTCCACAGCATTATACTTCTGTTAGAAATTATGTAATTGGAAATTCCGTTTGTATGGACATGAAACTAGACGATATTGATGAAAAAATATTTCCACTCTTTTTCCTGACCCCAACTGACATCCGTGGATAAGACAGTTTGGCTTGTTCTCTATCATCTATCAAAACAGGAAATTAAAATTATATGATAAAAATACTTTTAATTGTAATCAATAGTTGGTATGCCCTTGTAGCTTAAATCAATTACAATTGTTAAACGGACATTAAAACGACGTTTTGTTGCAGTCACGAGATAGACCAAAAGTACCAAGAGATTATGAAAGCTTCTGGAATACTTACATTAGACGGAACCGTAAGTAAATCATCAGTTTCATTCTATATTCATGTATTCCTTATATTATAGTTGTGATAAAGGATATCATGACATAACCTGTTAATGCTTGCTACTATAACAGGGATGCAAGTTTTAAGACAAATGACAGAATTCTGATATTTCCAACATACCATCAGCACCCTGAAAGTTAAAGTGGCATTTCCTGTCTAGTCTTAATCTCTCTTCATATACCAAAAGTTACAGTATAATCAAGAGTAATTAGAACATATGCATAGATTCATAGCCATTCTTTTCTAATATAATGTTATAGCATGCTTCTTATTTTTATGAGTTTTATATTTCCGGGTTTTTTTTTCTCAGTCCCGACTTTCATCCCTGCTATAAAACCAACCTGTAATGCGATAACTATAGAATCAGTTAATACATGCAGTGATATATAATGGTTGATATCTAGGTTTTATGTACCGTCTTTGACCTATGACCTGGTGACCTTACAGAGAATCCCCACGCACATTGATGACCTGGAGACGCTTGGAGAACTGGGTCATGGCACATGTGGTCACGTGGTCAAGATGAGACACAAAAAGACAAACCACCTTATGGCTGTCAAGGTGAGTTGGTGATTTTACCGCTACCTCAATCTACAAGTATCATATACTAAATTACAGCTTACAAAGGTTTGTGACTGCATTCCTGCTTAACTTTCCGTGCTCTTGCTATTGTTCTCTTTTTTTTTAATTAAAAAAAAAAAACGACACCACTTTTTGTTGAGAGGTGTTTTGTCAGGTCATAAGTCCTTTGCTTTTAGATTTTAACACAGTTCTATCTCTTCTGATTTGTATAGCAAATGCGGAGGTCGGGAAACCGAGAGGAGAATAAGCGGATCATCATGGACCTTGACGTGGTGCTCAAGTCGCACGACTGTCCCTATATCGTGCAGTGTCTGGGCACCTTCATCACCACGGTAAGCCTACCACACATACATAGACACAGCGAGCTCACAGTTTGGCTAGAGCTAGTACGTTCCCCAAAATACACCCTGGGAAAATGTTTTAAAAAAACCGGCCATCTATGAAAGTAACATATTAAAAAAAAAGCAATTCTGGAGAGATTGGGTTTTTGAAATGCATCACCAGCCTGAGTTAGAATATTAGAATTTCGCTCTGATCACTGGAGCCAGATGCAAAGAAACTAGTATGGAGGGGTTGGGGAGTTTTTCTGACACAAGATGACGTCCCAAGATAATATAACTTGCACAAAATAATGAATAGGAATTTCGTTGAAATTTGTTAATTCACTGAATGGTGTTCTTCACCAGAGAAATTCTCAGGGATATTTCTAACTAGTATATTTCGGTAATATTCCGTCAGGAAATCTTAAGAAATAGTGGTATATATTTTTTTTTACTGAGGAAAAATGCATCTCTCGGAATATAGCCGAGTTTTTCAGATACAATGTCGAATTCAGGATTAGTTACATAGATGGTTCCTGTTTACAATTACATCGAGATAAAAAAAAACGTTAAAGGCGCTATAAGCACCATACTACTAAGTGATGAATAATAAGGATTCGTCTTAGATGGTGGAAACAAAAAGGATATTGAGTCACTGCAATTGGCACAGAACAGGGCTTTAAGGATAATAATTGGGGGTTGGATAGGAAGGATGTCAATAGCGACTCTACATGACAAATGTGAGCTCGAGTATCTTGATGTACGTAGAAATAGGCAACTCCTAAAGAAAATGTATAAGCTATCGAAATCTGACAAATACCTAACATCGAATACAGTCAAAACGAGAAGCAGTAACAAGATAAAGTTTAAAGCAAAAAAACATAAAACAAGTAAGTATGAGAAAGGGCCTTACTATAGGGGAGTTAAACTATGGGATAAATTGACGGCCGAAATGCAAAAAATAGGGAATCTCGCGAGCTTTAAAAAAGCAATTAAAGGTTGGGTGTAGAGAATACTAATGTTGGTCGAAATATTGTAAATGGCAGTGTAGACGGATCTGGCCGAGAGGTAGCCTGCTACATGTACCATATATTCATTCATCACACATAATCATCCTCCACTTATGCACTTGATGTAATACAATTTGATGATCGTCAACCAAGTGAAATCTAGATGTACAATTAGAAGAACTCCCCCTGGGGAGAAATTGTAATAAAATCTTTAAAAAAAATTAAAAAAATGGTAATGATAAGAACGATTGACGGGTAACAATTGGAGGGTGGTTGTGGCCCATTAGATTGTAGGTCAACTCTCGACTGTAGAAGCGTCCCAAGCTGCTAGAAAATATCATGTAAGGAGGTCAGGGTGAAGGTCGGGGTTTGCTGCGAATGCAGTCATTGGCTACTGGGTCTACTCTATTCCTTATATGGACTTAGAGTAATGGGACAACTCAATGGTGATTGTGTCGATTAACCAACACAGATGTTACCCGTCAATCGTCCTTGGAGAAGCAAGTTTTCCGAATGACCGAATTCCGACATTTCATATACATCGGCAACATCCGCAATGTTAGAATATCTATCGATTCACACCATAATGTTATAAATGATTCATTTTTATACGCGTTTTATAATTCCGATTTTTTCCTCAGTCCCGACTTTTATCCCTGTATATAACATTAGAAGAAATCAGTACAATTAGGTAATTTTTCGAGTGACCTTTATTTGATTAAGCCTGTTAATAGTTACCTCAGTCTCAACAACACACAGAATTGACAGTGTATATTATGGTCTTGTTCCTAACAGAGTGACGTGTGGATCTGCATGGAGCTGATGTCGACGTGTCTGGACAAATTATTGAAAAGGTTAAAAGGTCCCTTTCCAGAGCACATTCTGGGCAAGGTAGCAGTAGCGGTGAGTGTTCTCAACACCATATGGAACAAGATATTAGCGATTAACTGTTATTGTGTTTGATATGTTCGATGGAGTCTAAAGCCTATAAAGCCTATAAGACACCGACCCGACCGCTGTGCCCGATTCTACCTTTGCCCGACGGATCCGTCGGGTCTGTGACAATCTGCATCAATCGGGTCGGTGTACGCACTTCACCGACCCGATTTTATTGCTTTTCCCGACGTGTCGGGCATTACTACCATGTCAGATATGACCGACTCTGCCCGACCTTAAGATTCCGGTGTACGCACTTTCACCGATCGTTACCGATTCTAAGCATGCCATTTAAAAAGCGTTGCCAGCTATCCCTCAGTCCGATTTACAAGTGTCTTATATCGATGTGTAGGGGAGAAACAAGCGATCATAGATCTGAAAACCGTTTTCGGATATTTTAAATAGACCAGAAGTTATCAAACTTTGCATTATTACCTATATATACTTATCACCCGGCCCGGGGCCCAGCCGGGCCCGGCACCCGGCCGCTCTCTTTGATCTCAATCGGGTTGTTTTACGAGGTTATAAAGGCAGAAGGGGTCGTCGGGAAGAGTCATCGTGTCGGTGTCTTATAGGTATAAGACATCGACATTTTATTCCCGACTGTCACCGAGCCGATGGTCGGGATCAATCGGGAAAAAATGTCGGTGTCTTATGGGCTTAAGACACCGACCCGACGGCTGTGCCCGATTCTACCTTTCCCCGACGGATCCGTCGGGTCTGTGACAATCTGCATCAATCGGGTCGGTGTACGCATTTCACCGACCCGATTTTATTGCTTTTCCCGATGCGTCGGGCATTACTACCATGTCAGATATGACCGACTGTGCCCGACCTTAAGATTCCGGTGTACGCACTTTCACCGATTGTTACCGATTCTAAGTTGGCCATTTGAATAGCGATGCTACCTATCCCCTAGTCCGATTTAGAAGTTCCTTATACCGATTTGTAGGGGAGACAGAGGCGATTATAAACCTGAAAACCGTTTCCCGATATCTTAATTGGATCCGAAGTTATTAAACTTTGAATTAATTTCTATGATTCCACACCAGTGGCCCGTGGCTCACCCCGGCTCGGCTCACGGCGGCTCTCTTTGATCTTAACCTGGGTAATTTACGAGGTTATAAAAGGAGGAGGTGTGGTCGGGAAGAGTCTACATGTCGGTGTCTTATAGGTATAAGACACCGAACTTTTATTCCCGACTCTCACCGAGCCGATGGTCGGGATCAATCGGGAACAAATTTCGGTGTCTTATAGGCTTGAGAAAGAAATTGATGAGTGTTTGGTCTGTGTCCTCGTTCGCCAACGAGTTTTGTGTGTGAATGAGGCAATAGGCGAGTGAATATTCTAAAGCACTTCAAACGAGATGGCGAATGGGGACTCAGACCAAGTGCAAATATATTTCTGATTTTATCTTAGCCTGGAAATATTCATCTGTTTATCACTCGTTGAGAATGAATAACCGAACTCGCAAGCCTGTTGAGTACGAGTGCCTAATGTGAAGCCCAAGGACGTTTATACCAGGCTAAGATAAATTGGGAGACCACATGCTGGGAAAGGTTATAGTATTAAGTACGTTCAACATTATAGCTAAGAATGAACTACTCAATAGCTATTGGTGTGAGATACGAATTTAGCATGAATGGACAGCGAGTAAAGCTATGATTTTCCCCTTTCCAGACGGTGAATGCACTTAACTACCTGAAGGATGAACATGGCGTCATACATAGAGGTTAGAACTCTTCGATAATGCTCTTTGATAATGGATTGGGATTGTATGATTGAACTTCAGAGTGAGCCCCAAAACAGTCTTTTCTCTATTTCTTCAAAAAAAGTCAAAATGTACAATTTTACTGGAACTTTAAAAAATACAGAGACTTTGGTAATCCACAAAAAACATTAATCGAAATCTACTTGAAATACGTTTCTCTCCAACTTTAAGAACATTGCAACACTTAGATGTATCAAACCAAATTGCTTTCAGGGATGTCAGTTTTCCTTGTTTCCGCAGAATTCCGTGTTTTCATTTTTGGAATAAGATATCTTTTTTCTTATGTAAAATGAACATAACAATTAAAAAATACTCGAATCAACCATGACTCATAGATTTCCCATTTAATCTACCTCCAGACGCATGTTCTGTAGTGATAATATTATTAATTTGTATTTACTATATTCTAGGTCTTTTTGATGTATATTTAGGTCTTATGTCTAACCCTGTAATGCCAGGAAAAAATATTTCCTTGTTTTTTTCTGACCCCAACTGGCATCCCTGTTGCTTTGAAAGAAACATCTTTGCAATATTTAAATATCTCATTTCATTGAGACAGAACTGGTCTTTTTTGGTCGCAACTACGAAAATAAAAAGCTTAAATCAGTGATATGTACCCTCTGGGTCCCCTGGGATATTAAACCACAAACAAACAAACAGTTACAACCTATTCCTGGGATCTTTCCTTGGAAATATGATTAATCCATACTTTTTCTTTTCACAGATGTGAAACCCTCGAACATTCTCATTGATGAACACGGGCGGATCAAGCTGTGTGACTTCGGTATCAGTGGGCGACTTGTAGACTCCAAGGCCAAGACGCGCAGTGCCGGCTGTGCCGCCTACATGGCTGTAAGTTCTCATTTCTTCTCGCCTTTTGGTGGGACACATCAAGTTAGGCAGGATTTAGGAAATAGGGCGTGTATTTATAATTTTAGGCCCTGCACTAGGGGACATCCATAAAATATGTACGCACTCGGGGGGAGGGGGGGGGGGTCCAAAACCTTTAAAAATTTGCGTGTGTTCCTTTGTTCTATTTACTGCGTGCAAGATTGGGAGCGGGGTGGGGGGGGGGGGGGGGGTCAACAATTTCGGAGATTCTGCGTACATACTCTGTGGATGGCCCCCTACCAAAAGAGCAGCCCAACAACAGTGCGGGAGGGGTGTTCTCCCTTGAATGGTTTCCCTTGGAGGTTTTAGAAGAAATACACCTCAAATAGGGCAATCTGGTTCATCCTTAGATAGAGTTTGCAGATTTAAATCTATCATGAAATAATCAAATTTATCATAGTATTCAATGGTCGGTAAGAGTAATTTTCCGATGATTCTATAGAATGTTTTCTTTGATTGATCATATATTTGGAATTTGAGACATGACAACCAAGATATGAAATATGTGACCGTGTTTTTCGGAAATTGGCCATGCAAATCACAGCAGCACTGCTCGATGCCTAAAACAGTGGTAGGATACTGCTAGTGACAATTTTTCAGTCACATGGTCTGAAAAACATGGTGATGTTTATACTGGACATGTGATGTAGTTTTAACTTTCTTTTGTTTAATCACATTCTACCTTTATGTTGTGCTTAGTGTGGAGAGGCTTGTGAATGTAGTAGTAGCAGTTTTCGGTTCAGTAATAAGCTATTTGTATCTTAATTAGCTCCACACTGTTCTTTCTTTTGTTAAATCTCACATCATACAATCTGCGAAAACAGGTGTTCATTGCAGTTGACGAGTATGATGTTTGGATCTACATACGAGTTAAAGGTATATACTCGAGGCTGAAGAGCCGAGTCTCTGATCACCCACTCTGTATTGTTAGTTCCCTTGGCACCATTATGTTTGCTGCTTCCTATAAGTATCTCCTTTTCTTGCGTAATTTTAGCCTGAAAGGATTGACCCACCGGACCCGACGAAACCTGACTACGACATCCGCGCAGACGTCTGGAGCCTTGGCATCTCCCTGGTCAGTAACTCAGCCCAGACTGATTCATCCCTGATTAACTACTGTGGTCATCTCACAGAAATGGCAATTTTCCTATTTTCCAAGGAAATCTTTATTTTCGTTGCGTAAAACAAAGAGACAATAAATTGGGCCTGACTCACACCAATAGTCAGTGGTTCAAATCTCCCCATACACCCCTGCCCCATTCCATGACCAATGACGATGTACTTTCTATGTTTTCTCAGTCTCTCTGAGGCAGTAAATTCCACATAAAAAATATTTCCTCTTTTTTCATGACGCCAACTGACATCCCTGAATTTCTCAAATATCTGATATTAGTCTTAATTAGTGAGGGTCATCTATCGCAATTAGATCAATCTTTTATCTTTAGTTCAAAAGGTATTGTATTTTTTCCATCATCTTTTTTATTATAATTAACCGCAGAGCAAGTATTAGTAAAGTCTCGCTCAGGAAACAGACGATGTACTATTATATATACCTGTGCGCGAACTTCTACCCGCTACTAGGCAAAACATAAATAATGTTCTCACCCTAGAGCCGCAGTGGTTGATCATTTGTATCGAGGGTTAACATCCTTTGAATCAATTTTCTCAGAGTTCCCCTGGTGTAATACAAAAACCTCTCACTAGTATCATGTATGTTCATATAGGATGTAAACTATACTGCCTATATTTAGTAGCATTTTCCACAATCTTGCTCAGCATGTCTAGAGCCTGAGTGTGATGTGATGAGTGCTCAGTCAGTCAGGACTAGTGTATGAAGCAGCATTATTCAGTGTTACTCAATACGAATACGGATTGTTTGTGACTGCAGGTGGAGCTGGCGACGGGTGAATTCCCCTACAAGAATTGTAAGACGGACTTTGAGGTGCTAACCAAGGTGCTGGAGGAGGACCCACCTAAACTGCCCGGAGGTCACGGCTTCTCCATGTACTTCTGTATGTTCGTCAGTGGCTGGTACGAAGTTATGGCATATTTTGTCCTGTTTTTATCATAATTTGTTTTTAGTTAGAGATATATCGATTACTCGTTTCTTTGCAACACGTATTGATGATTTGCAAAGACCTCGATCTATGGTGTATACTTAAAGCCCTGGCCTGTAGTGAGTAGATTCCAACACTGAAGTCAAATTTAAGAAATTGAACCAATACAAATGTGCGAGAGTAAGATGATAAACTATATTAAATGAAATAGCCAGTCACAACTCTATATATTATACATGATAGAAAACGCCTAAAGTCCCAATAGGCACTTCCTCGATATCAACAGAAATAACAACATGCCTCTCCCCGTTTCTGAATAATATTTTCCCTTACATATTCTTTTAACCTTTCGTATACCAACAAACATTTAAATTTGGTATTGTGGACATCTGCTTCAGTTTAACGAAAGACTACAGAAGGCGACCAAAGTATAGGAAATTACTGGTGAGTGAGACGTGCATTGTTTTAACCGATACTAACCTCAAAATGATGTAGATATTCCCAATTATTCCCAATATCCTGATCAGATGTCAGTTTAATATCAGTATCGGGGGTTGTTTGAACAACTAAAAGTCTATAATCTTTCTCATTTAAGTGATAAGTATGAACTGCATTGAGATCCGTAGGCACTGAAAATATGCCATGCGTTTTTGGTTGTGGAGATTACATAGCAAACCAAAATGAATGGCATGTTTTTAGTAGCTATGGTTTGAGTGTGGTTTAGATTTAATCTTACCCCTATCATTGACTAATTTGCGAACATTTTTTATATCCTCCCCCATTGAGTATTTTCTTACAATATTCCATGGCCATTGAGAACGAATTACCATTTTTAAGTCTGTGTAAAAAAAATGCCACGGGTGATTTAAAGATGTATATTTGTTCTAACTCATCCCGTAATATTCATTTACGGACTTGAATGCAAACATCTAAGTCCGTTGTTCATTACACTCATTTCAATTCTTAAAACATGATTAGGTAAATCCTTAATTCTATGTGATTGTGTACTAAGTTTGTATTTTTCAGTAACCCCATATTCGTGTCTTGTTTTTATAGGAGCACCCTTACATCCAGAAATACGAAAAATGCTTTGTCAACGTGGCAGCCTGGTATGCAGGAGTGATGGGCATCGAACAGCCCAAGGCGCAGATCCAACAACCACCGTGCTACTTTGCCCGCTCCGAGTCCTATGCGGGACCACCAGGCCCATCCCCACTCGTCACGCCGCTTACGACGCCCTCGTTGACAACACCTTCTGTTGACTTTTGTCTGTCACAGCCAATGTTCCCCCACGCAAGCTCCTCACCGAGCTGCTCTGATGGGTGGCCATCACCACAGTCCTCCACCTCCAGTCGGGTGGACTTCAGCCTGGGCTGCAGCCCCAGCCCCAGTCCTAGTCCTAGTCCCAGTGGACCGTTCCACGCCACAGCCACCGACGCTGTGTATACGATGTCTGATGGTGGCCAGTCCATCACCCGGTCAACGGAGATCGGTCAGAGTCGCAGCCCTAACTACAACCAGATCCGAGTGTTTGATCCCAGCCAAGGCTCTAACTTGGACTTCCGACAGACAAAACCCCCTACCACCAGCACCACAGACTTTCACCAAGGAAGAGGCATGGCCTTGAACCAGTCAAGGTCACCTAGTAACAGCGTGAGCAGCGCAGGCCATGCCAGTGACTTCAACCACCATGCGCGCTCCACCAGCTTCAACCTTTGTAAGTTCACAGACTTTGACCAGTCAAAAACATCACGCAGCTTCACACAACCAGACTTTGCCGACTTCAGAAACATGGAGACACGTAGTGAAAGTGGCATGGACTTCACAAGCAGTCAGGGTAGTAATAGTAATAGTAACAATGGCACCATGTCCCATCACCATGCCTCGCGGCCGATGGAGTTCAGTCACCACCAGAGAGGCTTGTCTCTGGACCTAGGACAGATGCGACACACGCGTGGCAGCAACTCCTTCATGATCATGTCTAAGGACAATGGCCGAGCAGGGCCTGCCTTTAACAACAGGAGCCAGTCACACAACAATGGGCTCGCCATGAGCATCTCCAGTCACAGCTCCAATAACCCTTTCACAAACATGGTGTCCAGTTCATATCCCAACAACACGAGTTCGGCGGTGTCTGGCAAAGCGTCGACAGCCAACCCGTTCCTCGGAAACCCATTCAAGGCCAGGAACGCTAACCCGTTCAGTGACCTGTAGTTAAACTCTACCCTCTGGTCTCATAGGAGTACACCGTTTTGTCGGTGACTTGCCTAACAAATTCACAGGAATTACGTCTGAATATTAATTAACCCGAAGCATCCCTGATGTGTAAACATAGGGTTGTATTCCCAAAGGTGGCAAGCATTTGATTATAGCCCACATTGTCACATTATAAGGGATGTACAACTCCGTGTATGAAAAACAGTGATGTGGATTTATTATACCTGGTTGAATCAATTGAAAAGTATCGAGAGTGCGCTCAGCCGCAGTGGGGTGTACACCAAAGTGTACATCCCACTCACCTTGGGCCTGCACCGTACAACATCATAATGCATTTTCAACGAAAGGTTTGTATTCCAGGTATGACAAATAACACATACGGCACGAGACGGACCTGGTCCAAGTCGTCCGACACACCTTCTTGTTCTCCTCTGTCAAGAAGGCTTGCACAGTCTAGCGAGTTCACTCCAGTGACCAAAGTACTATACGTAAAGCTTTCGGCCACTGGGTTTGACCATGCGTCTATGAAGCCTTAATATAGGCCCGCAGGACACTCACCCCCTCACAGTCTCTTGAACATTAGTTGTGCATTGGGGCAGTAAAATACTTGTACAGCTTTTTCGACTTTTAGAGGGAAATAATTCCCTGCCCTTCCCAGCTCCAAAATTTGAATGAGTAAATAAATAGGGAAAACAATTAAGCACTGTTGAATTAACTTATATTATACTCCTTATGCTGAGCGCTTGGTCGCGAAAACCTCAACTTATTGAAAGTGTGTGTGCTATAATGGAGTGAAAGCTGTGAGGATTTGCTCTACAAGAAAGTAAGACAGTGAAGCTCTTCTAAGGTCCCGTTGCTACAAACTGTTCGTCACAGGTCACCCTAACCACGATGAAAAACTACCCGTTAAAATGTAGTAAAAAAAAAAAAAGTAAAAAAAAAGAAGAAGAAAAACATGAAAAATGAGATGGTAGCCACTGTCACGATGTAAAGGAATGCTATTATTGAATGAACACATATTTTTGGTAAATTTCGAGCAAATACCACCTTTGTATCTCATTTTGCCGGTTTGAACAGTCCACCGTTACACCACCGTATTTCGAGGTCAGCTAGACAGGAAGTATATAGTTTTGTGCCAGAAGTGGTCTATTGTTTGTGTAACACATTTGTATTATCCTCATGAGGCTCCAGAATTGCATTGCCTTATGTTTGAGGACAGTCACCGTAGACGTTTAACTAACTCTGTATCACTGTTTCTTCAGAGATAGGTACGTACTATGGAAATTAATACAAACCATTGAATGTAGTGATAAATTAATTGAGATGATAATTTCGGCGAGCCATCCCTAGTTGGGTGTACGTTAAGTTGATCCTTGTTTTTCAATCAGAATCAAGAGTCAAATTTTTTTAACTGCACAATGTTACTTCTTCGGTACAGTCTATGAAAAAAGAAAACGATGCCGGTTTGATCTCTCCAAATATGAAGCTTATATGATTGAAACTGAAATTACGTAGTTTTTCATTGTTGTTATGGGGCTATTAGTGACCTATGGTGACGTACAGTTTGGTGTGCTGCAGAGTGTGAGTGATTACAGGTGGATGATGAGACAGCATTTTAAAATTTTGTTGTGGCGTGCCAACAAGTGGCGAGAGACAGTGCTGTGCATTCCGTTTTCCCTTTAGTATGAACTATTGGTTCAGGGACCCTCTATTAGGTGGACTATAGAATCATTGATTACCCAGCTCTTGGGTAATATTCCAAAGTGCCATATTAACGATATCAATTTGTAATTAAACATCTGAAATAACTTAAAGACACAAAACTTGTCTTCCACTAAGACGCTATATACTGATAATGATCAAGGTGTGACAAATTTTAGATATTGATATCGGTATATAATTTGTGGGGCAGGATGTGAGATTTCTTTCTAAATTTCACTCGGGAAGACGACAGGTCTCCAAATTAGACAACACAGAAGGCAAAAAAAAAACCAGGATGATCTATTGTCATTAATTTGCAATAGCTATATTTGGCCCCATATTTCATAGTGCTTCTACAGAAACACCTGATTCTGAGCCTATTGGCAGCCAAACAAAATTTAGCTGACTTAGCGATCTCTCCAGACACAGCGTGCTGTTAACATATTAATAATGCTCATGTTTGGTTGACACACAAGTCACCGTTAGGATTAACCCTTTCCCTACGCCATATTTTCAAGACACACCAGTGAAATGCACTTAGTGTCTTGAGACATCATTGATAATAATAGCACACACGTTAGAGGAATATTTGTACAGATTTTAGGTATCTTGGCTAAATTGTAAAGGAATTTCTGAACCTAAACATCGTATCAAAAAACATATCTGTCAACATGGTAACATGTTAAAACTACCTGACATTCATCTATTGGTTCATGGTCCCTGCATTAGCTGGATTGTTACACCACGGACTACTTATTTTTATGTGTCCCGATTGGAACTGCTATTGCCATATGGAAAGGGTTAATTAGTAATGTATCAAGCACACAAGTCGGTGTTTACGAACGTTGATGTGTGTCTTCTGATGGGACTTTCAGAAGGAGGCTAGTTGATGAGGCATGTGCTATAGCTTCACTTGATGATGTTAATTATGCACATACCAATTAAGGCGCTAGGCCTCTGTCTCCCCAATAATTGGTGAAACCGCGTGACCGACTCATTGTAAGGACTGGTGCTATTGGTGGACTGAACGGCCAATCACAATCAACATAATTTGGTTAGTAAAATTTAACCTGTTTGATGTGGCACAGTTGTCAAATAGTTCGTCGTGAAAACCCATAATTTTAATCAGAGCGTGGACTCCATATTTGGATAAGAAAATGGAAAGATTTATGTAAAAGGATAAATTGTGTTTTTAAAGTTCAAAATCATTATCCGTTGATGTATGTAACTACGTGAGGGTATGCGTTATATATTATTTAGTAGTATTGGATACGAAAGGTATTTTAGTTTCCAATAAGATGAAGAGAAAGTAAATGAGATCATAGTGAAAAATTCATAGCATATTATGAACAAAATTGAAACATTCTGGATGCTGAAAACCTAGTGACATCTTCTGGTGCAAGTTGCATTATTCAATCATGGTAAAGAAGATTATAAACAAGAATTGATGATAATTGACAAATGGTGTAGACTCGCATCTGGTTGGTCAGTGTGGGGTTTCGCGACAAGCTGTTTACTTCAGGAGTGCATCTGCTTGGCAAATGTGTAAGGGTGTAGTTTGTGCCCACCGGTTTGGGATAGGTCTTACATAATGGTCATACACGAATGTGTATTACGACAACCCTGTTTGTATCAACTAATCTGATATAGGAGGACATCTTTTGTGACATTCAGTATTATTGTTCAGGTTACTCTATTGTTTTCCTTTGTTTCGGCGATCTTTTCCTATTTAGAGGAAAAGAACTTTAAGCTACATTGATATTATCGCCAATTTTGGTTTGTTCTTGAAAAGCACAAATAAATCAGACACATGAGTCAAATTTGTTGAAAAGTAATGTTTTATTACCTACAGGATACTGTGTATATTTGACAAGAGCTATCCTAGTTTTGATAACACTTACTCCTAAACAACCTTACATATTTTTTTTTCAAATAATTATCATTGTCCTTACTGAAAATGCATCCATTCTCTTGTAGCTTCTTTGTCCTACTAGTAAAGTATGCATGTTGTAGATTTATATTGTATATACAGCTATATGAAAAAAATGTAAATACCACCTATGTTCAAACCTACGAGTTATTGTAATATTGGAGTGTAGCGTGAGAGAAAGTGTGTCTTATGAAAGTCAGCGTGAATATTTGAAATGGCAGTGTACAAAATGTGAGAAAGATATTGACTACATTTCTTTGACAATAAAATACCAGCAAGTTGGATTTAGCAGAGTTCCCCGGATGTTTCAGTTTTCGGCATTGCATCAAACAAATATGAAAACACCTATGAAAAATAATTATAGAGTATGCCTCACGACTGGATAAATTTCAGCCAACTTATTTAATCTTTTGTTTAGTGTCAATTGAAGCATTCATTTTCTTTCAGTCAAATTACTTATTGTCAAACTCCGAAATAATTGTTTTCATTTAAAATATCAATGTCAACGAAGGGCCAGAAGTTGCAGCGAGTGTGTACATTGATAAAATGACGGTTTTCTGAATGCGTGACGTCATAGGCATGCAGTCTCACATAAACGTCTGATATTATGGGATGCGTGTGCCACGTCAAAGCCACTTACAGACGCAGAGAATGATAAACTGACAAGAAGTTGCTAATAAATTCTCTGAAACATCCACAGTTCGTTCATGTTTATACGTAAATATATATCTAGATTAATTACTCTGCGGTCAAACGAGGTGGAGTGCACACCAAGTTATTCCCATTGTCTCATATTCTCAGTGTCCTACTGAGACTGCCACTGTTAATAGCCAGAGTTTTACACCATTCCTCGTCTCCTTTTGATGACTGCACACTAGTTTTCGGATTGACAGCAATCATACATCGTCGTAACTGTCAGCACTTCCATTGCTGTCATACACTTCAGAAACCCCCAGCACACCTAGGGCCATAATTCTAACTGTTCTATTTAGGTACATAAATTTTTTTTTTTTTTTTTTTTTAACGATTCGAATAGTCACCCACACCCCACCGGGAACGCGGAGACACCCGAACCGACGCAAATCATTTTTATCATATTTGAATCTCTCAATACCCACCACCAACGAGGCGACTGAAATGTGACAGTCTTCGGCAATCTATTCCTCCAAACCACTTCTAACCTTCAACACCAAGAATAATCCTCCAAACTGAGAGGACGATATTCATGTGATCAGCCATTATAGCCTGACAAGAATGTACGCATTTGAAACTGCTGTATGTTTCAGACAGATAACATTAACCTGGACAAACCATTTCCACACTTCCACACATAAAACTGTAGGGAGCGCCACCACAGGCTCTCTCTAACATCAATGCCAAAAAATCACACCAGAGGACACCACTGTCACACAGCTTACACTGGTTCCCCTCCACAGGCACCCAAACAATGCTAAGCCAGACAATTACATTGGTTTAGAATGTTTCCCACCTCTCTTTGTCTCGATTAGCACCAATCAGTGACCTAATTAGACAACATGTGACTAGCATTGACCAGTGGATACCTTCCTTTGAAGCTGACCGGAATAAATTAACTCACACGCCGCCCGCCCACCGAGAGAACGCCGTCACATACCAGCAGTCGCTCACCGATCGCCGATCGCACGTCATTTTCACTATAAAACACAGAAGTAGCCTATGCACAAAATTTTAACCACCCTATCCCCACTACCCCCCCCCCCCCTCAGTGCATACATACTTTATGGATGGCCCCCTACATATGAGCCATACCTTGAAAGCATGGGGTGTAAACCGTTACCTCCGGATGAGAGGAAACCTCCAAAGGACTCATCTAAGGACTGGAGGAACAAGAAGATGAGAAGAAGATAAAATTAAAAAGATAGAGAAAAGGTTTGCAGATGGTTCTTAGCACAAAATGTAAATGAAAAATGTACTCTTGTGTATTCTGAGTGGTATCAGAAGCAAGAGTTTGATATTCTTTGCAGTTTTTCCCCCAAAACCAGGTCATTGGCATTTAAGGTACTCTTATATGTGGTTGAATTGAAGCTGATGTATATATTTGCAAAACCAAAGAAGATTTTCTCAGCAATTTGTACATATTTCATGTTTGTGATCAAGAAAGTGGAAGTTACTGGTCTGTCACGTCCGTTATTAAAAATATCACGTCCAAGAGATTTATGATGTACACAAAAAATGTGGCATTTGGATGAATATTAAGGTTAAAGTTAGCGTTTTTGGCATTTAAAAGCATAGAGAAAAGATTTGCAGACGTTTTTTTAGCACAAAATGTAAGTGAAAAATGTACTCTTCCATATTGTGAGTGGCATCAGAAGTAAGAGTTTCATATTCTTTGCAGTTTTTCCAGAAAAAAAACCCAGGTCATTGGCATTTAAGGTACTCTTATAGGTCGTTGAATTGAAAATCATGTATATATTAGCAAAAACAAACAAAAAGTTTCAGATTTTGATCCATATTTCATGTTTGTGGAAGTGGAAGTTACTGGTCTGTCACGTCCGTTATCAAGAGTATCACTTCCAAGAGATTTATGATGTCTACACAAAATGTGGTATTTCAATGAATATTAAGGTTAAAGTTAGCATTTTTTGCATTTAAAAGCAAAGAAAAAAGGTTTCTAGACGGTTTTTAGCACAAAATGTAAGAGAAAAATGTACTTTACTTTATTCTGAGTGTGATCAGAAAGAAAGAGTTGGACATTCTTTGTAGTTTTTCAAGAAAAAAATAGGTGATTGGCATTTAAGATACTCTTATATGTGGTTGAATTGAAGATAATGTATGTATTTTCAAAAGGAAAGAGTGTGTATGAAAATTTGTTTAGGTTACCCACACAACCCAAAAAAAATGGAAATAATATTTTCAAAAGGAAACATGAACTTTTAATAATTTGGGACATATTTCAGATTTCTCATCAAGAAAGTGGAATTTACTGTTCCATCACGTCCGTTATTAAAAATATCACGTCCGAGAGATTTTTAAACCTTTTTCACAGAAGCTATTAGCTCAAGAAATAATGCATGGAACATCTTCTAATTTGACATAGATCATGTATATAACCTAAAAAAGTAATTCTGTGATTTAAAAACGTGAAAATTTTGTATTTAGATAGTGACAGAAAAAACAAAATTCATTTTGTAATCCCTTGGAGAACACCTTCTGTATGTGCATCTTTGAGGCAGCACAGAAAAAGATTGCATAAGTAGTTCATTATTTCCACTTGTCTATAATATCAGACTATGCTTGACATACTGGGTACAAACTTGATGTCTTACAAAAAATAAAATATATTTCTCTATCATCAACTTTTGTATGAGTGTTTTTTTATATGTCGGACGTGACGGCAATAATATCTACAATTTTTGCAGCCTCACTAGAACTGACCCCCCACTAATATCCCAGTTGAATCAAGTTTTCCTAAAACTTGAAAGTGTATATTTTGCACACAAGTAAAAGAAAATTTGGTTTGGGCAAATTTATTTTTTTTACCCCTTTTTTACCAAAAGTACATTTTCTGGTGGAATGACCCATATATCAAACTATCTTTAATTACATATATCAATCATGTACAAAGAGTTCAAACATCGATTTACGTTACGTCAGTCAAGTGATAATTCCAGAAAGTTAGGGTACCTGAAAATCACAATACCCTTTGCCATCTGGAGCCTCATTTTGGTTTGACCGTTCCGCTCCCGGGAAAAGAGACTCGGGTTGGTAGTCAGAATTCCCTTCTTTTCAGATAATCAGTACAGTAAAAATCAAGATCTTGAAATTGTTTCTACCTCACCAGGTCTTAATTAAATATTTCATCAATGATTCCAAGAATGTTACTAAATGGGACAGTTTAAGGTATGGCCCGAGGTGTGATGGGTGTTTCTAAACGATTGGCACAAACTGGATTACGGTGGTTTACGATTGCAAAATATTTATCAGAATTTCCAATATAAAAGACTGTTGCCCCAAGAATGTAAAGTCATAAATTACAGCTTGTGTTTGAGATGTAAGATGGTATCCAATACATAAACTACAAAGATTGCAATGTAGGTCATTGAATTAAAACTTATTGCCGTTTTTATTTCCTTCATGACGTGCAGAATTTCATGTAGTATAGGGAGCCAAAGTGAACCCGCTAAATGGCAGATACCCGTGTTCAAAACACCATTTCTGGTGACCAGTAAGAACGGGGCTTAGTGCTAAAGGGCTTGAGGCTAGAATTTTGTTTTTGGTCTCGTTCGTTACTTTTGAAGTTTAGTTTACTACTATCATCTCTGAATAACTCTGTCTCGAAGCTACGATGACAGTTGTTTAAAAGTTGATCAAAAATATGGATCTAAAAGATTGGAGCACATATAATCTCGAACCTACATAGTCAAAGTACTGAGCGCCTATATCTGGAAAGGTTGTTCTGTAAACGGGTATCTGTGGCTTCAGCGGGTTCACTTTGGCTCCCTATTGGCCACCTACTGGCACACTATTGCCACCTATAGGCAACATAAGAACTGAAGATCCCAAATAACTCTAGAAAAAGCTAAGTGGTCCCTAAACTTGCTACACAGTGTGTTTACGAATGTCCAGTGACTGCTTTGTGAATATCAAGAGCAACTCACTCCTTATAAATGTTCTACAAACAGGATCATAGGAGGACCACATGGCAGGAACCACTCACCCAGGAGAACAAAGGAATCTGAGCACATGGCACTGAAGTTATAAAAAGACCTGTCACATGTCGTCTAGTGATGAACTCTGATGACTGACTGCCTGCTGTGTGTATATATATCCACTGATTGTGTTTTAAGTGAGTCAAAAAATGTATTTTGGACAAATACTGTCCAGATTTTCATATTAGTAGTATATGGAAAGGGGGGAAACGGTTCAGGCTCTGAAGTGACATAGGATAACAACACCTCCACAAAACAGACAAGGTGGCAACCTACCAGATTCCTCCACCATCACCTATGGTCTTGAAGGGAGATGTTGCAGAGACTTGGCATGACATTGAAACTTGAAAGTTCATGGTCCTATTACTGCATAGCAACTGGACTGAATTTCAAGTTAACTATAGCTGCAGGAAAAATCCAGGTTACAGCCACACTCTGCTCAGTGATGGGACTAGAATGCCTGAGAATCATGAGCAGCCTGCCCACTCTCTCAAACCTTTGAAAGGTTCAAGCTCAACACCGCCAATCAGAAGGAAGAGTCGTTAGATGAATATGTTGTATGTCGAGGACAGCTTGCAGTAACATGTGAGTTTGAAAACCTTAAAGACAGTCTGATACGTGATTGCCTCATTGGAATGAGAAACATAACCTGCAGAGACACACCGCTTCATGAACAACCTGTCCCAGCTTTAAACAGATCTGTGGAATGGCTGAGGGCAAGTATGCAGTCTAAAAACCACAGACAGCATAGGGAGCAGACTGAACTCAGATCAACAGAACAAGTTGATCACATGCTGGGCAAAAAGACTGAAGGCATGAAACCATCTCAGCAGAAGAAGCCATCGAAGAGCATGCAAGGAGACCACTGAAAATGGTGTGGAAATACACCTGCTCACCAGCGACAGCAGTTTGAGCAAAAGATGGGGTGTGTGACAATTGCACTTCTCTACAGTCTGTCATGCAAAACAGATCAACTAAATTGCAGCTGATGACAATTTTGACGATGTTGATGTCCTGTTTGTTGAAGAAGTGAAAGCAATTGCAAATGACTTCTGGATAGTCAATCTTCAATTCAACAGCAGAAAAACAAGCTTTAAACTTGTGCAGTTTAAAGTTTATGTAAATGTAATTCAAGAACGCATGTTGAATTGTTACATAGATCTACACAATTTCCGTATTTAATTGACAGGAGAAAATTTCATATTTTATTGACAATGTATAAATTGTCAAAGGATGTGTCGCTTCTCAAACCATCAAATGCATGTACCAGAGCTCAAATGGCTCCAGTTTTTAAAATTGAAAAACCGAATTGTGAAGTGTATAAAAAAAGTGTAAAATATCATGGAGCCATACTATGGAATAATTTACCTCCTGTGACACGAAATATTGACAGTTATGAGAACTTTAAAAGAACTCAAAAGGATTTCCTTTTAACCTGCCTACCATAGACTTTAAAGAACTAGAACATATTCCATCGTGGTTGTAGGCCGGACCTACCTGGACTCCTATGTGTAATACTCTGAATCAAATATAATGCTTTTGGGGATGAATATTTATCTCTATGCTCCCCATAAATTTATATTTAGATCTATTTACTATGTTGTATATATGTTGCGTAAATGCGCCACAAAAAGGAGAAATTGTAATGGATGAGAAACTGGTTTTGCGTTAAAACCAGTCCCTCGGGGCTGAGCAATAGCCAGTATAAATAAATGTCTTTAAAAAAGAAGCTTTAAACAGTGCAGTCATCTTAACCCTATAAGGATGGATCAATAAACTTGAAATTTGCACTGAATGTAGGTGGGACATCATATTTTTGAATTCTAAATAATAGAAATAAAGATTTTATAGATAGCAAATTATATCATGTTATAAACCTTCAAATTTGGAGTTCAGGGGACAATGCCCACATCCCCTAGAACTGTACATAGTCACTAGTAGCCATCCCCAAGTGTGTAATTCTGCCATAGGCAGCCGTCTTTAAAGGTTTAAGTGACAAAGCTGTCCTCAGATCTCTAGAGGTACATACCATGTAGAGTGTTGATGAAAAGCTAGCAAAGCTATGAGACAATGCAGTCTTCACAAAACTAGATGCCAATTCCAGATTTTGGCAAATTCCCCTTGATGAGGAGTCACAAAAACCGATAACCTTCATAACACTGATGGGAAGATTCTGCTTCAACTGCCTTCCCTTTGGCATCAGTCCAATGCCTGAAACCTTTCAGAAGACCATGTTGCAGATCCTTAAAGGGTCGGATGGCACAATTTGTCATATGGATGATGTCCTTTTCCATGGACACAACTAAGCTGAACATGATCATAGGGAGCCAAAGTGAACCCGCTGAAACCACAGATACCCACCTACGAAAGACCGTTTCCGGTGGCCAGTAAGAACGAGGCTTAGTGCTAAAGCTATGGGGGTTTGAGGCAAGACTTATGTTTTTGGTCTCGTTTGTTACTTTTGAAGTGAAGTTTATAACTATCTTCTCCGAATAACTTTGTTTCAAAACTAAGATGACAGTTGTTAAGTTTATTAAAAATTTGGATCTAAAAGATCGGAGAATGAGACATAATCTCGAACCTACATAGGCTAAGTACTGAGCGCCGATACCCGGAAATAGTATTTTGTGACCGGCTATCTGTGGTTGGAGCGGGTTCACTTTGGCTCCCTATCGAGTGAGAAGTGTTCTACAGCAACTGAAAGATGCAGTGGTAACACTGAACACCAAGTGTGAATTCCCGAAGCAGTGTATCCAAATCCTAGGGCACATCATTAAAGCAAAGGGAATCCAGACTGATCCAGAAAAAGCAAAAGCTGTCTGTGAGTTCCTGACACGCACCAACGTCACAGAGTTTCAGTGCCTATTAGGTATGGTGAACCAGCTTGCTAAATTCATCCCAGACCTAGCATGCAGTCATCAACAAGGAAGCATTAGCATTGACCTGGGGCTGGACGGGGGTGTATGTGGACAGGAAACACAAGATCACAGCTGACACACTGTCCACAACACCAGTCATGAAGCCAAGCTCTTCAGAGACAGCCTTCATTGATGTTGAGGAGAATGCCTCACAGACTAACAAGGTCATGCCAGCAAATGAAGCTCATCTAGAAGATGAGGAGTGCATGCATGCAGGTCAAGGAATATTGCAAGAATGATTGGCCTGGGTATATACCCCAGCAACCTCTCTTATGCCTGTTCTTGAAAAAATGCCAGCACTTGGCTGTCATTGGTGACACCAAGATTGGTTGGTTGGTTGGTTTGATTTAATGTCCAATTAACAAATACAGGTTCTGAGACTTTCTCAAGGTTCTTTTACTGATGTGAGAGTTCTTTTACTCCCTACCCCATTATACCAAGAGCTTTACCCCATTGCCGTGATGGACCAGATACTTCAAAGCCATGTTGGCACTGAGAGTAGATAATGTGAAGCCTCCGAGGCACTCCACCCCGGTAAAGGGACAACCTCTGCTCAATACAATCCCCTATTTAACGTTGACCCACACCGCAACACGGACTACTTTCAGATCTGGAACCGAGGGTGTTCCACTAAAGCCAGTGATCCACCAAGTGAAGTTAGGGCCGAACGACGTCCGTGCGGATGGAATGTGGACGTCGGCCGCTCCCACCTCTCGTCGGTTCAAGCCAGTTGGGACAATCGCCTTGGTGGATCAGCAAATAATGTTAACTCGGCTAGAGCCGGCTGCATTCGCCTCTCGTCGGTCGTAGTCGCCTCTCCCATATCCCTGTCATCCGTAGCCGTCCGGGCGTCGTCCGGTCATCGCCTCACCTAAATGTCACTGTTCTGCTGATCCACCGAATATTAAAATCTCTAGCCGTGTGGAGTCGGCTAGAAACTCCCTAGCCGACGCTAGCTGACCCTAGCCGACGCAAAGCTGATTCATTTGATTTTTTAAAGGCGGCCAGTCGGCTGATGTCGATGCATTTGAAGAGTACGAGACCCGCCCACGGGCTCTGCCGGGAGTTGCGGTGATGGAAGGCCGCCAACACGGCCACCAACACCGGCGATACCCGAAGCCGCAAACGGACATTGAAAATTCCGACACTACAGTCAGAATTCTAGCACCATAGCGTGCCATACACACTCATAACATTAATCCTTATCTTTATTTACCTTCATTGTTCGATTTAACGTGTATTTCCGCGGTTATTTGACAAACTCTGACCGTTCCCGTACAAATCCCGACACACCGCTCCGCTTGATATGCGGCTTTCGTGGGTTCAGAGCGTCGAAGTGTATTGCCGCATGCTGCGCTGCTTGTCGGGGAACTAGATTACTACGTAAAATGCGCGCGCCGCCTTTCGGATCAATGGAGAACTCGGCTGGCCCGTCCCTGCGAGCGCCTTATGTACGGCATGTGGCATCGGCCGGCTGGAGATTTTTGGTGGACCAGCACGGAGAATTTAGAGAATTCCGGATGGCCGGTCTAGCCGAATATCGTCGGCTGAGGCCGGCCGGCCGTCTCTGAGCGTCGATTTTGGTGGATCTAGTGCTTTAGCAGACTTCTACCTTACTTTGTACATGTATAATTATGAGACATGTATTCCCTTATACTTATTTCTAACGACATTTCATGTGTTATAAAATGAAACTATCACCGTATGTTATCATATATTTTTCTTGTTCTTATATTCATGAACTGTATACATACTCAGTGGTATCTTAAAAAAATTTAAGATGAAGAAGTCAAAGTGTCTTTACATATCATTTTATTTTTCATCATCTAGAAATCCGCCGTCACACCTAAACAGCCACGTTGCCTTTAATCATATCCGGTACGCACATTATATTCTAGACGACTAAGTACAACATGAACGCACTGCCTCTTCAATTAGAAAATGGAATAGAATCCGATTAGCAGGGCAGCCCTGTAAGCGGACCTCCCTCGAACTTGGACCAATTTGCTAGAAATGGAATACTCTTTACGGTGTTTATTGTACCCAGTTAAACAGGGCAGCCCGCAACTCGAGCCACTCTGGCTCGGAAAGGATGGTGCCCCACTTAATGGGGTCTTATGGTACCAAAGTGGAAAAAAATGGTTCTGTCGACTAACTTAACATGTATTATTATCATCTTGATCCTCGATGCTTATATAATGCAACTGGCGCTTTAAGGAAATTACAAACTTTAGATTGGAGGCCTATGTTATTAATTTAAAAACGGATGTATTGATAATCAATATGGATAAAGGTCATACTACGGCGAGTACGTCCCTTACAAAGATCGTACAGCCTATGCAATGACCTTGGACAACATGCACGAGATTAAATTGTAGTCCATAATGTCCATTAATGTACTTTGTGATCAAATGTGTTTCACGATACATCATTATGTAATGCGGTACACAAAACAATTTTGGCTAATCCGTCTAATTTGGCATTTGGGTGACTATGATGCTTCAAAACTAGAGGAATTGCCTCATAAGGTGAATCTACCATTCGTGAGCCAAAATACTAGGATGAATTAACAGATATTGGGTAATCATAATTTTACACAATAATGAATCATGTCCATTAGGACACATTTTCCGGAAATTGTAAGGGAAATCATCGAATGAGGGGGTCAAGAACATGATATAAGCCTTCCTATAGCTGTACGTATGGCCATCAATCTTACCGGTATTTACGGGTTTCGATTCGTAATGAAATGTGCTTCACTAAAACTACCGCTACTGAACACATTTCAAATATCCAGCAGAAGGATCCTTTCATTTCTACTATAATGAACCTTCCCATCTGCAGTTTCGTGCAGAGAAATAGGAAATCTTCCTCTAAATGGCAGTGTTTAATATCTAGCAAGTGAATTGCCTTGATTCAGAAGTCATGTCCATGGACCATTTCAAATAACCATATCCGAAGAAAAAAATCTCTGGGCTTCAAGCTTGAAACGGCTGTTTCGAAGCAAAATCTCAACAACGACGGTTCCTTTCGGCTTACATATATTGACAATGTTGTGACCTTAATGGGCATTGTCGTTTGTTAACAACCAATTCAGCAGCTTCAGGAAGAAGCGATAACTTGGCTTTCATTACACACGACAAAAAGGGGAGTTGCACACAAGAGACGAACACCAAAGTTTATCATCTTTACGAACTGGGGAGACAAAGAAAATCTAAATCCGAGACCAAGCCAGTACAAAGTGTTACCCTTTTAGTCCGCTTTGCTTGCTCTGTTGAGTGAATGCAGTTCATTAAAACTGGAACACTTGGGATCTACTAATTTCTGTTGTAGTTGCAATGGCAACTTGCCTGGACAATAATACTTCTATAGCTTGTTCTTGCCAATGGACATTCCCAGATGTGATGTAGATTCGTTCCATACGTTTTTTTAAGTATTGATAAATTACATACTCAGTATAAAGCTGTGGAAGCTGAGCGTTCTAGGTCTCATACAGGATATACGTCAAAAATGTAAGAAGGGAATATATGATACAGTCCTTCATGATTATAAATTATCCCCTACCCTGTACACCATGGCTTCATGAGGACACTCAATGTCACTCTCTGGTTGAGTTTCTCTGGGAAGGCATCATGCCGTACGGTCGTCAACTACGTTTGTCTTGATCTGATCTCCACGCTTCCACCGGTCTAAGTGCAGGTAAATATTCAACTACTCATCTTTTATGACTGACGTTTGCATGCATCTATTATCTCATAGGGCATGCAATTTAGCGAATCATCTTTATCTTCTAGTCTTCCCAAACTATACCAGTGCAATCATGCAGGTAACTGCTTTTAACCAGCACAATAGGCTGCACTGCCTATTTGAGTCTGAATGAATTATGTTGGGTAGCAGCGATCAATTGCGGGGTATCACCTCCGACACTTTCTAATTCCCTTATTTTTCAATATCAACGGGCAACTTAGTTGACTGACTGTGACTTCCCTCGAGTACTGCACAGTTAACAGCACAGGAATGACAAGAATGTAATATAAGGAATCATGGGCTTAAAAGTCAGTGGCAGTTCGTGGCCAAGTCATCAGTAAACCAATCGAGTTCAGTGAGAGTAGATATGGAGTTTATATGCGACGGTGTTTTGCCATTGATTGTCCACAAGCAATTTGCTCTCCGGGTAGTAGAGGGAATTCTCTTTCCTTCCAACTGTTAATGGCCGATAGAGTGGTGCTATCACTTAGACCGCAGAGCTTTTCGAGTCCTGAGTGTCATCATAGTTACCCTCGCCATCCATATTGAAGCCGCTCCAGCTCTCTCCCTCTGTTGGAGGAACCTTCATGTCTTGGTCCTCGTTAGGAGACCGATGGCTGTCCGGGGGCGCCTACAATATAAAAGTGATGGGTGTGTCAAGAAACGGGCTGCCCGGACAGAGAATGCCTTCACGCTGAAACTCAATTTCAGGTGACCAAACTCGTCAAGAAATTTTGAGCGAATTCTTTTGTTTGCTATATCAAGTGGATTTGGGTTCTAGAATAATTACTATTGATGTGAATCATTAACGGTATCAATTTCCGTTTTTCTTCCAAATTTCTTTCAGATTTTCCATTTTCATTTCCTATATGATACCAAATGGTCATGCCAGAATTGGGGACACAGATCTGCTAGGGCCGAGGGTCTACTACAATTCTGCATGCACCATGCAAAAATTGGTTTTTGACGAAGGAGAGGAAAAATCCAAATTGTCATGCATTTCATTTTTCCTTTAAAGGTTTTCAGTAAAATTTCTTGCACCACATCACTTTCATATTGATTGGGCCTTCCGTGACTGCAGCCCAATGAGAGGTTGGGGCGTCCACATAAGGAAAGGATGTCGGAAACATAACACACATAATGGCGATGAAACAGAGTAAAGGTAAAGATGTGTACGAGAAGAGAAATGGCGAGTTAGTATAAGAACTTGTGCAAGGCGTCTAAGCAGATCTGTGTGCAACATTAGTGTAAGACTGATTATGTAAAATAGCTTTATGATAGACCATGGTATGAAAACGATTGATACAGTGTGAAAGAGTAGTATTATGGTGTATTCAGTATCTGTTGTATTAAATATCCATTTATAAAAACCTGATATATGGAAGAAAGTGAAGGTAAAGAGATCTTCAGATTTTGCAGTAGGCCATGCAAAAAGCTACACAGATATATATATTGGAAAGAACTACGTCTAGTGGTAAAGGGTTAAAGACAAGGATATAAATGAAGGTCACGGTCAGCGCACACCACGCGAACCCGAGGATTATAACCAGCAGAAGGCCACTTTCCTAGACTGATAGTCTGAGCAAAATGGTTGCCATGGCGACTTAAAACCGGATTAACCCCCTCATAACGCCTAACATTTCATGTGATACCAGTGACTGAAAGCCTATCAGTATATCCTTACGCCGAGCCATTAGTGACAATTGCATTCTTCTTACAAAGGAAGGCGTGCTAACCAGCAGAAAGTCCCTGTTTATTGCAAAAAAGGATTGCACATGTAATATAAGCATTCAAATATTAAGTGTCCTTGAACTGTCCTGAGTAGTACATACAATGCTGTCGTGTCTCATTTGCAAACTCCAATGGGAACCACCACCACCATTATGGTCACCACCACCAGTGTTACTACTTAGCTCGATCAAAGACGAAAAGAACAAGGATCACCACTGTAAATCACGTTTATTTACAGCTCTGTCCATTGGTAACAAAACATTGAAGTATACTGACTGTTCGTCCTTTGAGTGGTCAACTACATATGCTCTTCATTTTGTGGCGGCGGCGATCTCCGTACAAAGCAATGTACTTGATCTTCATTACACAAGATATGATGTCCAGGAGTAATTTTTTGGGAGCAATCTATAACAAACTGAATTTCGTTTGTAATGCATTTACAAAAGCTGCCATCAAACTGAACTTTGCGCACTGGAGGCATCGCGAGAGCCTCCTGTGCTACAGCATCAGACCTGTCCTCGAAACCAGGTGAGGAGGCTGCTCTCACACGCCCTCCGGTGGCCGGTTCAATCCTCGGGAAAGTGTCCGAATTCTTGTTGCTGCTTCTGAGAGTCCACAGGGATCTGGGATTCCTTCACACCGTGTTACAGAGAATGTTCAGAATGATCTGCCCACACACGCAGATGACGCGTGGTCATTTCATGTCGTGGTGATTATGTGTATAGCAGACTTGTCTTGCACATGGCCGGACTCCACCAAACGTAATAATATTAATAATGCTTAAGGGTATTCTGTTTACTGTTGAGCGGGCTGGACCGTATACTCGTATCGTTTGGTTATTTACAATACATTAGGCATATCAACACTAATCACTAAAAAGCATTAATACAACAGCAGTCGCATATTTCTCCGAATTCTCAGTTGTTGACTGATAAAAAAAAAAAGACAGTACAGAGGTGTGGCTTATAATCATTAACCCACTCAGTCCAATGGTTCTCCAGTTAATTAAATCTCATCATGATCAATTATTGTCTTGGTGTGTACAGGTGTGGTAATATAGCAGAAGGAGGATCGCCTTGCAGTAGAATGCCCACCTTGTTTACAATATACAACATACATCATAGGAGACCGTGTCACGGAAACAAAGTTGTGATAACAGGCATGGAGAAGCAGCGAGAGTCCTTGTGTACAAACCGGGGGACGCACAACTCAGCATCCACTTTGTGGCGCAAGTCGCAAACTAGGAAATGGTTCCCGAAGGTTGATGCACGAACTTTACACCCAGCGTTTTTGTAGTTACCCTTACATGTATTTCATAGGTTATTCCTAATTTCTCCTGCTAAGCATCGAGATAGTGCGCCCGCTATAACTCATTTTAATGAGGAAAATATGAAAGAGTGACCACACTAAGACTTTTGTGATCGGGGAATATTGTTACAATTATTTGATATTTTTTAAAAGTTTTGTTCAGGGCTTACTTTTAACATGTTTAGCTTCATGAATTGCAAATTTTTCATTTAGTGCAACGTCCCCAAATTGTACTGTTTCGCTCTCTCCCCCTGATGTGTTTTTTCACACAACACTCAACGACCCTCTGAACTGGACAAAACACAGACAACATGACCACGTGGTACAATTTCATGTTAACTTCGGCAGGGGGGATAGCAGAGAGTGTTTAAACGTTGTACCGATACAAGAAGATTCCAAATTTGTCTTCTTCTCTCATGAACAAAATTATCTAGTCTCCTAACGCACTACAGCAAATAATAAACAGAAATAATAAAAAGACTGATTGTCCAACAAATTGCACCATGGCACGCCATGTCGTCTCTGAGGCGAATTGGTTTTAGATGTGACGAGGTCTCTGCCACCAAAGGTCTTCCTATATCACTCTTCTTTCATTTATCAATGAATGATTAATATACACTATCTTTCATTCAATACGTTGATTTAATCAGCATTTTGGTATGGCAGCATTTTTGGACTGAGTCGTACCCACACATAAAGCATCCCTTCTTTACAGATATTTTGTACCTATATGAAACGGTCAGTTTGGAGTTCGCAAGACTCGCGTCCCGTTAACACTACACAATATGATAAACATACAAGACGGACAAATATGCCTTATAATTTCATTAAACACTAAGTAGCCATATTAATAGGAATACAGTTATTTCTCACTTAAAACACCTGTATAATATAACAATTCACATTCCACTATAAATTTCATTTTGTTAGATATACATATTTATATACCTATCACTCTGTCTGTAAGCACGTATACACGATTAATAATCTCCTGCGCCTCAAGAGATGGTCTGTTTCGTTTTACATGTTTAGTACAAAGAAGCCATGATTGTAATCGGTACAACCTTTCGAAAAGCCAGACCAAAACAAATCTCACAAAAATAAGATCCTTTCATGCCTTTACCCTGTGTGCTTCCGGCAACCTTCATCTTTCTACAATAAAAAAAATCACCTTCACGTGCAAAAGAGTCCTGCCGACTCAATGTGTAAACCTTTCCTTTTCTCAATACATACACGTATATATAATATATATAAAACCGTAATCTTAAAAATGCATGCCTTATCTTCAGTGTTGATAGTCTAGCAAAAAAAAAAGGGGGGGGGGGCAAACCTAGGATTGTGTACGATAGCAACACAACACACTCCATTATAAAGGTAGGTGTCAATAATAGCAAGAAACGACACCATATACTGGTGTACCGCTTGTAGTTAACACATCTGAATCGTGTTGATATTTCCTAGAAGGGGGTTCAGGGGGCAGCGTTACATTACGCAGGAAATAAAATATAATTACATAAACCACATGCACTCGGCTCTGCATGGGTTTGCAAGCACCATGGCGATCAAATATTACCATTTAATACTCAGTATTACTGTCATGATCATATTGCTAGTCTGCACAGTTCACATTTACTGTCGCAAGAGGAAATAGCAGATATACCCAATAGTCTGTATGACAACCAGTACAAAGTATGAATACAAGGTATGGTGTAATTCTGACTTTTGTAGCCTAGGGCTGCAACCTTAACAAAACATAAACTGGGTGGAAAATAATCCCATTACTGACATACTTCTGATGACCTTTGTTTTGTAGCAAGATAACAAACTTGTGGTCAATGAATCGCGACATCTAATGTCTCAAATTTAAACTTAAACACATCTATAACAGAAAAACCTTCATTTGGGAGAACATAAAAAGAGGGAAACTAGGTCGACAACTGTTGATATATCTTTTTTTTTTCGTGTATATTTTCCCACCTTCCCCAGTGGTATGGCTACAAAGAAATGTCAAATGACGTTTTTTACGGGGAAACGCTGCCCCTCCATGACGACAAGGAACCCATGCACGTCTACTTCCGGTTCCAGTTACGTCACTTCCGGCTGCGCCTACGACATGCTGCGCCACCTGGCGGGACACATTCACAACTCACAGTGGCACCACCTGGTGTCGACCCACCCAGCTCGGCCCTGCCCCGGTGCGGCGGGAGACGGGGGCGGGGGGAGGAGCCAGGCGGGAGGAACCAGGGGAGGACCCCGCCCCCGGCTGCGTGTGTCGAGCGGGGCGGGCGTGGTTGCGCCGAGAGGAAGAGGAGGAGGGGTAGGGGTGAAGAGAGTAGCGGCCCTTATACCTGTTGCATGTGCGGGTCGTACATTCCCGAAGTGGAGGTGGGCATGCCTTCCGACCCGTAGCCACTCTGAAAGAGACCAGACAGGAGTGCAATGTAGCTACTTGAAATGAACAAAACTCGGTGAATATATTGTCCAATGTCCCTTTAACAGGTTTTCCCCCCCATAATCCCAGTGACGGACAAGTTTTATACACAAAGTTCTATAATGTGTTGCTTCAAAATTTCTTCAAATCCTCTTTCCCTTATATAATTCAAGAAACTTCCCTAATATGGATTTAAGTTTGTTTGTTTGGATAGTTTAACGTCCAATTTGTTCAATTAGACTTAAATCGATTTAAGGAACTGAACTCCAGGGACGTGACCAGCTGTCAGTAAGAAATGTGGAAATATTTGCTGCCTGAGAGATTGGGAGAACACGTCAGTGTCAGAAACGGTCTGTGGGGAAGGATCAAACAACCGTTTTGTTTGCGTGAAGGATGAGGCCAAATTAAAACGAACATACAGAGACCATTGAAAATGAAATCAAGTATTTCTATGGAAAGGTGGAATTCTCCCAACTCTGTATACTTCCATCTTCATTAGCTAGTTATTTAGGATTTATAGGTAGAATAAATCCAAATCCAACTCAGCAAAGGTGTAGAAAGTCTAGTGCACCCTTGGGTGTGCTTATAGAATAACCCTCGCCTCCAATTCAGATCCTTCAGAATACACACAAGCACACTCACGTCTCTCGGTACGATCAGGTCACATACATACACAACATTGACTGGTTTCAGATATAAGCGGACGTTTGCTCCGAGGATATAATGCGTAGTAATACCCAAGCACATGCGAGGTTATTATGTAGCGTAAACTCAGAGGAGCATACAATCGCTTTTACCTGAAACCAGTCTATATTGTACATGTATTTATTATTCACCTTTTCCTGACAAGTGGCGTACCGATATTAGTTCATTTTGGGTAAACATTATTTTTCAGCATGGACATTTTCCCCCGTATGCGCGCTTTACCGGTACCCGAAGCATACAACATATCTGTATGGTCTGGGTATGTAGATACACACGCCCTATGTGTTTTCTATGAACATTTTGTATTAGGTGGATAATAAATCTGTGTTTTATATCAACTCTATGTAGAGAGTACGTGTCTTACCTGTGACTGTACGTTGTCAGCGCTGTAGTTCTCGCCGTTCATGCTCATGTAGCCCATGCCCTGACCCTGCCCACTCATCTGGCTGTTCGAACGTTGCATCATGGGAGGATACGTCGACGCTCCTGAAACAGTCGAAGCAAAGTTAATAATTCATGAACCAAACTTCCTGTAGATGTTTTTATTAGCTTTGTCTCCAATCATATAATCTAAGCTTTTACATCAACCGATCGTCAATTTCTTGTTCGTAAGAGCGAATGTATTTTCGAATAGAAAAAATAAAATCTTATTTAAAAAAAAGAAATACCTATGGCTTATATGAACTTTATCTGCACTGACATGAACTCAGATGTTTTATTTCAACTTAATCCACCTTGACCTAAACTATCAGGCTATGATATACTCATGGAAATAAGATTTTTAAATACATTTACTGCAAATATACTTCACAAACTTGGAAGGCGGGTCAAATTCATTAGTAATTTATGTTACCTAAGGAGAGATATTACTTGGAGAAACTTAGAGTATTCAACTGAAATGGTGGCATCATTGTTCTTTTTAACTTAGCGAAATACATATTGATGATGCGATGGACATAGACAGTGACACCATGTAGCAATGTGACAGTTTAGGATGAATATCCATAGTACAGGTTAAATGATGGAACATGAGGTGCGATCAGACCTGGATCGGACTCTTGCTTCATGGCCATGGGCATCCCTGGGGACTTGGGCGTACCCGGGTCTTGCGGCTGCTTAGAAGCGTAGAGGTTAGCCTCCTCTTGACCTTTTCCCAGGTTCTTCTTGAATCGTATACGCTTGTTACCGAACCAATTAGACACCTAGAGCGGCGGCGGTGGACAACAAAGGCAAGCATATTCCCTGTCAGCTTCCGGTTCAGTACGTAAAACAGAAACCATTGGCAGAAACTGTCTCCATTTCTCTCCATTTTTTTTAAAGTCTGGGGAACAGAGGGGAGGAGAAAGAAGTGTGCTGGGCACTAATTTCCCATCGCGCCGAGTGTCGTGAGTGGTGGCATGGGAGGAGGCACTGAGGCTAAGGTTTCTTTATCTTTTGGGGAGGGATGTCTTTTGGCTTTTCATTCAAGAGGTACTTACCTTTATTTTACAGCTTTGACCCAGTAGCAGCAGACACTTACATAAACACCACTCCAGAGAAACTTTCCCATTCTCATTGCCTCACAAAAGAATCTCAAGCATTTGTATGACATATCGCGTCGATCTACCTCGTTTATCAAATGAGCAGTCTGGTCTGAGGAATTATAGTCTCCCCCGAGAACAAAGTGCGAGAAACGGCGCAACAATGAATACCACATCTATTCTCTAATAGAACTAAGCTCTATATTAAAAAAAGAGCATAAAAATCTGGTTTTAACAGCATTTAGCTGTCCACCGTAACCAACATCCTTAAAATACATATGAGCTTTTGGTCTTTTTTTTCGGCTGTGGTAAGAGGACACTTTCGCCACGTCTCTAAAGTAAAAAAAACATTAAGACCTTTTATATTCTAGAAATCATGCTAGGCATTCATTGGGGTGGTAAGAATGTAGAATTGTGTGCAGCCCCCCCCCCCCCCCCCCTCAACAGACTTGGCAGTCAACTACCCCCAAAAACACAACAGACTTGGCAGTCAATTACAGTAGAAACCCGCAACTGAGATCCTCCCGTATTGTCAACCACAATGAGTCGAAGTGCCGCATTTTAATGGATCCAAGTCCAAATATAGTGAATTCCTTCAAGATCAAAACCAACTGGAGAGAGCTTGCTCGGGAAATCTCACCCAAGGGAGAAAAGACTTGCACTTCATGTGGGATGCAGACAGGACGGATCTCCTGCAGACAAAGCTGAAGGCCCCCAACACCACACATTTTCATACGCTAATTCCTGGTTATCCTAAAATAATACCTATTGCTGCCGCTACGAGCCTATCTATTCAGCGTTAGCGTTTAAGCCTCTACTCAGCATTTTCCATGAAACATACTCCTAAAACAATTTTAAAGTTGGTCTTGAGCAAAACATAAGTTGTGTTAGTAATTAAGGTCCCACCCTTGATAAATATTTGTAATCAGTTTTATACTTGCACGATGTGGACCCAGACCCTGGAGGGGCTGAAACCCAGGCCTAGGGCCTCGGACCCGCTGGAGGCCAGGAACCAGAGCTTGGGACCCTCAGCCCAGATCCTAGGACCTGAAGCCAGGGAAACAGTGTACGGGAGCCAGAGTGTGGGATGCGTTGCCTGGGACCCGGAGCCTGGACGGAGCTTCATACCTGGCGCTGCAGACCCGGGCCGGCTTAGCGGGCTCGGCTCCTGTCTGGCCTTGAAGGGATCCTCTGGTATTGCAGCCTGACCCTTGTTTACGTTCTTCTTGAAGCGAATTCGCCTGTTACCGAACCAGTTTGATACCTGCGAGGCAGACAAACACCAAAAAAAGACGCCTTAGCACCTATTTCTGTGTATGCTTCGAATCCTATGAAAGGACTTGTGGAAACGAAAGAAAAAAAAATCCGGGACAGGTGAGAGGGGCAACAAAATAACGATGAAACTGTTACCTTCGTTGATAATTAGTTTATCTGTAGACCTCTGTACTTCTCGTGGGAGCAGCTCACTGTGTGAAACTCTACTCACTAAACCTCTAACACCGTAATGTCTCCACTCAACAACCGATACGAGACAACATCCAAACATGACCTGGCATTGGTACCACCCGTCGCCATGACCCTGGACTGTATATCCGACCTTGACCTTTACTGGGTAAGTGCACTGACCTTGGGCGGTGGGGTCGGGTGGGCCGGGACTGCAATTGCTCGCTGCCGCTGCGGCCGCTGTTTTGGCTGCGTACAAATTAGCCTCCTCCTGCGCTTTACCAATATTCTTCTTGTACCTGATACGCTTGTTACCAAACCAGTTGGAAACCTACAGTCAAATAACAAACAAAGCCATCATCAGTCACCGCCACGGCGCAAGACTCCGCTGCGTTACAAATAGGTGCTTTATCTTTTTCAGTTTTTTCTTTTTTTTTTCATTTTACTTTTATTACAAGTAGACACCGAGAGATTTGGTTCAGCTTTTTTGGAAACAACTTAAGAAAGATGAAACAAAAATATCTTGAAAAATTCCGTAAAGATATGATAGACAGAAAGAGGAGATCCCAAACCAGTGACTGCTGAATTGTGAGAGGAATTGTTAAGTCAATCAAAAGGGTCTAAATTCGCGTTCGCTTTCTTGTTTTTCTTTTCCTCGTGAAAAAAAAAATCATTGCGTTTCCTCTGCAGTTTTCAAACTGGTCTCTATTGGGAACGTAGTCTTTTAAGCAGGAACTGTGAATACGTTTAGAGCTCTCTGGTTTGGTCGAGTGTATCAGGTACAGACCTAGTTTCTATGTCATACATACACGGTCACTACACAGCGCTACGAGAGAGGGTTAGTGCGCAGCCAGGCCGCGCACCAGGCCGGCCGCTGGGGGGCGCCACAGACGGCCGGTGCATTATGGGTAATGAGGAAGGCTCACAAGGAGAGAAATGTTGACAGTTTTTCCCTTTGGCAGAAAAATGGAAAAAAAATGCAGGAGACGTGGGATGGGGACACAAAGCTGTATCCTACAATCAAACTTCATCAGACTCATAGGCAGGGGAGGGGTTCACGAGGTTTATTCGCGGAGACTAGGAGGGAGCCACCAGGTCGCGCTTTCAACAGTCTCCCCCCGATGCATGTGAAGGTTGTTTGTAGGGAGGCTGAGTGCCCCGATCCACGACCCCAGCCAACATAAATTCAAACTCATTTACAATCAAAATTTTGTCTACATAGACGTCATCTTTTCCATTTTATAACAAGAGTTTTCGCGATCCTCTCCGGTAAATCCTACAACTAAATATGAAACACTACAAATAATCAGTTAAAGAATATAACCCATACTTTGGTTCTTTCTTGAATAGTGCCGATAAATAATATCAAGTCTTTAGGCTTTACTTCAGTTTTGAAACCTTAGATATACCTTTCCCTTTTAGTAAATTACATAATCCGATAGTGTAGATAACGTATTAAATGCTCAATAATTTGAAGTAGAAATCACCTTTCCATACATGTATCAAATAAAATACTTTGCTCTAAATGCATGACGTATATTTTTTAAACAAATGTATAAAGAATATATATAAAATTCACATGAATATCTGAAAAGAAACATTTGTTTCCCTTAAATTCGTGCCAGTGTTGCTCATTTAAAAGGTTTGACTCTATATGTGCTTGTGATTTAGAGCTGGCAACCCCTGTCCGTAGAGTTGGCGCCCGAGATCTGCGCTGCGTGCTGGATACGCACCTGGGATACAGTGATGCCACACTTTCGAGCCAACTCTTCTTTCGCCTCTTCGCTGGGATAGGGATTGCTCAAGTGCGAGTAGAAGTACTCATTCAGAATCTCAGTTGCCTGCTTACTGAAGTTACGCCTCTTTCGCCTACAATGTTAAATGACACACACTCGTTGTTTATACTGCCCTCGGGTTTGGCGAGGAGTGAGTATAAATACACGAGGCAAACTGGCCATTCCCGCCTAGTGATGCAAACCAAGTGTTCACACCCTCTCAACCATCTCCCTATAATAGTCCTTCATATATGTATTCTCTGTTAGTTGGAATGCTTTAAATATGAAGTGTCGTCCAATTTTGTTTGTTTTCATAGATATATAGATATATATATATTTTTGGTAGGGGTAAGCTGTGTCTGTAGCTTTGTTATATATCATATATATATATAGAAATATATATATGTTTTCAAATATTAAGTAATAAAATCTGTCTCCGCAGGCAAAAGCGATGGAACTTAAGCAAACAGGTAGCAGTGATCCGGAATGAGGAACCATGGCAACCGGCGGGTGTGCGACGGATCCTGAGGCCGGAAGTCGCGTATTGCGCAGACGCCAGGGACGCCTTGCCTCCTTCCGGGGGCTCGGAACATCCGGGGCGTCACCGCCGCGAGCCTCTAGATCAGCGCCACCCACCGGCGCCAGGTTCTATTATATGGAACTTGCCTGCAAGGACACAGAGAAAAAATCATACATTAAATGGCACACATAGAACGATGACGCAATATGCAAAGTGGCCGCGCTGTAAGGGAACCACCTTCACGTACGGTCTGTGGTGTTTCTTAGTGTTCTCTCTGACAGCGGCATTTCAATCTATAACAAATCAATATAACGCAATAGAAATAAAATATATGGAATCATACAGCGAATAAGGAGTAATGTTATAAACTATATTATTCATATCGTGTAAATTCAAGAATTCAATTCAAATGTGAAGTCATTAAACTTCAATTGACTTTTGAATGTTGAAAATAACACACTATTTAAATGCCTTTTTCCCATAAATACACTACCCTTAGTAATCACAGAACAATGAATTAAATCAAATATTGAAATGATAACTCAGCGATTTTACGCCATACATATTTAGGTCAATCTAGTTCATACCAACGGCGTGAGAGCCGAGGGCAGCACCACAGTGACCACGGACCACTTTGCATACACACAAACATAAAACATAACTGACAAGTCAGAACAGAATTAACGCATGACAAAGAACAAAAAGCCAACTACCGCAAGTTCAAACACTTTTATTTGGTTATATATGGTATTGTTTAGGTGGTCACGACTCGGGGTTCTTTCCCGGCTGACCGAGAGGCGAGCCCGGACAAAACAACGGCTGAGACAGTCCCGAGGCTGCGGCGTGGCTGTTGTGGGGCGCTCTGGATGCAGTGGCGCTTGCGACCATGAGCTAACAAAGCATGCAGATGTTAATAATATTAGTTAATAAATAACGCAAGTGTCGGTAGGAAAAGGGGAGGCGTAAGTTAAGACGTGTCTTTGTGGAACGACAGAACAGAAAAGTCAAAGAGGAGAGTAAAGAGGAGTTCGAACATGTTCCCGTGTTACGCCCTCTCTCAGTATCCGTGAAGATCATCAATGAACTCCTACACAATTACCCAGATATCAAATCTATCTTGTTTCATCTCAAACTGAACCTCGCGCTTGTAAATAAATCATTATCCCTGTCTTGATTCTACTTAAACCACTCCCAGAGACATTCTGTGTTATATAAACCCCCAGTTCCCCGTTACTTCCATCTGTAATTTTTAGTACATGCAATTACAGCCATTCATAAAGAAAGAAGGATAAAAACTTAATTTCCGGCCCCGCCTGGCTCTGCGTCTCAGGCCGCTGTGATGTACGTCAGGCGTTTAGGCCTAATCACTCCCTCCGCGGACTTGTAATCATCCACTGCCTACCTCATCCACCCCTATTATCGCTCGCCTCCGCGCATGCGCTGGGAGAGGGGGGACGGACTATTTTTTGTCGTGTGGTGGAGCAATACATCAGTATTCCACGGCACTGCGGCTCATTACGGGAGACATCGACAAATCTTACTCCACGCCGGATCTACAAGATTAATAGAGCATCAGGTGGCGCCGGCTGGTGGCGGATAATTCCTAGAGACACCCCCCTCCCCCAAACTCCCGCCATTTCTCTCCCCTGCCAACGTGCAAACTGCCTACCTACCAAGTGCCAACTCTCTACCCGCTGGACTGGATTATTCACCACGTGGGTGCTAAGCAATGGTGACCGTAAACTAAAAGGTTTATAACATATAAGAATATCTACCAACCTCGCTAGCCACCCCCTACCTCTTGCAAGTCTATTCAATAATGAGACGCTGATATACTTCAGTTTGGGTTATCGTATCATAGATATGACTTCTTTCTTTCCTTTTTTTTTTTTACTGAATTGCAACGACAAACACGCCATTTATTTTACCTAACCCATATCAATTTAAACTACGCGATTTTCATTACTGAAATCATAAACTACGGCTACATATATTCCCATTTCATAGATGATGAAATAGAAACTTGGGATTTTTGGACCAAAGCACACGGATGCAAGGACTGCAGGGATCTACTACCCTATGTGTGGGATGAAGAATCACTTCAATCAAGTCATTTATCTACGTCAAATTACTGGCATCGTTAATGAACTCGTTAATGAATAACGGAGGACAAACAGCACAGCCATGCTGGGACGCCAACCGCTGGGAACCAAGGACAAGGAAGAAGGAAACGTGAGCGATGAAAGAAGAGCGTAACAAAGAGATGTGGAGGTTGTGTCTGGTCTGTCTGTCGTTCTCTGTGTTTATGTGTGTCTCATATGTGTGGTGGTTTAAGCAGATAGAATATATTGGCTCGTATGTGGGATTTCATCTCTGTACTTTCCCATTCCGCAAAATGATTTCCATTGTAACGTGAAGTATAAAAATGTCGGTCAACTGATGAAAAATGTAAGAAGATATACCGAGATTCATGCCATTTTTTTCCATAATTTTTATAAATTTCGTCTTCAATTTGAAACCACACTATGAGAATATGTGATGTCGGTTTACTGCTATAACGCCATAATGAAAGATGATGATTGTGACTTGGTGGTGACTGGTGTTGTGACCAGGAGGTGACTGGGTGGTGACGTGTGTCTGGGTAGTGACTGGGTTGTGACATGGAGATGGGGTCGTTGCCGCCCGGTGGTTGGAGGTGGGAGATGGGACCACATACAATACTATAACACCCGTCCCGAGACAGATCGAGCAGATAGTGACAGATATAAACACAGATTATAATCTCTCCCTATATATATATGGCCATATCCACCTTCGTTCTTTACTTTAACTATCGGGAATGCTCATTATTACGTGACATCAACAAGTAAGTAATTTAGACTTTACTCTACATACACGTGTACATATATATATGATTACATAAACATCCATATAGGTTGCTTAGATCTCGATGAAACGTGAAATTCACACTACTTAGAACCAGTTAGGTATCTGAAACAAAACAGCACATGGGGAGTGGTTAAAGTTCATGTGCACTTCGGAAGATGCTAGGGATGTGAGAAGTTAGGACAAAGTATGGGTTTGCGGCGGTGGGGGTAACAGGGGTTTAAGGGGTTGGACGGTAATGGCTTGCTTTGGATGCATAGCCAAGCACCAGTGACAGAGCTCGAGCACTCAGGATATGGGAGTAGACATTTATTTCAGTCAGGGATGCAAGGTTTGATTGGAATAAAATCAGAAATTACATCTTCAAAGAATAATTATTTTTAAAAATCTAGAGGGAAAAATGACCTCACAGTGTTAGTATTGGTAGTGAAACACAGCCAGTGCCGTGGGGTGTATGAATATAGATTAGTTATTGAGATGTAAAAAGGCGGCACATTTCGCTGATCTGAAGTCACATTTCCATAGTCTCTTGCTGCTCCGGGGGAAATTGGGAGTTCTAGTGATAACGAGCCTATGGTACTACTTTTGCGCCCCATGATAACAGGTGGCATTGTGGAGATATGATCATTATAAATGGAAATCTTGAAATTTCGATCATTTGTATCTTATACTTGCATCCCTGATTAGTATATCACGGAGAGAGATATTTAAAGGCCTGGACTCAATGGTGATCGGGTAAATATTACGGTGATTAGGTATGCGGACTGCTCTACCATACTGAGGTTTGCACGAGGATGACCTCTCAAACTCCATGAGAACCAAATACCATCATTTAACTCCATATGCAATCAATGAAACTTTGTATTTCCAATAACACCAAAATAGTACAACCATACAAATCAAATTTTGCATAACTAGATATTAAAAGATTCCAATAATACTTTTTGAAAATAGTTTTCTTTTATTGGTGAGCGGGCTGCGAAATATAGGAAACCTCTCAACAAACGGTAGATGTACTGGTACCCAACCTCAAACGACAGGCCCAAATCTAACAAGGACCAAAATAGAGATTTTTTTCAAATGAAATTAATTCTGGCGATAATGTACATGTATTTGACTCTCTAAGTGAGGTCACCCTTGTGCACGTTCTGATAAAAGGAGCAGAAGTAAGAAGAGAATGACTGGCCTTGCGTCAAGGAATCGCGATCGTAGGATCATCACTGCTTCACACGTGCTCTGCTTCAACTGCATCTCGATTGCAGTAAATTTCCGGCGGATGATGCTCACCATCCGCTCAATCTCCTAGAAGACCGAGCAACTCATACTTATTTAAACACCAATGTAGACGGCGCTCTCATATCAGGCACATTTTTTGACGTCCTAAAAGTCCGACGTGAAGCGACATACAAGTACATCTATCTATAGACACTAAAGAGAAATCTAGACAGCATTTACTTGACATTATGATAGTGAAGATCTCAGTGTGGTGGGTTTTATGGTAGAAATATCTTCACGTGACAAATATCTATGACTTCGAGGTAACAGCAATTTAAAGGTAAATGTAACTTTCTTTGTTCTCTTCGACTGGAGTACAATTTCAATCTATTTCTTTAAATGTTTCACATATGTCGGTTTTATATCGTCATCGTTCCGTGGAACCTGATACTGCACTAACGTCACGAGCCCACTGCAGTCCTATATAAGACACAGATTTGAAGGGAAGCACATTTTCCAGACGAACTCAACATTCTTGGACGTGGAAGATGGAGATTCATGTTCAACTTACCTTCGGTGCAATAGGGCGCGTCCGGCTCTGTTCCCGAAGTAGATTGACCACGTGCGTAGTGAACTCACTACATGCTTGCTGTAAGACGGAAAGCAAAACAAATGTACCGAGAATCGTGAGTGACCGGCGGCTGTCCCACGCGCCGCCGACACGGCGCGCCCCAATACAGGTCTAAATGTTTAATTAATTATACAAAGATCCCACACCATACAACGAAAACTTTACTAGAAAACCTTAATTAAATAGTCCAAGTCGCAAAAGCCTTGTGTAAATTGTTTCCGTGTTCATATACTTTCCTCTCGATTTCTCAAGGAGAATTATTGGAGATTTTTTAATTGTTAGGAAAACTCATGGCAACAATGAAGAAAAAAACAAATATTGTAACAAGCAAGTCAAAGAATATTTCTGTAAACTTCAGGTTAAGAGTGGTAAACCATTGATTTGTGTAAGTTGCATGATCGAATAATTAGTAGGCCGTATAAGTAAAATGAGTGCTTAACTCGCACATCAATATCAGTCTCAGAGAGTTACCATAGAAGATGTTTTGTTTTTTGCCGTGTGGCGTAGGTAAAGAATCAACGTGGATTCATTGTCTATGTGCCTGCCTTGATATTCTCTACCTTGTCGTGTACAGATCAAGTACCCACGTGCTGGTACTTCACGTGCTAAAACCTCCATATGTCGATCCTCTCTGAGAAAGAGGTCATAAGAACCGTGAACAGATTGAATAAACCGCACACGGCCGCCCACAGACGCTATGACGTCACGTCTGGACATACCATAATAGTGAACATCGTCAGAGATGCTGAGCAGGGAGTGAGTGGCTCCATTTGTTTTCAACTTTAATATGAATTGGCAAACTTTTGAAGTTGTGATATCATAAATCGCGACTGACTGCGGCGTACGGCGGCAGCCGGGCCGTCGGTCGTGCCGAGTGCGTCTTATCTCGGCTGGTTGTGGTGGCAGGCCCGGCCGTCAGTCACAGCGCAGACCACGCCCACCCCCCATCCCGAGCGCCACCTGCTGGGTCTCAGAGGTACAGACCGACCAGTGCCTACCGGCCAATTATTGTAAGGGCGACCGGATGGGGACGACGGCGGAAAGAACGACGAGGCCAGGTCGACGGCCGCTCTGTCGCCCCCCGCTTCCCCTCACGGACACATACACCACAGGGCCCGGCACCAGCTGGCTACAGGCGGCGTGCTGTACTGGTATGAGCTGCTCATACACCTCCCCACCGCCTGCTCTCCACTCCACTCTCAGACGTGCTCAGTCCTCCTCTCCGCCTACCCCTATCTAGCCTTCCTTTTCTGACCCCCAACCCAATACGTCCATTTAGTCCCCAGACCTACCTCATACCCCACCCCCTCCCTTCCACGCCACACCCAAACCCAGACCCCCTCTAGCCTTCAACTTCTCTTCCCCATGCCACACGTCAACCCAGTCCTCAGTCCAGATAGTATAGAACAGTCTGTTCTATACTCGTTTCTCAGACTTACCATGAACCCCCCCGCCCCCCGACCCTCTCTCAACCCCTCTCTAGCCTTCCTCTTCTCACCCCTACGCCCACCCCTCCAACCCCCGTCCTCAGCACGCCGCCCGCGAAAGGCACGCCGCGGTCTGTGCCGCCGACGTCTCCCACGGGGGCGGCGGGTATCGATTTTGCCGGCGGCGGTGGTGGGCGGTGATGCCGCTTCCGCCGCGCCGCGCCGCGCCGCGCCCATCCATCACCCGCGTGACAGGCGCGCGGCGCGGGGCGGCGCGGCAAAAATCTGCGAGCTACCGATAGGAGCGGCGCACGCCGGGCGCTGAATAATAAAAAGCTGCGGGAGAAAGGGGTGCCGGGGAGGGGGCTGGTGGAGGAGGGTGTGGGGGGATGGGTTTTAACTGTACATGCACACCCATACGGCGCCTGTGTCTGGCTGGTGAGGTCCGGCAACCACTGTAGTGTATATACCACCATCTCACGCGTTACCCGCCTCCAGCCAGCTGACACGCCATCCTACAGCCTGCTACAACACACACACTAGGTCAACCCATCCTACAGCCTGCTACAACACCCACACTAGGTCAACCCATCTCATAGCCTGTTCACAGCAACCATACAAGCTGCCCACACCCCCTCTATATCAACCCACCTTACAGCCTGCTACAACACCCACACTAGGTCAACCCATCCTACAGCCTGCTACAACACCCACACTAGGTAAACCCATCCTACAGCCTGCTACAATACCCACACTAGGTCACCCCATCTCATAGCCTGCTAAAACACCAACACTAGGTCAACCCATCCTACAGCCTGCTACAACACCCACACTAGGTAAACCCATCCTACAGCCTGCTACAATACCCACACTAGGTCACCCCATCTCATAGCCTGCTAAAACACCAACACTAAGTCAACCCATCCTACAGCCTGCTACAATACCCACACTAGGTCAACCCATCCTACAGCCTGCTACAATACCCACACTAGGTCAACCCATCCTACAGCCTGCTACAATACCCACACTAGGTCACCCCATCTCATAGCCTGCTAAAACACCAACACTAGGTCAACCCATCCTACAGCCTGCTACAATACCCACACTAGGTCAACCCATCCTACAGCCTGCTACAATACCCACACTAGGTCAACCCATCCTACAGCCTGCTACAATACCCACACTAGGTCAACCCATCCTACAGCCTGCTACAATACCCACACTAGGTCAACCCATCTCATAGCCTGTTCACATCAACCACACAGGCTGCCCACACCCCCTCTATATCAACCCACCTTACAGCCTGCTCACACCTGCCATGAAGCCTACCCACACCTACTTATATCAATCCGCCATGCAGCCTACCCACACCCATTCTATATCAACCCACCTTAAAGCCTGTTCACACCCACCACGCAGGCTAGCCACACCCAATCTATACCAACCCACCTTACAGCCTGTTAACACTGTTAATGTAAATCCATGCTGATCTGTACCCTTGTAGTTTTGTATTTTGACAGTTTGGTCGAAAATCATGTATCCTATTATATTTGAACCTTGTGTCTATAAACCTTTTTTTTTTTTTTTTTAAATCACCCACCTTGATGTTAACCCACATCTACCCTATGTCATTCCCCTACAGCCAGCATAAACCCGCCCTTTTGTCAAATCATTGATTGCGTACTCACATCTGCCCTATGTCATCCCATCAATAGCCTACTAACACTCTTCTATTTGCTCACTACATACTTTCCATTATCTTCTATATGCTGCCCATCACCCATCATCTGCTGCCCACCTCCCACTCTTCTCTGTCCATCATCCACTGTCTTCTGTCCATCCACTCCCCATTGCCCATCACCAGCTAACTGCTCACCATCATCGACTAGACAATGCTCATTTATCCAGCTGTCAAGGCAATGCACGTGTGGCACCCGATACCGCGGGGGTGCTCTTTTTGTTGACCTTTCAGAACTCCCATGTATAGGAGCGCAGCAAGCTGGAGCCACACGTGGATGTGACGGCAACTGTGACCTGTTACCATCAACCTTACACCTCAGTCATGTGAACCATGAATTCTCCGAACTCGAAGACAGTATGAACCATCATAGAAAATCTCAAACTGCCTCATCCTGACATGTAGAATAAAGTCATGTTGGAAAGTCTTCCACTTGCCTTTACTCAGTGATTCACCAAATTGGCATCGCGAAGAAATTGATCTATCATCATATCGATCCCTTTTCTCTGGTTTCTGACCGGCATGTAGTAGGCCCGCCTCCTATCCAGCAGGCGCCTCTCATCCCGGAAGTCAATGCGGGCGTCTGCCTGACGTCATGCCTTTGTTCATGGAGAAAGCTGAGTCTCTCGGTGGAACAAACAATCCACCGCTAAAGATAACCACTCAGTGCTTTACTAGTCTGGTGTTGGCACCAGCCAAATCGTTTACCGAACCATATGGTTCTCAGACATGCCCACCTGGTTAAACAAGCAGGACGAGTTCAAGTTCTAATCGCTGGATGGCGCCACACACGATAAACACCCTGATAACCTTTCGAAACACGCACACATGAACATGCTTCCCTAGCCTGGTCTTTGTACACTGATTCTGCAGGGGAAATATGATTCTAGTCTTCGATATTGATCGTAATGAAATTCATCTAGGTCCCAACTTCCAACATTCAGCTATATAACCCTTTGACACCCTTACCCGAGGAACCTCAATGTATCACCTGAGTTTTCATATGGTAACTTTGGAAACCTTGAAAAAGAAACGTCGGTTATATAAAATAAACGCCTAATCTATAACGGTAACCTTGGTAGTTGTACTATTTCAATACCACTAACTTCTTTATAAATTGTCTTTCGACAAATAAAGCGCTGTGTATGAATTGAACTCTATTTAAATGAAAACACTAAAATTGAAAACAAGTAGACTTCATTGCTACCCTTAGGCATTCCCCTTTTTAACCCTTCTCCTTTACCAGGGATCTCCGTTCAAGCCAAGTAGCGCTCTGCGCGGGGGTCATACCTGCTCGTACTTTTCCAGCTCCGTGTGATAGATCTGGCGGATCTGTGCCAGCTTGGCGCGGTAGTCGGAGTGTTCTATGGCATTCTCGGGGTTGCCTGCGCCGCCCCCGGACACGGCCTGGGAGGCGGTGCTGGCGGCCGACGACCCGCCGCCCTTCTCCGGCCCGGCCACGCCCTCGGCGATCAGCATGTTGTCCAGGCGCATCAGTTGCGGGTCCGGCGGCTCCTCCTCCTGGGCTCCGCGGATACTCAGCACTGTAAGAGGAGAGAGAGAGGAGACTGATTAGACATAGCCATGTTTGTTTGTTTGTTTAGTTCAACATCCAATGTGATCTTTTAGATTTCAAAGGCATAGAGACTCGGCACTGTAAGAGAGAGTACGACTGGTTAGACATAGACGTGTACTCAGCACCGTGAGAGGAGAGAGAAAGATTGGTTAGACATAGCACTGTGAAAGGAGAAAACGACTGCTTAAGGGCCAATTCCACCAATAGGCTGGATTTGCCGTGGTATATCTTGGTATATCTTGGTATGTCTTGTAGTGTCTTACTGTGTCGCAATGTGTCGTACCTCACTTGTCTCAAAACGTAGGCGAGTGGTATCGGGTGTATATTTTGATGCTCCACCACCGCGACACCTCACGACACATCGCGACAAATAGGCACGCGATGGTTCAATCCTAGCCCGATCTAGCAAGACAAACCAAATCAGGCCGAATCTTGCTATGTCGTGTGTGTTGGTGGAATCAGCCCTTTAGACATAGATTAGCAGTGTGAGAGTAGAGAGGGAGAGAGACTGGTTAAACGTGTACTCAGCACTATGAGAGGAGAGAGAAAGATTGGTTAGACATAGATGTCTACTCAGCACTGTGACGGGTGAGAAAAGACTGTGATTAAATGGTTATAATGTACTGTACTAAAGACTGAGATCTCAAGCCTTTCATATGTTCTGCTTATCACAGAGTAGCCAATGTGCTACCCTGACATTTAATTACAAGGACACCATTCATAGAAATGTCGACACATCTATCAGATCACATTAAACTAGTCAATGTTGAAAGTACACCTAATTAAAGAGAAGTTTAATGATTACAGTTTCCTTTATAAAGGAACACCTTGAAATAGAAAAATTTGCAATGGCAGTCGTAGATTAAAGGGTGTTAGTAATACTAATTCTATTTGACTTACTGGCATAAAGGGCAAGAGGAAGTTACGTTATAGTTGGTTCCGTATCTATTTACTGCGCAATCTGGAAATTTATTGCTGTATACCACATCTATTCGTTTTTGATCGTGTTACAATTAGGATCATGTTATATTAAGGGTTTATCATTAAATTTTATCAGGCCTGCAGGTTTGGTAAGCAAACTTGGTTTTTAGGAAGGATATCAATGACTTATTTCTCTATATTATATCAGTAGCTGGGTCGTTAACAAAGAGACTCAGTGAGCTTGGGTGGGATTATGTGATGGAGGATGGAGACCGGGGCGGTGCAGGGCGGAGGTGGGGGGGGGGGGGGGGCGGCAAGCTGCAGAAATCCCATCATAATCCATAATTCATAGGACGCAAACCGACTCCCCCGCCCTGCTAATTGGCACCGAAAAGTGACACCGTTTGTGGGCAGACCAAGGTCAAAGGGGCGGTCTCAAGGTCAGGTCGGGATGCCCACCCAAGGTCAGCCTCAAACTCCAGGTCAAGGCCGGTCATTGCACCGTGAACTCGGGATATGGGAGAGGCCTGTTGTGAGCGATCGGTTACATGAGGCGTAACACTGTCGTCAGGTCGTATTATTGATAGCAAATACACGGGGCACGGGCAGCTCGTCACGTGATCAACATTGAACACGTTTTATCACAGATCCAAGTCATGAATCTTACAATTTTTCAGCTCCTTACACGACTGGAAATACCCTCCTCGAACATGTACGTATAGAGTGCATACCAACCCTCAAATCCCAAATATTGTTCACATTCTAACATGTAACTCTACCTAAGAGCCCTCAAGCTATAATTCATGGGATATCATTTTCTAATGCGTTGCTATTGTTGTCGTTTGTTTTTTTTCTCGGATGGACTGGAATTCAGCCACGACCCTATCGTTTTAACAGCAATCATTTCCAGTGGTTTATTCACCAAATATTTCTTTTAAGTGTTCTCTAGCTGTGCCAAGAATGCTAGGGAATAAAAAGAACTTGAGTTGTTCTCTTCACAAAGTGCATGCAGGCACCGCCTGTGGCAGGGCGCCTTTAAAGTGGGTCAGTGTCGAGTTACACCGTCACGACGCCTGGTGGCAACCGAAGAAACCTTCCTCTGCAAATCCATTACCGAATTTTTAATTTTGTTTTCTTATGGAGGAAAAGCACTTTATCTTTTTTTCTAAAATCCTTCAGTAGGCCATAAATATCAAGGCAGAAAATGACTTGACAAGTTATCTTTTGAATTTGGCCTTATATGGTATTCCGGTAAATAAAGAATATCTATGACAGTTTTCGAGTCAATTATTGTATTCATTTGTGTGATTTGTTTTTATTTGTAAGGACAATGGGATTGGCAAAAGTTTTGGCCACCTGGAGAAAGGGCATTGATTAAGAATAAACTTCATCTGCTGAAATTATCTTACACGACTTAAATGCACAAGCAGGAACCATGTTGGGGACCTGCAGTAAATAAAACCTTAACGAAAACGAAAATAATTTGTGTTTTTCTAAAACGAAAACACAATATTCAAAGTAGAACTGGGTGGCAACAAGCGTTCTGAATGTTTGTTCCACAATACTGAAGGCGAGTCGTGCCCTTTGATGAAATGATAATTTTTTAGCATCGGTAGATCACAGCCCCCCGCCCCCATCCTGCGCCTGAGGGCAGAGCACTACCCACTACTAATTCAATGCAAGTCATAAAACAATGAGTGCAGCTGATCAGTCACAGAGCACCAATAAATCGCCCTCCCCGTTCGCCTCGCCTCCTCCCACGCCGCGGGCCGCGTCCCCGACTCCCCGGCCAATACCACACCGCCGGGGGGTACGACAACGCTACACCACCACCACACGCCAGACGGCGCCACCGGCACAGCGCCCAAATCACGGCAAATTGAGAGTCTCAAATTTATTCAATTTTCTAATTACCCAGGCATCTGACCACCAATGTCATTAGCAGTTATTCTTTTCAAACCGCCCCATTCGGTATTTTTCCTAGTCTCCCTTTTTGTCCGGTCTCGAAAATTGCTGGGACTCGAGGTCAGTGTTTTTTTCTCCCCCACTTTTCGTGTTCAATATAAGAAGACGCAGTCGGACAATCAGGTCATATGAAACAAACCAGGGCAAACGAATGAACGCAGGGAAATAGGGTAAAATATTTAAAAAAAACCGACCAAAAACGACCAGTAACAGGAATACATGTAATTATCCCTTTGATTAACTCTAATTAAGAAGAGTCCACCATAGCGTTAGTGTGTGCAGGGTGACAAAATGCGACAATCAATGCCGTCCTATTTCTCAGAGTAGACTCTTTCACAATCATTTTCACCCATATACATGTACTCTTGCAGGTGCATGGTCAGGTGTACTTATTTCGGTAATTATTTGTTTATTTTTATTTCTATTTCTGCAGAACTCCAAAAGATAGATATCCTACAATGAGAGGAGACAATATAGGGGCCAAGGGCCGGGGCTAAGAGATGTGTGACTGGGGGTGGGGTGCGGGCGTTACAGTAGGGTGAATACACTGAGGACCCATTGCGATGGTCCTGATGTTCAGCGGTCCGTGAAGCCCCCCCCCCCCCCCCCCTCCCTCTCGTTTTCCTTGAAGCCCTCTGTCAGCGTGTCAGAATAAATCTACTGGTATACAGAAGTAATATGACATCACCTCAACACTCCCCCTCCACACACCTACATCTACAAACAGTGCTTCTTAAAATGCCTCAACAATATACGAGTCCAGAGCTACTCTCGACTTCGACGGTCTAAGACCATCCAGATTGCGTTGTATAATATTCAACGATCACTACAACAGTGTAGGATGGGCAGTGTTAACAGTCTCAAAGTCATCATTCCTAGAAATACGGGGGAAATGTCCATGATAACCATGACACCTTATAGAGATCTGTTTAGATACTACATTCACTGTAACTATGTGATAGTTGCACATGTCATGGCAGTGTCGGTGTTACTAACACATATATCAGGGTGGTGAAGGCAAACAGGTTACTGGTATAAATGTATGTAACTTAAGGGTAGGCAAGGTGAACCTGCAAGTCTGGCCTAAGTGTAAATAAATATTAAGCTAAGGTAATACTGTCCACCATTTTTCTGGTGCCTTTCGAGATCACACTGAGTCGGCTCGTTGATCAACACAATAGATGTCTATGAGGTTTTGTACTCCCAAATTCTAATAGTTTACAAAGTATTATGTCCTTGCCCCATCTGTTTGGTGAGAGTATCGAACAAGAGAGCAAATATAATATTTAAGGACAGGCGATCGAAATAATGGTGGATGTAACTGGCGCCTGAAGGCAAAACTTTTATATGTAACGTCGAAAGAAAATTGTCATTTCACTCATTCTATGGGTTATCTTGTATACATATACAGCTGGGCAGGACGGTCAACAAGTATTGTTGACACCTGCCTAAATACCTGCCAGTCACATCATGACAAGATCGACGAAATTGTGAAAAAAAAGGTCACCATGGCACAGCGGAATGACCAGGCCTCGATACAGGGCCTCTCCAGTCTACATTCCAGCGTGTTGCCAAGCTACTGTGTGGGGTTAATGACGGAACTGATGCCCAAACATGCTGCCACGTTACTTGTGTAGGGATACTGGCAGACCATCTTAGTGGACGTACCTACATGCTGATCTCATGGTCTATGACCATTGTCGTCACTGATATACAGGTGGTGGTCACACAGGTGATACGTGTCACAGTTCTACAGGTGACACCCACGGAGGCACTTATAGACTTCACATACGTCACGCTAAACAACCACAGACACTGCAGCCAAGCTTAACGGGATCCGGCGCTACTGTCACTCACGTTCCGGTCGGCTGGCGCTGGCAGGTAACCAGGGTAACAGCAGGGGTCAGAGGGCTGAACGACCTGGCAACAGTTACCACAGCGGCTTCCAGTCCCCGATTCACACGTTCACGGGCACCACGGAATGGAACGTTAATCAAAACACACACAGGGTCTCCACGTCAGCAATTATAATCACACTATACGATCACAACACTGTAGACGCTGTAACTCATGTGTATCTAATAACTGAGTGAACGCTATTCATGTGGCAGATTTACCTCAACAATTATAATCTTTTTTTGGGGGGGGGGGGGGGGGGGAGAGATTTCCGAAATTTTTATTTTGGATAAAATCGGGGACCGATTGACACAAATCGGAGTACCGATTTATGCCAGAAATGTTCCCACACAATTATAACCATACGGCCCTTTTATAGCTGAAACCTACGTTTTATGGTTACGTACTAAACATCAAAAGTATACTACAAAAGAAAATATCAGGTTTTCCCTTTTCTGTTATCAACTAAAAAATTATTTCAAGACACCTTATATTGACACCTGCAGAAGACCCTCAATAGTACACAATCTGAAGCACGTGGAAGATAATGATAATGCTTAGGATACCTGGCCACGGCTCTTCTGAGAAATAGCTACACAGATATAAGCCAACAGCACATGGGTACCACTTTAAACTGTCTATTCACAAAAGGCTGTTGAGACTGGCCTGGCATGGTAGGAGGGTTTGTAATGTGTATGTATAGGTGTTGGGGTAAAAAGAACTCGCCCAGTCACCATCGTTTCCTCTCAGGCATGGTCCCTCCTCCTCCACCCTCTGCACACTGCCGCGCTTTATCTCGCGCCACACACACCCATCATTTCCCGCGGCCCTATTGTTCTCTACCGTTGTCATGGTAATGCGCAAGCCGTGACGTCACACGGGGACCACTGCTAATCTGTGGATTGGACGCGGATCCACAGCCGGGGTGAAGACGGACAATAAGCGGAGCTGTGAGTGAATGTCCCTCCTAACGTTTCTCACACAATCACCCAAAGAGAAGTTCATCTCCTCACATAATCACATTAACACGACCTCGTTTCACAGTGCAGGTGACTGCTACCCCAGTTCTGCATACGACATCCCCTCCACACATCCACACAGAGTAATGCTCGTCTAAGAGACCAACTATCTTCATAGACATCCCAGCTAAAACACTTCAACCTAATTTATAATAACTACTTACTAGAGTATTTCACTATAATAAATCGAAAGAGGATTTATGGTTGCTATATTTTCAGGAGCATATCTACATGTATTTCTACACCACTAGAATATTTTCTCAAATCTAACTATAAAAGAAATCACTTAGATCATTTAACAACGGTTTATAGGAATGCTCAGATCTTAAAATCAAATAAGGCAGGACCTCCTTTTCTACATGCATGTTTTGCTCCCATCGGTTCCATGTCCATCTTCTAAAGGGCCGACTCCACCAACAGGATGGATTTGCCATGGTATATCTTGGTATGTCTTGTAGTGTCTTACTGTGTCGCGATGTGTCGTACCTCACTTGTCTCAAAACGTAGGCGAGTGGTGTCGGGTGTATATTTTGGTGCTCCACCACCGCGACACCTCAAGACACATCGCGACAAATAGGCACGCGATGATTCAATCCTAGCCCGATCTAGCAAGACAACCAAATCGGGCCGAATCTTGCTACATCGTGTGTGTTTGTGGAATCGGCCCTTTAACCTAGTGTAACTCCCTATCAGCCGCGATATATCCTACCTCATTACACTGTGCGCCCCACCAAACACACTTGATCCCTACTCCCGCTATTACCAGGACAGCTGGCCTGAACAGAAGACGCCTCCCAATTGTTTCCAGAACTCGCGGCCACTTAAATGGAATTGCACCCCCCCCCCCCCTTTCCCTCTACACATACTCAAAAACTAAACTCTTTAGGAAATCGCGTAAACTAATGGAGCGTCAGGGGTCTGTATTCTCAGTTGAATCACGAAGGAGAGGTTGTGGGGTGCGGGGTTTCCAGTCCCCTACCCTATCGAACCGGATCAAACCCAAGAGCCTTGGATAAAAGGAGATGGACACTGGGCCTGTCCAAACTACCGATCCAGTGTCCCGTGTCACACCAAGGTGATTCCCTGTATCTCCACGATAGACCTTCGCGCTGTACTAACCTTAACCAGGTTGCATCACAAGGTCTGCTTTTAACAGGTTTGGAAGAGCTGAACCTGCAACAGTTTTCTGACTGCGGCATATTGGGCATGTTGGGCGATCGCATTCCGCACATCGAAACAATCTCTACACAACAATCGTGAAACCGCCGTACCACAAACGGTCTGTTTTTAACACCATTTCTACAAATAAACATTTTTTGAGTGAGCAATCTCTAGTTGGATCATCGCGATAATCCTCACCGCATCTTTCATTAGTACATCCAGTGAGGGAAGAATAAATAGGTTATTCTCTAATGCTCGGACTCGTAAATCCGTGTCTAATGGAATTTCATTTTTTTTACCCCCCCCCCCCCCCTTCCTCACTCTCAAAGCGAGGCGTCTGGCTCGATCGGCGTCTCACGTCACGCCCCTGTACTGCCCTGCGTCTATTTCATTAGCGTATCGCTAGGGGAAGACAGAGCGCTGCTTGATGAAGTCCCACACATCCAGATCATCAGCAGCTGCAACTCCCATGATGCATGTCTCTGTTCCATCATGCCCGCCTTTCTCGGAGGGTCTGTGTGAGTCTGCCTGAGCCTGACGCACAGCTCCCTCGTCCTACCCTCTCCACACACACACGCACGTTCACTCCCTCCTCCCGGGCTTTTAGAATATCCCCGTCTCAGCGCGTTCGTCATCTAAACTCTAATTAAGGTCACGTAAAACGCGTGCCTGATCCATCATGGTTGTCGACAGGAGGGTAAACATGCCCCCGTATCTCTCCCGCCTCCGAGACGCCCCCTGGTGGAGGGGTGGGCGGCCGCGATACGCCCTCTACCGTCACATCCTCGACACTTGAGAACACCCCTGTCTGCGAGGTATGGATCCAACTACTCCCGAGTCATCGACACAGCCCCCACGCTTAGTCACGTTCCTTCTCTCCGTGGTCTCGGGGATAAACAAAAACATTTTGAAAAAGTATCGGTTTCTCTTCTTCAGCAGTGGCTTAGCCTACCTTATCACAATTTCTTCTAGAACCGCACTGCTCGATGATTATTCCTGTCTGTGCCTCACAAAATACAGCACCTCAACATATATATTTAATCGAGTAATCAACTAGGTGACGAGGAGAAAATATTGACCTCTCCCAGCATTGATCCTACTTTGATGGTGACATCACAGGTGTCATTACTATAGTGATCAGGTGGCTGCATTTATATAAACATAAGTGCCCAGATCTGAAATGGCATAAAGATATTTCTAAGTCTCTGTGGAGTCTAAGTTGACTCAAATTTCTTTTTATATGTAGTGGAGTCTAAGTTGACTCAAATTTCTTTTTATATGTATAAAAAGGAGAATCTCAAGGTTACGCTCAAAATGGCTCATCAGATATCATATCATAACAAAATAAAAATGTATCAAAAAAGTTCTAATATAAATGTTTTGGACTACAGCAGTTCAGGTTTTTTTTAGTTACATCCAAAACTTGTATAAGCATGACACAGCATGTTGTTTTGCATATATTACGCTACTGCACTGCAGCGCACTTCAAACAAGACCCCATTTGGCACTGCATGTTCCCATACAGGAATCACTCTCGTCCCATACGTTTCACATCATCGCTCACGTACTCCTTATGCCGCACGTCATCCCTTTCCCAAACCACCTGCTTTTCAATCCCCTCCCCATCTATACAGCACAGGGTGCTTCTTCAAGAGAACATCCCAATTCACAACGCCACATGCGCCACGCATACAACAGATTCCCCACCTACGAATTCCCCACTGCCAAACTCCGTTACCCCCAGTCATATGGAGGGGACAAGACAGACTAATGGGAATAATTACTCCTTATTTATCCCCGCTCCCCCCACTCCGCCGCTGGTTTATATGATAGTCTCCTTTTATCCCAGTGCTCTAGAAGATTCTATAAATCTCACCATTTTCTTTGTTCCCTCACCGAGTTGTTGCCTCTGGTACGGGTGTGTTATGAGGGGGGTGGGTGGGGGTGATCCATCTCCTTGTCCTGCAGCACACTGAGAGCCCCCTTTCTCCCCTTCCCCTGAAAACACAGCTCCTGCCCATTTACAAGAGCAGTAAGGCGAAATTCTAGATAGGAATAATAGCAGCTTATTTCATCACTGGTGGCGAAGGGGTTCCTTTTTTTTTTCCGTTTCTGAGAGATTCAATTTTTTCAGGTTTCGCGAAAGAGTATCTCAACCTATATCATACTTTAATCAAACGATATTTGCAGCGAATTTGAAATTGTTCACATTGGGTAAAACCTACTTCCACACTCCTTCAATAAAGATAATGTAGACTTCACCAAAGAGAACAGAAAACGCTTTATACTCGTTAATCTCCCCATGGAGACTCTATTTCTAGTCTTACTGTATTCCTACAGAAATCTGCGGAATGTGGCTCTGAGGTAACTGTAGGCAATCCCTGGCTCATCTTCAGTGTGGGTCATGAGAATTATCGCCCATTGCCCACCACTTGCTACGGGCTGCGTGTTGCAGGGCGCCCACTTGGCCGGGCGGTGAAAGGGCTACCGCCATCAGCCTCCCACAACCAGCCGCCGTGTTGGGGGTCGATCTCTTTGCCCTTTAGCTGGTGAATTATTGAGACCTACACGAGCGTCTCCCCTGATCTACGACGCCGGTGCTGCGTCTACGACATTAACCTACGACCGTCTCCACTGGGAAACGGTTTTCTTTACAGCCTACTTCCCAGTTTCCTCAAACGATTTCCTTGTTATTTCAGTTTGTTTAACATTGCTTCGAGCCAACCTGTTGTAAAAGGTATTTATGTGCTTCCGATACGAATAATACTCTTTTTTTTTGTAATTCTAACAGCAGCAGTCTTTCGTTTTTTGACGTCGAAGATATGTAGACAAAGAAAATGTCACTCTGTTGTTCTGTGACAGTGTAAAGAATTTGGGATTCGAAGGCTGCATGCATGGAATAACATTACTGAAGAGAGCAATCTGAATTGGAAGAGCCGAATTAATCACCAACGAAAATAAGACAATGTCCAACAAAATAGAAGTGACAATATAGCTCGGGATAGCACCGTATATATCACTATGCGAATTTGAAATAAAAAAACACCAGATAAAATATTCCCCCCTCCCTATTTCTACTGTGCTGAGGAAGGTCGACCTGCCTTAGTGTCGCTGCCCTGACCTCAGGTTGACCTCTGCCACAAGAGGGCAGCATTGGCGTCGCCATGGCAACAGGACGCGCCTTCCTGTATTTCCTGTGATCGATAATCCCACCTAAGGCCGCTCGGTGGGGGGCGGCTTCGAGGGGACAGAGGAACGGCTTAGGTGGATACAGTGCGCATGCTCGTGCGCGCATCTCGCATTCTTCTATCTGAGCCTTTGGCTATAGTCTGCATTACGGGGCTTGGCGAATATCCGCTCGGAGAATCGGTGGAGAGAACACCCCGGTTTTCCATGACGTCACAAGCTGCTCGGGCCCGGAAGTGACCTCAGACTCAGGCGTCCCTCCGGCAGACGAATTTGCGTTTAAAAATGTTGGCGCTTCGTGTTTTTAAGTCTCGTTAGAAAAAGGGACCTACTCTTCAGAGCCTACCGTGGAATGCACAAATGGCCAAATTCCTAAGGACCTATAGCTGTCTGTTTGTAGGGTTGTTTATCAGGTTCTTTCTGAAACATGTCTACTTTTCTTTTTCCCACCAAGTACTTGCCCAACGTAGTTGATAGATTTTTTTATCTCCTTCAGACTTATCTCCTTCTCCATTACTTTCGAACATGGTTGTAGCACTTAACTCGGACCCATTCTAAAATGACAATATACTACATCACTGTTTTTACTGCATTCTTCCGCCTCCTTCGAATCCAGCTCCTTTTATCTATTAAAAAAAGAAAACGATTGACCCAATCGGAAATCGTATGATCTACAATTCATTATTTGTCAAGACCAGCGTTCCACGAAACAGGAACGGACCAGTATGACACATTCAGCGAGATGTTTCGCGCCATTTGTCCATGGTGACCGGACATGGCATTTTTCGTCTGCTTCCTTTCCACAACGTCTGGTACACTACGCTCTCCCAACAGAGGCTTGGGACGTCGTTTCATCCCTCATCGAACAAGACACCTGCGGGTGGAGAGGGCGCTTATCGAGAACGCTGAGGTCGTGTGTATCGAGGTGAGGGAGACGCTGGGGTCTCGACGACGGAGTGTTTCCAGCCGGTGGTGGAAACGGCTGTAAATCACGACACAGCATGTAAACAAGAGGCCCGACCACCAGCCACCAGACCAAACCCCTGTCCCCCACACCCTAATGTGCTCAGCTACCACTACGCACCATCAACACAACCCCCTCCCGCGCCGAGATAACGGCCGAACCATAAAGTCAGGATAAAAAAGACACGAGGAAGTGCGCAGAGCGAATTAATAAACCACTGAGCTGTTAATACGTCAACGTTTCGTTGACTGCGAAACACGGCCTGTCTGGAGGGTACATTAGAGACAATTCACACACTTCATCTAGCTTGTACTGACCGCAAAAATCCATCAGGTTTGATACCAGTCATGTAGAAGCAACATGTGTAAGGATAAGGAAATGTAACGCATCGTTGCTCTGTATTCAAATCACTATCTGATGTATTTGGGTTTTTTTTTCCCATTTTATCCTCCATTTTTTTTCTTCAAAGTAACGCAGGATGAACAGTGTTTACAAGTTTTAAACACTGTTACCTGAGCTATCGTCTTAGAATTTAGTATCCATGGAAACCATATCTCTGTGAGGTCTATAAAGCGCAGAACAGTAGTATTTCTTCATCACTTTAGAGGTTAAACACAATGGACATCGTTCTACCAATGACTCCAGCCATAACAGTTGACAGCACGGCGAGTTAGCTGCGGTTTGCGTCGACGTCCACCACCGGGGTATCTCTCTAATGACCCGCTGGTAAGAGGCCCTGTCCGGTCAACACCCTCGTCTCAGATGGGGAAGATAAAGTCCGGAGGTGAGTGTGTGCAGATTAGGCCCCGCCCTCGTCTGTCCCCATTCCCCTCCTCACCTGGCCCTATCTCCTACCCACGCCTCACAGCTGACAACTTTACGATCTCCTAACCTCTACCACCCACCTCTCACCAACAGGTTTTCAGTTCGAGTTTATTTTCATTCTGATTGCCGTAGACCCTACCCCCAAAACCATCTCTAATTAACAGGCCTGGTGTGTGTGTTGGTCGGGGGTGTGCCTATTATTACTTAGCACTCTGGTGATGACCTTTCTGGCCTTTGTTAAACCCATGGGGGTCCTATAGGTCCCAGCACTGTCCACCAGCCACCCTATTCGCCGGTGCCACAGTATCAGTGGACCCACCGGGCAATTGCTCCCATTATCGCCAATATCCCACCGTAAAGCCGTCGTTTTAGTCGTAACCTGAACAGCAGGCTGGAAGAGGCCGTTAGCGGCGATAACAAAAATCTGTTACCAATGAAGTCAATCCTAGCAATACGACCTGCACTTCGAAACCTGTTGGCGTAAAATCTGAGGTTTTACAGTAAGCCCTACCTGATGGTTTTACAATACCCCCTACCGGGAGCTATGATCACCACAGAATCAAATATGGTTTGTTAGAGGGACAGGGGTGCCGCCCCGAGGCTACTTCACCCCCCCCCCCCCCCCCGGTCCCCTGCCGGCAAACGGCAGAATCACTCCGTCCAATTCTCTCGATTTGCCCCCGCCGCCCTTTCAGCGAGTTAATAGTAGATTAAGAGGGGCTATTATTTGCACACAAGGCAGTAGTTTCGGCCAATTTCTGTACGCCCACCCGCCGGCTTCCGCAACCGCTGCCATCAGGGGGCGTGTCGAGCGCCCGCCTGGTGTACGGCGCCCTTTTGTCGAAGAACAATGTGTGATTATTTCTTTTGGACTATCTACCACCAGGTCCCCTACCCCCCACATACTTTTTAAGTCTTCTTCATTGCCATTAGTTGAACTTTACTATCTGATACGTCGAACATCTACTAATGGTTCTTTTAAGGTGCAAGACAGAAAGTATACTTTTCAACTTTTAATCCTTGTGTGAAATTCTCGTATAAGATTAATCTTGCATTCCAGCTTGTGGTCCACTCTTCCTGTTCAAGTGAACGTAAACAGCGGCATGTTTGTCTAACCCGGTGTCCCTCTCCCACTTCAACCAACAAAATAGGCAGGTTTCTCATGGAAGACAGTGAAAACGGAAATAAGTAGATTAAAATCCTATCAACAGCGAAAAATCCAACAGTAAACCATCTTGAACAGGTAATAATGTTTAGAACACTGAACCATCTCGCATGACAAAACTTCCAGGTGTTTTAACTTCAGACCCCTCCCAAATCTCCCTGCGCCTCCCAGCCGTTGCCATGCCAACCACAATTGCCACCAGGAACCCTGGGGAGGTGAGGCCAGGGTCAGGGGTCAAGGTCATTAGGAGTCGATACTGGCGGCCCATGCCACCCCTACCCACCCCCTTCCCCGCGCATACTCCACCTCCACCCCAAACGCAGCTCGTGGGAATTCTGACCTGAACCCATCCCAGTACTCCCCACCTTCTTTCCCGGCATTTGTCTCGGCGTTGCTATGGGAGCGAAGGGTTGCTATAGCAACCGTGCTTTACAGTTTGATCAAGGAACGCAGGAATGCCTGGATCGAATAACCAGCCGAGTAACGAGTTTCGAATTATCCAGACCAGTAGGTTTATGTTACATTTCTAGCACGAAATCCGACTGAAAATCTCGAGATAGGGAAGGAGGCACAGAACCATGTTTACTATTAGATACTCCGAATGCTAGCCCCATCAAATATATAGTTTCTCATTTGGTACTTTCACCTGGCATTTTCCAAAACCTGTAGCCATAAAAAGTCAACAGGTCGAAACAAGTTGGATGTTTTTCGATATGGGGAAAGTCAGGGCTCCTTCAAGGCAAGCTTGAATCTATGGAATTGAGTGCAATGACGAGACTGGTACAGCCGAGCACAGATGAAAAGGACACATAGATTTGTCAATAACGTATATTGACTGCAGGACCACTCATTCTGAGAATGATTCCAGTTAAGCCTTTCGTTCATTCACCGATCACCCCTTTCCCCTCTCGTCTGGCCAATTCTGCCATTCCCGAAGGCCCCCTAGATCATGTATAATCGTCCGCCTCCCGGCGTTGCGTCTTAATCGTCGCTCGTCCGTCAGCGTCCCCTAACCGGAAGTGACAGATCGCGCGGACCCTGTGAGCGCGTCCTTACCGGTCACGTGACTTACGGCGCCGTAAATTGTCGTCGGGCGTCCCCGTCGACGTCATAACCACGTCATAACACGTCATGGCGCCGGGACGTAAATCGCCCGGAACCAGCGCGGGCCCGGAAGACGCCGTCGCGGTAAATCTTGCGGCGACGTGCCCGGCGGGACGGACCTCGGCACGCGGGAATATGTGAACCCCGCATGATGACACGCTTCTTCCATTATCGCTCACCGACAGGGACATGTTGGATTCTGAGGTTCAACTGGGGATTCCTGGGAAGGAGATCGGCAGTGGGTGGGTTAAAGATGATCCATCAGAATCCTTTACCTCTCCGGTGTACCAGTATCTCTTGGCTTTATTTCACGGGTTTCTCAGTTTTCCCAGTATTAATTCACGCTTGTATTGATTCAATAAGTTCCCACAGTTCGCTCGTATCTGAAAGGTCTGATCCTGGTTAAAATTGGGAACGTTACAGAACCACCACAGGCCGCTATGGTTTCCCGGGGGGGGGGAGGGGGTGGCCGGCAAGCTTCCATGACCTTCACCCGAGGCAGCTGCAGCCGACAGGGTCACAGTTCACCTTCAGAGATAGGCCGCCGGTAGGGGGCACTAGCGACAACCAGGGAAGGGGTCAAAGGTCAGAGTCGCGGTAAGAGTGTGTATGGTGGGGGCAGGCCCCCCGGCCTTGACCTTGGTCCCGGATGCAGAGATCAGAGAGAGGTGAGGAGATATAAAATTCCGGGGCAAGACTTTTTCCTCTGTCTCTAAAACCTGCTCTGTTAGGCTACACATTGCTAATATTGCACCCAAGAAGGAGAATTTTGTTCTTATAATGTCACCCTCCACAGCTCACTGCTGCTGGCAAAGCGCGGACACAACCTCAACCTATATCAAATAGACATCACAGAAAAGCGCATCATACAAAAATACACATTTGTTGCTGCCTGGCTGGCTACCGATGGCTATTAGGCCTTTTTTTAAATCCATTTCACACAATTCTAAGACCTAAATGTTAATTGTTTTTTCGACTTTTCCAAATTTGAACGTCAATTACGAGGTGAGGTGGCTGTATGGCGACCATTTACAGTTGTCAGCCAATCCATAATGTCTGAGGCGCTGTTAAAAGCTGTGAGCGTGGAGGCTCACAGAACACGTAATTTACCCACGCGCCCCGCTCGGCAGGCCATTGTAGTCTGTGACAGTTTTCCATTTCCACTTTCTAGGGGTATATATATACATTTTCGTATTTTCTTCTAAAATGTTTGGCCACCGATGTTTTTTTTCCCTTCAAGACAACCTTAGTTCAAACTTCGATCCAATCTTTCGCTGTTTTCTGGTGGAATATATATTGGGAGTGCGCAAACCAGGCACCGATCCCATCTAAGCGCCGCGGCAAATCACGCGACGTCAGCGGCACCTGGTGGTTCGCAGGTCCTGGTGACGTCATCGATTATTGTGGTCTATGCTAGGAGACGCCGTGGGAAGCGTCCCAGCTGCGTCCGTGCGTCTGGCGGCGGATGGCCCGCGCACCCCGCCCCGCGCCTGGCCCCGCCTCGCTCAGTCTGGTCTGTCTGATGAGCTTTGATCTTTACCTTTGTGTTCTGACACTCGTCCCCGGTTCGTTTTCACCGCTCGCTGCTTCCAGTGATTTCGTGATCGCCCCGAAAACAGGATAGGGATCAAATAGACCGACTCGAGCTTGTGTTGCCCATATTGAAACGCCTTGACCGGATCGCAAAATGACGTTTTATTGTTGTATAGGTTTGAAATTATTCAAAGCGGATCTTCGAAATAATTACAATTGAGATAAACCAATTCGAATGTCGAAGAGAGAATTACCGAGTTCATTTACTACAGCACGTGTATTTGAAACTCCTTTAAAACAAGGTGGCTTCCCGGAATGGTCTGGATGGTTTCATTTCACCACACCAGATACAATACCAAGCCTCCTGCCAATTTTAAAATCAATAAACCACTTTACATTTCAAATTGGTAAATTTTCCTTTCAAGTTATAATTCAGAAAGCTATTTCCGAGAGTGCCTATCCGCCTCCCGGGCGTTCCCCTCCTTCAGGCGTGCGCATGCGCGTGTTTGTGTGGCAGCGTCTGTGCGCGCCGAGCTGTCAGTCACACAGTGTGCAATCACGTCACTGAGTGACCCAGCAGGGCACCGCCTGAGGCCGTCGCCATGGCAACACGTCAGCTCCTCAAGACGCTGTTTGCTGCTGGTAAACTAGGTCAGCCTCTCACACGGTCATGGATCTGTGTGGAAAAAAAACTCACTCGTGATTGAAACTCCAGAATTCATACTGGAAACTAGTCAAATGCACGGAGAATGCAGTTGGACTGAGCTTGTTTATCAGTGAATTCAATGTGTGCTTTTTCAGGGTTATAACCATGGAATTGTCATAGTTCGATGATAAGAATCCACTTACATTTGTAATAATACTCTCTAGTCTTAGATACCTTATCTTCTATATCTGGGTTTGAGTGGTCTATAGAGACCGCCAAACCTCGCATTGTCTAAATACACATGCAAAGACGGCCAGACCCGACTCATTGTCTACACACGTGTGCAGATAGACCCACTCTACTCTACATTCACATGCACATGGTGCCACTTATTGTGGCACGTCCAGATACAGCCATTATCCTACCCCTAATAAAAAACGCCATAGGTTTAACATTGACTCAATGTATTTGACGGAGCGTTAGATAAAGTGTTATTTATGCACCGAGGTGAATAAAAAAACGGACCAATCAGGGACGAGATAACGAAAGTAGATCCGGCAGCATTGATAACTACTAACATGGATGATTACAAATATTCTCTGTATATCGGTGAGATGGGGTAGGATAAATACGAAACTAAACTCGAGTTAGCCTTGTCAATGTTCATACCACTCTGGTCAGGTCTGCTACTCACTAAACTTGGCTAACGCCTCGTGTAGTAATACACAACCTGCCCATCGTGGCATAAACATTGACAAGGCTAACTCTCGTTTAGTTTCTACTAATTCTCCACACGTGCACGTAGAGGACAAGCAAACGTCTTTCAGCATACAGGAAAAGTAAATCCAGATTTAAGTAAATAATTCTAAGCAGTGATAATAATGTTCGGTATAATAAAATGTCTTTCCTTCAAACTGATCCAGCTGCCAGAAAACCTTTAATTTGAGATTCCGGCACTGTTGGAACCTGGTACACTGAAATCAACTGATGTTTAAGCTGTATATAACTGTTATGTCTACGAGTCTTAAATCCTCCCCCCAACAAACTAATTACCTCGGTGTAACTGGCAGGTGTACATGGCCGAAATAGTACACAAGCTAGATTTGAATAGTACACAGGCTATAGATTTGAGTAAATAAATCCCCGTTGCTGTCAAGCCACCCACAGTTAACTGGGGAGTAAATAGCGTGTATGGAATGGGAGTAGAAAAATCAGGTACGAGTTAATCATCGGTTATTAACCGCTAACAAAGGTATCGTGGTGGAGAAGTGTGCAACATCCAGGTGCCGGAAACACCTCCTCCATCTGTTTCCATGGAAACACCCCACATATTGCGTGTGGCGCCCTCTGTGACACATCGCCCCCCTGGTGGACCTGGTGCTGACACCTGGCGGTGTACCCATACCTGTGATTAATTAATCAATGAGGATGGGGATGGTTTCCTACAGGTGGTGCTGTGACCCGGCCCACCTGAAGCGTTACGCCACCCACCTCCACGTGCCCGAAGCAGGGCGGGGGAGCACAGGTGTGGGGGTGTCCTTAAATTACAGCCCTTACGTTTGTCTCAGTCACATTTCAATACATTCATTGCAGACACAATAACAAAACGGAAGCCTGCTTTTGACAGCTTAATAAGTCGCGCATCCATGGGACCGAGGATGACGACAGGTGCTGTCAGATAGATCGATCTCAATGTGCATATTATTTAGAAATGTGAAAAGGTTCAGTTTGTCAGATTTTCAATCACCTTAGTTTCAGAATAAAAAAATAGTTTCATTGTGACAAGTAGAAGGTCTTGCCCAGTGTCACTAACCATTTTGAGTATATTTCGATCTTCACACAAATAGAACGTGGGCCCTGTTTGTTCTTTGAGTGGTATTATGTTTTGAGGGCTTTTTCTATTGTAGAAAAAAACAGGTATTTTTATGTTTATTTCACATGCTTCCAACATCTAATTTCTCTATTTGTTCTACGTATCTTCTTCAAAATGAGGATGTAAAACATTTATGGAATGCAGGAAAAGAAGTACACGCGTACTTATGGACGAATGACACCAATGAAACTGATTTCGATCATTATCAGATAATATCCTTTTTTGTGCAGTCAACAGGGTGGCCAATGAAAATTGTTCCCTTTATTAAAAGCCGATGGGGTTACAACTACAGCCTTTGCTTTGGTCTGTCGTGTACATGTGGCTCCAACTATGTGCGCCCGGTCCCATAGCGACCTTTGCCCGGCCTCAGACTGACAGTGGCCCAGCTTGCAATCAGCCCTCAGTACCACCAACGCGTCCTCCCAGAATTACATTGTTCTGCTCTGTGAGAATCGCACAACCCATGAGAAGGACAGTTATTCACTTGTGAGGTCTGCGCATCGCTGAATAGCTGTTGGCCTCATGCGGCCCTACCGTTAATAATTGAGAGTCACACTTACAACAGCTCGGACATTTAACCCTTGAGGTGTCACACTCGGAACTTCAGTTAAAAGCACGCCCTTCGACACTGGATAACTGATTTCACCGACCAACCTGCCATCGTATATTTACAGGTCAGACTCTACACAAATACAGACTTCCTTTAATATGAAGCACAGGTTATATAATATGCAGTAATGCCAATGTCCAGTGGATGGGGTGCAAATGCAAGATCGTCCTTAATACCATACACATATTTGCAGGGGAAAAGGTCGCGACTTTTTAGGGGTCCCTAGTTCAAACTCAAAACTCCTGTATGGGATCCCATTTGATATACAAAAATAGGTAAGGATTTTAACAATAATAGTATTGGAGGAGTTGCTAGAGCATTCAACTAGACTGGCAGTTTTCGCATTTCTGTGGTGGCACATGTTCCCCACCTGACACACAGGTTTCCATTCCAGTCATCGACCGCATGATGATCTCAGTCACACCGACTAGGACAATCCACCTTCTGTAACTACTCTCGTCAATAGGGTGCGCTTACTGAAGGGTGTGTTACTATTATCGTCTCTATCTACCCAGCCCTTCTACATTCCTGTCATTCGTTTTGGGGCGTTTATCTTGCCCGTTAAGGAATGGGATTCATAACTTGCGCGGAATGAACTCTGTGGTTGTTTCACTCTTGTATTATTATTCTAGCAATGGATTATTTAAATGTTGGGCAATATTTCATACTTTATGTAGACTTATTTTGTAAAGTATGAGAATTTATCTTAGCCTGGCATAAACGTCCATAGGCTCAACATTAGGAACCCATACTCAACAGGCTTGCGAGTACGATAACTCTTACTCAATGGGCAATAAACAGATAGATATTTCTCAGCTAAGATAAAATTAGAAAAATATTCGTATCTGGTCAGAGTATTCATTTTGGAATACTTCAGAATATTTACCTGAGTATCGCCTCGTTCACATTACTGCACGCCACAAACTTAATCAATTTCTTTTTTGTCTCTTCCATACCCTATCATTGTTATTAAAGTTCCTACTCCGGTCCTACTACACACAGATATCAACTCCAGAGGGCAATGCCGACGATATGCCTGTCAACTGGGGGTCTCTTGCAGCCTCCCTATACTACCTTGCCGTATAAAATAATCCGAAGTTAAATGATACCTCTTGATCTAATTAAGATATTGTACAATGGGTTTCAAAGCTTTTCTCGCCTTTGCATTTTGCGTAATGCGTGAAGATTATCACAAAGAAGATTATGCTCCAGCACTGGTTAAGAAGGCTGGTTATACCGCATTCTGCTTCTGACGCTTGAATAGTGCTTGAATACTTTTCATAAAAATACGTAGACATTTTGATATAGTAGTGGAATTCCTGATGACTACCATCTCAGAATTGTGATCATATTTGAGACCAGATGGTTTCAAAATGACCAGGTCAATCCATTGACTACATCCTACAAGACTGCTAATGACCAGTACAGCTTTATCCTACCACCACACGTCCCTCTCCTCACACACACAGGAGCACCCTGCCTACCGTCGCCCACAGGTAAGCTAATCTGCTAATTACAGGTAATTAGCTGGGTATTAACCCCCTCACGCCGCCGCCACACACCTGACACGCCCGCCTCACCTGTCTCTGACGAGGCTCACATACCTTCTCCTTTTTTTCAATCAGGACGGGTATCTGTGGGGTGGTGGCTGCCCTGCCCTGTAATCTTCAGCGGCCAGGCCACCGAACCGCACCCCATAACCCCTCTCCTTCTCACCCCTACCCCCAGATAACACCCCTTACCTATTGTGTGAGACCTGCGGGCACACCTGTCGTGGTTCGGGGAACCTGCTACCTTCCACTCCCTATTTTCAGTCCCGTCTTGGTCTCTCTGTCCCTGGAGACTGTGAATGACTGGGAGGCTAGGGGTCTGACGGTGACTTCTGCAGGGCAGTCCCGGGGGATAGATCCCGGGGGATAGATACTCTCAGACGGGTCTCGCTGACTAGTCAGGGAAAAGGTCGATATATCACAAACATAGGGTGTACCTCTTGCAGATAGGGTGATTACTATGTTCAGCACAACGATAATCAGAAATGTCCTGGAAAAACAACCCAGAAAAGATCCAAATCCTAATTACGACTACTATCTATTTGACGCAAACTCTCTCTTTAAACATGGGCTATAATTCCTCAATTCTCTTGTGAGTGTCTAGGAAAAGTGTTATTCTTTCAGGAAAATGTCTATCTCTAAGAAAATCAAGACTAATGACACCAGCAAAACACGGAAACTAGGAAATGATCGGAAAACTGACATCGCTGGGATAATCATATTCATCGATAATCCTTTATCTATGTAAATAGGGCCTGGTATGAATACAGGTATTTGAACGCACGCTGTGTTGTCTCCTGCCCTATAGTTCTTCTCGGATGATAGACACATGTACAATAAGAGCTTACTTACAAGGTGACCTTCTGAAAACGTCCGGTTAGTAAACATTCTCACCTGGAAAGACAAAACAGGAAAGTATGATGAGTATTCCACACACTATATATCAAAAATACGCCACTCCGAAAATTGAAAATGTGAAAACTTCTGTACAAGCTACTAAGGACATGCACAATACACTCTTTTCCCCTTTGTTAAATGTTTACTTAGCCTTGATAACTCTTCTTTTATTACCCCTACGTATTGGAACATTTAACATATTGGCCACTATCTTCTAACGTATAGAAAGTTTAGAAAAGTTGGAGTCAGACTGGCGACCCCAAAAAAAGTTTCTCATCTTGGTCTAAATACCAATCTCCCCCTTCTTCCCCCACCATCCTTAATCTCCCCTTACCATAACCCCAAAGCCACGCCCACCTAATCACAGCCTCCGTCACCCGTCGCCATGGGAACTGCGACTAGTTGCAACTTGCACCGCCAGGTGGCATTCGGCTCAATGACCTGTATAATGACCTATAATCTAATCCGCTCGTACGCCTATATTATCAGAGACTCGTAGGAGACAAAATCTTCTTCCCCACGAGGGGAAAAAAACCGTAGAAATGAAGCGAAGAAAGCCCCTTGCCACACGACGGAATGGTAAAGCTATTAGTAACCTAAATCTGGCTATCGTGTTGCCATGGTAACGGTGGTGTCTCCCTGTCAGGGCTCCGGGTCCATATCTGCCGCGTCAAGGTCATCCGGGGTGACCTCTGTCGGCAGCAGGATCGCAGTAAATGGAACATCACGATGTGAGTGGCCGCGTGCGGTCGGTGATGAGCAGAAACTAATCCTGACCTGCGCGAGGTTACCCATCTATAAACGTAGTTAATTCACCAGTTCGTACTGGCAATTATGGCTCTTTCTGATGTTTTATCTCCTAATTCACTATGTGGGTTATTCACACAGCCACGTAACGGTCCATATATTTCCAATCCTTCTAAAACCACTTTAACAAGAACTAAATACAGCTTCGGGGATGCTAAGGGTTCAGGATATTTTTCAACTGGAATTAGCTAGCTCAGAGACACTGAAGAGACAGACACGTTCGTGAGGGCTAAGGCATTGCGTTGAGGGTATTTGGGGGGAGATTCAAACCAATGTGTTACTTGCGTAAATGAGGCTTGATAAATAACAGCTTCTTTTACACAATGGAAAGAAATTCCATCTCCTGAAAACCGAAAACGCTATTAACTAGCAGTGACGGTTTCATCTCGGGTAAATGTACAGGGACCGCTCACACTACCACAAAATCGTAACCCAACGTATTCGGGCCGTTAGATCCGAAACTGTTTTGGCGAAATTGTAGTGCCTGCCCTTTAAGAGTATGTGGCCACAAGTCTAGGTTGCAGGACTCTGTGGTCCCCCCAGTATGTCTGGCAATTATACTCCCGCTCTTCCCTTCCCAATGTCTGGCTTTAATGTCCTCATTACCTCACCGCATCACAAGCTGACACGTCGCGCGGATAGGTCCCTAGACTAGTCAGCTCACCGCCAAATTCACCACATGCCAAATGCCAACACCCCGGAGTCCGAGGCAATCGGCACCACAGCAATGCGATCTATTTCACATTACTATCAAAGCTAAACACTATAGCACAATGTCCTTCGAGTAGTCTATCAACAACAACAGCTTCTATACACAAGTTGTTAGGAAAGAATGAAAATCTCCTCAGATATTCAAATACAAAATTTATCGCTGTTGAATGTCTACTGAATTCAGGTCACGATGATAAAGGCTGCAGAAAATACATTGTATCAAAATAGTGACACATATACCCTGACAAAATTCAAAATTCAATATTCAACATCTTTCACTTTCAGAATTCATTTCACTCCTAAGATTCCTATGATTATTCCAGCGATTCTTATGACGTATATAAATGGTGACTCGTATAGGCATTTTATTGAGATAACAACGACAGTAATAACAAACATTTTCTGGGCGAATGTAATTTCTAGAAAGGCAGCATTTTCAAAAAAATTTGAAATGAATGAAACCGGCACCCGCACCCCCTATATTTCTTCATATATGTGGAGGGATAGTGAGAGTTAACCCTTATGCACTGCGATCCAGTGCGGCCTGCTCAGTGTCAGGAGGGCGTGTTAATTGGCGTTGGGTGATGGTTAATGTGGGGGTTAACGAGCCACCACCTCAGCACTAGAGATTCACAGACACTCAGACACCTACACGTTCTGGTGCTGTGACATGACCCGTGAGTGCACGCGTCTCATCAAGTAATCATCTCCGTAATGCCATTTCCCAGGACCACAAAGGGAAGTGTAACTATACCCAGTCCATGCTTACAGATATTGCGAATGATGCTATATTTTGAATAAACGTTGGTTTTACCAAGAATCTGTCATAAATGCGTACATTTTTCTGATAATTTCGGGCGCTAATACGATTTATCGCGTGAGTATATTCCCCATGTAAAGATATTGTATGATATTCTCCATAAGAGACCAGAAACTTTCCAATAAAACCCAGCCTAGCGGAATCTGCATTTAAAGCTGAACAGAGTTGAACAAGTTCTACCGTCTCACAAATCATAGTGATTCCATACATCAAATATGAAGTTCTGTTCTTTCAGTCAAGTAGGGTTTTCATGAAAATATCAAATTTTTTGGAAAACCAAACACCCAGTTCAGACACAAGATCTGAAACCCTTGTTCTAAAAATTCAGAAAGAAAAGATTAACCTCAGGTTGGATGAGGAAAGGTAGTATTCTTTGGTGGATATCTACATTAGAACTCCTGTCGTGGCTCACCCCGCGAGGAAGACTATCACGAACCGCCGGGAACCACATTGGGTCAGCGGGGAATCCGCTATTCCATTATTATTTTACACCGATAAGCAGAATGTGAAATATGCTGTTGAGCAGGTTGGATGAAGCGGACTGAGCTGAGGACACGTCTATTCCCTCCAGTCTCTCAGTGTACACACAGTCACTACCGCAGTGTAACGACCTGCGCGAAGTGCTTTAGAATCCCGAGAGGAACTGTGTACGAATTTCACATTGCAAAGGATCTCTCTTCAGTTACTGAAATTACACCTCTGGTGATGATATTAATTGTTTACGGACTGAGTTGGCTGTAACGCAGGCTTGTAGTAATCGCTCATGCGTTTCCTAAGTTCACCGGTCTTTATTATTCATCCAGTCCCTGGGTCTTAAGCCAGTCTCGTTATTCACGGTTAAACTTTTCCCGTGGCAGAAGCGAACGGCGAGACGCCGACTACCAGCCTGGGTAAAGTTAAAATACATTTTACGATTAATTACAAATCCTTTCTCTTTCAGCATTCAAGGATTTATCATCCCCGCAGGCGCCAAACGCGCGTTCTTTGCGGGAAACAATATTATTGTCACTGACTGCACCTGCGGAGGAAGTTTTTCCCCTCTTTCCAACCAACCATCTCTGTCTGAGACAATGCAGGTCTTTAAAGATTCCCTCTGATATCACAGCGGCCATCCGATCAGTCCACGCACAGAAGAGCACATTCAACGTGCATTTCTCGTCATTTATTCACTTGAACGATTTCAATGCAAGCCGGGCCTCATTCATCACAGAATCATCCGTTGTAATTCCCCGCGCCCAACCGACCACCCACAGAAAGAACATATTCACAGCCCGCATCAATCCGCCGATCTAATTAACATTTCTGACACTAGTCTCTGCACCACCTCCATCAGAGCTGCAATGCTTGGTCTCCATAGCCAGTGACCATTTATTCATTATTTCATAGTATTATATCGTGACATAGTTAATTCAGCACGTACCCACGCACCACAGGTAGTGCTTCTCGTTCAAAATATTTTCAGCGAACTCTTTCTCTTCAGGCAATCAAAAGGGATTGGGTTGACTGAGGCCTCTCACCGCAGTAACCTACCATTATATTTTCACTGACTGCCGGGTCTTCAGTAGTTGGCAAAACCCAGCAGCAGCCGCCATCTTGCTGCACGGTGCATTATGGGAGGTGATCGAGGAACGTGCGGCGCCAATTTCGCTGGTCCCGGCGTTGGCCGTGTACGGCCGGGAGGCGGCTTTGATTTTCTGTCAAGTCCCAGATGATGTATGTGGCCCCCCGCTCCCCCCCCCCCCCGTTCCTCCTATCCTGACCTCGACGTTCCCGGCGCCGCGCACGCGCACAGCCTCCCGCCGACTGCCAGTAATCAGCGGCAAGGGCACCAGCGAAAATGAGAACAGTAGTGGAGACTAAGTCCGCAGAAAATCAACCAGCCTTGCTGAAAACAAGGCAATCTGCCTCAAGCCTGCCAGAGCAGCTTCGGCATTTAAGTCTCCCCGCTCCCGCTTTTAAAAACCCATCCAGCCGTTTTAAAATCCTCCATTTCAAATCAAATATTACCAATTAAAACCTGTACAGCTGACAATTCGCATGCAGATAAAACTGTAAAATGACCTTGAGTAGAAGTTAGGAGATGAAGGCTGGAATGGAGAAAACACAATTTCGCTTGATGCGACCAGATCTCAATTCAGATTTCTAGCTGAATTGCAGATTTCAGATTAAAGCTTTCTGAATGGGCGGCTTTTAGTGTCATTGTCTCGGCCGAGTACAACTCGGGTATCGGCAATAATCTTTGATAATCCGAGATTCGATGTCGCTCCCCGTGTAACAGCCTAGGCCTGGTGACGTCATCAAAGGCCGGGCCGCTGCATTGTGGAACTGACAGGCGGTATGAAAACCTTCCTTCATCTCCATAGAAAGACTACATTAAGCAGCTTCGGGCAGCTATCGGTTGACTGTTTGGCTACAATTATCTGAACCAGATTCCATTGGTCACGTATTCCTAGGCTCCAGGACTTTCAGATAATCACCACTGGTGTCATATATTCTACTCCATTTGCTTTCGTATTCACTAAGCTCCTTATTCGGGATTACCACATGAAAGCATTGCAAACGATTAATTTACAGATTTAAATATAGTGCATGTATTCTACAGAGCGAGGTGTAGCTGTGAAAATAACAAACTGGTCCCTTCGCCACCTCACATACATAAAGGGTGGGAATATACGGCTTACGTCTACAGAGGTCCACCTCCAATAAAAGGAAACTGTCTTGAGAAGGGTAAAAAAACTATGTCACTAGTCTAGTTTCTCCACCAAATGAAATTATTTCACTACACAGGTCTGCAAGGAAATCTACAAAAAAACACCTATGGTGCAAAGCTAAAACTAATACACAGCATCAGCGTGTGGGAAGATATCGGGGATATCTACAATATCAGAGTTTTGATTTTCAAGTTGGTTTGGCATTCCCCTACAAACAATTCCCAGAGCACATTTAAGGAACCACTCATTGGGGCAGGTGAGATTCTATTGATCACTTTTTGGTCAGAAAAACGCAATATCAAAGTGATTTATAGATATTGAAACATTCTACAAAGGCAGGTGGTAATGGTCTTATCCAATACACAATGTGACTGTGCGTGGGCCGTATCAGAAATTGCTCCCTGTGTACCTGGCTGCACGTGCTATATCAAGCCTTTGTTCTTATGCTGAGTGACAAATTCTCACGACCGACGTAGGTATACACATGAAAACGACTTCGTATGTCTGATGACCAGCCACTGAAAGAGGGCAATGACCTGAAAAGTAATTAATCACCGTCCTTCAATGCATTAATTATCAAAGCTGCAACTCAATACACGATAAGATTTCTGCAGGCCATGCATACGTAATATGCTATTAGTTTGAATTCAGTGTCACTGATTTCTATCGACCATGGGTTCAACACTCTCCACTCAACCACGTCAGGAGCTTCTTCTTAGTGTGAGAATTATGTTTTTATAACATAAGCATAATCGACAATCTCTACTGTGATCTGCATGTATCTTATACCAAATAGAAGGGGATACAAGTATAGATTTGAAAACCTGTTCTCATTAATTGGGTCAATGTTTATAAATTTTTGCATCATATTCTATTGAAAATTAATACAGGGAGGGTCAAATAGACCAAGGCTTCCGGCAGGTCGAGGGTATTGCTCTCGTCCAAACCCCTGTATGTAGATTGTGTACTAGACAGGTTGTGGCTGTGAATGCAATACTGACGCACCTAGCTGACCCGACATTGTGTAGAGTGTTATAAGTTCCCCTGTTTTCCAGGTTATCAGTATCGACAGAACATTGATAGAATATCACGAGAACACCCACGAACGTACGATAACGGCCCCTCTTATCACACAGCCGCTACCGACCTGAACTTCCACCTCAGCGCATGCCTCATTCGGCTCTAATAAAATCTCGTCTTGTAAATGTTGTTCTGTGGTAGTAGAGAGACACTGACTCAACCAGAGTTGGCGACCACGTAATTGTCTGGTAGAGATACATGTGTGCCACAGCAATAGATAATGAGCGCAGATCAATAATCACCCCATGCAATGGGTTCGTGCTCGATCATGAATAGAAAAGACCGGGGGATTTACTTCTAGAGCATTTATCTACCGTTAATATTTTACAATCCTTGTTTCAAAAAAAATACTTGCAACAAGTCTTCATATTAGAACCCAAAATCTAGCTACATATAACAATAGTTATTCACAGATAGTTAGTGTTGAGTGTGCGTCTATTTGATCACAATAGACACAATCTGCCATAAAACTAATCATTTCCGCAGTCGTTACCGGGACTAAGTATGTGGGCGGCACCCTCCCAGTCTGCTTTCATACCCACATTAACCGGCCCGCCTACTGGCTGATTTATGACACCTGTTTGGGGCCACTTATAACTTTGATCTCTAGCAGTTGGCCCTAACACCCTCCCTGCAGTAAAATAATGATAAAATAAATAATCCTCACAGTGGTGCCCGGGTGGAGGCCGTGCCAGGTGGCATCGCCTCGTAAATCAGTAACTTGGTCCTCGACCATTACGTGACAGCAGATGACACTCAATGCATGTATTACATACACACACAGATACCCGTAAACTGCCACAGACATATACAAATAAATGCCTAGGTACCAGGGATTATCAGTGACACTCAATGTATGTATGATATGTTAACTCTGACCAGTAAACTATCAGAGACAAACGGGAAATCTGTTACAAGTGGCACTCAATGTAAAGATCTACTTAAAAAAAACAGGTAGCGCCTAGTGAACGGACATAGACAAACACTAAATTTCCCCAGGTCCCATCCTGTCTATAGTATGAAATCAAACTTAGAGATGGCTAGATGAAAACATTCAGATACTGGTATCTATGACTGAACCCACTTCTGTTTCCTTGATAAGTCTGGTTCCTTATCGCCTTACTTGTCAGAGCTGCTGTTTCGGGAACGATATACAGCCTTTCTGCTTCTACTATTAGGGTTGCTAAACCAATCGGCTTAGTCTAGCTTCGCCGATTCGGGTGCGGATTAGGTTTAGTAATGTGACATTAATTGACATCGATCTCAAGTTATATATGGTACGCAAAGAATCTCCTTCAAGTATGTATGGAATGCAAACACGTGGGCAACGTGTCTTTCATTGTAGACACATTATAGCATCTTCCTGTTGTTCAACTTACACACTACTATGTCTCTGTTCGTCTACATAACTTAACTCCACATCAGGATTAGTGAGAGCAGAGAGATTAGAATAGCCTATACTAATCTCTTTGGTGAGAGTCATCCTGCACTGTGTGAAATATTTCACTATACGCCAAATCCCCGGCCGGTCGTCACATGAGGGCGCTGTGCGCGCTAATCAGTGCGAGGGATAGCCGGCATAATGCGGATAATTACTCCATAATTGCCCGTTATTAGAGTGAGGGGATGTACAACAAGCTGTCAAGTTACAGCCAAGCTCTGTCTGTGCATGGTCGATACCTAGAGCAGAGCTACCTCCACCTCCCAACCCCACCTCCCACTCAACCATCCCCCACCTCCTACTCAACCTCCCTCCCTCCCCCACCTCCTACTCAACCTCCCTCCCCCACCTCCTACTCAACCTCCCTCCCACACATTCTAGGCAACCTCCCTCCCCCACCTCCCACATACTTCCTACTGGACCTCCTATTTGCCTCATTCGCCCACGTCCCACCCACCTCTTTCTCCACCTTCCTCCCACCTTATACTAAACCTCCCATCCGCCTTCTGTCCCCACCTCCTACTTTACGTCCCCCCACCTCCTATTAAACCTCCCATCTGTCTCCCTTCCCCACCACCTACTCAACCTTCCTCACCCACCTCCTACTAAACCTCCCATCTGCCTCCCTCACCCATCTCCATCTCACACAGCCTGACTACTTATTCCCCATCCCATTCACTCACTTTCACATCCATCCCAACTCCCATTCACTCACTCTCACATCCATTCCAACTCCCATTCACTCACTCTCACATCCATCCCAACTCCCATTCACTCACTCTCACATCCATCCCAACTCCCATTCACTCACTCTCACATCCATTCCAACCCTCATTCACTCACTCTCACATCCATCCCAACTCCCATTCACCCACTCTCACATCCATTCCAACACCCATTCACTTACTTTCATACCAATCCCACTTCCGACTCATGCTCCAATCTTCACAGATAAAATCGTCCACTGCATACTCGGGGTGTGCGAGTTGTACGGTGTTCTGCTGCAATCCTTTCAACTCCAGGGTAGACATAATACTGAAAAGCCCTTGAGAATTATTGTCCTGTCGTCAGCTCTAAAGGTTATTATTATGCCATTAGCTTCACTTAAAGTATTGGGTGAAGGAAAAACGTCGATGATGCTTCGAGTAGCACCTTTCGCTTTTTTACAAACAAAATTCAAAATAGTAAAACTCCTTCATCCGACCACGATGACCTATCTATTCTATAGAATATCTGATGTGTGGTTGTCTTTTTTTTTAAACCAAGATGTATCATGGAGAATACAATATGCTATCAGTTTGCCTGGATTCCGCCCTCTCTCATTTGAAAGAGAATATTAAGTAAAAGGGTTTTGAATACTATATGGATACACTACATGTAGTGCTACTCTGCCTTGTGCATTAAGCCTACGTATGCGGATTGTCAAAAGGTTTGTGTATAACGCTCATAATTATCAGGGCAATGGTTTATCTCTGACCTCAATCTCCTGTATAATTCCTCTGTAGATCACACGAACCATACTACGACCATACACGAGCGCGGGTAGAGATAATACTGGGATTATAAAAATAAATAAATGCAAAAATTGTCATTGTCTACTATGTGGGCGGATCCTGGGATGTGGTCATGGACACACAGCTCCCTTAGTTTCCAGCTTCATCCTACATTCTGAAATACACTGGGACTCATCAGTGTGAGTTCAAACTAATGCACTGTGTTGAAACATCGACCTGGCCCAGGGGCGTTTCGCCTATCTTCTACTGCTGCTGCCAACGCTGTTTAGTGTTACTCTTTTATCGGCGGATTTTTGGTTGGGTTTCTGCACTGTCGGACGTTCAACCGAGATGCTGGCTCACTGCGCCGGTGGCATATGCGCCGCCGGGCCATGTCATACGTCCAGCTTGACACACGCACCCGTCAAGATGGTATCGTGGGCCCGTGCCCAAACACAAATTACCCTATGTTCTTCTGCACGTTTATCTCTGACGTCTACAATCATAAATGATGTAGGCTGAGAGCAAGAACGGAAAGAAAATATGTTTATATACATCACGCATCTTCACATGGTATCCAGTAAGAACATGTGCCATATTTTCAAAAGTATATTCCTCTAATATAACGATACTTTTTTTGTTGTTAATAGTTGTCGCTGTCACTTCATTCCACTTAGATTCCACTTATAGAATATTTCCTACTAAACTCACATTATTGGCGATCCTATTAGTTTTTTATTCTTTCTCTGCAACTTTATTGCATCCTAGGCAATGGGTTTTATTGAATATTTAATATTATAATAATCTCAATTTCCATGGTTCTATTTATATTCCAGATGCTACTGTCTAAATAGCAACAGGATACTTTTTAATTGTGTTGTGGAAGCTGGCTAAAAGAAGAGTGGGGAGAGGGAGGGTCATAGCCAGGGTCACGTGACGCCCGGGGTCATGTGACAGGCACGAGGGTCGGTCGTACATCACCGAGTCCCACTTCTCTGTCAGTGAACGCCACTTTACACCACGTCGCAAGCTTCGCCATCGAAATCCGTAAATCTATCATGAGCTAGACTATAAAACATTACAAAGGCCAAAAATACCAGCAACCACTGCTACTGCGTTATATTCTGTATCATCTGAAAATGAGATTTTCAGACGATAGGGTTCCCCAATACTCTTAGTCCGAGACCAGAAATAATGAAAGCAGGCTTCTTACATTGTTCCACTCCCCTGTCAACATCCTAATACATCTTTAATGATATATTTTACTATAAAGCTATTTCCATCTATCTGTAATTCAAATTGTAATAATTCTTCTTGCTCTAAACTTGAGCTTTAATAATATGCTTCTAAATCAAGCTGGCCAATCGATTCTAGTCTCGATGGGATATGATAATATATGGTCTCGTCACATTTACAATATGTACACATTTCATTACCACATTTGATGGACTCAAGCTGCCAAAAACGATCCTCTATAAATCATTCCCATACTGAGCAGGCTCATTTACAGACCCTGGCAAATGGTGGTAACAATAACTGCCTGGCTTTGCCAGTATTTCTACACTACACACCACCTCACAGCGAGCCCAGCTTGTCTGGACCACAATCCATGCTTCCGCTGTCTCCCCAGCAGAGCGCCAGCACACGTCTCAATATCACATTTACAATGCAATATCCTGCATTTGTCCGAAATGCCTGTGCTTTCCTATTAACCTAGAGCCAACTCACTCATATGGCGTAACGATTTCAGTGCATATTTGGAATCTCACCAAATGCGTTTTATGTAAATATTACGACGATAGGACTTAGGGTTTATCTGTTCCTGACCCATAACTACGCTCCAAAAAGTGATACAGATGTGCTGGGTAGTTTGTTTCTGAAGCTAAGGTAGGGCAAATTATCAATCTATTTCTATTTACTTTTATCATTTCATTATTGACAATATACAATGGGGTTATTTTGGCTCCTCTTTATCTACATCTGTTCTATAAATACACAAGTATCAATATTAAATGAACGCATCGCATTTAGTAACACAATTGGCTTGGTGGGAGAGAAAATAAGTGGTTAAAAAAAAAACTGTGTTTTTGAGTGACCACGCGTATTGCTATTGTGCCAGTCGGCACCGTGCGGTTCCAGCCGTTGGCGACCACATGACACGGGGCCTGGTGGTTAATTAGAGCGTTAAGTCGGTGACCATCACTAAGCCGCTTTACGAGGCCTCCCCGTCCTCGTGTCCCTCCATAGTACGCAACGCCGTTCACCATATTCAAATACCGATCCAAAGATGGAGCGACGGAAGACTACAAAGATTTATTTACTGAACAGATATGTTTATGGCCAAAAAGTGAAGGGTCGACTTGTGCATTGGAAATATTTGCATTTTTATTTTCCACAAAGGAAATGTTTATATAAGAACGTTATTCAACATCTAAAATGTTAAATATATTTTGTGAAATGACTGTCAGTGAACACTGAGAGTTCAGGGGTGAAAGTCGGGACTCTGGAAAAACTCGAGATTTAAACACTTATAAAAAGAAGAATAATTTGTTACATTATTTTGGAAGAAAATAGCTATGAATCGATATATATTCTAGTGTTGCTCGTGTAAATGAAACGTCAGAATTCAGTTATTTGTCGGAAACCTTTCATCCCTGAGATTTGCTCCTGCATCTTATTCAAATTTGGCCACTATAGAATATATTGAGGTGAAAGAACCACCTAGTGACCTTCCACTAGACCTTTACCGCTATCGAATCTAAATATCACAAATAACCTTCCGAGCAAATTACTGCAAAACCATTCTTTTCGAGCTCAGAAGCAAACCCTACACATTGTATAAAAACTCCAATCTGTTCAAAACCGTGAGTTAACAGAGATAAATGATGAAATCAGACAAAGGGAGCTCTATAGCAGAATCCGGTAGAGCAGAATAGTCGCAATTTTTCAGCAACACCCCCCCCCCCCCCCCTCCTCTTCTGCACCCTCAGTTGCCGGCCGCTGCTCAGCGCGCCGCCTGGCGGGTGGGCTGAGAGTGGCCACTAGTGTAGCTGCGTCGTCACGCCATGACGAACAGGAATGCCGTCCGATTGTTACCAGTCAAGGGGCTCTCTGCACCCCGAACCCTCCTCATCCCCTCCCCTACCCCCATCCGACACTCCGAAGGGCCGCCTTTTCTCGGCCTTCTCTTCCCCACCCTGCTGGGTCATACAATGGAGTGATTATTAGACTTTTTTGTCCTCCCACAGCGTTATACTAAACAAAGGTAGCCTGGGGGCACCCCCCTCCAACCCCTACTGTCTGCGGTATCTGGTCCAACCCCAGGGTTGACACTGTAGCCGCTGACACCACTTTAATTGTTAAACGAGCTGTATTCTGTCAAATCGAAATGAATATTCATACACGAAATGCATATTTTGGGTCAGTTCTTTTTAAATCCCATATACAAACTTTTTGTGTACACATCTAATTCACTTTGAATTGAATAATTCTGTATGTGATAGTTTGAACAACTAAATGTTCTCCATACATGGTAATTTTCTAAATATACTTATCTTTATAAATTTGTCTACCACACGTAGCCTTACTGTAACCAAATGTTGTGCCTAAATAGTCATAAATGCTTCACTCCTGATTTAGCTTCAGGGTTTCAAGAGTGGAAGTGCGACAAGAAGTAGCCTTGTATCTCTAGGCACCTACTTAGTACCTTGTATGACCATGACACCCCCTCCCCCACCACCACCCTGCTTAACTCCCAACAGACTCCATCAAGACAAGGACACTTTCACTCTGAAAGAACGCATATCACAGCCACTGTCACTGTCAAGAGCACCACCTGGTGAGGGTTTAACTGAGATTACGACAACCAACAGTCGTGTTAATACTGTAGTTCTCATAGAATTAGCTCGTTACCGAACAATAGCTCAGACTTATACATGGGTCTGTTTTTCCCAACTTCTTTTCAATTCGGTATCTTTATCCCAAACCAACGAATCTAGATCAATTCACAGTCGTTGTTCAGACTTCACCATTTTGGAAAAGGTGTCCTTTGAATTATTACTTCCGCGGTGAGAAGGTAAAATCAGAACTTATTTTGCAGTCATCAGTTATTATCTATAATGGGGATTTAGAGACTAAATTGTCTTTAAGCGGTTGAACCTATATAAAACTAAGAATTACTTTTCTAATCCCTTCTCATGGTGGCACCTAATAGGCGATACAGAATCAAGTGACGAAAGTGGAGAGGGGGGAAAAAGAGGGACCTGCCTGGTTAACCACAACTATTTTTGTGTGATATCTTTTTAAATCCCAATTGTTTAAACTGCGATCGATCATAGGATTCTAAAAATGTCCTATTTCTGCGGCAGAACAGATGTCATGGTTATTGACTGAGGCATCAGTTACACAACACTATGTATAATCATGAATATTTATGAAACTGTTTTATTGAAGTACTAAAATGATCTTATCCTAAAGACGTGTCCCATCTCACTATACCATCGGCGTATCCTACTGAGTGACATCCCCGACCATCGCCTTGAGCCTAACCACCATCGACTAACCCACACCAAAATATAAACACAGCCGATGAATAGAAGGGCGAGTTTGCATTCAGGATTAGTGAGGCACTGACCTAATATTGACAAGAACTTAGGGAGCAGTTGCAAACCCGACTGTGTAACGGGTGTTTGTGTGTGTGTAGGGGAGGAGGGGGTAGGATGAGGCAGGGTAAAGGGGGGTTGGGGGGTTGGCTCTAGAGCCCCTCGATACGCCAGGAAAAAAAAGAGTATTGGAACAGGGCCAGCGGGTGGGATGTGAGTGGCGCAGTCTTGGGGTTAAGACTTGTGGACGTACGGTGTTGGGAGCGGCGGGCGGGGGCGCGTAGCGGCGGGCTGGGCGGGTAGCGGAGTCCGGCCGACGCCGCCGTCACTCACCGGGCGCCGTGCACACAGCGGCCGCCGGGCCCCCGCCGGGCCGCCCCGTAACACTACACCCCATCAAACACATGACGGCACCGACTTGAGGATAGCTGTCCCTTTCGTCTGGACGTATACAGTTCAAACCTAGTCCGTACTTCCCTGTATTGATTTAGTAACGAGCCCCTAGCGGAGACAGGACGCTTATTATTATCATGGGATATGTGACAGAAATTACCTCACAATCCTTCAGCTGTGATTGAAAGTCAATAAATGTGAGACCATTCGATCAGACAATAAACCGTACTAACCAGATAAGCTATCATACTGCATACAGTGCGTCTTTCAGACTCCCACCCCCGGATTTGAGAATAATCTAGTAGACTGCTCGAGTTGCAGCTGACGGGAAGTATTTGTTGCCACCTGTTTAGCATGTGCTTTGATAAATAGATTAATGTTGTTCAGCAGTTGGTTCGAAACCTTTAGATCTCGTATCTAAGATAAGCCAATTCCTCTAGTATGACGACTAGGAAAACTGGCATTCAAGAAAAGGAGAAACTTTTCAATACAAATTTACTCTCAATCGTCCCCATAGGCAAAGCATACCATGAGGTAATTTACCCAAATTGCTCCCACTCCCTAAAATTAGAGATACTTATATTGAAGATATTGAGAACATGGTAATTCAAGAGGTATCACAAGGACACCCATAAACGGCTCCTTTGTTCTTTCCTCAGTTCTATAATTATCCCACTATGAATATGAAAGATGTGGCTACCAGTTTGTAGGACCAATTATAAGTGATTCCTCACCAATGATGTACCTCGCAGACAAGGTACACTTCACGCAACTGATGTCTGAATACCAGGGAAGTTGAAACCCATGTAAACTCAGCCTCTGAAGTTTTGAATTCTGATGACCCTGACCCCGCTGACCTCAATCTGGTGTCGTGTCTGGTCGTCAGTTAACTGACTGGTCCCTTACCAGTGGATGATTGCAACCAGATTAATAACGTGCAAGACTGTGCCTGGATTCCACATGTGAGGCGCCACTGTCAACGCCCTACTACTACTAGAGGAATTCAGTAGCAATGGAGATATCTCTCGTTCTTAACTGTTAACGGCTGGCAATTGAACAAAAAATGTGCTTATTCTACTCTTAAGTTGACTGAATGAGGGGATTAGATTTGGCTTTGGTAATTCTATTACAACCATCAAATCTAGGACATTAAAATATAACGAAATGTTATCATGACTTCAAACACTACAGAATCTACCATAACTTTAATGTTTGTGTCGTACCGGTATGCCCACAGGCCCCCATATCAAATTCGACAGACAAAATGGGCTCCAGACTTCATACTACATTATATCCCTCTGCTAACACCAGCGCCCCCAGCCATTCCACACCAGCTAACCCTCACTTTATAATTGGCCTGTCTGTTTGTCCGATACCTTGCCGTTAAAATGTCAAAGGAAATTTAATCAGTAGGAGTATGGGAATCATGTTGAATTTTAACCAGTCAAATTCAAATTTAAGATGGATTCGATGTGAACGTTATATATAACTTCTACAACTTTATATCTACACCTATTGACATCTTCCCAAGAGATAAATATCTTCCCGATATTTTCATGTTTCTCCATTCGCAAACTTTATCAACTGCCAACTTATATGGTTTATGAATACTTACAACTAATTCTGAATGTGAATGTATATACATGTTTCTGTGGTCCAAAGCCGTTCAGTTACAAATGCATAGTTAAACTGACAACAATTTTCACGATCAACTCTATTGATAGGTCCTTCATAATTTGCATGTACATGAATATCATTCAGTAGTTTAACAGTATAGACACATGCATGTATGTAATTGGCAAAGGGAGAAGGTGCAGTGGCCCGTTTCCAATACCCAGATGATGTGGGGAAAAAAACAGCATGGATTTTTCAACCACCCTTCAATATAATGTAAAAATACAGGACACACATAATTGTAGTACAATATTCAACTTATATTTCATATCCCTGACCTTGGAACACCAACTATGTTGAAGCGAGTATTTACTAAAATAAACTCCTATTTTCAATATGCTTGGATTATTATTATATGACTGATAATGTGATATGGACCGATGAACAAATATTTTGATATCATATCACAAACACAGGACGGTCTTAAGATATTGCACAACCAAAGGCAAATAAATTATAGAGCCAATTCATTAAGATTAAATGTATACATAGACTAAGAGGGCATCTCGTATATTTCTGCTACCGGTCTGATTTGACAACACTAATAATACAACACTGTTTAGACAACACTGTTTATTCAGTGTTTATACTAGGCCTACAAGTAAATAACCCAGAATTAGTTATCTAAAACCAAGTCTTATGACTTATGTTCTAACGTAGGACCATGTTGATGTTACTTTAACTTACTACTGTACTACAGTGTCTGATAATCTTCATGGGAGTCAATTCCTACGCTTTAAGACCTCAGCCTGAATAAAATGGCGACTCAACTCTTTGACGAGACCAGTGTAACTGTAAAATACTTGCCTGTTTTCTCCTTGATTTCACACAAAACACTGAAGAGTGCTGGTTTCATTCGGTGACAGTTGAGTGTGTGTTTCCTGCAATCGGAAGAGAGCAGGCGATTATAAACGTGAAGCCAGGACAGGGTGTGCCTGTGTCAGTGTCAGGAATACACACTGGAGACAGTCGATCTACCCGGTCAAAAGGTACAACGGGGAGCTAACCAGGGCCTATCGCTATTTTTTCTTTTTACTTTTTCTCCTGAACATCACATTATCAAATGTTAAGTTCAGTTATGGTTACACTTGATATTTTGGAATATGGTCCATGCTTACGTGTACCTTGCTTGTGCTTCATCCAGGCTCTGGTCCGTGATGTTCATAATTTGTTGCAGAATGTCCCCAATCTCCTGCTTTCGGTTCTCTTGGTCGGGCATCACGGCTCCCGGGTCCGATGGTGGACCGTGCATGCCGTACCCTTGCGGGATGTGAGCTTGCATGCTAGTGTGTTGTTGCTGACGAGTATAATCATCCATGGTCTCTGCGTAGCAAGATCTTCACACTTGGGGTTATTGGCGACCAGAGCCCGGACACCGTCCACGACACTGTTGTGTTTTGGTGTGGATATTTTGACGGCTAGCGTCGTCGCGGGCTCGGGTCGATTGCCACTCAAATGGCTGTGGGGTGGCGAAGAAAGCCTTCGCCAATCACCAAGCCGAACTGTGGTTAACTCTCCACCCAGGTGCTATTCAAACAGATGGCCTGTCTGTATGTTCAATACGCTTGGAGAGTGTATGGGTAGAAAGAGCTCGATACAAAATGGCGGATGTGCTAGCTCTGGAGTATGGACCAATCAGGATACGGCTACTTCGTTTTCTGACCAATCACCGTACAGCTAGCCACTTACATCTCGAGCTCTTTGCGGCCATTTTAGTGACCGCAGATGGGCCAGGTGGTGGTGATAGGAGCACTAGGGGACACCATGGTGAAAGTATGAAGGCAGAAACCCTTGTATTAAATACATAAAACTTTAAAAGAATGAGCTTCACAGAGACGCTCTATCCCAAAAAATATGCCTTGTAACAATCAATATAGCTACACGTACTAGCAAAATGATAAATATGAACTTAAATGATTCTAAATGCACTTTGGCGAGATGATATATAAAATATTGCTAAAATTGCATCTTAAATTACCCGATTCCAGCATAAATGATGCCCCTTTGATAGATATCCATTAGCACATTTATATTTTCTGATGACACTTAAAATTGACCTTATTTGATGGTTTATTATGAGTTAAGTTGTGTGCAACACGGTCTATAGTAGTTTTACCTCAGCGCACCCCGTGAAGTTTAGACCGAGATTGATTGTCCATCGAGGCAACTCAAACTCCACCTCTGACGATGATTGGCAGGTTTTGACGCGGCTGATTTACGGCTGACATGACAGGTTTCGCGACCTGGTCAAAATACACAAGTTCTTTTCCTAAAGAAATATAATTTGAGCATTGTTTAGTCAGTGCATTTTAGGGACAAGTAATGCAACTGTGTCTTGGAATCACGATCCTCTTTGTTTGCAACGCAGCTAGACACTCATGAAATGAGGTCAAAAGCGTTTTCAACTGACTTGAACTGAAGCTTAGACTAGTTACTAAGTTAGAGCTGTGTCGATCTTTATAGATTTAGACGATTTGCAAAAATGTTTGTTTTGTCAAGTGTTATTCTGATATATGAACCAATCAGCAAGATGTCATTTTCGTGCTCTTGGTATTTGTATTAATATTCAAAATGTTAAACACACGGAGAAACATGGCTTTATAGTTTATGATTGGACATTTTCAGGTCGTCTGCTCATAATGACAACTATGTGAATGAACTGCGCATGCCCAGAAGTTGACCGAGTTTCTGTTTCCGGCACTCAGTGCTTCCTGTTCCGGGACTTCGGTCACAACAACTCAGGGCGTGAAGACATTGTATTTGGTAAGAATACTTGAAGGAGATTTTATCATTAAATCTTTTAACACTGTTGTCTCTAATCATTGTGGTAAGTACAAAACATTAGTTATTAGCTAAATTGAAAACTGTGTTGACCTATGCTCGAAACACAGACTCAAATTAGACCCCAACCTTGCACACAGTGACACACCGTGTGAACAGGCATACCCCTGTACTGTAACTGTAAGTGTAACCAGTTGTATTAAATATAAACTTTAAAGTTAAGGCATATCGAAAAAATTGGCTTGACAATTAAAACCAATGTAATTTTCCTTAACCTTGAGTATGATGAACGCTAAGTATTGTAGAGCACATCACAGCATATCGTATTCTCCGAGTGGGGGCGGGACAACTGACCGAAATCTCAACTGACACAAGACAAGTGACATACGCGAAAATAGTGTGTCAGTTGTCTCACTGGTCAGTTGTCTCACCCTTGTGTCGGTCCTTTTATATGACAAAATCTAAAGCAAACAAGTGTAATAAGACTATGGAACTTGGTGAAGATGCAAATCATATACATAGGAATTATATCCTCAAATATCTTTTAATTTCATAACGTTTTTCTATCTGAAAAATCCAATTTTGCCATCGTAAGTCATCTAAGTTCGAACGATACCCGGGCGGCCAGGGGGCCGTGTATACATCGGGTATATCTCAGGTCATAACTCTGTGAATATTTAGCATAGAACCACCTTATAACGACTAATAGATAGCTGGATATATGTGTGAAACAGTCATTAAGTTGACATTTTGATTTATGAAAGGTAAAATGCGAATTTCCCGTTTTTCGTTACCGAGTTTCCCGCGAGCGCGAGATTGTGTCAGTTGTCTCACTTGGTGTGTCAGTTGTCCGACATGGGAGTGTGTCAGTTGAGATTTCGGTCAGTTGTCTGACATTCCTCCGAGTCATCTGGTGACTTCCGGTTTAAAATCCCCTCCAATTTATGCAAATTTCCCTAACAACAGACACAGTCCGCCATATTGCTGGTGACCACAAAGCGCTGTCAGAGTATAAAATAGTGAAAAACTTAACTGATTGACCTCCTCATGTACAATAGCTATATATAATAGTTAAGATATAACTATTTACATAATCCAGGCATGATTCCAATGTTCCAACTCGAAGAAAATCGGTTGTTTCGACGATTTGTTGACATCGCGTTTTTAGTCTAAAGTGAGGCAATCATGTAATCATTTGATCTGAAACTTCGAGGAAAGCCTGATCTGGGCGAGTGCATTACTTGAGAATCATTTAACACATCTCAACATATTAAATACTATCAGAAATAAACCTCCGAAACTGCCATAGGCCTAGCATTGCGGAGTTGCTTCCCCAAGATGGCCGCCCTGGGGGTTCGTAGCGCCACCTACTTCCAGGCTGACTCGACGAATGCCTTAAGTTAAAAGTTACACTGTGTCTGTGACTTTTAGTTTTATCGTAAAACTGGATGAGGTTTAATCTTGTCCAACATATTCCACAACTGGAGTTTGGCAAAGTGACTTCATGAGGCGAAGCCGAGTGAAGTCCGGAGCCAAAACTTCAGGAGTGGAATGCAGTGGCCAAGATTAAAACGAATCAGGTTTTGATTTTATCCTACCCTATTTCCTCGATTTTGGAATATTACGTGATAACAATGCTGTATGCCCCTAGTGGCATATAAAACTCCGTATGCCAGTCAGCGTGGCATACGGAAACCCAATGTTAACCCTTTCAGGGCGGATAATGCCTTGAGGCATTCCCCCGCATAGACCTGAGAATGCCTTGAGGCATTCCCAAGCGTAGACCTAAGAATGCCTTGAGGCATTATTTATGAAATCTAGTAATATTTACAATTTTCAATTATTCATGAAGAAATAATCGAACAATGAATATGAAACTTTCAGAGAATATACCTATGATATAGTATTTAATGATATTTGGTTAAACAAATAATATAAATAAGGGTGATGTGTAATATCACGTGATCAAATAATAGAATTTGGATTTAGACAAAAATGGGCCCGTCCCCTGGCATTATACCAGTCCCAAGTACCCGCCACGACCAACAGGGCTCTGCCACAGACCCCCGTCTTTAAAGGGTTAAGCCTATGGGATTTTATATTAGGGGTAGGATAATACCTTGAACCAAGGTCCGAGAATTCTAAGTAGCATTACTAGCAAACAGTTCCAAAATGAAAAAAAGAGGTCGGGTCGATGGATGCATAGGTCATATCTTAGGTATAGACCATCACAGTACCTTTCACAAATGAAATAGGGATGCTCTGTTCTGACGCTTCTGTTACCTGAGTTTGACTGTGTCAACGGACAAAAAGTGTGGGGAAATGCAATAGCGCTCTTAGACTTAGACTTAGTAGATTGTAGCCATACTTATTTAGTTGTTGTTCTCTAAAACTAGTTTCAGTAAACCTACATTTTCTGTTGTGGCTTTATTGATAGCCTTCCTGTTTTTTTTCAACTTTTCTCTCTTCGTCTCTAAATGTTTGGAATATTGCTGCTGAAGGCCCCTACGTCTTGGGGGTTTATGGTTATTCAAAATATCAGCCTTCTCTACTTTGTTTACCTCCTGAATTTTCTTGAGGAACTTGATAAGTTCTACCAACCGAATTCAAGCAAATCAAACCTGTTAAGACATACCTCTTTTTTTAAATGGAAACCACAAACATGTGTATCTGAAGAGTAATCCCTGATAGGCTTTTCTTTCCCATTAATTAGCATGTGTAGTCTAGCCTGTAGAGTTCAGCTTGGTATCATAATGTTATATCTAATTGTTCTGTCTAGCTAGTTATCGGTGGGTCACCATGGCGATGATGGATGATCCAGCTTTCCTGACGTCACACATAAGGAATTCTTTCATCACGAGTGACGAGACGGGGATGTGTGAGTTGGTGATAGAAACCGACGAATGTAACGATCGGCCCTTGTCTGCTGTAGAGAAAAGGCACACTACATGGCACAGCAAAGGGTAAGGTTACTGGACCCAACGGTTTCTTTCTCTACGAGTTGTTTGGTTAAAACTGATTTCTTAAATTGCCGCTATATTGTTCTCATAATTGAAAAAGAAAATACTTTGTATAAAGAGATATATACCAATAAATCTCCAAGAGAAAGTGACGTATTTGTATATATAGAAAAATACATACAATTGTTATCATAAGTATTTACAATGAATACCATTGTTAGTTCAAACTGATTTCTCTAGAATACATGTACAATATATATGTTTATCCTACCCCTAATATAAAATCCCATAGGCTTAACATTGGGTTTCCGTATGCCATGCTGACTGGCATACGGAGTTTTATATGCCACTAGTGGCATACAGCATTGTTATCACGTAATATTCCAAAATCGAGAAGATAGGGTAGGATAAAATCAAAACCTGATTCATTTTAATCTTGGTCACCGCATTCCACTCCTGAAGTTTTGGCTCCGGACTTCACTCGGCTTCGCCTCATGAAGTCACTTTGCCAAACTCCAGTCGTGGAATATTGTGGCCAAGATTAAACCTCATCCAGTTTTACGATAGTATTTTGATGTCTTATGCTTTTTATTCATATAGTGGCGGTGGAGACTCCAGTTTCAGTGATAGTGGTTTGGAATCTGATATCGAACTTTCACATTCACAAGACATTCTTCCAGACATGGGCTTTGGTAACTACTCATTCCCTCTCCTTTGATTGACACTTTCATTTCATATAGATATGAAGATACAATTTTATAGCATACATGTTTATTTAGACTTCCCAAATACACTTAGAAGGGCTAAAAGTAAATATGTCAGCGTATCCTTAATTCAGTTTGATGTATTTTTGAACTAGCCATTTGGTTCATAATTTTTGTTTTGTTTTATTTTGATTTAATCTATTATTCTCATTCATTTCACTGCACGACATAGTAAATGGAATGCATTGTAAGTAGGTTTAGATAAGACCTTGATAAAAGACATTTTTATACTGATCTGTATCATCGAAGACATTTACATAAGAATTTAGATAAGCTTATCTTATATCATGAAAAATAAATGATATATAATGGCATATTATTTCAAATCTTATCCGCTAGAAAAAATATTAGTGTCCGCTTACCTCGTTACATTCATGTTAGTAATTGCAGAAATATAGAACCTATATTTAAACCAAGCAATACTCCCTTAAGTTACGATATATACATACAGAACTCGCGCCCAAACCCAGCTTGCTATATATTAATCTGGACTCATTAAGGATCCCAATCCTGTACCAGTTGTAGGTGATTCTCCTAATTAATATGTGCCTTATGAAAGATAGAATTGCAAGGTGCATAGATATACATTTATGAGTTATTGACTCTGCAAAGTGTTGATACCCAGGATAAGAATACCGCGCTTAAAAGTCACCTTTGTTTTGTAGTTTTTTTTTGTTATTTTGATAAATCCTTACTGTTCTATATTGTTTAAAAGTACTTGATGATCACACATCCAAACTCCCACCGCATGTCCACTTTCAGATCCGCAGTGCCGGCACTGGAGATTTGTTTGTAGCTACCCTACGTGTTCTCAAAATATTTCACGACAGCCCTTTTGATCAAGCAATTGGTACAAACTACGGGGATGCTAACCGGATTTAAATTGTGTTTATATGGCACATCCATACCACAAAGTGCCAAGAACAAGCTCACTTGACCAACCGTTATTTAAAAATTGTGTAGAGGGCAAGAAATGCTTTCAGCTTTTCATTCAATACGGAAATGTATGCAATTAACCAATTTCGTTCCGAAATGAATCAATTATATCTACAGCATCCCTGTGCTCCAATTACTGATCAGTGTTACTGTCCTGGGCTATTCATGTTTCCGCACTTAATCTATTGTTTGTTATCAAGAACATTGTTTCGTCTTTTGTAAAATATTCGAAAGTAAATGGAGCATGTATAAATCAATGCACATGCTGCTATGATAACACAAAACGAGAGTTAAAAGAAAACCCACGAGATGAAAATAGCCTGGTCCGTACTCCACCGAGTTTTACTGCAGAGTAATTCACAAAGTGAAGCTGAGTGAATTACTCTACGGTCAAATGACGTGGAGAGCTGACCAAGTTATTTTCATCAAGTGGGTTTCTAATTTTATCTCACCCCATGTAACTTTATTTATTGATAAAATGAATCACCCAATTAGCCATTGAGTATTGGGTACACAAACGTCACGGCCATGGAGTAATAGTTCCTAATCTTAAGCTAATGGAGAAAGATACGAGGGTGAGATAATGTACTGAACGTGCAGCTGAAAATTAGTATCTAATTCTAAAAGTATATTCTATAAAAGGTATATATTATTCCAAAATATAAATAAATATACATTTGCTTCATAAATGAAATAGAACAGAAGGCTTTAGGGCTAAGGCAGTTTGGAGAAGAAAGAAATCAATATTTGCTTCCCTGTTCACTGCAGTGATTGCTAGATGTACCATTAAGCTCTGCAGTTTAAGAGTTCATACAATCTGACATGACAGCTATAGCTTGATGTACGGACCTATGTGACCATCCAGTTCAAAGCAGAGTCTCAGAGTCGGCCTTAATGTACAGGTCACTCGGACTTGAATCACCACGAACTAGATAGGAAAGATTTTTTTTTTCACCACGAAATAGATAGGAAAGAGTGTTCATTGGAGGAGATTCCCCTCCGATAAGGTTGGTCCGTCTCTAGACATGAATGGCTCACTGCTCACTAGGATACGGCTTTCTAGCTGTCCACTGTGTCTCACAGGATAGGATATAAGGCACGTGTTTGATAGTCACATTAGACTCATAATAAATGGCATCAGTCAGGCCCTCTCATGTTGGTCTCTAACCATGTGCACAAGTAATTGCTAATTCACTCGTTCAAATTCAAACTCTGAAGGCAGCATATCCAATTGCGTCTGTTGGAAAATCACATGTTAACCGACACTTCGATCAGTTCTGAACATCTTCTATAATTAAATAAGGTAACTTATGAGTCACTTAATGATTATAATACTCTAACGATCTTCTTAACTGGCTAGCCTTGTAGGGGAAATCTAGTCGAAGCGTCTCCTCCGATATTTATGCAATGTCCTGATATATTTCACCAATATGAAATCGTTTTAGCGTGGACAATGATGGTAAGGTCTTCCAATAGTCCATGTCGGGGGTCTGATATCTAATAGAGGAAAACTGATTCAGGGTGAGAGAATCGGGGGGTTTCAAGGTAAATGTCCCAGGATGTCACGAGGCCGTTAGGCGATGCCGTAATTTCAGGGGCTCTAACAGAGAAATTCGGGAATTCTCTCACCCGGTTTTGGTTATCCTATTATTATATACTTATATTAAAAAAATAATAATGATAAAAGAGTAGTTACATTAGACTCATAATAAGGACCTATACACTGAGCCATGTCCTCCGATTATATACCTTTAGATAATGAAATATGCCATTTCTCACTTATAAATATGCCGATGTCCCTCGCATTCGTATTACCTGAGGCGTGTTCGACCAAATTCTAAATATTACGGGGAGAAGAACGTATTGATAGCTTGGATAGAGATTAAATCTTAAAAGTTCCAGACATAGCCAGACAAACCGTGCTTGTGTGTATGTTTGTGTTAACGGAATGTATAGGGATGCATTTATGAATGATTTAGAAAGGGCTTAGATTTTATATTAATGACACAGTTTAAGTTATACGCAGTTAAATATTTCTCTTGAAGATTCACAACCTTGTACCCTGATGTTGATATTTTCAATAGCAAGCACGTTTATTCACACTGAATTTCTCGTCACATCCTACGTTATGTATTAATTGCCAAATTGTGCTGGCTTTAGTCCCTCAAACCTGATAGACAATCATATCTTGAAATAAGCTGTTATCTTGTTTATTTATGAACCATGATATTAAAATAAATCACCTTGATATTTGAGTTACAGTAGAAATCAGAATTGCACTTTCATTCATATTTTACAAGTACATGAGTTGATAGGTACCAAAAAGGAGAAGAAAGGTATATCAGTACTCGTTTATACCTTCATATAGATTGATATTCGTCTCTAACATGTTTGTAGCGGGTCATCGTCGGCGGTCAAATACTGCTCAGCGACTGGAAAAATTAAAGCGTGAAAAACACAAACAGAGCAAAATCAAGCACACAACGTGGAAAGAGGTTGACAATTCAGGTGAGTCACTGAATAATCATGACCATTTTAATACAGTTACCAAAACCTCGATTCTTTTGCCATAACAGACTGACCGGTTTGTGCCAATTATGAGGATGTTCTTTTAGTCTTAATGAGTGTGACAAGCCTTGATGAAGATATGTCCCTAGTCACAATTAAAGATTATAAGTACTATAAGAATATTGCAGCTCCAGTCTAATTTGTTTAATGGTTCGTGGGTATTTTCATATTTCTATAGAAAACAAATTAAGAATAAAGCTAAATGCCGTGTGAATAAAGGCAGCGATATACCAGCCTATAAATGGTATTATTCCTTCATTTTTACAGGGGAAGACATAGGTAAACTATTTGAGAAGAAAGATGTAAAACCCAAAGCCAAGAAAGTCTCCTCATCTTTGTCTCAGCAACTTGAGAAGTTTGATACGGGCAACAACGCCTTCATAGAGTACGCCAAGTTTGACGGCAAGGTTCACGTAAGTATCGCAGTGATTATTGCTTTCAGAGATATTTTCTAAAAATCACAAAAGGTAATCTGGACAGTGAAGTGACCAACACTTCCACGGTAAGGATCACAATTGTTTCTATGATGTAAACATTCACATTGTAGATATCGTTTATGCTCGCCCTTATAGCAAGAAAGCGAAATACCTTAGAGACCTGTTTGAATTCAACTGGATCCAATACCTTCATACCAATGCCCCAAGAGGGATGATGTTATTGACCCTAATTGCTACTAGATATTCAAGGATAGGTTCGGGTTTGATTAACCAACTTAGCCACGTTAAACATTTTACCATACCTTCATTCAAACAACCTCTGTAATTAGTCACCTGCCTTATCACAGAATCGGTAAAATTTGTTCACTCGGACATAAACACCACATTCCCTCACTTGTTTGCACTGCCTACCTTGTGAGTAAACAGTAATAAACCAGAACCGCCTAGATCCTTATACAAACATCACCACCCTATTTTAACACAGAAACGAAAGTCTGACAGCAGATTGGGCTGATAAAAAAAAAAAAAATTTAAAATTTTTTAAAAAAAAAAAAAACAACAAACTATATCATCACAATCCCTGTCCATCAGTGCAGCCTGAAGATTCCCATGGATGGAACTGTTGTTAGTTGTCATACCCATACCATGGTAACCTTTGACATGCCTGTTTGCAACTCCGCAAACTATTTGTCAACTACTTGACACCAAGCGAGTCACCATGATTACTCACCAATGTTGTAATAGAACGAATGGATCTGTGACATAAGTCAATGTCAAACATTGAGCTCATTGAAGCAGTAGCTGCCACTAAGATAACACGTATCCACGTCTTTGTATATGTTACACATAAGACCATATTGGTCCTGAGTTAAAACATGCTTTTAGTAGAAATTAACTAGAATAACTATGTTGAAGTACTGCGAAGTATTATAAACCTATGTAACATAAGGAAAAAGTAAACGAGTTTCAGATCTGTGGAGGCTGATCTTTTCTCCTTCCCAACCCGTGCATGTACTACAGGAGGCTACAGTCTCCAGGTTCTAACAGGAATCACCCTCCATTCTTCGGAACACGATACCAAACATAAACTGAATATGAAAAAAAACTAGCGAGTCAATGTTGGAATCGTATCAGATTCGTATCAAATGTGGAGAGCGTTACTTAAATACAAATTTTATTTAGAAAACGAGGCGAAAGCACTTCTATACTCAACCGATGCTACCTTGAAAGTGACAATAAATTTTTTTTTTAAAATCAAATACAAATTTTGAGCTCAAAAGTATGTGCTATGTTATGACCATAGAAACCATTGTCAGGTTGACCATATGATTTATAGTTTCACCCCATGGCATGTTTTAACTCCTCAGGCGGGTGTTCCGACCAAAAAGATCGACATCTACCTCACCATGGCACCCAGCGATGAGCGGGCCTACCCCATGACAGTGGTCACCCTGTCAACCGCCAAAGTGCACGACCTTATCGGGCTTATCTGCTGGCAGTACAGCGCCGAGGGCCGACACCCCGAACTCAAGTAAGAACCACACGCTTTGCTCTGTCAATCAAGTCTTGATCTTGTTATACTTTTTTTTTTCTTTTTTTTTTTGTGTGTGTAGAAGTGTTCCTGCCTCGTATCTATAACTTGATCTTGTTATACGGTAATGCTGTACAGAATTGCATTTGTGTATGTCTCGCTCTGAATAAGAATTCAGGGATGCATGTCCATATGTTCTGAAGAATTCCTGCTAAGTGACTGTCGCGATCCTATATTAAGGAGGGCAGGCCAGTGTCATAAATCTCCTGATTATGAGATATTTTATCACATTTTCTCAATAGAAATTCAAGATAGGATTTCACTTTCATACAGTTTTAACAAGACGTGGCGAAAATACCTCTACGGCAAAACAAAAAGCAAAAAAAAAAATTTAATACAGGTAATGCTTCATACCATGAAACAAAAACTGATAAAGTAGTCTTACACTGACAACATCAACTATGAATGTGTGTTTTCTTCAATGACTTAATGCTTTATATCATGAAATGTAAAAATGTTTTACTTTTTACATTTGTGTCAGTATATGTAATCAATGATTGTAGATTTGGTTGCGGGTATTAATTATAAGTATTGAATAAGCTCTATATGAAGGACTTGTAACTATATGAATGAACTATGTGAATAGAATGACTATACGAAGGAATTCTGTGAGTAAAATACCATCCTCAAATACGATATGCCTTTGGTAACGCAGACAGAATGTGGATAACTACGCCTTACATATCGCTGAAGACGACGGCGAAGTGGACATGGACTTCCCCAAACTCGACAAACGGGAACCCATCTCCAAGTTCGGTTTTTCCAATTTGGCGCTGGTTGAAAAAGAAGTCTCCAAAGCCAATGACCCTAATTCTTCCCTGGTAGTGACCATGTAAGTACGCATACTGACAGTAACTTTACAAGCAACAGAAACCAATTTTACATGGTTTCAATATCCACAAGTTTTTACGATTTCAGATGTGATCTTACGCTATGGGTTGGGTGGACGATTGCAATAAACATTGGATTGATTTGTTGCTGGTGTGCAAAATATTGATTGATAATTGATATATTGGACGATATGAGAGTAGAGATACGTCAAGAGTATTTCTTGAAAATATAATATCACGATATATATTACTAGAATATCCATATATAACTTCTAAAATAAACATGTATTAAACAATTGAAGATTATCTAAAATTTTAAAGAAATGTACATACATCCAAATTCAAAGAAAATTAAAATTAAGAAACACATTTTACCCGAGATAGTAGTCGTGATCCTTTAACAAGTGAATAAAAACACAGATTTTTTGTCACAGAATTCTGCCTGCGCGTGGCTTCTCTAAAGTGCCGCTGGACTCGGAGAACATCTTGATGCGGGACATCCTGGACAAGGTGCTGAAGCGGCGCAAACTGAAGGAGGGCAAGGGGCTGGAGTACACGTTAGAGCGGAATGACGAGCCAGGTGTGCCCGTCGAACTAGACAGTCCGCTCAGCTCCATGGGCACGCTCGAGTTTTATCTCGTGCGCCTACATAGTAAGTAGTCCGTCTCACGTGTCAAAAATGTTGGGTTTTTTTTTTTTTTTTTTTAAATAATAATAATAATAAAAAACCTTTATAGGTAGACTTCATTGCAAATATCCCAAACCATCTTCAGATATACCCTAGTCCGAGTGTCTAAAGCTATGTTCGGAGACCCCAAGCCAGTTTTTTTCCACTTTGGAGTTCTCCCTCGACGCTCAGAATTCACTGTCTAGTCCATCTAGATTTTATTTCTGATTTTTTAAAACCATGACTTGCTTCGCTACGAATTGACTTGATCTACATAGTGGTAAGTATGCGATGACGGAATAAGGAGGTTTTGACTGTCACATCTACAAGGCAGGGCCGTCAATAACTGTGAGATTCTATGTGGCAGGTACAAGAGGGGACGGTGAAGAAACACCGGGGGCCTCAGGACTTCCAGATGCCGTTATGAGCCCGCACTATCATTCATACCGCCTCACCCTGCTTCACAAACTACGAGCTAACACAGAAGTACAACTTGGTGAGTCACTCAACCCGCTTTCGTAAATCAAATAAGACTGAAAATAACTTTCTAATATTTTGCAGATTGAAGCTTCATAACATTCTATGCATACAAGAGAAAAAGCACAAACGTTGCACCTTAGACATGACAATTTATATCAATGTCATATTAATTTGATTTGATAAAAACACTCAGTTTTCTAACTGTAAAGGTCGCTGGTGTAGTACAAAAATTTATTTTATCTGAGATATGTTAGTAGCTGCCCATGCTTGATGTCTCAAAGGGAATTAACCTCATGAAACAATAGATGGATAATTTAGTTTGAAAGTTTGTCGCTGAAAATATAGGTCTGAATAGTAGTTTCCTTTGATTTTCAGGAATTTCAAGTGCAACTATTGAGATTGATCAGACGGCGCGGAAACTGTTGGGTATCCGACAAGACCCACTGCGCTACGATATGGAGAACATTGCCGACTGTTACCTGACCGGTGAAAAGTCGTCTGGTGTGTTTTTTACTGGTTACATCAGAATTGTATTTTGTATCAGTCATAATAGGCAAATGATCTATTAACAGATCATCTGTATTGTCAATTTGGTACCTTTTAAGGACTTGGAATTTATAATATTTGGCAATAAGTAACGATGAAGGTAGTGTATAAAGCTAATCTATGTTGTGAAAATGTGGTGAATACTGAGTAATATAAGGAGACGACCTCACTATTGACGAAAGGGTCTCCGTTCGCGGTCTGCCTCAAGTTTATACAGACCGACGCCGTAGGGGAGATCTGTGTAAAAATGTCTATGAACTCTATGAACATGCTGGTCTTGTTACTGTGACCTAATTGAAGGCATTCATCAATCCCGAGAGGCACTCGGTCTGTATAGACTTGACGACAGACCGAGAATGGAGACCGTTTCGTCAGCAGTCAGGTCGTTTCCTCATTATTGTATACATCAAATCAATGAAAACACGCCATTTTAATGGCTTACTAAATCGCAGTCACTGCAGTCGTGAACATAATTTTCACTGTGCCCCGAACAGTAGGCAGTATTTGATAGACATACGCACACAGGCATATAATAACAATGCACTTGCACAAGAAAAATTATAGATGAAGATATTACTGTGACCTAATTTAAGCGTTTTATCAATCCCTAGAGGTACTGAATGAGTTTTGTGTCCAACTTCGCCTTGGAATACCTGAAACAACTCAATAATGTTGTTTTTTTTCAATTTATTTTAGGAAAAGCCTCCTTCCGGCTCATCTACCGGACATCGCACGTTTACAAGCATCACGATTTCGAGGCTAACAACCAGGTGGCACACGAGGTGGTAAAAAAAGTGAAAACCATTCTCGAGCTACGGATGAGCCCAGTGCGCTCTGACTACCTCTCCGAGCGTGTGCCCAAACTAAAGAAGAGGCATACAATAGGGTTCTGAAGGCCAGCACTCGCCGGCATGGTGTGAAAGGTTTAATCTAGTAAATGATGGGAAAATGTTGGACAGTTAAACTGAAGTGAGGATGCTGTGTGCTAGAGAAAATGTCACCACGATGGAAGTAATACCCTACGGATCGTCACGCACTTCCACTTGAAGGAGTGTCGATTTTCTAGAAAATACACCCAATCATTTCACTCGACCACCACCTCCATACCCAGCTTTATTCTTTTTTCTCTTGATAAAAAAACTTACCGCCCTTACCGATTCATTATGGTTAGTTTCAAATCAAACTCTCGATATTGCTCCACATAAGGTAACACAGTCTTGTTGTGATTTACAGATTTGCTTTATATCTTTTATTACTATTATCTCACCCATACTCCATGCTCATAGAGTTAATGTACCCAATACTCAATGGCTATTTGGGTGAGTCAGGGATGCCAGTTTGTAGGATTTTGCCTACATGTAGGATTTTCATTTTAATTTCAAAGATATGAAAAATTCAAGAAATTGTATGTTTTGAGAACAATATAGATCCCAGGTTACCTAAAATCTAGATCTTAGATAAACTTGTGTGATCTTTCAAAATTCTGAATTCAGCTACCCACAGCACCCAGTTGCCTATGGATCCAAGTGTTCCAACCTACGGCTGTAGGATGGTAGGATTCCTGTAGGAAATACTCCTACAGATAAGGGCAAACTTGAATACTGACATCTGATTGGCTTAAATTGTTTCATATGATAATAGAGTTCTTGAAGCATTACCAAGTCTAAAAGAAATATCAGAGGAATGCCTAATGAACTTGTTAAGATATTCTGCAGAATATAGAACTGATAGTGTGTGATAATCTTTTAAAATGATTTTCTTTGAAGAATACCCCATTTAGTGCAGAACTACACATATACCCACTCATAGCAGATATCTAGCTACCCTATACTGCCAGTCCATGCCCAAGGATCTGCTAGGAGAGTGATGGGGATTCCCCATACGTTTTAGGTGATACATAGACTAGCCTCAGTCCCCATGTAGGAATTTTTCTTGACCCCCACTGGCATCCCTGGTGAGTTATTTTATTGATAATACTTCTAATCATGTATACAGGGTGAGATAAAATGAAAAAAAAACCTCGATGAATATAACTTCCTCCGGACCCCGCCTTATTTGACCACAAAGTAATTCACCTAGCTGAGCTTCAAGAATTACTCTGCGTTCAAACTCAGTAGAGTATGGACCAACTAATTTTCATCTCATGAGTTTCCTTCTAATTCCACTACCGCTGTGGGCAGACCTTTCTATCTCGTATCCTAAACAACTGTAATGGTAGCCAAGAAATAGTCAATCATTATTCCGTATCCCCACTCTAGTCATAGACGTATTCCAAAACATGAGGAAGGTCTATAGTAGAGAATATGCTTTGTGAGCTATGCCTCAATGATTCCATTCATACATCTTTATATCGATAAGTTTGGGGTTGGCGAAAGGAAATTCGATAGTTCAATCCATAACGAATTTCTTTTGACACCTGATCAGCTTTTTCCGTGTCTCGTTATCATTTATCATTTTAAGTTTTCATCAAAGTATGGTAGATATATATATTAAAAAATGCATAAAATGTGATGTATATATATTTGTTTATTGAAGTAAACGATTATCCAGTAACCCCATCAAAGTGAATGTGTGGAAGGAATGTACATTAATAACATACTTTGAATGAGCTAAAGATGAAACCATTACACTGTCCTATGCTACTACTGTGAATGAAGCTTAGGTGTAAAATCGGTGACGTTAAATATACACCCGTAGTTATCATGATTTAAAATATCGAAAGAAAAATACTATCATTTGTGTGGATAATTTAAGAGTGATTTTGAAATTTCAAGCTAAAAATCTTTGGGATTATTGTGTCGAATATTGCATAAAATATTTTTCGAAAGAAAAGTGCAATCATTGATATGGATAATCTGAGAGTGATTTTTGAAATTTCAAGCTAAAAAATCTTTGGATTGGTGATTATTGTGTCAAATATTGTCCCCTCTGGCTGGCTCAGAGGAAAGTGACAAAACAGTGTCTATGATAGAATAAAAGTTGGCCAAACAGATAGATTCAGTTTCTAAATTTGTTTCTTTCCTACAAATACTGTATCATTCGGAGGTGGGTCAACATGAACTGCACCGAGGAAGCAGCTATCGCGAAGTGGGTGGCAGTTTGAACTGCTGTGCCTTTCATGGTCTTGTCCCATTGTTCACCGCCCCTACTACACCGCACAAACCGTCCCTAGCCCTAACTTATAAACTTGGGGGCTTTCCATAAATGACGTCATGCTATTTTATAAGAGACGCATTTTTTAGTCGTGCTCTACTCAAATAGCATTGCTACAGATTTCCCCTCGGTAATTAATATTGACGTGCGATTTATCGTAAGGGAACAAAATATGAAAAAAATCTCCTTTTATATATATAAAAAAAGATTAAACTAAAATATTTGTCATATAAAGAAAGTGAGTTTCCCTGAGCAAAGAAAAGGGAGAAATATGCAGGGATCAATTATTTGAATTAGAAAAGCGGTACAAAAACAATTCATATCTTCTCGTCTCAATCCGATATACGGCTTCAGCGTTAAGTGGCAGCACTTCATACTGTGGTTGTAAATGCAAATTTGAATTCATTCACATCAACTGTGGGAAATCAGATCGATAAACCTGTTGGACCCACGTTGGTGCCATAGTGATCGCACGATCTTTCCTCCTGCATCCCGGTCAGCGTGCAAAGAGATCTATAAACCAGGCTGCCGTGTCTTCTAAAGTTACCGCGAGGACAAGTTAGACAAACACACTGCTAAGAACCGGTGAGCGATTGTGAATATCAGAAACGCGTTCAGATCAATGCAATGTATATTGATGTTGAAATAGGAGCAAGTATTCTGTTTTCGAACGCATGTGTGTTTCAATGATATCTATGCTTTAAAAACCGAACGATCATATACCACTAATGAAATTTAGGTGTACCTTCTGGTAATAGCCGTTTTTCCGTTCAGCGCCGCCATGCGGTCATGTTGCATGGCAACGCGGCCGTTCGGCCAAACATTGCGCTGTCTGACTGGGCTTAGACATTCACACATAGGGTGTGAGTGGCGGGTATGAGAGCAGAGGTGTTGTTTTCTTCCAGATAGGAGTGTTAGAACAAGAGGTGACACTCTAAACACCAAGACAGGTTGTCTAAACTTTATAGTTGATTATTGTCTCAGTTTGTATACATTGTTTGGTTGTTATAGAGCTTACACATTATCATACATTGGTAAGTATAGTAACACATCACTGTTGGCCATGTATTTTGTACTATTTCCAGAGTGCAAAAAAATTAGTTTATAATAAAGTAATTCTCAGCAAAACTATTATTTTGGATAAATATATTTAGTCAGGAATCTCAAACACCAGATATTATGATTTAAAAATGAACACAAACTCAAAAAATATATTCTTCAAATGTCATCTCATATAACACCATAAAAATCAAATATATAATGATTTTACAATATTTCAAATGGGTTAGGTGTATAATATAAAACCTATATATATATTTTTTATTTATCTATAATGATATTTACGTCCATATCTCCAGAAACTACAGGTAAATAATAAATGTCATAGTGGAAGATGAATAATCGGAAATAAAGTAAGTAAACAGTAAATAAAACAGGAATAAATGTATGCATCATATATACATGTGTATTACATATGTATAAATATAAATGTACATATATATACATGTCTGTGTGACATTAATGGAACAAAAGTAAGATATATTGGTTGAATTGCCTATACAAGAGTGTTTGTAGACAATATGTATTCTCTAAAGGAGTTTATCTAAACGATATAAAATAAATATTAGTAAACCAACACGAATGTTGAATCCACCAAATTGTAGCTGGAATACCATAGAATACGATGCAATCACTGCATTGTCATTAAACATAATCTAAACGTAATCTGCAAACGTATAAGCCTTATATACTCAGTCCTCTAATGCTAAAGAATACGTTGCCAGGGCTATGCTTGGCCACATGCATTGCGTAACCAACTAGATAAGGCGCATCGCCGGCCAGTGGAAAAAGGCCTATTGTTCTAGTAGAAAAACTCAAGGTCAATGGGTATAGTGGTGGACTGCTTGAGCACGAGGCGAACGATGTTTAGGATAAACAAAGCTGCATATTTTGGCAGAGTTACCAGAAATATAACAGATAAATCACAAAGTCAAATTAGGATTTCTTTTCGAGGGTATTATAGAGGAAACCCATGAAAGTTTAGGGTCTGAGCTCGTATCCCATCGAGTTTGAATCGCGTAGTAATTCACAAGGCAAAGCCGCGTGAATTGCTATGTGATTCAAATGAGATGGGATCGAGCTCTGACCCTAAACTTGAATGGGTTTCTGAATTTATCTCACCCTTAATATTGACTAATGGGCTGACATTTGTGACATTATCCCCCATTGGATATTTTTCCTAAATATCTAATGGGTGTTAGATACGAGTTTCCAATGTTAAGTCTATGGAGAAAAAATATCTGGGGTGAGATAAAAGATGATGATGGGCGAAATGCTGTCTATTGGACTTCTGTTTCATAGCTCACCCCACCCATATGTCCCAACCCCACTCTCCCCCGTCCCCATCTCCCGCAGGCGGAGAATTTTGGTCATAGCCCTTCGACCAACCTATTGCCCCCCCCCCCCCCCCCCAAGGCAAGGTATATTTCCATTATATGACCTTGTTATACGCCTAAAGATATGATATAAGAATGGCAAGTCAGATGTTCCATTACTAAAATCCAATACAGAATGGGAATACTTTACCAACTCACCCTTTACCAGAAGAAAACCTTCCAAATGTTGTTACCTATTTCAGGCAATAATATACACAAGTAAAGTGGTGTGGGTGGTTTAAGTATTTGACAAGAAATTACATAGAATCGAATCGAGAATCATATAAATATTTATACTGTCTTGACTTATCTTTGAAATCCCGGCGACTGATTGGTCAATCACATAGAGTTGAGTTGTTTTTTAATAACATTCCTATGGCTAAACCTGTACCTGGGATGAGATAATATATTGTCCCATGAAGACTTCTCTTTTTTTCTTTTTAACTTCCTCGTGGGTCCATTCGAATTTGGACTTTTATTTATAGAACAATGTTTCGCCAGGAACCTAATTCTTAAATTGTCCAATAGAGGCCAGCTCAGTCGTGCTAGTTAGTGAAAGTGGGATCTGAAATGGATACGTCCCCCCACCATGAACTACCTTAATGCTACCCACGCAGACACAATGATTTTATCACATTCTCACCAAAAGGGACTGGGTCTAAATCTGGTGACTTACAATTGGATGATGTGAATATGGATCCAAAAATGAATTTCTCTTCTCTCATAGGCCTGGCGTCTACTTAATACGATATGGTCTACCATGCACTTAAATAAACTTTAAAAAAATCAATATCGCATCGGAAGGTCACCTTATATTGGGGCAGTTGACCACGTTTCTGCTTAGGCACCGAAAAAATACCCTTACGATGCGTGGTGGATTGGCATGTCTAGACATATGTCTACGATTTTGCACCTTCCCGTTATGTCTCCGATATTTGCTTTTTTATCGGTACCATATCGGTAGGTCTAAATTTCTATCTTAGTAGGTGGACGCCAGGCCTTACCAGAGTCGTAGTTTTCCAGACCTACACATAATGTCACTTTTCATATACTACTACTTCATCACATCTGCATCTTTTGGATGATAGATTCGTTGATTTTTCTGTGTTATTTTTCTTTCATTTTATCCCCTTTCTCTGCTTTCCGATGGTAAGTCTGGGAGGGTGACTGTTATACAGGATGTCTAGGCATTTCATGGGCCCCGAGAGCGTTGAAAGTCTTGAGGGATGGGCCGGGCGGGTACAATTCTGCTGGCAGAACGAAAGGGCGAATTATATAGCAGGGCCCGAAGTTATTGCTTGTCATAATTTAGTGTTATCGAAATTTTGAATTAGCTGAGTTATGAAAATATTACGCATGGTTACAATGGCAACCAAACACACACAAAATAGGTCATCAGACTCATATTGGCCTAGATTGTCTTCTCTGCCGTGCTATATAGATTGTGCAGAGAATGATTTTTTTTTTTTTTTTTTTTTAAATTTCTTTATTGAGTCGATAATACATATATTTTACATTGTTATCATATAGAATCAATAGCTCAATAAAGTGGCAGGAGGCCTCAGCCTTATCATAAGGCTGGTATTCTTGGCCAAGCCATAAAAATACAGTTCTTAGCTCGTTTATAATATGCTATAGTAATAACCCAGAAAAAAACTAAAAAAACAGATCAGTCAGGAGCAGTCATAACGAGAAAAATTTTGTAGTACAATTTATACAACTTATACAATGATTTTGTAATACTATTTTAGTATTACCAAAACTATTCCAGCCAGATCTTAGCCTTCATATTGGCTCTGGTTAATGCTTTGAACATAGACAATGATTCAGTATTACGTACTATAGGGGGAAGATCATTCCAAGCCAAACCACCATGAAAAGTTACTGACCTTGTATAGGCCATGCCATTTGGGCGATCAATGTGAATAATAGGTGCATCTGTAAGTCTCGTATTTCTAGAAGGTTTGACAATATTTCCACACAACTTCGACCTTTTATACATATAGTTTAACAGGTGAGCCTGTCTTCGATATTTGAGCAATGGGATCTCTGCTAGCCTATGTAGATTTTTAATGGAAACATAAGGATTGGCACTGAGACAGATACGTAATGCACAATTTTGTAGTTTTTGGAGCTGTTCAGTAAATTTAGCAGGAGCACTATCATAGATCACATCACCGTAATCAAGGTAAGGCAGTATAGCAGTAGAGTAAACGGATAGAGCCGCTTTCTTAGATAAAAAATATCGCATCTTAGATAGCTGGTACAATCTAAAGGATACATTTTTATGGATTGCAGCTGACTTATTCTGAAATAAGTTAGCCTAGAAAGATTCTACTAGGGTTCAAAAGTACCCTTTTTCCTACAAATTTGAGAAATGATGTAAGGAATCTTGCATCTAGACCTGTATTTCACCTACAGGACCTATCTAATTACCAACATCGTTTCTAATGCACTAAACGTGTGATTGGTTGCTATGGCAACTGAATAAATCAAATTGGTCTTTTCCTGTATATTTTTGCCTTTTTCCACAGCTCTTGACCTTATTTAGGCATAAAATTAAGCATTTTCATATACCTTTTACATTACAGGCACTGTTCCCAAAATAGTGGCGTCATCTTGCAGTACTACTGGCGGTCACCTGGTGACTGATTCATGAACTAACATTAGCTCTGCCCCCTGTATAATTTGAGTACCACTTGACCATTTGTGAATTAGTTATTCTTACATGCATACAAAACTTGCCAAATTGAAGTTGTCTTAAAAAATCTTCGAAATTTTGCACATGCCGATTTGTATGTAAAGCGAGTACAGTAGAACCCCGCCTAACGGACACCCCGCGTAAGCGGACACCCCGTGTAAGCGGGCACTTTTGCTCGGAACGGAAATTTTCCCCTCTATTAAATGTTTAATTTAACCCCGCGTTAGCGGACACCCCGCGTAAGCGGTCACCCCGCGTAAGCGGACAGTTATTTCGGTACGAAAAGGCCTAAAACCCCGTGTAAGCGGACACTTCCGACGGACACCCTAGCAAAAATAGATCAATCTGTGCTTTTTATGAGTGTATTTAAGTATTTTCATAGAAAAAACATTTTGTAGTTCAAGGTTTAATAACTTCGGATCCAATTAAGATATTGGGAAATGGATTTCACATCCACCATCCTCTATGTTTCTTCTACATATCGGTATAAAACACTTTTATATTAGCCCGGGGAAAACTTGAAAACCCCGCGTAAGCGGCCACCCCGCGTAAGCGGACACCCCGCGTAAGCGGACACTTTAGCCCGGAACGAAGGGTGTCCGCTTACGCGGGGTTTTACTGTACTCCGTTTTTCCAATTATCTTAAAAATTAAACTGAACTTTTTGAAATTTAAACTAATAAATTAAATATTGTCGGATTCCTGAAACCGACGATCGCAGGACGTCTGTTGGCAATATTTTACTTAGTATTCTATTGTTTGTTATTATATATGGTATCAAGTCCCCATTCAAAGTGTATGGGAGCTCAATACACATCATATAAAAACCGGCGGTTGACCTCATAACACGTCTCGTGGTATACGACCACCCGTCCAGCAAAACATCGATCATTGTCTATGTACACTGTAACCATGTATAGCAGACAGCCGACGATGTTTAAATTTTTTTGGGTCATTGAACACTTCTTTAATGCATACCAGATGGAGAGGGCGGTTTAGGAGGGAGCGAGGGCAGAACTTTTGCATATATACCGTATACCTTATGTAGACATTGCTGGTTTATTTACTTTTTATAGTGGGATATATTATAAACCACATTTATATGGATGGAATTATGATTGTATAGTAATCTCATTGACGGGATGGCATAAAACTTCAAACAATATGTTTGTGATAGTAAGCAATGTTTGGCACGACACTATATATAGAATCTCGGTATCAGTACTGGAGAACTCTACCCATAAAGAATTCGACCTGCTAAAAACTCAACTGGTAACAAACTCGACCAATTTTAAATCTGCTCAACTCCAAGTGTCTAAAAAGTGGATATATATGATATACTTATTAGTAAGTAAATTATCTTGGCTTTAAATTTGGTCTTCTCTGGGGAAGAAAACAAACAGAAAAGCATCACCCTAAGCCTATCCATAACCCTAAACCTAACTCTTTCCCTAACCCTATTCCTAACCCTATCCCTAACCCTAACCCTATCCCTAACCCTAACCTTATCCCTATCCCTAACCCATTTCCTAACCTTAACCCAACCTTTACCCTAAAGGCCAATTTCCACTGTGCGATTCTAGGTACATAAGTAAAGCCTATAAGACACCGACCCGACCGCTGTGCCCGATTCTAATTAGCCCGACGAATCCGTCAGGTCTGTGACAATCTGCATCAATCGAGTCGATGTACACACTTCACCGACCCGATTTTATTGCTTTTCCCGACGCATCAGGTATTACTACCATGTCAGATATGACTGACTCTCCCCGACCTTAAGATTTCGATGTAAGCACTTTCACCGACTGTTGCCGATTCTGAGCAGTCCGTTTAAACAGGGATACTACCTATCCCCCAGTCCGATTTACCAGTGCTTTATATCGTTGTGTAGGGGAGACACAAGCGATCATAGATCTGAAAACCGTTTTCTGATATTTCAAACTTTGCATTATTACCTATATATATATATTTATCACCCGGCCCGGGGCCCGGCCGGGGCCCGGCACCCGGCCGCTTCCTTTAATCTTATCCCGGGTCATTTACAAGGTTATAAAAGAAGGAAGTGTAATCGGGAATAGTGGGTATGTCGATGTCTTATAGGTATAAGACACCGGAATTTTATTCCCGACTCTCACCGAGCCGATGGTCGGGATGAATCGGGAACAAATTTCGGTGTCTTATAGGCTTTAGTTTCCCGCTAGTCTGAGAATGGGCGCATCTGATATGTCCAGTCTGAGACTGCGTGTACCACATGTACCTCAGATGGCAAGCGTTTTTAAATATCAAACATGTTTGATATTTGGTATGCCAATGTACCTAGAATCGCAAGCGCTTCAGTCGCAAGGGGGGGGGGGGGGGGGGTAGTCCACACACATAATCGATGTTATTATATACCTGTGGTAGTATATCCTACACAAACTGCCCGCTCCTACCCATGTCGTATTTATACCCGTACGACACCTAGGTGACGTACGGGGTATGTATGTGGCGTACGGGGCATGTACGGCGGCAAAATCCAAATATTCCCCCAGTAGCAAAGTTAAAAATTCGATATTTTAAGGTATATAATAATAGAGAAACAGGCTGACTGTCTCCGTACGGATAAAATACGCGGTAAAATCGGCGATCAGATGAACCGATGCCGGAGAGGCATCGGTTCATCTGATCGCCGATTTTACCGCGTATTTTATCCGTACGGAGACAGTAAGCCTGTTTCTCTATATTACCTCGCGATCCGAGGTACGTGCGGCACGCCAAGACTGGAGGTACTGGATCGCAAGCCCCCCCTCCCCCCTAGCGCACAGTGTGGACTGGCCTTGACCCTAACCTATCCCTAACCCTAATCCTAATCCTAAGCCTAACCCTAGCCTAGCCCTAGCCCTAACCTTATCCCTATCCTTAACCCTAACCTTTACCCTATCCCTAACTAATCAGACCTTTCCTTCTATATGGAAGTGTCTTATCCATAGGTATCTGAAAAGGATCAAGTTCTCCAATCCATTTCTCCAAAATGGATCGAGTTCTCCTGACAACTACGTAACCCTCGGAATAGTTCTTTGCAGTCATTTTTGAATTCAATATTGTCATGGCATACGTTAAAGTCACATACAGAATAATTGATACCGGAAGACATTATTGATTATAATTAGAGGATAAACGATGATAGAGCATTATTCCGTGCTGAATTATTGATTCCCAGTTGACGCACTTTATGGGTTTGAATGGCGACCTGTCTGGTTCTGCCAACGAGTGGTTGTTATTCGAAAGGGCATTCATCACTTCCAGGTAGATGACCGCAACTCTTAATTTCCGCATAGGTAATGTCATTGAGGAGTGGGGCGCACCCAATGGAGCCCACACCCACCGATCAATGTCCACAGCCAACAAGTCGATCGCAACCCTGCGTCCATCTGCGTGACGAGCATACCCGTCATTCGAAAGTACAATGCTGGGCAGACGACATTTAGCTGGTGAAGTAGTACGATTTCCCGCCGTTTGTGATTCCCAGGGACCAGAGGTATTTGGAGCGTGAGGAATTATATCTCATTTGACAAAGGAAAATTTGTAGTTGTTCTCCCGGAGCGGTAAGTAGAAATTAAATGAATTCCAGCAATGCTTCGACAATATGGACCAAACTGGATTCCACTTGCTTTAATGGTTATATTAAATGCACCACACAGCGTTGGTGTCCAGACGACTTCTTGCCGGGCGGACGACAGTTTGTTAGTGAAGTGGTACGATTTCCCGCCGTTTGTCATGCAAAGGGACCAGAAGACGAAACACCACCACGTGCCAAAGACATATAAACCTTATAAAGACCAGGAGGTCGGTGCATCCAATGAAACCATTGATGGAGCTATGTACAGGCTCGCTGTAGATATGATCAAGCACTGCTGTAATGAGACGACGTGGTTGGACATGGTGAGGTCCCATGGGGAAAACACCTCATTATTAAACTGGACTCTTATAATACCATACACAGTGGATATGGCGTCGGCAGGAGCTTATTCAAGTATATCAGATATCCTATTTCTGCCTGTGGTACCTACTCCAGGTAAGTTAATTGTACGTAGAGCAGAATATTCGAAAGCGAGACGGGAAAATAGCAAGTATAATGTTTAGACCATAACATTACAAAACCATTACGACAAAGTGGTTAAAAGCAAATTTACAAAAATCCCCCGTTTTATAGTGAGATCGAGTTGCGGAACAAAGTGTAAATGGATGAGGGGATTAGTCCATTTTCCTTTTACTGATATTGTCCAATATTTTCTGTCCTATCCCTCGATTTTTATGTTGCAGCTAAGTCAATAGCGTATTCTATTTCCGTTGAATTCCATGGAATCGAAGAAAAAACAATTAAAAACATAAATCATCCATTCGTAGGTTCGTAAACATCCGAGGCCTCCCAAACTGATTATTCTAAGAATATTTCTGAGCTAATCGATGATACAAACACCAAACATTCACCAAGAAAAATAGATACATCCCCTTTATTCAAAACCAGACATTTCTATCAATCCTTTCTATATGTTCCTATTAATTTGATACTATTTCAACGTCCTGCCAGACAGAAATCATTGTCTGTTTACGTGGAGTTTTCCCCCTGTCAATTACAGCAAATGTGTTTCCACTTATGCTATCTCTGACGTAACTGATATCATGTTTACTGGAAAGGTTATTTGGTAGATCATTGTCCTACACAAATAAGAAGTTTTATACAATATCAATCCTAAAATTTCAAATATAAAAGCACTATCTGGCCAGGAAATGGCTAGAATTCAAATTAGATTCTGGCCTGAAGGTACTGCCAGAGTTAGTATTCACTGTAGCATGAAATCAAAAAGCACTCACTGAAATTGAAGAAATGTTTGTCTAATAAAGGTCGAGAAATAATTTATGAAATATTGAATTTGTTAAGGGGAAAATGTATTGTAATAACATTGCTTCAATATAATATAGCCATTTAAGTAGGTAATTTTCAGCACAACCACTATCGGGAATTGTTACTTTGGTTCCCACACGGTTGTTTGTCACAAATCCAGACAAGAAAGGTTTATTGCCAACGAGGATGGGAGTGGGTGGGAGGGGGGTGTTGCATGAAAAAAGAGAAACAACAGTAATTGCTCAGATAATCGATCTCTCTGATCGTTCTGGTTATTTGCCGAACACATTAATAATCAGCTGCGAATTGTAACAACTGCCAAACCAATGCAATGCAGGTATAAACCAGACTAATATGGATTTTCTTTTTCGACTACTGTACTCAGAAAACAAACCAAAATCAGTATTTCTTTTCACCTGAGTCTCATTTTTTTGTAGTGTTTTATGTTTCCCGTTGATAATAGATACTGTTAGAATGTTGTGGATGTCAATATACTGATCTGGCGTTGTTCCCGGGGCACACAGGGCCGTACCTGCTGCTGAACAGTGAGGCGGCCAGCGGAGCTGTGGGGCAGGCACTGCTCGGCGCGTGGCAGCTTCTCGTGGTCGTCGTAAGCTCAGCAGTGCTGGCTGCAATTGTCATCTGGGCTCTGGTAATTACTATCATAAAGAACAACCATAAATAATACACTTCAGCTGGCACGGTCTTCCTGTTCTGTTCACACCACTGGAACGTGTATATAACCTCAATCAGCTCCAGAGCAGGTTTGGGTACCTGGAAATGTATTTCATCCTCATTATTTTCATCTAGCCAGTTGGCTTATGAATTGCTATTAAATCTTTTGATTTAGATGTAAATGTGGCCCTTCATATACTGTTGTATCAGGCTTATTATTGTATCTGAAAAACTCATATTTTTATAAATACTTTACACTAATAATCAAATAAAACCCGATGATACACAAGAGATGCCAATTAGAGGTCGCCGCCCTATGATCGTTGGTGGACGTTATTATACATAAGAGGTGTTCTAATTAAAGGCTTACATTATAGAGATTTTTACAGGGGGTTTACCCACCTAAAGATTTTCTTTAATTCATAGTTCAGTTTATGCTAATGTGACAACCTGTGGTAATAACTAGAATGCAATTTGTGACTTGCAATATGCAATACAGGGTGGGATAAATGACGGTAAAAGACTTTTCCCATTTTTGAATGTGACTACATGCCAGTCCATATTAGTCATCCATCCTCTAAACTCTGTGTATCGCCTATGGCTATATATTTTTCAATGCCTCAAAGGCTGGGGCTTTGAAGTCGAGATTTTAAACAGTTATTATGAGGAGGAAGAAAGGAGCATTTGAAAGTATTTTAAGGGGGGGGGGGGTCTAATAGTAGGGAGAGACGGTAATACTTGTTCAGAGTGTGTGTTTAGAAGAGAATAATCCCAAACTGATATATAGTGTGTAGATTATGTTTTACCAACTTTCTTCCAGTTTGTTAGGTTAGTCAGAAGTCCCGCCAATATTGATGGACAGTCGCAGAGACATACATTGCAGTCTTAATATGTCCTTTGTTTCCCCCAGGATCACTATCGGAATCCGACTGACTTTCCAAAACCTTTTCTCCGGGGTTTCTGGGAAGGACTATGGTGGGCAGTTGTTACCATGACGACGGTAGGGTTGGTACCTTTCACAATCCATGCAATATGAATTATAAGAAGACCAAAACAATTTTATCCATGAACTAATTTACGTCCAGCACTAGAGTCCCATCTTGTAAAACAAATATATATTGCAGCTCATAGTGGCCTACGTGGCTGTATCATCATCTTAAGTAGTTTAAAGATTATAAATTTGGTCACTGTCAAGAAATGTCTTTTTTCTGAAACAGTCTTTCACAGCGAGTGGTCTTATTAATAATTACTGAGTTTGTTTTAGAAATTGAAACAGAAATGATGATTACATTTCTCCCAGTTAGCCATTTGGGTCGATATATTCTCCTTTTTCTTCCTACCACTGGTCGATTTATCTGGTTTTCATGTAAACACAGGTATGGGGATAAAACACCTCGCTCCATAGCCGGAAGGATTTTTGGGATTCTGTGGGTGTTCGTTGGAGTCGTGATGACGTCACTCCTGACTGCCGCCCTTGCGGCGGCGTTTAATTCAAGGGCATTTACTGTCGCCGATTTACGCGGAATGAAGGTAAGAAACATAAAATTGTCCATATATTCTTAAGAGTCTTGTTTAGCAATGAAAAGAGTTCGGCATCATTCCAATACTACAAAAACGCCCTATACGTTAGTTAACTAATAACCCCAAAAACTATTGACTTTCATCCACGCTTCCAACGTACTCAATTAAGGGCTAATTGTAAGAGGTGTAGAAGCACTGTGTAGTGTTTATGGTATTTTGCAATGACTATATGTATTGTCGATAGATTTAATAACGTATCTCAATTTCTCCACATAAGGTTGGCGCTCTATACGAAAGTCAAGAACATTTCTTTGCTCTTGCAAATGCTGCCCGTATAACTGGCGAGTATACATAACGCACTCTCACTGACCTATGATAATTACACGTAGAAATGAATGTCTGGAAGTTAAAACTGTGTATCAAATATAGCAATAATCTACAGTGGTAAAATCCCCCATAAATGTTATAAGAAATATTTACTATTTTGTTGTTGTGCATCAGCCAATACGACATATCACGATATGAACTCTGGCGGGGATACGATAGATGTTAAGTACAAACCCAAAATCCAATATCATGTTCACTGTACGCTGCATTTCCTTTTTTGCTCGTACTTCTACGCAATTGTAATATACAAATATGCACTTGAAAAGTTCTTCGTTGATCAAAATGAAATCATTGATTAGAAAACAACCTTATTTATCTAGCTCGGTAAGTATATTAAAATCTTCCGGTGTTTTACTCCTCTTTAGGTTTTCCAACCTTGGATGCCATGTGGGAAGCTATGGGTGAGGGTGACATTGACGTGATACTCCTGGATAATTTTCTGGCTCTGTTCCATACGTCAGATATTGAGGAAAATCAAATAGTTCAGCTGGACGTGGCCAGCAGACTTGACCACCCTGCCGTACACGGCATGCTTTTACAGGTTAGCAATACTGTCGACAGGACCTGCTTCACACGATATGTCATGGAGTCTAATGGTCGAATATACACCTATCTCCAACAACTGACTCGGCCACCTCAGGTAAAACATGCCTTAGAGTCACGTGTATTGATTCGTACACTTACAACCTAAACTATAGGAACCATATTACTTGATGACTTTGTAGTCAATGCGCTTTTACTCAATACTTTGTTCTTATTAAGAGGATAGATCATTACAAATATGGAAATTAATTAATCCGTAGCACAGACTATTTTTGGTACTGTTAACTAGGATATACGTTTATTATAATAAATTATCATCACGTTCTACCGAGGTTATTGTGGTTTTATAACTACAAGTATATCCTTAGATTATTATCAGATTACAATTAGGTTATTACTATTTTATAACTAGGTTATTATCAAGGTATCACTAGATCAATGATTTTTTTCCCGAGTTTATGAACGTTCAATCAATTTACCTTATACTTATTTCGCCTGATGGCCCCTGAAAGCCCCTGCTTCCGGAAAAATATTTGCATCTAGCAATTTTCATCTTCATTTTGTGGTTGTCTCAGGTGTGCCATCACGCCTGCATTAGCTAGAACCTGGATTATGAATAATCTATTGTTGTGTTGGCCCTTAGCTAAAGGAGGGAATGCATATCAATAGGCTGATGCAAATGGGTTCCAACTGATTCCCTATATGCAAAGTCCATGTCATTCAATATGTAGACTTTGTATAACAGAGGTTGTTGGCCCTGGCTTGTTGAATTTCAGATCAGTCCAAACAAAATGCAGTGGAGAGTATCAAGTGGTCTTCTAAGTGGGAGTCCCGTTGTACTCGGGTCCTGTGTAGGCCTCAGTGGAGCTGCCTTTCTTATATTCCTCATCTGGGACAGATGCAAGCACAAATCCTTGAGCTCAGGTGAGCAGATAATACATAGATTGGTCTATTTACAAATGAAACTTATGTAAATAAATGGAAACTTTTTTATTCATTTAAAAAGAAACTATGATGAATGAGTTAGGCACAAAACTAGCAGCAACATCGTCACCCACAGCATCACAGCGTACGCAGCAAAACATAGTAATAGACTCATAATCTAGTTTGTTTCAACACTTTGTTGCATAACAGTGTTGTAATTATCTCATGGATGTGTAACTAGCTAGGTATGTAGTTATGTGTTTATATGTGTAACTATATAAAGGTGGGTGTACTCATTTATCTTAGTAAAATGAACCATTCACCTAACTTCCCTTCATCACCATAGCTTTGATATAGAACCCCCAGAAATCAAATCTTCAAAAAAAATGAGGTCATGTTCTCTGTAAAAATCTAATTAAATTACGTTGGATTGTTCTGGTCATAGGAAATAGTAAAACGTTAAGACCCATTCTTTGGAATTGATCGCTGAGCATCATGAGATTTTCAGATGTCCTATTGAGTACCTTGCCTCTGCGCTCATTTAAAACACTGGTCGGACGCGAGGTTCAGATTATTATAATTCTATTTCAAAGAAAATGTATCATTCGTGAGAAACTGAAAGCATGATATGACACCTGAATTACCGAAAGACAACTGTTGCTGGTGTTCCTCTTTAAGGTCTTAGAACATGCCTAAAGTCCGATGTTGATAGACCATGATGTATATATGTGATTGCTAGGTTACAGAATGTAGCAACAGTGTACTTTGTCAATAATTAATGCCAGCGACTACTCATCAATCCTGCAATGTACACCTGTGTGCGTCAAACACATTAATCTCTCTTCTGAAGTGATGCCTCATACAATCAATCAAACTAATAGATCTCGATCTTTTGTCAATGTTTGTGATGATTAAATATATATGGAGAGATTATATGAATGGAGGGAGTGACGAAGAGAAGGGAGAGAAGGATAAACCAGAAAGAGAAGTAGAGAGAGAGAGAGAGAGAGAGAGAGAGAGAGAGAGAGAGAGAGAGAGGGCATAAAGAGAGGCGACAGAATGAGAAAGTAATAAGGAGAGAAGAGAAAGAAAATGTGAAAGAGACAGGGATAGGGCAGAAAGAGACAGAAAGAGAGAGGAGTCTTTGAATGTGGGAGAGACAGAGAGACAAGGCAGAGAATGGAGACAGAAAGAAATGGGAGACAAATAATGTGAGAGGCATAGAGAAGGTGCTGAGAGAGGAGATAGAAAGAGAGGGGAGACAGAGAACGTGAAAGAGACAATGCGGATAGAGGAGACGGTGACTATGATAAAGACAGAAAGAGAGAGGAGGGAAAGTGAAAGAATGCTATTAGATCAAACTGGAAATCTTGTCGCAGTGTCTCCCAGAATCAGTGGCCTATAAGTATAAATGCACGCTAGCTATACGGCACTGCCATGATGCCCCCCGGAGTAGGTATTCTTCACTAATGTAGGTGAAAAAGAAGTGAGTGATGTTTGGGAAGTGTCACTCTAGCCTTGCTTACATACGTGTATAAAGTGTTGTTTCAAAAAGTTTTTCGGTTACTCGGAGAACGTGAAGGTCACGGTCTCAGTTACGAGAATTTTTTTTTCTCGTAACGGAGACTGTGACCTTCACATTCACCGAGTAACGGAAAACTGTTCTCTACCATATGCATCCACATTTAGCCGGGTATTACCTGGACTCCTAGCTCTCACCTCGCACATAGTCATCACTGATGGACCCAACACACTAAAACTTTTAGGTCACGGCAGCAGCCAACGACAAAACAAAAAATATATCTTCACCCACACAAACCTTATAGGGTGACCAAACAAACCAAATTAAACTCCACACAAGTGCCACGCCTGATGAGAAACAGTAAGTTTTGAAACCACAATTCTCCCAACCCCCAGTGTCCTTGGAGAGGCTGTAACTTACAATTTAAAGTAACAAACCGGCCCCCCCCATACACCACAAATGACTTCCCTCCACTACTGACCATTAAATGGCCAGTCCCACAGCTGGTTCCCCAGCTGTGTGCGAATTTGGGTCATATTGTCAAGGGCAACAAGTAATATTTACTAGCCCGCCCAATCAGGACACGCGAAACGGCCGAACGATGTCAACGTCGACCAATGAGAACGGGGTTTACTTCTAGTGAGCGGCGAGAGCCGACCTCGTGAGGTGAGAAGCTATAGCAGGACAATTGTGGTAGTGTCACACACTAGGCCACATATGACTGTCATAGTATGTGTATAAAGTGTCCCATGTGAAAAACATCATGCCCGGGGTTTAATCGTTATGTCATCCTGCTCTGGGATGGGTGTAGAGAGTCAAGGGAACCATGGTAAGACATTGCAAGGCAGTCGAATTTTGTAAGAACAAAGAGTCAGAATACAGGTTCTCTCCCCCAAAGGAGCCTACCATACTGCTGGCCACCTAATAGTAGAAACCGAACGAGAGTTAGACTTGACAATGTTTATGCCACGATGGGCAGGTCGTGTATTACTTCACGAGGCGTAGCCGAGTGTAGTGAGGAGCAGAACTGATCAGAGTGGCATAGACAATGACAAGTCTAACTCGAGTTCGGTTTCGTATTTATCCTACCCCATCTATGCTTTTGTATTACTGTTGAAAAGATAAATATTGAGTCAACGACCAACAGAACTTTTTTCATAGTAGCTGACATCCTGCTCTCTGATTGGTCAATATTGTTATTACTCAAGTGGCATTAAAAACACTTTATGTCACGGCCTGCCACATAAAATTTGCCTATGTTAAGTCTATGGCGGTTTTTTATTAGGGGTAGGATAATGACTGTTTCATGAACTAACAATGGCTCTGTCCCCTATAGGCCAGTAATTGCCACCTTTTTATCGTGGTGCCCCAACCCAGACTAGTGAATGGCCGGGGATACTATGTTCGTAGGTAGGATATTCATATTTTAGAATACTGACATTACTGTGAATTATATTCCCAGCAGAAATGTTGATAACATATTTTGAGGCTCTCGCCAGAGGGAGCCCATCATCGGTTTCGATATTTAGTTCGGCCAGTATCCAGTCTCCTGGCAACGTCACCTGTATAGGATTTCCTACATGGAGAATCTAGTTTGATGTAAGAATGGGTGGCTACTCATCAGCTTCCTTCTGATATAACTGTCCATCAAACAGCTGAAGATTAGAAACCAAGCAGATCAGTTTGTACCCTCCACATTATAACTTCTGTGCAGCAAATTTATGACATAACATTCACAAGATAGCTCCATTTACAATAAACCTTTTCTTTTTCATGTTTCAGCAGTAAAGCCGACCACTCAAGTCAATGCTTTTACACAGGACCAGGCAACATCTAATCCGAAGACACTTACTCGGGTGGATCACTAATTACTTCAATGTAACTTTGGAGAAATGTTGAGCCTGCCGACTGGAAATTCATTTGGCAAAGTAACTTGGACCTGTTGCAATATATATACATATATGGTATTATCTCACCCCTGGTATCTTTTCCCTATAGACTTAACATTGGGCTCTCGTACTCAACACCTATGGAGTATTCGGAACAGGATACCTAATGGGGGATGGTGTCAAAAATGTTAGCAAATTTGTCAATGACAGTGGTATGATAAAATCTGAACTGGACTGAATCATAGCCACTGAAAATATGCCATTTATTTTGGGTTACTAAATAATTTCATTCGGCTTTGCATCACGAGACTACTCCACAACCAAAACTCATGGCATATCGATCTCGATGCAGTTCCTTTTTATCTCACCCCTGGTACAAGTTTAGCCATAGGAATAACGTTAGAAAAAAATACTCAACGATCGCCCCGGTAGAGTGACAATGCTACCTGGCGTAGTGAATACAAGATGACGTCATAGGCAATTGACCAATCAGAGGCCAGGATTTTAGAGAGGTGATAAGTCAAAACAAGAGATTAAAACGGATTTAACAGTGAAAGGGGTGAGGTAAATACAGAACCGCATTCGAATCGTAAAATAAACAATACTCCATTCGTTTGAATGGGCCGTAATCGTCACTCGGCTTCACTTCAATGACAATTGTGGCCCATCCAAACTCGTGGAGTATTGTGTATTTATACGGTTCTCTATGCAGTTCTGCATAAGGGACGCCCTCCGTTCCGAGCTAAGATGGTCCAATTGTAGGCTGCCTAGCTTAATAAAGAAGAAAGAGGGCATTCCACTCCGACCTTCTTGACAGGGTACTCCACTACTAGAGTACTGCTGTAGATAATGAACAAAATAACATCACGGACGACCATGTAACCTCATCAACAGGAACAAGATGAGGAATGGCGCTTTATGCTGTATTACGACTGCCTGGTGGCTGGACCACACTATGAATGATGGCGAAAAGCGTTTCTGAGGTGCTAGTTATCTTTTGTAAATGTTATTGTGCAAGCAACGCCGCATTTCATATTTGCATTCAGGAACTTGAAAACCCCGCTCTTTTCATGCTCTGTTATAATTGATCTTTGATTAGTCGAAGGTATGTAATTAATCGCTGGTCATATACTGGACGGATATTGGTTAGTTGGAGGGAGGATGGCGTCGCAATACTATGTACAGGTAACGATCTCTTACCCCTATGCACCAGATACTACCATAGCTCTAGCACTCTGTTAATGACATTCATGTTGTCGATACTATATTGACCGGCTCACCTTAGGCTAACAGATCTGTCATTCCAGAGAGGCAGTTAGTTGATATAAAGACAAGATTGAGGATGACCGATGTATTTAGCAGGTGCTCACAAAATAACCCAACTAATTACAAAGGAATCTGGCGTGAGAAAAACTTGCATGCACCCATATAAGTTTCATGCTAATCATTAGAAAATATCCCCCTGTATAGTTCCTTGCTTTCATCCCTATTAGGAGCAGGGACGTGCGTTTCATTTGGGAATAGAGATTTTACTGTCAACCTTACCTGAAGGACTCACTGAATGTTATATAATTCTATAGCCAAATCATTTTTTACTTACTATCGATATCACCCATCCCCATCAGTGCCCTTGAACAGGTGTAATGGTACAGGCCTTTGATACACAAATAGGTCTTTTTCCATAGGAGAATGTTTTTGGCTGATCAAAGCGCCTCTGACGGGGTATTCTGTAAGGTTGCATAAAACCAACTTCTTGTGAGATCGGTACCTTTAATCGACATCCTATAACGATCCTGTCCGCTAGGCCACATTTTGTTTTTGTCTTCCTTTCCACTAAACACTTGAACAGCATACACTGTGTCCTGCAGTATATTTATTTAGTATCTTTGATATGACCATGCATTTGCATCGTCAAACCAATCTATGGATTCTAATTATATAGCATAGGATCCATCAAACAAGGTTGATATGGAACCAAAGTCAGTCTAATGCACTGTCAGATACCTATTAAAAAATTGTATTTCCGGAGACTACTGCTAAGGACTTTGTGTAATTGGAGGATACAATTCTCTTTTTTTCTAATCTTTGACATAAGATATTAAACGCTTTCAAACTGTAGTTTATATTCAGTCTTATCATGAGATGACCATAATATGATACAATGCATTAAAGGGAAAATCAGACTAAACCCCATATTCTAGGATCAAGACCTAGATTGCCTCGACTACCCATTGTTTCAAAAAGATTTTCATGTTGTAATTCCCCATCATCATAGGAATAGGTTCGTCAAAAAAATGTCAGCTTTACTCTATCACTGAACACCATAACAGACACTGCAATAACCTTTTGGCTTCAACATTTTAATCAACAGAGGCCTCCAGTTTCTCACTCTTTCGGTAACAGGGGAGCCGACCTATGCTAACTACGTTAACCATTTCATTACTCTGACAACATGAGGCTGATATCTATAGTGGTTCACTTTTGGAATTCCACGTTCGTTTATCAAAGATCAAGATACCATTTGTTCTATTATGTACTAATTCATGTTGATTTTTGTCTCTTTTAATATTTACCTCTGCATAGAACTATACCATAATTATAGCACAGCATTTTGAAGAGAGCGTTGTTAAGTGTAACTCTTCATTATTTCTTAACCTATACTGATCACATTTAGGCATTCTTTGAGAATGTCCCTAGAGAACCATCAGTTGTACTAAGACCCAACTGATGATAGCAACATAAGCAAAGTCTATGAAGGCATACAATATAAGTTCGGATTCTGGGTTACTAATTCAATTTAGCGTCGGTCTAATGCCTGATATCATGACTGTCAGACAAGAAAACAAAATCCCACCAATTACCTATAACATCTGCAGGTACAGTACATTCAACTATCACGCGTTACACATACACCTATGTCATTCTCATATTATAATTACCTGGTACCTATTACCGGAATGCCAACAATAATTTTATTCATGTTCAGAATCTAATGTACATTTAGCACTAGTCCTCGGCCTTAGGTCCACCTGACGTTAGATATTTGTCAGTCAGTTCCTGCATCACCTTCCAGGCGTGTGTGACGTCAGCAGATTCCGTTCGCGTGGCGCAAACAGCAAACCGGATGTAGTAGATGCCCTTGGACTTTGAGGGAACCATGTGAATGCGTCCGTCGTCGTTGACCATTTTGAGCAGGGCTTCACTCTCCTCGTTGCTCTTATCCTGCGGGAAGATACAAGCATGGGACGTGCTTACATCAGACCTATTTCCATTGTCGATTTTTTTAGTTCTCCTAATAGCCCATTTACATTTTGTGTCAGCAGTGCTAAAGGTCCGTCGGTAGTGCCTGACTGTAGATCAGTGCTGGCCAATGGAAATGGGTTATTAGGAAAACTCAGAAGATCTACGCCATTTTTGTCAGCCTATGGAAACGGGTCTCTAGATTGATCATGATGATGATAACTATGAATTATTTTGTAGTTGTAGGACCCTTGTTTATAAGAATGATACATATTTGGAGATGTAAATTGTTTTAGTATTTTTATTCTTGTCTTATTCAACTTCAGATGAAGACTCATGCTCTAGAATCACGCCATATTTTATTGTGTGTATAAGGCACATGTGTTATGGAAGCGGCCATCTTGTCCCCGATACCCAATAAAACTCCAGGTTGTGGGCCAGTTATCAGTGGATTTGATAAAAAAAAGTCTTTTGGCTTGCTATAAAGGCTATAAAGGCTTTTGCCTCATTTCATAATTATCTATAGCTTTTGACAGCAGATAATGTTCCTCAGCTACAGTGGCGCTAACTTACAATTTCCTGGTGGATGATGGAAGAACTAGCAATAATTGTGTGCCATATAGAGACCGAAGCTAACATTGACAGTGAGGCTGGAATCAAGATGGCAGCCTCCACGTATCAAAGCAAAGCACTATGATGCTGTCACATAAATGGCATTATAAACATACGATATGGAGTAATAGTTAAAAGGTATACCTTAAGTCTGAAGCACACCAGTCCCATTTGGACTTCATTTGTAACTTCAAAGCGTAGGTCACTCCTCACGAACGCCTCGAACTCCTTGGCCAGAGTCACATGCTGTATATTTAAGGAATTACAATTATTAATAAAAGTACCTTGGCAAACTTTGTAAAGTATCAAAATTACATGTATATACTGGCGGTATGATACTAAAACTATTTGTAGTAACAAAACATTCACTAATCATAGACGGATCGGAAAGTATAGACCAAAGAATATCCGGGTCGATATGTGAGAAGGAGACGTCAATTATCACCTTGCGGATATGTTCCTGGAGTTGTTTGACACCGTACATCCTGAGCACAAACCATATTTTCAGAGACCTGAAGCGTCGACCAAGAGGAATCTGCCAGTGCTGGAACCACATAGAGTATAAGATCAACTAGCTAGGCAATGCATGCGGTGGAGAAATAGTATAAATGTCAATTATGATAGATACTCTCTCACAACTGTATTATTTGGATCAAACTCCTACAGGGTAAACTCTGCTGTATATAAATAACACGGGTTTCTCTTTTTTATTGTAAATATTCAGCGTCAACATTATAGAAAATACTAATGGATCTGAATCAACTAGGAGATTTTAAAGGAACATCCATAAATACACAGCTCTATAACACTATTTCACATATGAGCGTGCATATATGTATGCGTGTATACATATATAATATATTCATTTATATAGGAATAGAGTTACAATGTGTTATATTGATAGGAAATTCGTGATCAGATACTTGCACCATATACATAGCACCTATCCTTCCCTATCTCGTCACTATGAGCACTGGCCAATAAGGATCGCCACCTATCGGTGGATTAATTGCCACTGGGATAGCAGTTATGCTACGTCCGTAAGGTAGCGCACCAATCTCTAACTGCCCCCTTTTCCACTGCCAACCAATTCTTGCAGCAAGATGCTTTGGCAGGATTCAGTTCACGGCTGATCGGCGCACAGTCTGCAATGTTGACTCGAACTGAGAGGCCTTAGAATAATGACTCATTTTTGATTAGTCACTAGAGGTAAAGACATTATTTCAGGATCATCCCTGATAAAGGGCACGGGCTTACCCTGTAGTCGGGAACCTTGCCCTGGTGATCATGCTTCAGATACAAAGGATCCATGTTGAAAGCGTCCACTACGTTCGACGTATCCTTAAACCTGAAATGAAAGTAAAATCAACATGCACTTGTAGACCTAAGCCACAGCAAACAGACTTGTTCTCATGTTATATCATTGAATTCATTCTTTTATTAAGCAGTTCATGTATTACCTAGTGTGATGGGATATGGTAAAGAATACCCTCGAACTTTAGCATATAAATTCTACTGCAGGAAAGCTCTAGACCCTCTTGATTCGCCTGTTTCTATTCACACTGCATTGCGTTTGTATTGTTTCGGTTTATAGTTATAATACATTGACGAAAATGTTGGACGACCTAGTTTACTTTCTATTTGAATTGAAAATAGTTTCGATATGACAGCCTTTATAGGTATTTCTTTATTTTGTGAACTTGTCTATGACTGTTTTATCTAGATTAAAAGGTTTTGCTGTATGTATATATCATATCAAGAATGATAGCATTTTGAATTAGAATCGAAGGAACTATAGTCCCATGGGCAAAGATACATTGGGCCTAAGTAGTATCTGGAAATGTGCATACCTAGATGTGTTTAAGTGTTAATTGGACATTCAGGGAATTTGGATGATGCAGGATGAATATGATACTTTTGACCAGTTTGAACATAATAAAAAACTATTCATCGATCCAGGAATGTCACCCCCCCCCCCCCCGACTACAATGTTCATTGGGAACTCTACAACGATGAAAACTGCGTCTCCTGGTGATTAGGAGTGGTACTACAACCTGTGCTCGCCAAGCAGAGACCTACCTTCCATGTCATATTGATATTAAACTAAATATGTGCATGAGAGATTGTAGTATGAATCTGGGCCCTGTTTTTTAGTCACGACATCCTATCCGTAAGACATCTTACAACTGTCAGTGTACTATAGAGACGACATCTTTGGGGATCGGACAACGATTGTCCCTCAAAGACACTTAGGCTGTAGCCAGGTGTGCTTTAGTGACAACACGTTTGCTATTACAAAATTCAATATCGCCAACATCTTCGAAACGGCCGATCTTCATCATATTTGGTACGATTATAGATCATATGTATCCCTTACTCGTGTTAAAATTTCATAGCTAAATTCGTATGGGAAGCACGGGAAATCCTCTATATACGCAGTACACCCGCCATTTTGTGTCTTCCAAACAGTCTTCCAATCGCAGAGATGTCTTAGGGTATCGTTGGCCGATTATGTTGTGACTGAAAAACAGGGCCCTGGTTCCTGGTGTTAGCTATGCATTCAAAGTAGGGTAACAGAACAAGAGTTTCAGGGATTTCAGAGATTTTCATCCATGCATTATCTATGGGGAGCTTGTTTTGAAAAACTCTGATAATCATGGAATGATAATGCACATATCTATATGGAAATCGGATACATGAGAATCTTGAAACAATATGGAGTTGACATACTAATGGTTTTACTTTGAACCATTATCCGAATTGGACATTTTCCTCCGTAGCTTTACTTACCACATAGCAGAGCAATCGAAGTTTACCATCAACCACTTGTGAGGGTTGAAGTTGAAGGAATCTGAAAACTATAAAAGGACACGACCAAATGAGGATGCAGTCAAAAACACATCCCGATTCTAGAAACTACCTAATTTGTTTACATCTACAATATAACATTAGATCCATTAATGGTTAATTTCTGAATTGATCTCAATTTTAGATTTGACATCTGATTATCAAATTCTTCATTTCAACATACGTATACTGGGGTAGCATCCAAAGCATAACTGGGAGTGCATAGTTGGTTTCTATCCCCCTATTTTCCCCATTTATCAATACCAGGGAGTCATTCCACAGAACATATATTCGAGCACTTCCGGTTCCGGCTAAAATGACACAAACCAATGGAAAAGCTTGAAGCGATCATATGTTGTCCACTAACCAATGGAAAACTACCTTTTGTTTATACTCGGACCAGACATGACATTTCAGCGTTCAGGAAGCTGTTTCAAAAGTCGAGTGAAGTGTCCAAGCGGCACGTCGCATTTCAAAACGGGAGGCTGGCAACAGCGAGCGGCACTTTGAATCAAAGTGGCAGCAAAACCGGTACCAATACCCAATAGCGAGTGGCACCTCCACCTCGCCAGCAACGCTTCAAGTGCCATTGTTTGCTCTTGCTTTGGCGGTGACTACTCTCGTTTAGCTCCGGCCCGACTTTTGAAACAGCTCCCTGGTCTGCAGTCGTACTAGAGAGGGTCAATTGCACAACGTGATATTCACCGTATTTATGTTTTTTACATGAAATAGAGATGGACTAAATGAGTATCTACCTCGACACCATCTAGCAGTGGTCTATACTCAGGGCAGATGAAGGCTGAGCCGGCGTAGGCTGCGTCCACGTGTAACCACACATCAGCCTTATTACCTGAAATAAATAATACAATAGACAGATCTCTCAGGGCTTTACACTCATTGAGTACCGTTTAACGGTGTGAGCTCATGAGCATCACAGTAGTGACTCCTTCGCTGCACCATAAACGCTTGAAATTATTCAATATTAGAACTTATTTAGTTCTGGTTCTTATAGTATAGGAAGTATGATATACGATTAAGGATAAGAGGAAATGTGTTAATATATGTGTATGATAATATAAAGATTATTATATGAACTAATGAGGGTAATCTGATGTCTTAATTTAGTTTATTAGGAGCACATTGATAGGTTCAAACTCAGCAAAATGATAGTTGATTACTTACTGACAGGGCCAATGTCCTTTAGGTGGTCGAATGCGCAAGAGGGAGTAGTACCGAGAGTAGCAACGACCTTAACATAATAGATAATTCTATTTAGGTGGATACATCAAGTAGCAAAGCTCTAGTTTTAGTAGGGAGAAAAGACATGTATTCATACATTAAGTAAGATCTGCTATTCCTACTACTTTATGCCTGTTTTTTCAACGTATTATTCTCGCCGAAGATACAATATGATACCAATAACGGAAACCTATTACTACTTGAATCTTCTAGAGTAAGAACGTATCCAGAAAACAATCTTTGTGTTCAAACACATAATACGGTTATGTGTTATGTAGACGTTGATTAAAGCGACAAACATTTTGTAGGTTTTGAGGGTAGAGACATACATAAAATGGAATGAGGCCTTTCTTCTTGTCCTCCTGGATGGCGGCGTCCAAGGCGGGACCTCTCATGGTGCAGTCGTCTGCGCTCTCAATCAGACGACATTTGACCGACCCCAGAAGACAGGCGCGCTCCACGGACGAATGAGCCTGTCAGCGAATCAAAATGAAGTGGTCATTCTCTTCAAATATTCATGGTCGCTTTGACCGCTTAAACTACGCAGCATGTGTATTAGTGTGTAAAGTATATTTATTTGCTCTATTATAGATCATAGATATCATGGAAATAATACTGATGTTGATTATGTATATATAATGGATAACACTGCACTAATACCACGATTCTACAATGTAAATGTTAAACACAAGAACTCTTAATCATTTTGGTTATTTTACACCGGTATGCTTACTATAAAGGATGAAAGTTCTGTGTAATAAAAAACAAAAGAAGTGTAGCAAAGACTATATGTTTTTGTCCAATAACGTATTAACAGGTATTATACATAGACGCTAGATAATATTTGAAGAGAAAAGGCAGGATGAACTATTTGCTCACCTGGTCAGACGTATAAGCGACCAGCTTCCCTTGGATATCGCTGTCACTAAGATCTGGTTGCTCCTTCTTCACTTTAGCCATCATTCTGCTTTTTGCCGCCAGGAGAGCTACCAGCGTGGCTTCAGAAGCTGTTCCCTGATGGATTAGTTGAATGCAAACTGTTAGCCTGGAAGCCTGGCCTATGTTCTCACTCACATAATAGGCCAGGTAACGCCCACCATTTTTGCTCCATTTTGGGTAATGCCCGCCATTTTTCTCGTGAGTCATGGTAACAATGTTGAGCTAGTACTACGCAGGTTTTTAGAGAAACATTCTAATAAATCATCTTTTACCTTTGACAGATTGCCATTACTTTTTTTATTATTCTCATTGCCCCTGCAAATGAGCATGGGACCAGCGCAAGTTAAAGATTGATCACACGTTGCTCTCGCTGGGCTTTAACTGTCCTATATTTCATTGGTGCAAGGACCGAGTCTAGTAAACTGTCAGTTCTATGTTTTTACAAAAGGGGATGATTAACCACCGAATATAAGGAGCGAAATTAGGAAAAAAGGACTGAGGATGCCCAACTATAGATACTTCAATAAAATCAACCTCGCATTTACTTAGTAGGAAGGCGAGGAATCGTTAGAAATGAGGATCACGTCATACTTGATGATATTACTCACTTGTATTACTCCGCCACCTTTTCCGCCAGACATAAAGTATTCTGGGAGTTTGAGGATCTTTCCCAACCAGTCCATCATAACAACTTCCAATTCTGTGCAAGCCGGACTTGCGATCTGACATTTTAAAGAAAATACCATTATCTCACGAGGAATTATAAAGCCTCTATGATGCAATAGCTCATATTGTAGAGTGCATTGATGACAACAATGCAAATCTATATGTTCTTCTATCGGATATTTTGTAATGAATGCTATATAGCTCATAGCCAAGATAACATATTTGTAGGATAGTTTTTTATTCAAGGTAAAAAGTAGCACTATCACTGTCACAGATTTTGGGGAGAAAACATTCTAAAAATTCAGAGATCGAGATTTATTTATGAATTTTCATTTTTGCTTAGTGTCTGATCCTTAGTGTCTGAAGTGCGAGAGACATACCATATAGTAAGGGCGAACGAGTAAACTGATGATTTACCCATTATATTTACTACCTTTACAAAGCATGTCTTGATACCATTACAAACAAATCATATTCAAGGTCAATACTGTTTAACACAAATAATTCTGTGCAATTAGTAACTACATTTGTACATCTATAAGCTTCCATGATAATCTTAGCCCACTTTGAGCAATAATTGAAAAGCAAAGCTTAAGATAACCACACTTTTCATTCTGATATCATGACTGAATGAATTACGAAGGATATTGCAAGTCCATCACAATAACATATCGTCAATATACCTTTAAAATGTTGTTAACCATTCCATTTGTATACTGAATTCGCTTAATTAGACGATTCACAATGTGATGAAGATTTACAAATTCACCTAAAGTGACAAAGTTGGACAATATGAAGTATAACTTTTGCTAACAATGGTAGCCTATATCTATCACACCTACCGACATACTCAATAAAACACAACCTTAGAAAAAGCAATGAACTAAACATAACAGTGAGAAATTTATTTTTCACTTCACATATATTACTCAAATGATATTAAATGCAGAGATTATTTCTATTTGTTATTCCCATTGCGTATTGACGCTGGTGAACGCCAATATGCCATCTAGCGTTTAGGGGTGTAGGGAAGCCCGTATACGTGATTGCTGATGAATAATGAACCGTAGGTGTGTGGCTCAAAGGTCTAGGCTCAGTGATTCAGAATAACCTCGAAGGCTTCAAGTATATAACGACTGCATTGTCTCAAGGAGGTTACTCTACATTGTGGAATCCCTGGTCTATACTATACACTCGCAGTGATATCATTGATAAGGACACATTTATGACATAGATTCGAAGATTTTGGTTGTCAGTGAAAAGTCCTACTGCAGATAGAAGCCTCTGTTATCTGGCCTTAGGGCTGGATAACACTATCGTAGAGCAGTATCTGATCGTGGAGGATGAGACAGCATTTATGCTGTCAGCAACGTCCCCACAACACCTTCTAAGTACAACGTAGTGCATTTTCAAGTCCACCTATCGCACATCCCTAGTTAGGCCAGGCGTCCACCTACTACGATATGGCTCCGATAAGGTCTATGATGCACCTCCCGATAAAAAAATCAAAATCGCGTCGGAAGGTCAACTAATATCGGGGCAATTGACCACGTTTCTGGGATTAGACACCGATAAAAAACCCATACAATGCGTGGTGGATTGGCATGTCTAGACATACGTCTACGATTCTGCGCCTTCCCGAAATGTCTCCGATATTTGCATTTTGTATCGGAGCCATATCGGTAGGTCTAAATGTCCATCGTAGTAGGTGAACGACGGGCCTTATACTGCAGATGCAATAGGTTCGACCTAACGTAACTAAATACAATTTATTAAGTTTGATATACAGTACAGCTCTTGTAGTTAGCCAGCCCGTGAAGTAGGGAACTGTCAATCAGAGATGCCAGTTAGATCTAGAAAAAAACCTGACAATATCCGAATCCTGATTATGTCCACTATTTATTTCTATCATGATCAAGACTTCGTACTCTAGCGAAACCCGGAAACCCGGAGACTGACATCTCTGTTATAATGTCCGTTTCGGAAGAACTTTGATGTGGGAAACACAGAGCCACATCACTCTAACATGAGGTGGTGGGCAGAGAACTGAAATGCAAAGTCAATGCGGCTCATCTATCAAGATGAAACACTTATGACTAGCCAGTATTTTCTTTATGTGCGTATAAAACATAATTCATCTAGCTTATATCTTCTCCGGTAATGCAAACTGCCCACATTCCAATTGAAGCACACTAATTTACTGGTGTTTACTAGATTGATAATGTTTCAGGAACAGACTGAGTTCCAAGTTTGAGATATTAAGAAATATATTGATGAGTGTTTGGTATGTGTCCCCGTTCGCCATCGAGTTTGGGGCGTACAGTGATATGAACGAGGAAGCTGAGTGAATATTACGAAGGGCTTACGAGTATGTTTCTGATTTTACCTTAGCCTACAAACATGTATTTATTTATCGCCCATTGAGTATGGGTTACCACACTCGTAAGCATATTGACTACGAGTTCCTAACTTGAAGCCTAATATTAAGCTTATGGACGTTTATCTATAACAGTGCATACCTACCCAGGAAAATCCAATACATCCTATGGCATCACTAAGAATATCCGCACACATCGCTGGGTATGACGTGGCCGTAGGGTAGTAGGCATAGAAATAAGGACTGTGCCAGTGAGTCACCTAAAACCCAGTACTAAAATAATCAGTCTCAACCATTCTCAACTTAATCAACCAGCACAACAGAAATCATAGCCTCAGAGAACGGAAATCGAGAGGATACATTCAGCTTGCAGTCATAAGTGGGCCCCCTGCAATGAAGCTGTTATGGGAAAATTAATAAAACTGTAAGTGAGTCTGAAATTATATTCTTTGGGCGTCTGACAAGGCAAGACTGTAACCTGCAGAAGTAAAGCCTCATGTGAAAGTAGTGTAATTATACCAAGAATAAATTATTCATCACCGTATTCATGCGTTTGTTCTAGCGAATCCATATTTCTGCATTCAGAGAGTGAAAGGAATTAGAAAATTTGATATGGGAAAAGTGATAAAAGGAAAAAAAGACAGTGTTATGTAAGAAAATCAAAACGAATTTCTCCGTCCCCGGATGTGAGCGAGAGTAAGAAAATATAGTAGTGGACATTCGCGAACTCAGTTATCTAAAAAGTAAACAACAAGGGGCTAGGCAATAATCAAGAAAGGAAGCATGAAGATTAGATGCAAATCTGTTCACAAAATAAATGCTAGTAAATAGGACTTTTAATGTGGATGGGGGCTAGAAATGCAAGCTTTACACCAATATGCAAATATCCCTTGTGATCAATATGTTTGACGCTTTTGTACTATACAGCATTGACCATTCCACAACCACTGAATACAAACACCATTAATTTTATCTCCAGTATTAGGAGCAGGCGATTTACTGCACGCATTGGGATCTCCTGTTTGGTCTCATCACTTCTATGGGTCAGGGGGGTGTATTGACAGGCTAGACCTCATGCATTGCCGCGCATGCCATTGCTTTTATATTTAGAATAACTAGTCTATATATTTCTGTTTGATATTCATGCAACATATGACGATAATACGTATGGTATACCATATTTTAGTAACATCTGACGAAGGAGGGACCTTGTGAAAATAATTAGCTTAGCAGTATTTCGAGGCCAAGATATTTTGTGGCATGCTTAGTTTTTAAAAAAAAAATTTCATAAATAACTTAATATTCATATGGTCGTGGATTCCAATAAAGCAGGGGAGGATAGTAATCCATTTGTAATCGAGAAATCTTCCATCTTAAAACCTTTAAGCTTATTAGATTATGTATTTCTAAAAGAAGCTACTGACCACACAAAATGTCTTATCTTATACTCCTCTAAGAATTCTACTTATTTTTCTGCTGAATACGGTCGGTTCTTTACATTTAGTAACTAGTACTAGATAACAAGCAGTTATTCTTATTAAGCTCTAAGACATGCACATCTAACAAAACATGCACAGTGCGAACTTTTTCTGAGGAAAGCGTGCCGATGGATACACTACCCAGGAGAAGCCTATGCATCCAATGGCGTCTGACAGCATATCGGCACATATAGCGGGATACGAATTGCTTGCTGGGTAATAAGCGAAAAACTTGGGATGATGCCAATGTGTAACCTGAAAAATGAGGAACCCAGATTCTAACATACTATGTTATGTAAAACGTGACATTAGTTGTTAATCAAATATGTTCATGCACTCACGGACCTTTATTTTGATTATCCACATAGGTCACTTTGACTCCCTCATAAATATTCATCTATGATGATTATATGAAAACAGGTGATTTGCATCAATACCTCTGGGTTAATTGAACTGCAGAAGACTTCCTTTCCATCTCAGCCTGTCCACGATATTAGCTTGTTTCAATTATATTATCATTGGAGGAGAACCATGTATTTTACAGTTCATCAACTTTCCAATGTCTTATTGCTTATACAAGATATAGCTTTTATGCACAAAAGAAGATATGTCAAAATTAACGAATACTGGCTGAAACAATGAGTGCTAGATTGAGTTTGCTGTATGTATACATGCATGTATATTATAAATGTACATATATGTTTGGAGTGAAGTTTATCTGCAATATCTGAAAGAAAGTCAATTACATATTCACAGTAGATTTTGAAACGAGAACATCAGAACCAGCAGGAGAAAATGAAGGATAAAACGGGTGATGCCCATGCCCAACAGTGTTTCTTTTCGATACACAAGTTATTCACACATAACTTTGAATATTCTTATCATCCACAATATATATTGAGTATTTCATCGAGATCACATACTACGAGGTAATATATATAATCAGCATGACATTACTTCGGAATAAATTTACGAAAGAGCGTTTCTTCAAACAATATCTCTACTCTGCAGAAAATTTTGTTGTTTCTTTTCACCAGGTACTCTTATTGAAACACTATGATTTGCTTTACAAAAGGAACATGTTTTGACTTGTGTTTTTTGAGAAACACTGAAAAGCCGTTCACTATAGGCATACATCATAGACGTGATGAAAACTGTCGAAAGAAAGCAGCTAAACAACAAAAGAGAATACATGTGAGACATTCTTTGCTGCACGCAGAGGAGTTGACGTTCCGCCTCTGAAATTAAGATTTTAACTACAGTGATGTATGGAACTGATCTAAAATGAAACATTAACCTTTATAAGTGAGACAGATAACACAGAAACTTGTATTCCATACTAGATCTGTTACCATAAAGTACACAAAGTGAGTTATTCTATAGAACTTATATCCTGCGTCCATTCCGCATAGCATCTATTTAGGTATAACACGACATTATTTATAATATTTTCTGCCTGTAAAGTTAAACACTATCCATCGAATAAAAAAAGATTACACCTATCACGTCATGAGAGCTTTTACTTTGAACTATCTATGGATACAGGTATGTATTTTTTTTTAAAGTCGTTGAACATGATTACATGTACTATAGGACACATCTATATAGACAGAGGTATAGATAATAACATGATGAGTGGTTAACACTGACCCCTGGCATGATAACCCGTTCAATGTCCTTGACGACGTCTTCCCACGACTCCGGGTGCTCGGGGGCCGAGTCAGGGATCAGTTTGTGCAGGTAGCCCGGCTCCACGTTAGACAGCACGCGGCGATCACGGATATTCTCCAGGTAATCCGCCACCAGGTCCACCATCTCCTTCCCGCGCTTCCGAAACTCAGCAGCGTCCATCCTCAGTCTCTAACGCACGGCGATGTGGCTATTTTGTGTTTGTTGTTGCTGTCCTTGCAGGATGTCCTGTTGAGAATGATTAAAAACACAGCTTTTCTTTAAATATTAATTGTGTGTATAAAACGGAAACACTACATGTGGGTGCTATGTGACAATTGTGTGAACGCATTCACCAAATATCACATATATGGGTCAGATTTTTAAACATCTATATGCGGTTCACATTTAGTCTGCTGGATCAAGAAAGGACAGCAAAAATCCTTTGTTAATTTAATATTTCAGGTGTATGGGAAATACATACACAATATTAACTAGTTTCAGATACAAGCGGCAGTAATCTCCGAAGACCAGACGCGTAGTAATCTACGAGCGATAGCAAAGTGACTACGTATATTGTATTTATTAACAACCGTTCCTTGCTAATAATTGCGATGCTCTTCTGAAACTTGATCGATGCACCTTCTATCGTTAATAAAAACATCGTTCCTAAATTGCCTGTGAAGTGGCAGTTAGTCTGACCGAACTATTCATGGCGGTTCTAATGGTGTTTGGATTGTCTAGATCCGATCATTAGATCTGTAGTTATGAGTAGTTGAAAAGCATTTGATATGATGCTTATCACCCGCGATGGTAAACATGTGTAGGGGTCGGGTTAATCTAGCGGTGATTCTTTCGCTCTTTGAAAGAGGGCGTGGGATGTCAGTCCCCACTGTGTAGTGGTTCCAGGTAACGCGTCACACAATAGTGGTGCAGCGGAACCTGGGATTACGTAACTCGGCATATATATAGGCCGGGTTCGCAGTAGGTCGACAGGCATTCATGTGCGTTCTCTCTGAGAAGAGGGAATCCTTGGATCCTTGTTTAGAAGGGTTTCCCGAACCCTCTCGGTGGTTAGGCGAGTCCAGTACTCTGGTATCTGGATAAGTCTCCCCGGCTTTAACTGGCACATAGTTCTAAGGTACTCTACTTTGGGAGTGGTCTAAACAGGATCACTCCGGGAAGTTCTAATAAACATCCATTGTGGAATCTGGTTTCTTGTGACTAGGTTTGTTCATCACTTGCAGAAAATACTGAACCGACCTATGTAATAGCGCATAGGGTGGCATATCACCGGGAAGGGAACTAGAAAGATCTTTCTGAGGATAGAGTCCTCCACACGGTCAAAGCCGGGGACCGCTACATATGAAATGTCATGCTGCTGTCAACGGAGCATGGACTATATGCAAAAATACAGACAAAACAAGGTAATAACTCATTGGCAACTGTAATCTGACAAATTATGGAGTTTAAGGAGGCACTGTCACAGATGAATTCATTAAAGTTAAACTATTCTGTAGTTAACATTGATTGTGACATTGTGTGATTGCCTGCTGCTGTTACTGCATATATTAGTTCACGTTTCGCCTGATGACGTTATGGGGACTATTTCCAGTAATCATAAATCGAGTTGACGTGGTGAATTTTTTCCAACTACGGAGTCTAGCAATAGACCCCAGCGGAACGGGAAAATCCAAAAACACACTATTTCCAGTAATCTCCTGATTTCAGAAGCAGGAGGTTACGGGCCTCAGTAATTCCTGGTAGCAAAATACTCACACCCAATGCTATTCCTATGGAGACTCCGTATTAGGTGGTTAATAAACAGTAGTAACCCGTTTAGAACTGATGCTTCTGAGCGAATCATCCGCGTAGTTGATGCGTAGTAATATCGGAGCGTGAGCGAGGGTTTTGCGTAGAGTCAACTACGAGGCGGATTCACACAGAAGTATCAGAAACAGATTGATATTGCATTTGTTAAACAGTATTGTAGATCTAAGTTATCAAAGAAAAGAAGAAATGGCCGCCGATCTTCTCATGCACTATGACAGGTTCGCATTGGGTAATACCACCTATTGTATCGTAATCACTTTGTACAAGCGGTTCACAACGTTTTATACTCGTCTGTGTAAAGGTAATTGTTTTGATGAAATGTACGTAAGATTTGAACCATACTGTTATTGGCAACAGTGTCTTCACTGCAGATACACAAGCTTTTACATCAAACTAACTAAACCCTGTTCGGATATTACTGCACGTGAAGTACATGGAGGATACGGCCACTAGTGTAAGAAACATGTTGATATTATGCAGGTACCAACAACAAGAGGATAATCACTTAAACTGTACATTGGAAACCTCAAATAGCAGGTGCCATTTGGGTTGAACCACTACATGTTCTTTCACATCAAACACAACATGTTTTATTGCATTTGACAAGTATAAGGGATGGGTGATGAGGAGGACTGTGAATATAGAATAATTATCTTTTCACTTAGGACATAGAAAGTGGTTGGAACCTCATAGCGAAATTGTGCAACTGTGGCTCGCTGACCCCTGTAGTTTGTATGGTGATTTATATTACTCTCCCTTATCCTCTAGGTAGTTGGGGCGTTTGAATTACAATACAATTAACACAGTATAAGGACCATTTCCTCCCCCGTTAATATACATGGAAGATCCCCACTAAAGCTGCTGCTTAGGTTAGATCCACAGATCACAGCTTATTATATTGTGTCCAGAGCGTCCAAATTGTCCCTCTAAGTAGGATAGACCATTATCTCGTATATCATATCTATTGTTGTCCTTGTTGCCTACATAATATATTTTCATTGGTAAGATTTATACACAATGGCTGGTTAAAAGATGCACCCTGCTCGGTCTGACAAGGTACATGATGTAGATCGCTAGAGACGATGTTACAAACTTAGATGTATAAAACGGAATCACTCCTCTCAACCAAAACCACAGGGAAATTTCGATGTTGTACTCTGAAGAAAATAAACTGCTTATACACAAAAAATATATAAGTGCGCATGTGTGCAAGTATATTTGTACCGTTTCGTTGATACCAGAATATACACACACCCGCCTAATTAATGTATTGACGGGGGCGACATGTATGAAAGTAGGGCACAATTATCTCAACAGCTATGACAGATTATAACGAGAGCAATCTCACATAAACTGAGTCGATCACCCACTCATCTTCACTTTCCAAAAAGAGACAGGAGGCCTTGTATGGAATCAGTGGAAGAGGCAGCTTGGAGATCCACCACTCTACAACTCGATGGTCTCCAGCAACAGGTCACGTGATTAAGTCATGTGACCGTCCGCCTCGAATCGATTTGTCTGTAATGGTTACCGTCAAAGCATTGATCTTGCAGGGAAAACACGGCCTGTAGGACAAATAGCTGAGAGCTCGACGCGGTGACAAATACACTGAGAAACTGTCTGCGGAACAAATACACAAAGCAACTCGACCTGCTGAAAAATATACTTAGCGACTTTGTCTGGAGACGAAATGCACTGAGAAACTATACATATGAGAACACACTGAGCGACTCGGAATAACAAATTGAGCTAATGGAAGGGTTACATATAAGGTCCGCCTCAACACAATGGAGCCTATAATAGTCATAATTCAAGATGGTCAGGAGGCAAGCCCCTGAAAAACGTAGCCTTTCTTTCCATGGAGGTATAACAGCAATGTAAAGAAATAATAGACTATAAAAAGAAATCCTATTACATACAGGTATTGACTTCACCAACTATAGTATAAACCTTCAAACCTATTTAACATGAAAAGTGACATGACGGGATAATTTGCCATATGATTAATAACCCTCATCTTCACCAAATTCACACAATCTACCAACAGCTATGTCCCGATTTCCCCTTAATACAATTCTTGACACATATGTCTAGGATTCCCTCGCATCCTATATCCACGAGACCTGTTTCTATGATGACCCCTATTTCCTGTTCACCCCGCAGTAACAATTCTAACCCCACCCACAACCATAACATACCACGGTTTGTCACAGATAGGAGGTTTGGAGGACATGTTCTCCCACCGTTGAGCAGGGTCATTGGTTGGGGTAGGATACAGGTCAAAGATATAGGGCAGAATTAATTTTTACTTCTCTTTTATTGTACATTTTCCGGACGAATTTCAATATAATCTATGGATATATATATATATATATATATATGTCCGTTCCTAAGCTTCTCACGTTGGCTCTACATCATATTTAAAGCATAGTTAAATTCATTGTCATATATATGGCCGAATAGCTCACCCTGGCAACAATAAAAATGGAGCAGCTCATCCTCGTAACAAGCGCCCTGAGACTTGCGTATTTGGTACATTTAACTGGCGACAAATGGTCATGGTGATATCATCTCAAAACTAATAACCAGAATGAGTTTCAGAGTAAATCAAAGATTCTACTCATTAGCTGTATGGTAAGTGGTCTATACTCAGATTGCCAATGATTTTTCTTTTCAATTCAGAATGAGACGTACAGTTCACCCGTGATGGGCGTATTTTTAAATGTAGTCCATATACGATACGATAGACAGGTAGGACTAGACATGATATAAACATAAGACAGGACATGGGTGGGTCAAGGGTATGGGGGCTAGGAGACCAGCCCTATGACCATATCCCGAGGACCTTTGGCAGAATCTCTGGTGTTTGGAGTTCTATTGGTAACATATTGCAACCTTTGGAAACAGCGTATGGAGGTGGGTTCTGGTATTTGTCTGTTAACTGGATCAGACATCGATATTTCAACGTCTTTATTTTATGATTCTCGTATAGTTCAGTTGTCGGGACATCCCTGGCTCTTTTTATATCAAATGCAGTTCTCATACAGTTATTGAAAGCTACTCTTATCCTGTTTTGGTATCTAATTGTGGCTCCTTTATGTATGTAACTTACAATTTGTAACTGACGTATTCAAGTTTCAAAATGTGTGCGGTCAAAGTAAACTACTACCGATTATTTGTAAGCTCTCAGAACTTATGACCATTGATTTCTGATTTCAAAGCCATTGATTATGGGCCTGGAAGCCATTTTTATTACCGAAAAGCACACTCCCAAAAAAGATTTGTAATCTCTTTGTGCATTGAGAGCAAAAAAGGTCCCTATTTATGGACCTCATGATATGGTAATTCCTAGCTTCAATTTGTTTGTAGAGATTGATAGAATATACAACGAACGATAGTTTTGTGAAGAGGCCACCCTATAAACCACTTGAGGTTGTCGCGTAATAATACACCAGCGTTTACGGCCGCCTATCTACAAAGCCATAGATTACAGTCTATACAAACTGTACTCCCTGAGGCTCCAGTGCTAGATGTGAATTTTAAGGCTGAATTGGATCTCGATACTAATGAAGTGTACTATACCACAATTGTCTATAGATAAATATAAAAATAAATCACGATAAAACGCTTTAAGAGTATCAACAATATGTTTTGGCTTCCTTCGATCTCCTCCCAATACTATCACTGTACCCTTTATCAGCAGGTTTACATCCCAAAGTACACTGGCGATAGATAAAGTGAGTACCCGAACGCCCTCTGCGCGCACACTCAGCGTCCCACTTCTGTCAACACACAGGGACGCCAGCTGAATGAAAACAACGACCCTACAACGGCACATTGCAAGAGACAGAAATAAACATGACCAGACAAAGTGTGGATACAAACACAGCTCAGTCTAGGATTTGGTATCATGCAAACAACTGAAAAGGTGCTGTATCGATGCATTATTTATGTATACCCCACACAGTGTGAATCTTTGCACTCGACCTCCGGAGATCACAGCAATGCATCGCCAGCTCGCCTATCTGATTCCCTACGTGTAGGTAGTGGTTTCAAGACTAACCTGTGGGCAGTGTTTCTCCCCTGGCTGCGCAGTGGTGAATGAATCCCGTGAAAGGATTCAGGTGGACAATGATTGTGTGCTTACCAGGGCCTCAGCGCTCCACCTACAGTAGGGCAAACGCTACTAGTCTTACGTCCAGAGTTCAACGAGATGAGGGACAGAATCGAAAGCGTTCGGAAACTCATCCATGAAGCAACGAAACACGGTAATCAATGGAACTTAGATATGCAGGCCCACCTATATGAACAAATACAAATATATACAAACAATCGTATATGTTTAAAGACCCACATCACATAGATCCCCCCCCCCCCCCAACACACATAGACACTTTTTGTGACCTTCTTTCGCCCCTGTGAAATATATGATAAGCCGAAACGTTGGTTATATCCTACTTATATTATAACGTCATAAAAAAGCCACATATAAAAATATTAATGTATCATACGTTGTTCTGTGTTAGACTCTCATACCACAGATGATTGTATATGTTTACAACTGCTGGAATAAAGTGGTGTTCTGCCTGGGAGCCCAATGCAGCTGTCTCCGTTAGATCATCAAGTCGAAAGCTGGCACTTTTTAGTTTGTTGGAGTATTTGTAAAACGTTGGTTACTATCCAGTTAATAATTCTTTAGTGAAATAAGTCACCCTCTATTTTCAATTAGAGATAAAGATATACACTATATTGACACAGAGGAAAGACACTCTCCATCACATATTATGAAAAGACATTTGGACAAAAGGAAGTATATATAGCCATTTTAATGAATATTAAGAATGTATGTACATCATAGTGGATATAAGGTTCATTAGATATCAAGCTAATCTGTAAAATTTAATCCAGGTTAATTGAACATACTACAAGATTTGAACTGATGTATATTTTGATCTTCTATGAGTATGTTCCTAGAAACAGTGACAGCAATCAGGTTGAGAGAGGGGACCAATTGGGGTGTGAAGAGTTCTCCTCTCAATGGAAGACAGTGCAGCTTCTGGCCCATGCTTCAATGAAAGTTGGTGATGGTTCAGTCTGGTCTGGCCATGAGGGGAAACTTCCTCCCAGTCAGAGAGTCATGACGTGTTCTTTGATGTGTGCAGGTGCCGAATGACGAAACCTAAAGTTTAAGTGTCTGGGTCCCATCACCCAACCCTTTTGAATGGGAATCAAACCTGTCCGACACCAGAAACATAAAAGGGTTCCTGTCAGAAAGCTGAGATGGAACCCACACAGTGACAGTGTCACTCCCCACCCACTTGCGTATGTGGATACAGAAGTGCCTGTTTCAGAGTGGAGGGAAGAGTGGACATGAGCTTGATGCCCTCAGTACCAAGGACACATATTGGACTGCTGGGTGATTCCTTGCTAATTCCCACCTGTTTGATCACTACTCATTACCTGCTGCTTCATACATACACAAGGGGCGTATCATTTAAATACAATCCCACATTCAAAACCTGGAAACTGTTTGTTGATTTGGTCTATATGAATCACACAATGAGAAGTACAAGTTTTGGTCAGTGTCGAAATGCTATCCATTAGAATCTAACAGCATATACATATTCACATTAATAACCTCCCAACAGCTACCCGAAGATGCTACGTTTGTATAGATACATATAGAGGTCTCCCCAACCACAGGTGCAGTGGAGTCATTCCTGCTTCTGCATGCATATAGGGTTGGGATAGGTGTCATTCAAATTGCTCTAAGACATAGCTAAAAGCATTGGTTCTGGACTAATTATAACCAGTAAATGTCAAGCTATTATTTTGCAGCTGATTCATAGACAATAGATCCATAATCTAGTTGTGATTGGCCGTATAGCAATATCTCAGAGTCTGTTCTTCATACAGGATAATTAAGGGCATTGTGGGTATTCCTGACTGTTGGCCCTTTCTGCTCAGATACTCAACGAGTGGCTAGATGAAAAGCATCCTTTCAAACACTGGTCCTAGGAATTCTCCTTCATGTTGAATTCAATATAAGGGACTATTGTAAAACTGGATAAGTTTTAATCTTGGCCACCGTATGTCACGACTGGAGATTGGCATAGTGACTTCATCAGGCGAAGCCGAGTGAAGTCCGGAGCCAAAACTCAAGGGGTAGCATGTGGTGGCCAAGATTAAAACGAATCAGGTTTTGATTTTATCCTACCCCGTCTCCTTGATTTCTGTATGCCACTAGTGGCATATAAAACTCCGTATGCCAGTCAGCGTAGCATACGGAAATTCAATATTAAGCCTATGGGAATTTATATTAGGGGTAGGATAAAATGACAATAATCACTTCCTGTATGCAGCCAATATTACCACACTCATTACATGTTGTAGTCTTGAACCAGCATAACTCTGAGATCGGGCCTTCCCTAGACACCTTTTGTGGTGAAGACTGCTGGGACGATACCCTGTTGGTATTAAGAGAAACCACCTTAATTCTGGCGAACCTAGAGGCATGGATGTCCGAGATAGGTGACAGAGAACAGATTAAAATATACCTTACCACAGTGACACATCAGGTAACCCTGGGAAATGTGTTTCTTACAGATGGTAAGCTGTTGCACTTAACGATAAGACATAAGAGGTTATAGTACTCTTACCCGAGATGAACATGTAAAGGTGGGACACTTTATCTGCGACAGCAGCACTTGTGTCATCTATGTTTTAGCAAAGATTGTCTTATCGGCAGATAGTGATCCATTATGTTTGCGTAGATAAGCACCCTTATTTTGATAGCCACTATGACTAAAAAATATTGGGTGTTTTTTTTACTTGAAAATGGCAACTAAACACCAAAACTTTGTGAATGTTTTTTTGATAAAGCCACCATCAGACCGAATTGGGCAGCAGTCGAGCTACAGTTACTTGCTCCTTCCATGCCCATTTTCAATCAGGGTCTAATCGTAGAGTGGTGGTCAATTGCCCTGATGAGGGGTGACCTTCCGACATGATTTTGATTTTTTATCGAGAGGTACATCGTAGGGCATATTGAAGCGTATCGGGACATCAGTGGACAGCTGTACCTAAAGGACTTGTCTCATATTGTCCTCATGCAACATTCCGAAACACGCTGCTTACTTGGGGATTTGTGAATATTTCATGAAAAGTTCTGCCTTGTTGTGTTCCTTGTGGATGACTTCGAATACCACGACATCCATGTCATCATGTATTTATATACAATAGAGCCCAGACGTAGGGAACAGCTTTTTTTAATGTTTTTTATTAATTTTAGTTTAATCTTTATTCTAGAGGTAATGTAGGCTCAAGTAGTGCCTATTTCCACAGTGCTCCAGGCTGGAAATTTACATGCAATACTCTTACCTATGCTTTGCAGTGTTGCAAAGTACAGGGACAATAATTTAGCCATTGAGTGCAAAAACAGTTCCTTACAGGGGTAAACGGTTGTCTCACTGTGTACCATGGTTGTTTTGCAGTAATAAACTTCTATTGTAAACCGGTTGTGTCAACGTTTGTGTAGTTTTGTTACTAACATAGCATCCTATACATTATATATATACCTAAGTTCCATATGGTAACATCTAGAAAGTTTACAACAAAAATCACAGTGATAGAAGCATTTGGGCATCCAGGCGCCAGTTGCAGACATATCGATAATCACGATACGTTCTGTCAGCTTCCGTTTAGAGTAAGAGTGTCACAGGGTTGCCCTTTATGTGGGTCTTCGGGTTGTCAATGATTAGATGATATAGTTTGCCAATATAAAAGACAGGCCTGATATAATAATGAATTCACCACTCAGCCAAGAAAACCAGAAACGGTGCTACTAGACATCACCCAAAGGCCGGCACATTGTTAAGAATCGAGGTTAGTCTGCTTAACTAGGTTCTATCGTATATAGTAGCATTGGTAGAGACCCTGGGAGGTAGTAACAACACAGCAGAACCCTATCAGAGTAGTGTAAGGGGCCAGTTCTTTTTCATGACACTTTTGCTTGGAAGAGGATTTTGTTTCTTATCTCACCCCAGATATTTTTTCTCCATAGACTTAACATTGGGAACTCGTATCTAACGCCCATTAGATATTTAGGAAAAATATCCAATGGGTGATAATGTCACAAATGATAGCTCATTAGTCAATATTAAGTGTGAGATAAATTCAGAAACCCATTCAAGTTTAGGGTCAGACCCCGATCCCATCTCATTTGAATCATGTAGTAATTCACGCGGCTTCGCCTTGTGAATTACTACGTGATTCAAACTCGATGGGATACGGGCTCAGACCCTAAACTTTCATGGGTTTCCTCTATAGTATATTAGATATTAAATTTCGTGCTGCTTAAGGGGTCACCTTGCTACAGTATAAATTTTCGGTAGCGACACGACACTTAACCTTGCTTGAGGGGCCACCTTGAGAGACACCGGTCCCTATCTACTGTGACTGATGGGTGTGGGGACAGAATCCTAGATTATCTCAAGTGTTTGTCTATTCTTTGTGTCTGGGATGAGTACACTATTCCTATATACATGATAGGGCAATTTTTATCAATATTCCAAGGTATATAGGAACGGAGAAACAGGTTATGGGTGAAATGATCCCAAAGTGACTCAGTGACGATACTATCAATATTAGATTATAACAACTGATAATATATAGTGGCTGTCCCCCGACCAAAGTGGAATTATATAACAAATTTCTGGTGGATAATGGTGGAACAAGCAATCATTCTGTGCCCCTCCCGACAAAACCTCCTGCCCCTTAAACAGCTGGCCTAATATCACTGAATAACTGAAAGCACTGCAGAAGCGGACACCTTTGCTCCGAAAAAAAGTATACCTTTTTCTATTTGGGGTTCTTCTGTAGAATGCTAATGCTAAAATGTATAATGCTAATGTCTTGACGCCAATATAACGAAGTTGTCCGTGTGTGTTTGGATTTGTCTTGTCTGCTCTAGATCTACCAGAGACAATGATGACAGATATTAGAATTGACGACGACAGCTTTAACCGATGTCTTTTACGAATGTCCCTAAGAGGGACGCTGCTCCTTTGAGCGTCGTTCACAACGACACCAATGGAGAGCACGGGTAGTGTAGGGCAATATGCAGCTGCACCCTGTTTTACCGCTGATCAATATTACACTCTCCAAACAGAGGTGGCTTGGTCTATCAGCATGAACTATCGCGTGCTGGCTTTTCCCCTTTCTTTTTTCTGCATGCAGCTATCTGCTTGGAGAGCCCAATCGATGCGCGTGCGTGCCGATCGGCGCTGACGTCTCCACTTTCTGCCGCCAGTCAATGCAGGTCGCCTTCAAATTACCATTCAGCGTTAACCCTTCAATCACAGCGGTTACCTTTCTGGTAGTAACATGCCGGCAGCTTTGACCAAGCAGGGTTTCTGGACTGTTTTGCACATAATGATATATATGCTCAGTTTTTTTTCCACTGATTTCATTAAGATAAACTCAATCGTGAATTGGTGCGTTCGGTTGGATAGATTAAAGTTATAATCTAAAGAGATTTTGATATGGGCAACCTATATTTGCTTAGGTGTAGTGTTCAAGGTTAATCAAATATAACCTGCGTCAATGTATTTGCTACATGCATATTGGACCCAATACGGTATACATTATAGTTGAGCAGGAATAAATGATTAGGCCTAAAATGAAATAACTTGTATATAAGAAACTAAAGCCAAATACATATATTGTTGTTTATAAATAAAACTCCTCAGCTCTGGTATAGGGCATTTCCTCGACGAGTACACAATTGACTTGTTGGTCCAGTCGTGTTATCAGGTTCTACTTTTACATCGTTGATAAAAAACATATGCATGTCAAAAACCCAAACTCTGTGCTTATAAGTTTAAACATCCTTACATGCATTGGCGTTCTGGATATCGGCATGAACCAATTTGAATAAGTAAATAAGTAAGTAAGAAAAACGAAATTAAACGTACAAACGTCAAGTCTTTCTAGGGTTAACATTTGTGTAGCCAGATAATTGGTCATTGCCACTAATTTTAAGCTCTGTGAATATTTCATAAAGTGGTGGGAGGCCTTATCAAGCAATTAGTCAAATGATGTTGGTGGCGGTTGGGAAAACACTCTAGAAAAGCCTAGCAGGAAATAGTTCTTCTTTTCAGGTCCGTGATATACATAGAGGAGGCTGATTCTTCACCCATCCTTTTGTAAATCAGAAGTTGATGAATACATCTAGCAGAGATATCAATTCAGATGCGGAAGAATCGTTTTATGGTTGTTGATTCGTATACAAAAGTAACATCCGGTCAATAGGAGTGTAAATTTTGATCTGTGAGATGATGGTGACTAGAATGAAATGTGGTACAACACAACAAACGAGAACGGACTAATTCATGCGATTTGTATTCCAGCAATAAAGGCCAACCACTGGACGATGTCCTTGTTCTTCGAAGGGCATTTAATTAGAAGTAAATTCATATTGCAACTGCAAATCTGGTCAGATATTTTCTTCTTTTTTTTCAAAAATGATTCCGTCGGTGAGAGCGTTTGGGCGCTTTCATCTTATGATGATACTACAAAGCTACGTCTTTGACTCTCAGTTATTTTCTTTTTTCGATATTTATATCATTCTATTCTTTGAGAATGAAAAACATTTCTCTTGAAATCATTTCAGCAGGCGTACGGTTATCATACATACTTTACCTTTTCAGGTTTGTTGCATCTGGTGATTTGTTGCGTCTAATTGAATAACTAATCTAATTGAAGTATGACAGAAGAAGTTATGTATGAGAGATGCGACCACACCAAACAAAGTCTGATCATACCAAGACTCTGCTTGGTTGCCGGGTTTTGAAAGTGGCTCACTGTAATGTTTCGATTTATATTCGGTCTCGGCTGTCACTCGTAATCTGCCTGTGATTGCGCGGTAGCGTGTGGGTGGGGAGTCTCCTGCAGGTTGGCAATAGGGAGGTTATGGTGAGGAGGAGGTTGCAGATTCTAGAGGACGGTAGCAGGACATCGCTGGACCAGTCAAACACCAGAATAGGTAATATAGTAGAACCCCGTTTAGCGGGCCACCCTCCTGGTTTTAAACGGTGTACTAAAAACAAGGGAGGGGGTTTTGTTCTGAGTAAATTGGTCCGAGATGCAGGATGGTTCCCTTCATGTTCGGGATACCCTGCTACCGGGAATCTATTGTACTTTTCTTTATGCCGTTCATAGATTAATGTCATTGAAAGTAGCAGACACATATCTTGAACCAGCCTCCCGCACAAATGTCACGCAGTAACCATCTAATGCACGGCCAGGAACAGATGAATTACGAGGTATACATGTGTGCATTAGAAAATGTCGGCAATACACACAGTCTTGTTCATGTGATGCGATCTACGAGGTGTGGGGGTGGGTATGAGGTCATGTTATGTGGTCATGTGGTCGGGTATTATTACGCTAATGCATTGCGTAATGACACGGAAATTGGGTGTATGCTGCAGGTGTATACACTGTTAAACAATGAGCAAACAGCACTGTGAGCAGGTCACTGTGTCTGCCTACTGATGACGAAAGTGTTCAAAACTGAACGGGCAGACTAAATGATGGAATTGCAGGTTGTGGCATCTCGGAGACATGGGTTATAGTGGTAGAGACTCCACCTTAAACGTCACGCAAATAACATAATGCTAATTCCTATATACCCATTATTGAACTAACTAGAGTTACATACCGCTGCTGGGGGGTGCATTAAAAAAAAGTTATGTGTGGAGGTTGACGTTTTCGTCCCGCTCTCATGTTTTCGTCCCGCTCTGACGTTTTCGTCCCGCTCTGATCATGTGATACAATACATCAGTGGGACGAAACACTAGCTGTTGTGGTTACTCGATAAGGGTGGCCATGTGGCCAAAATTACTGCCCGCGGCTGACGCCTTGGGCAGTAATTTTTCCAAGCCTTACCACGTAACTTTGAACTTTTGCTCACCGGAACATAGTTTCCCTCTATTCTGTGATAGAAATGCAGAAATATAATTTGTGTAATACATGAACGACAGGTGAATATTTTCATGACCAGCGGCCTTTTATTCAAGCTTCTACATATTTATAGCCACCTGTCCACATAATCATCGTTTGTTGTATTCATTATCCATCTTTGCGAATAAATCAAACCCAGTAATTGCAATATTAAAGGACATAACAATAGGGACTATTTCTTTGTGCCATAGCATTAAGGGATTGTTTTCCCCGTATACCACTGCTCTGAGGCCGTATACCACAGATTTGGATCCATATACCACAGTTATGGTTTCTGACAGTTTTTATATAATGGTCGTGGTCTACTGAGTCCCCAAACATTTTCAATTGGGTCTTTGTATACGATGGATTATAAAATGATAGAGACAGCACCTTTAACGTTAGTTGTCACGCAAATAGATAATAACAATTCTGTGATAAAAATGCAGAAATATAATTCGTGCAATACAGGAATGACATATGATGTATTTTCATGACCCGCGGCCTTTTATTTATGCGTCTACATTTTTTTAATATATTGAATTCCCCATAATTCTGAAATTTGGCCATGGGTATGATTATAGCTCCAATGACTGGAATAGCGCATTGACTGTGCTTGTTATTTTGTGGTCGGACAGTATGCCGGAGAGAAACAGACCCTGAAGCCATGACCACCCCATGGTACCCCATCGCGAAGAGAGACTGATTGGTCTCGTAAAGTGGTGCCTAGGCCGGGTGTAATAACCAATATGCCACGCTGAAGAGGTTCCAGTTTTCAGCGAATGGTCCCAGTCGGTCCGAAGCCGACAGGTGGCGCATTGATCCATCCAGCAACGATAGCATTTAACTATGGCACCCAAAAATATGGACACTTTTGCTTTTTTATTGCTATTAAAAGAGATAGGGGTCTCGTGTCGAATCGAATACAGGTAGGATACATTCCTCCTATCTATTTGATAGGTTGAATCTTCTTTGGTGAAGTACAATTTGATTGACTTCATAGATGCTTAGAAGGCTACTGGAAACATGTCAACACTATAGGTGGGTTCAGCTTGTAAACGTAAAATATCTACGACTTATACATATCTGTGAGGGATTGATTATCGGTTATAGTAAAATTGGCATTCTTGGGTATATTGGGTACTGAATTCCAACAAAACATTTGGTCCTTTTAACATGTCAAAACCTACTTTGATCAAAACAATACTTCTAGACAATATGTGTCAGCTAGAACACCTTGTGAATGGACCAGATTGTTTTTATGCTCGGCGAAATTACTCAATGCAAACGATAAAGATATCAACTCACCTTTACTTGGTTGCTAAATCCCGTTGACGAGAACCTACACTCCGTTAGTGTCCAGTTAGGTATCACTAAAGCAGAACGCAGGAATCGCTCCTGTATTACAATGCTTAAGGGTATTCAGTACAACGCCAGGAGCTGAGGCACTACCTGGTTGAATGGTCACACGAGCACTGACAGCGGTTGAGAGCCTCCTAGTGGCTTTTACGACATGGGCGAGCCGGTTCGTTGCAGCGTCCCCTGACTCCGAGCATGCGTCGATCGATGGTGACGCGCCACCAAGCGGCGACCTGTGTCATCGTAGGGATCGCGAAACGCCCACTGCTGCGTGCTGTAACCTGGCTCCGGTAACGTTCATCTCATTGTCCATCTCCCAAGTTCAGTGACGTAAGACTGACATAAGGCGCCTTTATTTATTGATGAAGGTCATCCGCCATTTGCAAATTAATGCATCTGCATTGGTCATTTGAGAAATTAACCTAAGCATAACATGAATGATGTATATATAAGCCGATGTAAACATGATGTCAGTATATAAAATATTTTGGTAGTTTTATTTTTCGGATTAAATTGAGTATAGACAACGAGAGGTTGGTTGATCGTGTCTTGAAACATAGAATTAACAATGATCCAGCTTAAAACGTCCTCCCTTGAAAAGCCTATCAAACGTGAAAGCCTTTCCCATAAGCTTCGCTGATAAAATTGTCTCAGACATGATATACAGTATGTAAAAAAATACAAGTGTTTAATATAGACGCATTTGAACCAGAAAATGGATACACAACGCACTTAAGTGAACTAAAGAGACTGTACTATATACTCGAACAACATGTATACGCACTATTTACTACAGTGTAATTATCATTTATCACAGCAATTATGTTATGTTATGCTTTAAAAACATTTGCCAGAAAGACCAATGGAATGCCATTGAAGGCAAAAAAAGAATTTTCAAGAAAAAAGGTGAATTCTATTAGATCGGAAGATAATGACATCGGAAAATGAGAGTAGGTGATTAAATCTCTGCTCAAGGCCCCTCGGTCGACATTTAATGTCTTAAAGGATGTGTATGTCATGAATAGATTATGTTGTTACTATGAAAAGGGGGATTTCGTTAGAAACTAACCTTCGACACTTTTCAGTTTTCAAAGTCTTTACTGTTCATCTTCCTATATGTATGATGAAAAATACAATTTCCTGAATCCCTTTGCAAAAAGGGAATACATTGTGTAAATAACATGAACAGAAATAGAGTAAAAAATAAAACCATAAAGGTTATGTGTAAATAACATAAAAATCTAAATTCAGGACATTCCCATATCTATTTTGATTTTACCATAAGCCACCGTTAACCCTAGCTGTACCTGGTGGAATAAATCCCTTACAACATAGCCACCAGTGGTGTTACTATTCCCCGTCTATTCATGGCCTATTAGGTAATGTAAGCATGCAAATGGACTCAGACCATGTGCACATTTATGAGGCGGGCGTAGGGTATTGATTTTACCCGTGGGGCTTGCTACCCCCTACTCCTGACGCCCTCCCCCACATCTTCCTGCTCTACGCCCGGCAGCATGCCCGCTGATCTTCGCTGAAAGCACCCTCATTACACCAATATGGTTCTTGTCGTCAAAGCGATCGCCGCGACCCTGGCGACGGATGTCCATTAGGAGTCAGGCTTCACTCTCCAAGCCAAGCTTTGGTTGGTGGCGAGTGACTACATGGCGCCAATATAAGGCAGCCGTCCCATGGTACTCTGCTGCTTGGAGGGCATTGGCCGTAATAGTTCCCCAGAAACACATTAAAATCTCTGGTTATGTTAAGATTCGACTTAGTGGGGGATGTCTACAGATGCGATTAATTTTACATCGTCGTGCATGGGCAGGCCTTATACTTGTCATAATAAAGCTTCATAGTGAAGCACCTTAACTTTTGTGCAAAAACGTGGGTTCTGCATCCACAACCACAATTCTATCTTGACCCTTCTTTCACCTTCCATTCTGTAATTAGAGACAAATGTTTCGCAGAGGCGCTACTAATCCATGGAAAAAATAGTTTTATTTCAAGGCTATGACAGAATCCTGGTTTATAATTATCACAACTGTTAAGTTGTTTGGCCTTGTAAATTCATAATCCTTTTGAGATGATTTTAGATCTTGTTCATTTGAGGGAATCTATCTGCTTATTGTGCTACTTTATTCATCCGTATTTGTCTTTTTCTTTACAAGGAGATGTAGGAGTATGTTACAGATCCTATCCTCAAAACCTGACTCAAGGCAAACATGTTGTAAAGTTTCTAGGCTATACCATTAGCGGTTCTGCTCCTAGCGGGCTCTATATACGTGGGATAGAGGTTGAAGTCAACGCATAGATGTTGTAGGTAACAGAATCCAGGTAAGACTGAATACTCTGGGTTTATTGCGGTTCTGTTTTATAGCAGTGGGACGCCTTTCTCTCCAGGTGGGGGACGCTTATACGGGCAGTCGTGTTAGGCACCAATTAGCGTCACCTTTGTAACAACGTGCGCGCCCGCATTTCCAGGAAGTTGGGTTCACAAACAACTACCGGCCAAAGCCGGGTTCAAAGGGGGGATTATAGCTACAGCAGGAAAGACCAATTAACCTGGCCAATGTCGGCCATCTTGGATTTGGAGGAAAGAATTTAGAATAGATTTAATATATATATTATAATTAATAATGCTGCTTTTTCAACGCAAAAAATACCGCAAAGTTAGAATTATCGACTGCAGATCTTTACAAACGTCCCTCACTCTGAGTTCGAAGAGCAACGGAGAACTTTAAAAGAAAAGGAAAAGATGTGCAGTTGCTAAAACCAACCTAACCACCTTGCTCCGTCTCAGAGCAGTCGTGAGGCTGCTGAGACCAGCGCGGGAAGGGTTAGTTCGTCGAGTGAACGCAGAGGCGCCACCAGCGCGCGCTCACGATCCCTCGACCAATGAAAAGGCAGCAATTCCCAACTTCCGGTCACCACCCAGAAACAACAAAAATGGCAGCGTCCACATCTCAGCGTGTCAAACAAACGGGTCTTACGCAAACAATGGCGGCCATCGGATCTTCAAACACGGTAGGTTTAACCATTAACACACATAGAACACTCGGGTAAAGAGTAACAGAGATGAGAACAGAAATAGAAGTTATATTTTGAGAAAAATGTCACTGCGGCCCGCTCGGCGTCAGAGCTCCGACCGTGTCCGGGTTATAGGTACTCGGCTGTACAACCAGTCGCGAGTGTGGAAAATGGCTAGCGAATGTCTTTATAAAATATAAATGCGTAGTCCATTTTGGATATGAAGCGGGGATACTAATGTCTGTGTCCTGTTGCTTCAGGGTGTTGGTTGTTTCAAAAATATAAAGGAGTAGATCACAGAGATCACACAGTGTATGGCGAGCGGCCGTCGGCGTCAGTGTCTCTTGGTTGACTCGCTCGCCAATCGTAGGGGTGGAGTCAATCGCGCCAAAACACACTTTAGCACGATTGATACGATTGTTACTCTTGTAGAGGTATGCACACTTAGAATTAGTCTGCCAAGTGCAGAATACACATTGTTCCTTGATGACAGGTCGATCGTGACAGACTCCGCATCCCGGGCTACCGAAGTGCGACAGCTGGCGGTCCGAGCGTAGGTGCCAGCCCGAGGCCGCCACCCACGCGAAGCACTTCGCGGGAGGATCGGAGCCCGTCATGTCCAAACAAGGTTTAAAAGAGATGTAGAAAAATAGGTACGAGTAACACATACTCAGTTCACACGTATTTGTACACGTTTTCCCACTGTAAGCGGTAAAATAAAACAATTCACAAATCTCAGGCTCCTCACCAGCTTACATCCTGGCAGCCATTTTGTTAGTAATAGAAAAGAAGATAAAATCGCCGTGAAAGGCGTAACATAAAAAGTAGCAGCGGGGTGCTCGACGATAAAAATAAACATTTTTGGGCGCCGCTGAGGACGGTAAATATTACGATAAAATTGATAAGGCGGTAGATGACACTTAAGAGGACGAGCCCCCGTAATCTTGATAAAGATTGTAGAAAATATGCTGTGGCCGTATTATATACATATATATACATGGTGATAAAACATAATATTGGCGTTTTCAGCGTGGATCTGAGCAATACATTAAGGCCTCTACCTGCAGCTAGCGCCCGGCTTCTGGTGATTACGAGGGTACCAGTCCGCGCCACTCGCTACCCACCTGACGTTTGCTATACAGTCTTCGTCCCTACCCAAGTGTACTCAAGTTACCGAGGAGTGGTGAGATAACACTATGGCCTAAACATAATAGATTGTAGAGCCCTCCCAATTAATCCCCGATTTATAGAAATTTTCAGCGGCCTAAAATATCGGCCCATCTCCAGCTATTGCATACCTGACCGATAGTAACTCACTGTATCACTACTTGTAGCCTAATTTAGAGTCTAGGAATCAATATATACGATAATTCTCGTTATTTAATGAAATTTTATGGTTAATTTCCGAGTAATACTTACTATTCGCACGCGGCTGGTATGCACTAGATGATTTATAATTTCTTTTTTTGATTTTTGCTTTTTACCTAACTCTCTACCCGTCTCAGATCCACCTTGATACTAACCATGTCGCCTCGTTGGGCTATTTCAAAAGACATAAAATAACATTGGAAATACATAAAATTCTGGCCAATAGACTAAGGAACTGACATTAATTAAGAAAAATCATTTTAGAATTAAGTAATACTTAGCGCAGGGCTGTGATTGTAGCATGGTCTGTTCCTTATAAAATATAATGCATAGCATATTATATATAGGCAGGAGCTCGTCAATATGAAATAAATATGTGTCATTGATATACATTGTAAATTGGATATTTTAAAAATAAAGAAATTAAGGTCTTGCTGCGTGGCCACGTTATGTATAGGGAAAACCCAAACATATAGTCATGCAGCGTGGCCACCTTAAGTAAAAAGAATCGTGCAGCATGGATATTAAAAAATAGGGGGTTGTGAAGCAGCTGAGAGTGGTTCTTTCTAAAATTGCAAAAATTTCAATCGGTGCCAGGGGATACGTAGGCATCATACGTACTTCACTCCCCCAACAATCAAATTTTGGCAATACTCAAAATTACTCACCCACTCTCGGCGTGCCCACCCAAGAAGAAAATTAGCGCGGCAAAGCGCGGTAAGTAACATGTTTGATATATGTAAAAAAAAATTGTTTTCCAGAATAGTAGGGCAGGCCCCATCATGGACTACCCCCTGGGCGCAAAGGCCCTTAAAAATCGTTAAAACGATACTAAGACAAACGATATCGCACACACACGATATTACACATAACAGCACATACACAGACTATTTAGGCTGAGCTAGGCCGCGGACCTCTCGTGCTCCTCGTGCCTCTTCAAAATCGCTGTTCACAAAAACACACTCATCCTTCGGCCAAAGGGTCTGGGGCGAAGGGGCTGGCGATAAGGCCTTTAAGGCCAGCCTTTGACTGCCAAACACAGGACCAAGGTCACTTCGAATAACCAAGGCCCCTACCTATGGCCGAGCAACATTAACCATGTGGGTCTCAGTGAGGCTGCAAGCACCCCCACGGGTTTAACCAAGCAATCGGTCCTATTCATTCCAATCTCAAAATCGTGGCCATGCCAGTTGTCATTCATAATCGTTCATCAATCGGTCACAATCGGAGGTCAAGTCCTTGTCGTCAATATGTTTCTATATAAAAAAAAATAAGGGGGATCGGGGTCTAAAGGGGGATCAGGGTCTACAGGTTGTTTTTTTTAAACGGGGGGGGGGGGGGGGAGCCTGGGGTAGAGGTCTTGGGGGCGTAGGTCTGCGTAGGATCCCGCTAGCCGTTCCAGCGTTGGGCGTAAGCGGAGGGGAGGTATAGGGGCGGTCGAGGTCTCTGTTCGTATTGGGACAGTGGGTAGGGATTGGGGGGAGGGTTCGGTCTGGGCATCTTCGCCTACGATGCTGGGTGCAGGGAGGGACAGGAAGGGGGATGCTGGCGCCGCTTGTAGGCTTTGTAGGCCGATCTCTTCTCGTGGGCAGTCCTCTTCAGTCGGCCTCGGCGGACTCCGCACACAGATCAACCTACAGCACCAGTGAGTTACGGGGATACAACACAGCTTTTTGTATCGCACGCAACAGACGGTCAGGAGGATGAGGATTATTAGGAGGGATACGAATGAGGTGGAGATGAAGGGGACAGAGGATAAGATGGAGGTCGGGGGGCGTAAGCCCTGTAGGCGGCCTACTTCCATATCGGGCAGGATTACGCGGGGAAGGAGTTTGAGGGGTTCGGTAAAGGTGGGAGGAAGGGTGCGGGACCAGGATATATTGAGGGGGGAAAGCTGTAGGGGGCGCCGGAAGTGGAAGTTGAGGGTGTGGTGCCCAGCCGCAATGCCATGTAGGCGCCACCCACGCGACTCCAGCGAACATCCTGGTGGTAGGTCGACGAGGGTGGGACCGTTGACGAGCAGATTCACGGGTGGGCGGCCGGTGCAGAGGCGCAGCACGGAGGTAGACTGGTAGGCGACTACCACAGCTTGTCGCCCTCCGGCCTCGGGCCTCGACACTACGGCCGTCGCGTTGTTCCGGGCGGTGATGGCGATATGGCACGAGGTCGGCTTGGTCCCGCGCACGAGTGCCGACTCGCAGGACCGTTCGGTATACACCACCGTAGGCCTGCACACTCGTGGCTGCCGACCTACGCAGACATCGGGGACGAAGGACGTGGAGGACAACGAGCTCACGGCCAAACGGGGCCTACCATGGACCGTCCGCAGGTGGGACGCGTCCAGCTGCACGGGGAAGTACTGCAGCTTGTACACCAGGTAGGCCTTGCTCGTGAGCCCGGGAACAACAACACGGTATATCAACTCCCGTCCCTCCTCCCAGATGGGGTCGATGTCCACGTAGTTGTAGTACCACATCGCCGGTAGGGTGTGGAATCCGGCGTCTCGGAGGCGGCGGAGGACCTGGAGCAGGTGTTCTGGGGGGAGAACGTCCTCGGTCAGTTGGCCCCGCTCCAGCTCCATCCGTTGGTTGTGGAACTGAACTTGTTGATGCTCGTGTTGGCGCACCGTCTCCTCCAAGATCCGTAGGTGGATCGCGCGGGCGGCCTGCTTGTTTATCGTGGCGATGTTATCGGCATTTTGAAGAACGCCTCCACGAGTGGCGTTTATCACCGATACCATCTGGTCCAGGTGGTGGGCAATCTGCTGCTGTTGGACTAGCGTATCGCGGGCGACTCCATGCAACGATGCAACGTCGCGGTCTGTCGCCAGTCCGAACAGAGCTTTCCCGGCCCACCCCACGATATTTAGCAGGCCCCGACGCCGTCGGCCGGCCTCTGGCCGGCCTCCGGCCTGCCGTCGGTTACTATCCGACTTGTCCTGGGTAGTTCGGACAAGCGGGCCAGTAAACGCGACAGATGCCGGCGCCAGTAGGGGACGTGATTCGGCTCCATCACGTCCGCGACAGCGTCAATGGCGACAGTTAGGTTGTGTACGAGGTCGTCTACACAGGGAGGGGACGGTGGTTGGATCGTGAGGGCGACAGTCCAGGCGGCCGCGACCGCACGCGCACGACCATCCGTGTAGACCAACACGCCATCGTCCGAGAACAGGTCCGCGTCGAGGAAGGGGGCGTACAAGCACACTAGAAATATGGGCATCCACATGATGATAGGGTATAGATGGGGTTACTCACTGGCGTAGAGATGGTAGGTGGCGACAATGCTGGGCGACGGCTGCAATGCACAGTCGCTTCTCCGCTCGATCTCGGCTTCGTCCGGCGGCTGGAGGATTTGGCGTTTCTCAGTCTCTGCTTCCAACGACCGGGTGAATGAGCGCGTGATACGGGTGAAGTGACTGAGCGGGGCCGCCACCCGTCTTTTAAGGTTGTCCCGCGTCGCGTGGGTGGGTCGGCCCGGGAGCGGGAGGGAAGAGACCGGACCACGCAACACGTGGGGGGGGAGGGGGCATCTCGGATTCAGCCGCACATTTACGATTGCGGCTGGCATCAGGGGGATTAGGGCCATGTGGTACGGGGGAATTGGAGCGGATTAAGGGTGTGGGGGTGTTAGCCCGAGGAGTGGGGGCGGCCAAGGACGCCAGGGAGTTGGGGCCCGTAGGAGGTAGTGGGGGTAGATCGACGGCAATGTTGTCGGAGGAGTTAGACTGGGCCGGGACATCTGTGGAGGTTAATTGCATGGGGGTTGTAGAGGGGGGACGGGATGCGTCGTTGCCGGGGATTAGCTGCATGGGGGACGCGGGCCGGGTTGGTGGAGCAATTGGGACTGGGGGATTAGTATCGACAGCTGGCATGCTGGGGTTTGGTATCAAGGCGAGGGGTAACTGGACGCGTGTCTGGGGCAGCCGGCCACGTGGCCGTGGTGTGGGTGGAGGCATCGCAGTCGGGGGGCGCGCCAGCTGAGCTCGGGTGAGGCGGGGGCGTAAGCCCTCCAAGTCGAGTCCCTGCTCGGCCGCCTTGACGTGACTGCGATTAACCGTCCGCCGTTTGTTTGTTGGGCCCACCACGTGTACCACGTTGCCGGATGCCCGCGTCACGAGGTATCCGGGGTCCCAGCGGGGTCCAGCGGGCCGGGCTCGTGGACCCGCAGGAATACTTTTGTGCCAGGTTCTAGGGGGAGGGCGTTAGCTTGTTTGCTTAGGCGATTAAATTTAGCCTGCTGTGCTACCTCCGCGTTGTGGGCGGCCTCCTTCAAAGCAAGCGAGTGCTCGTCCACACGGAGGGCGAGGCGGGCCGACGAATCCCCTAGCGGGCGATCTCTGAGGTGGGAGAAGGGGGGAGGAGGGCAACGACCAAACAGGAGGTAGTAGGGGGAAAAGCCCGTGACGTCACTGGGGGTCGTCCGGTGGGCGAGAAGTACATCCCCGAGGTGGTCCTCCCACTCACAAGCACGGGCGTTTACCACCTTACGCAACATATCCTTTAGGGTACGGTGAAAACGCTCTACATGTCCGTTTGCTTGTGGGTGGTAGGGGGTGGTATGTCGCACCTCGGTCCCGAGCTGTCGCAGGTAGCCCTCCACTGTCGCGTTTTTGAATTCCAATCCGTTGTCCGTTAACACGACAGAGGGGGGACCGTAGCGGGGGATGTACTCCCGGGATAGGGACAAATAAATTGACTCAGTGGTCTTATCCTTCAGGGGGAAACAATCAACATAGCCAGTGGCGTGGTCTATGATTGATAATAAGTAGCGGGCACCGCTGCGACTCATGGGGAGGGGGCCGGTCAGATCCATCGCGACGACTTCTCCCGGGTTTTCGGCGACAGGCATGGGGGCTGGAGTTGGGTGTTCTGCACGGATGCGATTTGCTCCGCAGGGGGCGCATCGTGCGAGAACGGAGAATACCTGTCGCTTCATACCTGGCCATTTAAAATGGTCGTGAAGTCGTTGCAACGTTTTCCTCATTCCTTGGTGGCAGACCTGTAGATGGGCGGTCTGGATTTAGTTGGCGCGAATTTCGGACGGGGGAACTAGGCGAGGGTAAGCCGCGAGGCCCGAGGGCGGTTTGAGGGTAAAGAGGAGGCCATTGCTGACCAAATAATCCTCCTGTTCCTCGAGACCGTACCGGAACTCAGGCATCGCTGCTTGTCGCGCTTTCACATCCGCTTCCGTCAACCCGTATGCTTCCCACGGCAACTCCCGTTCTTCCTGGACCGTGGCGATCTGTGCGACTTCTAGCGGTAACTCGGCCGGGGACTCCGACCGGAGGCGCGAGAGCATATCCGCCCACACATTTTTGGCACCGGCGAAGTAGACGCCGCGTACCCCAGCGCCTCTGCTTGTCTGGGGTCTGGGAGACGAACCGCGCCTGTCGCACATCATCCAACCACGTGCGGAGGGCAGCCTTATCCTGACCGTCGACTGTCGGCAATGATCTGAACAGCCTCGTCAATTGCTTGACCGAGGCCAACTCGTGGGTTTCGGGCCGCGACCGGGGAGTAGACTCGGCGAGGGCCGTGCGGGCCTCCGCGAGCTGTCGCGCCACCTCGGAGATGTCCAGGGCGTGCTGCTGGGCTTGCTGTTGTTGCTGCCTCGTGAACTCGTGGCGAAGCCGTTGCTCCAGCTCGTACATAGCGACATCCTTTACCTCTTTACAGGTCTGGGCGAGATATTGCTTCCACAGTTTGGCCAGTAGGTCCGTGTTAGCGACAGCGAAATCCGGCGGGATACTCCCAGCTAACTTCCCACTGTTTATCCACACCTGGAAATCCTCGGGCAACACGCTAGGTACTGCCATCCTCACAAATTGCGTCAACAATTATTTCTTATGGCACAACCGTTGCAATTTCCAAGTGCGACAGCAATTGGTCCGCTCGGTCTGACTGTCGCTAGCACAGAACTACCGGCATCTGGGTAGCTTCGATTCCACATTAACGATCACTGCATAGCATAGAAAGGCACTTCCCTGTTCGCGTCCACTCTCATAGAGTCGGTCCTTCCGTGGTCATTCGTAACTCGACCGGCAATCCGTCCTCGAATCAAACACTAAAAGCGTCTCATCGTGGTCACCAATGTAAAGTTTCTAGGCTATACCATTAGCGGTTCTGCTCCTAGCGGGCTCTATATACGTGGGATAGAGGTTGAAGTCAACGCATAGATGTTGTAGGTAACAGAATCCAGGTAAGACTGAATACTCTGGGTTTATTGCGGTTCTGTTTTATAGCAGTGGGACGCCTTTGTCTCCAGGTGGGGGACGCTTATACGAGCGGTTGTGTTAGGCGCCAATTAGCGTCACCTTTGTAACAACGAGCGCGCCCGCATCTCCAGGAAGTTGGGTTCACAAACAACCATCGGCCAAAGCCGGGTTCAAAGGGGGGGATTATAGCTACAGCAGGAAAGACCAATTAACCTGGCCAATGTCGGCCATCTTGGATTTGGAGGAAAGAATTTAGAATAGATTTAATATATATAATAATGCTGCTTTTTCAACGCAAAAAATACCGCAAAGTTAGAATTATCGACTGCAGATCTTTACAATGTGTCATGCCTAAATATCGCAGTAGAATGAAAGGTAGAGTCGGGTTACAAGGCGTAGAGTCTACCCCTTAGTATCTCGTCACGACCACAAAACTATGTTTTCCAAAGATCAATCACACAGAATAAAAGACTAACCAAGCCAATCGCAATTTAGATTTGAGCTTAGCTCTCTTTATCTTCATTATTTTTCCGCAGAGTGTGTTATACATGTGACCTTCCCTTGTAGTTTATATGTAAAGTATCCCTCGTAGTTTACATGTGTCAATCCAATGTAGTTCAAGGTGAGATTAGCCATTAAAGATTTCTATATTTTTTAGTATTTCAGTAGAATAGAAAGTCTAGCTGAGTTCTCAATATTATTGTAACCTACGATTGCATATTTCCTTGCTCTTATTGTATGAGCTTGCTCTATTTTTTATTTTTTTTTTATTTTAATACCAACATCACAATCACACTGATATAGCATGATGATTGACAGGACAGAGTACAAACAATACAGACATTACAAAACAGTGTACAGATTACAAAAAAAACACAAAGGAAACCAGTGATCCAGTATGTCCCTGGCCTGGAAAATAGTAAGTGGATGTTACCTCAACATGGAGATGCCTGCCACAATTGTGAGATACCTAGCAATGGGATATAAAAGGTATTAGTACAGGGCGGTCCAAGATAAATTCAAAAAGGATGTAAACGTTATACATAAATGAAATGTTAGATAAAATGATAATATCACAGAGCGATTAGGCAGAAGTCGTGCATGATTGAGCTATGAGTGTGAGATGGAAGCTCTAAATCTCACCCACGTACTCCTTTCATTCTTGCACAGAATCTACTGGATGTGGACACACAGTTAGTTACAATAACGACAATGTTAGCTGTGGAAGAAGAATAACACCTGTTGCCCAATGCTGCCTCAATGCATCTACCTATGGGGTTCCCACGATCAATTCCGTGGTGTTCCACAACGCCAATATCTTACGATAGAACAATCACATGGGTCTGTTCTGATCCCAATGACTATTGACTGCTCACGGGTTTTATAATAAGACATTCACGGAAAGCCGTTTGGCTATGAATCTGCACATGCAAATGTTTGGAAAGTCTTGAAATCATCAAAAAAAGTCTACAATTAATCAAATACATTCCGAAGTCGTTGTAGGATATCATAAAAATCGATCGTAAAAGCTGAATTATCCCCAAAATACTGAATTCTTTTCAATATTTGATATATTCAAATTATCTTTAATTGAATTTTTAAGTATAATTTACAAACACCACCAATCGAAAATCCGCAAATTTACATATTTATGATTGAATTTGAATTTGTTTACATATCAATGCGGAATAGAACGTACAACGGCTTGTGAAAAAGCACCAGCATTCGTGTGCGTCCCTGGGTGTACGTATAAGAAGCCTTACATACAGTGATCACTGTTGATTGGTAACATGAGAAAAAGAGGACAATGGAGACGTACCACTTCACAGGTAGGCCTAGGTTGAAGTATTTTAGTACTTAAATCAATTTAGATAAATATGTTTGAAGTTTTAAAACAATATCGTTTCTATCATTTCTATACGTTTGCGATTGAAGATTTTCTATGAAAAAGAAGATCTTAGTTCATGGATATTCATGAAGGAGTCCATGTAAATCCAAGGATAATTAACATCTTATATAAATTACATTATTCAAAAACGTTTGTATCTTGTCAAATAAAGCAGATACGTCAAGTCAAGCTGACCCCATTAAACGCATTACCAGGAAATCAGTAGAACAAAAAAGGGCTGCAAATAATGAATCGGTGGCAGTGGTAAAATTAACCGCATGTTTTCCATAATGCTACGACACTATATTGTCAGTGTGGTACATATACCTGAAGGAAATGTTCATCTAATTCAATCCTTTAGAGTATAACAACTATTGATCATCAAGAGGACTCCTTCATTCCTTCCGTTTATGGATTCAATGATTAGCATGTATCCAAAATTATGAAACGTCATAGAAAAAAGGCCACAAAAGGCCAATTGAATTGATAAGTATATCTTATAAACATAAACATTTAGAACTATACAGGTGAGCTGGAAACTCATTTGCTAAACGATGCTTGAGCCGCTATCCAGGTCGTAAGAATGATAACTTTGTGAATAATGTCCTGGTATTAAGTTAGCAATCATGATTCGGTAACAATATTACAGACTGACGTTTTTTTCAATTTCAATAGGAACTTGCCTCCTGGTATGGGTATTAGCGTTACCCCTCCACGGGGTTGAGTCAAGTAACCAGTCCACAGTGGAAATTGCCATGTTCAGGCTGGACCCAAAGGGTATACATGTCGTCGTCAAGGGTGAGAGTAATCTGTAAAGCTAACATATGAGACAATGTTTTTTCATAGCTATGCACACTGTTCGCGAAAATGATTTGGTATGTAAACCATGATGTCGATATTAGAAGAGAAAATGAATAAGGTGTAATGTCGAGAATGGTAGTTCTGCTTCAGGCAGATCTTCTACTGCTGTTATATTGCCTGTATTTTATATGCTTTGTCTTAAAAGGGCTGATATAAGTTTGCCCTCAAACAATACTAATTCAACAGGTTTCTCGTTATTTTGTGAGATTATATCTAGCAGATGTGCCATTGAACCTCTGAAATATCAGATTTACTAAGGTATTGTAAATCTTTTCAATAGTGACTAATGAACAACTAATTAGTTCAATTATATTTTACAGATATTTCGTTTATTAACACAACGATGAAAGTCTATTTCATTTGTACCACGAATGATAAGGGTTCTTCGTTACTTTACTTTCAGTACAATGATTACACCATTGATATCCATCAAAATATGTCCCATTCATAGTACTCTAATAATATAGTTCCAGCATACTGAAACATTTTAATGAAGGAGGAAAGATTACTTTTACAGGGGCTACATTTCTGGTCTCAATTGAAACACCAGTTCACGGTGTATTTGACTACGATCATAAAGGCAAGTACACACATTATTTGGCATTTAGTAAGATATTATAGAGGAAAGGTATGAGAGTAAACTCTCATACCTTTCCTCTATAATATCTTACTTACGAGCTCAGACCCTAAGTTTACAAACTTAGGGTCTGAGCTCGTATCCCATCGAGTTTGAATCATGTGGTAATTCACAAGGCGAAGCCGCGTGAATTACTTAGTGATTCGAACGATATGGGATCGAGCTCTGACACTAAACTTGTTTAGCTTTCTGAATTTATCTCACCCTTAACATTGACTAATGGACTATCGTTTGTGACATAATTCCCCATTGGATAAATATGTAATGGGCGTTAGATGCGAGTTCCCAATGTTAAGTCTATGTAGAAAAAAATGAAAAACTTGGGCAATGGATGACAATGTTACATCTCAAACTCCTTGTACGGACTCGTCACTCTCGGATTACCAAATGTAACACTGGAAATTCCCTATTTCGCGGGTTCTAAGTTAATAATAAATATAGAGAACGTTCTGGCCATGCTGTACATGCTACAAAACTCAATGAACATTAACGGAGAATACGGAACGAGGCGTTTATGCTGAGTTCCGTATTCCCAGTTAATGTTCATCGCGTTTTGTAGCATATACGAGCATGGTAGGACGTTCTATATTTATTATATACCCGTAAATGTTGAAATCTAACCAGAACTTACTGTAAATACAAGAATTACATCGAATTTGTAAATCCACCGATAGCACAACGTCGTCAGTACACTCTTATACGGGTATAAGAGTGTACTGTTCAATTATGAACAGCGTATTTAATTCACATAGCAACGTGCGTCAACGTGTTCAATTCACATAGCAACGTGCGTCAACGTGTTCAGTATACATAGCAACGTGCGTCAACATGTTCAGTATACATATCAACGTGTGTTCAACATGTTCAGTACACTGCTATACGGAACCCGGTGCAGTATAATATTTATATGTTATATGGCGAAACGGTGCGTATTTACGATATATACGTCATGGGTATATGATAAAATGGAAACTTTGCTGACTTGACTGTGCTAGTCAACCGAAGTCTGTAGCTGACCGCTATGGTCTGTAATAACATTGAGGGTTAGGAGACACACAGTGTGGATCCTTCTTCCTTGTGGAGGGGGAATAGGCTTTAGGACCATCTACCAGCAGAGATGGAAACAGGTGAGCTGATAGACTCGTCCAGACCGACCATGGTACACAAGCATACTCCTCCATACATGATGAAGCTGGACCTTTCTTTTTATTCAAATATCATATTAAATACGTTACAAACGTCCACCCGTTGCCGGACGATCTTCCACGTTGGCTTCACATGAAGCAACACATTATATACTTTGACAGGACATAACAAAAACTGCACATATACTTTCATATATTTAAAGTGTATTCGGTCTCATAACCAGTCATCTATTTACTACTTGTATTCTAACCTGTTCTTATATGTTTAACACTCGAATGATATCTTCTTTGACTTTCATCTTAAATCAAAGAGACTCTAGGTTATCGTAATGTAACAGATCATCGGACCAGTTATCGATAATTTTCCTCAATGAAATATCCCACAAAGACATTGTTCATAGTATATGGTATAAAGAATACTGTAGAATTATCTCGTACATCCATTATTGACTGGTGTATGTGTGATACAATTTTCAGACATTTCCTGTCATGCCTATAATGTGTTGCATAATTGTATATTACAGAAAAGAGATGGGATTACATAAACGAATCTTTTAGTTTTACAAATAGCAGTGGGAAAATGTTCTATATCATCTTTGCTGATGCTCAGAAATTCTCTGGATCATGGATCGTACCAGGTAGGCGTTTGTCATCTCTCTTATACCAAGTACTTTTATTTCTGTTTTGGTGTCTAAGCTTCATTCTGAGGATTGTATCATGGGAATCTCCAACCTATGTGATAATAATGATGGGCATTTAAAAACCTTATCCACGAACTGTCAGCGAATTACTTCCATTTACGGCTCGGAAGACACATTACAGGCAAACATTGTCCGAGGTTAGATCTAGCTTTTTTCGTATCCAAAACGTTATCAATTAGGTAATAAGTAAATGTTATGAATATATATTATGGAATTTTCTTGATGGTAAAAGAATAGGTACTGTGTATGTGATCGGTTCTCATTCTCAAATAGCGGGATAGACCCACATTGACATGGACTCAATATACTAACTACCGAAAAGAAACATGTTAAGCAAAATGAAAAGATATTAGAGCAAATTAGTTTAAGTCCTATTATAATTCAACGCAACGATTAGCCTGACTCTATGATTGAATCCAATATAAATCACATTTTACTGATGGTAACGGCGGTTTAAACTTTAGCCACTGCCAGTGTGATATCACGACTGGAAGGAATCTGTCAGCTGAGATGACAGATATGTAGCAAATGTATATCCGTCATTGACGGAACAGCACCGGCCGTTAAAGGCACATTCTATTTCCATCAATATGTGTCAATCATTACCGTATAGATATGCTATAATGCGACATTTTCGCTAACATCTGCGGGTAAATGTCCGCAAGAATTGTGGGATATGAGTCAACCCTCTCGGAGGTTATAATTTTTCGTTTGGACAAATCTTTGAAAAATATGATAAAAGGCATTCTCTCCCTTCACGTGCATAATGCCTTATGGTGAATGTCAAGTTTACACTCAGTATCACTTGCTTCATTTCCCAGTCTAATTCCACGGTTACATTCAATGATTTTGCTTTTTATCAGATACGTATGTCACTGCATGCCAAAAAGCCCCAAAGATCACAGGTATGGTCAAGGCAGAGGATACATCGCGGCAGACGATCACGTATACATGTGAGGGCGAAGGAAAAGCACTGCACGATTTCCGCACATCCATAGATGTGTCTTGTATCAACGGAACTGAACCGATATCAAACTGGGATGAGGCTACAATCGGAATCAATTGCATCGGTTGGTGAAAAATTCCCTGCCCCCTTTTCAATGTAGGGGGCCAGATTATATTTGGCCCCTTACTCTTAAGGGTCCCTGGTACCAGTTTTTATTCAGAGACCTTTTTACCGACCTGGTGGGTCAAACATGCTGGAACATACACTGGAAAGTATACGTGTCATACCCGGCGTTTACACTAGACAAAAAAACGTGACGACTGTAGATCGTCTAGCCTATAGTCGTCAGGTGGTGCTCGATTACGTAATATCGGCCGCAATAGTCACCAACTCAAGGGTTTATACTTTTTATATGTACCGATTTCTAGCCATTGACAGCTGAATGTCGTCAGGTGGAGCAAAATTCAAGAATCGCCACCTAGAATCGTCTAGTGTAAACGCCGGGAAAATTAGTCCCACTCTTCCATTTTCCTTTGTGTATATTAATAGGTAACCCAGAATGAGTTTCTGCAAATATTTAATCGACCCATCTGGTAGAGTCCTCATACAAGTCAGGAGACACCTTCTGAATTCAATGTAATTTCCTTATAAATACCAGTTCGACTGTCCCTCCAAAATGTTTATTATTGCATAACATCAGGTATATATTTTCCTGGAGATAAATACACAATATTACCATGATTTCGATCTGAGTGGCCGTATTCTCCGCATAGTTGACGCGTAGTAATATTCCGAGCGATAGCGAGGAGTATTGCCTAGCGTCAACTACAAGGAGAATACGGCCACACAGATCGAAATTATGGTAATATTGTATTTATTACTCACTTATTTTTAAGTTTAAGCAAAAAATATGATCGTTAGAAAACTTTTCAACGTAATTAATAAGTTATGTTTGGGACTACTTTCATCTCAAAAATCCGTATCCTCCTAGGAGGGTACGGAGCTCCGTATCCTCCTCAGTAGCGATCTGTAATCTCCATAGGCTTAGTATGGAGACTCCGTATCAGGTGGGTAATAAAGATGAAGGTTGTGGGGACATATGACATTTCTCCTCTCTCACTTCGTGTACCTCGTAGAAATGAATGTACGATCGTCCTTCAAACCTATTGTAACTTTCATTTTGTGAACTATTTTACACACTTATATAAATGCATATCAGGTTTTATTATCCACCTAATACAAAGTGTCCATAGAAAAGGCATAGGGAGTTTGTATGGACATACCCGGAGCATACGGATATGTTGTATGCTCCGGGTGGCGCATACGGAAAAATAGTGCGTACGAAAAAATAGTGCATAACTAAAATGAACTGATATCGACATGTCACTTGCCCAGAAAAGGTGGATAATAAATACAATATAGACTGGTTTCAGATAAAAGCAGTTGTATGCTCCTCGGAGTTGCCTCTGCGCAATATCCTCGCATACGCTCGGATATTACTACGCGTCAACTCCTCGGAGCATACGGCCGCTTGTATCTGAAACCAGTCAATATTGTGTATTTATCCCACCCCTCCATAGACTCAACATGGTCTAACTGTACGCCACGGTTATGCCATAAAATATTTATATGCCACTGGTGACATATGAAGTAAAAAACACATGACAGGGTAGGATAAAATCAAAACATCACTCAATTTCATATGATTGTTTACATGCAATTCATTGTCTTCCGCGATGGCAACTCATGCCATATAAACAATCATATGAAATTTCGTGATGTTTCATGATAATATTAAAACCCTGAAGAACCAAGTTATATTCATTAAGGCTTCACGAACCAATACGCACAAAATCTTTCGATCAGAACTTTTTGTCATAGGTTCCATGAAAAGTGTTTTCTGCAATGCATAACTAACTTACTGTTTTTTAATCTGTTTTAGATGTTATTTGCCCTCCATCGATATTCCCAGACCAACCCATGTTCTATAAGGCGATTCCTAGCAAACCGTTCAGTGTTGGTATGGCTTTCAATCTGAGTTGCTTACCGGGATATCATTTCTCAGACAACACTACCACACGAGAAATCAAGTGTGAAACATACAAAACTACGTCAAATGGAACAGAATATATCGAGGCGCAATGGGACATAGCAATCGAGGATATTTGCCAACGTTGGTATTCTATGATATATATTACATGAGAATACAAAGTCAAATTTCATATCAAATTACAATTAATGAAGTCATAAAACGTTTTCTGATTTTGTAACTGAAATTGACATTCATCCCTATTTTCTTTGTTGACATGCTATTCACACTCTATTGCATATATTTCATTTTTGCAGCTGTACCCCCGAATATGTTTCACTTTTTCGTTACAAATGGAAAAGGTTATCGAATGGCACAATATGAGTGCAATACCCGGGGTGGCATCTTGGCTGAGTTGCTCTCAATAGAATACCAGGAGCATGTCTCTGACATACTCAGGTATGTTCATGTTCATGTTTATCACTCTGGAAAGAACAAACTCACTGATTTGACTTTTATTTATTCTGCCCCTAAAACTTACAGATTCCAGTCAGATCTGGAAAAAGGATGGGAACATATCTAAACTCTGCATATCTCCGATCTTTGACTCTGATGTTAAAACATTTTAAAGGGTCCCTCAATCAATCAACTATGCTAACATTGAAATGATGCGACTTTAGAAGTTGGGGAGCAATGATTAACAAGAGGTTTATTTCGGGATTCCGACATGGTCATATCCCCTAGGACTTGAGTGTTGTAAGACAAACATAGGAAATATAAATGGAAATAAGTCAAATAACAGCTTTCATACAATCGAAAACGACAGACGATAGCAAGATGGTTCCTGGAGTGATAAACGATTGCACCATTACCCTATCCCCGGATGAAAGTAGAGAAGCAGTAGCTGGGAGTATAAAATTTTATAAAATTTTATGTAGTAAAATGAAGTAAAATGTTTATGGCGACCTTACTGGACGGCATATTAATATGTAATGTAAATATGAAGGTAAGTAAAAGTAAATATATGATAATTGACGGTAAAATATGGGTCAATTATTAAGATATTAATATATGATATACAATTGTTGTATAGACAATACATACGTAATTGTATAATATAATGAAAATGCCAAGAAGGCCAGTAAAAGGTGTGGGGGGGTGGGAAGAATTATGAGTCTTTGTTTAGGGACCGAATTAGAGCAAGGTTAACAGCCAGTGTCAGTGTCCTTGATATAAACTCGGTGAGCATTAGAGTTCCAGCCGCCATAGCGCTGGATAGATAGCTCTGGCATACCCGCTTGGTATGCCTGAGTAGCGGCAGCTTTACGGAGGCTATGGAGTGTATAGTTGGCAGGCTGATGAGCAGTGAGGAGTAGGCCTTTCCACTCCTTGCTCAGAGTTCTTGTGGTGAGTACTTGGCCGTCAGCCAGTAGTAGGAATGGGTCCTCGGGGTTGGCCGTAGGGGCGGCCGCAATCATCTTCCTGATCGCCCGCACAGGGCATGAGGACGGTTCGGGGGATGCTTGTAAGATGACTGTCTTTCCCTCCCCCACCCTCTGCATGTTTTTTGCTGCCTTGACGCGGATGGACACCTGTCCGGGCGTGACCACGACATCTTGGCGTGACAGGTGTCGCGTCGGGTCGAATTTCGTCGCAGACGGTGGGGCGACCTCGCTCTGCCGCAGGGCCGCGTAGTATATCCCCAGGATCGCGGCCCGCAGAGCGATGTGCAGGGATGAATCGTCGAGGGCTGCGAGGGCCGCCTTGAGTACGTCCATCGGCACCGGCGGCTTGACGTTCGGTTGATATGCTTTGTTGCGCCTCATCGCCTCGAGGGCGAAATCCTCCGTCGGCGCGACGTCGCCTCCCGTCAGCCGCAGGTGCGACCGCACGTGGGATAGCTGGTTCGCGACCGTCGCCGGCGAGGGGGCATGGTCCGCGACATACTCGAGGTACACCGTGGTAAAGCTGACGGTAGGTCTCTGGGGGTCGGCGCCCATCCTTCGGCAGAAGGCCAGGTAAGTCGCGACGGCGCTGCGCTGGTTCACGACCGTTCCGGGGGCACGCGCCTCGCACTGCCGCGCAGATGCCCTCGTCTGGAGCGATCGTAGCGCCGGATCTGCAGGTGAGACGCAACACAGGGTTGAAGGATACGTGAGTGCAAGGCATAAGTTCGACGAGAGCATGGAATTTCATATACATCGAGGCCGTGTCGTAGTCCCTCGAGGTTAGGTGGGCCCTGCTGAGCGCGTCGGCCACGGTATTAAGGACACCCGGGACGTGGGTGTAGACGAAGTCTACCTGTAGTCTGGCTTGTACCATCCAGGCTTGACGGGCACACGCGGCCAGGACGGGGTTCCGGGCGCATCCCGACCGGAGGGCCTGGATGGTACCCATGTTGTCACAGTAGACCTCGACCTGGGTGCCACGGTCACGATCCGTGAGGAACGTGCACATCGCGTACACTGTGTTCAGGGCCTCGAGCTCCGCAATACAGGTGACAGGGTCGTTCACTGGGCAAACACGGCCGGAGTAACCTCCCATCCGTCTCCCCGATGCCAGACAAGCACGCATCCACGATCAGACACTTGGTGGGGGGGCTTCGCGGGATCAGTGCATGGCCGTTCCAACCTTCCGCGAAGTGCAGAAACCATTCGAGGTCCTGCCGCATCTCCGAGTTGATATTTATGTAGTAGCCAGTCATACCCCGGAGGGCCTTGAGCAGCTTACTAACAAAGGGGCGTGTCGGCCGGATACACTTGGCTACATGTAACACGCGCCTGAGTATGGACTGAAGCTGGCGTTTGGTCAGCGACCGTTTCCGGGCGACCGCTCCGACGTGCTCCCGGACCTCGTGTAGCTTGTCCTCGGGGACGGTAAGCGACATGTCCAACGAGTTGATCACCATACCGAGCCACGTGACGACTTGGCTGGGGGGCTGTGCCTTCTCTCGGGCCACGGGCAGTCCCAATTCCTCAAAGAGCTCTCGGGCTATCGAGAAGTCAGAGGCCGCCTTCTCCCCGTCTGGAGGGAGAATGATGAGGTCATCCAGGTACATGGCGGCCTCAACCCCCTTCTGGCTGAGGATCTTGACTATGGCATCTGCTACACACTGCATGTGGTAGAAGGAGGCGCGGGCACCGAACGGCATCGCCGTATCGCAGAAGTACCCGCCCTCCCACGCGAAGCAGAGCAGCGGCCAGTCGAGGGGGTCACACCTGAAGTTCTTGTACGCCTGGGAGATATCGATGGTTGACATAAAGCTCCCGGGCCCCGAGGCCACCAGGCGGCCAACGAACCCATCAACGGTCGGGAGGCCATGCTCCCTCTCCTCGCCGTATACTGAGTTCTTCACGATATAACCGTTAACACTGTCCTCCTTCGGGTATGTCATGTCGGTTATGACGCGACGGTCGGTGGTTCCTCTCTTCTCGCGTGTCATTAGAGGCGACACGTGGCACCAAGGTAGAAAAGGGGGGGCCTCGAATGGCCCCATGAGGTTGCTGTACCCCTTTTCCTTCCTGATGAATTTCTCCACCTGTTCAGGGTACCCAGTAGCACTGGGGTGGTTGGGTACCCCGCAGGTATCGCTCACCGGCCCGGCGTAGCCCAGAGGGAACCCGACCCTGATGAAGTCCGTCAGTTCTTCCTTGCCGGGGATTCCGGAGAGGTATCGGACCCAAACCGGAATGTTGAGGTCAGTTGGGATCTTGATACGTGCCCCAAGGGCGTTGGGTAGGCCCGTGCGCCTCACAAGGTCATAGATGTGGGCGTGACCCGGCGGCCCAGGTCCTGTGAACTGCGGCCAGTGGGCCCGCCTATGTCCAGCGAACGCTCCGGGGTCGGTCCGGACTCCGGGGGCGGCGATACCGGTTTCGCAGAACTTCCTAACGGCGGCGAAGTCGATTTGAGAGGATTCGTCGACATTCTCCCGGAGCAATTGCTGAGCCAATTGCTCCGCCGCCCCGCAAACACCCTCATACACGGGAGTGTATTCCTCGGTCGTGCACTCCTTGACCGGGTACCCCTCGCCGAGTGCACTCGTACTGAGTGCGAGGGGTGCATCATGCGCCACGCTCACTTGCGGGACGCGTCCGGCCTGTTTTTTTAAAGCCGTTGGGAGGTGTTGTTTCTGCACTCCCAGGTCGGTAGGGCGGACCGTGTGTCCGGCGTGCGGCGTCCTGCGTGGGAAGTACCCGCCCTCCCACGCGAAGCAGAGCAGCGGCCAGTCGAGGGGGTCACACCTGAAGTTCTTGTACGCCTGGGAGATATCGATGGTTGACATAAAGCTGTTTTTTTTAAGCCGTTGGGAGGTGTTGTTTCTGCACTCCCAGGTCGGTAGGGCGGACCGTGTGTCCGGCGTGCGGCGTCCTGCGTGGGGCGGGTGCGGATGTTCCCCGCACCGTACACCAGTTTCCTGTTGCACGCGTGTATAGAGTGCGTGCACATCTGCCCTACCGAATCACAGAATGAACAGACATGTATCCACTTGATCTGCCCATCTTGGTGGCCGTTGCGTAGTCTGCATCCCCTCTCGGAGTTGTACCCCCTACAGGGTAACTCCCGGGCACCGTCCTTGCCGCCGTCTTGGCCGTTGGGGGCGCTGGTGGTGGCAGTCATGGCAAGGCATACGCGCTCGTCTTGGATGCGCACGTGGTCCGACCAGTAAACCCTGCCTGCCTCCACTTGATCAAAAATGTAATTTGACCACCGTCTGACCGCGGGCCACGGCCGTGTCTGTGTGTCTATCGATACCTGAGAGAGGTGTCGATACATATCACGGCGGTCTCCCTCAGGTACGGCCCAGTCGTCCTCCATCATGAGCAAGTACGCACTAACGTACTCCATGGGTCCCAGATTACCCCTAACCTCGAGTTTCTGGGACAGCGTGTAGAGGCCTTCACGTTCAACATACATGTAGGGTTTAGATATCAACTTTGATACGGTCAAATCAGATGTGAACCTACCGGCCGTACGATCGTGACGAATTCCCTCACGGTCCATTTCTCGCTGGAGATGATCCTCGCTCACGTAGCGGTCACGAAGCTGTCTCGGTGTGGGTAGCCTGGAGGCTTGATCCTGGGCCCAGTCGCGGGTGCGGTCCTCAGCCGTGGACCGTGCCTCTCGTACCGTGGGCTGCGTGGCTCTGGTTGGCGACCGTTGGCGTGCCATGGCCTGCATCGTTTCGGACATGCTCTCCATGGTTTTACCCATCTTCTCCATGTTTGTCTCGAGTTTGGCGATCCTAGCCGTCTTGACCGCTTGACCGCTGTCCGATACCGACTCGATGTGTTCGTTAGAGGACTCGGCCGTTCCTTGGAGAGTGGCCTCCGACTCAGCCGTAGCCTCCGGTGGCTTGGAGGTGCTGGGTATCGGGTTGTTTCTCGTAGTTGGTCCCATTTTCTCCTATCCCTGTATGTACCTGTATCGCGTGTATGGTGTGCTTGCCCGTACTCGGGGAGTATGGGGCGAGAGCACGTGGCCAAGAGAAGAAAAAGGGTACTGGAGTATGTGTGTACTGCAGGACGGGTGGAGGAGAATTGAGGCCGGGACACGGACCGTGGTGGCGCTCGTGACTGCGCAGTAGGTGAGAAAGCCGCGAGGGGGCAGGAGGGGGGCATGTGGTGCGCGGTAGAGGGGGACACCGGGGGAGGCAATGACTACCCCTGAGCATAGCCCATGAGTCACCAATTACGATTAGCCAGTGTACCCGGCCCTGTACAGGGCCGGGTTCCTCTGCCACAGAGCCCTCCACCAGGGTCATCAATTCATACTGCACACACTCTGACATATATGAAAAAAAATTGAATCAATAAATATATACTCGTTTGTCTTTGCCAACCTTTAGAACAGTCTCTTATGGTATAATTGTATATTTAGAGGTAGTTTTCCAGTGAAACTTGGCTGGTTCTCAAGTCAAGCCATTTTGTTCCCTAAATGAAGATCAGGGGTGAACACTTTACCTAAATTACGATCAAATCTAGATCAGCCAAGTCTAAAATGCTCTATAAAAATGAAATGAGAGTAGAGTGCTGAGACAACGATCGTGCTGCATGGACAGCATAATCTATGGGGAGTGGATATTTGACGAAATCTAAACGAAATCCTTGTAGCTCAACTATATTATTTCAAACTAACATGATAATAAGTCAATACATCATAAAAGCGGAACACCTGAAAAGAAAACCCGGAACTCAAATGATCTAACCTAAACTTATCCAAACATTGTATCGTTCTATAAGTATCAATTACACAATTATGGAGAAATTGAGCTTCCACCTGTTTAGACGTCCGCCATTTAGTTTGCTTACAAATTAGGACCTGGTGTGATGTCACAAAATCGTCTTGTATATTTCCTCCTCACTCTATGAGGAAAGGTATGTCAATGTGGTAATGATAGCAATGTTACCTAGGGTAGAACAACATTCTTATCCTTTTCCTCTCTAAGACGGTGACCCACTGCAGTGGATTCAATGCCTATTTGGGATCGATCATCTGGTCGTACCTACATTGGGAGGGGTCTAATCACCTCCTATTCCTGGTAGTGGAGCTGTAGTGGAGTTAGGGCCGCGACGATTGGCGCATCATTGGCACACCATCGGCGTATAATCCGCTAGTAATCGGAGTACGACTACTTCTGATTCTTAACTAATCCTCTCATTAATCATGGTACATTTTTCCGAGTAAGAAGCAACTCCCCTGTTCTCAATACTTTATAGGTGGGTTTTGACGCTCACAATACAGGGAAGAATTGCTTGTGGTGACATCTGGAAAATCAGATATGATCCCACCTCAAATAACATAATTTTAAGGTTTGGACAGAATTTTATCACCTCAGTTTGCAGTCTCCCACAATTGACACACATCTTCCTCTATGACCTCTCTTTGGGAAGGACATGAAGGAGAAATTCTAGTGAATTCTCATTTGTCATAGCCCAAGACCGAATTCACTCGTATGAGACTAATTATGTAGGATTTCCCTCACTAAGGGGGGCACCATTTGTTCAACGGCAAAGACATGTTCTCCTAAGATAGGTATTGGATCGTTGGCATGACCCTAGGAGGATTCTTTTGCCAGGACCAAAACATTTTAAAGGGGGCCCGATTCGATTTTGAAGGATTTCAGCGAAATATCTTGTGGTTCCTTTATCATCTTTTGTTCACATACTATATCCCTGAGACAAGTTTCACACCTTTTGTTCTTCCCTTTCCCCCCTTACGGTATACAGCCAACAGATATGTTTTATTGGACTGGTACGTATTGCACGCACTGCAGGATCCATTTGGGTGTGGCCTGATCGACAAATTGATGAAGCTACACCTTGGTCGAGGATGAATGATGCAAACCTGCCCGGCAGATGTGCAGTGGCATATAAAGATGACTGGACTCCTGTTCATTGCCTTAAAGAAAAATATGGAGGACTCTGTCAAATACCCAAAGGTACATTTTACATAACCCCTGCTTAGTCTGGAATGTAATTTCTAAACACACACCAGGTATACAAACTAACAGAGTGGACGGCGTGAGGAGAATTAATCCAGTAACACATTGGTATAGTTCACCATGCATGCAGCCAATGGCTTTGTCCTTATTCTTTAAAACACTATGCGGGAATAAACCCATTTAAATGGAATATTCATTTCTTGTAATATTTTGATTCACAGTAATCTGAAAGAATATGTCTAACTGTATAAATTTCAATTTATGAGTCATTATACAGCTTGACAGGTCACGAATATTGACAAGTTTAGATAATTAAATTCTCAAATAATTAGTTTTAAAAGAATTAAATATGACACAATATATCATCACAGTTTGCGATAAATAGGTGTAACTAAACTTGTGTTATTACATGATTCACAGGTTAACCCTATGAATAAATGGACCGAATGATGCATTGATGCATCATTTTCCGATATTTAGAAAATCATTGATGTATATATATAGAATCGAAATAATCTTGGATACAGACCAATAGCAGAATTAGACGAGGAACCGGTGTCCCTTGGTGCCACAGACCTGCTTTCATCGTTGCTTTTCAATACTCAGGGGAGGTGCTCACTACATATATCGAAATAGTTTTCAATCTCCTTCTTCACTGAATAGATTTCAACACGTGCACCACAGCCCCGTACAAAGCTCATGCAAAACACGTTCAAAGGTCGTTGGATGTTGTCTACACGTGTGAGGAAGGTTACGAATTCGAGCAATACAGTTCAAAACAGTCCTCTGTCAGCATTCCCTGCCCTCGCCTCGGTGAATCTTGGACGACTGATATAAGATATATATCATGCCTTCGTAAGTACCACTATATCGTTTGTTGGCTTGAAGCTGCTCTTGTAGTCAAAGCTGTTCTTGTTTCACGCTCATATACATGTATTATCAACGGTATAGCCCTATGCCCATCTACAGATTTATGGTGGAACGATTAGTTCCAAAATCGTATAGGAGTCGGTCAACTTGTCGCAGGCAAATTACGTAACTCCCCGCTCGACTGGCGGCCATTGAGGAGAAGGGGTGGTTCGTATTGATCCTAAGCAAATCAGTCTACACTTACCGACAGATAAACAATTATGCACCCTGGAAACTAGATTTATCAACATGTTGATAAACCTTTCGCCACCGATTTTGGAACATAGAAACCACAACTTGTCTGCGACAAAAGAACATTTGAAGGAGGTGGTTCACTAATCAGTGGCTCACCCTTGCCTAGCTGTCCTACATCTACTGGCTATGGCCAACTCCGTTAGGATGCCTTGGCTGAGACAAATTACCGTCCGTTTGTCGCCGACAACGGTACATAGATGTTCCGAAATCGATGGATGGGCATTGGCCTTAAGTAGAAGGCTGCCACAAAATCAGACAAGAAGCCCTGAAATATTCAGAATTAGACTAATTCATAAGCATCTTGTGCATGTCCTTTCTTTTTGAGAAATGTATTTACGGTTATCTAATGCTGATAGAATAGTTTAAAACTTTGTTTATCCGTACTGCCGACAAACTTTGAGGATCTATCAGACTGTAATTTGAGGAACAGAACTACTGGAGGGGTTCTCCTATAGGCCTGTTTCCATTGGCTGACGAAAAGCGTGTAGATTTTTTGAGTTACCCAGAAAGTCTGTCGGTGGTTGTGATTGTGCGTCAGTATCAACAAATTGGTGAGGGTAATAGATTTCACTCAGTTTTTTCTTTATTTTTTATTGGCTCACAATTCACCCTAAACGGGTGTATTTACATTGCTACGTTAAACACTCAGTGACCAAGCTTTCACTCAGTGGTGGGTGGTGCCACATTGCACAACCTAAGCAGAAAAAGTTGTGGGTCACTTCACGAGCTGGGTCGTTTCCATTGACCGCATTGAGCAGTGCTAAAAGTCTGTCGGTGGTTCCTGACTGTAGATCGATGAAGGGAAAAAGGCCAAAGAAACGGGCCTGTAGGCGTCTGGTAGGCGTGTGTGTCACAAATAACCCGTCATATCTCTGCCACCGATTAGCCTGTAACTAGGACAAATGGTATGTTCATCATTGATGAATAAGCATGTAATTGTAAATAAATAACAATTAAAAGGTTTGGACCACATTCAGTTTATGGTGAGTTTTCTGTTATTCCCTTACACCCAGTCAACTAGACATTTCTGCAACTGCTTGAGTCTAGGATCCAAACATATCAAACGCCAATGGGCTTTGAGGTATTATGGTCTTGATTGATTGGTCATGCTCAGCTGGGCATGCCTCTAAGAAACTAAGACACTGGCACCCTGCTCCTTTCTCAATATCACAGTGAGATATCACAGTGCATGAAGGTAGTGAAGGAATAGTTTTTATGCAGAATACTGGAAGTCTATATGTGATCACTCTAACCTCTTAGTGATGTATATAGCGCATGCAAGCACGCTTTAACAAAATGATTGCACGACCATTTGCCTCACGCGGGGTTATGTATAGGACATTCTGGAACCTAGTCCCAAGAAAAATCTGCTCAATGTGATACCTAGTTGCCGACGTTTGAATACTTCCCGTGTAAATGTATTCCTTGAGATTCAGGTACCTTCAAGTCCAATGTACCTACATCTGAACCTTTATCACCCAACAACCCACTATCTAGGGTTTTAGATTTATCAGCCATCTTCTTATTCTTATGCCCCGGAGAGGTAATGAGTTCTCTGTGTGAACCCCGCTATAAACATGTTTGAAATTTGTAGGGGCATTTTGGTAAGAGAAATGTACCCACTGCTGAGTCGCCGACTATGTAACCAATCTGTATATCGATTGTAGATCGATGACGGCCAATGTAAATGGGAAATTAGGAAAATACAAGAGATCTACACCGTTTTCATCGGCCGATGGAAAAGGGCCTATACACTGTCACCTCACTGATTTTTAGCCACTGGCGTGCAGTCGTTGGCCACCATTGATCAACTATTTGGAAAACTCGATACAGTGGTGCTGTTTTCGTCAGCCAGTGGAAAATGGCTTATAAGGCACCCACAACTGAATGAAAGCTTGGTGACTGAGTGAAATCTACTACCCTCACTGATTTTTCTATACCAACGCATAGTCGAAGGCACCACCGGCGTACTTTCTGGGTAACTCAAAAGATCTCTGCCGTTTTCGTTGGCCAATAGAAACCGGCGTTATAGAAGCCTACGTAGGCTGAGTCCCAATGAACAGATAATTTAGATAATACGGAGTGTTGTCCGAACACCGCCGAACTATATCTGATAGCGTGTCCGTCCGAGATTTCCGTTTATACGGGGTTAAATAGATCGAGGACTTAACTAGACTAAATAAACTGGCTGCTAATAATACAAAAATCAAAAGTCGTGTGATATAGTAATGATGAGATTACAGATTACAGTCTGTTGTCTATATACTAAATGTTCTATGCATAATTATAGATCTGTCCTATGTGATTACTTGCGTTATCATGAACTAATCTTTGAGGGCACCTGCATTAAAATGATCGAGGATGCAACCTATATAACTCTATACTCTGATTCTTTTTCCTATAAGCTGCAATATCTGTGAATGACATGCACTTGTATCTATATTGCGTTCATTTGTCCTCTGTGACATTCCTTGAATGAATTCTTTCTATCCCAGCTCCGCAGGTAACCAGGATTTCAGATCTTTGTTCTACCGAGGAAGGCCTCCATGCCATCTCTATTCCGTCAGACGTTCGCGTTCCTGCAAGGATTAGTCGTAAAGGCAACGACCTGAGGCTAACGTTGGGCGTTGAGGACATGAGCTATCTCTGGACCCTAAACAATACATTGCCTAAAGCAGAATTCAGATTCTCAATGCTCTCCAATGAGGAGATAATGCTCTTGTCTATTCTTCAAAATGACTACACTGGCGCTAACCTAACTGTTCATTCTGACCTCCAGTTGGAAATACAGTCCAACCAAAGCCGAAATTGGTCAGCTTTAAAGGTTCTGCTAATGAGTGATATTTCCCAAAGAATCAGCATTACCGGGAGCTACAGTGATGGTTTAACAAAACTAAGTCTAGTAGATTCTCAAATGCTGTCGTGCGCAGGGACCAATGGTAACTTCTGTAACTCGCTCTCGGTGTCTATACTTAAAACAATGGACAGCCCTTTTGTAATAGAATATTTCAATATGGTCCCTCAAGGCAGACAAGTATGGATGAATAAGAACAACTATAATGGAAATCTGGTGATGTACTATGGAAGTTATTATCTGGTAGAGGTGCACCTCCCAGAAATCTGCTCAGATCAGTACGGTAAGTGAAGTAGCTTATTTTTTCCATTAATACCAAATCAAACGACAAACGGGGTTGTGTGGTCCATTTTATGTCTGACTAGGTTTAAATGTCTCCTCCCGGATTTAACTATACTATACTATGAACCTATCTAGTTATTCCTATTTTAAGATAGGGTTCCTTGCCAGGGTTTCGCTTTGTTTAAATATATTTTGTTTAAATCTATGTTGTTTTAATCTATTTTGTTTAAATCTATTCAAATACCATTGATTCTCTTAACCATTTTGTGCTGGGTGCCTGCTACGGAGTAACACCTGTAGGGCCGGGTAGCCGTGTCAGTTTATATAATGCTAGGAGCCGGGACTTCCAAGCTGATTGTAACCATTTTATCTTCTCATCATGTGATATGACACGTGATACTTTATGTTATTTTTCTATTCACCTAGAAATCTTTAAAAATGATGTCATGCCTACATTTCACAGACGGGTCGGACCTTATCAGGTTGTCCTTTCTCAATTTCTGGTCAATGGACTTTAAAGGGCAAATGCTTTTTAGGCGGTGTTTCAGATCCGCATGAGGAAATCATGGGATTCCTATTGTCAAACCGGAGCTCTATTGGCTGCATAGTCTGCAACTTCATTGCACTGAGTTCCAACATAACTAAGTAGCCAGCATTGCCTGCAAACCGAACTTTTACTACAAACTGGAAATCATATTGGCCCTCTACCCAAAATAGTCATCAATACTAATTGTTCATACTGTTGCCAAATGAAATTCTTATTAGATATATAAATGGGAACATTTTGTACTGACTCAATTGCATATTAGCGTTTCATTGGACCCCGTTGCACAATATCGGAGAGGTGGCTGTTTTCGCTACCCCGTTTTCCCTTTAGATGATTATGCCATCCAGTGTTAAATTTTATCTCCCAAATGCACCCAAATAGTGATCTAAGATCAATGGCTACCGTATAGATATAATGAAAACAGCTTCATGCTATAAACCCATGAGTATATGTATTTCCCATCTGTAGAACTATGTGCCACACCAATGCACGCATGATTTTGTAAGAACCCAATTCCTGACTAGGTTCATCAACCCATGCACAAGATGCTAAAGAGATGACAACGGAATGGCACAACGATGTACTAACCACAGATAACAACTCGCAGAGTGGATTGGCGACAACTTCCAAAGGACCCAATGAGGAAGTTACTGGTGATCAAACCACCAGAAGCGGACAGCCACTCTGGACCACATCCCCAATGACAAGCCTGAATGACTCTCCCACGAGCACGTCTACAAAGGGAGCCACGGCAGATCGAGTGAAACATATTGAACTCAAGTTTACTATTCTCAATATCAACTACTCCGAAGAGTTCAGAAATGAGAAGTCAGAAAGGTATATTCGATTACAGCAGGATTTAATGCAAAGGGTGAGTATATATATGTACATGGACACACATACAAATATAATCCCATATGCATATATGTATGAGTGAAAATGTACCAATAGATCTATATGTAATGGAAATAGGTGTCGATCCCCTGGCTAGTCTTCCTCGCCTTCAGGAAAAATCATCAAAAATAGATAAGAGACACCCCTTACGCGTGATTTTACTTTATTTAAGCTCCCAGTCTAAAATTCACTTATATCTAGGGGACATGATGATAGTTCTTTTACCAAACTACAGAAAAACGTGTCTATAGTTTGACAAAAACATGAGTGACCAATCGCGATTTTCCCCTAGAGCGTTAACATGCACTGATATAGTATGGTCAGAGTTGAATTTCAATTTACTATGCCTTGGCTTTGCAGATTGAAACTGCTATGAAAGATAGATTCGGTGATGATTTCATTGGAATAAGCAATACGTCATTTAGGTAGGCAATTTAAGCATCACATTAGAGCATTCTTTCATTAATTCGAATACGTCTCAGAAATAACTTAGTATATATATATACCCGATACATATAATTTATTGGATATCCTGATATCATCATTTGTGCATATCTATATACTGACTGCACATAAATAGATGGTGAAGTACTGGTATTTGTCTTTGAATCATGTGGAATACAAAGATCATACTTTATTTTGATTAAGGGAATTTGATGTAAGACATTATTATATGTGAATGCTTTGCTTTCAGCCCTTGAATTTGGTGAGATCAACGTATACTGGACTAACGTATACTGAATGGACGGTGATGACAGTGGGGTCATCCTAGAAGGTGGCAATATGTTTTCTGTTATAAACCATAGTTTGATAGTCTTGCCTCATATCCTGCTGCACAAGACTGATTGGCTTTATATAATGTTTTGCAAAAGTTGTGGATTTGACAAATGTTCTTCAAGTTTTCTGACAAGTCTTTATACAATGGTCTACAAGATCAACTTATTAAAAGACGTATAAATCAAGCGAGGTTCTGATATTGTTACTTGTCGAAACTTAACATGGTAATATGCTACTGTTATTAGCCTCTATATAAACGTACCCGAAACAGTCTAATTTAATCCAATGAGTGACTCCGAAAAGTTCCATAGTTTAACATGAGAGAAAATGAATATACTAATTTTACTTAACATGCTGGAAAGATTCTCACACTAGTCTATTTTTCAGTATTAATGTAGTACTTCTGGTTATAGGCGGCAAAAAGAGTCACCTGATGAGAGTCACGAAATGATTTCGAAAGCCCTGGCTGAGCAGAGATATCCTTTTCCAAAGATGAAATATCAGAAAGTAAATATTCTAATCCTCACAGGAATGTTATATTTTGTGTCAACTCCATAAGTATATATTTAAAATAGCTAACTCTAAAATACAATTGAACAATTAGTACTGAAACAATTGTATATTTGAAACGTTATGGAGGGATATCCTACCTAACAATAACTATACTAGAATGGATATATCAAGGAGTAATGTGGGGTCTTTTCCAAGGAGAATCCCAATCAAATGTTAACAGTCTAACAATGTAGCCTCTCTTCAACCAAGCAGTATGAGCATTGATGGGAATTCATACATTACAATATAAAGACAAGTTTTAGGGTATTTCTGGATGATAGCTTCTATTTCGTGGCCTTACCCCAAAACTGCAGTCGATAACAAGTCTGAGACATGCTGGCATGTTGGGGGTGTTCTTTCAGTGATTGAAGGTTTACTGGAAATGACCTCAAATAAACACGCATAAAAAGCCATGTCTAAATGTTAGCTATAAATGAAAATTACATATTCATTAATCATATGCATGTTTCATCTCATATAGCATATTATGCGTCTCAATAATTTCTGCCAAGACGTTTTAATATAAAGGCGACGTTGAGAGTTTCAGTGGATCACCGGAAGTTCTGGCACAGGCTCGGCAATAAGCGACACATGAATCGGGTCGCGTCTGCATCTCGGTTCAGGTCTGTATATAGATCTAGACGTCATAAATTAGTACAGGAATAGTAAATATGCAGAATATCAAAGCAGAGGTTGGTCTCATATCTATCTTGATAAACCAGAGACGTTTGCAAAACCATGGAGAAAGTATTTCAGACCTCATACTGCACTTACAAAACAAGCAACAAAGAGAGTTTCCGTCGTAGATGGGTAAGCGCAGCGGCATGCGTTTTCTCCGGGTCACATGATGTGGTATTGAGTAATGGTAACGATGTTACGAAGCCCATAGACTGGTCAACTGTTCAAATACATATCGGGATAGGTATTGGATTACGTGGCGCCCATTCAGAGCACGCGCCTAACAAGACGAATCCACAGCTGGAATGACACCATGACAGGGTTTTTTTTCGACAAACGTAGAGCCTTAGGAACTTGGTTTTCCTATACTAACCTTCTGAAGACGCCTCTCTCTGGCCCCTCTACACGATGTACGTAAGTGCAGCTTCAGCTGCACTTGAAATACAGGGATTTTAAAGGAAACGTTGACAATGACCATGATCATGATAAAGGAAAAATACATGAATTTTTAAGGATTATGGGGAAAATGAGTTAACTGTTGTAAATAGGATGTAATAAAAGAATTCATTTATATAGGTAATAAAGTGTTTGTCAGATATGAGACACTATGCTATGGCCATGCATGCTTCAGACACTACATGTATATGCTTCGCAAATTCGATAGTGTACTTCGTTTTCGCATGATAGTGCGGTGGTAGCATTGGGCACTACACTCTGATTTTTCCAAACAGAGACAATTACACTCTATTTACATTTCATGAAAAGGGGATCCTATCCATCGTCTTGACAATATCTTCTCCTACTAATGCTTTAAGTTTTACGTTAATTGTACACAGAGCTATGATATAAATCTAAAGGGTGGATGATAGGATGACAAACTTTCAATTTTCAAAAGTGCCTATCTTAAGGGTGCATTTCACCAACTAGACATTATATTGATGCCACGCCGGCCTCTCAGCCAAACCTCTTGACGGCTCCTGCCGTCCAGGCTGGACAAAAATGTACTTTCCTACGTACTGCGCTCTTCCACCAACCTACCTTATTCTAGCCGGCCGGCGATCACACAGGGCCTTACACCAACCCAGTGCGCATTTCCACTAAGCCAGGTGCCTGCCAGCATCCGTTGAGGTAGAGACAGGAAGCAGTCGATAGGGGAAGCCTTACTGCAGCTTATGATGCCCCGGTTCTCTTCACTGGTAGACCGAACTGCTCCTCCTATATGAGATCACTTAAATATCATGGAGGTTCCGCCTGGAACAGATTACCACCCATAGTAAAGAAGACTGAAACTCATGCCAGCTGCAAATCATTGACTAGATCTAAGCTTAGAAATAGTGTATGGGACTTGTAATTCTAGACACGAATTACCCGTCCATTATTTGTAATCGTATTATTGTTATGCACTTGACTATTGTGGACAAAGTATTTGTTGAATCTTCTTCTAATTGTTCCTTGAATTTTATATGAACCTTGGAATTAATGGAGACTTTGTTCTATAAAACCTTATCTGTAACAGATGACATGATCTTTAGGCTAGACCATGGAAACCAGCCTTACAAATAGGCTGAGGTCTCAGCTCCTTTATTAGGATGTATGAGTTTGACATGTACAAACCTTCAAGTGACTGTAACAACTTAGTCTCAATAAAGAAATTTGTCAAAAAAAAACCAACAACAAAAAACCTACCGGCCAGCCATGGCTAAGAGCCGGCAAAAAAAAATCATGTTTTGCCAACTGGGAGCCACAACAGAGAGCCACTGATAATATGCAAATATTTGAGGTTAGGAAAAGCTGGCTATGATGCCAGGGGTATGTCCTGGGTGGTAGAAGAGCGACAAAAATGGTTACCGGTACCTGAGCCGTCTAGCAGCCTGGGAGCCCCTTAAGATGTTCCACAACCATCTGCCAGAACTCAATCTCAGCACCCTGCAGCTGGCAGGCACACTGCATGAAACTAACCACTTTGCATATATATATATATGCGAACAGCATATATAGGTATGCTTTTGTATAAACAAGTTGACCTATTTTCCATCGTGTATATGCCTCACCTCTAGGCATATATAAGCGTCCATGTTGCGGTCATATATACATCATATATACGCCCGCTTCTGTTGTATTTACGCCACTATCGAATAGTTCCAATCTCTGCCACTTGGGGACACCACTGTAGTATCTCATTTGCCATTAACCATCCAAGTTTGTGTTATATGAAAAATTACCAATTTATTTTATAAAACCTTTAAAAAACCTGATTGAGTATAAATTGATTAATTACACATAATAAACCCTTTGGTTTTTTAAACGTTTTTTTAATAGATTTTACTTTCAAACACCACGCTTCTGAGCGGGTGCAGGAGTGGGAGCAGGAGCGGGAGCAGGAGCGGGGACTTCAGTGTTGGTGTCTATACACAACACTAAAAAAACAGACGGGCGGCGGGTGCTGGTGGGAGGTGGCGAGCACTAACGGGAGGCTCTGAAGACACCAGGCAGCGCAGCGCAGCAGGGGTTTCAGTGTTGGTGCAACCTCTACCAACACCCACGAGTGCGGCGGCAGGGGTTAGGCGGAGGTTAGGCGGGGGTTAGGCAGGGGCTGCGCGGGACTTCAGGCGCACAGAGAGAACCTGCAGTGTATAGGCAGAGGACTCTGTCCACACACACTGGGGGGAGGAAGCAGGCCGGGGGTTGGCCGGGGGCTGGCCGGGGGATGGCGAACCTTTATTATTTCTTATCGGTACACATATATACACCCGGTGTATATATGTGACTTTTTCCTCTCTTATACGCCAGGTGTGAAATACAGCTAAGACACGTCCAGTGGCGTCAGAATAGGGGGGGCAGGGGGGGCGGCCGCCCCCCACTTTTTTGCCAACCCAAAAAAGTCAGCACCTTCAAATTTAACTGAATCAAGTGTAAAAACTGTCTTGATTCTTCAACATCGAAAAATGTCTAAATCTAACTTTTTAGCATGCAATGACTTTTTACTGTGGAAAACTGTCAAAGTTTGACCTTTTAAGGTGCAATGACTGCTAAGCTCTGACTTTTCACCATGGAAAAGTGTCAATGTCTGACCTTTTACCATGCAATGATGTCTAAGCTCTGACTTTTCACCATGGAAAAGTGTCAATGTCTAACTTTTACGGTGCAATGACGCTTAAGCCCTGACTTTTCACCATGGAAAACTGTCAAAGTCTGACTTTTTAGCATGCAATGATAGTTAAGCCCTGACTTTTCACCATGGAAAAGTGTCAATGTCTGACCTTTTACCGTGCAATGATGGCTAAGGCCTGACTTTTCACCGTGAAAAAAGTGTCAATGTCTGACCTTTTACCATGCAATGACTGCTAAGCTCTGACTTTTCACTGTGCCAAAGTGTCAAAGTCTGACCTTTTACCGTGCAATGACATCTAAGCTCTGACTTTTCACCGTGGAAAAGTGTCAAAGTCTGACCTTTTACCGTGCAATGATGCTTAAGCCCTGGCTTTTCACCATGGCCAAAGGGTCAAAGTCTGACCTTTTACCGTGCAATGACAGCTAAGCTCTGACTTTTCACTGTGGAAAGGTGTCAAAGTCTGACCTTTTACCATGCAATGACTGCTAAGCTCTGACTTTTCACTGTGCCAAAGTGTCAAAGTCTGACCTTTTACCGTGCAATGACATCTAAGCTCTGACTTTTCACCGTGGAAAAGTGTCAAAGTCTGACCTTTTACCGTGCAATGACGCTTAACCCTTTAAAGACGGGGGTCTGTGGCAGAGCCCTGTTGGTCGTGGCGGGTACTTTGGATTGGCATATCTCCAGGGGACGGGCCCATTTTTGTCTAAATCCAAATTCTATTATTTGATCACGTGATATTACACATTACCCTTATTTATATTATTTGTTTAACCAAATATCAATAAATACTATATCATAGGTATATTCTCTGAAAGCTTCATATTCATTGTTCGATTATTTCTTCATGAATAATTGAAAATTGTAAATATTACTAAATTTCATAAATAATGCCTCAAGGCATTCTCAGGCCTACGCTTGGGAATGCCTCAAGGCATTCTCAGGTCTATGCGGGGGAATGCCTCAAGGCATTATCCGCCCTGAAAGGGTTAAGCCCTGGCTTTTCACCATGGAAAAGTGTCAATGTCTGACCTTTTACTGTGCAATGATGGCTAAGCCCTGACTTTTCACAGTGGAAAAGTGTCAATATCTGACCTTTTACTGTGCAATGATGGCTAAGCTCTGACTTTTCACTATGCCAAAGTGTCAAAGTGTGACCTTTTACCGTGCAATGACTGCTAAGCTCTGACTTTTGCCGTGCCAAAGGGTCAAAGTCTGACCTTTTACTGTGCAATGACAGCTAAGCTCTGACTTTTCACTGTGGAAAGGTGTCAAAGTCTGACCTTTTACCATGCAATGACTGATAAGCTCTGACTTTTCACTGTGGAAAAGTGTCAATGTCTGACCTTTTACTGTGCAATGACAGCTAAGCTCTGACTTTTCAATGTGGAAAAGTGTAAAAGTCTGACATTTTACAGTGCAATGACGCTTAAGCCCTGACTTTTCACCATGGAAAACTGTCAAAGTCTGACTTTTTAGCGTGCAATGACGCTTAAGCCCTGACTTTTTACCATGGAAAACTGTCAAAGTCTGACTTTTTAGCATGCAGTGATGGCTAAGCCCTGACTTTTTACCGTGGAAAAGTTTCAAAGTCTGACATTTTACCGCGCAATGACGGCTAAGCCGTGACTTTTCACCCTGGAAAAATGTTCAAGTCTGATTTTTCACATGCAATGAAGGCTAAGACCTGACTTTTCACAGATTTACGGTAAATGGTCTATGTCAAACTTCATACCAAGAAAAAAGTCAGCAATTTTTCAGTTTGCCCCCCCACTTTCAAAATGTTCTGACGCCCCTGACGTCCGTATACTATCGTGAAACCTAATGAGTTTTAATCTTGGCTCCCGTATGCCACGACTGGAGTTTGGCGTAGTGATATCCGGAGCCAAAACTCCAGGAGTGGCATGCGGAGCCAAGATTAAAACGAAGTAGGTTTCGATTTTATCCTACCCCTTCGCTACGATGTTTATTATGGAAAATATGATTTGGAACCATCTTTATTCTTTCGTTCTGGTGAGTCCCTTTCGCCCCGTCACTGTTCTTAGCTCTATTGCACCCTTAGTTGCATTCCGGCATACGCGAGTGACATACTACGGGAAATATTTGATTAATTAGGCTTTTCTATCTAATCGAGCTACACACATTCATTATAAAGTAATTATACTCAATGTTTAAACTTACCAGAATGAAGTAATTATTCCAGAAATAGCCATTTAGATGGTTTGTTTATATCGTATCATCCGATAGCACTTTTGAAATTCTCTACACAGTATATCATGACTTCACGAGTTGTGAATCGCCCTACTTACGCGCCCTATATAGGTCGCGCTTTCTAACTTTAGATTTATTTTAACCGTTATATTTTTATATTTTACTGTTATAATCGTGTCTAGAATCATAAAAAAGTAATTAGGACAATAGAATCAAGTTTTAAAATCTTTTATTTAAAAAAAACAAATCTGAAAAAGGTCAGTTCTCCGAGGTCAAAAATCAGATCGGGTTCAACTCCCGCACGAGCAGCATGTGGCTTCACGACTAAAGACCTTCAGCGGAACGTTGTGCATTTACATTTTACTCCATTAATGGCAACTTTGGTGAGACATTCACGGTACTACAAGAGTTCAACTGCGTAGAAACATTATAATTGATGTTTACGGTCACATTTCCCGTAATTGACGTCGAAGAGAACATACCAGATACGGCTTTGGACATATCGGGGAAGCCAGCAGTTGTCGCTCTGTGAACATCGTCGACTGGAGTTGTCGCACTACAGACAGCTTTCGTAGTTGAAACATTGTCGCCATCAGGATTATAGCCAAGAGCAGCAGTGGATTTACGTTTCATTGAACCCACAGTAAGTAATCGACTCATATACTTTTGTTGATCTTTAGTCGCAACCGCGTACTTGTTCAGGGAGTCGACACTCTTGTGTCCCATGAGTTGACAGATAATGTTCGGGGGGCGTGACTGCAAGGTTTGACACGCAGTTTTGCATAGGCTGTGGTTTGTGTATTTCCCCACTAAGCCTATATCCTTGGCCATCGACGCAACAATCTTGCTCAAATAGTTCACTCCTATCACGCAATTTATATAACAGATGTCATCGTTCAGGGTGGTGTTTGCCTTTATTCCTAAAAAAAATCCAAACTCGGGCGAAAGGCTGTGCACTGGTCGTTTCGAAGCGTATAGCTCGTAGAGTGCCACGGGACATCGTTCCCCCCCTGTAGACCAGATTTTAGGTTTGAAAGAATGAGGGTCGCTTCCTCGTGATCCTTTGCGTGTTTTCGTTGATCTTTCGTTCCATTCAATGAATTTCGTACCGTCTTCTTCCGCTAAACAAATATCTCCCCAACAACAGGCCTTGGCCTCATCGCAGCCACGCCATCCGAACGATTTCGTAAAAATATATAATAAAGTATTCTGCAAAATACGGGGGGACGTCGCCCCCAACAGTCCTTGTGACCAAAATTTTTCCTCGTCCTCGTCAGTTATAGGCTGGGAGGCATTGGGACAATTTCCCAGGCCGAGTTCTTTCAATTCAGTCCATTTTGATCCCAGCACATCGCGACTTGTAGCGAAAGTTGTTGATTTTAGGATACTTTCACCATATCCTCTATCTCGGAGATGCCTGAAAAAGTAATTATATAGTATAAGAAATAAAAATATTGACTTTTATTATTTTTAAAGCTAACTTTATAAATTTTCTAATATATTGATATTGATTTTATTTACCTATCGATACAGCCTTGATAGGACGTCAGTGTGTCTGGTTCGTACTGCGACCCGTCCTTCTTGCGTACGGAGAGAAGCCAATTCACAATGTAATCGTTTAATTTTACACTTTCTATCGTTTCTTTCTCTCGTTCTTCCATGTACCTTTCGCTAATGAACGTCTGGAAGCGTTCGACCACCTGCAAGTAAATATAAACAAAGCAGTACATTGATTGTGCGACAGCTGTAGTTCGCTGACGATACGAAAGGTGGCGCCCCATGTATCCCAGTGAACGAGTTGCAATTTCACTGATTTACATCGTCATTTCTGATATTTTTAGCCTACATTGATGATTCAAAATATATGTATTTTCATTTATATGTTATTATGTAATATGTGTCCTCATAATTTCATTAAAGATGAAGTATTTATTGTTTTATCGGTAAAAAACGGAGACGCTTGCTTCGTAATATTAGAATCGCCAGTTACTGGGTTTTGCCATAGGTGGCGTTATCGTAATAGTTCTTCGAAAACATGAACCTACCTCATTTCAACTGGGTTTAATAGTAATTTCAGGTAGATTTTATTATTTGAATAACCTATAATAATTTCAAAATGTTCTTTTCTAACTGGTACAGGTATGTTTTCAGTTTAAATTCAATTTTTACCTAGATATTTGTTGCAATCGTCGACAGTTTATTCCAATTGTCTATCAGTTGGACACAGGGATTACTTTAGTATTTGTACAATAATTAAATAAATATTACCTGCTTTGTTTTCAACGTGTTTTCAACGTGGTATTTTTATTTTCCAGCAACGAAGTCTAACAACTCCTGATCTGTTAAAGTCTCCCTCTCCAGCGACAGCTCGTTCCTATTATCGTCTGAAGTGATATCAACACTGATCTTCTCTGTGTCTGAGGCAGCAGCGGCCGCTTCAACTACAGCGATATCGTCTGTTCCAGGCTCCATAAATAAATCCCAGTCTTCTTCTACCAGCGAGAACGTCAACAAATCCATCTCTAACTCTTCCTGACATTCTGTGACCGCTTCTTGGGCTACTTCGGTGAGTATTTCGTTTAATATCTCCGATAGCGCTCCAGATACCAACACTAGGCCTTTAGGGGCGTCCATAGCTGTCGCCTCTGTGCCGCTTCCAGCGATACACGGAACTATTTTCGAGCTACCACGCTAGCTCGACGCTCATTGGCTAAAACGCTGATCACATGTTACCACCTTCGTATGCCCCTAGGAGCATACAAACGTCCGTATGCCTGTCAGCGTGGCATACGGAATCACAATGTTGAGCCTATGGGATTTTATATTAGGGGTAGGATAAAAAAGGAAACAGACTTGTATACTCCTAATACGCTGACCAGTGTGAAATATGGGCGTATACAAATGAAAACAAAACAATATACAGCCTATACATGCACTGCCACGATGGCGTATGTGAGAATAAAGTTGTTAGTTTTACGCTGTGGCAATGGCAGAGGCAGATGCTGAGTTGTTCAACAGGCCAGGTGCACATTGCAGTCCCCTGCTACAGGCCAGATCTGCTTGCAAATTATGTGTGGTTGGTATGTAATTATACACCAATTTCACATAGTTGGAGGACCAGACCCTTTAACCCTACTCTAAAGTGAGTGTTCCACTGGACCAGGTGTATGGCTTCAAATGAGCGCTGCATGGCAATTGCTAATATTAATATAGAACTGCATCGAGAATCGTATAAATAGACAATACTCTACGAGTTTGGATGTACCAGAATCGTCATCGAGGTGAAGCCGAGTGACGATTATGGCACATCCAAACGAGTGGAGTATTGTCTATTTTACGATTCGAGTACGGTTCTGGATTTATCTCACCCCTTTCTATAATATTACATAGCATCAGAATATCAGAATAGTTCGAATATACCTAGCAAATCCATATGACGTCATCTCATATTTACGGGAGTGATCGTTGAGTATTTTTTCCTAATGTAATTTCTATGGCGAAGCTTGTACCAGGGGTGAGATAAAACCTATCGGGGACCTAACCCAACCCCATCCCAAACTCAACCCTTAAACCTAAAGTTTCAAAACTATTCCTACACACAAAGCCTTGATAAACTATCTAGTAGTTTAGATTTATCCAAAATCATTCATTGTCCACCAAAATTTGATCAACTATAGCTTACCTACACATTTCAAAACAAATCATTGTACTTTTCTATTTTTATCGGGTTTAGATGAAAAATAGGTTGCTGCTGTTGTGGTGCTACCATGGTGGCTAAAATGGGAACTCGAGAACAATAGCGAGGCATCGCGAAAAAACCGGGCACCTACTGCACTCACGATAGGAAGCCAAAGTGAACCCGCTGAAACCACAGGTAACTGGACCGATGGCACCACGGACCGATTGCACCTGGACAGATGGCACCTCTTTTCAGTTTCACCTGGACTGATGGCACCCGTGCCTGGACTGATGGCATCACTTGCCTAGACTGATGGCACCACAACATTTTTACCTGGACATGGGAACCATTTATTCCTATATACCTATGGCTGTACACTCTATGCTTACACCACTTTCTGGAAGGTGGAGTAACTTATGGATACTACCCAAGGTTGCCCTATACTACCCAAGGTTGCCCTATACTACCCAAGGTTGACATTTAGACCAATCAGATTGTCTCTTACAAAATTCATATGAAAAGCGCAGTGGGGAGTAAACATAAAGTGTCAAGTTACTCGATAAGGTTGGATCTGGCTCCAGGTTTGATGGTTGATGAGCAAATAACGCTAATTATCGTTATTAAACCACATTTGAAGGTATATAGGAATAGGAAAACCAAGTACCAGTGAAAGGAAGTCAAAATTACTCGGTAGTCAATAGTCAAAATTACTTGGAAAAATTACTGCCCGCGGCCAAGGCCTTGGGCAGTAATTTTTCCAAGCCTTACTTCGTAACTTTGACTTCCTTTCACCGGAACATAGTTTCCCTCTATTCGATATAGTATTGATGTGCAATAATCATGTAATAACAGTGTTTCTAATTTAGTTTTCAGGTGGTTTTTTTCTGATTTTTGAAAAAAAACCTCATTGATTTCAGGTGACCACCTCTGCTACCGCGACCTGTACCAGTACCGAGGCGGCCGCGGCCGGCACCGAGGCGGCCGCGGCCGAGGCTCTGGGGGACTCTTAATTAAGCGATATATATATATACCATATAAACCTCTGTTCATATGAGTGTTTTCTTATAATGCGATATCCACTCTAACTGTTCATGTTAAAGTTCAAGGGTAAGTCAGGGCTTGCCTGCCGTGTGGCCGGCCAGGACCCCCGGCTGCCGGTGCCGAGGGGCCCGGAGCCGGTTTTAAAAAGAAGAAAAAATTAAAATCATCACGTTAATTCTTCTATATGCGAATATAATATAGAATCTACTAGTAGGTAGTTGAAAAGTGGTGTAACGGTACACAATATAATCTGGCAATAACCATCAGTCTGAGTGAGTGGTGCTATCAGTCTAGGTAGTGGTGCCATCGGTCCAGGAAAAATGTTGCCATCGGTCCGAAGAGGTGCCATCATTCCAGGTGCCATCGGTCCGTGGTGCCATCGGTCTAGTAATCAAACCACAGATACCTGTTTACAAAACATCATTTCTGGATTATAGGCGCTCAGTACTTTGACTATGTACCGGTAGGTTCAAGATTATATGTGTCATTCTCCAATCTTTTAGATCCATATTTTTGATAAACCTAACAACTATCATTGTAGCTTAACTGGTTCAACTGAATACTATTGTCATAAAAAATTATACTAGATCTAGGAGGCATGGGATAAATTGACTTGCATGTATTATGATTAGGCTAGGCTTTACCTGTCTCACTCTCAGTGTCTGCCCTCTCCATCTCGTAGACGCCATCTCGCTGTTACCAAAGAATTGCAATGGAATAAAACTGCACTAAATCTAAACAAACACAGAATATAATGTACACTGGCTACCAGAGCTACACTACATTATGTCGCAGCTTAGTGTAGACAGGGTTTGGTTGCCAAACTGAATACAAGTCTGCACAGACGCAAACAGCAGGTGTCGCCGCCTATCGGTTTGTTTTTCAACTGTAGGAGCTCTATGTAACTTGTTCCTCGAGTTATCAAGACAATCTACCAGTGGACCGCCGGGACTTGGCAAAGCTAGTGATTTGGTGCGGAACTGTTTTGTGTACATAGTTGGCAAGGAGTGGTTGTTTTGTCTGCCGCCAAAGGTAGAAAACTACCTGAAATCAATAGTATGGATACCGGAGCCAAACAAAATGCATAGGATCTGGCGAAGGATGCCACAGTATGGTATGATGGGTGTTTAATTATTCTTTATAACCTTATTGTATGTAGCACATGAACGTATTTCCGTAGAACTTAGAAAGTATTTTCAGAGCAGGGTGTCAAGTCTGGATCCGGCTATATTGATTTTAAAAAGCGCACCTGTAAATTAGGAAGGTGGTGACCAGAATAACCAGCCCTGTCCCAACAGGGCGGGTCAGCTCTAAATGTTGTGTAGGCCTACATGATGCGATGGTTTAGTATTGTGGACAAGCGGCTGAAAGCCACGAGTGCTTGATCATTGATGATCAAGTTGATGGGTGGTAATAAACGAGCGTAAGCGAGTTTATCTCACCCCTGGGATAAAATTCCATAGGCTTAACATTGAGATCTCGTTCTCCATGCCCATACGACTATTGCAGTCCGTTCTCCATGGTCTATATATATACTGTGTGTTGTCCGTTCGGTATTCCACCAACCAGACAAAAACGTTGTACAGCGCCCGTATGGCTGTTGCTGGGGTTGCTGGCATATCTGCTCAATTTTAAATCATCTGTCGGGTTGGTGGAAGCACACACCAGACGTTTCAGCAGACGTCGGCTCTCCTGCCAGACGTTTCAAGACGTCTGTTGGAGGATATTGGGGGTCGTTGGAGTGTCGCTTCACGGTTGCTGAGCGTCTGGCAGAAGAGCCAGTTGAAATGCGCTTCCACCAACCAGATATTTTCAGGCGATATCCCAACCGATACTCCAATAAACCTCCAAGAGACAAAATTTGCCCATCTGCCGAAAAACTGATTGAATAGGTTTTTATCGGCTGGAATTGGGCATCTGGCCGATACATTTGAAGACTACGACACCCGCCCGTGAGCGCTGCCGGGACTTGCGGCGAGGGAACGCCGCCAACATGGTGCGGCCGACCCGGCGATACCCGAAGTCGTGAATGGACATCGAAAATTCCGACACTTTCTGCAGAATTCTAGCACCATAGCGTGCCATACACATTCATAACATCAATCCTTATCTTTATTTACCTTCATTGTTCGATTAAATGTGTAATTCCTCGGTTATTTGACGTTTTCTGACCGTTCCCGTACAAAACCCAACACGCCGACACACTGCTCCGCTTGATACGCGACTTTCGCGGGTTCAGAGCGTCGTAGTGTATCGCCGCACGCTGCGCCGCCTATCGGGGAACTAGATTACTACGTAAAAATGCGGCTAATGTCCACCATTCGGCGCCACGGCAGGGGCGTCGGCTAGGATCTGCTGGAACTTTGAACCCACCAGACGCTCGTATGACGTCCAAATGAACGTCTGTTGGGGGTTTCGGTGGAGCAGCGACGCATTTTGAGGCCATTTTCCCAGATGTTTCAACTGACGTCGGCTGAAAGGTTGGCTGGAACGTCTGTTGACGTTGAAAAAGTGGTTGTTTGGTGGAATACCGCCTTTAGTGTGTACTAGGGTGAGATAAATACAGAAAGCAACTCGTTTTGGTCAAAGAATTGACCAAAACTTGTTGGTTTCTTCTTTAGTATCACGAAATCAAACATGTACAGTACATACCGTATGGTCCATAAATCTATTACCAGTACCAAAGAACCAGTGTCCCTAGTTCTATATCATTACCCGTAACACATATTTACAACAATGCAAAATGTAAAAGTACGGAACATTATTAAAAGTTAGACCTTGTTGTATGAATACCGTATTATAGAACGACAGCGTCATCGTGATTGTGTATGCTCCATGTTGTTGTTTACATCGTACTTTGTCATTGCTCTATCTAGATCTAGATCTATGCCTGCATTTAATTTCCCAACAAAACTATCACATAGTAGATTTATAAGCATAGACTATTTTATCCTACGCCTAATAAAAAACGCCACATGCTTAACATGGGACTTGTTTATGTCACGGGTGTGACATAAATTATTGTTTATGCCACTACTTTCTATTACTGAAAAAATGGGTAGGATAAAACCTAGACGCCACTCGTTTGAGTTTGAGTTTACTTATGTCACTCATTTTGTTGTCTCTGTAATTTCATGAGTTGTTAAGCAGAACTGTCTTTCGAAACGTATTTTGAACCACTACGCTCACTCGTTTGGATGCTCCGTATCGTCACGAGGCTACGCCTCGTGACGATTACTACGCATCCAAACTCGTGGCGTAGTGGTTCAAAATACGTTTCGAAAGCGGTTCTGTTTTTATCTCACCCCCAACACGGACCTTACAGTCAATTTTAAGCAATGATATAATTATACACCAGCCATTACTCCCGATAGATAACTGTCGCTCTCCATGTTTGTGCCAGTGCGGTTCAAGCAATGGCGCCGGAACTATTTTTTTTAACTCAACGTTCATTGATTGCTGCGTTGCTACGTATCTCTGCCACCACCATGGCGTAGTACTGTAACTTTACGTAGGTGAGCGTTGCGTATTTTCTTTCAACGTTAACTCAATGGCACAACCTGTACCAGGGGTGGGATAAAAGACAAGTGACATTACAGAGCTAACAAAATGCGCGACATAAATAAACTCAGACTCAAACTCGTGACGTCTCTTGATAGTCCCTGAAATAATAACTCTTGAATTTTCAGGTCAGCGAAATCGACAAAATTTCGGCAAGTGCAACACTAAATAGAAAATGAAGAAAACGTCAACCGAGGTGGCCAGGGGTTCTGGGTCTTTTACTCAGATAGACCTCAAAACGTTTGGCGGCCACAAAGATGAGGTAGATATGTGTGCAATCAATAATCTAAATGGTGTAAAAGTGAAAGATTTACTACCATGGATATAACTGCCACACGTATACAAATTACTCCAAATTGTAAGTGATAAACTGACTATATTATCAGGTACCGTACCTCTGCATTTCATATAAAACATCAGTATTTTATATCCACAAAATTCAAGTGAAGATCCCCGCATCATTGTATATTTGCTTGAGGAAAAAAACCCAGAAAAACCTAACAACACAAAAAACATATACATCTAGCAATAAACCCATGTTCAAACATTTTTTTCAGATTTATGAATGTAGATTTTTTATCTATTTATGAACAAGGTCAACTGTGTAGCCTTTTCTCCGGACTTTGAAATTATGGTAACTGGATCGGACGACGAGAGAGTGCGCGTATTTAATGCAGTTACCGGGAAATTTGTGTGCAAATTAAAAGGTCATACGGGTTAGTATGCTGGTTGATATATGCTTTATATACATTAGGTATAAATAATGCTTGATTCATAACAGCAAAAGGTGAATGTAACAATTATGCGGAAAGTACATTGTAGTCGAGCTATTGATGACGATTCGCTACCTAACTCAAAGATGTTAGAAAATATATTAGATATTTATTGGAAATGATATTCAAAATAGCAAGGTGTACTTCTCAAACTATTTCAACTTAATTGCGGTGTCGAGACCTGATAGCACAATAAAAAAAATATAGTTCAGCTGATTGAGGTAGTAGCTAAGATATTCTGTTATGGTGGGCCCTAACGTCTACATACCGCCCACTTTGCTACATCCCTCTCTAATACACCTTGCAGTAACTTTATCACAGATGAACAAGAATTATTACAGGCAAAATTTGATAGCCGTAATTTGTACACGTGTCCTCGGAGTAGATGTAAAATATTCACTCTTTAAGTTTTGGTCATTAGGTGCAGTGCGGGCTGTGGCAGTAGCCCCCAACAGCAAGGCCTTCGCCAGCGCTTCATATGACAAGACAGTGCGAATATGGCGGACACCAGACGTGGAATGTTTAAAAGTCTTAGAAGGTGAGTAGTCAGATCATTTATTACATATTCTAGGTTGTCAAGGGAAGCAGTCATATCATATAAAACGCGGAGTGAAGGGTGGCAATATAACGTAAAGTATCAGTCCTTCGTATTTCCCCAATACATGCATAGGAAAAAAATAGGCAGGTCATGAAAATCATGAAAAAAAATAGCCAGGTCATGAATATCAACCAAGACACGACCTTTGCATAACTTGGCTTTCAAAGCCTGAAAGTTTCGTCTGGGGGAAGGTTTTTTTAAACCGAGAGAAACCAGAACTTAAATTGCATATGTACTCGATAGATAGATTAGAGGGAATCTATGTTCCGGTGAAAGGAAGTCAATGTTACGAGGTAAGGCTTGGAAAAATTACTGCCCAAGGCCTTGGCCGCGGGCAGTAATTTTTCCAAGCCTTACCGAGTAAATTTGACTTCCTTTCACTGGTACTTGGTTTCCCTATTCCTATATACCTTCAAATGTGGTTTAATAACGATAATTAGCGTTATTTGCTCATCCACCATCAAACCTGAAGCCAGATCCAACCTTATCGAGTAACTTGACACTTTATGTTTACTCCCCACTGCGCTTATCATATGAATTTTGTAAGAGACAATCTGATTGGTCTAAATTTCAACCTTGGGTAGTATACGGCAACCTTGGGTAGTATACGGCAGCCTTGGGTAGTATCCATAAGTTACTCCACCCCCCAGAACGTGGTGTAAGCATAGAGTGTACAGCTATAGGTATATAGGAATATGTGATCATTTGTTTTAAAAAAGTGTTCATCATAAAGCAATCAGTTGTTATTTCTAGTCTTTCGCATAGACATATCATATTACTGCTTTTCATCTTTTCCTAAGCACAATTAACTTGTCTTTAGTAAACGCACAGATAAACTTATGATAAAAACATCATCGTTCGATGCAAACCTTTCAGTGTGTCGTTAAAGAGAATATTCTATCATCAAAGGTTGGGTAATTATTGTCTTCGTTCTTATACACGACAGGCCATTCCAAGAGTGTTGAGTGCCTTGCATTCACTTTCGACTCCACCAAACTGTGTTCAGGGTCTTGGGACAAGACTGCAATTATGTGGGATGTTGAAGTAAGCCTTATTCCGTGAAATACACGTATATAAAATTTATGATCGTCAAAAGCGAACATAGCAATGTTGCACTGCTGCTCAATGCTAAAATGTAAATGTTTCTGTCGAAGCGTGAATGAACAGAGCAGCATTTGAGTAAAGTCTTCAATGCATCCAGATTAGGTTGATTGTTTTTTCCCATGTATGAAGTTTTAATTATTGTCTGATTTGTAAATGAGGCTTTCAGTGAAAGATCCCTTTTCATGCAATCCAGCGAACAGAAATAGACGTATTTGAATTAAAAGTAATATGTTTGTTTTTGTTGTTGTTTTATTTGCTGCATAAGAATCTACACCTGTCACGTCTCTAGATCTCAAATTTATATCTGTACAGTGTGAGGATAACTCCTTCTTGCTTATCTTTTTCTCTCACTGACTGCAGGAAGGATTCACAGAGAAGATCTTTACTGGACACGCAAATCTTGTTCAGGCCGTAGCCTTCTCGTTTAATGGGCGTTACTTAGTAAGTAGTATCCGTCTCATATTTTATAAAAGCAATTTTAATTTGCAAGCTCATGAATAACAACAAGGTCGTAGTCATACTAGATATTCTATTCCGAAATTGAACGTATTATTTATATATCTGTGCACGCCTGTCTCACACTTACTGGCCAGTGGTTTGGATTTTATTCTGCACCCTCTGCACAAACTAATACACTCTTCCCCAGATCTTTCCCGGCGCTGGCGCTGGCTTAACCCTTTAAGGACGCATGATGCCTGGAGGCATCACCGCGCTAAAGACGCATGATGCCTGGAGGCATCATTATCCCAATATTAACAAAAATGTTTTAACAAAGAAATAATAGAACAATATTCATGAAATGTTCAGAATATGTAGATACAACATCATATTTAGTATTTCTATTAAAAAGAAATAAAATATTTATGATTATGTATCATGCTGCATGATTACAGACTTGGGTATCAGTTTTAGCTATTATGTGGCCGTCCTCTAGCCAGACAAACTGCCACCAGCACCCGTCTTTATGGGAGTAGCTAGGCCCCGGGCAGCCGTCCTTAAACGGTTAATCTCTGCCCCAACCCAAAGCTGCTTCCCTGGGTATCCACTAAAGACAGGGGAGACCAGCGAACATTTCAGATTCAAAACAAGGCAACTGTCAAACGTTGTACAAGTTGAACGACTCACATATTATGAGTATGGAAATATGGGAATTGTTAAAGGAGCTTTGACAATACGGCTGTTTCTTTTTTCAGACTTAAACCATTTTATATTGGGAATTCACAGTTGATTAGACTGCTCCTTCAGAGGAGCACATGGACATTATTGACAAAAAAAGCCCCGCAACACATGAGGTGCTTTCCGCTGTAGAAAGTAATCCCAGCGACTGTGTCTGGTTAGAAATAAATAGTAACAAAAATGAGAGTATTTTCTTTACCATATAAATATGTTCATCTCTATTTACAAGTAGAACACAAAATACCCCCAAAGCTCTCAGAATTTAGGATATTTCAAAAACTGGTGTACAGGCCAGATTTGAGCCCAAACAGGCAGGTTGGGACAGAGATACAAGCGACCGCAGGAAGTAGAGCGCCGAATCTCTGCTGGGAGAGTGGAACTAATAGTTTGTGCATGACTTGTTATAAAATGGTATCTGTAATGATTTACAGGTATGTAATAATAACAACACATAGTGAGTGTGTCTGAATTACATCTGTTACTTGTTGTTTGGTCGGAAATATTCACCTCCTTCGTCGAACGCGGTGAATATTTCATTCAGGCATACTAACCACGTCTCCACATATACATGTACAGTGTATACCAATACTGATGATATCAACGCACGGCCAGTGGGATTGACCTTTGGAAACATCGACTACATTTTTGCATAAGATGGTCACACGTGCTTCTGTTTTCTGGACCATAAAGATTGATTCTGCAATTTATAGACTCGATTCTGTGCGCAGCGAATACAGATTGGTGTTTGATTCTAGGCGACTGGGTCATGGGACCACACGGTGCGTCTATGGACACTGGGGCAGCTGACCCACCCTAACGAGGAACCTGTGAGGATCCTCAGGGGACACCGCGGTAATGTCCATGCCGTCGCCTTCTCTAAGGAAGGCATGCTGGTCAGTATTCACACAGATAACAGATAATATTGAGTCAATTCTCCACTCTCTAGGTTGTCATTTCTTTGTTTAACTCGTATATGTGAGATTAAAATGTTAGGTGGTGTTGCCACAAACCATAAGTGAGTCGGGATCTGTTTGACAGTTTTTAATAAAATCCTTCGTAGTACATTCAGTTCATCAATTGTTTGGTTCTTGTTTAATGAGTAGCACCTTCTGCCTACTAGTTTCGGCCTTCTGGCCTTCTTCAGGGCTAATGGCTAACTAAATGTGAGATTAAAGAAGAAACTAACAAGTTTTGGTCAAAGTCATTGTTCTCCATGAATTTGAAGCGGAGTGATATGAACGAGGCAAAAGCCGAGTGAATATCAAGTAGCGTTCAAATGAGTTGGAGAACAATGATTCTGACCAAAACGAGTTGCCTTATGTATTTATCGTGTAGTACACACTAAAAGAACAAACGACACACTGGGTATAGACCATGGAGAACGGACGGCAATACTTGTAGGGGTAAGGAGAACGCGTTCCCAATGTTTTAGCCTATAGGACAAAAATACTAGGGGTGAGATAAATACTGAAGCCGCGTTTACTCAACCAATTCTCCACTCAATAGTCCTGGGTTACAAGTTTTCAAATCTGGTATTGCCCCCGAAAGTCTCCTTCACGGTAATGTGCTTATTTTGTGTATTGAATTTGGTCTTAAATATTAAAACCGACTAGGGTTTAGTACTTATGGGATTGATCTATGGTCATAAATTGATGTAGAATGCTTCAGTTACTAAGCACTTTTTTCTAGAATGAAGAAAAAAACAAATGGAGGCTACAGGTTTACAATAACCTTCTCCTTCATGTATTTCTGGATCAGACCCTGCATTTTACCAACGTCCCTACAATATATTCGAGATTCTACAATTCCCCACTTATGCTATATCACCTGGAAAGATACAGAAGACCACCTAGCTTGGGAAAATATAATCGATTTTACTAAATTGATTTATGAATAGAATATCGATATATATTCAATTTCTATGATAAAGTTGTTGATATCAAAAGTATATATAAGATGATAATATAAACCCCTAGAAAGGGGCCATCCATAAAGTACGTACGCAGAAATTCCTAAATATTTGACCCCCCACCCCCCCCCCCCCTCTCCCGATTTTGTACGCAATAGAACAAAGAAGGAGCATACGCAACATTTCCGAATTTTTTACCCCCCCCCCCACCCCCACGTACTTTATGGATGGCCCCAAAGGGAAATTATCATAAAGATAAGATATAAGAAAAAAGGATATGGCTGGGTGTGTAGGATGAGTGATGCCGACTAGAATGAAAAAGACGGACGTTGTAGGTGAGGTGTTGTGTGGGTGAGTGTGGAGTGATTATGACAGTTTTCGTCAAGTAGCCTCAGTGAGCGACCTCGGCCATATATGGCCGATACTGCGCCAACGTTGTGTGGTGCGTCATATAAAATCTTTGGTTTTGTTCTGGGCAGGCGACGGGGGCGTGGGACAAGACGGTGAGGCTGTGGGCACCTCGGAACGGACAGCTGCTCAAGGTGCTGCGGGGTCACGGGGGGTGGGTGATGGCCGTGAGCTTCTCCCCGGACAGCCTCATGCTCGCCTCCGCCTCACAGGACGACACGGTGCGCGTATGGGACATCGTGTCCGGCAGACTCCTCAAAGAGATGGAGGTAAGCATGCCTCGCGTTACACGGACATCTTATCTTGGCTGAATGTAACCATCTTGGCTGAATGTAACCTGCGGATTATACTGTACTTAAAACACCAGTGGAAGAACTGCCCTGAGGCAGAACTGGCTGTCTTTCTGAAATAAAAAAAATAAAAAATAAATAAATAAATAAAACGTATACCATAGAGGAAACCTTTATGTTTATGGTCATATCCAATATAGTTTGGATAGCACAGTAATTCACAAGGCAAAGCCGCATGGATTACGCAGTGATTCAAACAAGATGGGATCGAGATCTGACCGTAAACTTGATTAGGTTTCTGAATTTATCTCACCCCTCACATGGCCTAACTGGCTAAAATTTGTGGCATAATTCACGATTAAGTATGTTTTCTAAATACTCCGTGGGCAATGGGTACGAGTTCCCAATGTTAAGTCTATGGGGGGAAAATACCAGGGGTGAGATAAATGTATTGGAAATAAATATCCTCCACCATTAATATGGTAGTGGTGTGAACAATATTATCTTTTTTTTATGATTTTCTCTTTTGATTTTTCTATTTGAGAAAAGCAAATAGGATACCTTTGAACTTCTGCCAATGATACGTCAAGGGAAATGATAAAATAAATAATATAATATAATCTCGAGGACTGAACTCGCTTTGTAAGAATTACCACTACCCCTATAAAGTTTCTAGTGTGAAAGTAACATATGGGGTGTGCGAGAGCGTTGCATCTATTACTATAGCCAATATATCTAAACTATACAGAGAATCCTCTATAATCAAGACAAAAAGGTCTGTTGGAAAAGTATAGCTTTAAAGTAGTACCAACCTGTCTGAAAATTGATGAGGTTGCCTATCATGTCCTAAATCTCGCACTGTGATATTTTCCTGTATATATGCATTGTAAAAAGGGCTTCAGTGTTTGTGTTTTATGAATTACAAAAAAAAACACAACTAAAAATAAAGTTTTTTCCTCTCATTGACTTCCAACAGGGACAAACAGAGACGGTGGCACAATGCGGGTTCGCACCAGGGGGTGCTGTCGTCGCCTCAGGGGCAGCAAACATCACTCTAGCTTTGTTATAACGTTGCACATTTTACCTCATCAATACCATGCAGACTACTGCGAATCTGCTATCATCGAGCTCTATATTCTGGTTGTGCTTTAAACATGTTGACATTCCCTTCACTTCTACTTTATAACCTTCGCTGTGTTCTCTACGAGATCGCCCATTTATATAACAGGAACTAGACTCTTTGGATTTGCCTGCTTCAATTCACACAGCACTGTTTGAAACCTAGAACGCATTAAAGAATACCCCGGACCAAGCAAGATTCTCCCGTTAAATTTAAAAATGTTTTCCATATGGCAGCCTCCATGGGTGCCAGCCACATTAGAATTTTTTTTCTCTGGACGTTATTCCAATCTTGTTTAAATTTAAATTTAATAACCTCTAATATCCTGATTAAAACACTTGGAATACCAACGAAACATACTTGAGGAGTGATTAGGCGTGTATGAATCTCTGAAAAAATTTCCATACCATTAATTCAGGCACAATTGAACAGAGATATTACTTCAGACAGGCCAGTCTACCCCTAGTAGTGCCAAAGAAAGAGACTCACTTTTCCTGGTCTCGTACATATCCCTCAAGAGTTTTGTATATAGAATTCTTTTTTGGTGGAATCTTTTTGGGGAAAATTATTAAGTCAAAACAAACTAATACCACTGCCTTAAGTATTATCTCACATGGGAATATCTCCTGAAATTGAAATGCACTCGTGCTTATAAAATCCTCCTCAGAAATCTGAAGTGGATTGGATGTGTCCTTAAAATGCGAAAGTGCCGGCAAGTGATTCAGTCCGATACGACTTTCCTATATATGCATTGTACATAGGGAAGTCTAAAGCGTGAAAAGCCTGCAAAAGCAGTGATCATCCTTTTTCCCGACTCCTTTTATGATTCACATATCCTCCATTTCAATGCATATTGGTTCCTAATATATAGATCGCTCAAATATTCATATCTATATGATGCTTCATACTTTAGCGTTGTATATTTTTCTCTAGCACAGACCTGTAAACCAATTCAGTGATTATAAATAGTATTATTGGAGATGTATCTCAAACACAGTGCAATGCTATTTGCTCTTTTTGCAACATACATACGGAGTATTGGCTTATCAAATATGTTGTTAGCATCGTGTACATTAACAGAATTTATCAGTCAAGCAAATTCTCTTTGCGATGTGTCGTTTTCGTTGGAGAGGTTCATATTTTGATTGTTCAATGAACATCGTTCTGTATGTAATAACGACCGGAAGACAATCTGTGATATGCTAGCTTTGTGATATATAAGTAATAACTGAATATCATTGTTTTTCATGGAAATTATTTTCATGATTGTATTCAAACTATAATTAATTTCAAACATTCACCCTTGTTATGTTTAATGAGACCATAAGTTACTGTACCCCTTTAAACTATGGTACTTAAAACTTGATGTCACTATCAAGTCGGTATCTGACTGATCTGCTGAAATCCAGTGTAATATTTAAAGAGTTAGGTTGCGGTTTACATGTACTTCCAAATCGTTTTCTGTCGTTTGATAAGACCTTTTTCAGCCACATTTTTAATTCAATGCATTTACAAACACCAATTTCAACTGTATGAAGCAAATGCCGAACAATCCATTTGATATTTTATGTTAGTTTCTAGCTTCGATACTTTATACAGTTGTTGATACTTTGCGGTCAGTTGACACTTCTGCAGAGGTAACACATTTACACAATGTATTCATTAACAAGAATTTGTATATTATTGTATTAAGTAAAATAATACAAGCACTATGTTATCAAAGTAACGGGGACATTTATTGTAGATTTGTTTAACAAATGATTTTGTCGAATACTACAAGATTAGTTTTATGAAAATAAAAACAATTGTCATATTTAATTTTCTATTTCCCCTTTATTTCCTATAGAATCTATATATGATTATTACATATACATACATCATTGTACATATTATAATTGTTTTTATGTTATACATGACTATTTCGATTATGTAGTTTTATTCAAGGTCACTAATACACTATCATGCAACCCAGGAATATGGCATGACTTTCTTCGGGGTTCTGTTGTGCAGTCAGTATATATGTATAGAGGTTTTCATAGATAATGAAATAGATACGACAAAATTAGACCCGAGCAGACCTACATCTAGGCTAACTTGCTGTAAAGAACTGAGATGAGTCACAAGAAATGACAGATATTTGCAGATGCCCAATCAATTCAAGTGGTAATAGATCTTATCTGCTTCATCTAATGCGGCGGGGGCTTTAGACATGGAATCCTTCCCGTCAATAGACTTGGGGAATGCTATGACGTCACGAATACTAGAAGCCCCACAAGCCATGGCAACAAGACGATCTAGGCCTGTAAAGATGAAAACAAGAAGTAATGAATGTTTTGCAGAATTTACAAAATTGTCTAAATATTTAGGCATAGGTTGTTGAGAATATCATTTGAAACGAGAGATGCCACTAGAGTGTGGACACAAATTAAGGATCATTGCTAAGGCAGTGATTATGAAGATGCACGGTCCTAAAAAGCAATCATCAGTGCGATTTTAACTTTCTGGTACTCGGATTAGAAAGCAATTCATAGCATAAGATGCAACCAATATAGGTCTTTGAGTTACGAAACAAGATATCTATATCACCAAGCATTTTAGTATACACCCCGTAAAATAATACATGCACACGTTTTCAACTTGCAATCCAATCATGGAAAGCGTCACATTTTTTGCATATAACTGACTAGGATAAATGTTTGCAGCCTCCCACTTAGCTCGGCCACACTCATCCAAGGTCAAAGCCATAAATTAACGATGGATGATGGATAAAAAAGAGGTGGGAATTATGTGTAACTATCAAATAGCCACGGGGAGTGGTAAACAGTATATACCGCAGACTGTCACGTGTCTGGATGATAAACTAGGAGCCAGCTGTGGCAGACTTGCCCTGGAGGTGTTTCCCAATGCCTCATTGGAGGAGGAGCCTAGGTGCTCGCGGCTACAATAAAGCTCAAGGCAGGACAGTTCTAGTTTACTGACGAAAAAGAGTAGTATACTCTCTAGCGACAGCTCTAATCTTTCCTACTAAGCACATTTTTATGAGCGATTCTGGAGATTTTAGATTGATGATATGCCAAGAGATTATGGGTTGCTTAGATTCTGAGAGACATCCTATTCGATAAGTTAGATTGATTATAGTCGATTGGGAAAACTATCATGATTTTTTTTTATCTCAGAGATGTGTTCTGCCTCGTCATACAAATTCCTAGAATTTGAGAAACTATCATAGTCTACCGGTATATATTATTTGGAAGATCCGATGTTATTTCAAAACTTTCTTTCACACAATGCAATGGTGATGAAAGGTAAAATTCTCTGAGAATTATGGGCAAGTTACAATTATGATTTCACGACGTAATCATAGCAAGTACGAAGGACTACGATACCAAAATTATCAAACGTACTGTCCCCTGAAATAATAAACTCGCAACAATAAACCCATAGCTTCAGCAGTGGATTTTAGTGTGTTTAGTTACCTAGAGCTATGCCACCATGTGGTGGACAGCCACATTCCAACGCCTCCAAAAGGTGTTCCAAGGTGGTGGCATCCTCCTGCAAATCAAGGATAACGCTCCCATTTAGTCTGATGTGACAAATGATACATAAACAGATTTACTTTCTGACAGTGCGCATATTGAAGCGTAATTCATCGTTTTTGGGCGTGTAAAATTCAAAGTGATACGCACCTAGGTTGCTTGATATGTGCTCAGCCTGTATGTAGTATGTACCAAAGTTCAAAGAGTTGCCTTGCGTTATCACGAAAGACTAAGCTGATTTGGTAAATTCCCTTTTTTATTGGTCGCATCATTGCGTCAGACCAACCCTCGCGTTGTGCAAAAGGGAAAAGATTTAAACAGCTATTGATGGTCACAATTTCAGGCATAAAACCTATTTCTATACAATGTAAAAAAAAACATGACTTTGTGAGTATTTGGTGAATCACCTCTTCATGCATCCGGCATCAGCTATTAATTGGTGGCAACTGGGCCATATGATTAAACAAGTATTCTGAATATTTTGTTGCGTTTCTTACCTTCAGCACATGCTGGAGTACGTATCGCTGCAGATGGGCATCATGTATCCGTATTGATCCTCCCCCGATCTCAGCTCCGTTCAAAACCAGGTCGTAATGCAGCCCGCGCACCTAGCACAGTGTGCAAAGACAGATATACACATCACTTTAACTTTCCAAATAGTTTCATACAATATATTTATGCTGCATAGGAATGATATAGACTCTTTTAAAGAAACTATCTCGGCATTCTCCGCTATAGATAGAAGCAAAATTTTGGGAGAAATTGATTTATGGAACTCAACAACTCGGTACAAGTGACCGGTATGAGATGAGAGCGAATGGAGAATAAGCTAATGTGTCTAATACATGATGTAATGTATAGGAAACGGTACCAAGTTGTATGGCCTTTTTGGTGTCAAAAGACTCGTTGATGATTTTATTGATATAACGCAGTTTCTGGGGTACATGGTGCATAAATGGAATGTGTTCAGTTGTGTCACGTAACTGTTCATAAATGTACTTTTCTTTATTATCTGTTGATGACAACGTGGAGGATCGCCTGGAAACGGGTGAACAAGTATAACGTCTTCAAATATACTCGAATTAAAAGATTAAAAAAACTTTCTATAATTTAGAGCAAAAAACTAGGCTTTATGGCGGTAAAGCTTTTTATCATCCACCTAATACAAAGTGTCTATAGAAAACACATAGGGAGTGTGTATAGACATACCCGGCGCATATGGATATGTTGTATGCTCCGGGTGGCGCATACGGAAAAATAGTGCTTATATAAATGGAAAAATAGTGCATAACTAAAACGAACTGATATAGACATGTCACTTGTCCAGAAAAGGTGGATAATAAATACAATATAGACTGGTTTCAGATAAAAGCGGTTGTTGACTCTACGCAATATTCTCGTATATGCTCGGATATTACTACGCGTCAACCTCTCGGAGCATACGGCCGCTTGTATCTGAAACCAGTCAATATTGTGTACATACCTTCTCTGGTGATGAGTAGAGGAGATCCAGATCCTCTGGGCGAGGGGCAGTGAAGGGATGGTGGGCCGACTCCAGACCCTCTGAAAAACAAGGTACAATACGTACTCCCGATCACTGTAGGTCTCACTTTCACGTTTTATTTTCTTATTCTTTGGTATCATTATCTTCCTCTTTCAATATTTGTTTATCTGGGAGATTATGGACAGATATACTGCAGCAGATTGACATTATTTCTCTAGGTGTATGCATGATTGAAACACTCTTTGAAAGTACATGTATAAGGTCTTTCGCACTAACCTGTTCCATCTTCCTTTGGCATGAACAATGGAAAATCTTCTACCCAGAGGAAATTGAACTTATTTTTATCCCCACGAATGTTCTGACCTGTAAAATAACAAAAAACAACAATAGGATGATGTAATTTTTTCTAAAACAGCAATATTCCCAGTGAGCTGCGTCAGCATCTTCCTCTTCACACCATTTCAAATAAGATTGTATTGGCACATATGACAAATAACACCTGGGAAAAGGCATATGTGCTTATAAAATTGTTTTGAGCGCATAGTCTTTTTACCGTAGTGTGGGCGTTCACCTGCATTACACGACAGGGAAGAAATTGTTCAAGGGAAAATTCTACTGTGAGGTAAGCACCATGTTGTGGGAAGGTGGTAAGTCTGCTGTGAATGCATATTCTATTCATTTATATATGATTCAATACGGTATACATCTTAGGATTTATAGAAATGAATAACCAATAAATGTAGAATTACTGCTAACGCGAGATCAATTACTTTAAATAGGAGTCTAAAGGTGACCAATAAAATAGTTTCAATAATTCATAGCCGGTGGCTATACTCGTTGGCGACTAGTAACACTATGCTCATGATATTTCCCACACATGCGAGAGCAATAAAGATAGACTAAGGCCAAGAATTGTTTTCGCGCCAAAGGGCTTGTCATAATTGTCAATTTGGCAGTGCTCAATTAGAAGCAATTATGATGGTCTTGTGGGATCTTAGCCATCACGTGACGTAGAAAGAGACCCGGATGTAGAATACAAATGTAAGCGCCCCCTAGGACAGACACAGGTCATTGCATCGGTCGTAAACTCGTCTGTGCCAAGCGAGATCGATGGTATATGGTCAGCATATGTACTGCGTAGTTCTGTCGCCTGGTTCTAGGTCCAATACCTATAAACTGCATAAAAAGGGAAAACATTGTGTGTCTCCTCAGGCAACTGGGAGAATAATTATCCCACGGAATAAACCGAGATTAAGCAGACGGAGAAGTTGGTTACAGCCAGTGTTAACTTCCGGGATGAGAACTATTTAACACTGTAAAATCACAGATCATGTTATTTTCAATGTGTGATATAATTGCAATATATCATGATCAGGGATGAAAGTAGGGACTGAGGAAAAAAATTGAAAATATAAAACCCATTAAAAAAGCATGTAATATCATTATATTGAAAAAAAAAATAGCTATGAATCGATTTATATATTGTGATTTTTCTTGCTTAGAGAAATAAATTGAAACTAAATAGGAAATGCCACTCTAACATTGAGGGTGCTACCAGTGTGTAGGAAATATCGGGATTCCAAAATAAGAAGCATTCGAGAGGAAAGTGGTCACCGTAGCAATGACCAAAGACAATTAAGTTAAAAAGATCATATACACACAAGAGTTGGAACCCAGGTTTCATATATAAATGATTATTTCATTTAAATTTTTAACCTGATGCATGAATTATAATTTCGCAAACTTTTCATGTCCATGCTATACAAATAGGATTCGTACTGATTGGACAGCACACTCCCCTTTACTATTTGACTGTTGTCCAACCAATATGTACCCTGTCGGCCACAAAGAAATCAAGCCATCTTTATATAACAATATACAATAAGGCAAAGCATATCCGAGCTAAGACAGGCATCTTTGTCCTCATAAAGTCAGCCCAACACATTATTGTGCAACAAATTGCATCATAACCCGTCTATTCTAGTAATGAGAGGAGTTCCGCATCTTTCACATATATAAAGATAGATCTATTTGGTGGTTCCACTTAAGAAATACTAATTGAAAGAAATGCCTCTAACATGTCTTGAAAAGAACAAGTCAGCCGATATTTCATTCGAATATGAAAATAGTGTAGAGGTCTTTCATCATGAAGGGACACATACATACCCGAACCAGTATATAAAGAAACTGCTTATGACTGACAAATCTGAGAATAGTGCCCATGTTTGGTTTGACTTGGGAATGATTCAACCCTTATATCAATGACAAACTTATACAAACATGCGAGGACATGCTTTTCTATTATCATACTGATCTTTCCCGCTATCGTCCTTACACTTTCTTTCAAATAATGCGACTCAAGTAACTGCAGTTTTGAGCAATTCATCAGTGGAGCAATTGAGAAAAAGGTTCTAGATTATTAACTGCAGGAACGACAGCAGAGCGTCACCTTCCACTCTCAGATTTTCTTTCTTGCTTTTGTTTACACGTCTTTTTCTTTACCATTACCAAAAACGGAGGAGGGGGAGAAAGCATCATATTTTACCCATGACACGGCCTGAGAAGAAATTGGATAGACTTAGACATGATTGGAACACCGAGATAAGAGTTAAGGCTTTAATTTTCGGAGAAGAAATATGCGCTTTGGTGGATTAAATCACTTGTATCGAGAGCTAAGTGTACCTCTTTCGTTCAACGTGGGATTGTCACGTATAGCAAGTGTGCTATGAGGGATAGTCACATGTTTTTAATTCTTGTAAGTAATTTAAGGATCAATAAAATTGAAAAAAGGAAAGTCATTTTGACAAAATTCGTCATAAGGATGAACGTTCTGCAGGCGAAATTCAACATACGTCTACGTAGAATGTAACATAAACATACAAATATACATGTAATGTATATTTAGATGGAAACTCATAAGATGAAAATAGCTTGGTCCGTACTCCACTGAGATTAACCGTGGAGTAATTTACGAAGCAAAGCTGAATGAATTTAATACGTAGTTGTCAAATGAGGTGGAGTGCAGACCAAGTTCTTTTCATCGAGTGGGTTTCTGATCTCATCTCACTCCGTATACTTGTTAAGATACTTTATCAACCAATATAATTGCTTGCTCAATTAGCCATTGGGTATTAGGTACACTACCTTCATGGCCGTGGAGTATGAGTTCCTACCGCTAAGCCTATGGAGATAAATACCGGGGTGAGATAATTCAGATGAGCTGCATATTTACAAGAAGATATGTTAGTAGAAGGGGACTGTTTGTTTGTGGTTTAACGTCAGAAGGAGGCTGCCTCTGGTTAAGGCGTTTCATAGGCTGGAAGTATCCTTTAACCAGGGGCAGTGCCCTTCTCCGAACATATCTTCTTGTAAATATGCAGTTCGACTGAAAAGCGCCTACTTCATGTGAAATTTGAACAGTGAACTTTAAGAAAAACAAACATATCTGTAATTGTTGTGTGCGGGCCTCTACGGTTCAGACAGACATAAAGGACTGGACCGGTTACTGGAGGGACGTATGTGCTTTGGGGGGGGGGGGGGGGGCAGGCAGCAGGAGGGGTCCCCACCTATAAATGTCAGGTATATATGTGTTGGGCGAGTATTTGATGTGAGATTGAGCCGTGGGTAATATCACAACCACCTGAGCACCAAAGAGATGGCTTGTGGCAGTGTGGTGCTGGGGTTAATGCTCCTGACAGGCGCAGCTTTGCTGCCCTACCACAGCGCCAAGGCTGCGTGGGTCAAGAACTACGGGCTGCGGAAAGCTAACCCCACCTACGATGACTTCAACAACAAAGATTACACCAAGAGTTATGATTTCGCTAAAGGGTTCAAGTCCGGTGGGTTCGACCTGACTGACCTTAAATACGGCATGGAGTACGGGACGCTCAATTCGGGCTTTGACAACGAACACGGGCTCGGTGATGGTACCTACAACTACGGTAAAAACTACGGTGGGAATTACAACTCTCACGGCTACGGACCCAACTACGGCTACGGTCAGGGAGGTGGCTACGGGTCGTCTACGGGTGGGAGCCGTTATGGTGCTTCTCGTTACGGTGAGAATACAGGGAACAGCGACCAGCAGTCAGGTTACGGTGCGAGTGTTGGTACCGTAGGGACTTCCGGTCGAAGCGGCCCCTCCATTGTTGGGTACGGAAGTAGTAAGATGTACGACGCGAATAGCTATAGATCCCCCCGTTATGATCTCTACAACGGAGGATTTTCTCAGCGATCTCGATCTCTGTCTCCCCCTGGATACAAGCAGGCGTATAACCCGCACCAGACCGGTTCTGATTTCAGCACGTTCAACTATCCTGACCACACCAGCAAGCATGGCCAATACTACTGAAAAATACGCCTAGGCAGTGAATCGCTACCTTGAGCCATGCAGAGTCTATTCAGATCATGTCTGAACACACCAGGCAACATGACCAACACAACAGAAAAAAATCCAACATGCCACTAATATAGAGCAGCGTTTCTATTTTCTTCATCGAGAACTACACTTCTTCAGAGACTCAAAGTTTCTTTCAAAACAACTGAGAATCGCCAAAGTAGTCCAGGAGAAACTTCTATCCCTGTCGGCAGTCGGTTTTATGTGTGTTCAACAGTCTAACCTTTCTATCTTTTTCAATGGGATTTTCTGAGAGATTCAACCCACATATAAGTATGGACAATGCCTGAAGGATTAAAGTCTAGCATATACACGAGCGATATATTATGTGCCTTGAGAAACAATGGATTTCTTTAATCACAGTGAAAATATCAAGATATACCTGCATTTGAGACTACATATATCAGTGCGCACTTATTTGAACACTCTCCGAGCTTGTGTGAGGTATGCCGAACTATTCGGTTTATTGTTTATATGGTATGCAAAAATGTTTTTCTTTTTCGTCGTTGTTCTTTACTATCGCAAAGAATGTAGATTACTGGGAACAATTAATCTCATTGTTTATATGTTTTTTTATATCTTGATTCGAACGTAAAATATTCACTTCTATCGTGTGGCTGTTATGTGAAGGATATAATCTAATGATGTCATGGAATATCTGTGCTATGTCTTGTACCTGAGTATTTGTGTAGATACTGAATACAACCTTATATTGCCTGGTATTTCCCTCCCTGCATTAATAGTCAGGCGCACATAAGGACAAGCTGCTATTCTGAATTGCACACACATAATTTACCATGAAAATATTCTCAATGAGAATTTATGGCAGTTATAACTCGCTGATATCAGGGTAACAAATTCGACATGTGACGGGAGAGAGTTACTTGTCTGAAGTTTAGAAGCTGTGAATTATTAAGCGGGAATCTCATATGATTTAAATATAAGGAGCAGCAAGCTGCACCTAAAATGATTTATGAAAGAAGAGACCATCGCTGCCATCCAGTTGACGAAGTTATAGAGCAGGCATAACAAATCGTTCATACTCGGGCCTTGTACAGAAATGAAGGAAGGAACCAGATATCTCAGTTTCAAGTTTGTAATCGGACGTGTTTTTGAATGCAGTTTTGATAACATTTGTGAAAGAAATATCATAGAACTTTCTTAGGCAGTGCCTTCATTCATCCTGCATAAAGGTTGTGAGTCATTGGCGTACTGCTGGCGTGTCGTATGCTTGTCGATAAAATCGAACCTGTTAAACTATAAGCTATTTTCCACAGGCCGAATATTCGCCACCGATCTGCAGTCGCGAACCGTCGATAGAATTTCCTGATATACCTACGCCATACCGTTGAATGGAAACAGACATACATGTACAGAGAAGTGTTCACCGATTAATTGAGCATAGATTATGCAATAAGGCTATCACCGAACGACACCTTCGCCCTCCCACAGAATCAAAAGGGTTTGAAATCATTGCTGATAGTCATGGAGTTTGAAGGACTATTCCGGCGGCAGAAACATGGCATGCACAGCACCCTCACCGATTTTTAGACACGACATGCAGTCGCTGACCACCACCCACCGACTTTTGAGAGAACCCAATTAATCAGTGATATTTCCGTCGGCCAGTGGAAAATTGGCCTCATTGCACATTTACCACCGGTGATGTGGCAGTGCGTCAGAGACGTTACGACACATGCCCAGTTTGTCATACATACATGCTGGGTGGCGTCACCACTTTACATGTAGCATTTCTATTACATTGCTTATCAACATATTTGTTTACAATTTAGTACACTATAGAGAGCTCATATGACGGAGAAGTCGAATCTATTTACACATGTCTGTATATATTGGCGAATGGAATGCTGATTGTTAGTATTCTATTTGGAACGATGAAATTGTCAGTGTATATTCACTGTTTTTATCGTAGGAAAAACAGATGTTTCGAAAATTGGTCAATTCACTGGTAGATTCTGTAAGTTTCCTATTGGATCTGGTGATTACCTCATGTGGTTAACATTAAAATGTTTTAAACTATTGGTTCACTTTGTCATATTGTTTAGTAAATAGAAACTCGGGTAGCTTTAAATGCAATTGTTGCCCATAATAAGAGTATCATACTCGGTATATCTGATGTTACAAATATTTTCAATCAGAAACCCCATCTTGTATACGCAATAATTACACAATCATGTCACTGACACTACCGCTAGTTCCCATAAATATACCGCCAATGGCAAAACCCGGATATATATAAACCACTTATCCTTGGGATTCAATATCAGATCTAAAATAGCCTCAAGCAAAAGCATACTACAAAAAGGTTGTATTCTATATTGTATTCTATACCCGGGATACATTGAAAATACACCGTCAAATATAAGTAACTAGTCATAGAAATTTTGATACTCTTAAAGGATAACTTCGCGTACAACATCCCATGAAGGTGCAAAAAATCCGTTATTTGACTTCTGAGTAACTATTAAATATCCCTTAATCGTATATTTCATTGGGGTAAAACATCAGTTTTATAGCCAGGATTGTTGCTTAATGTGAATTGCTGTATTTATACCTGGGAAACACCTCCAGGCATGGTCTTGCTTGTGAATTGACCACCCGGTGAGATTCACAGCACGATTTACCTTTCTGCTTCAAGGTAATATGAGTAACGGAACGACGACTCACCATTCTCCTCCATGGTATTTGCCACCTGGAGACGCTGCTTGCCCAAGACACCACACTGAAAGGTCGGGAGGGTCATGTTAAGTTCACAAGTAACGTGATACATGTCTGCATCTGCATATTAATCGTCCGCAGACCTCAGCAACAGTTGCCTTACATGACACTAACACTAAAGTGAGAAGTCAATAGATTGCAATTACATCCGATTAGGATATTGTGAGACTAGTTGAGTACACTCACCTATTAGTGATGTGTGTTATATGTGAATTATTCTTTTTCGAAATTGATTCCTTTAGATGCTAAATATCAGATCCTGACCATAAGGAGGATACAATATTGGTTTTGTGAATATGATGCTATCTTGCCTTATTTCCCATAAAGGTTGAAAAAACACAATGCCAGCATATCCATAAACTCCACCCACAATTCCCATAATACCATTACACACAATCTCACATACCAATTCCCTCTCGCCGTTACAGACACAATCCTATATCTACCATATTATAATCACCACCCACCGACCTCTAAATCATATCCACACATTTCGACCGTTTCTTTTCCAACACTATGTTATAAATCATTAGTCTTTTCATATAATTTACATCAATTCATGTCTATATAGATAGCTGATAGGGTTTAGTATTGGTGTCGAGTGTACTTCGATTTATCATTATATTTCTAATTTCAAAGAAAAGAAAATCCATAACAAATTTATCTAGTTCAATAGATTTACCAAAACATGCAACTCTCTTCCTATATCTTCCATTAGAGGAACTATGATAATGGATTAACTTACAGCATCAAGAGTTTTCCCAGCAGCCATCATGAGTAGATCACCCTCCTCGAGTGAAAAGTGTGTTTTGAGTGCAAATGTCGTCTGCTCACCAAAGTTAGCCAGGTCAACAAGGTCAGCTGTCTTCTTGATTTTTATCATGGCATTCCACTGAAAAGACAAACACCACAAGCTATGTAGCAATAGATTTATACTCATATCTAGCATATACATGGTTTTATCATAAAATCAGCTAATGTGTATAGATTAAGATATATATGTAATCAACTAAATAAATCAAAATTCAAAATATTATGCATGAAACCATACTTTAAGAAAGAAATTGATAAGTGTTTGGTGTGTAAACCCGTTGGCCATCAAGTTTAGAGTGCGCAGTAATATGAACGAGATGATAGCTGAGTGAATATTCTGAAGGACTCCAAACGAGATGGCGAGCAGGGCCTCAAACCAACCACTACGTTTCTGATTTATCTTAGCCTGGAAATATTTATCTGCATACCGCCCATTGAATATGAGTATTTGTAAGCATGTTGAGTGCGACTTCCCAATATTAGCCCTATGGGCATTTATACTAGGCTAAGATAAAAAGATATTCTGAATTGGGTACAAAAATACGCGAATATACCAAAGTGTTCAGAAATTGTGGTTTACATAGTGCTAAAGAATCTAAAGGGGAAGTGGTTTATTTAAATAATTTCCTTAATTCATCTAATTAGATTTAAAAACTTTATATAAAAAAACAAGTCAATCATTCAGTGAAGGGTTTTCTTATGCATGCAGCCCCCAAAAAGAAACAAAAACAAAAACGAACAAATTTTTTTTTAAAAAACTAACAAAAAACAAACAAACCTTTCCCACCCACTAATGAGTTAAGCCTATTGCACGTAGGATTCTAATTCTTTCCTATATCTATAGCCGCTAAAGTGACTATACTTCATCCTGTAACAGGTAGTCCTATTGATGTGTGTATATATATGTGTGTAGGTGTGTGCGTGTGTGTGTGACGGTCCTGCTAATCACTCACATACATTGAAGGCGTTGAGAAGACTAACTGTTGGTACTCGGGGTCTTAGAAGCTCAACCGGTATACCTCTATCTACCACTAGGTGGCGGCACGGAGAAGCTCCGAGGTGCTCTATGAGGTGCTGTAGGAAGGCCATATTTAATGGAGATAGCTCACAGGGGAGCAACCCTCTCTGCACACCATGCCTCAATGGGATCTCCTCCTACCAATTCCCTCACTGTGCTTATCTTGATAAGCACCGCTATCGCTTTACTTGACGAGCAAAGTGCAGTCAATAAAAGATAAGGCAGACCGTGGAGGGGACGGGCGGAAGGGTGGTGGTATATCAGCTGGCTAGGTTTGCAAGTGGGTGGGGGCTGGCATGGGGTAAGGTGGAATACACGAAGTAAATAAGCACAGCAGGAACTCAACAACTCCCACTGACAGAAGGAAAACAACCCGATATGTTTGAGGTCAGCAGAAGGTTAGTTCAAGGTCAGGCCACAGGGTTGGAGGTCAGATAACCGCGACTCAAGGTCAGTGGATCTGTCTGTCAGGGTCAGACAACGCGGGGGTAATGGACAAAGACGGTAGCACCGAGGCATCACCATACAGCGGGTAAAATGTCATGTATTCAGGAGGAAGTATAATCTGTATGAATCAATAATGCCATACAATTGCACACTCCTATTGGGGTACACATATTTCTTCTCTTCTTTTTTTAAGAAAAAGGTGTCTCTCACAGCAACGAGTTTTTCAGACATCTCCGATTCAAAGTATACAGTATAGTTCATAGAATTTCATAATGTAATCAATCCGTGTATAAATTTTAATTTGAAATTTTTTCATACATAGCAAACACAAAAAAATCACACCTCCTTGGTTGGTAAATCACTTTTGGTGACTCCTTTGTGATGGCATCGGAATGTAATGTATATGCGTGCAAGAAATGTATTGTTCGTAGTGGGACAGGTTCTTAGTGCCTATGTCCTGAGGGGTTTTCAAATAGAGCATCAATCTAAGACATTCTATAACTCGAAATTATGTTGTCAAAAATGAGGTAGCTAGTGGAGATATTCCATAGTCGTCAGGGTTCAACACAGGATTGCAATGTGAGGTTATAAAAGTATCCTTGAGAGGCAATTCCTGTGGTTCCGGAGCGTGCCTATGACCACGTACTGGCCTGAGAGGTTGTTTGGTTGGTTGGTTGTTTGGTTGGTTGGTTGGTTTGATTTAACGTCCAGTTAACCATTAGAGGTTCTCACCAGACTTACTTAAGGTTCTTTTACACCACATGGGTGGTGATCAAATCTATGTAATGAATTCAGATAGAAATCTCACCCATACACATTTACCGAGGTGAGAGTTCTTTTAGTTCCCACACCACATAGACATGGTATGAGAACGATTGGCCTTTGATATAGCAGTAAATCTACCACTGCTGGGGGCCTGAGAGGCATGCTACTTTCAAACTACTTTCTTTCTCCATATACACCCAATGAGGCATTGTGGTTTAACAGCATACATGACTACATACTGCCTCAGAGTATATTATGTGATTTTCTTCAATATAAAAATGCACATCATATGTGCTTGTCATGTGAAAACCGTTGATCGGCTAGATCATGCCTATCAGAGACGATGTTGTCAGGCTACGAATGTACCATACCTGCTTAGAGCCATTATATTGGGTAGAATTCCATTTGAATTTCTCTTGGTGCACTAAAAGCTGAACAAGGTACCTCTGACATTCCAGGCTAGGAACCGTTTTACTTTACTTATAGTTCTCTTTTCTCTTAAATAGCAAATGGAACTCTGAGAGCGGCAGACAATGCTCATTCTCTGCGAGAAGTGGGCTAGATTCGTTTCCCTTTCGTTTAAGCTTATTCTGAATTCGGGGCTGGACTGGAGCCAAAGGGGATTGTAGGCGGCCACTGGGAAAGTAGTCTCGTCAATGTGCACTTGCCCCACAAATCGTCGGATTGCCTGTCCCCTCCCTCCAGATACACCGTCTTCGGCCCATACCACATACACACCCACCTATGGGTTGCCAAGTGTCATCTAAAGAAGGAGGTATTCATAGTTTTATCTAGTTTCTGTTTTATCCAAATTTGCAACTTCCACGGGATGTCATGGTATTGCAGCCTAACTATTAATTAAGTGGTGGCTAGATCTTAATGCTGTGATGAATGTACAAAGGACTCATAATTTCATTTATACAACGGGTTTTTAAAATTTTTGCATGCGCTGCTAATAGACATTATATTACTCTCTCACAACTCAACTTGTAAATAACAGTTACTTAAAACTGTCCTTTCTTCTTTTCTTTGGTACATAATTCTGTCATCTTCCAGCTCACAATGACTAAAATTCATACATATACAAGGAACTAGTCTCTCAGCGAAAAGTGCCACCTCCCCTTCCCCTTTATGAAGGGAAGAACTGTTTATCGATTACTCGGCTTTGTATTTTACAAAAGGTGGTGTTATATAACAAAACAAAAAGTGAGTTGGTTGTCATCATACGAATTAACCCTGCCAAGTAATATTTACGACCAATTTAGTGGAACCAAAATGTTTTGTTATTTCTGATGGATACTATAGAGTGTCATTAGATAAAGTAAATATCAACCACCGAGAAATCCTCATACACGTACTATATAACAGGAGCAATTTCACCAGGGGTCCCTTCTACTTTACGACTACGCAATCGACCTGCTCATAGCCAGTCTAAGCGCGTAGTCTACACTGTAATCTGAACGCATTATACACCGAACTGAGGGAGATTGAAAGGCGAGAATTACATTGAAAGCTGTCTCGTGATATCTGAATTGGATCTTACGTTATTCTCTATGGAGTAGTCGTATATTGAAGCTCAAGGCGGCCTTAGACCTATGGCAGGTACTGTTTTTCAGTGTGAACATGACTCTTCACCGTATAACTTAGTGTGTAATTGGTCTGTCCTTCAGAGATGAATGTTTAGAATGAATGCAACTGGCCCTCAGCAGGACTGGTACAGGACGACGTTAACAAAACCCGGCAACGCGAATGATAGTGATTACATGTAGTTACATTTCCGACTGTGGGATATTAACAGAAATAATCACGCAACTAAAGACGTCTTCTTGTCTCGTATCGTAGTGGGTAAATACACAGCAGATGTGTTGGCTAGACAACCGATGTTCATACATGAAATTCCTGGTGTTGAACAGTGAAGTACCACTGGAATAGAGAAAATCGAAACACAGCCTTCTTGAGATGGGACTGGACAATCTGCCCAATCTTTATTTTAATGTTTCAAATCGTTACCACAGGACAGAACAACTGGAAACAAGAGATAAAAGTATACGTGATACACGGATTTCAGAGACAAGTCACGAGTGTATGGATCTGTCTGGCGTCATCCTAAAGTCCCGCACCCACAAACGCCGATTCTGCCGCCGATATGCCTTACGATTGACTTCCCAATTGTAATAAAAATTTCATCGGGAGTACTGTACCACACTTCTGCGATTGACTCTACGATACACACCGATACGCTACGATTGGCTCCTGACATGCCCCGATCAAAAACGCGATCCATCATGTTGGATTTGTTCGTAGTGTATCGGTGTGTATTGGGAGCCTATTTGACGTTAAATTCCACTATGAGGTAAAACAGATATGGACACATCTTTACTCCAAAAATGGTTTTATTCGATTGAATATAACGGTTTCCATATCGGAATTACGATACAGTTAGTGAGCTAATCGTAACCGTAGTCGCCTTTTGTTGTACCATCAAAGCCATTCCAATGGCTACGATTATAACTTTCGGGGACCTCCCAATAAACCACGATTTCTAATTATAGTGTATCGGGAGGTGTATCAGCGGCAGTAGGGGCGTCTCTTGGTATTTGTTTGTGTATCGTGGGCATAAAGAATATACAGCGTTAGTTTCGTTGATTGTACGTCTGGTCAGTTTGAAATTGATCTTCCCAGATTTATTATGCTTTAAGAACTTTTCTGGTCTTCCCTCAAGCTAAGATAGGGTGGTTTGCCTGGGATATGAGGCTTCAATTTGTGTTTATATGTGTTCAGATATCTTGGGTTTGCGTAAGAATTCAAGAAGCTCTTTTCTCCCAGTGCTGTGGAAGGCACTGCGAAGCAATGTTGTATTCCTCAGGAACTTTTCCTTATATTACTTTTTTACCTGACAATGGAGCATTAGATCTTCAATGTTCAGATGTATGTTGCATGTCTTGCACAAGAAGGTGTCCATGTGTCAGTTCGGTGTAGCCTGTCTGCAGATGAATCAGTTTCACCTGTTCCGATCTTGTCAAGTTGTCTTTTCTAAAATTATGGTTGATGGACTCTACAATAGTCCTTAATTTGTTATCTCTGTCACTGTTCCAGATGCTCTGCCAGCATTTTTGCAACTACCCTTTAGTCATTGGTTTCAGATCTGTGTGAGGAATGAATGGCAGGGGCTCCATATTGTCTGCCCATTGCTCCCTTTGCTGCATGGTCGGCAGCTTCATTGCCCTCAATTCCACCATGGCTAGGTAGCCAGCATAAGACCACGGATTGGAAGCACACCAATTATTTAACATACCGCTGTAGAAAATAGTGTCAAAGGTTAGGGAGTATATTCAAATGTTATAAACAGAGCTAATTCCCAATAGTACACTCTGGAGAAGAAATAGAAGATGCTGAGCAAATATTCAAACTGCCATTATTGCATTTAATACATAAACAACTACCAGTATAGTACCCTGTTTCACATACTACCTGTCCTACGGGCTCTTCTGACTCCCGTAGTTGGCCTGCTACGCGCCCATAGTATACCACTGTGGTGTAAACTAGTAAAATAGCGCCCATACAGACTGTACTGCAATGTGTACGTGCTCTGTTGCCTTTTTTACGAGAGTACCTCTAGTGGGGTTTACCGTCAAACGCCGGCAACCTGGCTCCATTAACAACAATATACAGAACAATGAATTGCATGTTCTACAGCAGTTTTGTTGAGAGGATTGAATGACGTTCAGACGATACAGGACGCAGTCCGTGGAAGGGGATCAATCGTTGGCTTGTATGTCTAATGTGTCTTCAATCACTATGATGCAGCACACGCCTAATTCTGATTAACTGCAAAATAACCATGGCAGCCAGAGCAGAAACCTAAGTGAATTAGTGCATTAGAGGTTATGTAAACTATCATCAAATAATTCCCTTACGATGAAAGCATTGTCTCATAATATGAGAGACCGCTCTCCCGACAATTAGACCTGACAATCTTTACACCTAGATTAGCTATTGGTATAAGATTCAAAGCAATATTTTTTTTCTATCACTCATTCAGTATCATTGTCCTCTCTGTTTTGCTGGTTTAAGCCACAATAAATGTGAGACTAGCTGCTAGGGATATTCATCACTGACACGAGGACGATTTTAGAGAAATACAGCCCACCTGCGCTCGACTGTCATTCGTAAATCTGTGGGTATACGTTTGTCTTGGTGTCAGAAAAAAATTAGTACGCCATACAACGGCTTTAAAGATTTTATCAACTGAGTTTTCTAATATATAGATATACACACTATGCACCCCATAGTTTCACATTAGAGGTTTGGGAGGCTGTAGGCCCTCTAGGGTGCTATGGGGAGGCAATAGCGATACCTGGCTCTCTCCAGGTGATCATACCACCCCGCAAACACCTGCCGTGTTATAACCTCCCATTCCAGCCATATCTCTCTCTCGATATGACTCTCCGACTTTCCCAGAGCGATAAGCCGTCCATATCTTCTCTCTTTACTGTCAATTATAGAGGACATAAAGAGATAGCGAGCCCCGCCTGCATGAAGAGGTTCTGGTGGATTAGAATCTATGAGAATCTTATCTAAATCATAGAAGGTGAGATGAAATATCAGACCATGGAGTGCTGGTAGCTACTTCAGTGTCTGGCGTAGGTCGGAAGCCCACGCTGTTGTATGGGTATGTTATAAAAGGTCAATAGTATTGGGGGCACAGCAGGCTTCTGACCCCGAAGAGGGAGGCAGTGCAAGGCAATGTCCAGGAGGAGAGGGTTGCTAGAAATAATGCTAGATATGATGAGATAGTGCCCAGGGGGCCTACATTCTAGGCGCTATATATGGTAGATCACCTGTATGATACTTGTACAATAGAGAGAAAGTTCATCCCATGCTCAATCGTTACACTATCAAATGACTTATGTATGGGGACGTACGCACTGAGGGAGGAGGGCACACATTTCGGAAATTTTGCGCATGCTCCTTGTTTTTTTTCTTATTGCGTACAAGATTGAGAAGTGGGTGGGGAGTCAACATTTTCAGAGATTTTGCGTCCATACTTTATGGATGGCCCAAAGTGATTATGATTATATCGAGGTCGATATTTTATAGTAGGTTCATTTGTCCGGAGAGCGGGGGTTCCGCTTAGCGGTATTCAACTATAGCTTTTTTTATCACATAAATACAGATGACTGTATAATATTCAAAATGTCGGTTCAGTAACATGTGTCAATAATGGATTACAACTATCGACCATGTGGTTGTTCCAGAGAAACATTATCAATGACACAATTTATACAGAATTAGCTTTGGGAATCGAGTACAGAAACAAAAAATCGAAATGTTGGACAAATAACCTACATGAAAACGGAAAATAATGTGTGGCATTTAACTTCGCCAGCAAACAAATATAGTATTTCACTCATCTATTGCAATGCTATTCTACCTTTACACTATCCCTCAATGGCAAGGAACAAGGGTTATATAGACACTCCGTGAAAAAATATTTTGTTTGTAATTCCTGGCATAGCAAATCATGAACCCCTATCCTCTTCCCCACAAACACTTCAATGTGTGAATAAACAAAACTTGTTTTCTTTCTCCGATGTGCCAGAGACGGACATTCGTGTACCCTAACCTCACAATTCTGGCATTTAGCATTAGCAACCCCCTGTCCCTATGGGTAAACCATTTCTAACCTATTAGTCACTAGTTGGAAAGATATAGGATATATGGCGTCACTGGTGAAATATATTAAAATTAGCAAACCCCTATCCCTGTGAGCAAAGTACTAATAACATGCTAGTGAACAGCTGAAAAATACTACATACGAATATAGGATATACTGCTAAAATGCAGTTTCTGGGTGACGAAGGTCGACAGACAGTCCCCTTAAAAATGTCCTAGTGTGGACGGGACAAGAAGCTAAAGGATGAATTTTGATCCCCTTTGTTTAAAATAAACGCTTATATTGAAGAGCAGAAGCTGAGAGGCGGATGAATCTGACATGCACCAACTCCACTTATTTTCATTCATATTCCATTAAGGTTTCATAACGATTTCAAAGTTTTCATATAAAGAATAAGCCGACCTTTCACGATTTCCTTGCAGCTTCTAAAAAATGCCCTGCTCAGACTCGGAAAAACTTAATCACTTCGCGGATAGGACTATTGTTGCAAAGCAGCCATTGTCACGAGCTGTTATGACTTCCACACGTATCATCATAACACGGAAGTTAAAAACAAAAAAAATATCTAAAGGCCACCGAATCCTCACCGAGAACATACGACTGAGCGTGAGTACCAGTACTTGTATACATTCACTCATCATTTCCCTTTCTGCATCCAGCCTGTACTCCTTTTTATCTGTCTGTTTCCATTCTGCCTACTTTTTTGTCTGTCTGTATTCAGTCTGTTCCCCTATAGTATGTCTGCATTCAGTCTATATTCTCTCTTCTCAGTCTGTCTTTAGTATGCACTCCATTCAACTTACACCACCTCGACTCCCTCTACTTCTGCACCAGGTCTGCTAAAGGTGCAAACATTGATGGAATCTGGATGCGCCACAGACAGAACACTGTCAGATGCAGACTCACTTATCAATTCTCCTCAGTCTACCTCCTGCCGTCCACCATTTTGGACTTTATACGACGATCACGTGATAGAAAAGGACATGCTGATTAGCTAGAAGGTCAGGCCAAGCTGGTCGCCTACCGCGCCTTGTCCTGCACTGGTCAACACACGTACCCTTTAAGGGTAAGGTAAGGTAAGGTAATTGCTAAAAGGACATCCATAAAGTACGCACAATCTTTGATAAAAAAAAGTTGACTCCCCCGACACCCTATCAATTTGTACGCAATGGAACCCTCCTCCTCCCCCGCTCTCTAGCCACAATCTCCCGATATATTACACTGGCAGCTTGTGCTATATATAGAAGGCTTAGCTTACACAGAACAAATCAAAATACTATATAACAACAAAAGAATAATAGGTTTATTACATATAATTATTCAAACAATAACCCATCGCGTTTTAGAAAGGTTATATAAAATTTATTTTCCATGTGACAGAGAAATGGATGGTTAATGGCAAATGAGATAAAAGTAGTTTTTTCTAGGTGCAGAAAATAAGAGGACCTAAGTAGATGTGTACAGACGCACAGACGATTATATTACTGTATATATACTTTTACAGACGCATATCCAAAGATGATGTAAACAGGAAGGTCTTGTTGAAGCCCCAGTAGCCTAGAAGCCTGGCCTATGTGCTCACTAACATGATAGGCCAGGTAACACCCGCCGTTTTTCTGGTGCATTATGGGTAACAGCCGCCATTTTTACACTGGATTAACCGCTAGAGGGCGTGGCGAAATCTGTTTTTTTCAAAGAAACATTCCAATAATTTCTTACATAATTGTGCATTCTTTTATATTTTCAAAGGTTGATATTACTTCATTTTGTATCATGGTACATTACAAACAAGCACGAGTAAGTTATCTATGGAACCTCATGAGCATGATGAGGGAGAGAGGTTGTGCTGGTTCTCCTTGCCATTACAAATCAGCAGGGTACCAGAGAAAGTTCTGGGTCGATCACATGTTGCTCTTGCTGGGTGTTATCTGTCCTATTGTCCCAGGAGACACTTACGTGCGCATGCAGGTAACAGAAACATACGTAAACTCGTTCTCTCGTGCAGTGCGCGCTTTCCCTTTTGGATCACAATATACCATGTTTAACAAGTTCAAATTATTCTAATTTGTCTTTTTCTGAATGACATTAATTACATTCCTCGCCCAGCACTTCATTCTTGTGATATTCAACCATCCGACCATTTAGACTACTATGGAAAACCGTTCTCCTGCTACGTTGAAGCGATGTGACTTAACGATTATAACTGTGTGCCCCAGCACTGTATCATACATAATACCTGCCAGTATGGATCGAATAAAGAACATCCCCATTTCAAATCCAATTCCAAGAAAGCTTTGATTATAGAATAGCAGTATAATGGTTAATCATAGATCTCGGACGAAGGCTGCATTTTACTTCATGACACTTCTACTTCACAACCCATCAACTGTTTAATAATATTAGTGCGTGGTAAATTGAAGCAATGAAAGTAGCTTGAAAATAATTATCAAGAACAGCCCAACTGTTCTAAGATTATATAGAACTCTAACGTTCTATAACACTCAGCCCCAGTGTTCTATGATGACATATTGTGGAAATGTTCTATAATATCATACTGCTCAAATATCCTATGATAATATTTAAAAATTATATGCCTTCAATATAGGGGCCTACAGCCCTAATGCCCTACAATACTTCAAAAATCATGAAACTATTCTCATCTTAATGGAAATGTTATATAAAACACATTTTTAGGTTATAAATTATTATTATTTTATTACATTTCCGTGACAAAACAAATTAAAAAGTGGTCAGATATTTCCCTTCCGCCTCGTTGTGAAAGGACAAAAAAGAGGGATCCCTGGATGTTGCAATTTAAATCAATATAGGATGTAAATCAAAAGTTCTTCAAGGGTTTCTTCCTATCTTATGACGATTCTATAATAGACGGACTTCGAAAATGCCCCATCCGGCAATGTATGGTGACCCTGACTGCTGTTTCAGCGTATGAAGTCCCTTAACAACTTACATCAATGGCAGAAATCTTGATAATTGCTCTCATTGTGGGCTATAAGACATTTAAGATGAGGCTTTTAATGCCTCTGCGAACAATACGGGATTAGGTTTTATCCTAGTTTTTCCTAATCGCCTGAAACACGTGCGTTCCGATTTTGAAAAGCATGGAGTCATGGATATTCGATATGATGTGCTAACGCCCAACACTCCTTTTATGAGTAGTACGAGCATTACACCTGAGACGATGGTTCGGGGGTGGGCAAAACACGTCAATGGTAATTTCCGGGAAGAACAATGAATATCTCCCTAGGGAGGTTTAATTTCGGTCCATTCCTCACCTAGAGGAAATTGTACAGAAGGATCTATATGGAGATAATGGCGCTTGGTGTTTCAGTCGCTTCACAAAGTCACGTGTCAGTCGTCAACAGTTCAGTCCATGGACGCGGGTGCACCGATTGGCCCCTCCTCACATCTTCACCCCTTCCCCCACCATCTCACCCCACTCCCCTCCATGTTCGCTCAATACGACCGTGGCAGCCGTCGCGCGCGCCGCCTCACAGAAAAGGAAGACGGCAGCGGGCGGCAGTGAGGGGAAGGGTCAACGAGGTCGTTGCAGTCACGTGCTGGTCACTTCCGGTCACGTGATGAAGGATCCAAGGCGGCGGCGGAGGTGGCAGGAGGGGTCCCTGATCCCCCGGAGGGGCCTCCAAGATTAGAAACTCCAGGAGGTCTGAATTATCGTCTGCTCGTACCTGGGGCCCCGGGGAGGCGCGGGCTGCCAGGGAAAAAGGGCGGGAAAAGGGGGATCCTGATGGATGGCGCCATGTTGGCGCCGCCAAAAGCCGTCTGGCAGATCGGTGATTCCACCAAAGGCATTCATAGGGACACGCTTATTGAAGCTTATTGAAAACCGAGTTGAATAGAAGCGTACGTCCTATAAAACGGCCCAAAATGGTATCGACACTTTATTTCTGCATTTTGATAGAGCCAAAAAGAATCTGCCCCGCTTTCCAAGTAAAACCGGTATTGACCGCTATAAAGGCATCTATAAGAGTCGCATTCTATAGGAGTATGCAATATGGAACTCATTTCATGCGCATATCCTCCCTTATGTATCCTCATGTATCCGAATTTCACCACAGAGACAATGAATACTCAGGTTATTCTTTGGGCAAATCCAAACATCCTTGTAAATCAGAGGTACTTAACTCTATCAGTTACATGTATCATCTATATATCTTGCTGAAGGGAAATGAAAATAGCATAACCGAACTTGACAAACGGAGGTTGTCCGAAAAGGAACCATAAGTTTTCTAACAGCCTCGGGAATATAGATGAAAGACACAACAGACGTCAATCCAGTCCCAAACCCCAGCAACTCATATCATATATAAACTTACATCTCAGCATAGCGTCGCTACCCTGAAGACGCCCCAATATCGTTAAAGCATGGCTGGCCTGGGCCAAAGCATTTCTAATCAACTTTAACCCAAGGCCACTCCTCTTTGTGCACCTTTTAGTGCATGGCCCCGAGCTGTACTGAGCAATAGGCTGAGTGGTTGGGATCTGCTCCAGAGCCTCGTGAGCTTGTCCATGAGCAGCTCTTTGAGCTGATCCATGTGGGCGTGGCCAGCAGCTGTTCACTGAATTACCATCGCGGGATACCCGGATAGTTTATGAGCGTTAAGCCACTCACTGAACTGAGTTTGCGGAGTGTTTGTGTTTATGCTTCTGTGAAGCCTACTTCGCACCTAGCAACATTTACCTCTGCGTCAGTACCGTTTTATCGGTGATGAACTTCTTATGCAGAGCAGCAGGTAGTGTACTCTTTATCGATGAATATACCTGGAGTTTGGGATCGTCAATAGAAAATGTTGCGATCCCTTCGGCAAAGAGAGCATCACCTTACGGATGAAAGAAATCTGAGCTCAGACCTGTAGCCATTATCTCCTGGTACTCAGTGTCAGTGCAGAGATATTAAGTTTGTTACTGGAGACGAGAGGGAACAATCCCAGTTGAAATGTCCCTGTAAAATGAACGCATACAATGGTACTTAATCTTTAAGCTTCCGAAACTACTGACCGACTATTTACGTTATCAATTATTGAAATTTCGATTTACTGAATATCCATATATATAGTAGGACTGCTGGACTTCGTCATTTTGTTTCCCTATACCTATAATCGATAATGAACATCATATCTATAATTCTCTGACCATAGGCTGTCAAAATTACGATTCAATGCATCTCAATGGACTGCAGTGTTTCAATCAATGATATTATCATATCAAGCATAGTTCAATTCAGCAGTAATAGAGGGATTCATGAATAATATATCATATATTTTTTAATGATTGCTTACTAAAATGATAAAAGGCTTTTACATATGTAATGCATCGTGACGAAGGGAAGTGACAATATAAGTGACAACTAATCAACATATTGAATAGAATAAGCATATATCCATTTATTTCATTAAATTAAAAGTTCGAAATCATACATAATGTACAATTCATGGGCTAAAGTGATAAAATGTGCCCGTGCTCAGGTCGAACACAATGGGGAATTCTCCTTATGGTGTGGATGTGAGCTATTATCTCACCACTGGTATCTTTCCCCATAGACTTAACATTCGGACCTCATACTCAATGCCCATGGAGTATTTAGAGAAATTGGGAAATTATGTCACAAATATAGGCCAATTAGTCAACGTGAGGGGTGAGATAAATTCAGAAACCTATATTCAAGTTTACGGTCAGAGCTCGATCCCATCCCGCTACATAATCCATATGGCTTCCTCTATAAGATTATTCAAATATTGTGATGTTATTCTAATGTCAATGGAAGGGTTGAGATAAATTCAGAACATAAATATGTAATACTCCAATCATTTGGATGCGGCATAATCATCATAACTCGACTCCGCCTTCGATTTTCGATCCAGTTCTATATATAACCCTCTAATCTGTTTGTTGTTATATATAACCCTATCTGTTATAGAATTGAGCATATCAATTAAATTTGTATTGGTTCAAAATTAATTTTGGACTCGAAGTTTTGTAATTAGCCTGTTACCATCTGTTACCTAGGAGACAGCGACTATTAACCTCTTTATCTTAGTTAGTTGCTTCGTCAGGTTAAATGCCTAGCGTGTTGATGGATAGATCTCAAAACCAACAAAGATTGAGGAATTCAATATAGCCTTATTTCCCTATACATATAGATACTGAGCGAAGGCTCAGCTTCATCTGCCTTTCATGGGCAGTTTAAGGTAGAGTCAGCAATAACTTCAGCGGACCTTCTCTGACTGGAGCAGCTCATCACTCAAGCGTAAGCAGTTCATCATGGGCGTGCCCTCCCTGTCAGTCTTACAGCACCCGCAGATTGAATTCCTAAGGACATCCGTCACATGCGATACTCCAAAAGCCAATGTACCCCAATAGTATTAGGAAGAACATGTTTTAGAACTTACCGCAGGACGACAAAATAATAAGCAGAAGGGCCGGGCATTTGGTAAATGTCCCATATGTAGTTTTGTGAAATCATTAGAGTACATGAAACATTTATCTGCTGGCCTCTTCGTAAAATATTGATTATGCAGTTTTATACACTGATCCATCAGCTCTTGAATCTAGCCGACTATCCATCCAAAACAAAAAAAACTAACCAACTAACCATCCACCGAAGTAAACCAAACAACCATTCCACCAATGAAACCGACCATTTAAGTGACAAAACCACCAGCAACCATTCAACTGATAATAACAATAGCCAACCAAGCAATCAATGAAACTATAAACCAAATTAAGTAACCAAATATTCAACTGACCAGAACAATTATCCAAACACATATTTGTAACCTATCCGTACATCCCAGCTCAAATCCCTACACCTCTCCATACATCTCTCTCAACCCTAGATGAACACCCATCTTACTCCCGACTCTTACAAATAATCCAGCCTCTCCTCCTCAGGGCAGGATTCCTCTTTGTGTGTTTAAATTACAAATACCCTCGAGGCCAGCCGCCAGCGCCAGAGGAATACTAGACAAGAAAAGGAACAGGTCAAGCTGGAGGGGTGTGTGACCTATTGATCAGTCTGAGTACAGCTACTGGAGGAAAACAAGCCAAGGCATTGGACTCAACGTCGATATCACAAGGTCGTACATGGCTGATATATGCGACGAATGGATGAAATACTATGTATGACTGTAAATGGGGCCTGGGTAGCCGTGGAATGGTCGAGAACAATACAACAGAGCGGAGCTGGTGAAGGATTTGAGTTTGGCTTTGTGAAAGTGTCAAGTAGCAAGAAAGGCTGTAAACTAGGATGTAGATCAAGATTCAATTCTCAATCTCTATTGAGAATATATGGGGACTCAGTACCTCTCAGTAAGCAATTCCTGGGTTAAATTTATTGGGGGGAGATGGATAATGAATACAACAAATGATGGTTTTGTGGACAGGCGGTTCTGTAAACCACTCGAGGTGACGTAGTAATACAAGAGCGTCCCCGAGTGTATTACTACGCGTCAGCTTCTCGTGGTTTACGACCGCCTGCCTCCAAAACCATCAATTATTGTCTACTTATACCCCACGAGATTTGCTAAAGTCTATGATTACGGACATTCATTAGTAAACGAAAATACCTTGTAAGATGTAACCTGCAGAGGTTCCTCTGCTCTTAGACTTTTAAACAATATCCAAGGTTTGGTTAATATTCTTTCCGGGAGGTTCCACAGGAATCTTTAATGTGAAGCAAACGAGGTTATACATCATCAGATTACATATTGAAAATCATTCTCTTTCTCAAGACCATAAAGTGTGACTTCATTTTACACTGGACGTAATGTGACCCTTCATATATAACTATGAAGCTACTGCAAATAGCTGTGATAGACCTGCCTTCTTCACATCATAAGTATCCCAGAACCCAACACCATCCCCAATCACTATACACAAACAAGCGCTGTGTCTACTGAGATCAAATCTCCTTCAGGCTTGTCTTTACACCTTGTCTTTACACCAACTCTGGCGTATACAAATCCCGGCAGTCGGTAATGTAAACCACGCTCGCTTTGTTAAGCAAGATAAGATAAACTCGCCCAACCGGCTCGGAGCTCTCTTCAGGGACCTCGCGATGGGAAACGATAGATTCTCGGCAATTCAGATGGGATGTTTAAGGGATGGTGGAGAGCAAGTCGTGTACTGGCTTTTGTACAAAATAAAGTAGCAACTTCAATAAAGCGGATATTTACCAATGAATTCGCCCACAACTCGCATGGACTCATTCTAAGATATCTATATCTGTAGCAAAATATCTATTTCTGAACTAAATTTTCTACATCCTGTCAAAAGCATCTTTGCAACAATTCCTCTTTGAAAAGGTTAGTATCTAATTAAAAACTTAACATCTGCGTCAGGTTGTAACGGTAAACATGATATTTGTTTTGTTAGGTCTTGTCATATAATGATATATATATGTCGTAGGTAGATGATTGAGGTGCGGTGCGGAACCCTAATGCATTTAATACCTGTATGTCTTTTTAGAAAGGGATTATAAACGATAGAAATATAGGTTCCTCCTATCATGATTTTGCTTCTTCCATGGCCTAGCTCTGCCTGCAATGCCCTGCTTAAGGCACTACGATATGTGAGAAGTATCGGTAAATGATGACCACATATATATGTATAGGATCTGCATGTACAAAAAATATCCTATGATCTTTTACGACAGTCCCCTAAAATACACCGGGGGATGACATGTAATAAAGAGTGCCAATAATCACACATAGTGTGCTGCTCGGTATGACGAACCTTTTTACTGCGAATGAATATATTACTATTGCAATTTGGTCGGGACTATATGCTGTATCTATGAGTAGGTATACATGTAGGAGAAAAAGAGGATATATGTCTTTGGTTTCTTTAAAATACTTATTTGAATGTCATAATGTTACTCTAAGCCTATTGGAATGCTTGTTACGTATTGTCTGCCTTATCTATAATGAAGATAGAACTAGTATAAATTCTCTATGTCTATTTTCCTTATCCAGAACCCTGTCTTAGTATCTTGTCTGCCCTGAGCGTCATACATTTCATTCTAGCCATGGAACGTATTTGTCATTTAGTTTCTATCAACGTTCAGTTCCACTTGGAGTGGAAAGAAACAAGCAATTCTACATCCCCAAGCCATGTCATACCCTAAAATAAAATTGCAAATATTGCTGTATTCACTTTTATTTTTGGCTCTAAACCTGCCTCATTACGATGCACTGGATTACACTAGCTGAAAACTGCAGATTGCACGAGTTGACATGCCAAAGTGCTAACAAGAACACAAATTACAATTTCCATATTGCATATTGAAGGTATGAGTGTCCCATGCTGAACAATCATCCCCGATATGTGAGTACCAGATAACAATATAATGGTTTATGTGGTATCAACAACTATGTAATGATTGGCATTTTTCTACTTTAAAAAAGGGGGAATGTAGTAAATAAAGGTGCATTCAGTTGTCTATATCGTAACCATATCATATAGTCATTAAATGAATGGTATAATGCCTACGGCATCAATGAGAGTGTAGTCTTAGATTTGACAAGAATATAACAGGCTGTATTGCTAATACGATCTATGTGTTTAAAGGTTAAATAAATTTATTGCAAGCCAAAGGTCCACGGCACTGAAACGTTGAAAGCTCATATCTCCTAACATAGTCGCCCATTAAACATGACATATCATCTCTTTATCATGCACAGTGATCATGGCGTATCGGCAATATCATTTGTGGGTATGTCACATGGCCTCTTATTATTTTCACTGTCAACAAGGTCACTGCCCAAAGTCGTTCATATGGCACATCAGCAGTAAATTAATCAGAAATATGTTTTGTGGGAACTAGGTCACAAGGAGATGGCAGGTTGGGTTTCAGGTGCGGGACCAAATGTCATATCTGTATTTTTTTTCATATTGCTACACCGCAGCATACTGTATCCAGGGATTGATAATAGAGTACCTGTTTCTATAGACCGTCGATTCTTTTTTATAACGATATTTCCCATGAATAAATAGGTAAAAGTGTATGAGATGCTTTTATTGATGTGTCTTGCATATAAACGCAGCAGATATTAATTTGAAGCTCATGCAATACTTACTTGCGTATTAGAAATAAAGTAAGGCTTAGTCAATATGTAATATGGACCGCCCCGCTCTCACGTCTGCAACAAAGGAGGGATCACCTAGTGGGACTTTTGCTATAACTACCCCCACTATCATCGTTATATAACAATATTTTGGAGGTAAGTTATAGCCATGCAATGTAGAAGTTTTTTTGGGTTTTTTTTTGGGGGGGGGGGGGGTGGCGGGGTTATAGTCGGAAGGAAAAAAAGGTTCACAATGCAAAAATGCCAATATGTGAATACCCTATCAGATTGTTTAGCCCAGTTTGGCGAGCTTTAAATGTTATTAGAATGGTAAGATACTTAGAATTTAGCGATAAAGATTCCTGATAAAAACACCGCATTGTTCAATACGCGAGGCAATACCGAATCAAACTGAATCTACCTGCAATACTTCAGCTGGGCGTCAGACCAATACATCGGAACCAATTTTATATGACTCTTCCCCTCCATACATCCATACATATATTTTTTCTCGCATCTTGGTCGTTATCATAAGAAGCAGGCACGTGTATCCAGTGGCGCCCTCTGCAGGGCGTTGGGAGTAAAGGTCGGGGTGCGGATCTGTGACGTGGCGGCAGAAGTGGCACACCATCCCACTCTGACATTCTCATCTGGCCCCAACGTGGTCGCCGCCGTCACACTCTCCAAGCAGATCTCCACCTCCACTGACACGATTTTCAGCAATTGGAAACTGCGCTGGGAGAGCAACATTGACGCTGTCCTTTTGGCGCCCAGACAGTTCTTGCGAAGCCACCTGTCGATCAACTATTCAGGACACGCCCCTTGGTAAGACTCAGCCAATCATGCCATTCGTCATGAACACTACATATGCCAATCTCCTCGACGCTAATGGAATTTCTGAATAAACCTGTAATTTTTTGGACGCGAAACGCGGGAATGTCTCAAGATTGACCGATTGCATGTGAATTGAGTGGTGAGCTTTTGCGATTGAACAGTCACAGCCCAAAAACTCTTATGAAGAACTATATTTCTCCAAACTAGAGTGATAATAAGTACAAGGTAGACACAGCAGCCCAAGTCGGTTTCAGAGAGATGGCTGTGAAGTTTTCAATTACACCCTAGATCTCTCTTGGTTGAGCAGATCACCAAACTACTTAACTCCTTTCGACAAATGTTAGAGGCTGACCTGCACCAGTAACACCAGTCAACCAACTTACCACAGAGAAGTGGTGTCTCCCTTTATATAACAGTATACAACCGGTCAATGGTAATTATAGACATGCATCTGTGATTTAATTAGATCAAATCACCTCATCACAGCATTCTGCAGCAAATTGACACCCTATCCTTTCAAGCATTGGGATGACTTTCGGTGTTATCACACATATATAAAGGCGAGATATATCTGATGGGTGCTTATCCTATGAACATGTCACTCACCAGAGGCTATACTTACAAAACGGTCACAATATATCTGATAAAGCACGATGGGATTCATGTCCCTGACAGGGTGTTTGTCTGAGACAAATCCTGCTAGGATTCTGTACTTAAACACAATTTCTTAGTCTAAACTGTAGGGTTCCATTTCCCTGTGACATTTTTCCCCTGCTGTTGTTGGTGACATTTACCCCTAAAAAGGAACAGAATCTCATGAGGTACATGAATCCCACCGTGTAAATTACACTTTAGTCGCCTTGATCTATTCTTAGGTCAGTGGCCCCCTATGTAGTGTTGTTCAGAGGTATAGCTCATTCCGTCTATATTGAAAATCTCCTGTCCTGCAGTATTAGAGGAAAACTGAATCTGGGTGAGAGAATTATCGAGTTGCAAGGTGAGGCCCCGGGATCTTTTCACGAGGCTCTTGGGCCGTTTGACGTAAGTCTCAGAAAGGAGTCGAGGAATTCTCTCGCCTGCAATAAATGTTTCTATCATAACGCACCTTTGAATATTCGATTTATGTCCGATTTCGAACTTATAAACATGCCGATTTGACATAAAACATCAGATTCTTTAGTAACTGGCATCTCTCAGGACGGGAGTGAAAGGAAAACCCTGACACCTGTACAAAAAGGGAACACTAGGACTAAGCGATTGATTATTTCACACACAAATCTGACTGATTGCCGAGTGTTTTTGTGGAACACCCCCCTGAGAACATCACTCCGAAGAGAAATAAAAACACATAAAAAAATGAGAGAAACGCGTTGACAATCTCAGTGTTCGCGTCCTCATCCCAAAGTTATTCCAGAAATGACAATACTGCCAACGGAGGATGCTCTTTAAGTCAGCTGATGAGGACCATTCATCAACCCGCTTTGATCAGCTATGTCACGTGGGCCCGCTGTCATTGTCCTGCCTAGCGCATTTTACGCATAACTAGAATTATTTTCACTTTCAGCCCGTCATTCCCCAAAGGCCCTACATCTCTTTTCTTTGATTGACTCTCAGGGGCTGAGAGATGGATTATGGGGAGCTGCCAAGAAATCATGCCGCTACTGCTCTTTTTTTAGCGTAATAGTTTCTGAGTCGCATTCACGCTGTCTTTAATCACAGGGATACCTCCGACTGACAAAAGAATCCCCAATAAAAGAAACATAGCGCTTTGGAGCTTATTAAAAAAAAGAACATTCTTCAGGCTCACAAGAAAAGCTCTTTGGTAATTTGTGAAGTGACAGCTAAATTTTAAGCATGTTCTTGCATGGTTTTATTTCGCTGTACATGCGGTGGTTCTAAAATGGGGCCGGACTATTTTCAGCGCGCAGGTATTAATAATGCAAATTGCCACGAAGAGAGGAGGGCAAAACGTGTGGTGGGGCAAAGTGGAAATGCCCATATTAACCTGCAGGTTGGCACGCCCACTTTGAGCCATGATGGAGACACTGGACAAAACATAAGGGGAATTTTGTCCTCTTTAAGCTCGAGCAGGCAATGGGAAAGTCTCGCATATTTTACACTGCGTGCACCGCCAGAAGTGAATCTACCAACCTTGGGCTGCTGTGAGAAGTGCGTGTCTGTAGAAGGGTGAAGGAGAAGATGGACTTTAATGGTAAAAATGGTACTTCCTTTCCTTAATTGCATGTTTGAAAGGCATGTTTCACCAAGGTTTTACAAAATATCCCAATGAAGATCCTATGGGGAACCTTAGCGTGTACTATAGAATTACTATGTTGTCGCTCGTGTACGGTCCCCATGCACGAGCGACAACGTCGTAATTCTAGTATTATATGCCCTCAAATGTATTAATTAATCAGAAAATACCTTTTTTTGACCGTAAATCGCCATAACGTCACACTCAACTGTTCGACAAAGGCGTCAAATACACTGTCATACTTGTTGTTATATACCAGAGTCCTTAGCGGCAGCTCGCTACACTCGCCTATCTGAGTTTTGCATTCCGTAACATTGGTCTCATATACAGTATCTACGGTTCGGAGATTGATCGACCTGTTACTATGGCAGTGTCCCGACACTGGAACTATGGGAGCCAACGTAATTTGACGTTGACAACGCGGAGCGGTGAAGTAGACCTTCAGTGTTTGTTGATATCGATTGATTTTGTATATCTAAGCTATCTAAACTGTATCATGTTCATCCTCTGATCGTTATAATATTTATATTTTGCCTCGATATTTGCTAAATACACGAATTAATTCGTTCCGTATAATATATATCGCACAGTCGAACTCGCGAGTCGAGGACGTTCGCCATTTCTGAATCTGGCGCACCGCAATTAGCTTCGGCCTCTCGACCAATGAGATTGCGTTATTTTTCAAAGCACTCCATATGTCAGTCAAAGCACTCCGTATGTCAGTCAAAGCACTTCGTATGTCAATTCCAAAGGCGATGCGTACCAAGCTAGACGGAGTAACGTAGCTATATGATATTAATACTATTACCCTAGGAGCAGTCAGTACTGATAGCGAGTTTGTGCATAGGTATATTATAATATACTTATACACTTTTGCATCTCTATAGGTACATGTATACATGTATGTTGTTCTGACTAAGATGAACCATAGACGTACAGTCTACCATAAGGTTTGTATTTCTCTACTTGTACTGGTTAGGATCGGGTGCCTCTGACCCTATTTACCAGTGATTTACCGTAAAAAATCTGTATGCTCGATCAGAGAACAGGAATGAAATATATAAACTTTTAAAAATAAAGGAGGATGCCAAATTCCAAGCGTATTTTGATTTAAATGTGGCTTCAACGATACCTTTTAACATGGATAACACCTCATCTCTAACCTGCTTGAACTATGTGGGTAAGGGTCGGTTTATTTATCTTGGGTAGAGGCAGGAAGCTACCACCTATCAAACTTCAGCAGAACTATGTCTCTATGACAGATACCCGGTCTCTAAGATAGGGGCACATCCTTTTAATGAAAAGGTTAACATTTGCATCAGCTCGTGTTTGGGTGATTTGTGAATGAACAGGTGTCCCTCCAGTTTATTGCCGAATAGGAAACTTTATCAAAAGGACATCTTAGAAGTCCTCCACTGCTCCTTTTATTGCGTAGGTGTATTTGAGGTGATGTCGAAGATAAGTGCATGAACTCTAGTCTAAAACCGTTAAGCACAAGAAACCAATAGAGATGCATTCATGCAGAATTTCCTGAGGATGAGATACTCATATAGGTCTAAACAAATGTAGAGAGTTTCTGAAGACAACATTGATAAAATACTAAAAAGCTACCTGGTAACCAAACCTGATGAACTCAGCACACACAGAGATATGCAGCTGTATGTCCCAGCATATCGACCCTCTAGACATACACCTAAAGCTCTCAATCGAAGTAGACACCGTTGACCTTTTTACAACACACAGAAATCATCCTACATTGCAGCATCCAAAGAGCTTCCTCAGACACTATTACACAAGGGCAGGTGCTTTCAATCGACCCCCGAGAAGAGGCCCCAGGGCCCACGTTGTGTCTACGTCACTGGTTTACGTGTAGTTACGTGGTATTTAGGTGCATGGTACACCACTATCTCCGCGAGCGATCTTTTCTCGTCCATCAGGTACAGCAGGGATGGCACCTACTTCATCCGACTACAGGCAAATGCATACAAGCATCTAACGGAAAATAGATCCGGCGCAGCTTCCGCCCAATCACCAGATCACTACGAGGAGAGCCATACCGGGAGGGATATGGCTGATCGGGGTATATACAATTGGTTGGCGGGTCGGGTGGGGGAGTGGTGGTCGGCGATTATTAGGGGCGGGGGTGGGGTCGCTTTCAGGTACTTTATAAGCTGGGCTAAGTGGCATAATGGCCCCGTTCTGAGCGCCCGCACATCAAAGAGGCCAGATATATAGAGAGCAGCTCCGAGCGATTCCTCTAAAAAGGTGCCCTCCGCCAGGTGTGTTTTATGTGCCAGGTGCACCGCAGTGCTTTCAGGTAAAATCGTATAACCAAGGATGGGGTTGGGCACAGTATCTGAAGTCGCTTATCAGTTGATGCCAGGGTTATATCAGGACATGAATTGTGATTTTCCACCTGTATGTTTTTAAAATTGCCACGCCTTTGATACAAATACACCAGGTTATAGCAAGCAATATTTCAGTTGGCCGACGAAAGGGACATTTTATGTGTGAATGAGGCTCAATTAATACTTTCTATGTTTTACACATGGGCAATAAAAGTCCTATACTGAATAGAAAAAAGTGAATTTCAATGGGAAAGTGGAAAGCTGTCCTTGGAACTAGGTGTGTTCACAAATATCAAAGGCAGGCTCAAGGGCTCCTCTTCCTCATCCAGGTAAGAACCTTTTTTTTTTTTAAATATCCCGGCAATTGTCGCCTGATGAAAGCTATTCGGCGTGTACAAATGGGAACCATATGCATTTGCCGCCACATGTCCTCTGAGCTACAAAGCACGCAATATCTATCAAGGTTGCTTCTGGTTTATGTATAAATAAATCCAATATTTTGCCGTCCTGCCATTTGTAATACACTCAGAGACACGGCTGTGCCCGTTTCTCATGTCCGCTGAGGGTTGACAACAGACACTGGGCATGCAGTGGAAGCCTGGCCGAACGTATGGCTGTAAATGCCAACAGGGGGTTTGTCCTCGTCCCCTCAGGAACACATAAACTGTGGGCCGGACTATAAAGCACGCCGAGGGATTGATTATGTCCGGGGTGATACAGGGAGAACAGGCCCGTTTACTGCTGGTATCACCCCGGACGTGAGCGCACACAGGAGCCACCGTTAATAAATCACCTCGACATGGACGTGATAAAGCTTCTATCACACATGTATACAATACCACTTGGCTTTTTGCCTGCGTTTAGGCTTCTTTACTGTGATAACAAGGGCACTATTTGCCTTTATTACATAGATGTATGAAGTAATTTGTGAAACCTTTTTCTAATGAGTATTGACGGTTAAAACAAGAACCCTACAATGATATTTACTGGTTACTGGTCGTGTTGTATGGTACTAAAATGCACCAACACGATAATAAGTGAGCTTATTTCAGGGATGTCAGTTAGGGTCAGGAAAAATAGAAGAAATATTTTTCATATGGAATCTACTGCTTGGGAAAGACTGAGAAAACATGGAAAGCACATCGTTATTGGCGATGGAATAGGGTTCAGTTGTGTGGTGAGCGTTGAACTCCTCTTTATTAGTGTGAATGAGGCCCAATTCATTCTCTCTTTGTCCTACACAAGAAAAATGATTTTACAAAATGAAAATGAAAATAAGGATTTTCCTAGGAAAAGTGGAAAAGTGCCATTCCTGTACTATCCGGAATCTATGCCTCTTTACAAATAGAGACATATAAGTCTCATTTAGCGACCAACACGAGACAAACTCTTGAGTTGTTCCATACTTGATTCCTTTTTTTAATCATGCGTGATCTAAATCAATTTCCTATGAAGATAGGAGGTCAACAAGTATATCCTTGTTGTTGCATTTGCGAGAGGGCATACGAACGTTCATCCAAAAATGACACTTGAATTTACTGGATGGAGCTGCCCCTTAAAAAGTCCAGTGAGAGCTAGAGGTCATCCGTAAACACTTCACGAAAACCACCATTTTATTCATATATACGCCATCGCGGAAGTGCATTTACTGGCTGAATATTGATTTGTTTTCATATACATACGCCGAGGGTTTATATACGGACGCGTCTTGGCTGTATTTCACACCCAGGATATATGAGAGGAAATATCCTCTCCCCCCTTCCCTGCCTCCCGCCCGTTTGTGTTGGTAGAAGTAAAGGTGTCCTCAGTAGGAAGCCCCCCCCCCCCCCCCACCCTCCGCCACCCCCGCCACCTCCCGCCCACTCTCAGTGAAGCCCTCTTCACTGGACGCTTATATATACGCCTACAGATGAGGCGTATATACACGGGGAATAGGACGACCTTATATACGCAAAAGTCATACTTATATACGCCGGGCGCATTCATATGTAAAATGGTGGTTTTCGTGCAGTGAAAGTACGTACGCACTGATGGGGGTGGTGGTAGGGTGGTGGGGGTAAACAGTTTTGGCAATTTTGCGTATGTCCCTTCTTTGTTCTATTGCGTGCATGATTGGGAGTAGCGAGTAGGGTTTGATTTAACGTCCAGTTAATCATTACAGGCTAATATCAGAATTTCTTAAGATTCTTTTACACCACAAGGGTGCCCAGTGATCAAATCTATGTGATGCATTTTAGGTAGAAATCTCACCCCTACACATTTACTGGGGTGAGAGTTCTTTTACATCCCACACCACATAGACATGGTATGAGAAGGACTGACCTTTGATATAGCAGTAAATCTACCACTGGTGGGGATGAAGGAGAAGATTGGCTGCAGTGGGACTCGGACCCACGACCTTGGGACTACAAGTCCAGTGCCTGAACCACTGATCGAACTCCTCAGCCCATTGGGGGTGGGGGGGGGGGGGGGTGGGGGGTGGGAGGGGGTGTCCAAAACCTTGGAGATTCTGCATACATACTTTATGGATGGCCTCCTATTGCCAACGACTTCTAGAAAATGATAAATCAAGTGAGGGTCACTATATTTGGTTTCTTATATCCTGCCCTATGCCTGCAATATGAAGTGGGAAAAAGACCATGTGAAAATATTTATGTATACACAACGAGTGGTTGAAATATGATGCCAGACTCGGAAGCCATTCATTTATATTATATCTCCCGTCACTTTTGAAGCTGGGAATAAAAGGAACAAAGATCACCACAGGCTGCATTAGGTTTCGCGTGTGAGGGCTCTCAACATGACACTCTAGCAGTAACCCGCGCCAACCTGACCAACCCTTATCTGAGTGAAGGCTTAACGCGTGGTTAGCCCCAATAAACCCGGCTGTCCTCTAGATATGAGTTATTACGTACAAGGGGTAGAGGCCGCCCAGTGGCTTCCGTGAGGGTGGTCCGCGCCCGCTGAAGATTGGCTTCTATCAGCGCTCGCTGTGGTGTGAGGCGTCAGAAGGGGGAGATGCAAGGAGATTCACTTATCTCAAAAATCAGGTCGTAACGTGGTGTGGGGTGTCAGAGGAGGGAGATACAAGATTCAAAAGTCTCACAACTTACGGACTACTGCAGTGCCTGATGGAGGATATGTGAGAAGATTCGTAATTTGGTCTGGGGTGTCAGAAGAAAGAGATGCATGAAGATTAAATAATCTCAAAAATCAGTATGTGCTGCGGGAGGGAGATGTGAGGAGACCTCAGCAGGAGGTTATGGGAGAGGATACACATTAAAAACAAAGGTAGGCTCATTGTCTCTATAAATGATTTCTTCCCCTAAAAGATTTTTTCCAAACCGTAACCCAAGTTTTGGGGGAAGAAATAATTTCTAAACTCAGCTTTATCACCCTCCTGACGACTGGCATAACAACAATGTTGTCAGAAGATTTCTGATTCATGATAGAAGACCATCTTTAAATGTCAATCATCTCCTCACTTCAGAGAGGCGATGGACTTCTGGGGTCACTGTACCATCCTTAAGAATTCGTTGGGATTTGATTTTATGCACCACCAGAGTTTGCACTTGGAACTCCCCCACACCCCACTTTGCCCGTACCCCAAATCCCGACCTTACAGCCCTACAGGAGAGAAACACCCCATACCTATGTGTACATAGACACCACCTAGAGCTACCTCAACTTGTACTTACTCAGACATACAACGACCAGCCCGGGAAACTTCAGGACGGCCAGGCCTGGCTCTGTCTATCAAACCTCAACCGCCCAACACAGCAGCAACCTGACCAACAACTCCTCCGCTCTAAGAGAAGAATTCCATGAAAATTCATGGAATCTCAAGTGATCAATTCTTCGTCTAGCAGAATTGAGTAGAAGCAAGGCACACGAGGCATGTAGTTGGTTCTATTTCGGCTGCTTTGATTACTTCTGAATGAGTATGATGTTCAGCATTCCCTGCGAGGAGAAGTTGTTTATAAGGCAACACGATATCTGCAAGGCAGGTACAACTTCTAGATATTGCGAAATAAGAATTGGGAATCATGTAAACATACACCACAGAGACTCGCAGCGTACCTCGAAGCAAAACTATTAATAAGAACAATCCTTGCTTTCAAAATATGCCATGGAAAGAGCTGTAATCAGACTTTTTTTTAATATGCTTCCAGTTTGCAGTCAGCTATAGGCCCTATAATTGAAAACGAAAAAGGCGACTGGTATCGGGACGCTATCTTACGTAGATTAACAGTTTTTAATTAGGGACTTATAATAAACCTAAAACATGATCAATGTTTTCTTCGGGCCCTTTTCGTTCATATTCCTTTTAAAGAACCAATATGTAGATTTACCTTCCGAATACTTCAGCAAAATTATATATATATCCTTGACCTCCGGACTAGAGTCGACTAATATATAATATTTATATATAATATATATATGAGGAATAAATGCGGGCGACGATATTTTCCTCTGGAGTTTATATGCTACAGCAAAATCTCTTGTCGAAATCTGCATATAGAGGCACGGGAAAGAGGAAATGGCGAATCAGGGGTGGGACTGTGAGTGGTTGGAGTGCGCATGCCAGTCGACTCAAGTCCGGAGGTCAAGGTGAGGGGTCAAAGTGCGCAAGACCCGAGAGTCATGTGGTCGGGTATGAGTTAAGTGGTTAACAGCGTGTTAATGGCAAGGGCGAGCTGCCTCCCGCCCACCTCACTCTTAACACTCTCCAAACATATCCCTGAAAACGGACCCACTCAGTCTCGGCGGTAGGATTCAATCTGTTCGGCGAGTGGACATGGAGTACGGCGGACGGGTCCGAACAGCTGTTTGATCCGAAGCAGTCGCGAGGTGAAGCCCTCCTTGGATCTGATTTAATGTGACCCATGTAGAATAATATTTATACCCCATCCAGCATCCCTTGGTGCACATCACTGAACCTGATAGGCACAACAGTATGGGTATTCGGGTATTACCTCATAAAGTACTCCTCCTAAGAGGTTAATGTTGTAACCCTGGTAGTGTATGTTTCCTTAATGGTCACTCTACTCAGTATAAGTAGGTGATTATCTCAGTGACCTGATGCTACGTCATGTGGAAATACCCCTTAGTGTGTAGTTCTCACAAGAATTCCTGGATGAAGTATAGCTAGGGGTTTCGTTCCATACAGCCATGTAGAGTTATAAAGGTGAGCAAATGTCCAACCATTTTGAGAAGATGGTCGCTGACGTTAATCTGTATTATGGAGGAAGGTAATGGGATGCAGTGTTAGGATACATAACAGTAATGCGCGCGGATTATGTGCAAAGACGGGTTCTTAAACCCATTCTCGAGGGATCAGGCTAGTCGCCGTTCTTCCAGTATTATTCTTGGCAGAACTATGATGTACAGAAATTGACTGGAATCTCATAGGCCTGGTGAATGGCAATATGGTATTTTAATAGAGATGCGTCACAATACCCATTTCAAATATTCCATCCCACATGACATATAGCACCACAAATTATAAACATTTCATGGTTTTTTAAGACACAATATGGGATGTGCCCACAAACAAACGAATATGCAAAAATCATCAAAATAGGATATATGCCCAGGAAGCATCGACAAAGCCCGGCGTAGACCATATTAAAGCTTTATGATCCACCCGCCTGGATACATTGACTACAGTCTGACAAATGGGGAGCCTATATGGTGTATTTATTGCCTGACACTTCCAGCAAATATTAATGCTTCTGTATAATGTAGGGGACGCTGTAGGGTGAGCTGGCCATTTTATCTGTGACAAAACAGAAACAGCGTCACGTATACTAACAACCCTCTAACGGTAGTAACTTTCCAAAGAGAGGAGGGACATTGGTAACTTCATGGATGAACTGTATTACTGCAGAGTAAATTAAGTCAAACTAAAGAAATAGAATAAAACAAAAATGTGTCAAAAACCGTCGGACCGTGTCCCTGGTGGCATGACGCAGCCTGTCATGATACAACTCTTTATGCCCGTATAATATAGACACGGGACAGTGCAGGTCCGGACAAGTCTGAAGGTGTCGTGACTTGTTTGCCTGTCTAAAGCGGTATGATCAGCATGGAGTTGCCCCATTACACTAAGTCCATATAAGGAATAGAGTAGACCGAGTAGCCAATGATTGCATTCGAAGCAAACCCCGACCTTGACCCTGACCTCCTTACATGATATTTTTAGCGCCTTGGGACAGTTCTACGGTCGAGAGTTGACCTCGAATCTTAGGGGCCACAACCACCCTCCTATCTGATAGACAGAAGAGGTTTCGACTAGTCAGTTGCTGTCTCTCCAGTTTGGACTAGTGAGCTGTTCCCGGTGGGAATCTTGTCAACTATATTACGGGTCATTAAGTGTCAAGATGATAACGGTGTTTGGTGATTCGTTAGTGACTCAGGACAACTGTACACCAATAATTTACAGTGCCTTTTTAGGGATTGATTGTAGACTGCTAAGTTCTGTAACTGACGAATCATTTTCCCAATACAAAAAAGGTATGATACAAGTCACATTGAGGCGAGACCAGACAGTTTGCCTGATCTCGAAATCCTCTGGACAAGTCAGGACCAATGGAGGAATGACAGAACATGCATGATGCCTGGACATAAGGGGCAGAAATCAGGACTGTATGGACATGCATGTTCCCTTCCATAACGTCCGAATGGTGGGCTGAGGTTTTGTCACATCTAATTTTTGTAGACATGTTATTTGGTGACAAGCTACTGCGATGACACAATCCATTCCAGTTCTCAACTGACGCTTTGAGACTGGTCTTCTCTTGTCTCCAAGTGAGAGTCTTTCGGTGACAAGATGAGGCGATACAGCCGCGGACAAGTTGGGTCTCGTTGCATCCATCGCTAGTGCCCTTGACTCCTGAGCACTAACCTTTGTAATAATCACGAATAGAGACACATTCTGATTCCGATAACATGTATTTTGTGTACATACGAATAAGAAATATAAGTTCAAGATTGAAGATGCTTGCACAGAACTGAAAGTGATCCATCGCATTCCTGACATTCATCATTCTGCGGTGTGGCCATCATAAAGTAAATAGAATAGGACGTAGGTGACCTGCTCACGGGATGCTCGCGGGACACCGACAAAAACCCTATTTGGAAACCACCGGAAGTGAAAACTAACCACGCCGCGGCCAAATCAAATCATCCCGGCGGCGGTATGGCAATGGCGTCGGCAATACCGCCGATGGCATTTCAACTTGATCCTACGATGTCTGCTGCCGGCTGTCCCGCTACGTGAGCGGTTTGATTGATGTACCCGTAGGCCGACCCCGACACCCCACCGTAACGAGCAGCTCGCCCGTTCCGTTGATTAGACACCAGAAGAGTTCGTCCACTACCAGGCACGGACTGATTGGGATCAGCGCGAAATAAAATATCGCCGAAAAGCTGAGAGGGGAAGAAAAGGAGATGAGAAGGTGGATAGCGGAATAATGACAAATGAAAGGGAAAGCTTTGTTTAGTAATAGGATCCTTTGTTGTTCATTCATTTCAAGTGGAAAGAACATCGAAAGTAAGAAAGGAATAAACTATAGTTAGCTAAGACGTTAGGTGCCGTATAGAGGTAATTGAAAGTAAGGACAGGATTAAGGAAGAATGACTTGGTGTAGTAAGGGAAATTAACAGGGAAGGCGAATAAATGAAGGGAAGGAGGCAGATACAGAGGGCCAACTCTATCAAGAAATTGGATATCATACGATGATACGTGATGCATACCGTGAGCCTTTATCATTGCAAGGAGCATGAGCTAAATGTACCAGTTGAGACTTTTGAACCATTAAATATCATGTGAGTAGCACATAAAATGTGTAACTATTACAGGTAAATGTTTAGATACAAATGATTCTTCACTTTGGTCTAATTCAGAGAAATGGAGTATACCATACTCTCTGGCTGATCCGCGCCTTGCATTGCAGAAGTTATACCTTTTTAATAGCACTTCCTTATGAGTTTCAATTGAGGTTCTCGGAGCACTCTTTATCTATCATTCATCTCTTTGTGCAGTGAAAAGCCCAGACGGGTTAAAAGTATGGGAGGTTATTGTAGCAGTCTATCGGCATATGTTTGTTGGCGACAGAGCTCACGGATGTAAAGCTTCCCTATAAGTATGTTTAATTAAGTGAAATAGGAGAAACCAGAAGTAATATTATAGTCGTGGTCCTTTTTTTATAAATACGCGAATAAGTATGGTGAACAAAGTAGCTAAATAACTGTCATATCTATACAATAGAAATGGAAATCACAGGAGGCAAGAATGGTATAAGATGTAATTACTGATGCTAAAACCTCAAATATATAGTCTACTTTCAACATAGAACGCGCCACAACCCGTTCATTTTTCCGATGTAGCCTGTGTATGTTTTAACACACATTTTGTATTTGCAGACACAGAGACAGTACGCAGAAGGCGTCAACTTGTCGTAGTGAAAGCAAGTCGTTTTGTCTGTAGTCGGGGGAATGGTGTTGTGAAAAGCCCGGTTGAGTGGGTGGCATCCATGGCGCCTCGGGCCGAGCTCTGAGGCGACACTTGTAACAGCAGCACGGGGCCCGTAATTCTGTATGTCTATCTGTCTGTGGGGAGCGGCTCACGACACCTCAGCCGCTCTGAGCTTCTCTGAGCGCCGAACATCCGCTCGCCGCTCACACCCCAACGCGAGCCGGCTAACAATGGCTTTGTTGTCAGGACGGCTGGGCCAAGCCCCACAGGACCCGTGCATGTGTGGTAGAAGGAGGGGGAGGAGGTGGGTGTGGGTCAAGGGCGGGGGCATGATAGGTGCGTGGGCGTTAGTCTCTGGGAGCAGGCCTTCTGTAGGAGATCAAGATAAATATCCTCCATAGAGTAGCTCCAGGAATAAGCGATGGAACTCTTAGGCCGTTTGTCTCGCAGCCGATTCGAGCAAATCGGCCATCTACCACAACAGCAGCTCACAACCCGACCTACTCCAGTCCCTCTCTACAGCCGATCGAACGTTCCCCTCCAAAGACTCAACAGAGCCCTTTGTTCCCATGAGCTGTCAACATGGTAACCAGTAAATGACTTCTATAGCAACAGGTAAGGGGGTATTTAAGGTTGTAGCTGTATGCAATACCCAAAAGATTAAAAACAGATCTAGTCCTGATCATGGGATATGTTCTTGAAACTATGGTCGACCATACACCATATTGTGTTGAATCTATATCTACATACATACAGGGTGTACATTATCGGATTAAACGTGTAGCTGTGTTGTATACAGATACATAGAGACATAGTTAAGGGCGTGCTAACATGACACCTTAAGATGTATGTGCCAGGTGGACCAACTCTGGTTATCCCTCATTGGCTGTTGGCTCAATAGCCAATCACAGTACAGATCATGCAAGCTCAACCCCCAGAAAGATGCCCCCTGCCACGTGTATATAAGAAATTCAGGTTATCATTAAAATCAGCCAAGTTCTTGACTCATAGTAGTACCACATACCCTTGTGTCCGAGTTCTTACTCCCTTAAAGGTCTACCCTGGCTTAGGTTGGGCTCTAGACTTTACAACCTGTAACACCCATTTGCTACATAAAGTATGACTACCTAACGGCCATTTACTAGAATACACAATGACCACCTAATGGTCATTTACTAGAATCAGTATGACCACCTAACAGCCATTTACTAGAATATAGTATGACCAATTACCAGCATTCTATAAGCCTAACTGCTAACCCCCTCACCCACCATTCCCAAAGGATTAGAATGTACCAGCTCATCCACTACCACCCGACCATTAAGCCACTCTTTTTGCTCTCCTCCCCACTCACCCTTTGGCCAAAGGTTGATTAAGTGATCAGAGTTCAGGACTAGACGGTGAATCGGATGAAAGATTAACTGTAACGGTCCCAGAACGGTGCTCGCGACGCCTTTCTCCTGCCAAGGTGTGTTTCCGACGGGTATGATTTGGTGTGGAGAATTTGTTACCGGGGCTACGTGTTTTACTCCTCGGCCAAGGCACGTTTTTACCCTGAGCTGATGTATCTTTTATCCCTGCTAAATGGATTCTTTCTGTCTCACAGTGGCCGGGAAATGCCCCGATACCATCGGGGTATTTTTGTCTACGTTTCTGTCATTTATTACGTGCATTCCTAAGACTTGAAGCCAGTGTAGTGCCTGAGGGTTGGACTATAGTAAATTGGAACGCAAAAGTCAATTTCCGCGCTCTGATATCTATCAGGGTTGACAAGTAGCCCTGAGGGTGTAAGTAATAATTCCTATCACTCTTCCTCAAGTCCACATTTAAAAAAAAAAGGAAAATATAAATGCTGTATTAAGGTAGTTGTATGGTTTAATTTCATTCCTGTGAACATAATGCAGAGTAACAAAACTGTGCAGGGTAGTGAGATTGTATCCTCTGTTATTATATCTAGCATTCTACACATATGCCCAAAGCATTTTAACAATAGCTTCAGAAAAATGAGTAGAGAGGAAAGTAGGGCAGTCAGCCTGAAGACAAGGAGCTTATTAGACTCCTGCCCTCACGCTGCAATGGAACATACCTCCCGCGGAAAGGATATTTAACCTTGGCCAGAATCACCCCAGGGAGCAGCTTCGATACTGAGAAGCGGGGCCTTGGTTCTCAAGCGGAGCACAACAAGGCACAAATCTCTGCACTTCTCAGTCTCACAAGATACAAGTCTCAGCTCCTCTCATCCTCCTCAAAAACCAAGTCTCATTACCCTTCAGTTGTTCTAGCTATAAAACCTCCCCGATCCCAACGTGTTACAAGGAACAAGTTTAGTTCGTGTTCAGCCTATCCTACATGGTCTACATTGACCTCAAAGTCTCCCTTCCTATTTCCCGGGTGTTTTTTCATTTCACAAACTCCTTCACCAACTTACACCTTCAACCCACAACGCCTCGGATTCAAAACCTCTTACCTCTCAATACAGCAACAGCCAAGGTTACCAAGTTCAATTCAAATACGAGGCATACTAACTTCAAGGTCAATGCTAATAATCTCTATCACTCGCCTTCCCGCTGTACAAGCATGGTCCGTCCCAAAAACCAATGCTTGGAGTTAGTGACCTGCCTGATAAGAATTAACAGTAGAAGCTCGACATTCCTACCCACAAATCCCTGTGCTGGACGTTCCCATCCGAGAGCTTTAGCTTTTTCCAGCCTCGACAATTCACAGCCTCTGTACTACGAATAAAGAGCAGCTCTTTAAATAGGCAATCTTTCTTCGTGGCACATCTTCAGCGTACGACAACTACCAGGGCAGGGCGTGAGTGCCCTACCAGAGCATGGAATCCCAGCACACGCTGGTGGGCTATGATAATTCTCTGTGTCTTCTCCACTCTGCTGCTTAGAGGAAGGAGCCTACTTACACCCTACCAATGTGGCGGGTCCCACCAGAACTGCCTCCTTTTAGGTTAAATGCCAGTCGCTCAGCTCGTCCATAAGCCTACTCCACAAGCATCTCCAGTAGAAAGCAGGTTGGGTCTGGGTCAATATACAACAGCTGTGTGTGGCTGAGGCTTGCCATTGTACAATCATTTTCTGAACAGTTGGCGTGACAACACTGACGGGGTGGTCAGTGGGGTTGAGTATACATCAGCTGTTCCTGAACACAATCTTCAGAACAGGCAAGTGTTGATCTTAGCAGGCACGGAAATTTGGATTTTCTTTGCTGAAAATGCAAATAAAATGTCTATGTTCGTATCTGAACACATAGAAAATTATATGGATTATAATGTATTTACTTTTTCCACATCTTTACTTATATAGTATAGTCTAGTATTAGCCTGCACGTAGACAATTCTTATGGTGTCGTGGGGTTGAATGTACAAGAACCATTTCAAAAGGCCTGGAGAAACAGCCTGCACAGCTTGGTGTAGTTCACGAACAAATACAGAGCAGTTGCCTCTCTATAGCAAGCAACTTGACCGGACATTGCAACCCCATAGCAACGAGTACTGATCAGTAGCTTAAGACTTGGTAACATTAAACGAAATCAGTTGTAAGTAATACTTGTAATCACCGATGCATCGAGATGAGGAATTGCTAAACTAAGAGCGACCTAAATGAGGCTCCAGTAATCATGCTTGCAGAGGAGATATCCTCAGCTCGCCGTGGGCAGTAGTCTGAGTCGCTGGCGTGCTGAATGGGCGGCCGAGCTGCTAGAGTAAGAGCAGTTTGTGAGCGACTTAATGGGTTACTCAACGTAGCCCGCGTCAATAAGCAGACACAGCAATGCAATCAGCCGCCCCCGCCTAATGTTGTGAAGCACCTGGAACCCGAGCAACTCTGAGCTGCTGTGCGCGAGCTGCTCCAGGGCTAATGTGAGTCTTCCCCCAGCACAAGTGGCACAGTATCTGCATAACTAGACCCGCTGATCCGATTAAAGGGGTCCAAGTTGACTGGAGGCAGTGTATTCAGTAGTTACCCCGTCCGAAGAGGTTGTCGCCAGGCTTTCTTCCCACCCTCCCCATTCTAAGCTACCCACATACACACACAGAGTCCGAGGGGCTACTTGGACTGTTGAACCTATTCTTTACTGTTTGGTGCAGACATACAAACGAAGGGGCGGTGCAACACTGCCTTGATATATTGGTCCTATCAGTGTACCATGAAACAAGGTCTAACGTGGAATTATTTCATATAAGCTACTACAATGGCTAAATGAAAAACCCTTGCCTTGGTGGATATACGGAACCGTGGCTCCCAAGATATAAATATGAACAGCTCAAAATGAAACATGTTAAATGGGTATAGATCACGATTTCACTTTTAACTTTTGTTATGAGGCGAACTGCATGCGCTTATAGAATATGGACGTGATTGTGGAATGAAAACAATATTGAGGATGAATCACAAAATAAAACATGTGTACTTTTACAAAAAATAGGGCTGGGATATAAATAGCCAAATTAATCATAGCAAAAGTGAGAAAAGGGGGAAATGCGAATGAACAATTAAGTACCTTTGTTATGGCTGGATAAAATGCAGAGTGGAGAGAGTGGTTGATGATAGAAATCCTGGTGGTATAAGAAAATGTGTCATTTATTGAAAATAATGAGCAACTGAGGCCCTAAAGGTGTATCATGAGAAAGTAATTACATGTGCATTAGCAGATGAATGACGGTTATTGTGCTTCACGACATTACTCTCCGTAATATGAGGTAATAATTGTGGAGTTTAGTAACAGGGACGTGACACTGAGAAGATAAACGGCGCACGACATGTGGTGAACATGCATGTCATATGACATGTGTCTGAAAAACTTCATTTTACATTACATATCTCTCTAAATAAATCTCTCAAATCTCATTCTCTTTCATGCTCCTTCCTGTCGAGGCTACATCGTTTGCTGACTTCCGTATCAAATATATAAAGTATAAAATCTTAGGAGTTCATTCATAACTCTACCTTTTGTCCAATTCAAATCAACTTTCAGTTCGTATCACAAGACTGCATTTAACTCCCTTTTCCCCTTGGAAAAAATGTTGGTTAGTTTCATCTTTTGGACTGTCCTTTAATTTTGTGAGTGGTGCTTCGATCCTGTGCATATAACACCTTCCTGTAATTCTAGGACATGGATCTGTGTGTCATGTAGGGACACTGTGTATCTAAAATCTTCTCTGTAAATTCAAGTTTGACGTGAAATTCTACTTGGCCCTCGCTCAGAGTACAATATATTGGTATTAGGGCAGGATTGGATCCATACCTTAATTTTCGAAATCTAGTTTGCCTGTACATCTATAGATAGATGGGGTAATCGTGGCATTTAATGATAGAAACATGTGTTTAACTTTAATGATAGAAACCGACAGGTGAACACCAGCCATCGCGTTCATATATTGGCTCGCTATCGTTTTGGTAGTCCCAAAATTATTTCCTTTCTTTTGACCACCCAACCTAGCTGCTTTCTGAGTCTCCCCTGCGGATCAAGAAGGGGGCCCAGCCCGTTTTGGGAATTGAAACCTTTAGATTATCTTTTCTTGGTTATACTTGGTTAAATTTGGGATATTAATTATCTGAAAACTTAAAATAAATATCCCTGTGTGTACCGCATGTATCTGACATGGTCAACAGTACGCTATTTCAGGTTCAATATAAGTAGAGTAAGTATATCTGTTGAGGAAAGAGACTACTACCAGAGTAGTTTCTCAAATGATCCTTTAATGATGTTACTATCATGAATACTAATATGCATACGATTTAGATGCTATGGCTCCCCCTTCCATGCCATGTAACCAGTTCATTCCCATAAAACTTGTAAGCAAATATCAACTTCCTTAGATATACGAATGAACGTTTCATGCCTTTGGGGACAGAATCAACCCGTGCATGATTTATACGATCTCTATATTTATCATATACACATTTAAGGAAACCCAAATGTCGACGTGGGAGTCAAAGACGGGTCGTATATTTCTGGTAGAAGTCTTTCCCAAAGATCACTTTGTCTACAGCCGCATGGAGCACGACCATTCAGGTCAAAGTAAGTTGTATGCCGAAGGAGTCCTTATGAAACATTTAAAAAACAGAACCCAAAAAAATAATTCCTAGAGGAGATGGGGAAGACGCGAGGCGGGGAGTCAGAGTCGGGGGAGAAACTCGTCACAGAAAACGACCTTAACAGACTCCTATACATATTGCACGAGGTCCATAAAATGGCGAGATCCGCCGAAGAATAAAAATGGGAAGTGGCTACATAGCCAAGGGGGACTACTGAAAAACCTGAGGATTCACCAGTATGAGCCAAATAGGAAGTGATCAAAAGAGCGCGCGGGGGACGCTAAAACACACGCCTTATAATTATACATTAAAGGCAACGCCCTGGTCTGCCCACAGGGCCTTAACCTTTTTAGTGTTTCACGTTAGAAGACGCATTATGTGCCAGTTCATTTACAGAATAGGGCACTGTGTCTTCGTTCCATATTCTGGAAGGGGGGTTAAAAACTTTATGAATAGCAAATTAATGTGTTAGGGCAAAATATTTTAATGTTACCACAATTTGGTACCAGCTAGAAATGATATACAGGAACGTACCCTAAGGTATGTAAGAAGCACACAGTCCGATTTCACTATTCATATAAATTCTTATATGAAGTACGAATAATTCAAGGATTAAAGTAGTAGTATAGCGCCCATGCCCCTCCTTATACATAGTACGTAGCAAGGCCAGAAGAGAAATAGGGGGCCTCCATGCTTTTAAGTAAAGATATAATCTCGTGGATGCGACTCCACATTTATTGGATCTCCAAGTACTGCACCACACATGGATCAGGATGCTGATCATGCAAGTTGTATTATGCCGAACACTAAAAAAGGAAGAGACCTGGTAACTCTGATTGTCCTTGTAGTATAGCAGCTACTTACGAACTTGTATTAATCACAGTGTCTTTACTCTCCAGACATTATATCGTTGGCTGAAGGGATGATTTACGAGGGTATACCTTGTCAGGAAGCCATTCTCGTACCCTTTGAACCTGTATTGCCTTTGCAATTTTCCAGATCTCCTGCACAACTAAAAACAAGAATGCTACTCATTGCTATAAAGGAAAATTGGAAACAAAATCTAGAGGTAATAAGATGACGGTATTGGCAATGGAATAAAAACATGTCCAGGGTTGCTGAGTTGTAGGATGAATGTATATTGATGATTTAAGGAGATTCATTCGCTATCCGGAAAACAAAAGATTGGACACTTTGGCAGCTTACCTTTGGTTTGTTTATTTAGCCTCACATGAGACACTGAAGGTATATAGGGACTAACTCAAGGTTCAGCCTATCTTGCTGATAATTGAATCTATGAGATGAATTAAGGCAGAAATCTCACCCCTATACTCGTATTTACTTATATGAGAGTTCTTTTACTTCCAGCACCACATATATATATATAGACATGGTATGCGAAGGATCGGCCTTTGGTGTAACAGTAACTCTGATGATATAGTAGAAAGGTGGCTGCAGTGAGACTTGAACCCACAACCTTGGGGTTACAAGTCCAGTGTCTTAACCACTGAGCTAACTCTCGACCCTCGGCAGGTTACAGCGGACTCTTGGCCTGTGCTGGTGAGCTTTGGCCGGCAAATTTGCAGATATTGAGAAATCGGATCACCGTATTCATCTTGAAATTCTGGATATTCGTAAGTTATCAGAATCCTTGCAGTCCAGAATTTAAATTTTTTATTCTATGATATAAAACCGCACCCCAAAATGTCGCATCTACAGCATAATGTCTTGTTTTCCTTCTCACACCTGCGCAAACAGCGGATAGATCATTTTATCCCCAGAGGAAGGAAGGCGGGGGAGCCATGGTGCTACATTACTTTCCGTCCATCCCGTTTATATATAACCCTAAATCTAACATGAATTTGTAGAGTAAAGAGAGGTATCAAAATCAGACCTGCTTACATCTCAACAGGACGGCTTCCTGATAAAGAATACCTAAAATCCAAGAGGTTTAGGGAATCATTAACAAGGGAAACTATTATATGGCAACCTTGATCAGCCGTGGGATGAATCATATGACTCTACATCCCGACCCGCGCTCCAACTTCAAGTTCCGTTCTGCACGGATTAGTGAACCAACAGACTACAGCGCCACCCTTTAACGCCCAATCGGGAGTCCGATCTAGAGGTAGAAGCGAATAAAAATAGAGCTTTAATAAAAAGCAATCAGGTTAGTGTAGGCCGCAGTTCCTGGGTCTCTCTTTGTAGACCCTGGTGAGTGGTGAGTGGGAAAGGGCGCAGGGTACGGCGAACCTTTCGTGCGTTTAGCTCGATCCATTTATAACCTGAACGCAGCGGCGACGCCGCCGGATTACGAGTAGGCGGCGCAGTGCGTCGTAAAAGAGGGCGTCTGCCGCACTGCATGGCGGACCTGTCAATACCTCTGTGTTTACTTCCGCCCCGATGACTTTCAATAACCCCCCTGGTGGGCAGGAGCGGAACCATCCCACTGCAACGCCATTCCCGCCAAATCATGGCTGCTGGTGCCCGGCGGCTTCTGACTGCAACGCCACGGTAACGCCGGGACCGGGACTCTCTGACGCCAGGCCCGGAAGTCCGATATTGTACCTACCAATGTGCCCTTCCACATACCTCCCTCCCCCTGCGATCCCACCACAGAGTCCCTCACCTATATAGAGACTCAAGCCCATCCGTCGCCATTTCCTCAAATCCATTTATGAATAAAAATCCCCACAAACTCCTGCTTGGAGAGTGTAACGGTCGCCGACCTCGTGCACGTGGGCTCGTCGCACACTGGCTGTTGCTGCTGCCGCCTGGCGGCTATTGGGTATTTCGGTGGGACTGCAGTCTGTCAGAGTTATCGATTGCGAGGTTGGCTTTATCTGAAAGGCCAAATGGCAGAACAGTGACGTGGGAGTGTGGGGATGGGCGGCGCAAACTGGACGAGATCGCACATACACAGCTTGGTGTCTGGTTAGGGTCAGAGGGGATAGCCGTTGTACCGACACACGCATCTCCCTCCTAATCACAGTATACTGACAGCACAGCATATAAAAACAAGTGTATAACGTCTTTGAGGGATGTGAACATGTACGCTATGGTAGAGTAGTTCAGCGCTTGCATTCTCTGTTCTTGCACCGCTATGACTCATTCATAGATTGCAAATGTCTAATACACAAACACATTCAGACAAGAATGACCAATACATGCACGTATTCACAGATGCAGACATCACAGTGACTGTTTTCTTTTCTAGGAGTCATATGTTTTAGCAAGTGTGAATATAAAAAAATATATGTTCCAGGTAAAACCGTTGATGAGACATTAAACTCATTCTAGTTGAGTTCTTTAAAATTTATATTCTATTCACTGCTGAAAACATTTCATTTTCACTGGGTTTTAATCGCGGTTTTACATTGCTTCGCTTCGCACCCAAAGTGAAATGAGAGCGTCGCTAAGACCTGGTAGTTTGGGATCAAATTGAAAATTTATGAGGTCTCTTTTTCCAATCCCCTTTCAGGTTAAGGAGACAACGTTACCGACAGATCCGTTGGCGGTTTTAAAATCAGTGATTGAATTATGGCATGCTGTCATATTCTCACGAAGTTGTTTTGGATAATATTAAACGTAGAGGTGAATTTTGGTTTCACATGGAAAATGAAAGAAATAGCTATAGTGAACGTTTCATTTACTCAAACCGGAGGTACATGTATGGGAGGCTCTGTGGGATGCACATGATATTATGTATCGGAATTCATATGTTAAAGATCCATGCAAAGTGGACATGAAAGCGGCTGATCTTCTACTTAAGCACTTTCAGAACAGGACATACTCTTTCGGTTCATTACCTTAGACGGGATTCAATATTCACTAACTAGAATTTAAAAAGTCTCCCCCTCCTTTTACGTCAGTCACCGACCAGATCTGTGCAGAAAATGGCGCCACACACCGACAACCTCCGCCAGGTTTCTCAGTCAAACAGGAGCCGACCGCAACACCATTTACTGTGTCTACAAATCCATCAGAGACCGAGGACAGAGCATCCACATGAAGCACTTAATTTTTCCTTTTAATGAAGCAGAGACAGCTTCGCGCCATTGTGTACAGACGAAGCAGAGGCAATAGAGGCTGCATGAGGTAAAACATCAAGAAGCAGAGTCGGTATCACCAAATATGGGCATCGGAGGTCTATAACGGGTTGTTCATATAGATTCTATATACAAGTACGAGTGGATATCGGAGAATATTATGACAAGATTTTATGGTTATAACCAGATATTAAGTGCATCATATTCCGGCTGCACCCTGACCCTCATCCCTGAGTGCCATCTATCACCTAACCACGCTCCTTACTCTACAATTCCACCTCTAAGTGGTGATTTCGTGGTATATCATGCGATAACGAAAACCTATATATTGCTAGATGTTTCATCTTCTCTTTTCTTATTACTTGATCACCCACAGGATAACACAATATCAAAAACGTAAATTACTTCTGATATGAAGGCTAAACTGGTCAAACATGAAGGCTAACTTGATTTCCATATTGCACTTGTACTGCAACCAGCTGTAAAATTTCCATCAGCCTGTGCAATGTATATGCACCTGATAGCCTCCCCGTCCGTCGATACATCATGGGTATCTATACAGAGATCACGAGACACTACTGCCTGAGAGCTTCGTGAGTACGCAAATATATATTTGTGTGTACTTAAATATATACTCGGCAATCACAGGATACTAGGGTGATTATCGAAAGAAGAGAACATCAAAAGACATGGGAATAGCTTGTGGTCATGTACTGACATGAACCTTTTAGACTAGGATAAATAACTCACCCCTTATAATTTTTTCCCACAGGCTTAACATTGGCAACTCGTTCTCCACGCCCCTAAAAGTATTGCAGTCTGTTCTCCACTGTTTATATCCTCTCCATCATCCCTTCTTTTTGTGTATACAGTGAGATAAATAAAGTTGTTGTTATCCAACTCGTTTGAACGCTATGTAATATTCACTCGATTGTTGCATCGTTTATATTGCCCCGCATCAATCGTGTGGAAAACCACAATTTTGACCAAAACTTGTAGGTTCCTTCTTTAACACTGTTACTACATCTCAAAATCCTCAAAATTGGAACAATTCTTTTTCTTTATTCAGCCCCAATTAGGAATGAATATAAATGTGGTACTTAGAAGGAAACCCACGAGATGAAAATAGCTTGGTCTGTACTCCACCAAGTTTGATTGCAGAGTAATTCACGAAGCGAAGCTGAGTGAATTACTCTGTGGTCAAACGAGGTGGAGTGCGGACCAGGTTATTTTCATCGAGTGGGTTTCGGATTTTATCTCACCCCGTATAGCATATTTTATTGATAAAATGAATCACCTAATTAGCAATTGAGTATTATCTTGTTTGCATGTAAGAAATTGTTCCTTGGGTTTCCTTTTACAGCACCACAGTGGAAGACCCGTGCACTGCAGATCTGTTGGATTTATTAGATAGAAAAAACCCTCTCCAACAACCTGAGACATTCGTGTCTGTAATGCAATATTTTAAACAGGTTCGATATTGCCGGCATGGACACAAGACATCAACAACAGCATGTATATCCCGATATTGCCATTGGGGTGTCTTAGGAATAAACGTACCATTGAATATAAGTGGATTCATCACTTAGACATAAAGAAAGATTTCCTGAGTAATATCCTCTCATTAAATCGACACTATATACATAAACAATATTCCCAAGACATACTGACCAACGATTTCTCAAAGAACCGCCTCTGGGCAGCAGTAACATGACCTAATTATTCATATAATACGGACCTGTTAAAAAGCATACTGATTGCCTTCCTCTGCCTTGGGACAATCTGGAACACTCGGCCTGTAGCCACGTTCCACGTCAACCCCACGCCAACGTCACCTGCGCCGTTTCCGGAAGTTACCATTCAAACTGTCAAAGCCGGCGATGCTGCCACCTACTGCAGGCGCCCGTCTTTTTGCCAGGGACAATTAAACCCTCATCAGACGTCACATCCTCGTAATTGTTCCCCCTAAGCTATGGGGAGTACACCGTGAAGAAAAGATGCCTCACCAGATTTCTTTTCTCCCAGGACGATGTGTTGTAAGTACCGTGACATCCGGTGCTACGTTTTATTCTCTGAATCCATTTACAGCAAACAAGGCGAGGTTGTGAAAACCGAATATCCCATTCTACAAGCTAGACACTACATTGTGATGACAGGTTTTCATCATTAATACTGATAAATTCATACATATTATTTAATTCGATATATTGATATGCGAAACGATGATGTATGTGTGTCCTTTGAGCGATGTAAACGTTCGTTTTGTATATCATACAGTACTCCACAGTGTGCATTTATAAATGCACGGGTATTATCGTATGTACTTTCAGTTCAAGTATTCCCATTGAACATATACATGTGAGTTTTTCTCGGGGTGTATATCATTCATGGGACAGTGAGTTTCTTATTTCATGTCTTTGTATTGTATTTCCTTTCAACGTAATTCCTATCCAAACTCTGAAGAAGTATGATACAGTCACACCGGATATCACATGAAACAAAACGTATTGCCTCTGACATTCACTAACAAGCTGTAGTACATATGATTATGAAATATTAAACATTAATATAGAGATGCTAGACAAAAGGACAATAATCCCAGTCATATCATTCAAAGTGACAGAATTAGCAGTTTCTTTGAGAAACTCAGAAGGTTACTTGATGATAAGGAAATGAAAGATAGAATGAAATATGGGTAATTGGAAATTAGAACATTGAATAGAACAGTAGAGAAGATTAATCTTCCAACGAGATCAGTCTACACTTACCGACAGACATACGATATACCAACGGCAACTAGATTTACCAACATGTTGATAAACTTTTCGCCATCGATTTTGGAACATAGAAACCACAACTTGTAAGGGACAAAAGGACATCTGAAGGAGGAGGTTCAGTAATCGGTGGCTCACCCTTGCCTAGCTGTCTTACACCTACAGACTACGGCCGACTCCGTTAGGATGCCTTGTCTGAGACAAATTACCACCCTTTGTCGCCGACAATGGTACGTGAATGTTCCGAAATCGGTAGATGGCAGTGGGCTTAACCGGGCTCAAACTAGAATCTACGTAATATCGTCGTGTGCGCTTGGATATTACTACGCGTCTGGTCCTGGGAGATTACGACCGCTCGTACCTGAAACCAGTTAATATTGTGTATATATATAAGATGATTGTGAGGATGCTGACATTTGTAAAAGAAAATTTGTACCACTACAGAAGGGTCAATAAAACATATTTCACCTTCTACAGATTTGTGGTTGGCGTTCAACATCTCAACATTTTGTAAAAAAAAACAGAAAAAAAACAAACAAAAAAAACACGAAACGAAATTGGAGACAAGAGTATGGGACATAATTATCCACAAATCGTCGGGTATACTGAACATCTCGACAAAGGCTATGAAGGGTACTTTCCTAATATTAATTGATGGATACATTTCTAATTGCTCGTTGACTTCCGGGATAGTCATTGAGGCATGGAAGTTTGGACAAGTGACCCAATACTGGGAATAAGGCAGATGTTTATAATTGGTGGCCCATAACCATTTTTGCAATGTTAGGTAAGTTCTTGAAATAACATTGTTCATCAGCAACTATATAATTATATAAGCAGCAGAAACTAGATAACAGATGCCCTGTTCGATTTTACCGATGACCTGTATAACCGTAACTTGTAACCGTAACTTGTTATATTGATACACGCAATGTTTTTGACTGTGTCGCACACAACCCGCGTTGAAAATGGTTAACTAACTACCTTGAAAACAAGAAGCTACTCACTAAGGTAAACGGGACAGAGTTTATTGTAACAGAAGTTACGTTTAGAGTTATACAGGGGTCAGTGCTTACATCAATGATTACATCAATGACATAAGTAATGATACCAATGCGAATTATCTTGTCATCATATGTATATATACTTTATGTATGAATTCTATAGTAAATACAGACTCTCGCAGTTTCCTAGTATTATAAGCGCATGTAATATAGTACAATAAAATATAACCTACCCACATAATCAAACAGATTTTATGAATGAAGAGGGATGAATGAAACACAGTCGACATCCAAAGTACAGATGTGAGGGCGCTGTCCTGTATAGCTACAATGTTTCTGAGAAAATGTTCATTTCCTTGACTCTAGAATCAACCCGTTCCTGGTTAGTACGGTGGGTGGTAGGAAGCAGGGTTATTAGCGTCAGTTGGCGTCGTGTGTTTAATCTGGTTCCTGTCAAGCAGTCTTCCCAAGGGTTAGTTTACCGCTGACAACATGTCATACTTCTATTTCCAGCGTCTATTTCGTCTCGCAACGTAATTATCAAAGTATCTCTGCGGAAGGCTGGAGAGGAACAGGTCCGACAGAAACTATCATAATTACCTACCCAATTTTGGAGCATCTTTCAGGTCTCCCTAAAAGTAAAGCAGGACGCCAATGAATTGTTCCAGAGGAGTATGGGATGTCTAAACGCAAGCTGCCTTTTAAACCCCTATCCTCACTAAAATCACTCATGCTGTCCAATTATACATCTTTCTAGAATAAGCTTATCCTTGGTTAGAGAATGTGCATTTGTCAATCATTTACATAGTTCTAAAAGCCATGGCCATCAGAACGTCATGACCTACAGTAAGATGGGACCTTCAGTAAGATATGACCTTTAGTAACCCGTGACCTTCACTTACCCTTGACTCACGATAACACAACCAGCAAAGAACTGTGCCAAACGGATCTCTCAAGAACAACTGGTGGTCGAAATATGGGTGGTGATATTTATATTTATTGCCTAATCTTAAATCTAAGTTAAGTTTGGTTAGAAATAAAGTTTCTTGTATAATTCGCAGCCATGGAGGACTTTCAGATAATGACCTATCAGCCGTCAGGATGTGACTCTTCTAATAAGCAGTGTTCATTATTGGTTGACTGTAGATAAATGGGTCATTCACGATGGTTCCATGAGGTTCCCTAGCCTTCAGTTTTCCATTAGTTCAATATCATTTGTATTACAGTCATTGAAACAATTAAATGACACGGGTTTCTTTTTACCAATAAAACAGAATCGATGAAAAAGGTGATGTGGATAAAATATTTAGTATGTGGAATGGCTCTCTTTATATAGAATGGTGACTATTGGTCGAAAGTATGTTGCTGTCATAAGCTGATGACCATTTCTGACATGTCACCAGTACTGGTTGACTGTCACGTACTTTTAGCTCTTGTGGCGTGACTGTCAGCTGTTGTAGCACTCAGGGGCTGCCTGTCACTCGGTGCCTTGCCACATCACAACCCGTCTAGGGGGGCAGCCAGGCCAGTATTCCTCCTTATTATGATGATCAATATGACGACTGGCGGGTCCATTGCAGCCTTTGATCTACAGTAAGGCGACCGTCGCGTCACCGGATGACTGGAGCAGGCGCTATGTCAGACGCCTTTTCTCAGCGTCTCCTCTGTGTGTGCGTGTGTGTGAATGTCCGCGAAGGGGTGAGAGAGGACAGGGACATCAGGAGATGAGCACGATGTATATGAGAGCATACAAAGTTTTCTTGTCTTTTTTTCTTAAACCTAGAATAGGTAAAGTAAATTTGCAAAAAGCACTCTCGCAAATCGTGTGTATCATATGTACCGCCTATTTGATATCTGAGCTTTCAGTATATATAAAACGCAATTTGACAAAAAGCAAAGAGGAATAGTGGCCTTCTGAGAACCCCCTGGCTATGCCGGGTATAATAGAGGGCCAGGTTATGTGAGCAGAGGTGAATGGCAGGGAGGGAGGGGGCGTTCTTCTGGACCTGCTGAGAATCACAGGCACCGGGGCATATTTCCCGGACGGCCCTGACGCCAGCTTCACGCTTGGCTGCACTGCACAGGGAGGTCCGTAGTGCGGGCCACGGAACCCCCCAGGCCTTCTGTGTGTGAAAGAATGGTCCAGCGAAGAAGGAGAGAGAAAGAGAGAGCAACTCAACTGAAAACCTGCCGAGATGAAAAGTGCAAGACTTGGCGCCATGAGGGTGACCACTACAGGTCTGTGCTGGGGCCTGTTGAATAACCAATGCCGACGAATGTACAAGGGTAGGTGGAGATATTGTAAGAGACTTATTATGTAATGATAGTAAAGCTCGTTCGCTACTAAGACTCTCCTAGCTAACGGAATGTTGTCAATAAGTGTTTGACAAAGTTGACCCACATCGTCCCTGGGTCTCGTTGGCGTACAGAAAAGGGTCTTCATGTACGACCCTAATTATTGAACAGTCCCCTGGTGAAAAGATGTGCGATTAAACATGGTTCAACAGGACATCAAGGCTGGAATCAACCAATGTATTGTCCGCCATGACATGGTTCTCCGGGAGAGACGATTTGCAACCATAAGCAGTCATCATGTGTGGACCATGTAAAACACCCATAGTAGTATATGGAAACGGGTCCCAGAATATGGTTGGTTAGATTGCGTTTTACAAACAACCAGCAAAGTAGGATGTGTGTGCTTACTTGACCTTCATAAGGAAATATTTGACTACATTACTTCATGAATGATAGTAATTATATACAAAAAGAAAGTATTCGACTCTGTGGATCATAATATATTGTTGCATGAGTTGTCATCTGGAGCCTGTGGAAGATCGGCTAGTGTTAGCCGAACAGATCCCTCCAGGATAAAAAAAAATCTTTAAAAAAAGGCAGGGGCGGGGCCGGGGTTAATAAGGTGGTTTGAAAATTTTCTGAACAATAGAATCTGTTATATGAAATATGGTGACCAAAAATCAACACAACAAGAAGTGTTCCATACTAGGCCCTTTGTTATATTAATTTGTATAAATTATTGAGTTCAGTTAGAATCGCTATCGGTATTTTAGAAGCCAATCTCTGATCTACGTGCAGTAAGATACTCATGAAAGATATCTGTCTCTTTGCGTTACATTTACAAATGTTACACAGCAATAGTAGTTCGCCTAAAAGCACGAACAGTATGTTAAGTAAGAAATGTGATATATCCTACATAAGTATCAGTACGATCTGTTCTATATTCGAGCACAGTCAGACGTATAAAGGTTTTAAGATCTGTTTATATAGAGGGTCTTTCTATGAAAAACCTAAGAGGATGTATTATTTCCAGTAGCTGTGCGAATAGGCCTATGTGTGTATCAGTGCATGAAATGTATATACATCCCCATATCCTATACGATACTCCACATATAAAACACAGCACTGCCAAGTCTTGTTACAATCAGGGTGAAACCTGAACGAAGAAATCTCCTTACTCTCCATCTGGCTTTTAAGATGATCGGATTTGAATGAGAGCGCCTGGGGAGGCATTACCCAAGCAAGGGAAATCAATAATTTATTTCACAATGGAAAGTGACCACATGGTGGTCGTTAACACGTGAGGCAGCGATATCAAAGGATAGACATCTTATGTTAGCGCACATTTTACGACTTTCATTAGTAGCACACAGAAGAAGGGCGGGTAAACGTAGAGCTGGAGACCAGCCCAGATGGCTTATTGCTCTATAAAGTCCGTGTGTAAGAGACCCCTAACATTATATGTGACACGTTAAGTGTTGGGTGATTTGTGTAATCTTAGTCTTTTTTTAAAATAGGTCTCACTACTGTTGATAAAAATCGCTATGCGCATATTACACTGGCCGCCAGAGCTACACTATACGCTCGGGTGGAAAAGCGCCCATTATGGGTGGAAATGTGTGTGGTACGATACCTTGTTATGTTGTGTTATTGTATTTTCCTCTGTAACCTAATAACTGCAGTGCGTATATTTATACCTTCACCTTCTATGCACAAGCGGAATATATCAAATGTAAAAAATGAAAAAGGTATAGATAAAACATGGCCAGATTATGAGCTTCATATTTCGCCACTGCAGCTTTGCCAAACCTCTAGGGATACTGTGAATTATTGAACCGTTATTAAATATAGGTCCGACAGTTTAGTAGCCAAATATCATTGAATCGTAGAGTACTTTGCCATTTCATCGATCATACATTATTCCCTCAAAATGGACCTACAGCTGTATGTTGTGATTACCTTTTATGAGAATCACAATGTTAACCATCTGTAGGCTGGTGCGAACGGTTAGTGGACAGGACCCTGAATGCAGGAAGGTCAATAGAGGCCATATACATGCGTATGGACCACCATGAGACTAATATTACATCTGGTAGCAAAATAATTGCCTGGTTTATTGTTGTACAGTGCAATGTATGAGTCTTATATTTTACACACGTCCCTCGTTCTCTTAATTCATATTTCTCTAATCCCTCTTCTTTGTCGTCATAGTATCAGATCTATATCATCTGCGCATCTAAATGTTATGTACATTGTTAAATCGTCTACCGTAGTTTTAGACAATTGCTATAACTTCAACTATATAGATGTATGTCCACTTGATATACACATGTAATAGCATATAGATATATGACCGTACTCGACTAGCAGTTCGACTGCGCTACACTGCATAGCGCTCCTGCTCTATGGAACTGAGCTATGAAGTTAATTGCACCAGGTCATGCCAGGAAACTAATGTCTCTGTATAAATAAATACACATTGTTTATCAAAGAGCACTGAATAATGTATACACGAATGCCAACAGAGTATCACCAGTATACAATGTATATATATATATATATATATATATATATATATATATATATATATATATATATATATATATATATATGCGTGAGGGAGCTCCAGAGCGAAAGAGGGGGAGGAAATGGATGGTGGTAAGGAGAGATGAGGGGAGGGGACGGAAGCGAGAGAGAGGAGAGAGAATAAAGAGGATATATGGGAAGGGGGGACCCCGTGAGAGAAAGGCAAATATGGAGAAATAATATGGAAATGAGAAATGGGGACGGGACAGAGTGTGAGAGGGGAAGGGAGGGGAGAAGGATTGGGTGAGGAAAAAGGAGAGAGACAGACAGAGACAGAGAGACAGACAAAGACAGAGAGAAACAGAGAACAATATGTCTTGCAGTTGAATCAATATCGGATCTAAGGGCATGATGATAGAGAGAATATCCAACAATCATATTTGTTGTTCAGTACGCAACAACCCCCTACACACAACACATGTCCTCAATCCACCTCCTCCCCTCACCCATGCCAGCGCCCCCACTCCTGCACCCACAGGCATCACCCACTGAACGACTCGCGCACCTCATTATAGCTCCTTCCAACCATGTAATCGGCCGCTTTTGATTACCTTTGAACGCGGCGCTGGAATCATAAATCGAGCTCTGCAGGGCAGGAAAAACAATAACGATATAGCGGGGAAACAATTACACTAACGACGGGGAACCAGCCAGCTGTCCCCAGCAGGCCTGTGCGCAGCCGCACACCCCGTGCCTAATGCGCATGCGTCGCGCTGGCTGTTGCCAGAGGGGAAGCGGCCATGGAAGTCTCTTTGTGCCCGGTGTTATATAAATTCCATTTGTCTGATTGTGATGAGCCAATGTCCACCACAGCAACGCCGCGTTCCATGATGTATGGAGTTGACCAACGGGGAAGACGACCGGGAAGTGAGAGGAGTTTTTCATCGCTGGCCAACCACCTCCCCCCTCCCCTTCACTACCACTGCCGGTCCTCCCTGTCACCTGACCGGAAGCAGTTGCCAGGTCATCCGTCAGGTGCGCCACTGTAGGAGCCGCTCGTGCCCGGCGTTAATTATCTTAATGGTTCTTTTACTGCCGGGAATCAATCTTCAAGTGACGGCTGTTACACTGGTTAGGGATGGGCGGCGCCTTTATTCCCTGACGTTACGTGTTAGGGGCCTTTACCCTTAAATAGGGAGAGGGCAGTAGGTCTGCCTGGCTGACCGAAAACTGTATTGACAGCCCTCAAGGCCTGCACTGAACACTGGCGCAGGCCCCTAAAAGGGAAAAAAGGATATCTTCAAACATGTCGTTAGGATGGGAGGTGTGGGAGACGAGATAGAAGTTGTTAACTATGGAACATCCTGTACTTTGCAGAATTAAGTCAGTCTGATTGGACTTGTACTTTCTTTTCCCTATATACAGTCGTGTCCAGGTCTTCGAAAACAGACACAGTGCCTCGGAATATATATATATATATATATATATATATATATATATATATATATATATATATATATATATATATATATATATATATAAACGGATGGGTGGATGGATAGATGGCCAGACAGACAAATAGATTGAGCCATTGTCAGAACAGAGATGCGACTAGTGGTTAGAAAGAAAAAGAACAGGACAGTGTCGGACTAAGCGGTAAAACACGCTCAGAGCTGTGTGATATGTGTTTTGATCAGTTAAGCAGACTCACTGGCCAGGCTTTCCGATAATCAAAATATTGGCGGCCTCTCGCCACTTTTCCAGCCAGGGTCGAGTCGGGGTAAGGCCGGGTGCCACCTCATTGTACAAATGAGAATCTTGTAATTTCGCCCATCAGTAATTTCTCTGAATAGTTGTATCTCTGGACTGGGGAAGCAACCAATATGCAGACATATTCCCCCGGGCTCGTACTGAATATATCTTGGGAAATTGGCGGTCCTGATGGCCTGCACTGATTAACCTCGAAGGGTGGTGGATTTTGTTACAGTCTATTGGTGGATTTCAGTAGGCCTATCGAAATCAACCTCACCTTTAACCTAGGGGAATTCAAAACACTGTTTTATTGGCATGAATGAGGATCAACTCATACTATCTTTATTTTGTTTTGAAATTAAAACAAGGATTTCCATGGAGACGTGGAAACGCCGTTCCTGCCATCTCAATTAAAAAGCGTCTATAGGTTACAATAATATCAGAATAACTGTTGACTGCTTCAGAATTCTTCATCCTGCTATCACGATGCACGATAATATTTGTAAAACTGTAATACTGCTCCTATATAAAAAGCCCGCGTGTGCAACTTGATGCTGTATGATTCGTAAGTCAATAACGCTTCAACACTTGCCTCAGACAGCAGGGCAAATACACCATGTAATGCCATGGATGCTAGTATATCCAGCTTTATCTGTGGGTTTATATTGGTCATATCATGCTACCTAACTTTTTTGTATGTTGAAGTAAAAGTTATTGGCGACTAGTGTCAACATTATTGGTGACCCTGCTACGTTGATCATATTATGGTCGTTGTTTCCTCTCTATGTATAGTAATAATTACTATCCGATGTCCTTATCTCCAGCAAATAGCTCCCTTTTGCATCACAAGCCCTTTGCATTAGCTATCTGTCTTCTGGATGTGTTACAATACAATATAAAATATATTACTGACATTTCTGGGTATGTTATTTTGTTTTTGTTCCTTAATTTTCTTTGGGGACTGGTTCAGACCTTGTTGGAAGATAAATGTCGCCGTCGGTCTTTTAACAAACTGAATAACATCTCTTGGTCGTGGTGACAGTGTATTCAGTATACCAAACATTTTATTAATACCATTGTGTGATCCTCTCCCTAGCAGTTGAGCTTGAATTCGTACACATGAAATAGAGAAATAAAAATCCTAGTTCTCTACACGATATATCACAGTCAACGTCATTGACTGTCATATATATTAATGTGGTTCATGGAAGCTGGTTTCGCCATATTGAGAGTCTCTCTCAATATTGACGACATGGGAGTAAAATCTAGTTGCCACGATAGGGTTGTCAATTGTCGACTTAGACATAGCTGATGGATGGTGGCGCAGGGTAAGAGGTTACGTCTAGTATGCTGCAGTGTAGGCTGTGGAGCCGGGTTGTCCCCTCTGTATACTGAGCAGCTCACTCCGGGGACGGTTCGGCGAACAATACATACACAATATTGACTGGTTTCGGATACAAGCGGCCGTTATCTCGAGGACTACATTAGTAATATCCGAGCGAAAGAAAGAATATTACTAAACGTCTAAACATTTATTGCCGCTTTTATCTGAAACTAGTTATGATTGTATTGGTTATTCAGCATTGGGAATTTAAATTATCAAAGAAAGGACAAAATAACCGCCGATCTTTTCCCGCACTTCTTTGTACCCAATGGTTCTTTTCGCGTAATCTCCCGCACCTGTAATCTCCGCCCTGTGAATTACACAGACCATATAGGTTTAGTATGGAGACTCCGTAATCGGCGGATAATAAAGAATGGGGATGTAGCTGATATGCAAGATATACCTTTTCGTGTTATACCTTGGAAATCCCGTTCTGCGATAAAGCTGAAACCTAGACATGATTCTTTCTCCCAAAGACCTTCGGTAGTGAATTATTTGCTTTTCATTGTGAAATAGACTGGTCAGGAATATATTTAACTGTAGTACAGGGTTTACACATTACATAAGCATCACAGTGGGGAATGAAGGATACAGGGGAAAGATCAGGTTTTTACATGGGTCAGTGGAGAGTTTCAGTGGGAGATGATGTGCATGAATTGGGATATTTATCAGCTAGTGTGTTGATATTAACACAAGGAAGAATAATTTTGTATTCTGAAAATGAAAACATTACTTTCAATGGGAACATTGACAACTGGCATCCCTGACTGGTAAACAAGAGATCACTCCGACACTATATCCCACAGAAATGCATAGTATGTAATTAGAAGACACACAGAGCAAGGCGTTAACAATATGCGGTGGTAAAAGGTGGTATCTAAAAGGAACCTGGCATGGACTGGATATAATACCAGGGAGGAGGGAAGAGTACAGGTTGCATTTTGTAGTGCGTCGGGGTACTTCCACAGAAGAGGATGGCCTTAATACTAGGGGGTAATGCAGTGGGTGGGGCGATGCCAGGTGATAATGGCCAATAATCGAGCCATCCAAGTCCCCCTGTTCCGCATTTTCCGGCCATCAAATTGACACCTTCCCCCGTGAAAATTATCAGTTATGTTCTCCAGCGGAAAGGCAATTGCTGGGCATGACTCTCCAAAGTACAACCTTGTATCAAAAGAGACTTTTGTATTATTGACGATTGGAGACTTAATATCAGATATCAACGATAAATGTTACATGAATAAAGCATCAACATCTGTGACATTTACTGAACTTTCAGAAAGTGTTAGCGTGTGTTACCCTATGTAAGATGTAATTGAATGAACAGTGTTGTACAAATCCTTGTGTGAAGAGCTAACTTTTTCATACTAACAGCAATAGCTGGACAACAAGGTTATAAGTTCTCGAATGTTTTCGTCACATCTCTAACTATTAGGTCCAAGGTCTGACCTTGAATTTAAAAAAAACATTGAAGAGGAATGGAGGATTAGAGGGAGATTTTTACGTTTTCATGAAGTTTGATTCAGAGTCTGTATTTTTGAATATTCATATCATTCTGATTCGGTTAGACCATTTTGATAACTGGTATTAAAAGCGACGAGGCCGATGGAAAAGCTTCATTTCTGTAGGATGATGGCTACCCTGTCCTGTAAACAGAAACCTGTTGGTTTTATTCTCATAAAAGGAGGGTCCTTTCCGTTATGAATAATATCTCTGATTGTTTAATGCGGCAACCAGAGCGTCGATAACACTCAGATAAAGTGCGCACTCAGTAATGAGTATGGTAATAGGAGGCAACTACAGCATAACGTCAATCCGACACGCCATCCACTGCTGGTGCAGCGAATCCCATTCTGCGGTTGCTTTTCTAGCTTGTCGGACAACTCACCGGTTCATGACGAAAGATACTGTGGCCGGGATGCAGTGGACAGAGATTGTGTAATAGAGCTCAGCCTGGATCCTGCTGAGAGACACTCAGATAGTTCATTCTCCTGTGGTTCTGTTCGAGGAGCGGTCTCTCGAGCGGAAGGCATCGGATTTCACCCTTGAAACTCACCCAAAGGTTCAACAGACTAAGTAACTGACCTCAAGATATGAAAATCACTTTTAAGAAAATGCTAAAGAGTAGCTCTAGGAATCTTACCAACTCCAACAGAAAAGTTTAGTATTTTATACAAAATACTACAGTAACGTGCCCTTAGACATATTTTATAGCTTAGTCCTAGGGTCCAAAACTTGAGCAGTCCCCCCTACTAGACGAATTACGCCATGTAAAACGTTATTATACATTATTTTCTTTAACTTTGTAAATTTCTGTCAATCATTTGTTGAGGCAGCTGAGTTATTCTCAACCACGATCATATGGAATGACTAGGCCACCAAAATGTAAGACGACCATGACTGGTGAATATTATTTTCAATAAAAGATTTGTCGAATTTATTCACTTATAAATTGATTTATTTACAGGTCACAGTATTCATGTATGCATTGTGTTTCCACTTCAATCTGCAGCAGACATCTAGTTGGTGATGATCGGGGATGGCGGGTCAATGAATACCACATAAATGAGTGTGGACAATTCTTTGCAGGACACTCAAGGTCAATGCAGGATTGGCCAGATGTCTGTCAGCGACATCCACCAAGTCGGTTGAATGTAATACATTGGCGTGCTATCCATGGTCCATACGAGATAATGGAATCAAAACTTCAATCAACGAGTTGCTTCAACCAAGTGTACAGGTAACTCCCGACGGAAAAGGATGCAGGAATTGTTGTGGCTTGGTAATGTTGCCATTTATTGATACGACTATTGATTCATATTAACTTGTTGATAAGACTATTAACTCATATAAAGAGTTTCCTAACGGTAGAGGGGTCGAAGGGTCATATATTCTTTGTCAAAAAAATCTTTCTGCTTTTTTTTACCTAAGACTGGCACTTGCTGCAAGAAATACTGAATAATGAAAGAAGATGTCTCATTTCACAGGAAAACCGAAATCTGGGTTGTCCATTGGAAGGCATAGCCTAATTGAAATTTAGGATTCGTCCCAATTGCACACTTGTAATCAAGGAAGGCAATGCCCTCACCTCACCCACATATCTACACACCATTGTGGCAGGTGCTATCTACTCTACAGAGGGCGCTACTGTTGTCGATAGGTCTCACTGCCCTACCACCCTACGACCTGTCTCATTCCCACCCCGCCCCTGCCCACACGTCCACCGACCACCCAAACCTCGCCAGGACTAAACAGATTATCGCTCTCCATCATGGGGCCCCGTCTGGGGCTGATTGCGTTAGCCGTGTACGGGGCGATCGAGGCCAGCAAACCCGTGAACAGGGACCGAGCAGCTCAATGGGCGCCGGCCACCGTGAGGAGCAGCTCAGTAGTTGTTTAGAGAATTGCTTAGTGATGGGCAGTAGTATTGTTCAGGGGTGGTTTGCACCAAAGCTCTGTATTGGTGTGGCGACTGCTTGGTGTTGGTGTGGAGGATTGCTCAGGGATATGTTAAAAAAAAAATCTCTAGGAGGAAACTATACCAACAACACCCCGCAAAGTGTGTGGTGTTTCCTCTTTACTATAAGAAAAGATATACCATAAAAAAGGGATAGTTCGTGGTGTGGGATATTGCTCATTGAGTGCTATATTGTGGTATTGAACAAGAATATGGTGAATTCCTCAGCTCGATGATGCAGGGAATCGCTCATTGATAGTTATAATGGTATTACCCATGTACATGTATGTGCCATACTGCTCGGAGTCGCTGTGGAGATTTCCCCTGTGTTCAATGATGGTATTACTCAGGGATGCCTTGCACGGCTTGGTCTGTGGCTCTTTCGGGAAATACTAAGTGATAAAAACCAGTATAATTCGGGGCTAGGGGAAATAATTCAGAATGTTGCATATATGTGATGGGTAGCAATATTATTCAGTGGTACTGTGGGGAATTCGGCAGTAGGAGGTATCAGTACAATTAAGCCATGTGTTGGTCAACTGAGTTGTGTTGCTGTGCAGGAATGAAAGTCGGGACACGGACAAAATCTAAAGTGCCCTTTTAAAAAAATCTTTCGTAATAGCATTTCGGAACGGAATGGCTATGAATCGATATAACTGCTAACACTGCGAGTGTTGCAGATCTATGTGAAACGTCGGAACTCCATTATTTGTAAGATAACTTGCATCCCTGGCTATGAGAATTTCTCAATAAACAGCATATTCCTCGGGGAATTATTCAATGGTACTATAAACAATAGGCGCTGGTGCATTAGCGAACTATTCACAGGTCAAGCGCAGAATTACTCAGTTTCTAGTCTGTGAACTGCAGGCCAGTCAGTCAGTGGTATCTTAGGAAATTGGCAATTGGCAGGTCCAAACAAACTCGGGCTACTTAAATAAACCAACCGCCAACCATCAGTCATTTGCTAAAGAGTGGTGAGCAAGTTAGCTGCTAAATTTAGATGGTTTCTTTTTTGTTGTTGTAAATCTAGAAAACTCACTTCTTTAATAAGTCATAAATACATTTCTGAAAATTATATTCAATGATTATCTTTCGGACCTAAACACGATACAAAGCATATACATTTGCCTAGCACACATTCTCCACGAGAAGCTTATATGAGAGTGATTGTAGACATTCCTGAATACTGCTGTCTGCAACGAGTCAGTGACTGTAACTCGATGGCGAATGTGGAGCATATGTATATGATTCCCTTCCATAGCAAGTCAGCATACTCGAAGTCCCTATTCTTTTGATAAGTTTAGCCCAGCTAGAGAATGCGCAATAAAATGTAAATGTGATCTTTACATGTACACAGAAGTACATAGTTGCAAATTTAGGTAGCCGCATCCAATTGTGAATATTGAGGAACCCACTACATGTACAAATGCCAATATTTCTCAATTAGGCCGTTTCTCATTGTTTTCGCGTTGCTTACACGATTCTGATGAGCGTTTAACATGGGAGTTCAAGTAGGAAGTTGCAAATCATGTAAAACGTGATTCTATATTTAGCACTGATAGACATAAGAGATCTATCATCTCCCAGGGGTGGGGAGGGAATGCGAATGACAAGTCAGTGACGAGGTTCTTCTATTTTTCATAGCGTGAGGCGATCGTGATATATTCCCTGGCCCCGCAGCACCAGACACTGACGAGATTTATAAACAGCCTTTCGCTAACTAAAAGGTAGCGTTTTTAAAAATCAATTAATAAAACACTCCGCGCCCCATACGGCGGAACCAGCCTTCGCCAAGTTCCCAGGATGTAATGATTCAAAGCGGACGGCGAGTCACTCTCCATGTACACGTTCAGTAACCGGTGCCTGCAGCTAAGGTATCATTAAAACCCTCGCATGTGGGTGGAGAGCTGTGTCAAACGGAAGCCAGCGCGCCACTAGTCTCGCTGTTTAAGCGATGGCTTCTATCCAAAGCTATTGCCTCCTCAGATTGAATGTTTTAGGGTGTTCTAGCGTGGAACGGTACAGTTGAATATTCCAATGTGGGCTAAGGAGTGTCCAAAACTTCTTTTTTTGTATGATTCCCTTGATCTTACAAGATATTAGATGATAGGTTTCTGGTAATTTGTGGTCTTGCCATTCAAAGCTTTCAAATGTCATACCAACGTGTGATGTCGGCGACGACGTTGCCTTAACTCGACTTAAAAGCTCATACTAATATGGTCATGTCATGTCAGATAATTGCCCCACCTTTGACTCTTTATTCTGATGTACCTGGGTAAATCTCGCGCCAGTGTTATACGGTTTATGACCTTTACGGTTTAAGGAGTGGGATTGTTTTATGCTTTCCGAAACTACTGAGCGTATTGTTATATCACATGACAACCACGCGTGGGTGACAGTATGTCGGAGAGGTTGACTCAACTGCGACATAGACACAAGATGGCTACAACACAAACTACGTCTGCGTAGATCGTATTCATTGTAGGCCGTAGTTTTGTCTCATTGTATTATGATTAGTGCGTCGTCCTGGTTGTGGTTCACCACTTTATCCTACCCCTAATAAAAAACGCCATAGGTTTAACATTGACCCAATGTATTTGACATAGCGTTGGATAAAGTGCTATTTATGCACCGAGGTGAATAAAAAAACGGACCAATCAGGGACGAGATAGCGAAAGTAGATCCGGCAGCATTGATAACTACTAACGTGGATAATTACAAATATTCTCTGTATATCGGTGAGATGGAGTAGGATAAATACGAAACCAAACTCGAGTTAGCCTTCTCAATGTTTATACCACTCTGGTCAGGTCTGCTACTCACTACACTCGGCTAACGCCTCGTGTAGTAATACACAACCTGCCCATCATGGCATAAACATTGACAAGGCTAACTCTCGTTTGGTTTCTATTAATTATTGCACTTTGACTGTGGTCAATATACGCTATGCAATATTATGGATAATAAAGGAAATATTGCTTCTTCCCAGTGGATAGCCTATGACGAACCCCTGCTGCAATATCATTTTCCAAGAGCTAATAAAGATGATATGTATTCTTTTCATTGATTACACTAAAACCCACCAGAATCTATTTAGGATTTTTACTCTCAAGGAATTGATAAGAATGGAAATAGTGTTAGTGTTCTTTTCTTTTTTATTAATGTACAGGAACATGACATGTAGACAACGCGATGTAGTAGCAAGCAGAAACATTTTCTCTTTTATTTCTTGGTTGCTTTGCAACAGACTTTCATAACAGTTAACACTGACATCTTTAAAACCTTACCTTGTTCATTCAAAACATTAGCAGAGTTCAGTCAAGGCTATCAACATTTTAACAGGAAACACAGATACATATTAAATGTGTTATGTTGTAAAATATTAGGTGAAGGATCCATAAATATTCAACCTGGGCTTTCAATGTAAGTTTTCAGCCCACTGGTCCTCTCTGTAATAGTTATCATAATATAGCTCAATTATATATCAATAAATTAACAATCAATGTTTCAGTAAGTTGTTCGGCATAGGGCAAATTGTAACGCGTATTTAAGCACACCACAGCGTCTCCTCATTTTATGCTGATAAATCCAACAACCTAACACTTAACAAGTCCTTTTTCTGTCGCCCATACACAATAAAATTGGTCCGTACATTTTCCCGACTCAGCACTCTGGTGTAGAGGAAAGAAGAGACTGGATAACTGCGCACGCAAAGTCTCCTTGGCAACACGAGACAGTTTATCACGTGGCATTTAGTTTATCTACCGGCCGATAGGGGTGGGTTGGGTGGAAAGAAACACCAGTGTGGGCATAATAACCACGTTAGCACGCGGTATGAATGGCGCAACTCTTGCATAGATCTGTGGCCCTGGACCTGGGTTGGACCAGGGTGGTCCGCCTAGACGAGAAGCGGTAGGGGCGTGTAGGCAGAGATAGATGTCTTCTCGAGGCGAACCCCCAATGCGTCAGTTAACCCGATTTGTCAGCAGGAGCGCATCTGAGCAGATCCAGCAAGCACTTCGGCAGGTGGCCGCTACACGGAGGGCTCTGGGAATAAAACATGCTCTTCGGCGACAGTAGGGAACACCAAATGTACCCGGTACTTACACTCAACACCATGTGAAGAGTATCAGCGCTCTCTCACTCCATCTTACGCTCTCTCTCCCTCTCTCTCCTTCGCCCTCTCACTCTCTACATATCAATATATATATATATATATATATATATATATATATATATATATATATATATATATATATATATATATATAATTAGATATACCGGCCTTTTCAGTGCCTGCTGTGATTAATATCACTACATCGTAATGTGATTTGCCAAGCCGCGATCTAATATCAAGCCATATATATCAAATTCGTCTCATAGTGCCCCTCCAGCAGGCAGATTTTCATTTCGAAAACATACTTTAGATAATAATGCTTATTAATTCTTCTTCGTGCTTACCTCCTCCCCTACTTACGGTATGTTACAAACACGTAAGACGAAGGCCATTTACATATATCTTCTTTGGAAGTCACAGTATCTCTCGATAACTATACGTAATTCATCATCCAGTGTTACCTGTAGCAGAAGTGTACAGTGTCCCAGCACATGAATGGAGAGGGAATATGACATGTATATAGAGCACGAAGTTATACATCAGCCTGGCCCAGTGCCGCTGACCAGCACCTCCCACACGCGGTAATGAACATAGCACCAAATTGTAGAGTCTGTATGGTCTGTCCTTTGGCAGCAAGATAATCGCATATTTACACAGATTGTAGACAAATGAGACATCAACGTCTTAATCCTCCATAATCAAACCACCACATCAAAGACATTTTTATGGTATAACCCATAAAATATGCACCAATCTGCGAATAAATACGCCAAAATACATGTATATCGTACATACATTTGTAGATTTACCATAGCTACGTATGCAGGCTTGGTAAACACGACGTCTAGCGCCTTATTACAGTAATTTTTAACAAGCCTCCTGGATCAGAATACGTTACAAGCGATTTCTCCTGGCCAAATTATTAATAGAAATCAAGCAGGGCACCAAAATGTATTTTCCCCTTTTTAATGGTATCCTCCAACCTTTTAATAGAGATGTTACCAAAATAAGTCATGGGAAAAGCCTATGGAAAGATATGACCGTAGCCGTTTCCAAGTTTCCGTTTTGTCACTTCTCCAAATTCAGACCGATTAGCATCATTTCACATTTATTTTTATCAGAATCTGATCGCATCTAATGAAATTCAGGGAAAAAAACTAGTTACCTGCATGCAATATAAAATCTCTACTCGGAGGAGCAACCTGTGGCTATAGAGGAAAATCTGGAGTGATCGATCTTAAGAGTTGTCCTCTGGATACTATTCCGAATGATAAGTGTTTGATTCAACAACCGTTAAACAAGTGCACTTTTTGCAGAATCGCAGTCTATGTGTGTATATATGTAGGTAAGCAGCTAGACCCAGTCTTGTTTTCTCTGGAGTTGCTGGTGGTGGTGGTGCTCCGGGTAGGCCGTCAGCTGCACCGTATCCGCGTAAATCCTGGCTCCGTCACACACAGCCAGGCTCATGTTTTGTCATACCCACTCGCGGCTGTGTCGCGGATTAATCTGCACCGTGGAGACATCGTCGATGACGCTGTACTGAGTCCGCCGAAGCTTACGCCGAACCCACCACTTGTACCGATACACGCCGAACAACATCAATAAAACCAATGCCAGTACAGTGCAACCGACCGACGCGAATATCACCGCGTTCTCACGGTGCGAACACGTGTTGGACTCCAAGTGGAAGTCCAATAAAGGTATGTTCTGCCACTCCGGCGGACCTGCGCATAAATACTTCCGGTTGGCTGTACGACTGCGCAGGTCAGGGAGGGTTACGTTGGTCAAACCAAGCCAGTTCCGGAAGGGCATCAATTCGCAGGTGCACTGATAGGCGTTGTGCGCAGCGTCCAGTGTGCGCAGGCGCGGCAGAGAGATGAAGGTCATCGGATCCGGTTCCGTCAGGCGGTTGGCGGAGATGTTTAGTAAGACGAGGCGATGCATGTGGTAGAAGGTACTCGCGGGCAGCGCCGAGAGGCGGTTGGAGCTCAGGTCCAGCCAGCGGAGCTGCGTCTGGTTTGTAAACATGAACGACGGCAGAATCTCCATCCCGACCCCTGACAGACCCAGCGTCTCTAGTCTGCCGAGGTCACTGAAGAGGGCGCTCGTGCTGGGGCGCTGGAGGTAGCGGCCTAAGGGATTATGGCCCAGCGCCAGGTGGCGCAGGTTGGGCGTGTCGTGGAAACACCCATGCGGTAGACGCTGTAGACTGTTATCATCCATGTACAGATCCGTCAGCATGCTCAGACTACGGAAGGCACGTGGGGACACCATATCGATAGCATTGCCCGTTAGGTACAGCTTCTGCAGTCTCCGCCAACCCAACGGCTCTAAGCGCCGCAGATGATTATGTGACAAATCCACCACTTCGTGTGACGACCCATAAAAGGCGTCCAGACTAATCTCCACGATACTGTTACAACTCAGATTCACCCTCACAAAACTGTGTCCTTCCGTGAACAGGGCCGAGTCTATGGTCTCTATTTTATTGCCCCCAGCGTCCAACTCCTCCAACTGGAGCAGGCGCCGAACGAAGCCGATGTCTCTGATGAGGTTGGCGCCCAGGCGTAACCTCCGCAGGTTCTCCAGGCCGGAGAAGATGGCAAAGACACCGATCTTGTTGTGACTGATGTCTAAAGTACGCAAGTCAAAGCTCTTCTCAAAGAGCCGCTCGTCAATGTGTGTCATAAGGTTATTTGAGAGATCCAGCTCCCTGAGGGTCTGAAGCCCCTCAAAGGCCGTGAAGGAAATACTGTGAATACGGTTGTAGCCTAGGTATAAAGCCTCCAGCTTGGCTAGGCCGTTGAGATCGCCCACACCTGTCAGGCGGTTATGGCGGAGGTCAAGAGACACCAGGTTCTCCAAGTAGTAAAAGGTCCTCGGCGGAATCTCGCCAATGTTGTTAAAGGAGAGATCCAGGTTTCTGAGCTGCTCGTGCTGGAAATTGTGGAAGAAGCGGAACACATTGGAGATGTTCATCTTGGAGAGGTTCAGACTCTGCAGACTGGACACCTGCAGGTTGCGCAGGGCCGTACGTAGGTCTGCCTGCGTGATGTCGTAGTTCCCCTCCAGGGAGAGGTACTCTAGGCGCTGCAGCTGGCTTAAGGCATTCTCGTGTACGTGACGTATGTTACAGTAGGACAAGTTCAGGTAGTGCGTACTCTGCTCGTCCCACCAATGTGTCGACTGGAACACATGCGGCTCCAAACTCACAAAGTTGTTTCCAGTCAAGTCCAGGCTGCTCAACTGGGGCGTAAACTGAAAGCCAGCCCCTAGATTAGGCGTCTTCAATAGGTTATAACTAATATTAAACAGCTTCAAGCTGCCTAAATGATACATGATATTATCAGGAATCGCAGTGAAGAGATTCCCATGTAAATCCAACACCTCCAGATTACGGTTATTCCAGAAAATATTCCTGGATAAATAAGATAACCGATTACGTCCCAGCCTAAGAATCTGCAAGTCGTTGAGCACCTCAAAGGCGCCGGACTCGATGTGAATCAAACCGTTACTCTCTAGGCTAATAATCTCGACCCGCATCGCTTGCGTGAAGGAGTTGTTCCTAAGCACCCGTATCCTATTATCGTCCAGGTCCACCACCATCGTGGTGGAGAGTAGAGGTGGCACGTAGGTGAGCACGGCCTGTCGGCAGGTGAGGATACTGCCTTTGGCCAGGCATTTGCACCTAGAGTAGCAAGCTTCCTGATAGCCACGCGTCTCCTGGGAGGTGAGGGTGCAGTGACACAGCACCATCAGGAGCACCGCTGCCACCCTCCGCACCATGCACAATAGATCCTCCATGGCGGGATCCACGTGGGTTGTTCAGTAACAAGCAGTAATCGCGAGTTTTATGGAAGTATCCGACAGTGAGGCATTAGTGAAGAGTGCGTGTTGTGTGTTGCATGTGTGTGAAGGCGTGAAGAAAGCGATGCTTATATGGATCCGCAGACCAGGGTGACATGCCACACAGGCGCCTGTGATAAATCAATATGCGCTCACGCTAAGGAAGGGTAGGAGAGGGATGGGGTGTAACGGGGAGATAGTGGATTCCATAGGCGCTAGGGCTTTTTAACGCAGAGCCGTTCGCCATCTACTGCCACCACTGCAGCTATATAACGCCACCATAACGCACCCAACGCTACCCCCTCTCGTATCTCCCCGATCCTCCAGCAGCTTATCCCTCCAGCCAGGTGTCTCTGTGAGTGCCCCACACGGCCAGGTGCTAAAAACGCCACCTGGCCGCAGACGCTAAATTACCCATAACCACCCGCGACTTAGCCGCCCCTGCGAGTCTCTTTGTAAATACCAAAAAACGTCTCCAGGGCGGGCGGCGTGTGTTTATCTTGGCCTCGCACCGGCCTGCAGTGTTTCAAACACAAAGAACGACCGAGACAGCTCAGAAACGTGTCTCTCTGTCTTTCTTATATTTTTACTGTGTCTTTTTTTTCTTATCTTTATCAGCCTCGATCACCCATCCGAGATAATGTCAATAAATCAACAGCTCCGAAGCCGGCGGGATCCGTCGCCGTCAGGGGACAGCCAAGTGGGCTCTTAATCCAAGGATCCAACCTCTTAATCCGGGCGTTAGCGACGCTAATCCTGCTAGGCGTGTGTAGCTGGGCCTGGCCGTGAACACAGGGCGGGACATGGCAGGCGCCGCTACCGGAGCCATCTATCTGTACACAGCGCTGGCTTCCCTCACAGCGATTGTTGTATTTGTAATCCTGAGTGCCCTGACTGTCGCGTCATCCTGGTCGGTCGTGATTTAGCACCACCTCCCTCCGCTCCTCTCTTCCACTCACTGATGCCTATTGACACTCTCTTCCGCCTAAAGCCTACCACCGGGCCCAGGGATTTAGTTAAAGGCTCTAGTTAACCCCTGTTGCCGCCCAGAGCTAAGTCCTGTGACTGATACGCGTATCAATTCCCCGCTCCAGGTTGTTATAAATCTGTTACAACTCCTAGATGTTTGCCTATAAATATTTATCAGTAAAGCACAGTCATAGGCAGTTCCGGTCTTTTTTTTTCTCGTGATGATAGATTTTTGTTTCATCTCGGTGCGCCTATAACAATGGTTCCCCCTGGGGTTAAAGACTTAATCGTATACATTTATTGATTAGGTAGTGTCTAGGCCCCGAGCTTCAAATACCACTTAATCCATATCTATCCTGACGGATGGGCTCTGGGGACCATTTGATTAAAACCGAGTCGAGTGTTGCCTTCAGTAAGTGAGATGCAGGACGCAACTCTATTCATCCAAATGTCACCCCAAGTCCTTAAAGGGTCGTCGGAGTTATTCTCGTTAGTATTCACCCCAGTCAGCTTGTGTTTGGCATCCCGGGGCCAAAGTCTGCTAACTGCTCAAAGCTTAGTCAGACACAATGGGCTTTAAATTCCGCACAGACACTGACGATAAGGGCGGGAGTCTAGAGTAACTCACAGCAGATCCAAATAGCTCTGAGCAGCTCAGAGGAGGTAATAGCACGGGCTGTCGGTCACCTGTGACACAGCTTTCCTTTTACATGAGAATAGACCAGCGGCCAGTGATCAATGGGCGTGGTCCACGCTGCTCCCAGTTCACCTGATTTGCCTTCCCTGAGCAGCTAGCGAGCAGTTCCTGAATTCGCTTTACACACGGCGTTCTATGCAAGTAATCAGATTTAGGTATCTCAGTGGAGCAGGTGAGCAACTCCTTCACTTAAGCATGTGAGTAGGTACGAGCAAAAAGGCGCTTAGGGAGTATTCCTTTTTTTCTCTATATAATGTAGCCTAGACTTGCCCATTTGTACACACTGATTACTTTAATCGCCCGCTTCACAGGGAACATATTAACTGTTCCATCAGTCATACACATCGATGAGTTACTCCAGCCTGAAGGTGATATAATGGAATAACTGGCTCTCGCCAAGCAACTCGGCCTTGTAATCAAGCCGCATGAGCTGCTCACATGCATCACGGAGAGGTGACAACGCCCACAAAATGGCGGCCACCCAAGACCGACCCAAAATAGAGCCAAACAGAATTAATACAGTCTCTATTTGATGAATGGGAGCGGGTCGCCAAGAGTATAGAAGACAGATGCTAGGAGGTTCAGGCGACACTAGTAATTCCACCTGGGAGAGAGTTATACATTCGGTTTGTTAGAGAACGCCAAAGGGATCCCTGTGAGAGATGATGATTGAGTCATCGAAGCAGGTCTTCTATAAATCTGCCTGCTGGAGGCCTGCTATAGAGCTCCTGCTAGTGACAGTAAATCACGCGAATATAATACATAGACATCCTTAAGGATGTCTGTTGTGGTCAGGTTCACACAACACCCTCAACGCCCTGGAGGAGATAGCTGCTCATGTGTGTAATAAGTGGGGCCGCAGTGTAAGAATGTTTTAGTGACGCCCGGCTAATTTAATTACACACAGTGCTCACCGGTATTTGCTGGACGTTAATGTACATCGGCAACACGCTTCTAATGTGTCTGAGGCGAGATTCAATTTAGGTATATCGCCCGCCGACCGAAGACGTGTGTGAACTGGTGGGGATTGGTTGGCAGCATTAGGTCACTTTAATAACCATGCGGATATCGGTTATAAGCACCACAGAATCATACACGCCCCAGGATCCTTTTATGCGGGTATATTTAGCTCGTATTTGCTCAGATCCTTCTAGTGAACACGGTACATCCTTCACAATGAGCAGCTCCCTTAACGTAGACCCTAGAGTGCGTACATACATTCATATGAAGCCTTTGATCACTCAGCATACAGTTCAAAGAGATGCACCACCTCCTTCTTCACCTTGGCCGGTAAGAATGGCAGCGTGTTGGGTTGAAGATGGTGCAAAGGAAGCGCGATCCACTTGAGTCAGACAAACAGTGCTGCAACACCCCTCGACAGCCAGATGCCAGTATTGTGTCTGGCCAGCCAGACCTGACCATAACAATTTAATCCGGCCCCAAGCACGACCACCACTACGCTCCCACTCACTTCCACCACCCGGCCCCCTGTTTACTCCCAGTGGTCGGTGGTCGGGGTGGTAGCCATGTTTTCTGCCTGGCTTCTCACACACCACCGAAGACTTCCTATATTGCTGGCAACTGTTTGGAATCTGTATAGGCACTATATGGTCCTCTTTGCACGGCTTATGGTCTGATATACACGGTAGTTGCCAGCACCTGATCTGTGAGCTGCTTTTTTTGTAGTGAATTGCTCTCCCTTAGTACAGTGTTAACCAAGTAGGTTATCGACCAAGTGAGTTGTTTGCTAGGGAGATATCAAACTACTTAGATACCCACGTTGTTCGTCTAATGAGCTACTCTCATGAATTAGTATTGCCATATAATGAGTTGTCCCCCTATTATGCTGTTCACGCAGGAAGTTTGCCACCTGATTAGTTAACCTATAGTGAGCTGCTCACCTAGTTGTGAGCTGTCCACCTACTGAGCTGCTCTCCTATTTCTCGATGGTGAGTTGCTCCCAGAGGCACTTTAAGGCCTTCACAGCCAACACACGTTCATCTTCCATGCCTGTAAAATCCATCAGCAGGTGGAGAACCGGATGAGAGAGTCTAGGAAGGAGGGGAAGAGCCGAGACAGCCTTGAGGTATTGTTGGGTGTTGATCCAGATATGATGAAGCTGGTTTTAATCCTGCGCCCATACCTTCGTGCTGACCTGATTTCCCGCTAACTCCATCAACAGAGTTTCATACACAATAAGCAGGCCGGTGGGCAATTCAAATGCACGTCATAAAAGAGGGGCGCCTGGACTATACAGTCACTGCCTTTGTTGAGTAGCAGTCGTTAATATCTGCATTGAACTTGCTAAGAGCAGCACCTGACAGGTCTTATTATCCTCAACACATGCTTTCACGGCTGGGCTTTTGTCACTGTAGTCTATAACCGCTTCCCGTGGGAAACCTCACGGTTCCGGTCTGACACTGTCGTCACCATCGCCACCTCGCGAGCAGCTCGGCTGTAGGGGAGTTTCAGCTCACGGCAACTTGCAATCAATGTCTCAAAATTAGTCCACTCAGTCAGCGGCCCGCGCGACGCCAGGTCCTCATTTGCAGGTCAATTCTAATGGCCATATTGCGGGGAATCCTAATGAAGCCTGCCGGGTGTACTCTCAGACTATGTATAGGGCTAGCGAGTCCCCCGCTCGTCCCTCAGAGAGCTGCTCATGCTATAAAACAGTCTCGGGAGCGGGTGAACAGATCCGCCTCCGCCTCTTCCTCCCGTGCTACTACTACTGTATACGTTCACCACCCCTCCTCCTGGTAGGCGTTTCCTGTGTGATGAACGGGATACTGGGGTGACTGGGTCTGCAGGCTGACAAACGCAATATAAACGTGTACAATGCTCGTTCGGGTCGCGGCCTGCTGTATACGGAATCCCCGCGTGGTCGGCGCCGCCTTGACGGCAGTCAGGCGGGAGCAGCTCCGAGCAGATCACTGCAGGCCCATTCAGCACCATTCAAGAAAAAAATACAACACCAAAGTGGAACAGAGTCTGCAGTGGCTGGGATGTTACGACTCGGCCCTTTTACCACAGAGTAGGCGTGGCTGGTGGGCCGGTGGTGACCTGCAGGGTCGGGAACCAGACACGGAGGGACTGTGAACAGCTCCTTGTGTCTAGGCATGGGCGTCGTATTGTCGCGCCTAGCAACTCAGACAACGATGAGAACGAGAGTGTTGGCGGGAGACGCAGCTACAGGCCCCCGGCCACAGTATCATTGACGTGCAGGTCCTCCACGTGTTACGGAGCCAACAACTTTCAATAGCAGTACTTAACCAATACGGTCTGCTTTGCCATTGGGTGGTTCCCGCCAAATACTTGCTGAGCAGACGAATTTGGTTGGCCTTGTGACAGGGCTTTAGCTGAGTTCCTATGTTGCTTGCGCGCTTACTCCTGTAGCTCCACGTGGGGAACTCGTGTGGCGGTGTGGCTGCGGCCGCCTCCGGGCAGCAACTGGAGGAGCGGGCGCTGGGGGAGGGAAAGGGAGGGCGGGGCGGCCGTCAGTCAGCGGGTGAAGGGGCGGGGCTGTGAGACGATTAGCGCCGCCCGTGGCAACCCGCCGCCAGACGGACGGCGTTATGGTCACCCTCTGTCCTCTACCGAATGGGTAGCCCATCTCACCCTCTTCCCTGTCACCTCCTTGTCTAGCACACCTAGCCTGACTCCCCTACCAATTACCCCTCCCCATACCCACTCCACTCCCCTTGTACTTCTAACCTTCTCAAAACCTACTCCGAATCCACATCTTCTAGATCGCCTTCGGCCATTTCTTCTCCCAGTTTCACACCCTGTAATCCTCTGTGCCTCCTCCTAGCCCTTGATCTCATATCGGACGTGCAGAGAGATAAGACTTAATAATTTCCACCGATATCAGATGGTCTCCTGAATCAATGACCCCCCCCCCCCCCCCTTTAAATGTCAAGCCAAGATATTTAGCTGATAATAAACCTTGAAGGTAACAGAAACGTAGCACGATATTTTGTTTTCCGCATATACAAGATGTATAAAGCGTCATTATACATTTAATACGTTCACATATCTGCATATACATAGAGGTAATATATAATGTTAATGTCAGTAATATTGAAATCAAGATGTTATCATTATATATATATATATGTATATGGGATGGGGTCATAACATTCATGATCTAATCATCAACAGGGCTCACAGTCTACTGATTATTAGAGCATTATGACAATAATATGAAAGATCTTACCTATATATTGGAATGTACTAGCAACCATCGGAACAATGTCTACTGCTGTAGATATGTTTAGACGGCAGTCATGAAAATCCTCTTTGGATGATTACTGTATGTCATAAAACCTTTTGTGAGATAAAAGTCGACTATTAATATCTAGTTATCGTAATAAACGGAGAATCATGGTGAAACATTTGTGCCACGACAGGAGATGAAATTAGCAAAACTATTTTTTTCTAATATACAGGTCTGTTGTCCTCATGTCATATTGGACAGATTATTCTTTGAAGCAATCCATAAAACAAATTTACTCCATTTCTGAATCATAGTAGTATATCTTTTGCACATCATCATCATCATTGCTATCATGTGCACCAATGAGCACACTACTTCTCTTGACGGATATCTAGATGCATTTCTTGACAATTGGTCTGTAATCTCTACATTGGAAGATCTACCTGCTGGTAGAAATGTGTGTAGTATAATAAATGGAAAAAAGAATATACATACACGTGTTTACCAACTACGCAACCAATTGTGAATTGAAAAAAACAAACCAATAAAAGACTACTAAATGGGCAACAACACAACCCAGCGTAAGAAGAAGACCTCTGTGGCGCTGTCTCCCAAGTGAGAGCTTCACCTCTAAAACTAATTAACCACTGCAATACAAAAACACTAATGAGGGTTTGATTACGTATATACCAGTGGGACTTGATAGCATGGTGTTTCAAGGAGAAACAACACAATAAAAAGATGATTATAGTTTTTATGAAATAATGATTGGATGGTTGTAATAGACCCAATATCCATACAAACATCACAAACATGAAGAAGAACGATTACTTGAAAGTTTTGATTTACGTTTCGGTAGTTGCAGGGTCCAGGAGCAGCTCTGAGCAGCTCTGAGTTAAAGTTCTATTGCTAATGAAGATCGAGCAGCTCCCTGAACTACGGCAGGATGAGCTATCGATGGTCTTGTTGTTGACTGTGAGTATTTGCCAAACAATCGCGGCGAAGGTTTGGCCTCTGCCGTTTAATCAGGGTTGGTCTGTCTCTGTTGCTTTGAGTCTAACTCTGCGCTGAGGGAAAAGGCGGCTGCAGAGGAAAAGGTGGCCTCACCACTCAGTCTGTATTAGATGGCGAAAATCGTATTAGACCATTAATTTAGAGCTGTGATGCATTGTAACCTACATGCGTAAAGTATATGTTAATCTAAGTGTATGCGGTGACATGAATATCAGCAGTACCCCTACCAAGAATGACAAGAATGGTAACATAATGAACCTTATCACTCGTCAGCACTTATTCAAAGCGGTGAAGCCTAAAAACGACTTTCCTTTAAAGAACTCGCCACTATATAGAGGTAAATCTACACGGAATAGACTTCCCGAGGAAATTACAACTCCGCCTAGTAGGCCCCCTTCAAAAGAGCAGTGAAGGAATTCAATATCCCTGATTGTTTACCAGCCCCGACGTTTTACTTTTATACCTTATACCCTTGTACTATTGTATAAAACCTATTGTACTATTGCATTCTACCTCGTACGTAACGAATGCTTATATTTATTACCTATGGAACTACTTGCTGCTACCGTCTATGTAGGAAAGAACATGTTCTCTTGTATAGAAATGTCCATTAGACTCAGAAATATGTATGTTCACTAATAAGGCACGCCATATTTTGCTACATCATATTCATTTATTTATCTATAATGACCAAAAACTCGTCGAAGGCATTTTGGTAAAATTTATTACCGACAAACTGGAAGTATGACATACGGTATCATGAAGTATAAAATACAATACCAGGGTGATCGAAGGAGTCAAACTGGTATAAACGGTATAATGTCAGAAAAAATTAGTCCAAAGTCCATAGCAGGAAACTGTGGGGTGGGTGGGAGGAAAATGTTCAAAGGCGTCTTTGATGGCGTGCGGCGTGACGTCACGAGGATGATGTCACAACGGCCGCGAGCCTCTAGATGGCGCTGCATCCGTGTGGGCCGGGATGCGTCTCGTAATCGTCAGGGGGCGCCACTCCGTTCTCCTCGTGAGCCCATTAAACCTCCTCAGTCGGTCACAATGACCAAAAACTCGTCGAAGGCATTTTGGTAAAATTTATTACCGACAAACTGGAAGTATGACATACGGTATCATGAAGTATAAAATACAATACCAGGGTGATCGAAGGAGTCAAACTGGTATAAACGGTATAATGTCAGAAAAAAATACCAAGCTGAAAGTCTGAGAATATTATACAAGATAAGGTGCCATGGCTGCCGAAGATGACCAAGTGCCGAGACGCTGTAAGTCTGCGGCCGGCATGCCATGGGAATGAAAAAATTGAGCCCCCCCCCTCCGGAACGAGTGAGGAGTCACCTCGTCCGCATGGGGGAAACCGGCCCGTTGCAAGAGGCAACGAACGACCGCGGTGAACTGAGAAGCCGAAAACGGCTCCGCCGGTCGTAAGAGAAACATGGGGTCTAACGGCCGCGCGGGGGCGGCCGCTATATAAGATCTCCATGCCCTCACTGGGCATAATGCCCTGTCGTCAGACGGCTCCAGGGAAATCACAGCCGGAGAACGGCCTGGTCCTATGGTCTTAGCAGATCGCACGGTGAGCGCTAAGCGGCCGTCCTGTATGACCGCGTCGGCGCGCAAAAGCGCGTGAGAAGACTGGCGCCTCCCCGGAGGCGGCGCGAAGAGATTTGAAGCGCGGAGGAGGGAGAAAAAAGCGACGAGCGCCACGGCTTTGACGAGAACCCCGGTCGTTAGCGATGCCGCCTGGTTGGCGATCGACGACAACATATCCATGGTGATGGGCGGGGCGTGGCGTAGGATGTGCGCCGACTGCAGGGCCGTGCCGCGCAACACGGCGGCGGCCTGCCGTGAGCTGAAAGCGCTGGCGTCCCCTCCGTGGTCCGAGAGCCAAGCGCGGGCGCCGGAGATGGCGTTCCTCACGGCCGCGGGTGACGAGAACGTATCCGCCAGATGCTGGATGTAGAGGCATGCCTCCAGGACCGTGGGCCGGAGGATGACCGCAGTGTGGCCGGCGGCGAAGCGGAGGTACCTCCGCGCCTGGACCTCCTTGTTCCTGTGGGTGGAGGGGGCAAGCGCGGCGTCGTGGGAGGCCCTCATCCGGGCGTGGAGATCGTGTGGTGTGCCTGCAATTTACAAACCAATATTGAAGAGATCTGCGTGGGTAGGGACATCGGCGTGGTTCGGGGGGGCAGTCCCCCCACCCCCCCCGGAAGCACGTCGGTGTCTCTGAGGGCGGCGTCGAGCCAGACTTGCCGCGCGCATGCGGCGATCTGGCTGTTCCTGATGAGCCCCGAGGCGAGTGGGGCGAGTACGCCCGGATGGGAGGCGTGAACCCGGATGGCGACGCCCGGGGGGGCGTGAGGGGCGAGGAGATGTAGCGCCACGACCAAGGCGTAAGCGTGGCGGGGGGCGTCGTCCGAGGGGACGTCCGCGTCGCCGGGGGCCCACCCCCACCTGACGGCCGACCCCTCCAGAGAAGCTGTGCCGCCTGCCGCGGAGATGTCGATGTGTAGGTCGGTAGAAGCGTCGGGCGGGCCGAAGTAGTGACGCCCGTTCGAGGACGTCGCGTAAGCGCGGAACCACGCGATGTCCGCGTGCATCTCGCGGCCGACGGTGATTACTGCTGCGCCCTGCGACGCCCGTAGAGCCGAGAAAAGGCGTGTCATGAAGCGGTGGGCGTAGCGGACGCAGTGGCCGACGTGGACAAGGCGCCCCAGGAGGGACTGAAGTTGATGGCGAGATGCGTGGGATCGGCCTTCCCACTCGCGGCACACCTCCAGAACATCTGCGAGCTTGCCGGTAGGAATGGAGACGGTGGCCGCATTGATGTCCAGCACGAAACCCAACCAGGTGAGGCGGCGGGTGGGGGGCTGGCACTTCTCCGCGGCAAGCTGGAGCCCCAGATGGTCCGCTAACCACAGGAAGTGGCCGTACGCCTCCTGGGCGGCGCGCTTCCCTGCGGCAACGCCCGCGAAATCGTCCAGATAAGCGAGGCAGTGCCGGCCGCGGGAACGCATCATATAGACGACCCCGTTCGATGTGCGCTGGCATGCGACCGAGGAGGTGCGGCAACCGAACGGGGGGCATCGCTCCACGTAGAAAGACCCCCCTACACGGAAGCACAGTAGGGGGGCGTCGACGGGGTCTATCCTGAGTTGCCGATACGCCCTGGAAAGGTCTGCGGTCCAGACGTGAGCCGTAGGGCCGGCCGCGAGAACCTCCTCGATCAAGTCTCCCACCCCAGGGAGGGTGTACGTGGCGGGAGACCCCAGATAGAGACCAGGGGTGATGGCGTCGTTGACCGCCTGGCCAGGAGGGAACGACAAATCCAGTATAACTCGAACACCCTCCCCCCCCTTCTTAGGACGAGTGAGAAGTGGGGAGACCTGTGACCACTGACCAAACGGTAGCTGGGTGAGGGGGCCCGTCAGACCCCCGAGAAGCAATTCTTTTTCAGCGAATGCGGCAAGGGCGGCACCCTGAGTCCTCCCGGACGCGTGATTGATGAACGTAGAGACGGGCCAACGGGACTGATCGAAGCTAATCGGCCAGCCGTAGCGAAGAAATTCGCTCAGGTCGGTGTCGTGGTAGTTGGTTAGGAGTGCGGCCCAACGGTCGACCCGTAGGCCAGACGGAACCTCGCGGCGAGCAGCTCGATAATTGTAGTCGCCTCCGGCTCGTACGGCGTCGTAAAGCGCCGCCTCCACGGGGTAGCGGTCGCGGAACTCGTCCGAGGGGGGGGGGGCGCCAGACTCCGGCGGCAGAAGCGTCGGCAGGGCTTGCCGGGGGGGGGTTGTCCGCCCCACCCCCCGGAAGACGCTCCCCTCGCCGGGGCGAATTAAGCAGAATTGTTGGCGGCGGCAGGTCGTCCTCCTGCCTGCCCGCGAAAGGGCGTACCAGCAGCGTGGCTGCCGCCGGTGGCCCCATGGCGAGCCCTTATCCGGCAATCGACGAAACTGTGGGCGTGATGTGCTCCAAAGTTGTCAGAACAGTAGGAGCAACAGTGAACAACAGTTCCCCCACTCGTGGAATGAGGGGGGGTGACGGCACAACCCCCTTCACTATTGTACAACTTGCAGGGGGGGTGGGCTGGAGAGGAGCCGAGAGCCTTGTTTTTCTTCTTTGCCGCCGGTGCCTCCACCGCGCGGCAAACACGAGAACTTTCGGAACGAGAAATCGCCGTGCGTAGGTGCTGGATTTGCTCGGAATCCTCCCATCCCCTGGCGAAGCGACCTTCCGCCACCCGTATGAAGATCTCCTCGCTCCACCGGCGAACGGCTGGGAAATCGTAATCCAAACAATCCTCCACTACCTCCCTGAGGTGTGAAAGTACATGAGGTTTGACGGTAGGGGGCACCGCCGCATCGTCCACGATGCGGAGGATACCCCAAATGTGTTCCTGTAAATTTACAGTGCCCAGGCTCATGTGGTCCTTACGGCTGGGGAGCAATACATAGTGGCAGGGAATAATAAATTTACCTCTGTTTGGCCGTAGCACATGGGCCGTAGATTGCAGTAATAGGCGGACCTGGTCGTCGATGGATTGGTCCTGATACGAGACGCCAAGACCAGGAGCGTCCCTGGGAATCCAGGGATGCGCCAACATGGATGCCGCGAAACCATCATTAACGGCCGTTGGGGCTGTACTCACAGTAGTATTCGGTCGATGTAACTCGAATCCCCGCATCTGGGGTCCCGTGGGCGTCGATGGGGAGACTTGTGGGACCGCCATCGCGGAATCGGTCGTAGGCCTGGACGGCGAGGCTGCCGCCTGATTCCTAGAGGCTGCCGCCTGAGTGAATGCCATCATTGCAGATTTCATAGTCCGCATTTCGCGACTCAAATCCTCGATTTTCTTGTCCATTTTTACGTTCTTGTTTTCCCCTGCCGAAGTCTTTTTAACGATTTTCTGGGTCTTGCCCGCGGGAGTTTTCTTCGGGGGCATCTTTAGGCGTCGTAGATGCGCGAAAAAGTAAACTTGTCGGCGTAATAACAGGATCAAACAAAAATGTTCAAAGGCGTCTTTGATGGCGTGCGGCGTGACGTCACGAGGATGATGTCACAACGGCCGCGAGCCTCTAGATGGCGCTGCATCCGTGTGGGCCGGGATGCGTCTCGTAATCGTCAGGGGGCGCCACTCCGTTCTCCTCGTGAGCCCATTAAACCTCCTCAGTCGGTCACAATTCATGTAATTGCGAACTCGATTTTGTGAATTCACAATGCTAAGTCTTCAACGCGACCTTCGAATGCTGTAATCGAAGACTGCCAACTCCAAGGCGAATTATGTGCAAATAGTATATAAATATATGAATGCGCAGATAAACAAAAATAAAGCCTTCTTCTCCTTGTTTCCCACCCTGTAATCCTCTATGCCTCCTCCAAGCCCTTGATCTCATATTGGACATGCAGAGAGATAAGATAACACAAATGAAGGCTTAGATAATTTTAAATATAAAAACGTGGCAGGAAAAACACTTTTTGCAACCCCGAGTATACAGCATATCCGTATGCGCCGTGTACGTCCATGAAGGGTTCCTATAGGTTTATTATGGACACTTTGTATTAGGTGGATGATAAAATCCTGTGTTTATGTAGTTCGTGTGTCGTTCATAATAATGAACCTACGTATCAAAGGACTGCCTACTAGTTGGACACTAGATCGTGACATAAGTATGGAGATCTCGTTATGTTTTGATTATAAAAATGGAAAGTTATGAATTACACTGAATATTCAATAATCAGCTTATATCATGCTGATAACAAGTCAGAACAGCGATTGGTTTGGTTGCTTTAACATCCGATAATTGCAATCAACTGTAATCAGATTGATGTGGTTTGTATTACATTTCTAAGTAGACATTGTCTGGAAGAGATATATATCCGTGAAATAGCTCTCTGGGTGATGCTCTAATGTTGTGTGATGACACCAAAGTTCACACCAGAAACCTACCAGCTATCGTCAGACATGCGGGAGCGCAGAGAGGGGTGACGTTTGTCTGACTCTCACACACAGTCTCCATGTAACAAAGGAGAGGCGTCGGGGTGGCGCAGGCATCGCAACAAGTGCCGCCCGCCTTTATGTACCTGTCGACGTGTTGTTATTACAGACATAAACCAGAAGCCTCTTCCTCCCCGAACGACCGGCAGAAAGCAGAACGAGCCTAGTCCAGCAAACCATCTGGTACAAACGCCCATAGGCTTAACATTAGGAACTTGTACTTAACAAGCTCGCGAGTACGGTAACTCATACTCAACGGGTGATAAACAGATAAATATTTCCAGGTTGAGATAAAATAAGAAACATATTCGTGCTAGGTCTGAGTCCCTAATCGCCATCAAATTTGGAGTGCTTCAGAATATTCACTCGGCTATTGCCTAGTCTAGTCCATATTACTTCGCGTTCCAAACCTGGACGAGGACACAGACCAAACACTCATCAATTTCTTTCTTAAACACGACCGCCCCACCTTCTTGGAGTTCTCCGCTATCCACAGCGGATTTGTCCTCATCGCCGATACACGCAGGTGATTAGATAGTGTATCGCCGCGGGCCAGGAACCAGCTCCTAGGAGGTGGAGCTGTTGACAGGGGGTGTTGACACGACAGCCGGACGTTTGTCTTAGGATCTGACAACCCCTCTCCCCCACGGAAGAAGCCACTTAATGGCCCGCCCCCGCGTGGCCCCACGTGCTTCCTCCACGGTACCTTCCTCGGTACTCCCCGAATATCACCGTGTAACACCCGAAAGTCTATCTCTAAGCATAGGTCACCTACTGCGTTTTCCGATATTTCTATGATAGTATGCTTGATAGGCGGAAAATTGGCTGGAGATCATTCAGCAGATCCGAGTTGCTCAAAGGTAAAGCTTGCCTATCTAAATATTTCCCGCGTTCTTGTTGGATCAATTTATTGTATACATAAAGGCTTTTTAAACAATCTTTTAGACTTAATCGATTACTTATGGTACACATAATCCACTTAATCTATTACTTAGGTTAAAGCAGTCTTTTCCACCAAGTATCTTTTCTTATCCTTTTTTATTGCGCTAGAAATAAATAGTCCAATAGCAAGACAGAGTTTGGCGATTTAATCAACTTCACTTTATATGGTTTCCAAAGCTCCTTCGAAAGAGAGAGTTGAACCAAAGGCAATCTCCAAGAAGTCTGAGCAAAGCCTTGGATAAAGTCCGGCCAGAAACTAAAACCCCAAGAGTCCTTCGTTCGCTCGGTATATGGTCTTTCCACTAAATACAGGAGGACAGACTTTGGGTCTCCTATACAATTAATTTCAGCTCAACAACATCTAATTATTATAGTTCCTTCTCGATGTAGGGGCCTACGTACCGTTCGCGGTCCTGTATTCCAGGGTTGCAATAGAAATTAACCCTTGGCGAATGACCAAAGATGTAGAATATATGTACTAAAATGCGCATGGCCTACATGTTATAATATGGTTTACAAACATGTCTCAATTTTCATTAATTCTAGGTTACTTTAGAAAATCAAAACACCAGTGTATATGAATATAGCCGATAAATGTTTTAACGATTATAGTTGGAGAATATTGAAGGAGTTATATCATAGATTAATGCCTGACCAGTCATAGCTTTATCACTGTATACATTGACCGGAACTAGAATTATGCTCAGGATACCAGGTGGAGGACGGTCGCTCCCTTGGTGTTTAATTGAGCATCTGCCGCGATGTCAATACATGTATGGAAAAACACACTGTATATATAATATATCAGACATTCGGGTGAATTATGCATGAGGGGTGCAAAATATATTTTCTATTTAATATCCGATGCTCATCCAGTCCCGGTACTAGCTTAATCTCGCGGCCGAAAACTTGGCTCTGTTTAGGACGACTGCCTTAAAGAAGGTCAAATGGACCCTTCCTGCTCCTCTCCTGAGCTGCTCTGAGCTACTTCAAACATCTTAAAACTGTGCCTGGAGAGTGAGGAGGAGGAACTGGCGGGAGACGCAGCTGCTCGGCTCGTTGCGGCAGGCGGCGGGACACGGCCGGCATGGCCATAGACACGGGCCGCGCATCAAGTATTTATCTGCGGGAAATAAGAAAACCAGCGTGCAGCAGCGGCAGCGATCCCAAGTCACCCTGCGGTTCCCTAACCCGACCATGAAATCAATCTAAAACGACTTGACCTATTTTTCTCCTTCTTCTTCTTAGTATATAACGTACTAAGAGAAAATACTGATATGCATATTTGCGAAAAGCCCAGCGTTGGCCATCATATACAGTATAAAGGACTCAGTCGAAATAGATCATTTACATCATGAAAAATCTTATTCATATAACCCACCGTTTTTGTATGGCAAATAAAGCAACTCGAAGCGAATTTCATCTCAATTCTTTCGATTTCGGTTCCGTGGGTAATGCTGCTACAGCCTGGATATGGCACAGCATAGCTATGAGGTTTATCTTTCGGGGAGCATCTAGGTATTTCTCTCTTTTTTTCTTCTGTTATTTCTGAGCACATCCTATTTCATCATCCCCTTTTTCTTCCCGGGGTTGCGCTTATCCCTGGCATGTCCCGTGTTGTGTTAAACAAGTCCCGCTACTTGGCGCTTCGATTTCCCCGCAACCTTACGCCGTGTAGTTAGGGCGCATGCGCCAGCCTTTTCGCTGGTACCCTACACCCAGGCTGTGTCGGCTACAAAACAAGGCGAACCAGCTAGCAACGCCCTCTGGTGGGCTCCAGCTGTTCCTACGTGCATTGATCCATTTCGCAAAACCCTCCTGGTCGCCTTTCCGGTTCCGGTACACATGGTAGTTCACGTGATTCTAGTTGGTGGGGTCCACTTATACTCGGCAGGGGAATAGCAAATACTATTGCGGGTCGGACAGTACAATCTGTTTCATTCATCCACATTGATTTCTGAAAGGGTGTTTTTTCAATGCACAGAGAGACACTTAGATCTTTGTGAAAAGAAAACATGAGAGCGGTTCCGTTAATTATATTCAGTCCTCCTCTACCTGAAGTAAGTAGTAATGTGTAGCCGTCTACTTGATAGGGTAGTGCCCGATAGTCATATTGTGTACATGTAAGCAACGACGCTAGTTTAAAATAACATTTTATATGTAATGTAATATCTCAATATTCAGAGGTAAAATCGATTGTAGCCTAAATGTAGGGAGAATGTACATTTGAATGACATGCGGCATTATAACTTACTGATATTGCAGACAATAGATAATTATTGGCGCCTTGGATTGCAGTAATTAATGAAGCAACGTGATTAAGACACTTGAAACGTGGAGCTCATGTTAATAAACAATTATGGCTGGATGACTCTGAAAATACACTTCATTTTCGCAAGCTCCAGAAGAATTCTGTTGTTCTACATGTATTCATCGTATGCAGTAGCTAGAAAGTAATATTTCGAAAGGTTCATAACCCATCATGATTCATATATGAATTATGGTTGACAATAGTATACAGTATAACATGGAAGGCAAATATTTCTATTGATGTGCATCTGTATGATAATATCTTCTCTTCTATTCAAAGGTGTAGCTATTGATATAATGTGACGAAGGAGAAACTGAATACCGCTAATACAGAATAAAGCTTATCTGTACATGTATCACTTAACTTCAGCTGATGTAACTCGATAAACTTCCCTGTAGTGTGCACTATGTGTGACCTATGAGCATGGCGTTTCTGTAACTGCTCCTATCATCGCCCACAGCGTGAGACAGCATTTTTATGACAGGGCTGTGTGACGCATCGCCAGACGTCACACGGTGTCTTATCACGCTTCGCTGAACCCGCCCCAGTATGCGCACTGATAACAGTGCTCTGAGTCACTGTTGCAGATATGTGACATCTAAGCGCGACAATCACTGATGTGCAGCACTCCCATCCCTCTTATCATCTCCAGTCCTTCCTGGAGCCCCTTACTAGAGTGTTCACGGTATATGCGCCCCCAAGATGTACAATCCAGACAGAAGTGCATGGTACCAATTAGCCATCAGTCATGTTTTCAAAGTCATTAGATTATGATTCCTCAGTTCATTTTACACAATTACACCCATGTTGAGGCACCTACGGCCATTAGATTTAGGAGGGAATCTTACCTGTCACTCTGAATAGAGGTATGCACGTAACACTGGTCAAACGAGCATATAAAGCATAATGATCTGCTTTACCCTCGACTTAATGTTATATGTTCCATTTAAAGTGCATGATTTAAGCTGACTTCCTTTGAATGGTCGGGATACCTGTGGTTTCCGTAGCCAAACCTCTTGGAGTGGCATGCGGTGGCCAAGATTAAAACGAATCGGGTTTTGATTTTATTCTACTCTGTCTCTCCGATCTTAGAATAACAAAGAATGTATGTGCACATAATTACGATGACGCCTGGATGCAATAAAAATACATTTTATTCAATATAAAATTATTTAAGACATTTTGCCATAAGGCAGGTATGTAGATGAAATACATGTAATATCACAAATAGGGCAACAACCGATGATAGTTTTTTAAGACGACAATAAGATATAAAGTTGTTTGTACTTGGTTGATATCTCGTTAGATTCATAAGATTAAAGTCCATTTTTGGGATGCGGTGGGTGTGTAAAAAATGCACGTCCGTCGGTTAGATCTGACCTGAGCGGACTGAGGTCACGTGTCTTCAAGTGTCCTGTGACCGGTTCTGTAGTGTCGTAAAAGTTACCGGCATCCAGGCGCGAAATTAATAGCAATTGTCAATTCCTGTTCAATGACCAACCTTTGGGAAATCCATTTGCTACTTGTTCTTGACAGGGCGAGTAATACTTCATGCGCTGTGATACCTCGCAGCTACACGGCCTGCTCTAGGAGAAGACACAGTTCACGATGGTTTCGCTGTGGTTATTCAAATATTAATGTCTAAAAGTGTGCGAATAGCATAATCAATTTTATGTTAACGTATAGATGAGGAAAATAAGCATTAATTCCGCTGCAGGGCCTTCATTTCGACATCGCTAACCTGTGGGAATTCATTCGTTTACTGCATCTGCAGTGGGCCCATGGAGAACTTGACCACGAGGCGAGTAGCTCCCACAGAGCAAGTTGGGCGTGAGCTGCTCGAGCCTCCCTTATCCCGCACCTATATATACTGCAGGAATCACCCTTACCGACACCTACATTGCCGCTGCCTGTCAGATGTCGCTGTGATAAAAAATACTAAGTAATTTATAACCTTAACTGATAAAGCATCGATTGGTTTATTGTCAGGTGTTTGGGCACAACACTGTTAGATATGTACGCATGTCATCCTCGGCAAAAATAAACAGTCGATTTGGATAAACTGATCAATTCATATCCCCAACTACAGGATTGAAATGTAGATGGTGTATCTTACATGAGAATGGCTTCGCTCAACACCATTCTTATTCAGCACCAGATATATTAATGAACCTATCACTGCACGAAAACAACTATTTTACATATATATACGCCATCGCGATAACGCACGTATCGGCTGTATTGTGGCTTGTTTATACTTGTATACATCTATTATACGCCTCTGCGTTTCGGGCGTCTACAAGACAGTTTCCATATGTAGACGCGCGCGACTTGGCTGTCTTTCACGCCTGGCGTATTTAAGATAAAACATACTCTGTGTAATATATATACGCCAGGCGTATATATGATACCAAAAAACAAAAAATTGTGACCCGCGGCCCACCCGGGCCTGTGGGTGTTGGTAGAGGATGCATCAACACTGACCCGCCACCCGCGACCTCCCAACACCACCCCCCACCGCCCCCCGACACCCCGACACCCCACCACCTTACACTCACTCTACCCACAGTGAAGCCCTGGTACACAACCCCCGCCTCCCTTTGTAGACGGATTAGCGGCCGCTCGGCCTGTGTAAGATGTTTTTTGGCGCACAGGGCGGGCGGCTCAGCGGGTGGCTGAGAGGGTGGCGGCCGCATTCACTAGGCAGGGGCGGAGTCGGAGTCGGAGTCGGGAGTAGGACTTCAGGTGCACAGAGACACTGGGGGGAGGCGATTATATAGTAAGCCTGACTGTCCATACATTGAAATGGTGTTTTAAAGTTAAAAATCGTTAAAAAAACGTTAAAAAAACCCAAAAAAAGCTGGCTTTATTATACATACTTAATGAAAAGATGATAAATATATCAAAATTGATAATATAACATTGGATTTTCCATATACAAAGGACTTAATGGCTAATGACATATGAAATATGATACAGTGGTGTCCCCAAGTAGCAGAGACTGGAACTATCAGAATGAGGCGTATACATATGAATGAGGCGTATATATGAATGAGGCGCCTACAGATAAGGCGTATACATACAGGGAATAGGACAACCTTGTAGACGCCACTAGATAAGGCGTCTATGAGACGGATAACAGGTTTGAATTTCTAGACGCAAAATCCTATTTTTAGACGCGTCTCGCATACATATGCAAAGCAGTAAGTTTCGTGCTGTGTATGGTTGCGAGCGTGTGGCGGATTAGGGTTCCCAGAAATTGGCTGAGGCTTACATTTTTATACAGTAATTTAAGACCATATTGATGACAATGTACAATCGGGGAAACTAGTGGCAGGTGGAGTCTGAGAAAAAATGGGGGCAAATATGACCGTTTGAAATTAAGACTACATTCCCTTGAAAACTAAACATATTCTACGTGTGGGAAGAAAGAATAAAAATGCTATCGTGTTTCTCTGTTCCGAAACGTACGTGCCAAAGACGTTAGCGTGGAATCCTCTGAGGCACGTTTGGGAACTGAAAATATCTGTTACCTTGTTTAATATACAATCACTGACTTTGATTATATCGCTATGGGCAGTGTGGTGATAAAGGGCAATATGATCACTCTGGGTAAGTTGCTGATAATGCAAGTCTACTAATGCATTCCTTAACCTAGGTGCGCTTTGTTTTAGTTGAGGCGGGATGGGGTCATGATGGGGAAATGCTGACCGTGTATAATCTGCAGATCCAGATCGACAATTCATATCAATACTGCCAGTACGGTCAGTAGGTAGGGTCGGTGATTCCGAATCCGATGTCATATATGGGGATGTTTATCATGCAATGACAAGTGGCCAGTCTAACACGATTTTCTTTTTATTTCTTAGCATTCTTAAAAACTAAATGAAGTATGTTTTGGCATGCCTTTTTTTCTGACATCAATACTCCAGAGGTCTGTAAAAGCCCCACAGGAAGGACATCGCTGAACAGAAGTTACCGACGTTATCATCAGTAATTTCATTATATTTAACATATATTTGTTAATTCGCATTGTTCCATTTTCGATTCATAGTAATGTATTTGAACAGATGGTACCAATGCATGATGTACAACCTCTAGTTGAACAGAACAGAACGTCATTTTGTATCATATTTCGCATCACGAGCATCGTGTACACCAGCCTCACTTAGGCCAAGATATTTCTATTATCTGACGGTGAGAGGACGTACACAGTAGGCCATGTCTTACCCAGACCAATATCCACCCTATGCACCCTCTACCGTTATCATTAAGATGGTGAAGGCCTGTTCTGATGAAAGGTCAGGAAGGCGTTAAAGGTCAGAAAGGTGCTTAAAGGTCAGAAGAGTGCTAAAGGCAGAACGGTCAACACTCAACCTTCGTCAAGGTTTGGCGGGGTGACAGAAAGTGGATGAGGGTGAAACCCCAAACCCCGAACCCTGGCGAACACTCGACCCACCCGCCTCTTATACTCCCCTGCATCAAGCCTGCATAGAAACGAAGCGGTGAAATCAAAGGTGTGTGGTGCGAGCCCGGGGGCCATCGCGGGCCTGCTGTGTGTCAGCCGACAGAACCTGACATGAAACGAGCTTTTGAGCACGAGCCACAACACACCTCACAGCCCGACCCCATCTCCATCAGGCAAACCTCTATGGCTGAGGGCAGGAAGGGAAAGGTTTGATGACCATACTTCCCGCCCCTCAAACACCCACCCCCCTACCCCCACACCCATCCCCCATTTGCAAACAGCAAGGCCGACATATGCCTCAAAGATCCTACATGCAAGTCCACCACAATTCCACCTCGAGGTTGTATAATCCCTCATACATAGCTAACACAGTCATAGATGGTCCTCACAAACTTGTACACACTACCTTAAAACACAAAATACCGTAATTGGTATCTTGCGCATCCCTCTAATACTCCTCCACATCGGTAACACAGCATAAATGCTGCTTGCAGAATCCCTGCGATGTCCCTGATTTGATCCTTATACATACTTACCTCATATAATCAAAATACGGTCTGTGCATAATCACCCCTACATATGGCTATCATACCATCCTCATATACTCCAAATATGACCCAACATACGCCTCTGAAACACTCCCATCTACACTACTTACATGATCCCAAATATGCTCTTCAGACAATCTTTATACTCGCCTCACAAACGACCCACAGACTCTTTGCAAATGTCATCAAAGAATAGAAGTTCTACAGGACTTTATAACGTAAATTTTGAGAGGATCATCTCGGCTGTGTATACACGAAGGTGGACAAACTTCCCACTGAGAAAGACTAGTTGGCTCATTGATTATTACAATGTTTAACCTTGAGTGACTGGCCTTGGCACTTGTTCAGCAGCCTGCTCCCACATGTGTAAGACCTTCGTCAATAAATTAGCCAAGTGCTTGCTTGAGAGGATGTAAACAATTTATACAGCTGAGTGCAATGAGGTTATTCTCCCAACCCGTATAGTACCGTCCTCTGTTTCTTTGTCAGAGCATTGGCCAACGATTGGCAAGGGAATTCAGTTTTCGCAGACATACTCTTAACGTACGTTATTATACATACCACAAAAGTAAATAATCTGCTATATAAGTAAAATAAGCTAGAGGTATATTCATATTATTTTTTCACAAGGTTAATTCAAATCTGCATTTCACATTCGTGTTGATTCAAATCCATGTCCATGAGTTTTGATATTAGGCATTTCACGTTACACATGTATTAATTATAATGTGATATGAATGGGACCTTTTAAGAATTATCTTTATCCTACCCCTAATAAAAAACCGCCATAGACTTAACATAGGGAAATTTTATGTGGAAGGCCGTGACATAAAGTGTTTTTTATGCCACTAGAGTAATAACAATATTGACCAATCAGAGAGCAGGATGTCAGCTACTATGAAAAAAAGTTCTGTTGGTCATTGACTCAATATTTATCTTTTAGTAATACAAAGCATAGACGAGGTAGGATAAAGAGTGAGAGATATGATAATTAGTAGAAACCGAACTCGAGTTAGACTTGTCAATGCCTATGCCACTCTGGTCAGGTCTTGTGAGTGAGCCAGTTTACATATTAGATACGACCGATCCTTCCCACCATGTGCACTATGTCAGATGAACCTCTCATTTCCACATACGACTCTATTATATTCACAGTGTGAATGAATATATATGAGTAGGCGATGTGAGGAAATAGGAATAATGCAGCGGCCCAATTGTGAATCGGGTTAAGTGCATCGAGACCCGAATCTTATAAGCTGTTCTAGAACTCAGAAGATACTGACGTGAACTGGATTAACCCTTCGATGATGTCATGTAACTCTATACTACAGTGCAAACTTGTATTATTGGAAAACAATCTAATCCATAACAAGCATCCTCCCATCTACTAGCACCGCAATACAGAAAGAGTAGCGGAAGCAGATCATCAAGTTAAAGGCATATATTCGTGATAATTCCTAGAAATTGAATGCGATGATCTCCAAGTATCGTAGGACACATTGTTGATTTATGAAATGAAGGTCAACATGTTAGTATGAGATTAATATCATAAAAATTGTATAACAGATTATATGGAAATTCAAAAGAAAGATAGCTTTTCACCTAAAATAATCCATTTAATTTTCTTCAGACTTTCACAGAATATAGTAAATGTGCAGAACTACGCCTATAAGTACTAGGGAATATAGGTCACCGCAGTTGTTCATCAGATAATTAAGGAAATGCTTATTTTTAAGAATATTTCCCATGTGGATAAAGCTAATTCAAATTAGTCAATTCTACCTTTAGACTTTGGATAAACTGGACAACATGCTGAATGGAATGCCTGGAATGGATTGTATGTAATTCATTTAGGTTATAATGCCATTTATGGAGAAACTTTCTTTCAATTTGAATTCCGACTCGTGTGAGGATACCTTGAGATACAACTCAGTTGCAATGCACTTACAAATGCCTGTCGGTTTCATCCAGCATTCAGCAGAGAATTCTTGTCAAAAAACACAAAACATTTGCACAAATTACATTACAGGTATTTTTCTTTGTTCAGAGAATTGTCTTGTTTTCTACAAGAACAAAAGTAACAACAGCAACAAAAGTGTTTGATGAACGATTTATAAAAACAAGTATTATGTATTAGAATCCATTTGCTGCAGGTGATTAAGAATTTATTTGTAAATACATTTCCTTCAGTCGATTTACTGTGAAGGGGAGCCTTGAGGGATTTCGAAAATTTAAGCTGGGAGCACCCCGACCATTAAGCACAGAGCTGGGACTTAGTAGCTGCAGTATTAACCACTTAAGGACAAAGTAACATGCAATATGGTCGCCCCGACTATATTACACACAGGGGACGAATGGAAAGTGCTTTGCCTTATATGTCACATGGAATATTAAATATACAATGATTTCGTCGACTGTGTATGCCTTGTCCCAACAAAAGCTACTTCATAGTGAAATGCTATAAGCCTGTCTGTGCTTTTATGTAGCGGGTCGCTGTAAGGTAGGTTTCAAGCGGCTAACCGGTGATCTTCCTAATGCCTGTCTTCAGTTACAAACCTAGACATAGCATAGATTAGAGCCTCTGCACGATATACAAGTCTACCCAAAACCACCTCATCACTAAATACATCCTACCCAGACGATATCTCTAATCCACCCAAGTCCAACTCATCGTTAGGTAATGTCTTATGTTAGCCCTATGGGAAATACAAAAAAAAGTACCTAATCATTGTAAGTCTTACCCGACTTATATATCTTATCACGAAACCATTTAAACTTACCTACTCACTACACATTACCCAGAAACCCAATCAAAACTACCTCATAGATGACCACATCCTAATTCTAATCCATCCAACTAAACCTCATCCCTAAACCATATCTTATACAGACCATTTCACAGATCTACCCAAACCTACCTAATCACTAAATACGTCTTACCATAGGCCTGCGTTTCCTCAGCTATTTCTACATTACTCCCTTGCACAACACAACCTGGGATATTTCCTTCAACGAGTTAATTCATTTCATCTCATAAAGTTAGCTTCACCTATCCAATACCGGGTGTTCTGCTCTCCCAAACATAGAATGCTGGATACTGAAACATGCTGTTGTGTTGTGAGGTGCTCACCTGGGGCATGGTAAAGAGATAGGGTAGTTTCAGACGATTACCACGACATTCACCTGACCAGACCTGCCACCTCAGCACCCCCTGCAGCTCCTCTGGGAGGTCAGGTGCATATCACCCTATCCTTCTTATCTCAGACCTCACATACCCTGTTTCGGCCACCGTGTAAAACTACTCCCGCGGACATGCAGGAATGAGCCCGAACATACCCGAGGGGCAATTCCTGGCCAAATTGAGTCTTTCCTTTGTAGTTAGATGCCTCCTGCCATGCCCTCGCTCCTTACCTCTATATACCGCTTCTAGGTCTCTCAGACCTAGAATGATGGCACCTTTAGGATGCATTTTTTACCATCGCATATCCGCCATCAAACGGGTGCAGCTAATTAAAAACATACCAGGAGGCATATGGCAATTCTGAGCCAGTAAATTCTCTATCTATGTCTATAATTCAATCCAGGGGTTTCTGAATTAGTAGATGAAGCCTACCTGAAGTAGATTTAATAGTACCGCTGGAAGTAATTGCGCTGTGGCAAACCCGATCCCCCACAACCACATACATTCATACCTACTGATTTTAACATGGATCCATAACTAGCCGGTATAACTGGATTTAGCACCACGGGAATGGTGCTGCTTGTAATGCCAGAAACAGGATATAATCAGCCACGCCCAGTCTGAGACTGGGCGTACCTATGTATCTAGGATCGCAAGCGCTCCAGTCGCAAGCGCTCCAGTCGCAAGCGTCTCCACACAGAATCGGCTTTACCTTGTGATCCGAGGTACATGCGGTATCCAGGATCGCAAGACACCATGAAGTTAAACTTTGTTATCAATTAGCGAAGCTAATAATGCTTTGTATTGAATTTTCATTGTTTATAATCCACATGTTCCAAAAGTGTACCCTGCACCGAGGTGTTTGAATCGAGCTCTCTCGCCAGAAAATGATTGGACCTGACCAACCTCTAAGTGAGAGACAGAGGTTGTGGCCAGTCTATACTATCCCCTTGTTTGACCACGTGATTACTGAAGCTGTCTAGCAGCATATATTTCACCCCAGTATTTTTCTCCATAGGCTTAACGTTAGCAACTCATACTCCGCGACCATGAAAGTAGTGTAACACATACCGAATGGCTAACTTGGTGAGTTACTTCATCAATAAATGATGTTATACAGGGTGAGATAAAATCGATGATAATAACTTGATCCGCACTCCAACTCGTTTGACCTTAAAGTAATTCACCCAGCTTCGTTTCGTGAATTACTCCACAGTCAAACTTGGTGCAGTATATTTCCATCTCCATGAGTTTCGTTCTTAAGTCTATCATCATAAACAAAGGTAAATATGGTCCTATCCGATGGCCTGACCAAACTGCTCTCTCCATTTTGTATTGGGCAAATGAGTGAACGAACCCACTTGACAATTTGCTTCGCCGGTTATTTGTGTAAGGGTCATTTATTGGATAGACAAAGGCAACAAAGGCCAGGCTGCTTCCTTTGTAGAACTGGCACACTATAATACTGAATAAATAGCAGAAAGGACAACATTGTATCCACGACACCCAAGCCTGTCAGTAAACTGTTTCGATCGACCTATCGCAACCAATTACCTCTCAGCCACATAGCCGAAGCCTTCACTTCACAGGCCTACACTTAACCAAAAACCAGTTAGGCCACCTTAGGCTATCACTAATTACCTATACCTAACGGCTCTGGCGTCTTTCCTGTATCTAACTGAAGATGAATGTCTTCCCTATTAGTCTCTGCGCTAATCATTAATGTACTTTAACATAAGTCACTGGTCTGATCACTAACATTCCTTGTATTTGTCGATGAGCTAATCACTAATTACCTCTATTCGCCGATCATTAATCTGCCTTTTTATTACCAAACCGATCACTAATCTGTCTCCTATCAGAACAGAAATTGTAGAGAAGGATCGTTGTATGTGTGTTGAGTTTGGAATTTTGGCCAAGAGAAAGGAAGGGAGAGGGGCGGAAAGTCTGGGTGGTCAAATAGTGTATGTTGGAATGTGGAGGTGGGGTATGTGTATAGTGAGTGTGCGGTGATGCTGCATGGGAGCATATACGTAATGAAAGAGTGAAGCAACCCATGCCTACACAATTAGTAACTTTGCTTATCACTGATTAGTCTCCTACTAATCACTTATCTTATCACTCCTCTGTCTACCAGCTACTGAGCTGGTCCCTAATCTTATATAATGCATAGAATTATCAAAATTGAAGTGAAATAGATATTAGTTGACAAATACATAAATCACTCTATGATTAATCATATTTAGATATCATCAATGAAAAACGGATGTAGGTCATTAAATATCCGATACCCTGTGTTACCTACAATAATCTACAGGAGAGGCTTCTATGTTTTCTGGAACTCAATAACCCATTTGTAATATCACATTGAGTTGTTCATTTCTATGTGTCAAGAATAGATCTCCTCTGTATGGATTTTGTCACGAAATGGCAGTCTCAATAAAGACAGAAATTTCGGCTTCTTCTTCCTCGTGATTACCCAGCGTACTCGTTATTTCGGGCTTTACTCCAGCCTCTACTATGGTGGATATTAACCGTCAAGTATGGAGCGTTCTCTTGCGCATATTGCAATATTCTGTCTTAGTCCTGGGAAAGTATCCTACACTTAATAGGCAGAAACGTGGGGGTGACACCCATGTTTGGAGTTTTTACAATAGGCAAATTAGATGGTCTAGCAGTAAATAAAAGGCACCCTCAACACTCACACCCTTGACCCCAGAATCATAAAGGACAAGACTGAGAAAATATTCTCTCCTGGCGCCAAGCTGGTATTCATTAAAACTGGTCGAGACAAATTAATAATCCATACACCGGGCCGTGGTAGGATGACACATGGAGCGGTGTCACGTGACGCGAGCGGCAGCTCGTCAGTGTCACGTGACCAGCCTGCAGGTGGGGGGGGGGGTTCAGTTGTTTATACCCGACCTGACAGTGCACGCAGAGGGACGCTTCTCTATATTTATAACACCTGAGATGGAGCTGGGTGAGTTGGGGAGGGGTGGGAGTGTCCCAAACGTCCTGCAGGTGCCAATGGCGGCTGGTGACACCCTACACGGCCACACCCTGCCGCACAAATAAACAGGAGCATTAACCACGGTGTGGGGAGAAGGTGTGCGGGGGGCAAGTCATCGCCGGAAAATTTACGATGGCATGTGGGACAGGAATCCTTGAAGTCTCCAGGCTCATCTTCAACGGAAACACCGTCAACAAACAATGTTATCATCACCGCCATTATCAGAGCTATCAAATGTATTACTACACACTTCATATGTACATTGACTCCTGAGAAAATATCAGGTAATGAAAAATGTGAATGACAGGGTACAGCACTAATGGGTGCTGACCCGAGATGTTTCTAGGGAAAAAGGTGAATATGAATGAATAGAAAAAGTAGTCACTACAGTTCGCATTACCACTGATTACTAACACTTCTTCCCGATCACATCTTTGCCCGACGGATCCGTCGTGTTAGTAATGCCCGATCCGATTATAATCGGATCTGTGAAGTTGATACAGTTTAGTTAACCAATTCTGTCCAACGCAACGGATCAGTCGAGCAATGGTGAGATTGGGAAAAATCGGTGTGTCACTATCTTATAAGGTCGGGTACAGTCAGTCCTTAGCCCCACGACCGCCAGTACCGGGCCTTATAAGACACTTCCTTATTTCTTATCACAAGATTATTACAATATTGTCACAAGGATGTAATTAAACACACTCATTGACTCATCTACAAGATGCCTCTTCTCAAATTTCCGCTTTCCTATAATGATCCACACTGGTGATGATGCTGACGTAAAAACATACCTCAAGACTTAAAGCATAGACGTAATATCCCACAATTTGGTTGGCATTTCTTTCCAACGTTACTTCTGTGTGTGGACTATACCAGGTATGGAAAAAATACACCCCGCCCCTACCCTTTCCGAATACCAATATCATTGATGTCATCCCCAACATCTCCACAATCCACTACAACCATCTCCACTACCACTGACACCGTTGACTCCAGACGCAGTCCCTAGATTAGGAAGCTCAATGGCCTCGGAAGCTGTAGAAATAGAAGACGGAGCGGTAGCGGGGTATGTAGAGGGGGGGGGGGGGTACTATGGCCATGTGCCGATGACTACAAATAAATAAGAGACACTGAACCCAAAGCAGACGGGTGGTTGGGTGTCCTGTGTGGCGAGAAGTCGGCCATTGTCGTGTGAAGCCCCAACAAAGCCTGGCGAGCAGCGGCGATGAGGGTTCCGCGGGAACTTGTTAAACTGCAAGGATCTACCTTGGCTCTGTCCCTGGTGAGTTGATGATTGCTGTTTCGCGGCATGCATTCTTCATGAGCGACGTCTATATCGGAGAAAGCGTTGGGATGCCAATACTGCCGAGCTGCTCCCAGGCAATTGTGTCAGGAGTCTTTGTCCTACAGCTAGGCGGACTCCACTGGGATACTGAGTACTGGGTGGCCAGAACCTCTATCATCGCCCACAGGAACAGCCGATACACGCACAGATGATGTATAAAGTGCGTCTATGTATCAAGTTGCCGGGTTTCGTTAGGTTTCAGGAAATATATTATTTGTGTCAGGTTTTGTAGCATTGATTGCTAGAGGACTTGGAGAAATGAGATGAGATTTGTAGATAACTGTAACCAAGAAGCACCTGCATCTGCTCCCATTTGGTTATAATAAATGTCGTCAGATTTGTGAGGTTCTACATTATATTTCCCGGATATCACTGTACTATAGTCTTTCTAACAATTACAATTCATGATATTTCATGGTACGTGTTGTAAATTGTGATAAGGTACAAAAGAATGTGTAAACGCAAGCAACGAAGCACGATCTGGAGAGACCCGAAGGCTTGGGAAGCATTACCTACCAGTACTCGGAGACTGCTGAACATTGAACATTTCAAGAATATGGTATAATTGGTTTTGATTAACTCATCATCACCATTTAGCATCAGTAGCATCATTTCCCCTTCACCCCTACTAACCCGCCGTATGAAATATTGTTGTGTTCAAAGCATGTTGTGTAGTCTCGGCCTATTGCCCAGAAAAACTTCTCTATAGAGAGGACAATAAAGTATGTTAACCAATAAAAAAGCAACCGATGACTCCTGTTAAATAAATCTACAATAACAAAGGTATGCGATTGTATATATGCATATGTATATTGCTATTATTACTATCCATCTGCTATTTTCAATCCCGAATGTATACATGACCTTTATTTACTGTAATATATGAGGAACACCAGACCTTCGTCTACCTTACAACATCAAGACAAGGATCGCTCACAACATGAAAGCCGAAGTTCCTGGAAAATTGCAGGGTTTTATATATGAATTCTGTCAGGCTTATCTAATTGAGAAGGCGCAGTCAGGCAGAGACCTTGACACGCGGGTGATCCATGAGCAACTCGCTGTAGCAAAACTATCTGTGGCAGGCGTAGAATGTGTCGCGAGCAGCTCACCTATCTCTCCCAGGCTCCACTAGCACATTCCTAGCGTCACCATCAACCAATGTCCATGTCGCTTTAAACCATCCTGGCCTGAACCGACGAGTTCCAATTAAGAAAAAAACATCTTACAGAGCCCGTATTGAATATGCCAGCAATTTGTCGTCATCCTTCTTATATATAGGAAATGGACTGTATGATGTATTTGAGCCTTCATCACCCATATCTGAGGTTGTATTTCTGGTGTGGTAGTAGAGTAGGGATTTCAGAAGCGTTGCAAGGGACGAACTACACAGACCCATCACCAAAGAAGATACACTTCCAGATGAATGGCTTGGGGATGATTTTAAGCTCCTGTTTAAAGAAGTTATATATATATATTGTGTATTTTTATTCGCAGATATTTAACGACAAATGATATTCAGCCTAACTGGGTCGCTGTTTCATACTTGTAGTGGACTATAATATTGGACTGATATTTTTGTGTGTGAGCAAGATGCCTGGCCTATGAGTACCCCAAATTGTAATGGACTTTACTCTATACTAGGGTTGGCAAAATGTATTTGGTTATCTCAAATGAATATGCGTATCCATTTATCTTATGTTGAAATATTTTGGACGCAGGAAAGGAAATATATGTAACAAACAAAACATTAATTTTACACAGCCATGAATCAATTCAATCTGTAAATAATCATAGTACAGTGTCCTACAAATGATATTAGACATTATAAAGATTCCCAGTGTATGTCGATAGATTGCAAATCTTCTATGATGAAAACCAGTGACATCTCTTTTATCAATCTAAAAGAAAGATCCGTGTATGAAATGTTAGATGTCCTCTTTCCGTGCACAGTAGCGGAAGGTCAGAAGGTCAAATCGACCCAGCGTGTTACACTATACATCCGAACTACCTACCGGGCATCAGCTACATTTACTATGGCCGCGGTCACGTGACACTGATACTGTATCGCCCACAGGTGAAATGGTCCATGATGGGACCAACTGGCTATTTGCAGATCGGACTAGACCAAGCCGAGACTGGGGGCAAGGGATGGTCGAATAGAAGAGGGCGTAGAAAAGAGAAAGGTGGTGAGGGACATAGGAGAATGAGAATGGCATGAAGTTTTTGGCATCTTGTGATTTAACGAAGTGCAGATGAGTAACAGAGAGTAACATGATTTTCAGGTATATGATAATAGGAAAACATAGTAGCTGAGTCCATATCGATGACATTTTAGGTCGGTGGTCTTTCATCCTTGAAATGCATTTAAAGTCTATCGAGCTATGGGCTCAGTAACCACGTTTCCTCATATCCATGTAGGTAATTCCATATCACAAGTTCCACTATGTGCATGTTTCGGTATATTTTATTTCAGCTTGTATTTTCACAAGTGGTGAAGGTTATCAAAATGGCCGAAGCGTTGTTTCAATGTATCGTAATGCAATACCGGCTTAACAAAATAAAGAAATCAATGAATATATAATTCTGGTATTTGTAGGTCATGTGAGTCTAATCCAAAAAGTTCATCTTTGAATTTTATTTATGACTTCCAAAGAGGTAATGTTTCTTTCAACTACCAGGAGACTGTTCCATGGGTTGCTAGGCATGTGCTCGACTGATGCCATACATATTTGCATGTGTACATTGTATCTGCCAACTGGGGTATCAAGCATTATACCCGCTACTATCTAGTGCCCCATTGAAGGCAATTGGAATTAGGTGAGATCTTCTAGTTTCTTCTAACTTATTAGCGTTACATGTTTTATGGATGATGTGTGTGGAGTTGTGTCGCTTGATGTTACAGTACAGCCAGAGTCCCCGTTTCAGGCATCTCTGTAGTTTATTATTTAGGACTTTGGCAGTCGCGTTATTGTAAAACACATACCCGTATTCTAGATATGGCAGTACCTTCATCTAGTAAATTGACATAATATATTTGCTAATATAATGATATCAGCTCCGTACTGGTGTTACCCTGGCGGGATAGATAGAACTAGGTACTCAAATACCAGTAGAGTATCAGGGGGAAAGGTAGCGGAAATCGATATTGTAATAGGCTTGTCTCGAGGGGATTCAGATTGAATTTCTCTATTAGCCTGCTAATTCTATTAATGCCCCGGAGTCGAACTATTAGAACCTGTAACACAGAGGATCATGGGAGCATGTGAGAGCTAACTGTAATCCCACAATAATCCCTGCAATGATTACCACCATCGTCACCTCCTATGGGTAGTGCACCCGTGCTGGACTCGGTGAGGTGAGGCAGCATTGAAGTTCCATCGATACGCGAACTGAAAGCACTCATCAGCGTGTGGGATAAAGAGAGAGAACAGCGTCAACCCGTCTCGCTGTTGACAATAGCTCTGGCAGAGTCACAGACGTGGGGACAATGCGCCGGTCCGACACACCGTCTCACTGCTGTGGGTCTTCTCTGGGTGTCTGAATGTCCCGAGCAGCTCGCTATGAATATAGTCCACGCTCCGCTGGTGTCCCCTCGGGATACCACACCCCCGACACGCAGTAACCGCGGGAACCAGTTGACGTCAGGCCGGGCGAAAATAGGGGCTAAAAAGATTTTTTTCAAGGGGGCTTCGTGGAAATGCTCCATCTAGACGCGCGGCCACTATGTTCCTCATTACTGCCTCTATCAACAGCTTGGAGAGGAACTCTTGAAACATCTTTTCAGACGGAAATCTAATCAATAAGCGCCCACAAGGCAGGGTGCTTTCAGCAGTGTAGAAAGGCCTCGATTTGACAATGGGGCTGCGGAGGGCGGCTTGGGGTAGTAATTTACAGTCATTGTCAGGGCCCGGGCGCCGCTCCCAAGCCGCCGACCAATGTTCCCGTCAACTTGGACCGAGTGAGACGCAACACTGAGACTCTGATATGAGCGATTGGAAAGTGTGTCCCAGTGGCGGCTGTAAAATATGACAGTTTCCTCCCAATCGCCGCATCGCAGCCAATAACACGGAAATTATGTTGCATGATAACACAAATAGCCTAAATTTTGAATCGGATTGAAATAAATCTTCTGTGAATATAAAACCCACCTGAACTTTCCAGCTAGACTTGATATCAAATTCCCATTCCAAATATAATCATCTGCCTTTAATAGTGCTTTAAATTAGCATTGGATTTTAACAACACAACAATGCAAGGTATCTGTTCAGAACTATGGATTCACTTACCATTCCAGTAATAAGTTGCCATATCTAAACAGTAGGCATGGTTCTAATGCATGACAGCCGTTTCGGGGCAAATTAAAGGTGAAAGAATAAAGTATAGTGGGACAATTGACTGGACATTTAATCTTATAATTGTTATGAACTCCTGCATCGGCAGATACTTGCCCTGACACCGTTAGGCGGGAGGGGCGTCTTTACGAATCCGGGAGTAAGCAACAATTAGTATATCAAATGCCTGGTTGGTTTTCCCTTTATCATACACATTCAAATACTTCAGAAATAACTGTAATCGCTATTCAAAGTACAATTAGGGCATGCAGAGCTGGGCCTACAACAGTGTAGGGACCCTATGATTTCATGATTTATTCTCTATGGGGAGCAGAAGTCAGTAAGTATCAGAACAATGTGCACGGGTTTTTATTATCCATCGCATACAAAGCCCCCTGTGAAAATGTATGGGGACTCAGTCCCATTGTATAAAACCTGTCAGATACCATAACTGTGGTATACGGATACAAACCTGTGGTATACGGCCTGAAAACCATGCTATAGAGTAAATAAATAGTCCATATAGTTATACCATTTAATATGGCAATTACTGGGTTTGATTTATTCGAAAAGATGGATAATAAATACAACAAACGATGATTTTGTGGACAGGCGACTGTGTAGATCACTCGAGGTTGACGTCGTGATACACTCGCTAGCGCTCGTGTATTACTACAACCTCTCGTTGTTTACGGCCGCCTGTCCACAGAACCATCGATTATTGTCTATATAATAAATGTATACCTTTCCTGTTATTGACGAGTCTAGATTCTCAAGTCTTATGCTTGATAAATAACAATAAACACTGTAAATGTTATCAATTCTATATCATATATAGGCATTGTACTATGTAGAACAACCATGGTCGTACATCATACAACTGTTTGTTTGATTGTGTAGTTTTACTTCTCGGTAGGATAGATACGTCTTTTTGAGACTGAATACTGAATACGAGAAGAGGTTGCCATTTATTTACAGAACGAGGCAATGAGGCAAAATTCCGAAAGTAATATCAACCTCATCGAGCCTTCCACAATGTACGGCCATAGTGTGTTGTCCTATGATATTTATCATGTATACCTGAAATTAATCATATTTTACCATTACTTGGTGTATAGGCTATGAAGTGAACATCGACCGATGTCTCAACGTGATCCATATAACGCGGTACCATGCACAATATATACGAATAAAGAACGCAGAAGAGCTATAAAGCATGTCCTCAATTGAATGTGCAACAACGTAGGTTTGGAGAATACGAAATTTCATTATTGTGTACAGTGTGATAGTCAGGCAAGTGAGTATTCTGTCGTAGCCCAATCCATATCATTGCGAGATGAATGATGACATACTGCATAATATAGCTGCTATTTACATTAGATTTACATTAGGGTCCCACGACGAGGCCACCAATATGAGAAACCATCTTTCCTAATGTAGTGCGAACTCCTTAAATATTTCATTTCTGAAAAGGTAGGAAGTGGAGAAATCAGGAGTCTCACAGCATCACCCAAAGCCACCAGAGACCGATTTGCAAGATTTCCCATTTCCATTTCCTCCCCACTGGGATCATCCATACCTCCAGTTTCCAATGGCAACTGAAAGGTCCACGTGCGTGCGCAGTATGTCACTGTCTCACGCTCCAAGAACAGCCTTGGTTACCTTCGGAACAAACGCTAATCTGCTGTGCTAGGGAAACCAATGATCTGCACGGAGCGAGAAAGAATGGTCCAACTTCTTCTGGGCATGACCGCAAACTTTCTCAACAGAGAGTTAACATTTGTTTAAACCAAAACACGATTCTAGACTTGCACACCCTGCTCTCTGTGTGCATATTCATGCAACAGTTACGATATATCTCACGGTCGGGAATCTTGCGTTTCATGGAGCTGAGACGAAATTCCTTTATGGAATGATCTCTGATGACCATGCAGGATCGTTCTTATTCAGGCACTCGGGGAGAATGGGGGAGGGCAACGGAATACATAACACTCGGCACTACAGAGGGTTATGAATAAAAGCGCATGCATTGATGAAAGCTCATATATCTTCATGACGACGTACTTGGCTGCGCAAGCATGATTAATATAAGTTATGAAGCCAGGGAGTAACGCCACTAACGCCAAATGGTGACTAATAGTTTCAGTGGTTAAGAAAGGATTTCGTCATTCTCGTGCTCTTTAAGAGTCGAGTCTAAATGCTCAGCGTGTGTGATACGGGAGAGCACGGTAAGCAATATGAATGACAAAATATGCAAACGCAAAAATAGAACGAAATCCAAACCTCTGGAAACATTGCCTATTTCAAATATTCGACGCTATTTTATTTAACTTCTGTTTTTCTGTTGAGGCTTGTTTCTCTTTCTAATTTCTTTCATTTAATAGGAGTGAATATCTTATCACGCTCCACCATGAAGGATTCAAATATCACGATGCAAATCCTTGACAGGCGAATATTAGATTATTTCCATAAAATTAGAATACCTTGTCTCTGAAGGCAAGACAGTTGACCGGACAACGGACCAGACCGCTGTCTCCACATAGAAACCAAGAGCGGGAGACGTCCGATGTAGAGCGGTGTCTCGTGATAAATCCTCAACAGAAAGAATGGCGTCAAACATTTCCCGGGAGATCCCCTAACGATGATCAATGGAGCGTGATTCAAAACCCGATCCGCCTCGCAAAATGAAAAAAAGGCTTGCTAATATGCAACCGGTTTGAGGCAGGATGAATTAATCAGGGCCCATGCCTGGATAGGCAGGAAAATCAAAGACAGAACGCATGCTCGGCGCAGCCCAACAAACACGTCAGACGCGTAGGTAAATAGCGACAGGGGGCGCTCGCATCGCCAGTCAAACACAAAGATTATGAACAGTCAGAGGTACAAGGTGGAAGCGCATTCGCTACAGTTTGCTCTTTGTAATGCCTGTCGTGATCTGTATAGCTGCACTCACAGTAAAAAATATATCAAAGGAATTTACATCTATAGGAAGAATGGAATTCCTCATAACACGAGGTGGCTAGGGAGGATTCCTCACTATTATGGCATTTGCTTCGAAGCTCCTGATTATGTATACATGGATGTAAGGATACATCAGGGGGAGGTCTTGCTTCGAGAGAATTTCTTCTTTAACTTCAACCAATCAAAATCAGAGTAGACACCTCTGAATAATATAGTACCATCTTACTGTGAATTGAAGACAAGATACATTGTCCACTGAGTGTTTTGCAAAGAAATCTCGATGGCGTCCAACTGAAATGACAGCTTTATTTCTAAATATGGATCGTCGAAGCAAAATTATTATTTTTTATCATTTCTTTTATTTCTGTCTTTGTATAATATATGTATAATGTCTATGTATAATGTGCTACCTTGGAAATAGGAAAATATCTATAGAATGGTAGAATGCTCAGAACTGTTCGTATACTAATACATTCAAAGGTTAAATAGTATTGTAAATACATATGATATCGTGCTAGACTGTGGGATAAGACTATACCTTTCCAGAAAGTGGAGAGGGGGACTAGGGCAAAAGCATTTTATGATGTGTTTAAATATTGCGTGTGTGATACACAGGCATTTGCGAACTAAAGGATTGTATTACTCCCATTTCTATGTTAAAGAATCATTCTAACCTATCTACCTGACTTGAAAAGAATTGTTACGAAAGGTTTTATGATGAAATACTTTGAATCTCCCAAACGTCGTGGTGAAAAATGGGGCCGCAGAAAAAGGGTTTGCTGCTCCTCGAACCCATATGTAACAGCAACGATGCCCAAAGTCGGTGCGGCTCGCCATCTGCCCACGTCCGGCCCGACGGTCAGAGGGGCTTTGGTCAGTGACTGGTCAGTTCGGGGTCAGGGCTGACACCACGCTAACCACAGCATACATCACTACCTGAAGTCGTGATTGGTGTCCAAGCCACCTGAGGCCGATCTGTACTCCAGAGGCCGCCAAACCCCTCCTAACACCCTCTCCCACCTCGCCCCTCCATCCTCCTCCTGCCACCCTCTCCCCTATTACCCTCCTACCCTCTCTCACCTCATCCCTCTTACGAACCTACCCTCAACCCGACCCAGCATCTCCCATCCCAACCTCTACTTCCAGAGACCACCTTTTTATCTTCTTTTTTTTAATTCAGATTCTAATTGCATGCAATTCACTGCAAGGTTGCTCTTTCATTTCTGCATATATTGGCAGTAGTTGCCTTTTTTACAATACCACATTACTTCATAATTACACTCAGATGTTAACAATGTAGATAGTGCTTCACAACAGGTTTCTCATCCTCATACCTTCCACCCTGGCCCTGCCAACCTCTCCTCTCACATCTTCATCCCTCTAAGCAGCATTTCTGAGATGTAAAACAATGGAAAATAAATGGAGCATCAAATACTACTAACCTATAGCAATTAGGCTCTGCCTCGATGCAGATCTGAGGGTACTAGGTGAATGATCAGTGCGACTTGGGATTGCCTTTACAGGTTGTTGATGTCTAAATGATCGTCCAGCGGTGTGTGCCTGGCCCGAAGTTTACAGACACCGGGCTCGTAAAAACACACCGTGTGGGTGGATCCTAGCTCCCTGATGCCGTAAATCCTTATCAGGGATGTGCAAATCAGGTGCAAGAACCGAGAGGACACACACGACCCTATCACTATAAAACCCCAGCCAAAAGAAGAATGGGGAATCTGAGGGGAAACAATCCAAGTAGGATCTTACTACGCCGGAGCTATACCATTATAGCGCCCTCGATCAAGGCTCACTTTCTAGCATCATTTAAGCCCCAATGGTCTTATCTTGGGATGATTCTCCTATCCAAGTTGATCCTAACCGCTATCTTCATCTTAAAGATACCACCGCCAGGGAAGGACTCCGGCCAGTATCATCCAACGGCAATCTCCCCCAGAAATTGATTCCAGTAAAGATCAGGAGATAATCCGAGGGAGGGGGAGCACTGTGTGCTCTGTGTATCGTTGGAAGTCAGAGAGAATCCCTGATTAAGGCATTTATACCAGCCTGCGGTCTGTCGTTGAATATTCCCGGTTCTGTCGGCGATAAATCTCGCGGAGACAGAAGCGGGATCGTCCTGTGGAGATTGGAGCCATGCAGCGGGCTATCTCCATAGATGGCAATCAGTGGAGGGAATCACAGATGACAAATGGAGGAATTGATCGATCGCCCTGCGTTTTAAGTCTGGCGGCATTCTAGTGGTTAGCCCGCCCGCCACCGATAGGGAGACAGCGGCAGCGGTAATTTTTAATCATTTTCAATTTCATTTAGACACAATATTGTTTCACAGCTTCCTATAGGTTGTCATTCGTAAGGTTCTAGCCTTTATTATGATAGATCTTAAAAAAGGGAGTATCTAAACATAGGTTCATAAAGGCTCTCCGTGAAAAGAAAAATAATAATCAAAATCAACCAATGAGACTCAGATAACCTTTAGACGTGAAGCAATATCTGAGAACCAGCGGGAATAAACAAAAGAAATGTCTAAATTACAATATTTTGAATATGAATAGATCTAATTAAACTAGAGGCCAGCAAAGTTAGAGGCATGGCAGAAAGGTAGAGAAAGCACATTGATGAATATAGTGGATTGGTGATCAACATATCGCCAAAGCCTTAATTCCACATTCCATCAAAAAGATTTAAGACATTACCACCAGAGTATAATACCAAGTTAACTAGCTAAATACGTTGCCCTGTACCAATTTGCCTTCCGCGACCAAGAATTGGTAGTTTATGTCAGACGATGTATTTCTTAATAGGTTCCCATGGCCTTTGGATAAGGTTGGTCATTGCCCCCCCTGGTCTACACCATACTACGCACATCCCTGCATCCATGTAAAACGCCTAATGCGGAAGAACTAGTGTTCTCCCAACTATTTCAAATGATTTCTCATACTTTCCCATATATCTTAAGGAACTTTCCTCTATAAAATATGACTGAGGGATCAAGCATGATATAAGACTCAGGAAATCAGTACGTCACGTCACTTAGGAAATCGGTTTGTCATATGACCGAAGGAAGTGCTACGTTATATGGCTAAGAGAAGATGTATATCGTGTCACTAAGGCACTATGTATGATGTGTGACGGAGGAAATTGATATGTCATCCGCACGAAGAGGACTACTGTATCTTAGTGAAAGCAGGGACATAAAGGTCAGACATCTAAGAAACTCCAACTAAGTTAGATATATACGACTGAAGGGCTTGAGACAAATGTGTTTGGTCTATCGCCTGAGCTTTTCCGACAGGTCAACAAGAATGACTTATAACATATCAAATGGAATAACTGGCGGCCTTCTGAAAGGTCAGGTCAGTAAACTTACTTCTCGGTAATCAGGTTGGCCATGCAATAAATATTTATCACTAACATTAGATAGATAAACAGGTAATCCCGCATTACAAATTAGCATTATCAACATATAACCATCACAATAGGAGATTCTAGACAATGATGATTGAGTATTGTCAGTTATATATTTAGTATGTATATAGAACTGGATCGAGAATCGTATAAGTATTTAATATTCCATGGGTTTGAATGCACTTTCATTGCCATTGAGGCGATATTTAGTCCCTTCTTATTTTCATGAGCCGTTGAAATGACAATTGACATTTTATTCCTGATTCATGGTCTATTCTATGATTCCCACACTCTCGATTCCCATCTATATCATGATAAATCATAGCCACCAGTTTTGATTGAGGGGCTGTGGAATCTTGGTCTAATTGCCAGTGCGAGATATGGAGATAGGCCTTAGATGTTTTATATCTGATTGTATGAGCCTTGCCTGCCTTATGATTATGGAGATCTGCCTGCATTTGGTAAAGAACTGGAGATTTCATTGCAGGGATGTCAGTTGGAGTCAATGTGGAAATACTTTTCATGTATAATTTGCAGAGAAAATATGGAAAGCACATCGGTGTTTATCATGGAAATGGGCCGAGGATGTGTGGGGAGATTGAAATGAATGATTTATTGGCAAGAATGAGGCTCAATTTATATAAATACTGTATTGTTTTACACAAGAAAAAGACTTCATAAACTGGAAATGAAAACAAGGATTTCCGTGGAAATATGGACAACTGCCATCTCTGAGATTTGGCACATTTGGTTATTAGGGATAAATTCCCACGTAAGAAATGGGAGAAGACAGTTTCTCATTTTACCTCACACCGCCATACAGTATACACTTTTAAAATCTTCTTACCCAACCATCAATACCTTCCTAGTTTAAATCATTTGATTGGATCATCATTAATCTACTTTTATCATTAAATATTATAACTTACAATTTATCTTACCAGCCAACATCGATTTTACTTTTTACCATTTCAATCTTCAATCAATGGACAAATATTTTTCACGAAGCTGATTTTACTGGACTTCCGTCGGTCAGAGAAGTAGACGATGACATAGACAGTCAGACCCACAGATCCACAGTCAGACCAGTCAGAAAGACAGACAAAGAAGCAGATACTTCTGCAGACATGCAGAAAGACAGACAGACAGATAGATGGTTAGATAAACTGATAGTAGACTACTGATGTGATACAGTGTAAGTGTTAGGATGTAAGAAGTATATAAAAATGAGATTTTGCTGCAGGCGTTAGTTGAGCAAATCTGTTTACAAAAACAGCTCTTGCAAGTAGGTCCACTAATATTCACACTGAGACAAAAGCCATAACTAGATGCAGAGCTCCCTTTGTGTGACAGAAACAATGAGCGCTAACTCTAGACGAGGGTCCCAGCTCAAAGCTGTTCCGAGCAGCTCAGGCAACATGCAGCCATGACCAGTATCTGAGTACTCTCTGTGACGACGGGGGACAGAGGAAGAGGTGGGGAGGTTCCTGAAAGCCATCCACATGCAAATGGCACCTGCGTCTAATTGGCATCGCCCACAGGAGGTGTCTACACGCACACGATCACAATCACATTGTAGGTGGGGATAGTAGGGGGGTACCTTCGTCTCACCCCCACCTCCATCTCCTTCTACAGATCCATCATGCCACCTCCAGACGAGGAAATGAACAAAGACCTTAGAGTGATGGAACAAATCTTCACCGCCGCATTAGCGTTGCCGCGCCGCCGGGGTATGGCGTTGGTAATGCTTTCCCGTGGTGAGGTTGGCCAATCTTGCCCGCACTTAACGACATCAACACGCACAGCACCGACCATAGCCCGCCGTATATTATTGTTTCCCTGTGATTTAAGCCCATTTTAGCGCCCGCCAATTGGATTTTTCCCAGTGAGAAGGCAGCTATATTCCTGCGAACATCAGGGTATTACGAGGTGTGAAGGTTACTTTTCTCATTAAGTCCTATGCTTATATACATATCCCATCTATACATCAGGAGCGCCTTCAAAGACTTTCTGTTGGTGGGTTTTTGATGTGCCTTTTTCTTTATCTTGGGTTTTGCTTTCACACTATAGGCTTTTCCAATAAAGTCATACAAATGTCACATTCAGTACCGGCAGTGTAGTAAGTCCGGATGGCCGAGCACACAGACTGTGAGGAGTTTGTTTTTGTGCTTGCCACAAACGTACAGCTATATAATTCAGACAAAAAGTGATATATATTTCTTTCATAAAGAAGTGTAGCCGTTTATCAAAAGTAATAAGACGGTTTTACTAGATATGAGAAGACAAATATTCCGTTTCGTTTGTTAATGGACTGAACAATTATCTTGTTTTTATTACCACAGTATCAACAGGCGAATGTTAGTGATATGGGCGAATAAAACAATACAGGATTGTAGATATATTCTCCAACGGTGTTATACTAGCCATTGTATGTAGAATGACAAAGGAAATTTAAGTGCTCCAAAGAATGGAAATTTGGTTAGGATTTGCCTCAGGAAATGCAGCACTGAGGAGCCATAAGATAAGTTTATAAATGTTTAAGAATTACAAAGTAGTAGCTTTGTCCTTACTATGGTTCGAAAATACTCATTACCTGTCATGGATTTATTGTCGGTGTAACGTGCATTTTGATTGGTTCATTTACCAACAAATTGGCGCTCATCGAAATGTCTTAGCGAAACGATGACGCAGCACACATTGACCTTGCATAGAAATCCATATCGCCCGGCGCGCGTTATCGCACCCCATTATAGAACAGCAGTATTTCATCCATCTCATTTCATTACGTATCAATACCAATCATGAGATAGCAAGTATAACCCGTTAGGAGCTCATTGCCAGCAATCTTTACTATTTCCACACTTTCAGCGACCGCTTTCTTTGCGACGTTGCTAAGTGCTGGCATTGATCCCGGCGGAGATCGATCATATCTGGACGGGGCCTTTATGATTTACCAGCGAATACTGGAAAGATCTTAACCCATCCAGTCGTCCGCACTTTACCCCTGTCGGCCGCGCTCTGCCCTTCCTACAAGCCAAGGCAGTACTCAGGTACAAAAAGTCTGTCACGTTCTAGTGCTGTCTGAACCAATGCCAGAAAGTCACTGCAACATTGGCGGGATATCAAAGGGAAAATTGTGATGTCCTTATCAAACCCCCCAAAAAATACAAAAAGAGCAAGCTCCTACTCTAAGATCTAGGGGAAAATAATGAAAATAAAAAGATCTAAGCCCAAGTATAGATATGAAATTATATTTTGAATTATTTTACACTATTTCGCGCCCCCCCCCCCCCCTCAACTTTGTCTTTTTGGAGCGACCTCGGGTTTAATAAGACCAGACATTGTAGTCTATTTTCATCATCACCAGTCCTCTTCCCTGAGTTACGATGTGTATTAGTTTATTCTAGTGATTCTGGTTTGATGAATTATTCATTGAATCTTACTCATCATACATCAAGGTGTTGTGATTCTCACCCCATAAAACCATAGGATTGAATATTCCGAGGCATTATGCGTGGAGCATAGACATCAAGTCAGAGCACGAGCGTATATCAACATAAAGTATTGAATATTCTCTGAAATAACTTCGTTAATACAAGAGCCACAGTGTCAGTGGATAAACATGTAATAGGTTCGTTAATTCATGACTGGTGATTGCCGAATGTTTCATAAAACGTCTGAGAATCAGCTGATCCCGAATATCCTGCATATTTCATTGAACGTTGTGCAATGGTGTGATATTTATTCAGGATGTACCATACACAAGGTTCGCCCTCAGATTCTATCCATAGACTACATGGACTTGGCATTAACTACGAAGTGTCAACACATGATTGTTGCAATATGCTGGAGAATCCAGTTTGATTTTCCTTAAGTAGAAAATTTCAGTTTCAAAATTCCTTTTCGTATATCTCTCTAAATATCTCATTCTTATCATTTTTATCATTCTTATGCTGAATAATCATAATATCTATATACATAAAGTTTCTATTCATGTTGCTAGATTCTAGGACTATCTTTAATATGAGTAAATAAGTCAGCAGGATAACGTTTGAGATAAGAGCTGTCATGAGGAAAAGTCATGAAGATGCATGAGGCAATAACACACATTTATGTTCTTTGATTGTAGACTGAGGCAGAATCCCCTAGTTCTTGTTTGTTTTACTTCATTTGAATGAACTGACTGCAACACGGTCGCTTATGACGGGTGGTTCATTTATCAGGGTTTTAGTATTTTTTCCAATGTAAAAATATTGTTCTATGAAATCACCAACTGACACTGACAGATATCAGCCAAACTTCCTATATATGAAAAAGATTGTTTTTCAAGATAATACACCAGAGCCGTGATCAGAATACACCTCCGTCTAACCAGATACAAGGCAGTCGCTTTATATAAAGGATGGTTTTGCGTGATCATATCTACAGTAAATGCCTTTTACTACCGATACATCTGCATTATATCGCTGTCTCTATCGGAATAGACTGTAGCGCGATAAAAAGGCTCTTGCTTGCAAATATGATAGACAAGATTACTCACCCGATAGGCGTGATTACATGTAGTATAGAATAACCTCAGACTTTCTATCCCATCATTCCCTTACGCGCCTGTAATAGTGATTGCACACGGTACGTAAATCAAAAACCACAACCATCACTTCCAGTTGTTATTGAGAGGGTAATCACGTGATATAACGCCATGCATGTATCTCTTACAGCCGACGTGTTGTGTTTCCAAAACATGCGTACGTATTTATTTCCTTTTTTGTGAATGTACCTTTTGGCAAACGCAATTTCCACTCGTTTACAATAGTTACAAGCATGTCCTCATTGATAACATGACGAAGATTTTGTGTAATATCAAATATAAGGCCTGGAGCCCACGAAGGCTGACGCAGAAATTCAGATCTCCCGATGCACCCCGGCATCCATTCAACTAGTGCGTCGTAGAGCACGTCGGTGTGTATCGGAAGCCCGGTGGGTTTTAGGTATAAAAGGTGGAGTCCACCAAACACGACAAGGCTACGACAAGTGCTGACATGAAAGTTCCAATCGCCGCTTGTCGCGGCCTTGTCGTAAGGAGGGGGGCTTTACGACAGCGTTGTCGGGGCATGTCGGCAAGTGCACACTCCTCCAAAATTAACTATCGTAGACCTCTGCGACACGCTCCCGACACGCCTTGACACTCCACGACAAGTCCAGTCTTAGAGGGGGCGTCCACCAACCACGACAAGGCTACGACAAGAGCAGACAAGAAAGTTCCAATCGGTGCCTTGTCGCAGCATTGTCGTGAGGAGGGGAGTTGTAGTGAGCCCTTGTCGTAGCCTGTCGGGAAGTGCACGCTCCACCTAAATATTCTATCGTAGACCTCTGCGACAACCTCCCGACACGCCACGACACGGCTTCAAAATCGAACATGTTCGATTTTGTCGTAACCTTGTCGGAAGGCCCCCGACAGGCCCCCGACAAGCTTCATGTCGCAGCCTGTCGTGGCCTTGTCGTAGCCTCTTGTCGGGAACTGTGGTCCACCAACCACGACAAGGCTACGACAGGGCTTTGTTAAGGTGTCGTGGACCTTTTCGGAAAGCCATTGTCGTAGCCTTGTCATGGTTGGTGGACGCCCCCTCTTAGGAAAAATCGAACATGTTCGATTTTGTCGTAACCTTGTCGGAAGGCTCCCAACAAGCTTCCAGTCGCAGACTATCGTGGCCTTGTCGTAGACTCTTGTTTGGAACTGGGGTCCACCAACCACGACAAGGCTACGACAAGCCTTCCAATCGTAGGCCTATCGTGGACCTTGTCGGAAAGCCATTGTCGTAGCCTTGTCGTTGTTGGTGGACGCCTTTAGAAAGAGACATCCATATGACTTCACAGTATGTATAATTCTTTCAAGCTGTGGACATACTGTACGGTAGTTTATGCCACGGCACTCGGACAGTAGTGAAATATAGGGCGCATGACTAATACGACTGGACCTAAAATTCTGAATACCGTTGACCTTTTGTAACCATGAAAAAAACTTGAGGTATCGCTATCCTTATTACCCTTAGATGATAATAACAAGTTTGTTAACATTTGACTTATCAAGATATCAGGAAACGCTTTTCAAACCTACTCTTTGCGAACCCTTGAATGTGATATTATGCACAAAGAATGCACTCAGTGATAGTAATGGGGTGGACAGATTTATTTACTAACACTATGAAGGGGCATTTATACTGTCCAGGAAGATAAGTCATCTATCTTGTATGTTAGTAAGTGATTTTATTCCATATCACATGCTGCCGCTCGAGCTAATGATAATAGTGTCATTTACATAAATATCTCCCTCACTACGTATGTATATGCACGCTGCTGTTGAATATATGGTGGAGTAAAGAAGAGGGAGGAGAGGAAAGAAAAAGAAGCCCATCTATACCTACATAATACATTCTATTAGGAGGCCGTCACATTATACAGAGGGTAGCGTCCCCAGATGCTCATGCATCAGACAACTATAGTTTGTATCACCCATGCTTCGTGTGGTCCGCAAGGCGCTCTTTCAGTCCCCGCCTACTATGTTTTATCTCGCTAATCAAACTGCGGGGAAAATACTTCAGGGAGACTATTACGAGGAATGTGGGTGAGAGCTGTGTGGGTGAATAGTCCTCCTGACTGTTAGATAATCAGCGGTAAAAAATGTGTGTTTTTCCTATTAGACTCCTCAGACTCTGTCTCCACGCTGACGACAGACCAAAGCTGATGGGTGCGATGTGGGCAATGGGAGGTTCTTGAAACATTAATTAAAACCGCATTCTAACCACGAACCAAAAATAAGCAAGCCTTATTGTACACAGTTAAAACTCATTACGGGACCAGTCACATAGATATTCTACCACGCTGGTGAGTTATTAGCCGAACCGACTATAAATCTATTCTAATATCACTAAAATAATTAGTAATACGTTTAATACTGTTGATACTTGTTGTTGAAATATCTTGAGAGAGGTTGTGAAAAAAGGAGGATTGGATGCAGAGTAAAACATATAAAAATGTCTCCGTTAGATGACTCCTTCTGGGTTTCCCTAATTTTCTGTCGATATCATGATTTCAAAGTAACGTCGAATTAAATCCAATTTTCATCTGCTATGACAATCATCTTGTGTGACCCAGATTCTTGAAATGAAATAGATGTATTATATGAAAACTTGAGTAGAACACGAAACCATGCAAATTTCGCAAAGCCACCTTAATTTCATGTCATCTCATAACAACCATACAAACATGTTCCAGAGTACCATGGAGAGCTAACTGTGGGAGATCAAACAATGGATGTTCATTGAAAAACTGCATGTCTTTTATAGAGATGAGTAACCGCTTCACTATAAAGGGGCCATCCATGAAATACGTACGCACTGAGGGGCGGGTCAAATTCTTAGGAAATTTTGGTATGCTCCTTCTTTGTTCTATTGCGTACAAGATAGGGAGGCGGGTGGTGGGGTAAGAAATTTCGGAAATTATGCGTACATACTTTATGGGTGGCCTCACACAAATAAGTATTTTAGCTTTGAACAATACGTCCGAGATGAAAACGTCATGGCGGGGCTGTCCCTGCTGCAGTTCGCTGCTTCATCATTACCCTAGTCCTCTATACGATGTGTGGATATCACAGACCCACCAAGTGTCTGCATTAACCTGGATGTCATACTGACACGTCCTGGGGGGAGGGGGTTTTCCGGTGTGAGATGCATTTAGGAGCTGTAGAACTAGAACAAGACCGAACTAAAGAAAACACCCTGGCAAAAAAGGTTGACATGATGTATAGTTATGAGTAGTTCTCTTGTTCTAGCCATATATAATGAATTAATAGCACCCCTGATTTCCATACTTGGTGTTGCGTGCCTATCATAACAGAATGCCATTGAATAAATCTCACTAATTGCCATTCTTTGCATCCCAATAAATGCAAGTCAAAAAGAACGTATAAGCAAGTTTAAGTAAATCGGGTTCCGACAGTGTTCATATACATGCCCTTCATGTATTCGTGACACATTACATAAGACTGTGTGCTGTCAATGTATAATGTTAGATATGTAGGTTTTGAGCTGAACATATAAGAAATGCATCCTGAAATGTTGGCATACAAGGAAGAATGCTAATAGATAGGTGATTGTGTCTATATTTATCTGAATAAAAGAAAAAGAGAAGGAAATCCTCACGCAGGGGCGCACCGTCAAGTCTAATGAATGATCTTATTAATTGGAATAAGGAGGACACTTATTCAGACACATAAATTGCCCTTATTTCCAGTACATCGTAAGACTGTTTACAACTATTCACTGGCTTAGTTGAACAAATGTCTAAATTTATTTGTAAGTCATATCTGAGTGTTCTTAAGCGAGGCCTATATTTTCCCTCTGTCCCCTTCAAAATATTTTTAGGATTAGCTTCAGACACAAGCATAGTCCCAAAATTCCGTTGAGTAAGTAAGTTGAATGTATCTACTTGACCACACAGCTAACAGCCCGACATTTGTCTTTGTTGACCAAGACACACCGTGTCAACACACCAGGGTAACAAGTAATTTCCCCTGATTTCCCACAAGCTTCTCAACTGTTAGACCCCACGTCTTTCTTCCTATAAGCTTCTGAAGGTCAAGTCATGTGGGCTTTCTCTTATTTCCTCACCACAGGCGGGCAGAGCTGAGGTCAGCCACCAGTACAACCTCTAACTGGGGACTTGGAGGTTTTCTCTCGATATCATGCATTCTCTCGCAACAGATACAGCTCAAACAGGTATTTTAACTGAACTGTAATTACTTTTTTATATCATCTCAACTGTATATTATCACTCATGGATATGGGCTACAAATATTGATTTGGCAGAAATGCTGACTCCGTGCGATAACGTCAGATATCGAGTCCTTTAAATTTCCTGTTTTGAGGACAGAATCGTGTCAGTTTTACCATATTCTCCTCTCTCTATATGACACTACTTCAGCATATCCATCATATAGATTCTAGTTTTCTCAAGAAACTTAATGGAATTAGGACTCTTGCTCTAGGAATTACACATAGCTTGCGGTGACTTCATGGAATATTTAGTGGCCTCAGAGTCTTTAGTGCCTTCGAACATAAGCTTTACTGGCTTCAGAGTGTCTTTAGTGGCTTGATACAAAGTTTTGAGCGGCATTATAAATATCTCGGGGCGTCATTCAGAAACTGCAATGGCATCATACACATCTAAAGTGCTTTCACACGGAGCACCGAGAGCTTAAAAAAGAAGGATTCTGTGGCCTCGTGTACACCTTCTCCTACCAGTCATGATTAAACTGTCATTTTCTCCTCTTTGGCTCTTATATAAGAAACCCAGAGGAATAATGGCTTTTGCCGTAAGATATATACACATAGCCTGTGGTGACCTCAGAAATAGCCCACAGTTGCTTCTAAAAGAACCTTCCTTGATTTCATAGAACCTTTAGTGACTTCAAACAGCCTTTAGTGGCTTCATACAATTAGTAAGCAGCTTCTGACAATCACGAGTGGCTTCATCCAGAGCCTCTAATGGCTTCATAGAGGGCCTCCAGTTGCTACATATAAATCATCCAATTGCTTCATACAATGCTTCTAGTGGCTTCATACAGAGCTTTACTTGGTTTCATAAAGAGCCTTGAGAAGCTGCATATAAAACCTTGTCTGCTTCATGCTGAGATTTCTGTGGCCTCGTCGCACTACGGTGTTGCCCCTGCTGCCAAGTCTAAACTGTGACTCTGTGGCTGTTGTTATGCTCATCATTATCATCAGACCCTCTTCTGATTCAAGAACACTGCCTGTCATGCCAAGCCATACTTGTATTTTCCCTCTGTCGGCAGGCAGACAGCTGCTGTGGCATTCCTGGCGTCCTGTCGATGAGTGGCTTTGGCTTGACTGGACACAGTAGAGGGTGCGTCCACCAACTACGACAGTGCTGCGACACGTGCCGACAAGAAATATCCAATCGGTGCCTTGTCGCAGCCCTGTCGTGAGGAGAGGAGCTCTACGACAGCGTTGTCGGGGCATGTCGGGAAGAGCAAGCTCCACCTAAATTTTCTATCGTAGACCTCTGCGACAACCTCCCGACATGCCACGACATGCCACGACAAGGCTCTAAAATCGAACATGTTCGATTTTGTCGTAGCCTTGTCGGAAGGCCCCGACAACCTCCCGAGAAGCTTTGTGTCGTAGCCTGTCGGGGCCTTGTCGTAGCCTCTTGTCGGGAACTATGGTCCACCAACCACGACAAGGCTACAACATGCCTTCCAATCGTAGAGCTGTCGTGGACCTTGTCGGAAAGCCGTCGTCGCAGCCCTGTCGTGGTTGGTGGACGCACCCTCTAAAGGTTTTCTCTTTTTTCTCAAAATGTCGCACGGTACGGAGGAGCCACCCGATCCTGTAGAAATATATGTCGGGATTTGAGCGTCATTCGTGCCTGATGAGTCTCGTCTTTGCCTGCTTCACCAGTCTTCCTCGACCAGGTTTCCTCAACTACGCCACATACATGACGCATATACGCCAGTGGGGCAAACATTCGCCACCATCGCAAGTGTCCCACATGATCCCGCCAGGGGTAATTTGGGCGGGTCACGGTTCCAGCGCGGGTGCTTCCGCTCGGATCTACCCGACCCACATGCAGCCCAAGTCGCTGTTATACACCCTCCAAGTCTGAACAACCACATCCCTTTTCATCCGCTGGTCTATACCATGCACCCTCTTACTCAGAACACCTCGCACCCACGTACCCAAAGATCTCCGCTATATGTCCTCCCACTTCTTCACTGGGCATAATCAATAGGGACGAGGAGGCGAGTGCAGGGAGGGGGTTTTCCATACACTTGTTTGCCGCGCATGGCGATATATCAGAGTCTTCTATCAGATAGGGTAGACACCAGTGCATTGCTGTAGAAGCGGTCTCCGGTGGGTTGCGATAAGAGTGCCATGGCGGGGTCGGAGTGGGGGTGGGTTGTTGGGCCGCATTAGCCCGTCCCCAACACCGGCCGAGTGACAATTCACATTCCGACCCCGACGCCGTTGCCGACCACTACGCAAACACTCCCAGTCCTTGTTGCCCTCGTGGCCCGCACAGCGCAGCCGAGAATGAGCAGCTCAGGCAGTGCCGGGGACACTTGAGGGGCTCGTGTTGACAACTCGTAGCTTCCCTGTGCAACTTCTGACTGGTATTTTCCATATGGCAAACTTTTTTTATTTTCTATTTCATGTTATTAATTTAACAGGGATGCCAGTTTTCAAAGTTTCCATTGAAATTCATGTTTTCATTATCAGAATAAACAAGACTTCCTCGTGTAATATTGATAGAGAGAGACCAACTGCTTAATAGAACGAGAGCCCATGATTCCCCACTGAACCAACCCACGGACCCATGCAAAAACTTAAGCTTTCCCTTGATTCCCCACCGGAATGTGTATGTAATGCATAAACCCTGTATTGCAAAACAAAATATTTCTTTTCCTGACCCCAACTGGTAACCCTGGTTAAAAGGGTATAAGACCTGACTTTTCACAGTTGTTGCAGATCGACTGTAAATCCAGTGGAACGGGCAAATATGAAAGTCTGACTTCATACCAAGAAAAAAGTCAGCAATTTTTCAGTTCGCTCCCCCCCCCCCCCCCTACTTTCAAAATGTTCTGACGCCCCTGCAGGTTCAAGAAAAACTGCTGGCAGGCGCAGACCCAACTGCTCGTAGGCTCAAACCCAACTACTTACAATATAAAGTATACCTTCTTGTAGACTCAGACTATACTACTTACAATATAAAGCACACCAAAGTATTATATTTTGCATAGGGAATTTTATGCCTGAGAGAGATTGGGAAAACATATAAGAACTATGATCGTTCTAGAAAATGTGAAACTGCCATCTCTGGGTCTTAATGTTTGTAGTCTCAGACTCGACCTTCACGGTTTCTCGGTATGCAGTCTGTAGATTGAAGCGGAGTAGCTCCCGGATTTATTTCTTTTTTTTTAAGGAGAGATACTATCATTTCTACTCAGACCACACGAATTGGACAGTGCCCAAGCATCTCGCCTGATGAGACGACTAAGGATCGTCGAAACCACAACCCAATATAAACCCTTTTATTCTGTGCAAATAAAACACAACCACAGTTCTTATTTTTATTTTATTTTTAAATTCACCTCTCGCGCTTGCGTGCATTCATCGGAAAATTCTTACACTTCTGCCTCCCCATAAGTAAGCTTACCCATAGGGGGTGGACACACACACACACCAACAGTCACCCATGCCTTGACCAGCACACAGTGCACTAGCAGGGGCAGCACACAGCAGGGGCCAATCCCGATGTTGTATGCGTTGTGATTTGCATTAGAACTAATAAAATACGAAGGTAGGGACCTAATTTAAATAAGCGGAAAAATCCGCTCTAGTGGGTCTTCGAAGTTTAGATGTGGTCGCGAGCTCGACACGTGCACTCGTTTCTACACTACAACTCCCGAATTTAGACTCAACTGTTCTTAAAGATTTATTTCTATTTTTAGCTTCCTCTGCTTACGGACTTATTTCCATTTTAATGAGTCTCTGGAAGATTTACTTCTATTTCAAATACATCACACTATAGAAAAAGCATGCTGGTCACTACCAAGGCTCTTTAACATGGGTTCCCAGATCATGAATTATATATAAAAAAAACCATCATAAGATGTTAGGATTTTGATATTGGGATCATGTGTTGTGCACTTTTATAAGAAGATGGGTAGCCCATGGCCGTAGGGTCAGGGGCGGTCATTGCTCCACCTAGCGCACTCCCTCTGTACTCGCGCTCCCTGCGCGCCCCCTCGTGCGAATCACGTGAACTATTAGGTCACGTGGTGAAGCACGCTCTCACACTCTCTCTCACTCTCTTCTCGCGCTTCACTACGTTCAGACGCACTCCAATTTTCTCCGCTATTTTTGGCCTACATCGCTCGCGGCACCGGATACTCCACGAGTATCGGCCCGAGGTCGTTAAGGTTTTAAAGTATGGTTAATTGTCTGCCAGAACAACGTGAGGATGCCGAAGACACGAGCAGGCCCCAGCACATCGCACGCCGATGCGGAGGCTGAAGTAACGTCGGAATCTACCCAACGGCCGTCGGAGGAGCACGTGGACTCGGCCTCCGAGGTAGGCAGTGTTAAGACGGTTAGGCTCGTGGCCGTGGAGAAAGGCCTCGCCGACTTCAAAACGGACATGAAAGATCAGATCGGGGGAGTCCTGGCCGCCATCAACCGGCTGGCGGAACAAAGGAACAACGACCGGGCCTCACGGCCACCTTCCGTCCAGTCGGCCGTGGACCGACGCACCAACGAGTGGGCCGAGGACCAGGCCGCACGGGTCCTGCCTCCGCCACGCCAGTTGAGGGAGCGGTATGCGGCCGACTCCTACATCCAACGCGAGCTGGACCGTGAGGCCATCAGACACGACAGGACTACGGGTAAGCTCCATTCGGACTTAAACATCTCTCGGTTGACCTCGAAGCCATTTATGTTTGTGGACCGCGAGGGCGTATTTACACTGTCTCAGAAGCTGGAGGTGCGGGGGTCCCTAGGGCCGATGGAATACGTTAGCGCGTTCCTCGGTCTGCTGGGGGACGACCGAGCCGTGGAGCCCGCGGACCGGGACCACATGTTTAAACATCTCCACCAGGTATCCATCGATGCCCAATCCCGACCGTGGGCCGGGGTGAGGCGATGGAGCCAATTTGTGTTCGACCAAATCGAGGCCGGCAGGCTTAGCTGGTCCGACTACGGTCTGATACAGGAGGAGCGAGTCCGGCTCGCCATGACGACCTCGACCCGGTCGGCCGGACCGGATAACGCAGGGAAGGACAAAGCCAGGGAGCTGCCGTGCCGGCAGTTTAATTCGGAGAGAGGGTGCAGGCATCGGAGCGGGCACGAGGACGGGCCCGTGAAATGGGTTCACATTTGCTCGTTCTGCGATTCGGTGGGGAAACAGTGCGGGCACTCGCTCCATGCCTGCAACCGCAAACTGGGGTACACCATGGGTTACGAGTCCCAGCCGGTTGCCCCTCAACCAACACGCCGCGGACAGCAGGGCGGATACACCCCGCAGGCCGGATACACGATGAGGGCGGCCGACCCTGGACCGGATGCCCTCTACCAACATGGACTTCCGCAGCCGGCAAAAAACGGGCACGGTGCGCCCCGAGAGTAACCGGAGCGCACCGGACTACAGGATGTTCACGTGCACCCCCCACCCGGGCTCCCGGGGTCAGAGGGTACGCGGCACGTGAGATCACAGAGACGTCCAGTGCTGAAACAACACAGGACAGGAAACCGCCAACGGCCACGTGGGCACAGGTGGTCAGCGGCCGACTCCCGGTCGGCACCTCCCCACGTGAGGCCACCCCGACACGTGACGTCACACACGGAGTAAGGATTCCCCCACGTGACGGGGAGGCAATACACAACAACAATAACAACACGACTCCGCAGGTCCACGTGGCCGTGCCGGTGGGCGTCCCCCACCCGGGCGCGACCGGCCACGGGACCGAGGACGGACCCCCTCCGTGCGCGCCCCCGGACTTCGCTAAGCTCGAGGAAGTGTGTCGGACCGGGATCATTGCCGCCGGGACTCGTACAGACCCGGAGGCGTTCAGGGCACATCGGCGCGCGGAATGGCCGCGGATGCAGGACGGCGCCCCGCCGGCGCACGGCCACAGCTACGAGGCGGTGCGGGCCTCGGGCCTGCCCAACGCGATGTGTACCAAGATTACTCTCCCCACGGACCTACGGTTGCGGGCGTGGGAGAAATACCTCACGGGCATGCGGGGGAAGCAGGAGCTGCTGGGCTTCATACGATACGGCTTCCCCCTAGGATACCTCGGTCCCGCGACGGATACCAGAGGGGTGCCTAACCACCCCAGTGCCACCGGGTACCCGACCGAGGTAGGGCAGTTTGTGAAAAAGGAGCTGTCGTTCTCCAATCTGCTCGGCCCGTTCTCCGACGCCCCGTTCAGCCCGTGGTGCCACGTGTCTCCCCTGATGTCGCGGGAGAAGCGGGACTCCGAGGCCCGGAGAGTAATAACGGACATGACGTTCCCGCGGCAACAGAGCGTCAATGCCTTCGTGATGAAGAACTCGGTCTACGGGAGCACAGCCTCCCTACCATCGACGGGTTCGTCTCCCGCCTCCTGAGGTCGGGCCCCGGGGCCTATATGGCCTCGATCGACATCGCGAGGGCATACAAGAACTTTCGATGCGACCCCCTGGACTGGCCCCTCCTATGCTTCATGTGGGACGGCGGGTACTATTGTGATACGGCCATGCCGTTCGGTGCCCGCGCGTCCTCGTACCACATGCAGTGCGTAGCGGATACCATAGTGGAGATTCTGGCCGGCAAGGGGGTCGAGGGAGCGATGTATCTCGACGATCTAATCATCATATCGCCGTCGAAGGAGAGAGCCGCGGCGGACTTCGCGACCGCCCGGGAGCTCTTCCGCGAGCTGGGTCTCCCCGAGGCCCGGGACAAAGCCCAGGAACCGTCGCAGGTGGTCCGCTGGCTAGGGATCGACATCGATGCCGCGAAGATGACGCTATCGATCCCGGAAGACAAACTGCAGGATGTGCGGCAACACGTCGCGGCCGTCTCCCGGAAGCGGTCCCTCACGAAGCGGCAGCTCCAGTCGATACTGGGGAAAATACTACACGTCGCAAAGTGCATCCGGCCGGCAAGGGCATTCGTCAGCAAACTCCTCGAGGCCCTGCGAGGCATGTCCGGATTCTACATCAACATCTCGTCGGACATGCGGCAGGACCTCGACTGGTTCTCGAGATTCGCTGACGGGTGGAATGGACGTGCCTTGATCCCCAGGGGCCCCCCGACGAAGTGTATCACTGTGGACGCCTGCCTCACCAGCGTGGGTGGGACGGACGGCCGCCTAGCGTACTCCGGTCAGGTCTGCCCGGTCGGGGACCCGGTGGAGTGTATCTCGGAGCTCGAGGCCCTCAATACCATCTAAGCCCTCAACACGTTCCTCACTGACCGGGACCGAGGCACGAGGGTGGAGGTGTTCTGCGACAATATGGGGACTGTCCAGGCGCTCACGTCGGGGCGGGCACGCAACCGGGTCCTCGCCGAGTGCGCGCGCCAGGCCTGGATGGTACAGGCGAAATTACAGGTGGACCTCCTGTACACACACATCCCGGGGGTCCTCAACTCGGTCGCAGACGCCCTCAGCCGGTCGCACCTCACCTCCAGAGACAATGCTAGAGCTGAACGTTACATGTCATTTCATAATCTCATGCCTGTTGTGCCTTGTAACCACGCCTCATTTGTGCCTGTCCTCCGGCTCTCCTGCAGATCCGGCGCTACGTTGTCTCCAGCAGAGGGCATCTGCGCGGCAAGCCGCGGCGCGTGCCCCCGGCACGGTCGCGAACCAGCGAAGCGCCGTATCAACCTACATCGCATTCTGCCGGAGGACGGGTACGGACCCGCAGCAGCCGTCGGTCAGCCTCGTCACGTCGTATCTGGAGTACGTCCGGGACCACGCCCCCTCGCCCGCGACCGTGGCCAACCACTTGTCGCACCTACGGTCGCACCTGCGCCTGTCCGGGGGCAACGTCGCGGCGACCGAGGACGCGAGAGTAAAGAGGGCCATCGACGCAATGAAGAGGGACAAGTCCTACACGCCGAACATCAAACCGCCCATCCCGATGCAGGCCCTCAGGAGCGTCCTCGGTGGACTAACGGCCACGCCCCTCGACCGGTCCACCAGAGCGGCCTGCCTGCTGATGTTTTTCGCGGCCCTGCGGCAGAGCGAGGTCGCCCCACCATCCGTCCGAGGATTCGATCCGGACAGGCACCTAACTCGCGGGGACGTGAAAGTCACGTCAACTCACGTCACCGTCAGGGTAAAAGCGGCGAAAAACCTCCAGTGTGTTGGAGAGGAGAAGCACGTGGCTCTCGAGCCCTCTCCCGACCGGAGGTCGTGCCCTAAGCAAGCCGTGCGAGAGATGATCGCGGCCGTTCCCACGTCTAGCGACCGAGACCCGTTCCTGATGAACGCTGATCGGTCACCGATAACAACCAGGTCGCTGACGAGGGAATGGGACAGACTTACGGCTCTGGCGGGGATCCCGGCGAAAACCTACACGTTGCACAGCCTGAGAAAGGCCGCGGCCACTCAGGCCTTCCAGGCCGGGGTCCCCGAACTCTCCATCCAGAGATACGGGGGGTGGCGCTCAAACGCTCACAGGAGCTACATCCGAGTGTCGAGTGCCACTCAGGTTAACGACTCTCTGATCAAGTCAATTAACAAGTGACTCGAACCTTTTCCCACCCTCCACGCCACTTTTTTCATGGGTTTTTTGGCGTTTTTATACACACTGTATATTCATATATACCATTATACTTTATACATGTATATCCATATGTATTATACTATTACATATCAACATACGTAATACATTATACCTTATCACGTATAACATATAACATATTACCATATATGTATCATATCTACCAATATGTTATCATATAACATAACATATCTTCCATATGTATCTTGTTATCTTTAAGATATTACTATCACGTATTAATATCTTCTCTCTTCGCTCATAAAATTAAAATAAATTTTATTTGCCCAACCTCTGCTTTATACTTTTGTGTTGCGGGTAAAGGGGTAATGGGTAGCCCATGGCCGTAGGGTCAGGGGCGGTCATTGCTCCACCTAGCGCACTCCCTCTGTACTCGCGCTCCCTGCGCGCCCCCTCGTGCGAATCACGTGAACTATTAGGTCACGTGGTGAAGCACGCTCTCACACTCTCTCTCACTCTCTTCTCGCGCTTCACTACGTTCAGACGCACTCCAATTTTCTCCCACCCACCCTCTCCTCTATCTTCCTACTCTCGTAGGGCGTTTTTATACACACTGTATATTCATATATACCATTATACTTTATACATGTATATCCATATGTATTATACTATTACATATCAACATACGTAATACATTATACCTTATCACGTATAACATATAACATATTACCATATATGTATCATATCCACCAATATGTTATCATATAACATAACATATCTTCCATATGTATCTTGTTATCTTTAAGATATTACTATCACGTATTAATATCTTCTCTCTTCGCTCATAAAATTAAAATAAATTTTATTTGCCCAACCTCTGCTTTATACTTTTGTGTTGCGGGTAAAGGGGTAATGGGATATAATTGTTTCACTCAATTCAAGATGCGATATTTGTGGGAATTTGTGGCAAGTACGCGAACGACAAATAGATCCATCACAATAATGCGATAATTAAAACCGGTAAATAGCTGTTTTTACAAGTCACATATATATATGTACTTGAAATTCGTTGACTTATAATGTGAAATTTGGGATACTCGTCCGTATCTTTCTCATTTATACTGTACAGACGTGATATTACAGTTGCACAAAGTGAGTACATTAAACTTTTTCAGGTGTCCGTGTAGATATATATGGCATACATTTAAAGTCAAGAATGAAAAACAAGACTGGCAATACAAATTCCATGACTTTTGGAATTTGTATTGCCATTATTGTTTTGAAGAGGACAACCGAAATAGAAAGATTTGACGAAACGATTGAATCCTCTGATTGTTCCTCCTTTTTGTTCAAAAAGGAGACGATTGTCGAAATTCAATTCCATGATGAGTGAGGTCGAAAATAAATTTTAATCAGAAAAGCCTCTCAGAGAAATCAAATGTCATTTCCGTGAACATAAATGCATCTCACATATTCGTCAGTCAATAGTCCCTGAAAACCTCTCATTTCACTGAGATTGTCAGATGCTGCTTGACAATAAATGTCACGGAGGGTGCAAACAGACAAGTCTCGGAGTTTGAGTCGACTTCGTGGTGTGAGAGCTCTTACAAGGTTCACTATTCTCCTGCCATCAGAAGTACCTGACTGGCCATATTCACTGTGCTTTGTGTCAAGCATGCACTGCTTGCTTTTCCACACAGCCAGTTGTTTGTGGAGAGGCGTGCGCGCACGGGGTTGTGTGTGATTAGACCGCCCCTACTTCTCTCTTCCCCATGTTCCATAAGCGTTGCCACCACGTTGCGGTGATGTGCCGACCATGTAAGGGCTTTTAGTCGCCTCAGCTGCGGTTTCCCAGACAACGCTTGTGACGTTGACGACGATGACGCTGCTGATAGATGACGTAGCGTCGTGACGTAGTGCGCCCTGGGTTAACATCACACCCGCTCCCGCTGCGCGGCGCCACACGCTGACCGTCCGACCCGAATTAATGCGTCGCCCCCTCTGGCGGCATCCTAGGTTTTCAATTTACGGCGGGAGTCGCGCTTGATTTTTATCGTCTGCTCCAGCAACTGTTCCCGACGAGCGCCTCCGCCTCTTTACATGTTTTTACCTCTACGTGTATGTAGCTTCAGTGTGAATCGAATACCCGCTCCACTCTCCACGCACAACCTCCGCCCAACCCAGCACAGTCTGCAGCTCTCTTTCTGCTGTTTCACACATTATCGCTCACCTTCGCCGAACCTGGTTTCACATCGCGTCGACCACGGTTGCCGCGGGGCTCGGCTTCGGTGTGAACTTTCTATCTGATTAAGCTGTCGGCTGAGCGGCTTTCTGTCTAGACGTGGCCATGGCTTGGTGTGTATGTTCGTGACCTTGTCCCAACCTCTTGCGGGACCTTATCAAATCGTTGTTGTAAAGCCCCTTTCCTCTCCGCCCTTGGCCATTCCTACCTCTCTTAAATCAAACCTGCTGACTCTGCGCCATGCTTCTACTGCTCGTACTCGGCGTGTAAAAGCTTTGAAGCTATACGGCTGGGTAGCTTTCCTTGACTGTTTTGTTCTGTTAACCAGTACGGGGTTTCCGTCGTAGAATCATTCCAGATCCACCTTTTTACTTTTTTCTTTAATCTCATCGGCGTTTATTTTACCTCTTATGAGATGGTTTAGTGCATATCACTATATGACTGTTTCTGTGAATTTCTCTCGGACTTTATTGAAGCGTATATCACCAAATATTTATAGGAAATGTAATAAATAGCACAAACATATAAAATAGACTGTATGATGTATGGATTCTGCATACACAAATATAGCGCAGGCTCTATACTACTTAGTCCGCTCGGAAATTAACCATATGCATATCACTATCGACCCTATATTTAAGTCCCTTAATGTACTGGGCGCTCGAGTTTGCCCATCATGGGGAGGTTGCATGGGCAAAGCGTTAAGTCTGCACACATCAGTGTATTTGCATGCCAATAGAGACTTATTTTGAATATTTTGAAACAGTCCTGTTTATAATGACATAAGAATTAGACGGAGCATATACACACAACATTGCTTGCTTTCAGATATAAGCGGCCGTATGCTCCGAGGTGTTGACGCGTAGTAATATCCGAGCGCATGCTGGGATATTGCGTGGGGTCAATTCTGAGGAGCATACAACCACTTTTATCTGAGACCAGTCTATATTGTATCTATTATCCACATTTTCTGGACATGTGGCATGTCCATATCAGTTCGTTTTAGTTATGCGCTATTTTTCAGTACGCACGATATTTCCATATGCGCCCCAGAGCATAAAATATATCTGTATGCGCCGAGTATGTCCATATACACTCCCTCTGTGTACATTGTACGACTACTGAATATGACTAACACAAGTACGTTGTGTTAGTCATAACCCAAGGTATAATCCTTCTGTGTTATCAGACTTTGGACTAAGTCAGTATTCTGCTCTATACTGTTAATATACACAGCTTTCCTATACTACTACCATAGCGAGAATCACGAAATGACACAGAGAAGGCTAAAACTATTAAACAAACTATAAAAACAGGCAACGTGATACGTGCATTCATTATTTTTATCGGTTATTTCAGCGTTCATTGGACGCACGGCTGGAGGTTACAGATACTATCCCTGGTACTTATCGATCGAAGTGCACCTGCAGCAGATACATAGATTGCTGACAGAATAGAAACGAACTCACCTAAATTCTTTAGGGGATTCGTGGACACATATTGCATGGAGAAAACTTAATTTTAGACTATTTTATAATTGATAGATGCTTAAGAAATAACGGCGCTATAAGAGAAGTGTTGACATCCAGTCACCTCAAACTTGCCTTGCAGTCTAAAATGTGTTAGTGAAATAAGGTATCGTGTAGTATTCAAATATCTATTTTTCTCAGAATCGTATGCAAAGATGATGTTATTTTTATCCCAGAGCTATTTACTTGGACAATGCTGGATGCGTTGTCGAAGCCTCCCGATAGCGCGGATATATATGGAGAACAGTGGAGACATATCACCATTTGATAACTATTGAAATGCAGTTGTGCATATCATGATAGCATTATCCTCACATCGGTAATTACTTGGTAACAGCTTAACATCTATTACCCAACTAATACGAACCTATTGAGGTTATACAAGTCGCTGGTGAGAAGATTACGGAATTATGGTTTCTTCAGCCACCTAACGGTCAATTTAGGAATTATATGATATGAACACATTTGATATAAACAATGCACGGCGCTTACGTGGAGTTTCTAATAATTTAAAGATCTTTTCCAATATTATAAAAGGTAAAACAGCAAAACCAGTTTGATAACAAATCAATGTAGGCATTTATTGCAGATTTTTCCTATAATAATTAAGCGAATGCTGAGTAATAAATACAGCATGACCATGGCTTTGAACTATGTCGCTGTATTCTCCTTGCGGTTATAAAGCGTTAACTACGCGGAGAATACGACCACTCAAATCAAAATCATGGTAATATTGTGTATTTACCTACTACATTTAAGGTGAAATCCTGGGTGCAGGTTGCGTGGACCCACAAGCAGTGAACCCACAATATTCTGAATGACAGATAGGTTACTTCCCACGAAGACACTGTTTGACCGGATTAGATGGCGCACAACCAGATAAAGCCAGTTCAGGCGCTTCCTTAATAGAATATCATAGAGTGAAACATAAAGCTCTGGAGCTGAAGTAGACACAGGGGGTGGCCCTGCGTTCTGTCTCCAGTGCCGACCCCTAGAGTCAATGCCCGACCCTGGAGTGGAGCATTCTTCTTGCACCCATTGCGCCGACGGATGGCAGATACGGCAATAAACCTCTATAAGCTTTGCCTAATTGGATTCCCTGGAAAACGATTCCACGGCGCCGCCTCCGAGGAAGCTACTTTTGCCTCTTCTCGTCATTGCCCCACGCGCCCTGCAAACGTCACGCGACAGCGTCCCTAGTGACGTCACACTGACCCTTGACGTCATTAAGGGATTTTCCTGTGTATAGCAGACGACCTCTGGGCGCTGCCTTACCGTGTGTTATTGTTAGCTCTCAGAGACATCATAGTTTCATGTTTTGGGGAATTGAATTGGTTGGCTACCATATAGAAAACCTATGAAAGTTTAGAGTCAGAGCTCATATCTAATAGAGTTTGAATCGCGTAGTAATCCACAAGACAAAACCGCCTGAATTACGTAAGGATTCAAACGTAATGCGATCGACCTCTGGCCCTAGACTTGAATTGGTTTCTGAATTTAACTCACCCTCCACATTGATTGATGGGCTAACATTTGTGACATAATTCCCCATTGAGTATTTTTTCTAGATACTACATGGGCGTTGGATGCGAGTTCCCAATGTAAAGTCTATGTGAAAAACATGCCATGGGTGAGATAAAAAAGGGTAGCAGCCGGCAAATACTGATGGAGATGTGGGTTGTATCAGGTGTCACTAATCCATGTCAAAGTTTAAATGCGCATGGCTTTTGGAAATAGAGTTAGGACGAACTGTCTGGACGCTGCGATCCGTGATAGAATTACTGACCATTTTGGAACCTGCACCTTTTCACAAATCAATACAGTGACAACCAGCCAAAATATTCAGGCAACCCGACGGAGAAAAACGAAATTGGATTTACAAAATCCCGCCCTCTCGGATTTTTTGCCTCCTGATGTCCTTGCAGCAGTGAGGATCAGTGGATGTAGCGGGAATCATTATCAATCTCCCTTCCCATAGAGTAACGACCCTGCTCCGCTTAAAGGGATCACAACAATCTATACCCGGGCCTGGAGACGGGTCTGACATCGCGACCCGACCCCAACTTAACCATGAGATATGACTGGCATCGTTCGATATGCACCAAGTGCTGTCTGACCCTTTGATAAAAACAAAGTGAAAGAAAACCTAACGATACAAGGTCATACAAAGCTATATTGCTATTGGGTAGGGAACCTCGGTCGGTCTGCGTTTGATTCCATGCTTTGGTTAGTATTTATAAGCACTGTCTGACATCAGAAGCATCTACCTCATTGAGCTGTAACCCTTTGTATATGATCTGACCCCAAAATGAACGGGGTCACCCTCAACACTTCCCTCACAGTAGCCAACACCCTTGGGTTCCATTTTCACGCCACTAGAGGTGCCTAACAATGAATCATTTCCGTGTCACAGCTTGGGGCCGGGCGGGAGCGCATATACATCAATATGTTTTGATTGGATTCATATCGATTCGATACACAAGACATTGGCTTTGCTGGTAACCATGTCGCCGGGCGAAAATAAAAGCCACTCCTCCGTGGAGGTATTGGTGCTGGCGGTGGTGGCCACATCAATGAGAATAAATCCTTGGTCCCTAGTACCGTGTATGCCTAGCGTACAACAGCAACCCCCACCCCTTACACACAACCCGCAGGCCTCGATCGATGAAGAAGCCCCCGGCCCGAATCGTACATGTGATTGGCTATCAGACGCTAGACGCCCGGATGTGATCGTCAGCCAATCAACAACGACGTTACAAACCGCCGCCGTGGCAAGCCAATCGCAGAGACTATTACATCTAGCTATGGTTGGGTTGGCGCGGATGAGGGCGAGGAGCGGCGCTTCTCGCCGAGGCACAGCCATGCATCACGTGGGTTGTGATGAGAGTTGGTGGCGGATGGTGGCCTGTGGCTGGAGGCGATAGCTTGTGGTGTTGGGTGGTAGTGGTGGTGGTGATGCCTTGTGGAAATGGTGGGCGGTGGGTGATGTGTAGTGGGGTGTCCAGTATTAGTGGTTGGTGGCCGTGGAGGAGGTAGTGTAGGTGCCTGATGGTGATGCCCAGTGGTGCCTGTTGGTGGGATTGGTGGATGGTACTATAGAGGAAACCCATGAAAGTTTAGGGACTGAGCCCGGATACCATGGAGTTTGAATCACGTAGTAATTCACAAGGCGAAGCCGCGTGAATTACTACGTGATTCAAATGAGATGGGATCGAGCTCTGACCCTAAACTTGAATGGGTTTCTGAATTTATCTCACCCTTAATATTGACTAATGGGCTAACATTCGTGACATTATCCCCCATTGGATATTTTTCATAAATATCTAATAGGCATTAGATACAAGTTCCCAATGTTAAGTCTATGGAGAAAAAATATCTGGGGTGAGATAAAGTAGAACCCCGCATAAGCGGCCACACTCCGTTCCGGGTCAAAGTGTGCGCTTACACAGGGTGTCCATTAGTGGGGATTCTACTGTACCTGGTGGTGTTGGCCAGCAGTGGTGGGTGGAGCCCGCTACCTGGTGCTGAAATTTGGTTTTGAAAACGTTTATTGACTAATCACATTCGCCAAAAAGGCGTGGGTTTATTTTTCGATTGGCCAGCAGTGGGTGATGCCCAGCGGTGCCTAGTGGTGGTGGGTGGTGGGTGGTGGTACCTGGTGGTGGTGATGCCGTTTGGCGGTGATGGTGGAGAAGTGAGCGGGCGAGGCGGGGGATCCTCGGACAAATAGCCGCGGGTACAGAGATTGGGTCTGTAGCTGCGATCACATCACGACCACTTCTAAATGTGCCAGCAGCTCCCAGTCTAACTCTTTATCTGACCAACGCGTAGCGTTCGCCCCTCAAAAGGCGGCGGCCTCACTTTGCAGTGAATAATGCCAGCCAGTCTCGGCCAGTTAATACCATCACTGGTAGCCCTTTACAGACTACCTACGTCTCTAGGGCCCATTCAGTGAGGTAGGTGAGGGGCGGGGACTGGGTACGGAGACACCATTTTTGGTAGCAATATGTGAAGGAGGACGGGCTGAGAACCAGCGGGCACCAGCCGATGGCTGGTACCTGGCAAGTGGCCATACGATAAGCATGCCATAGGCTTGGAACAGGCGTCTCTATCACGTGTGTGGAATATGAAGAATATGTGGACTCGTGTCTCAGCATTACATACGGTACTCTTTTTCATATCGCCCGTGGATTATAGGCAAAAAAAAATGCGTATCCAACAGTACATATAACAGAAAGATTATCAACAGACAAAGTAGCCTTATTCTAAATCCATTATCGATATTTTTTGAATTACGGTTATTCTAGGTAATATATATCGGAGCAGTAAGGTCGGGTTACCTTTTAGAAGTCTGATAAGGTCATAAGGGGGAATAGCTCTGTAATAGCCTGCTGAGTGGGCGTTTGGCGGAGACGATTAGGACTTGTATAAACGACTCATCAACGCGTAGCTGACCGAGAAGCACTGGAGCCGGTTAGTAAACAAGCATAATCTTTCCAAGAATTTAAAAAAAAAGCCAGTGCCAATAACTGGGCATAGCGGCGATAAAGTGTTATCAGTAATTATCAGAGGCCAAAATTCTGACATGGATATGACTAAAGACTATTCCGAGAATAGGATTCGGAGATACTCAAGAAACAGTTTATGTTGATGTGTTTAACATAGGCATGACAAGAAATCCTTTCATACAAAATGTGAAATTGCCCATGTATGGTGATGCTAATGTACTGCAAAAGTGAATGTACTTGCCTTCCAATAGTCCATAGAAAGTAGAACATGAATTAAAGGCAAACGGATGAATGGCTTCAGAAACAGGTTCGCGGCCCCACATTCCGCACATGCAAAAACGAGACAAGCATACTCTGATCTCGGCCATTATATGGCATATCGGTACTCCAGTGTCTGGCTATTACGACCTGGACAAGGTCCAGGGTTGGGATGATAAATCAGGCCTGCAGTACTGCGTAATAAGGATGGCTAGTGGGCAGATACAAAAGATTCGGCGTAAAGGCCGGGTAGGGAGAGACGTGGACTGGAGGAGAGGCAATCAGTGGCGGATTTCTGCCGAGACCCACGCCCCTCTCTCAGCTTTAATGGCTCCTGCGAGCTGCTCTGCTATTACGTATGGACTTGCTCCGAGCCCCTCATGCAAACTTGATTCTGGTCTTTTAGTGGTGAGCTCCCACTTACATACAGCCATCCTACATATATACTACTCTTCCCCCCGATGCGTTTCATTACACGAGGTGTGTTTTGTTGAAGGTATTTTCACGTTGCCTGCAGGAGAGAATCATAGCTCTCCATCGAGGAGCTCTTTACTCGTTTTACACTGAGCAGGAGTCTTGGGGTAAAAGGACGGGATATAGGTTTAGGAAGTCACATGCGATCTACACCCACCCCCCTCCCGCCTAAATCACCTCTTCTTGTTGGCTCCCACCCTCACCAACACCAAGCCCACCCGCCTGACTGCCAATAGGTAATTATTTTAGAGAAGTCCTTTTTTTGGAAATTACGGTGGCAGCCGGTCGATTCCGTTTAACGAATATTTAATCGCTAACGAAATTGGACCAGGCTAACTATGAGAAAAAAAGGATTGTTTTAGCGCATGGTAATTGGGTTATCTAAATCAGGATTTAGCAGGAATCCGTTCTCTAAAAGAGATTTAGTCGCGCACCTCCTCGGGATGTGGTCTAGACATTTATCTCCGGATATGGCTGTTTTGTTGTGGGTTATTTCTACGTTGGAATGGCTTTACCTCCCTGGAGACTGCTAAGATATTGCTGGCTTCTTAGAAAAGGTCTTTAGATGATACGATAGGTGTAGGGGAAGGGACCAGCATGTCCCTAGCCGATAAGATCTAAAGGCGCACTGTATCATTTATATTGGATTACTACGTAGATATGTATTGCAATAAGGTGATACTCTGCGTCAAAATGGACAATATATGATGTAAATGAGATTGCAATAGGATCCTTTGATACAAAACCAAGTACATTAAGGAATATGCTGTCTCTCCTGATAATAAATAGAAGACACATTTGAAGAATTCAATACCAATGGGTGATTTACAAGTAGAAATAATTTTAGGCTTCTAAGAATTAATCATCCCCTCGCTGTACCAACCCAATTTGAAATTTATTAATGATATTACTGTTATAAGTGATGTCAAAATATCATGATTACCCACAACCAAGACTGCATTAACAAAGAAAAACATACGACAAAAAACTCAGCTTTGGGCGAAAGCTAAACGCGCATCAGATTGACGTGGGGAAACTGTGGAGCTAATCAGTCTACTTTTCTGGTACATTAGAGCAGAGTTCCTTCCGCATGGTCCGTCTTTGTCCACCATCTCCCCCCACCGCGGCATATCAATGGGTGCCATTAGTGTATTAATTAGCCACCGTGGCGCCACCTCACGCCAGCGTCCGTCATCACCGCTCTCGCCCGCCATCTTGGAGTCAGGTTGTTTCTCTGAGAAACTAATATGCTTTGTCGTTTTTTAGCACGACTCAGACTCTCTGTCGTTTAATTCTGAACTCATGAAGCTCATATTATAATTCTTTAATCTAATCGGATTCTGCTTTGCAATATTAAAATGATAATGTCGCTCTCTTGGGGAGCATTTTAGTATCTTTGCCATTAACAATTAGGGGCCTACGGAGTTTGGCGGGATGTAGTAACTGAATCTAAAGCAGCAAACCTTTATGAAACAATCGGGTGTACCTACGCACAACTCTACGGGCTAAAACAGCTACGAACCGAGACCGATTCCAATCAAAGCATAATATTAAGACAAGGATAAGGCATTCTGTTAAAACCAACGAAAAACTAAACGGAAAAGCAGAAAATAGTAAAGGTGTGTGTCTTGTTCAGAATGAACGGTACAAAGTCTGTTTGTTTATTTGGGTAGTTTAACGTCCAATTTGTTCAATTAGACTTGAACGGTACAAAGAATCGGTAACCACTAGCAATCAGAAAATACTGGGATCTTGATGTGTACTACAAACTGCTATGAACTGCTTAAAACCAGAGCCTATGGATTGGATTTTTGAAACCTGCTAAATTCCGCTTTGATCCTGGGATCAGACCCGCAAAATATAATACTTCTTTTTATATTTTATGTTAGTCACCTACTAAGTACCTTCCAGAAAAACATTATTCCAACAAAATCAGATGAATGGTTTGAATTTGAGAGCCTTTTGAAGTTGTGTATAATACTGCATGTTGTCCAACCCCCTAAATATTTGAAATTTCAAGAAATGTTATGAATGCTTATAATTTAAGAAAGACTAATATCATATGAAAATCGGGGTGTTGAACAACATGCTCTATGAGTCTCTATGTTGGGAAATTTGAAGGTCCTGGATAGTTTTTACCATCTTAATATTTTTTCAATCTTTTACCAATTTTCAAAATTATCTTGTCTACACTTCTCATGACATATGCTTTAAACATGTTAATAAATACAAGTGCAAATGTGTAAATAAAAATTCGTTTTTTCATGCAAATGATTTCTCTTTTGCCACAGCTAGAGAGGCATTTCAAAAGGTAAATATCCTGAAGTGATGTTACTTCTATTCTATGCATAGGCCTAGCCATTCATTAGAAGAGAAGAGAAAGCAATACAGAGCAGCAATAAAAACAGTGAAGCTTCTAATTAAAAAGGTACTGATCATAAATAAATGATAACCCATAACTACCAGCAAGAGCTTTGGGCATGGGCACGAAAGAGCAATAAGAACCAGTATCATCAACCTGTTTTGTGTCACAATCTTTAGTATGAATGCTAATACAAATTAATGAATGACTTTGACTAGGGATATCTTATATATCGATCCATTATCCAATACACAATCTATGTCTAAGCACCGTGATAACGAGGATTTCAAATAGAATTTGGAAAAGTATGATTTTGTATCAATGTCCGAGGTTGAACACATTCCCCATTCGCATCAACCTTGTCGTGAATCATGTCCAACCCTTCAACTTTCAACATAAGCCCCACTGCTTCCTGGATACCTCTCACGTACGTTCTGACCAGTGTCCGAAAGTATGATAATGTCACTATGAATTATAGACCAAAATAATTATAGGCATATTTCTCTTCATAAAGCCACACACAGTAAGGAATATAATGAATGTGTGTCCTTAATGAACCTATTTAAGGTTTTATCTAAGTCGGTAGTTGGGTTCAGCTACAGCCAGTGCCTCCCTCAAATGCCATCTTAATTACATTGTCTTTCTGTTCAGTCATTATGAATGTAACTGAAGGGACCTTTTCATAATAAAAGAACTTTATGATTACTGAGTATAAACAGGAACCGTATCCTGAATCTTAGAAATATTTTCATTTTCATATAATCCATATGATTATTGAAGTACAAATGTACTGCAGATGCATACAATTATCTAGTGTCTGGATTGATATGTTATTTAAATTTGATAACCAAAGCGAACGATTATCAGAAATGTAAGCTCAAAGAAAGATTGAACGACTGACTATCAACTGGATCAGACTTTATCCTTAGATGTCCTATAGACTTGCGTCATCCTAGATGCTGCTCATGTATCTTACCTATTGGAATTATTATCCAGAGTTATACAGACCAGGGAGCAATTGTGAACAATTGTAAAGAAAAACTGACTCACGAGTACGGTCAGACACGCATCATACAAAATGCAAATGTTACATTAAGGAAACAACTAGGCATATATGTGAGATGGTCACATGTGTGGCGTCGGATAGTCACATATGCAGCGCTGGAAGACCCCTATCCGTTCTCAAGTCTTTGATTATAAACATTTATTAAATGATTAAACACAATCAGAATTAATTTCATTATAGTATCCCGGCGAGAAGGATAGCCATAGGATGCAGGGACTGGGGCCTGTTCCCGTATATAGAGAAGAAAACAGAGCAAGGCAAATTATGGGAGAACCAGAAACATTAATTAAGAACATTGGACGATGGAGTCCAAAGCAAACCTACGTTTTAAAGGTGTGAATTGATGACGTTTAGTTGGGTCCATGCTATAGGAAATATTCATATTTGATTGTTTCTATGGAATACAACTACCAAGAGTTTGCTTTTATGTCATATGATGTTCTGTGTTCCTTATCTTGATAGTAACCTATGCGACTTTCAAAATGCCCAATGTTATATGGTAATCTAATTCGCTGCAGTCCAAGATTACATAGGCGTCTGAGAGTGAGCTACCACCTACAACTACAGAAATTGGTTGGTGCTCCATCGCAAATGTTAGCAATGCCCCACCTCAACTGCTACCAGATGACCGGGGAACCAGCATCCTAAAATGTATGAGAAGGTAGGCTGTAGTATGGCCAACTTTCATGGCCATGCCTCAGAGTCCTCTGCGCCTCTGCTTGGTCATGAAAGAGACTTATGTAGGTGGGTGGGGTATTCTTTGTGGTGCCAGTCCTCCACGCCAGTAGCTGATGTAGTGGCAAAGTCACTGTGTTCATGTAAACGGGGTGATTTTAAACATATTATAGATAATTAGAGTGATGCATACGGTTTCATTTTGTTTCCTTGGGCGTCTGGCAGGTTAAACTCTAACTATTCATAAAAGTAATAATTTCATATAATTTAGTATATCCTGTGATTTTCAGTCAAATCATGGTCTGTGTTCATTATCTATGTTCCTTTCTTGGAAAGGCTTTTGATAAAGCCTGAACTGATAAGTCACCCTATTATGTCAGTATATCTTAGACCCTTTCTCCAACAAGATATTCAAGAACAATTCTTAATATCATATAAATGGATGGTTTATTTTGGTAGTGGAGGACTTTGGAACGTCTATGTCCAGTTGAAACTACCCTTATTGGAGACCAAACAGCTTCCCAGACCTCATTAAGATCACGTGATTTGGTGGGGTTTTCTTTTTGGCCAGCTTTAAAACTTCAACTCCCACCAGAAACCCCTTGGGGAAATACCCCAGTTTTGTTCCTCTTTTTGACAAATCGTCTGACTTTTTTCCACCGAGAATATCCAGCAGTATGCAGGCTCAGGGAAAACAGTTTTTTAAGTAATATTGATAAGGATATTCTCTTGGAAAGCATTATCGCGACTGCTGCGTATTCTATACACGATTTAGATTAATCAAATATGAGAGTAGAGCACCTAAAGAATGACACAATTTAAAATCACTTGCACCTCTAAAACCAAGTACAAATGACCATGATGGACAATGTTATCAAAGTCTCTTGATATTCAGTTGCAATAGATGTTATATTAAAACACTCCTCTCTCAACTGATCATCCCACAAAGGGTTACTAAGAAAAACGCAATTAACAATTATTTAGAGTGAAAGGGTATTGCATTAACAAGTCTAATGCATCCTTTGAACAGGTTTTTGAGGAGGCGCTGTCAGATCTATGTCTAGACTAGTTTGTCATGAATACTCTGTCGAACTGCATACCGCATATTGAATATTTTCTCTACTACAATATAGGTGTATCTGTGGAAATGTTCAAAGAATAAGTTATGTAGTATGGAACACGATAATAGCTCGATGAAATCAAATCTAGAAGTGATATATGAGAGAAATTATCAATCATCAGAAGACGATTTTAAATATACTGTCTACTATCAACTTGAGGTAGGATGCAATGCTAACCTTACTGTACCACATACTATATCTGTATTTGTTCCGTTTGACATTTCAGGTAACATTTACTGTACAAAGAAGGTATTTGTAAGATTTCAAAATATTCACATGCATTTTATGGAACACTATGCTTCAGGCCCACTAGCTCTACAATGCTGGATCCACAGGGATGTAATACATGGTGAGAAAAAGAATCGGAAATAAAATCTAGACGACTAAAAAGCTACCAGACAGTGCCTCTGCGTGGCTGATGATACTGTTGAATTTTGATCATCATAAAAGGATATCTTGAAATATCAGATGCCCATGCTTTATCGGAATACTTGCATCCCTGATAAGCGTCAACAGATCTGCAGACTACTTCCCAGCAATGCCATCAGAGGAGGCGGATCAACTGGAGGTTGAAGGCCTTGAGGCCAAGGACGTCACAGCCATGAATGCCCTGTTGTCGTATGCGTCGAGCCCCCCGCGAATGAAATCCCTTTAAGACGGACGATCACCGACGGCCAACGACTGGCGCACAGCTCCTAAACTGGTACAAATAATCGCAAATGGAAAACTCATTCGTCTCCATCGCAGCGAGGAGGGGTCGACCCGGGGGCTGTCAGCGCCCTGTGCCGTTTTCAACGACAGGCAAAAACGCGAGACCATTTTGCCCGTCGATGGCGAGAAGACACGCAGGGCTGACAGTAAACGCCGGGGCTGCATGTTTGAAGCTGCGGGCGCATGGCGAGCCTGTCTGAGCAGCACAGGTACACGTGAAATGTGAGTAGACATCAGAGCGAGCTGCTCACATCAGCTCAGACCTGCTCCTATATACCTGTTCATCAGCGCCGCGTTACACACAAAAACACCGCACCGCTGTTCTAACAATTTCCTGCTTGCTGTTTGGTAGAGTTCATGAGTGCTTGGAATGCCCTGCTCATAGATGCTCTGAACTAGTCCTACAGAAATAGCTGCTACAGTATCGAGGCTGCTTTGCACAATGCTGTCCAATTCTCTGGAGTCAAACCGCTTCACGTGATAAATATTCATACCAACAGCTAACACCTACATAGAACCTTTCCTCACATCGATTAATGTTAGTGATATAATAGAAAAACCTGAAATTATAGTCTAGAAATAATTCTATTTGTGCCGAGATGATGAATTGTCTATGTCAATTCCAAACACCCGATCGTTACGGGAAGGGTTTGTACTTTATTCCGGGCCGATAAAGAACACACTTTGAGATCTCCATGTGACTAATTCTTTTAGGAGTCACCTAATATTACCGTAGTAATTTCTCAGGTTCAGAGAATTGGTCGCTGTTCTAGCTTCTCTTAGTTCAGGGAACCACTTCATCCTGTGTCTGGTTGCATTTCATCCTCGGAAATCTGATTTCTTTTGCATGGGGAGCATCTGCTTAGTGACCAGATTCTATTACTGTTTCTAACCCCTTTAGGCGCTCTATATGTCCCTCTATCATCTATATTTATATAGGATCCTTTGGGGTAATCCTGTTCGTTCAAAGGCTTTCAGAAAACTTCAACCTTGTTTGGTGTTCTTTGAGGTTTTAAATGAAATTATGGCTAGACTGGCATGTGCAAACTCAATCGCTGGGATAGTACGTGCATGCCTCTTAAAGATTTTCCGGTGTCATCAATATATGACTCGTCTCTTAGAACTATGAGCAACTGGGTGCACTGAATAACTAGGAATTGGCCATATTCCAAATTTATGATATTTGCTCTTGTTATTCTATGTCAGTTGCAGACCAGTGCATGCCTTTGTAAGCCCCAGTCTGGCTTGCCTTCCTCTCATTGATTATATTTCACAGGGAAATCAGGCAGGACCCCAGCTCACATTCCCATGCACCTTGTGCAAAGGACGCGAGACCTCGATTTTCCGGAGATCGCTTGTACTGAGAAAAAACTCAGTTGTATGTTTGTGCCCGGCGCTAGCGCATGCTGTGCACGTGCGTCTTCATGAATTGCGAGCTAGAACAAGCAAGCTTAAGGAAAGTATGACACGATGCATATAATTCCAAATTAAAGATAAACACCATGCTACAACAGTAAGGTATTCATAGTGTGTTTTTATACTAAGTAGATGCAGTAGGGCCAAGGTTGCCTATGGGTTCAAATTTTTATTAAGCAGTAGATATCAACTCTGGTATAATTATAACGGGGAGGCCGACAACACAAGTATACTTGGACTTTTATGCTAATTGATATGAAAGTGCATGTATATTGATCTATGATACGGGATATAGACAGAACTATGAGTTTAAAAAAGGTTAATACAAACCAGTATCAACGACACGCCTCAGATTACATACAGATGGTTCGTAACAATTACAACGTTTTACCAAAGATACCGATATTCAATCGTATTGAAAACATATCTGAAATTCTTTTTGAATTGATTTGACTCGGGCATCAGTACACTGAATTACCATTCTAGCCACTCTGTCATGGTGGTTCAGATTTTTAACATGCATTTAATTCATTAGTCTATTGACCAAAGTGGCCAACCTTAGTCACAAAGCAAGTGAGCCAGACCTTTCTAGAATAGTATAACCATCACAAATCGAGTTCAATACACCCTAGTCTTGAATAAATGGAGAACTTTATAAATAGCTGTGAGTCACAACATGAGTCAGACTCATTTTAACCTCCCCCACACAGATCTATATCAATACCGAGTCAAAAGTCAATGTGTCCAGCGTGTTAACGTAACTTTCGATATCTGAGACCGGAAAGTGCCTGTATGTATACGTTGTTTTTACCGAATTCTGGAAGTTATTGTCAATAAAAGTCTATGGAAGGTACTCATGTAAAACCCTTCGCTGGCTAAGACTAGATCAATTGGGATACTTTGCGTAGGTCCCATTGTTGAAATCTTTATCTATGTCCAATACTGTACATAAAAACTATGGCTGCGTGTGATGATTGCCGATGAGAGCTTACAAAATGACAAGTGTTGCCTTACATAAACAAGTATGTTATACTTACTGCAACATATCATCATTTCAACTTATTGACCCACCGGTGACTACCACCATTTGGGTTGTTTTCCTACATGTCAGACCTTGTGAGTTACTCCTGAATGTGCGACACTTCATATCTACAAAAGAGGGACCAGGCGACAGAACGGCCTTGGCCGGGCCTGGGAGTCAAATATTGTAAGTCATTTACCCTAACTAAAAATTGTGTTTAGCGGCTAGAAATGGGAAATGTTATTGTTCAGAATATTTAATAGTTTATCCAACTGTAATGAGGTCAATAAAACCTAACAGAGAACCCCCCTTGGTTGTATAAACCCCCTGTAAGATCACGATTACTATGCAGTACCTATTTCTCTATTTCTACATGACATGAGCATTTCAGTAGGACATAAGAATTAACCCACAGAGGTGGAGTATTTTACAGAGGACATCACACATGTGCTAAAGAATCTCACTATCGCGAGGAGACATAATGAGGGCAGCAGGTCTGGTTGCAATTGCGAGCAGCTCTTGCTTGTTAAACATGCGATTAAGTATATGAGGTGAGCAGGAGTACAGGATTTATGTGCAGCCCCAGCCTGTTTATCATGAGATGAAGTTGTGGGTTGAGCAGGTTGATTAGATATGAGATGAGGGAGTAAAGTGAGCCGTATATAATGTTGGTTAGAAGCTCCCGCCTGTTAGACATGCAATCAAACAGTTGGGTGAGCAGGTATATAACATTAGGAAGCAGATTCTTCCTTTTACACATGAGATTAGTTAGTAGGATGAGCATGTACAGTACCGCCCTGCATAAGGGGGCACCATCCGTTCCTAGCCTAAGTGTTCACTTACGCGGAGTCCGCTTACACAGGATTAAGATAAACAGTTAATAGACCCTCCGTTCCGAGCAAAGTGTCCGTTAACGCGGGGTATCCGCTTACACGGGGTGTCTGTTAGTCCGGATTCTACTGTATATGATATCAGCAAGCAGGTCGTGGTATACAACGTTATCGAGCAGATCGAATAAGTTGACATGGTGAGCACGCATATGGTAACAGTGAACAGCTAATACCTATTAAACTCGAGATTATGTAGTGGGAGCAGGAATGCAACGGGAGCAAACGAGTAAAGCTGGTGATAAGAGGATGTATACGCCATTACTGAGCAGATCCCGCCAACGAAACATGAAATTGGATCGCAGAGTGAGCAGGTATACAATGGTGGTGAGCTGATCCTGCCTGTTAAACTTGAGATTAGGAAGCGGGGCCAGCATGTGTAGGATATTAGCAAGCAGGTCGTATCTGTTGAACTTGAGACTAAGAAGTAGTGTGAGCATGTATATGACGTTAGTGAGCGGCTCCCGCCTGATAAACATGAGGTCAAGCAGTGGGGGCTGTCTGTGTGCTTGTACCTGAACAAAAACAGACCTCTTAGGCAGGGTTGGGGTGGGGATGGGTTGTATGGCTACCCATTTAAACGAGCAGAACCTAAAACACACTCCTGTGGGCAGGGCTTGCCAATTGGTGATGAAGGGAATGTGTGCTTCATGGGTCGGGTTTTACTCCTGGGTGTAGGCTGAATAACTTATCAAATCCCACAAGGAAAGCTTTAGCTAACGGAAATTGCCACACATTCCTCATCAATTTCAATGAATTTGTCAATTATTCGCCTTGAAAGAATCATAATCGATAGTAAAGTTGCAATACAATTGGCTGTGATTCAAAACAGGTGTACCTAGAAGTAGACAAAATCAACAAAACTCGCTGGGAAACACATTTCGTTACCGATAGATTTGCAAAATTGCACCAAATGTGAAAGTAACTAAATTTTCGTTTTGTGAATTTGGCATTTGCCGAGGGCAAGTACACGAAAGGTTCTGTATCGGCTTTCAACATATTGAACGGACAGGGAGAATGGGACAGCTCAGATAATTATGAGTTTAAAACGAGCTGCTCAATGACCTTACATGAGCAAGTCATCATGTGAGACTTTTTTCCCCAAAATGTCCCTTCAATTGCTTCAATTGCCCAATTCTATTTCTCGCTATTGTTAAATTCTTTTTTAGTTTAACGAAGACCATTAAAAACGCAGGAAGGGAAATATCCATGACTTATTGGTTTTTCAAAAGGCACTTTAGGAAATGAGTTGCTCAGGTAGACTGAAGGAGCTGTTACTGAAGGGTTTAGCTGTTCGTGATTTGTACCACGTAGATGGCAGCACCAGCCGCGCGTTCCTGAAGGCCACGAATACCAATCAGACTTCTCCATTAAGCATCATGCATGACCAAAAAACGGCCCATTCTCCCGCGTTAACCCTCCAATAGTGGCGCCATCTACATTCCAGTCACACGCACCGCTAAATACTGGCCGCTTAGCCTTAAATCTTAACTAAAAGCTCCCCTTCCCTCTCCAAAAACACATTTCTACACTGGAAGAATGAGCCGACTTTGCTTCAGAATGCTCCTTTCTCTCAAGTTCATTGAACATTCAGTCATCAATTTCTTGTTGGGTCTCAAAATGATACTTTCGCTGCATCAATTTTAATAGCCTTTGTTGCAACTGCGATGCGTTTAAAGCTATTATTCAGGGACGCCTATCTTTTTTACTGCATCGAACATGGACAATGAGATCCAAATCAGGCAAAATTAATCATTTAATTAGAAACTCCTGGAATTTCAACCTGCCGTCCATTAATCTACAAGCAACATCAATTGTGGTTATTTTGCTTGATTAGACGGGAAAATAGAAAACTATCAGTTTCTAGGTACCTTTAACATGACTAATAGGTGACGGCAGTAGTTGAAAGGCAACTGCATCGCTGGCATGAACGGGAAAAAAGAGTTGGCTGATGTTTCTGATTTCACGTATTCTCCCTTTCATTTACAAACACCACTAAACAGGGAATATTTCCAACTCCTGATGAGTGAGACACGAAGATCATGATGAAAGAGTTAACCGTGGTGCTATCACGTGACTAGACAAGCGGAAGTCATTTGCCTCCCGCACACTCCCTCTCTCCTGGCATTACCAGGGAGGAAACAAACGAACGCAGGGCTTCTGTGTCGAGCGAGCATTTTGAGTTGTATTTTAGAGGCATCTTTCCTAGTTATCTGGAGGAGACGGGCCTGTTACATGAAGACTTAATCAACGTGTCAGTTACCCGTCGTGTTCAGGGGTCATACGTCAGCAGGAATAGTGGCTTTTTGGTGGAATGCATAGACGCAGATAGACTGCAGAGGCACTACTTAAAGTTCAGCGGCGAAATCACGGTATTTAGGAGATCAATCAAAAATACAAATGGATGTTGTGCAGCAAAGAGTAGGATCTGAAAAGTTAAAATGTCAGACTTTGACGCTTACGCTATATTCGGCAATAAATAATCATTGAAAGTCGGGATTACCATGAATCTTCTTACGAATCGTTCTCAACTTCTCAGATTAGTCTCTTTACGGAATTACAGCAGAACTGAGAGAGGCCAGGTTACTGTAGTTATTTACAAATATTTAAGCGACGGAAATGTGTTCTACACCGAGACAAGGTCTCTCATTTACATGGGTTTTTGTGACACAATACAGAACCGTTTGTAAGTCTGATATCCATACAGTCCTGCTCACAAGCACTTCGTATCAATTTAAGGCCAGCCCCCACCTACCAGGAAGTTTCATAATCTAGAATTGTACATGAAGAACCTTTTCTGTACCTCGTACAAGGGTTAGCGTCTAATAATATTTAAGTCTGATGGCTAAGTCAGCATTGGCCGTCCATAAGGTCGTCCATAAGTGTTAAATAAAATTTGACCCACATTGTTCCGGGTCTCTATGGCGTACAGAAAAGGGCCTACATGTACGATCCTGGATTATGAAACGGGCACCAGCTGGTCCCGATAGGCCTTAAGATTGCCTTCCCGGCACCATACCGATTCTATCGTGAGGTCAGAAAAAATTGTGGTAGGTGGAACAGGTTTCTGCGATGCCGTCTACGATACCTCATGATAGGCTGCGATAGAAAACGCCAATCGTAGAGCTCCCGATGAAATCCAACATGTAGGAATTTTCGGAGCATGTCGTGGGGTATTGATTGTGATTGATCGGGAAAATATCTCTTGTGGGTGAAATATTTAGAAGAAAATTATCAAAATCTGGGATTAGGTAGACCGCATAAAGATATATAATTGCTGTAAACAATAGTTTCACAACAGAATTATGATTCTACCACAGTTACATTTTTCAATTTGATTGTTTTAGTGTCTGAAAAATAATATCATAATATGTTGTAAATACCTTAGATTATTCAGATTCATTAGATGTTTCTAAAATTATAGTATATTTCGTTATTAATACTCTGTCGGAGATCTAAATTTATACATCGATTGAATCTTGAGGCAATCGTGACCCTAGTTTAATTATAACGGAGGCGGAATTGGAATTACAGGGTATTTATTTCAGTGAGACAAGTTCATACAACTGGAGATTACATGGCATGTGAACATCGTAATCTTAGATAAGTCATAAGTATTTAGTGTCCGTAGTAAATAACCCTGAAATACAAAAATGTTCTCAAACGTGAGAAATTATGCCAAAGGGCATAGGCATAAATGCCCTAGAACATGAGTCTTTGACGAAAAAGGTGAGGGTGGGCGGGTTCCGAAGCAAACGCTGTCTTGAAGATTGCTGGAGGCGCCCTCTGTGGAGTACTGTGCGCATCTGCGACGCGATCGCGTAAGCGCTAGGTGGCGGCACACATTCCTCCCGTATAATTACTGCCAATTTCCAATTAGCCTCAATTATAACGGAGGCGGAATTGGAATTACAGGGTATTTATTTCAGTGAGACAAGTTCATACAACTGGAGATTACATGGCATGTGAACATCGTAATCTTAGATAAGTCATGAGTATTTAGTGTCCGTAGTAAATAACCCTGAAATACAAAAATGTTCTCAAACGTGAGAAATTATGCCAAAGGGCATAGGCATAAATGCCAAACTTATTATTACAGTCAGGAAGGGAGCGACGTCCTTCCCGACGGGGGTAAGTAAGGCCTAATGCCCGTGGCACTGTTCCAGGTGCCATGATGGGAGATGACACTCTGGGGTATCCCCGCAGCCACGGCATCGTGGACTGCCCCCCTCCTCAAGGAGTGGAGTGTCACTCTCTCGGCCGCCGGGAATCCCACGGCCGCCAGGGCAGCACGCATGACGGCGCACAACGGCCGAGAGGTCAGAGGGATTGATGATGAGAGGATGAACGCTGGCGCCCGTGGAGGGGCCAGAACGGCCGCGACGTAGTTCCTATAGGCGTCTACCGGGCAGATCAGCGGATCCGCCAAGCGCGGGAGATCGACCACGTGAGGGGGGGCCGCACGTGACCGTGTCTTGGTCGATCTCACGTGGATCCTGAGGAGTCCATGCTGGGGCTGTATGTCCGCTCGCTGTAGGGTGTGGGGGCCGCCCCACGAGGTCAATGACGGGGATACGAGGTTTGAGGCCCGTAGAAACCTGAAGTAAGCAATAAGTAGAGCCGCCCGTAGGACGAGGGCCGAGGGCCCTGCCCTGGATAAGTAGAGAAGCACGTGCCGGAGTTCTTGAAGGCGAACTGCAGGGGCCGGTGCCGGGATGTGGGTGGAGAGGCGTCTGGTACCGCGCTGAACCGCGAGGACCTCGTCCGCAAACAGCGGTGCCGGGTCCCAGCCATGGCGGCGTATCCAGGTCCGGGCTCCTGATAGATAGTTGGCGGCCGTTGCCGGGGCCCGAAATGAATTGGCTAGGGTCTGGGTGTAGAGGGCCCCGTAGGCAACGGTCGGCCAGCGAGGGTCGAATCCTGATGAGACGGCGAAACGCACGTAGGCCTGGGCCTGAATGAGGTGGTTCTGGCGCGTCGAGGGGGCCTCAGCCGACGCCAGGGATGCCATCATCTGGGCATGCAGGGGGGTGCCGGTGCCTAGATAGGATGGAAGCAAAAACATCTATATCAAATACGGGGTTGATATTTACAGAGGAACGGCCGCCAGGAGCAATGGCTTCCGCAACGGCCGCATAGACAAAACTGACATCAACATCCCACAAAGCTGCCGCCAGCCAGACCTCGCGGGCTACGGCCGAGACGACCGGGTCGTTAGTTCGGCCTGAGGCGATGGCCTCAACTGGAGCCATGTCGTCCGTGTGGACGACGACGGCCGCCCCGGGTGGGGCCCTCGCGCCGAGAGTAGCAATGCCCTGGAGAATGGCTACCGCGTGGAACCGGAACCCGGGGCCGAGGGCGGCCGCGGTGCCGGGCGCCTCCTGGCGCAAGCTTGCGGTGGCCGTTTCAGCGACGATGACCGCGTCCCTGCTGGACACAAAGATACTGAACGGTTCTCTGTGTGGAGCAACCAGGACCACGCCGTTGGCGGCCGTTGCATAACGTGTAAACCACCGAAAGTCCTCTTTTACCGCAGCTGGAATGGTCGCCACGCCCACTCCCGGGACTCGAGGTAGGAAGGCGAGAGCACGGGCAACAAACTTGCGGGCTTGTGATACGCAACGGGCGACGTATATGAGGCGGCCGACGATGGACTGGAGGCGGGCCCGGGTGATGGCTTTACGGGCGATCCACGCCTTGCACTCCCTCACCACGTCGGCCAGCCGGTCCTCCGGGATGCGCAGGGTCATCGCGACCGTATCTATGTCAATCCCTAGCCACTCCATTCGTTGGGCCGGAGGGCTACACTTGTCTGCGGCGAGGACCAGGCCCAAGCACACCGCGAGGCCCCCGAAGGCGGTGTAGGCGTCCGTCGCTTCCTGGCGCGTGGCCTCGGCGCCCGCGAAGTCGTCGATGTACGACAACGCGTGGTGGCCCCCACGGCCCAGGAGGAAGGTTACTGCACGTGTGACTCTCTGACAGGCCGAGGCCGAGAGGCGGGCGCCGAACGGGCAGCACGGGTCGATGTAGTACCTCCCCTCGGCCGCGACGACCTGGAGGGGGAGGTCCCGGGGGTCCACCCGTAGCTGGCGGTAAGCCCTGGCCATGTCGGCTTTCCAGAGCCAGGCCCCTTCTCCCAGTGCCCGAACTCTCTCCGCTAGGTCGGCGACCGTAGGGAGGGTGCATGTCTGGGCGTACGGCAGATGGGGGCCCATTTCCACACCCGCGTTGACCCCGCCCCCGGGGGGGAAAGACATGTCGACTATTACTCTCCTGCTGGAGGAGCCCCTCTTTGGACGAGTCATGAGGGGAGATACAGCCGACCACGGGGTGAAGGGCAGGTCCCGGAACGGGCCTACCAAGGCCCCCTCCCCGAGCTCCTTCTCCAGGTAGGCCGCGACGTGGCGGGGGTAATTCTCCGCGGAGGCGTGGTTGCGTTGCGTGGAGGTGGGGGGGCTAGCGCCCGTGAATCCCAACGGCCAGCCGTACTCCAGGAATTCGACGACCTGATTATCGTGGTAGTCGACTAGGGCCGCCCTCCATGCATCGATCCGCATGCCCGAGGGAACGGGTATCCGAGCCCCGAGGTAGTTCGGGAGGCCCGAGACCAGGACCTCGCTGTAGGCCCTCTCAATTGCCTCGTGCCCCCCCCACACTCCAGGAGACGGGCGAGGCCAGATGGATTTCACAACCGTTGCGTAGGCGGCAGGCCCACACCGTAGGGGCGCAACCCGAGGAACCGGGGGGGTACTCACTGCGTCGCGTCCTCACTGTCGCCTGCGGCGCCACCTGCCATATCTGGGGACGCGCCTGTAGCGCCCTCTAGCGGTTCATCTGCTGAGGTGCTGGACGCGCCTCCGTCGTAGACATGGAGGGTACTTTCAACATAGTAATCAGTGGGGGGGGGGCGCGCCGGGACAGCGACGGACACGACCCCCCGTAACACATTCATCGGCCGTAGGCAAAGTGTAGGCCGTAGGCGCAGGTAAACAAACAAATAACTCTTGTACATTGTCAGCTGAAGCGAGGCGGGATGGGTGATGAGTCGCCTCGCCTATCGACGAAAAACCTGGGGGGGGGGGGGTGGAGACTTGATCTGGCATGCGTGAAGCGCTTGCGGGACTTGCCGCGCTTAGATTCCTCTGTTTTACTCTGCATGCTACCTCCGAATGGCCGTTGGATGCCCCCGTATAGACCGAGCAGTAAGCGCAGATGTGGTTCATGCGAATGCCCGCTTCCACGTGCCCGGGGGGCTTATCACACCCCCCCGGTTTGTTGAACGGCTGGCACGGCCTCGCTGTGTCGTCCCTAGCCTTTTTCCCCTTGACATTATCGACTGCATAAGCTATGCGGCCTGCATAGACCTGTGAGATCGCGACCCTGAGCAGCTGAATGCGAGTGTCCTCGAGCCAGCCTAAGCGTAGGCGGCCCTCACTGACCATCGCAAATACCCGTTCTGACCACCTCCGGACCTGTGCGAAGTCGAACTCCCGGGCGTCCTCGAGGACCTCCTCCAGGTGTACCACCAGAGGTGCCACGTATTGGGGGGGGAAATCATCGTCATTAATAATTCGTAACAATGCCCATGCATACTCTGCCAATGTGAGTTCGTTCAGGCCTGTCTTCGCTCTCTCCGGGCCTCGATGCACATACAAATGTGGGAAAAACTTATATTTACCGGCTTCATTGACCCTCGAGGCCGTGGTCTCCAGAATCTTGCGTACCTGGTCCTCCACCTCGTCGTCGGGCCTAGCCGGCCTAACGGTCATAGGTGGTACCAAGGCTGCAGCCCGCCTCTGCTCCAAGAGCACGGCTTGGAATGTGGTGCCCTGGGATGCCGGCCGTGCGAGCGCTGCCGCCGTGTTGTCGGGTGCCATGGTGCCCAGCGTAGCGGCCGACGTTCCCGCGTAGGATGCCAGGCCAGCCGGGACTCCTCCTTGTTGAGCGGGTGCCGAGGCCACGACTTTTTCGATGAAAGCATTTTCCATACCGTCTGTGATGCCCTGGAGAACTCGAGGCTGGAGTGTCTCGGCCGTCGGCGCTTGCATCAAGGGAGGCGAAGTGGCCTTATTCGCTGAGGTGCCTGGATCTGAGCAGGCGCCATTGCCGTTCAGTTTTGCCGCTATCTCCGCGAGTGCCGTCTCCAAAACACTAAACCTTCTGTCGAAGCTCGCGAACTTGTCGCTAAAAACGACATCGTCGTTTTCCTGGTCTTCAACTACCTTCGTCTGATCCTTCGTCCTTCGCTTTGGAGTGTTTTTACCCATCTTTGCGAGTGATTTGAGCGAGCTCTTAAATTAGCTTCCGAAGCAAACGCTGTCTTGAAGATCGCTGGAGGCGCCCTCTGTGGAGTACTGTGCGCATCTGCGACGCGATCGCGTAAGCGCTAGGTGGCGGCACACATTCCTCCCGTATAATTACTGCCAATTTCCAATTAGCCTCATGTTTTCGGTCCTCTAAAGGCATTTCTATGCTCTACGATTTCAAACCATGTCCACGATTTGAAACTAACGGGGACCTCCCGATAGGTCACGATTTGGGCATTTCAAATCGTAGCTATCGGGAAGTATGTCGTAGACCATCGTGGTAGGTGGGGGCTGGCCTTTAGTTATGAGATGAAGTAGAGGAACGGAATGAGTTAAAATCCATTATATCACATAAACATAGCCTCTCTCTCTCTCTCTCTTTCTCTTTATCTCTGTCTTGTCTCTCTATCTCTACTCACCTCTCTCTACTCGTCTCTCACTACAAGACATAGAGCATCGGGTGACGAGCAACCTGTGTGCTCAAATGGATAGACTAAGTTGCTAGTTGCTTAATTTCTATTGATATATGGGATACACTGCCTCAAATCCATCATCACTAGTTTCCGCTGAACCATGTTCCAAACAATATACATATCGTAAGAGGTTTGCGCCATGAAGGTAACTAACTTGTTTTGAAGTGACAATCTAATTAGTCTGTGTGACTGTGCCCCTTTATCTCCAGTCAGCAGACAGGATGTTGTAGTCTCTACAATACTCGACTTTGAGAACAAGACAGGAGATGGCTGATCGAGAGGAGCTGAGACCATATTAATAGGTGTTTGTGCTTCTATATGATAAGACACAAATTGAATCATGGTGAGCGAGAGAACCATATGCAGCCACCATCACTAGTGTGAGCTGCTTCACTTGCAATAAAAATGTTCTATATCTACTGTGATTCAACATGGTTGACGGGGAGGACTTTTATGTTCTGTCGACACTATCCATGGCTCGGGTAAATGATTTCCGCTGCATCTATGATATAGAATTGATTGTTTATTACAAGCTCTAAAATCTGGTCTAGAAGGCTTGGTTTCTAAATGAAATGGCTTAGTCAGAGCTCATCAATTGCCGTTAAGGTGGCATTGTTATGATGTTTTGAATACAAGCGTATTGACACATTGAGATTAACAGATGAAAATCCACATCAGGCGAACGTTTCACGATAGTTTAAAAGAACCATAATAGCTGTGGGAGATTTCCTATGAATTGAGGAAATTACAAAGTATTATCCTTCTCAGACAGGGCATAAAATGACAAATAATTCTAGATGAATTTGTTACCCCACTGGGATTTAATCAATAGAAGAAACGTCTTAGGATGAAGCAGTATTTTCTTTTAGATTGTTATGAGCAAAACCTCCTAATCCATATCGAGTTGCAGACTTGAAATCTATATCAGCTTGTTTCCTACGAGTGACAACAGGAGCTTTTGTAAATAATCCAGGCAAACTACAAACATTACCTCTTTTCCATTCTTTATTGCTTTCTATGGCTCTCCTTCTCTTATTGTCCTTTCTTTATCAATGTATGTACTTGTCTAATATCTACTAACACCCCCTTTTCTATATGTCTTCTATCCACCCTTTGCTTTCTCTCTCATATAAGAATAGATTCATTTTAGTGCGAAGAATTACACTCCACCTCTCCAGACACCTAGCAATTCCTTTCTCCTTACACGTCACAATCCCTCTACGCTAACCTTGATTTTCCCCTCCCATCGCTGAGAAGGAGAACGATTGAACAATTGAAATGGATTATCGTTGACACGACTTTTCCCACATGAAAAGAATAACTATTTCTGCCCATGAGTTTGGAGTGGGGTTCCCTTTCTGGCCAAATCGCATGACCGATGAACCCGGAAGGGAAGGCTGATGTGGGTAGGTGAGGTGAGGGGGTGGTGAGGGTGAGGAGGGGGAGGAAGGAAAGGGGAACCTCTGATAGATGAGCAGAACGAGACAGGTGACACTATGGCAGATTAACTGGCGGAAGAGCTCGGGAGCTGCTCGGGGTCTGCTCGGATCTGCTCTCAGATGAGGGGTTAATCTTGGGTAATCTGTGCCAGCCATCAGTCATCATTACCCGACAGGGGGGCGTCACGATCGCCACCAATAACACCCTCACTCACCAATACACTCGTGCCAGCCCGGGTTGCGGGCACACTCAGTCTAGGGATGAGTGTGTACTACAGGTGTAGTCATTTCATATTGTAATGGTGGTTCGTGCGATTGGCAAGCCGTTTGTTATGTTATATGTTTTGTGATATCCTGGATCATTCCGGAAGATATAGATGTATCTAAACGGGTTGATTGAACACGGCTTTTATCAGTACAAGGAATATTTCCATCTTTTATTTTTAAAGAATAACTACTATTGATCATTTTTTTCTAATTGATAAAAGTTTAGCTACATGAAGATACGGAAAGTTAATTACAAATATTGGAAACCCAATCTCACATACATAATATTGAAATATTTCGATATGAGAGAAAATATATATATCAATATCATTCTTATCCTTTTAAATTCTTAGATTCTGTGGTAAAATGGTTTGCCCTACTTGTGAGTCGACTTCTTAAACGGCACTCATACATGTAAACCTGCAGACCAGAAGATCCCATCGTGTGTGGTGCCTGTGTCATTTGTCTGTATCATGACTTATTATATAATATAGATGCGTGACATCCTATACTTGTTGTCAAGTGGTTTCTCGCTGCGCGTGCACGAATTTATACTAATGCATCAGACCTGTCAGCTGCCTGCGGTCCTGGTTGTTTCGGTGGCATTACGAAGTAATGACACAAGAATAATCGGTATACAACCACAAGAGCATCAAAAAGTATAGAAAATGTACAAACTAATGAAGAAACCAACAAGTTTTGGTCAAAGTGGTCGTTCTCCACGAGTTTGATGCGGTGTGATATGAACGAGGCGACAGCCGAGTGAATATCACGTAGCATTCAAACGAGTTGGAGAATGCCTTCTTTGACCAAAACGGGTTGCTTTCTGTATTTATCTCACCCCTATACACATTAAAAGAATGGATGACACACAGGATATAGACCATGGAGAACGGACCGCAATACTCGTAGGGGCGTGGAGAATGAGTTCCCAATGTTAAGCCTATGGGCAATTATTCCAGGGGTGAGATAATGGTGCATACAAACGTTATATACCATATACGACTAGTGCAAGACTAGTGCAAGACCAATGGCTGTTCTCATTATTTCTGCCTACAAAATTAATCACGTGAACGCTAATAACACCACCGACATGTTCCCACGTTTCTCTGATCCTATCATGTGACAGTAAATGTACAATAACAGAGCAGGATTTGATTAATGTACATTAATTGATAAATGTACCTTAGCAGAGCAGGGTTGGACGACGATAGAATTACACGGACAAATAATCAGTCATTAACAGCTTTTAGGAAAACAAACGACGATTACCATCCTGCATTACTGTAAATGTTAATGTGCTGAATTCTCTGATTCACTTTAAAACATGATCAAAGGAATCCTGAAACAAAGAATGAGATAAAACAATCCTCTGAGGCTGAGAGGTAAATTCAATTTCTACTGATTTGTGACGATCAAAAGAGGATGTAGATTACAAAACAGCTAATTGCACACTCTCCATCCAGAACCTTGCTCCCCTATGACTGTCAGAGCCTACTGACCATTTCAGATTATCCTATGATGCATTTGACCGGAACAGCTGAGGATTCTGACTTTGGCAAAATGTTGTTATTACAATGACCTGGTAGATGACCCTAAATGTATTGGAGAGTCGTAGCAAGCACATTTACAATGTTATATCTAGTTGGACAACTCTTTTCCCAACAGCTCCAATATGGGAAATGCATATTGACTATAACGAGTAATAAGGAGAATTCTGTAAGCCACCCAGCAGGATATGTCAACAACCGACTCTCTTGGGTAACCATACATAAAATCTGTTATGTCCTGTTATAGTCATGTATGTCCTGTGAATCTAGTTGATGTAAACATTAGCATTTTTTAATATATATTGTCTTGTAATGGTAGGATAATATGGGCATAAACTTCATTAGCCCCAACTATGTGAATGGGGAACCACTACGAAACTCTGCATTACTCAACTAACGGGGTGTTTATGACACCTACATAAAAGTATAAATGTAATTCATGTGTACGTGCCTAGATACTTAGTTAATGTAAGCAGGAATAAGTAAAGTAGAGACAACCATGAGACAACCTTCATAATTCGGACAAAACATTGTAGAGTGATGAATTAAGTGTAAAACTAGAGTATGAGAGTATGTATATATCAGGATTGGGATTTGTTTATATTAGCGAACATATACACAATCAAAAAGAAAGAAAAAGAGTGTGCTCAAAAGTGAGTAAGGGATTTGCTAATACCATGACATGAAATATGTGGACAATAGTTCTCTTTGTTGCAAAAACAAGAATATCTGGGATGATATGATTCTTATGTAGATGGTGGAATGCGGAAAAAGAAAGGATATATTTCTTTAAAATCTAAGACATTTGAATAACCACACTGAAACCGAGGACTACAAATGTAATGTATTGCTAAATATCTAAGTCTATGAATATAGACAGTACAATCGATTAATGAAACCTGGTGATTTTGTGTATGGATAGTAAAAGAGCTACGCTCTTGGGTAATGATCAATCATAACCGGAAGTGGTCGACCTCTTTGGGTATAGACTCTACTAGTATACCGCCATCTAGAACCCCAGCAAGGCCTATTGTATACATGCGTGCCACTACACTACTGTGTGAGTACTTTCAACCCACGATTCCCTGTGTAGTCCTCCAGTAGGATACCCCCAGGAATACAGCGTGATGGCTTTTGCTAGTGTTTTTATTTATCCCGAACGATACGTCAGGCAGTAGTTGCCTATATTCCACCCTCTACAGCCACGTATTTCAAGTATGTCCGTACCAAACTAGTGAGTGTACATACATGACGAGAATGGTTTTGTCGTGATTCATTATAACATTATATGTGTGCTATGATGTTTAAGCAGTATCAATCCAGTGAAAACAAGAGTTCATCACAATTGCTGTTTGTATTACTCACATAGATATCAAGATTGGTTTATTGCTACTGTGCTCAGATTTAGTTACACAGGCGCATTTACAAAAGCAGTTAATTTTTTTTTTCATCAGTTCGTGTTTTCATAAATTAGTAACGGTAGAGGCCTACATATACTTGTAAGGTGTTAACTAGTAAAATTAGGGATGTGTATACTGGGACAGTTGGACCGTCAGTCCTTCTTTAATAAAGTATGATCAATATAATTTGGATCCTGCCTTGTCTTCCTTACAAACTAAATAGTTTAGATGAAAAATTCATCTAATCTCTAGCGTCAGATCACGTGTGTTAGCTTTGCAAACCGACAATTTTGCTTGGCAATCCTAAAAGGCCATGAATTGCAAAGCATAAGACAATTTAGGGAGAAATATCGTATACTATAATTATACTTTGAGACACTATCACAGTATGATTGTCTTCTGACTCTATATAGACCGCTATGTGATAGGTCTAAATACACATGCTCTGAGACCTAATATGAAGGCCCTAGATGTGGGTCTAGTTCTCAGTTAGCACTCTGCCTACATTTCATATTCATTTAAGCGCATTTTCGTGATAATTAATGTCTATTACCGAGAGCGTTCTCCGGGTTGATGTTGCACAGCATTCCCTCATCGCTAATCACTATTACCAAGGCTGCCAGAATCTAGCAAAGGTGGCAGATGGACAAAATAAAGATTACCAAACTGCAAGATTGTTAGTTACCATTTCACATGGGATTGCTCCTGTAAACTCTCTGACGTTTTCAGTGATAAATTACAATGAAAACACTTAGACAGAAGGGGATACACCAACTCTGGTTCTATCTCAATTATCTCTATTGTAAAGTAATAATCAATAATTACTAAATTATCAAATATTAATCAGTACAGCTTTAACACTCCAGTAACACTGAGTAGACCTTGCACGGGAACTGTCTTGCACGAGAACACTCTCCGTCTGATCTGCTGCTTGCCGTATCTCGTCTCTAACGGCACCTCAGCCATGCGGCAACAACAGTCACTAAAAGAATGATCTCTTAGATGTTCCATCTTTCCGCCTTCAATAATCGGGCCAACACTTTAAACTGACCCTCCATCCCTCCATCCACCACCCCACCATCCACCCGACCTTCTCTCATCCGTCGAGGCGCACACTACGGTATACAGCGATGAACCCAATCGGGTGGATAGAGGGCAAGCACTAAAGGTGCTAGTCTCTGACAAAGAGAGATTTTTTTACGGCGGCAGCATCATAGTGTTATCAGCTATGATAGAAGTGACAGGTCTGAAAGGGTAGCGCACCCTGGTGCAGTTATTGACAGTGAGGGCCGTTCACTGACGCACTGGTGACCGTGGACTTGTTCAAGTCTTTGCTTATGGACATACTCGAGAAATAAAACAACTTAAAAAAAGAGGAGGTGCTCCAGTCTACGGTGACCGTAACCAATGACTGCAGCGTCACCCGTTCTATCCACTATTTCCACCTGACCATTCAAAATAGCCACAACTAAAGCGCGTGCAACTGACATTTCATTTGACATTTTAAATCTCCGACACTCGATGATCAGAAGACTTCTATAGTATCCCACAATGCAATTGTTTCTGGATCACGGTGAGGTGCGCGTTTCAGTTTTTCCCAAGTCGAATATAGAAGCCGACAGCATCGTTCTATTTGCCCGGTGTGTCTTAGTGTCCTGTGTAATGATCCTTGCCTGGTTACCATGGTAACCAAACTCGGAGGCCCCTAGAGATGGGCTAGGTGACACCCCGCAAACACAGGTTCCCATGGGATATCCATTGCTTCCTGTTCCTATGACAACGGGCAGTGACCTTATATTCCTTAAAAGGACTCTTTGACCTTGGATACAGTGCCCTCGCTGAATGCCGTCTGCTGTTCCGTGAGGTTTCCCGCGTTTTTGTTTTACATTGCCCTACTATGCCAAATGGGCGCCTCAAAGGGCGAAAGCAACACTCAGATAAACCTGTAAGGACCCGGACAAATCTGCCTATGCTATGTAAAAGAAAATAGATTTCCACTCTAACATCCATAAGAACATGGTGGGCCGACAGCAACTTGAAATCTTTTGTTAAACCATTCTATTTTCCAGAAAGGAAATTGAATAGAACATGCAAAAGATACAAAACCACCTACTTGTTGTTATCATATAACCGTGGGTAATTTAATTACCGAGTTTTTTTATTGTTCAGACAAATTTCTATTCTAACTGGCGTAATGTCGTGGGTTATTTCAAGCTTTAAAATTATGTTAACCAAATAAGATAACTTTGGATATCTGTCCTTGACCTTGACATTTTCAGGCGATGGCGTCTGGGGAGGTATATGAGGTCAACGAATCCTATGGAAACGGGAAGAAAGAATTACAAAATACTATATAGGAAACGGGTGCATGGACAAAGGCGACATGGGTTCTTGCTCTAAAGAAGATCAGACGCCGAAGTAGTCCCTGTGACCACAGACCACTACGAGGACCGCACTTCTGTAGTCCTACACACCACGGGGATTATCATGTGTAAAGGCCTGTCTCCACTGTGCGACTGGGGGGGGGGGGGGGGGGGGCATGCGATCCTGTACCTCCAGTGTCAGACTGGAGGTACCGGCTTGGCGTACCGCATGTACCTCGGATCGCAAGGTATCATCAATTCTGTGTGGAGACACCCTCGCTTGCGACTGTAGGGCTTGCGATTCTAGATACATAGGGTACGCCTAGTCTCAGACTGGGCGTACCAAATTTAAAAACCATATTTAAAAACGCTTGCGATCCGAAGTACATGCGTTACCTCCAGTCTGAGACTGGGCGTACCGGTACACCCAGTCTCAGAAATAGATTCGTAAAAGAGTTAAATTAGGAATGACATCATTGTAAGTCCATTATTTCCGTCTTCGATTACACAATGTCCATGATGGAAGCTGCCTGTGGTGTTTTTTTGTTGTTGGTTTTTTTTTTTTGGGGGGGGGGGGGAATCTGAATTCCCTTTCTATAGTTGACAAAAGAAAAGAGTTCTCTCTTTTGTTTTTCTTTCTTTTCCTCCTTTTTGTTTGAAACCTCAGGTAATTCGTAATAGTCATTACTATGAAATCCTTACTATAGATCACATATACATTTCTATGGAGTAATTGCAGAGAGATCTCATGTATGAGAACAAAACAAAGAACGAACATGACATTACAATTACATTTACATAAAATTGTTACTTATAAAGGAAGAGACATTAACCGTGAGGAGCACAGTGCCCCCCCCCCCCCCCCACACACACACACACACACACGCTTAATCTACACTGTAAAGACTGACAAAGAAGAACAGGGTAGTAGTAAGAGGTTGTTAATCCCCCATGAAAAGTATGTATGAAAAAGTTTACATCATAGCTGTCATAAATTCTTTCCATTTAGAGAATTTCTACAGTTTTTCAGAGATCCTACAGATATGTTTCTCTACAGATAGACTATTCCTGAACTTTCTGCTCCAGTCATATACTCACAAGTCTTAAAGCATAGGATATTTATAGTAACACAACAAAGGGGGCATTAATCTACTCTTTATTTGTTAATCGTGTATGACACATCAATAGGTTCACAGCTGTATATCAGTTACTTCAGAATTCTGTTATACCTGGCACTGTATGTATGTAGCTACTCTTTCGTTTCTCTCTGACTTATTTAGAAACAATACCAACGCATGGCAAGATCCATAACGAAGGAACGATTTACACAGATTTACGCAGTATCGAGAACAAATGGGAGGAATGATTGAGACCAATCGCGCATGGGGCTATCTACTCTGCATTTTGGGCACTCAGTCTAACACCTTTACTTTGCCCTTGATAATAGAAGCCTATCTTACAATGAAATATCCTGATTAGGATATTGAATTTAGACAATTAATTCATTGAAAATGTCGTTTACATTAATTATGCAGTAGTTTATAGGGATCGGTCACATGGTATTGTAACTGTGCCTGCTTGGACGGTGGCTGCAGTCCAAAACACCTCTATATATTCACATGGTGATCTGATAAACCATGTAGGGGGGCACGTTCAATGTTCATGACTCAGCAGAAATCACCGGGACCTCCTCCTTCATCATCCGGCCACCTGTTCCCTTGCTTCCCCAACCCTCGTACATACCCCCCTTATCAGTCCGGTATACACCAATCGATGTCTCAACCCCAAGGGGCAACTTCCTGTCGCGCGAGACCGACTGCCGGACGGCCATCGTTTCCGGTTCCCTTAACCTGCGCTTCCGGATCCGGCAGCGTCCTATTAGGTCGGAGATGGGTGTATCTTTTATAGAACGGTTCCGCCTTGATCTCCTGGACTCGTTTCATCTGTACCCGCGTTCATTGACGGCTATGTTCTGATTCAGATAGCAGTGTCGGGGCTGCATAATCTCAAGGGTATTCAAGACGATGTGGTCTTTTTTCTAATGTAAGGTCTATACAGAACCACTAAAGTTGGCTGAAGAATCTTTGCTTCGACTAAATAGTCTAATACTGAGTAGGCCTATTGATGCTGTGTAGACTCTAAGGATCTGATTTAACACTGCAGACTAACAAATAGCTTCTGCTGTCAATTCCATGACAGTAGAATTCCATGACAGTAGATGAAGAAATAGCAATGGAAAACATTGATGATTTATTACATTTTATTATATACCCGTGCACGAAACTGAGGCCTATACTGTATGGAAGTAATGTGCACGAAATTCAGTGTACGGGCACCGGGTGCACGAAACAGGAAACAGTTAGCTTGTTCCCAATCTTATATTTCACATAAGAACCAGCGAAAATAAACTGAAGGCCATGCATTAGTATCGACCATAAATATACACAATTAACACCCATAAAAGTGGTAGGCCCCTACACAAATGCTTTAGGAAATATAAATCATTGAGATACAAGGTTAGAAATATAAATGAAATTGGCTTGCTATAGCAAAGAACTTGGCCAGAGCTCCATACACAGCCGACACTTAGCCATTGCAAAATGTAAACAACCAATGACGTCACAACGTCGTCAGGGAGAGTGATAGCGGTGGGTTGTAGCAGAGATGAATAAGCGCAAGCACCATGGAAGTCCTGCTGGGAGAGTGAGCGGTAGCTATGATGTCACACAGTAACTTTTGGACAGGCTCCAGCCTCGCGATCATCACAAGAGCTACATTGTCACGAAACCCAAGGTACGAGTACACGATGCTGTTCCCGGCAACTTTGACAATGGCGTTCTGGTAAATATTTAGCGAATTATAATGATTTGAGGGTATATAATAAAAATAATACAGTCTAGGCTTCTTTGAACGTTGTATGGTACTCGGTTCTCATGCCGATCATACGGCATTCGCTCTGCGAGCTCATGCCGTACGATCGGCATGAGAACTACATACCATACAACGTCCACATAGCCTTAGCCTGTATTCTCTAAATACAGTTATCATTTACGGGACCGAGTTGTCTGGAATTGTGTACACCTCTATTGGTCCAGTACTAAAGTGCTAAAAAATATTCTAAAAAGCAGTAAGCATTTATAAATCACTTTTGCTAGGATTTTGTCATCGTTCTAGCAGAGGGAAATAACCCCTACCAGCTAGAAGCCTCCCTACATTGATTATCTATAATTCAAAGTTCAACATTTTTGGATCAAATTAATATTTTCAAATCTATTTTTGGCTTTGTATCCCCCTCAATTCGGGATATATTGCATGAGGATTACACAAATTACACAGATGCGGCTGGTTCTGTTAACACAGTTAGATTCTCTGGTAGTAGTAGCAACTCATGGCCGATAAAGGAAACCGATAAAACAGCCATTGTTTCCACACAAATTGAAACTATAGATGTGGTGCTAACATTGTAGGAATGTAGACAGCTTATATAACCAACCGAGACTTAAGCGGGTTCATCTGATAACTACAAGGGAGTGGCCGATCAGCCCTGACCGATTCACTCAGGAGGGTTGTGATTGACAGGTGCTTAATGAGTGTCACCGTATTTCCTCCAATGAGATAGTACCATGTTTGGGTGCTGAAATATAAGCAGGGACCTAAATTAAAGCAGATTTTAAACCGCACTTCTCGAGACTTGTTGCTTCTTGAACAGTTGCACTTAACCTGACTCACTGTTGTCATGTTGTTGTGGGTAGAACGTCTGCTGAAATTAAAACAACAGAGACGAAGCATGGCCTGAAATACATTCCCAGAGGTTACACTGGTGGGTGTGAACGACTACCTCCATCTTACTCAATAAAAAGGATTATTCCAGTTGTATATCAATATGAGAAAAGCAGAATCCCGCTAGGCGCATCTCGATGCCAGCTGTCTGTGGTCCATGTTGCACTGTGATCAACTTAACGGGGTAGAATAAACATAAAATAGGGCCAAAGGGTTCCTTAATGGGATGACCTGCAACCAGAGTTCTACCGTAGTTATTAAGGCTATGTCTGCCCTATCTAGCTCACCCTTGGACTCGCACATCTTCACATCATTGGCAATTTCTCGCTCTAGAGAGGATATGCATACAGAAAGCTCTGGAGTAAGGGAGAAATGATCTTCTGCTGTTTGCCAGGTGGTTGTGTGCCTAGAGCGCCACTATGAGATATGCATTATGAGAGTCACATTTAGTGCCGGCCAGCAGCCAGTAGGTCATGTATCTCGAGTTATAACTATCCATCTGGCTAGACACCTGCTTCGAAAAGTCCATACTAAAGTGTTACGCGTCACCTATTATATTCTTAGTTTGAGGAATGTGGCTGCCGGGTATTTATTTATTGCTTATGAAACCTGTTTACCACATACTTAGCAAGCTCCGTTAAGGATATTCTCCAAACCTCCAAACATTGGATGGGTCATTTCAAATATTCCCTATCTTCTGCTCCTGTAATGCTTGTTTCCTCTGTTCTTTCTCAGAGCAAACGCGGATTCGACAATGAAATTCAACTACGTATCATCAGTGTGGAACATGCATCACAAGAAGGTGTCTTTGGTCTGTGGCTCAACTCACACAAAATGCGAGCAGCTGAGTAATTGAGCGATAGGCATTCAACGCTTCAGCCACAGATGATACCAAACAAAGGATAACACCGTCCAGTAAAACACTGAATTAATCCGGGGGTCTAATGAAAACCGATTTAAGGAAGCCTCCCCGAGCAACTTCGTGAAGATTAAAGGTTTAATTAAATCAATTTCTTAGCCTCATTGACAAAGATGAAAGGGTTACTCAGTTTGGAGAAAATTCACTAGAGGCAGATTCCTTCCTTTTTTTAAATTGGACATTACATTTCAAAAAGATGCAGGATGAAATCATTTGACTTCAAACTTGTGATTAGCTAAATGATATCTTTGTCTATAGACGAGGCTGGCAAACGGGTATTGGGCATGTGACAGGTTTCAGGATCCCAGATTGTTGGACCTCCATTTTTCACTGCCGATTTCGGGGAAGGCTGGACAGCCACCCGCCACCCCCTTCTCTACCTTTAAGAATACTGAATTTGGATCAGGGATATTCTTGCCTTGTTTGGTCAAATTCATGAAACTGGTAATAATTATTCAGGAAACAGGTAATTGGTATTAAAAAAACTGGCAATTAGTATTCAAGAAACTGGTAACTGGTATGATAAGACAATGTGTAGTCGGAGGGGGGGAATAAAGTACATCTTTTCCCATATGTGGCATTTAATGGAAGCTACCAATATTTCTTATAAAGTTCAAACGGTAATACATTGATGACAATAAACGATTCTAATCTAGTGAGCGCCGAGTGTGGCAGTGTGCTCCCTTACATCTTCGCACCGCTCGATCACTGTCCTAAACAGTAACACGCCTGGTATGACCGCCGGGTACCGGTGAGGACCACATAGCCACAGGGTGCACACCTGCCAGTAACCTGCGTTGCTAGATCCTCAGATGTCATTTTTGGCCACGTGGCCCATCAAGCTTCATTGTGGCCCCCTGGCGGTGAGGTGGGCAGACAGCTACCGGTCTCTGAGCAGCCTGTGCCCATTCGGCGAGCAGCTCGTTGAGTTACCAGGCAGGCATAGCCCGGGGGCAGCGACGTCATGGGGTGTGTAGATCTGTGCTTCATTTTCATCAGTTTGTCCTGAACGTTACCTTTGTAACAGCACATACCTACACGTATACTACATCTACACGAGAAACATTACAATCACAAACTACATGTACTGGAATCGAGCAGCGGATATAATCTTTCAGTACAGGTATCAAGCTGATGTCAGGTATTTTGTTTTCGCTGGTTAACCCCATATACATCTCCGCTTTCGGTTTATTGTATATGATATATATGGATTTATCTATGTTTCAGTAGCCTTATAGAGGTATCACATGATGCTTTAGTAGCTTCTAACTACCAGATTCTGTAGGGAGAGTTTTCGGGAAGTACTCCTATTCGAAATGGGGAGGGGGGGGCTGGTATTACTCTTGGTTATAGTGTGGTATGATGAAAAATCATGCAACCTCTGCCGTCTTATTACATGCAGTCATCCTCGTCCCTTTTCAAAAGCATGTACATGTATATGTATATCAACTTGCTGCTGTTCCGCTTGGAGACTGAGATTCCCAATAGATGAGGACTTCTGTACGCCGAGGCAGATCCAGGCGCTCTAACGGTCCACTCTCCAAACACAGCCTGGCACGGCGGGTACGTGTCTGAACTGTGTTCCGGCATACCAGGGATCTGGGTGGGATCAACAGGGAGGTGTGTGAGTAGGGCGCGCGTGGTGGTGGGTGTAAGTGGTAAACAGGTGGTAGGAGGAGGTGCTGGGAGGAGGTAGGCATTAAGAAGTAGGTGTTAGTCAGCCGGCTTCGGTCTGGGGCTGTGCGCGCATCCTAATTATGCCCTTATTTATCCCTGCACAATGACGGCGGGGCATACGGGAAATATGGCTTCACCACGTTAAATACAAACGAAGATGCTAGCCTGCCAGATGAAGATGACAATGTATTATAAATGTGGTCGGGTTGAGGCTGAGTCGGAGTCGTCCTATTTTCTGGGGCTGTTTTTGTGTGAGGGAAGGTGAAAAGAGGGAGAGAGAACAATTTGAGCTGGATCTGCTTTATATACTAATAAATAATAAAGTTGGCTTTCTCCCCTGGTACTTATACGTTCTTTTACTATTTAAAAGTATAAAAACTGCCCGTCACTTTCTATGCCTTACGGTAGTTCAGTCTGCTAGTGATTTGTGCTGAAAGATGATATCTGCAAAGATTATTGAATCTCTAGCAGGCTGCCTTCTTTATTGCCGCCTTCGCTACTTTATGACTGCGGCCACGACGTCATCCGGCGAGTTTATCAGGGAAATCTCATAAAAAATAGTTTCGTTCAATACAAAACGCCTGATATCCTACTTTGAATAACATATAGGGTAGGTGGTGTTAGTAGATGTGAGTGAGCGGAGGGGAAATATACTTAGGTTCTTTGGAATGAGCCGCTTCAAGACTGAAATATCTTAGACACCAGACCCTACTAAATGCGCCAGAGGGCTCACGTTTTAAGCAATCACACCTTCTCGGCAAACAACTCAAAAAGCGGTCGTGCACAGCCGTACATACTGCCTCATCAGATAGCATTGAGTTCCCTCCAGCAGTGCGCATGCGCAAAAGGCGACAGGCGGTGGAGAGTGAAGATACGGCGTCTCATCGCGCATCCCTCTGGGAGGAGAGTGTATGATGTATTTGGGGCCCGTAGGGCCCGTAGTGGTGGCCGGGCCCACTGCCATGTTTGACAGGAAATGAAAAGGGTCAATTGATGAATGCGTCGCCGAGGGAAGATCCCTGGAGAACCGGGCGCTCCTAACTTAATTTGCGCCAAAGTCCAGCAGTCAAGAATACATCATGCTCTGCCTTGGCGCCTCAGAGGTGCGTGGCTAGTGGTTTCACAGCGTGGCAGTTTTCAAAAAATAGGCCAATTGCCTATCAACCATCTTTCCCTGCGTAAAGGTGTTTGCTTTCGGACAGGGACTGTTACGACTGCGAATGATGTCTTTCTAAAACACTTTCACAACGAAAATAAAGTGGCCGAAAAAGTGACCGGAACGGCTAAAGAGCTGTGTGCTGTCGCGCGAGACGTTCAAGTGATAAGGACTATTAATCTTTGGTTATTTTGGGAGCGGGGACAATAGTAAAGCAGCAATGACACCCAATGCGGTTCTGTTTTTCGGGATAGAAAAAAATTCTTTAATTGGACTCGGTTTGCAGCGGTTTCTCGCATTGAAAGGGAATTCGCCAGATAAATAGTTGCAATTGCTATGGAAAGCACAGAGTTTCTGGTGGTAATGCTTGGCTTAAATTGTTCCGCCCGCCTGTGAAACACGACGAATCAATTGGACTGTCTGCTTCTGCAAAGGTTTGATTGTCGTGCATTTGATTTGATCGTGAGCCCGTCGTCGGACAATTTCTATTCCCATTATCATTTGCCATCTTAATTAAAGATGAGAAGTGCACAATATAGTACTTCATTTGTAGCGAAATCTGATTATAGTATATACACTTGATGAGAAAGAATAGCTCAAAACTAGCGGTCGGACCACCTAGGATAAAAGAAATCAGTATGGAGGGGATATTTTGAGCTGGGACAGAAAAAGAAAATATTAATCATTTGTGTTTAACACTGGGAAACAATTAAATCAGTGCAATTAGCCGGAATGAAGTGGCGGTTATTTGCAGGATGTGGCGCGTATTTAATCACTTTCTCTGTTGCACAAGCCGCTGGATAGGCTGGAGCAAGCATTCGGCATGGGTGAATCAATGAAATTCTCTTATAGTTTTCGGAAGACCAGCTTAAATTGAAGCGACATCCGAACGCGGACGGGTCTTTCTCTTTTCGCAGAAGTTGGGCTACATTTAATTACGAACGATCACCATATATGTAAATATCGATTCAGGAATAGCCAAAAATACCTCACCAGAAATCCCTTTATACCGATATAAACCATCGGTATCCTATATCTAAATGTCCCTATGTTTCCTCACTAAACCTCCCTAGGTGGGTCGGGTGAAGGAATGCACTGCTCCGACACATTGTCAATTACCTATACACACAAGACAGCTTTTGTCTCGAGAACATGTCATAAGAGTGTGGGGCTAGGTGTTTCCACTTCAGTGAGGTTCTTGTTTAGGCCAACTGATAATAGATGTGCCAGTTGATCCCACCTGGGTAAAATTACATCGAAAAGTTCCAGTTGGTCGATATTTTGAATTAAAAAGCTGTCTATTCCTACAGCAGTTACATAGGAATATAAATTATATTATCAGTCTACAACCTACTGTGTGTGATAATGAAACGCTCTAGGAAGATCAACCTCAATAAGCTATAAATGCTGAATCTGCTCGGCAGCACCTTAGAGCTACATTGGTGTGCTCATGACGTGACTGCTGCTATGTAAGCAAGTATCTAGGTCCAACTGAGGTAGAGGCACTGAGTAGTAATTAGGCTCCTTGAGATGAATGCAGTAGAATACCGGTTGTTCTTCTGTTAATTTGCATACACCTAGACTTCTGTATTGAAAGCATTAGCGTCCATCTTACGGGGTTCTCCCGCTACATATGTCGGTATTCACAGGCCTGACAGGGAGACTACTGTCTACTCCTAGGAAGCATCACTAATTAGTAAACTATAGTGAAAATATTTTTCTCGCTGATGAATTCTTAAAGTATCAATAATTATTGTATTATCCATATTCAGTGAATACCACATGGGAAGCTACTCGAAGGTCAAATGCTCTGTACCTGTTATGTGTATCCTGCAAGGGATGCCACTACATCTGCAGGAGGTGAGTTTTGGTATTCAGAGCACGACCTGCTGATTACTGGTCACAGGAAGAGATAAGGGGGTAAGGTGAAGGCCAAATACGTCCACCTACATCAAAAACTGTTCCCCCTCAATCCTTACGTCCAACACATGCAACCACCAGGTTCTGTCTATGCCGATGATGGCTTCGCCTCGGCTATCCCCTGTACAATTTGGAGGTCATTCTGTTCCATTATTCTTCAGATCAGAATTCAGTCTAATATGAGGATAGGATTAATGCTGTGTACGTTTAGAATTTATCTGGGTAGCTTGTAGCTGTCTCTCTAAGAGTGAAATACCTTTAAGAATAACATAGCTTTTCTTTATTTTCGGTTCATCTGTGATTTCTTGTTAGGCCACTAAAAAAAAAAAAAATGTTTCTCATCACCAAGCCATGAAAAATATGACGAGGGCGCTTTTTTTTTTTTTTTTTTTTTTTTTGCTTTATCAAAGATGGCAGACATACAGTAAAACCCTGCATAAGCGGACACCCTCCGATCCGGGCCAAAGTGGCTGCTTACGCGGGGTGTCTGCTTATGCGGGGTTTCCAGATTTTTACTGGCTATACATTTAATGCATCCCTGACATCAGGAGCTTTAATTTGATGCTAAATACACATACCTTTCATGATTTCTATCAAGGTTCATCTATTTAAAAAAAAAAAAAAAAAAAATCTTCTAAAATCGTTTTTTCAGATGCGCGCGGTGATGAGAAACAAGTTGTTTTTTTTGAGTGGCCTTATATACACCTTTTGCGAGTCATTCGTTAAAGATAGAAATCCTTTGCTGAATCTAGCTCTCGAATCTCCTTTTCCTTAGAGATCAATGTTGGCTTGCTAGTTTTACTACCAGTGGATCAATCCAACCAGCATTTGTTATCCCTCTTGCTTTTGTCATTTCTTTCTGTATTTTTCTCACCCGCCCCTGGCTCGTGTATTGGGATGTTTGCGCCAGTTCTGCAATTGTAGAGCTTGCCCCGAAATCCCCCGACTCTATCAGAACGCCGCCAGACGAGCGTAGCCCCATCTGGTGGGCATCTGGGCGTCCGTCCGTTCGGAGCAGTTCGGAGCAGCTCGGGCTTTTTGTCATTGCTTCCTTGGGCCAGCACAGAGCCTGGCGAATCCCTTTCCGAAAGGTCAGTCGCTCCCTTGGCCATGGTCACATTGGAGCTATCCCTCCCTCCCACCCGCACGTACACCCACCCACCCACCCCTCAACTAGGACGGTCTGCAGTGGACAATAGGCAGGCGTTCCATTCTAGGTCCTCGCAACGAGGGTAAAGATTCTATTTTCTCTAAGATCTCTGGAGATAGATATACATCTCGTTACAGGATGATAAGACATGTATGTACGCTCATGCTGGGATGTTCCAGCACAGTAAAGTATTGATTTATGACCATTTCGTTGTATGTTTAGCAAAAAGACAAAGTGAAGCGCCTGTAAACCAACAGAAGCAATGACCTTTGAACTATGAGCGGCGATGTCGACTCCAGGCCCGAGAGGTGGGTTGGGATCTAAAGCCTTCTCTGGTTCACGGGGTCACAGGGTCGCGAAACTGGGGAGTCAGGAAGGCAGTGGTAGAGGTGGTGGAACTGTGGCTAAGCTCTTTGACGACTGGTAAAGAAGCGTTAGCGGATCGATCTGCAGACACCAATGTGCAATATCACGAATCCCACCAGTCTGTACCACCACTCCATCCTCCGACACACATACACACGCACAGAGGCTACGCTGGAGCAGAACACTAGTGGCCAGGAGAGAGAGACGCCTGGCGCCAGAGGACAATCCAATACCAACAGCGGACTAGTGCTAGTGCAAAAAGCCAGAGTATGATGGAGGACGTTACGATGTGGGGCGTCGGAAGAAGAAGGGAGGGACGTTAGATGGTAGGGAGTAGTACTGAGACTTATTCTCCAAACAAAGAACGATCCAACACGCAGAGCGATCTGGTTCTGGTGTAAAACGTCAGAGTATAAATTTGTTTAATTAAGAAATACAAATGAGTATAAAGGTTGATGTGTTTAATTCTTCATTGCTTTTGATAATACATTGTTCTGCGATACATTAGTAACATCTAAAGGAAATGTAACAAATATCAAGTTGATGATTGAATTACAATGATAGTTTATACAGTGGTAAATAACTTAAGCTATCCGAATAATTTCTTTGTGTAGTGGTTTAATTGAATATGGTTTCATTATTGAAATAGTTTTAATATCTTACTACCTTTCAGGTGTGGCATTTTGATCCACATCTGAAGGTGAGTTGCTTGTGTCAATATTTAACGTCCCAGTGGCACATCATTTCTCTCTGTGACAGCCTGTCACCCGCAAGCCCAAATGGAGCGATCTTCTTGAAGATAGGCGCCTCTAGCGATACCGGGATTGTGTAGGAAGCCAAATGGGCATCCGGTCGCCTCGATATGTGCCTCTTCGCAAATTAGTTTTGTCCTTCTTCTATAGAATGTAACGGGGAGCAACAATTTGTTTGACGACTGAGAGGGATTTGTGATGAGATTTGGGTTGCCGGCGCGGTTAGCTGCAGGCCCTGTGAGGCGCAATGCGGATGCATACTTTAGGGGGTGGTTGCTGGTAGCGGTAAAGGCGTTGGAGGGTAGGGTAGGAGTGGTGGTGGATGGTGCTGTCTGCAACATAAGGATATGTTGTAAAGTACTAACCTTGCCTGACTTTTATGTCTATTTTGCAGATATCAAATATGTATATGGGCAACATCCTAAATACCATGTATCATGAATTCACATTAGTTCTAAATTCGCCCACAGAGTGCCATGGTGGTCGGTGTGTTCACTAGACTGGAACTTGGCTGACCCCTGATATCTGTACATAAAGGGATGTTTCAAATGTGAATAAAAGAATCGGTTCTAGACCTCGAGTGCTCTAACTGATTCTTCTTAAGGTCTATATCTGGCCAGTCTGGGTCCCTAGATTTTACAAGGTGTTGGCAAAAGAGGGCTGAAAGGAAGGAACGATGTGGCATGATGTGGCACACCGACGATTATTCCACTTTGCATGGCTCAGGAGGTTTTTTTTTAGATCCAGCTGTCCAGGATAAGGCGTGGAGGGGTGCTGGCGGTAAGGTAAGTGGTCTTCTCCATGAGAAACAAAGATGGCCATAAACCCGCAGCACCCCACGATATAGTGGCGCATCTAAAATTGTTCGTCCAGAGGACACATAGACTGGTCCCTGAGACGTGCTACTTCTCCGGGAATAGATAACTAATTAATTCTGATTTAGTTTATTCAAGAATTTCAAGATTATAAATTTGCCAAACAGGACGACAACATGACGATATTCACGATACTAACCAACTACTGTGAATGAAAGTTGCAATATAGTATACATAGATGACATTCTTTACTCGAGTACAGGGGTGAGATAAAATCTGGAACCAATTGAGCCAGTTCTGGGCGGTGCGCATTCTGCTTATTTGATCACTTTGTAATTTCACTTGGCTATTGCCTCGTGAAATTACTACCTACAATGAGCTTCATTAGTTACCTTTATAATCCCTAATGAATTATAAAATATCAATAATATTAAATTGCATATCCTATCCTATCCTATGGATCTATTTATAGACTCAACATACTTTGACCCTTGACCCTGACTAACAGGAAGTAAGTTTTGAATCTTAAAAGGCACCTAACCCAAGCTGAACTCTAATGTATCATCCCCTGATGAAGTGCATTCAACATGCACGAAACGTCGTGACAAATGCTGATACCAACGCATATCCAATACATGTAAACCAACTGTCATCTTGGCTGAATAATAACACCTCCAAATACAAATAACTGTGTCTGTTTTTTTGTGAGTTTTTCTCAACTTCATTAAACTATATATTCCTACGATGTTGAAAAGGTAAGGTCAGCACGAGGCAATTAAATGCAGTCTTGCTCTCAAGAGAGGAATGCATAAAACACCACAATTTGTGAAGGTTTCCCTATCCCGCCTAATCCTCTTCCCAATTAGGGAACCCCTCTGAGGGAGCCGCGCGACCTTTGGGCTTAATTTGCGACCCTGACCCCAGGACAGTTGCACTTCGACGACCTCTGGTGGTAAAGGCAAAGACAGAGTGGATGAACTTGACATCCATAGACCTCCACAACGCTAGCAAACAAGACAAAAGTGACTCCGCAGACAGACTAATGATCCACATCATACTCCTGGAGTCTAGCCAGATAGATGTTTCTTCAAACTGCACAAGTTGCACAAGCGGTCTCTATCACTCTGTCCGTACAGAGTTTTTGTTATTATGCGTCGCTTCCTTTATGGTAATTGTAGGGGAGGAATAAACCATAACCAAACCTCCAGAGAAGAGTGTATTCTAAGGTTATAAACACACAACATAAAGCCTTAGGAAGGTTGATGGTGATCACCCCTATTATCGCCCATCACTGTGCACCGCACGTAGCGCCACCAATAGTGTAATAGTCAGAGATGCCATCATCTGTAATAGTGCACGTGCATTAAAAAGACCTCTCCTTCGGCCAGCATACGCCACGTGCACTGAACGTGCGGCACAGAGTGAGGGTGACCTCCGCCTCCTACGACACTCCAGGGTGGCCTAAAGCCTTGCTGTTCCACCACTAAGTGCAGTATGCGCATTATTTAAGGGGGTCCCCAAGCTGCCCCCTCTATTCTGATTTAATACCATTTAGGCATGTATTTCCTCCGAGGCCTGTCTAACCCAAATTGACTGTCGAGTGCCCTGATGGATTCCAAGCGTCGGTTTTCGCCCCGTTTTCCTGCAAGCCCTTCCTGCACATTCATCATAGGGCCACGTGGGATACAGTTATCTTTTTCTGGGCGTTGAAACGCATCCGCCCTTCGTTATAACCAATAGTTCTCAGTTTAAACCTGCTAGTGATACTATATTGAGAGCCACCTGGAGGAACAGGTAATACAAGATGCATTACCCAAGGCATCTATAGAATTATTCATTTGGGAGGAACGCTATGATGAATAACCTTTACAATAGGGGTGGAACCTGTACGCACTTCCATGACGAGACTAGCTCTATTTGTCTGGCGATAACTACAAAGCTTGCTGTGGGGGAAGCGGAAAAGGTACGTTGTTATCGTTTCTCGTTTGTCCATCGCCTAGTGCGAATCCATCACGGTTTATAACAATCACCATGGCAACCAATCAAGCAGTTCGGTCCTGCCTCAGTGCGCAGGCGCGGCGTTCGCATGCACAGCGGGTCTATCCGGTGTGTAACACCTTGGGTGGCGCAGGGATATGTTGAACTTCATTTATGACAATAACCACTCCCAAATCAGACGCTATCGATTGCATTAGGGGAAAACATGAAAGAAATATGTTGTGAAACAGAAGTAAAGAGAGTGGAAAAGGAGGTAATTCATAAATGAGACACGTCTACAGACATTATGCATTTGAATTCCGAGTATGAAGTGCAATTATTTCAAGAAACGCAATTCAGCAAATTCTCTTTGTTTATCTCGTTTGGGGAGAGTTCCAATGGAGACTTCATTATATTTTTTATTTGTGTCCTGATTGGATAGTACGATGACTTTCTCCGATATGAAAGTTTTCAGCCTATAAAACCCTAAAAATTTTGATTGGAGTTATAGTTTTTTACATAAACATATATAAATGTACCAATCCTATATACACGTACAAGATTACGTACTTTCAGGAATGAAATAGAATGGATATCAGTCCTTATGAAGCTAAAACAACATTACACGTATTTCTTCCCCATGCTTGCCGTGGGTTGATGCTGAGGATGCGAGTCATGGCGTCACAGTTCACGTCTGATATTTTGTCAAATTCTGCATGTTATCAGTCCGTGCATTGGTATACGACCCTGAGGTTTATCGTAAAACTGGATGAGGTTTAATCTTGTCCGCCATATTCCACGACTGGAGTTTGGCAAAGTGACTTCATGGGGCGAAGCCGAGTGAAGTCCGGAGCCAAAACTTCAGGAGTGGAATGCGGTGGTCAAGATTAAAACGAATCAGGTTTTGATTTTATCCTACCCTATCTCCTCGAATTTGGAATATTACGTGATAACAATGCTGTATGCCACTAGTGGTATATAAACCTCCGTATGCCAGTCAGCGTGGCATACGGAAACCCAATGTTAAGCCTATGGGATTTTATATTAGGGGTAGGATAATAGCAGTTACATACTTATAACCATAAAATCTCATGTAGTTCCACCGATGGGTGATTCACCGTCGACCGGAGCATCACCTAGTGTAAATCACCATCAGGGACCGTCTCTAGGAAGCAACCTAGTCTGTCTATACGCATGCGGGCGGGCTGCCACACCCACCACTGGTAATCGAGAGTTGAGTCGTGTAAAGCCCCGCTCTGAAGACGTATACACGGCCTCTAAATTGCGTTGACTGGTTTTCATTTGCACTTTTCGCTCACCCCATCAGATGTACCTCTCACAGAGCGCGGGTGATCTAAAGGCACGGGGCAGAACCCCGGGCAGGCCAGGCAGTGGTGCTGCTGTGTAGCACACAATACCCCGCGACTCGTACCTACATCAAAGTGAACCGCACTGCCCACTGGATAAACTCATTCCCTAACAGCCCCGCCCACCCCGGGGCCCGCCCCGCCTCCCCCGGGGGCCGTGCAGGAAAGACGTCGTTCCAGCCAACGTCGACTGAGTGCGGCACCGTTGCTGCGAACGATGATTTCAAGATAGACACGTAGAAGCATATTGCCTTGGAGGAAGCACCAACTATAATACACATTGATCTCACCCCTGGTATTTTTGTCCCATAGGTTTAACAGTGGGAACTCTTTCTTCATGCCCCTACGAGTATTGCAGTCCGTTCTCTATGGTCTATATCCGGTGCATTGTCCATTCATTTAGTGAGCACAGTGGTGAGCTAAGTACAGAAAGTTACTCGTTTTGATCAAAGTTGTTGTCCTCCAACTGATATGAATGCTCCATGATATTCACTTGGCTGTTGCCTCGTTCATATCACTTCGTACCAAACTCGTGGAGAACGACGACTTTGACCAAAACTCGTTGGTTTCTTCGTTTGTATATAATTTTACTGTCAGGTGTAAAATTGCATGGTATTTATCTTTTTTCCCGTCAAATCAAGTTTCCTCTCCTGACAAGTTACCATCTACTTCGGTCTATTAATATTTTTCACATGTGAAACTGCTATAGCATAAAGGTTTTTTTAACTTATCACAGTGGACATTCCCAATGTTTTACGAATCAATTAAGCTATAGTATTTATGATTTAGAAGCCGAAGTCTAAATTTAAGGGATTTTATTTACACAACAGATACCACCTGAAATTGGGCGGCATGAATGGAATGCTCAATCTTGATGAAATAATGATAGCTTCACTTTATGATCTGAACAAAGCTATTGTGGGTATTCAGATATTTATCGAATGGGTTCTGGGTCATAAATACTAAATGGTTTAGAACAGATGAAGAGGATATTCCTGATGGCGTTGCATATCAATTGACTCATCCCGTAAAAAGTGTTCTGCAGCCGCACTAAGTCCATGAATTATCTACAACACATGCCGAAGCACGCGTTGCGCCCCAAAGCACACTTACAATCACGACCGTGTTACCGAAATATATCTCAGGTTGAAATGAAGGAATGCAGGTTCCCATGGATGCATAACCACCAATTTCTGTAAACAGGATGGATTTTTTTCGCACAACTATTCTTTTACAAACTTACTAGGGTAAATGTTAAGTCAGTAGCGGGATATTTGTCGACAGAGATATTTCGGACTTAATTTCAGTACTCCATAAGGTTATTCTCTACTCTGTACTTTATCACAGATATATATATACACAACATTGACTGGTTTCAGATACCAGCGGCTATATGCTCCGAGGTTTAACGTGTAGTAATATCCGCGCGCTAGCGAGGATATTGCATAGTCAACTCCGAGGAGCATATAACCGCTTTTATCTGAAACCAGTCTATATTGTATCTATCATCCACCTTTCCCAGGTAGGTGGCCTTCTGATTACTGTAATTCCTTTTAGGTACGCACTATTTTTCACTAGTGACTACTTTCCCATATGCGCCCTTTATCGCAACCTGGAGCACATAACCTATATCCGTATGCACAGGGTATGTAGATACACGATCCCCATGTGTTTTCTATGGCCACTTTGTATTAATTTCGGAGCTGTTTGCAAAGGGTTATTTAGGGTTAGTTGCGTGGTAACGAGAGTGTTATTGTAACCGATGTACAATTGATTGTCCGCAATCGATTGGTATTGTGCAGCAGTATTGCAATAAAAATCTGTCTATCACATGTCACAGTCTGTCCAAATAAAGACAATTTAAAATAATGTATGTGGTGTATCAACTCATATTTTAAAAGTAAGGGAAAACGAGGTTAAATTCAACTTCATCTCGATGGCTGACATCATCATAGTTGCTGTGTACCTGAGGATTGCCTTTGAAGCATACTGCCTGTATATAGCCTGTATATTTGATCTTCAACCTCACTGCAATAATTTCTCGGCTATCAGAGGCTGAAATACAATACGCATCTAGTGCAATGGAGTATAGCTGCATTAGATCACAGACATTAGATCACAGTCTATTGAATTACATACATAGTCAAACAAGAGCAGATATGCGTAGATCCAGCGCCTAGAAGCGTTGAGTTGCACTTATCCGGGCAGATACGCTTATCGTGCTTTCATCTCCGCCTCTGTGCTCCCCTCCCGGCTCATCTGAGCCCCTGACATGTGGTTCTCAGCTCTGCCCCACACGCAGCCTCCCAGGTGCATCTGCCTCTACCCCACCAGGGGGCGTGGGCCTAAGTGAGACCTTCTGTGCCCAGCAGTGTAAACATGTAAACAGCGGTAAACAAACGTGTACAGGTACACCAGAACAGTGACATTGATTCCCGCTTGGTGTGCGCGGTGGTGGAAACCTTACTCCGCGCCCATCCCCGATCACCCATCCTCTCCCCCTTTTTAATGTGGTTCTCTGTCCTTTCCTTTAAATAACAAAGCTCTTTGTTCCTGCACCGTGGAAGAAAACACAGACCCGGTCTTATTATAAACGTCTTAATCTTGCTCAGGGTATCGACTGGCGCCAATGCTGGCAAAGACAAATAAGCACCGTGTGCTCTGCTGGTCGCCCAGCCCTGAGCAAAGAGACTTATTCCGGATTTTCTAGGCTACAACTTTTACAAAAACACATCCATTGATCGATGTAGTATGGTGCCCTAAGCAGGGATCTTAAAGGAAATGTTTTAAGGTGAACCGGAACCGGTTTTTCTGCACTACGTTCATCTAATTAATTCATCTCTTGATATCATCTTCAGTTTAATTTGGATTTGGGGTTATCCAATGCATATACCATATATAAACACATCAAATATAAATCATTTTGGAGTAATGGAATTCATAGAAACGAATTTAATGCTTTGGCGTCTTCTCCAGATCTTTACTTAACATTTCTTAGTCGCCATTTCCAGTGACAAGGGATTCAAGATTACGGTAAGAACTTAAAAAGATTAGGATTTCATCTGGTTTGGATTTATACGGTGTTCCAACTTAAATGCGTAGGTATGCTGCAAACTAAGATCAATCCAAGTTTTCTCAGATTCAGGACGCTATTGTGATCAAGGATTACTAAACGTACAAATAAGTGAATATATTCCTCATATCAGATGAAAAACATATGCGATTCATTTGCTTGTTTTAAAAGCTTATTGGAAGAAGACCAATGGTAGTTCTCTCAGTAGATTTTACTTTCCCGAAAACCCAAAACCGTTCAATGTATCTCTCTCCCTAAACGTTTTCGACAACAAATGTCAGCGTTCAGATCTCGGTCTTAGGGCCTTTCTCCACTCTGCGACTGAGGGGCATACCATCCGGTACCTCCAGTCTCAGACTGGAGGTATGGGCTTGGCGTGTCGCATGTACCTCGGATCGCAAGGTAACATCGATTCTGTGAGGAGACTTGCGACTGGAACGCTTGCGATCCTAGCTATAGAGGTACGCCCAGGACGTTCTATATAAGAATGCTTATTAACAGGTTACAGGGAGTGGCTTGGGGTCATAAACAGGAGATTCTGTTCATAGCGGACAAGTCTTTGATTCATGGGCCAGTCAGAGAAGGACACATAGGCCCTACTATAATGAATTGTATTCCGATTTTCTTTGATCATTTAATGAATGTTCATAATCAAAGACTTGAGCAACTCTACTTTGATCGCACAGTTGAGACAGAGCTTCAGCGGTGCACCTTCCACAAACAATGTGAGAATCCTCGTAACGCTGAATAATGTCTCGTGCGATTACAATAATGTCCCCGTGAATTAGAAAGAAAGAAAAAAACCCTCTAAATCATTTCATCTCAGAAACCGCAGATCTGCACCTTAGACTTGGAGGGATTTTTTTTTTTTTAAGACTTTTATTTAGACTGGTAGATACTCAGTCCAAAGGACTGGTCTCAACGTACCACCAGTGCCAGGTAAGTTACAGTTTCCTCTTTTGTGGTGCATACACACAACATATATACAACAATGATTCCATTCCCACATGTAGGACCTAACAATTTCCTCAACTCTTCCGCCATATACTGTGGTGCATAGGACACGTCTTATATTCCTCTATCTTTATTCTTTATTCTTCACTGTTTATTTCTATTCTTGTTGTCGTCGTTTTCCGCAGTTACTAAAGAAGGCACACAAAATTTGAGAATCGGACATCCCCGCATAATCTACCGGCTTGACGGTCGATAATGTGTAAAATACGGGGTAATTTGCGCTCATTATGAGAAAAAAACACTGAAAGGTGTGTCAGGACAAGGATAGATTAGAATAATATTTGCTTATATTGTAACAGCTGGCTACATCTAAGAATTATTGCACTTCATATTTTTGGCAGTGTAAAATGTTACGAGATTATCATTTCAGATGCCCCGTGCGTTACATTCTCAGCCACTTTGTCGGAAGCAGTGTAGATCCTATGAGAATGGGATGGATATAGGTAAGTAGAAGCCTGGTTGGGCATCCTACAATTCAGAGCACTTCGGCCCGAAACGGAACTCCCCATTACATGTTTATTTCACACCGATGAGTGGACCATCCTGCAGCACAAACCACCGAGGACGGGAGTCTGCTTAATGGGGTTCTACTGCACAGGTAGACAAAGACCATAGACGCAGCGCTTCATTGCTAGAATAATTCCTGTGGCAGTGCTGTATTAAGAGAAAACGTGGTTAATGAGCCCGTAGGGATGTTCGTTGTTCGTTCGAGGGCTTTTGTAATACTCCCCGACGCCGGAGGCAGAGGTACGAAGGCCTATGTATGTTACAAAATGCGGAGACAATCGGCATCGCGACGGCTCAGTCACTACAGTTTATCTTTAATATATACGACACCAGAAAAAAAACACCAGGAAAACTCCATTTTATTCAATTATCAAATCATGAAGTCATAGCTCATTGGCTAATCATTTGTGTTATTTGATTGATTAATAATGTTTCTGATCATGTATACGGGGTGAAGTCTGTATTATAAGAAAAGATAGTTACTGAAGTCTACAGGTCTACGTTTTACAGTTTATCCTACCCCTAATATAAAATCCCATAGGCTTAACATTGAGTTTTTGTGTGCCATGCTGACTGGCATACGGAGTTTTATATGCCACTAGTGGCATACAGAATTGTTACCATGTAATACTCAAAAATCGAGGAGACTGGGTAGGATAAAATCAAAACCTGATTCGTTTTAATCTTGGCCACTGTATGCCACTCCTGGAGTTTGGGCTCCGGACTTCACTCGGCTTCGCCTCATGAAGTCACTATGCCAAACTACAGTCGTGGCATACAGTGGCCAAGATTAAAACTCATCCAGTTTTACGATAATATTATCATTACTACACTCCCAACAGCGGGTACTTATTTCCTAAATGTTCGTCCATAGGTGTATAATAATGGTTATAAGTCTCTACTAGTGAGCTGGTCATATCATTGAGGTACTTGTCTTGGTGGCTTGCTCGTATTAGTGAGCCCCTTGTATTAGTGAGTAGCTCGTGTTAGTGAGCTGCACTTAGCAGGTGTGCTAGCTTCTCCTTAGTATGGCACTGAGGCGTTCGGAACAGACAGGTCATCTGTCTTTGCTGTCAGCCACTGACCACACGCGTCCTACAGTACTGCGAGTTACACACCATTTGAGAGGATCGGTCACGATGGACGAATCACAACCACATGTCGACCATGGCCACCAGGGGAGGTGAGTATTACTACGCACCTGACCACCGCCAACACGTGTGGGGACACCTACCTGGACTAAAGTAGTCCCGAGTTAGAGGGTGGTCCTGCAGATGGGTATATATCAGGTGAGAAACTACATAGAGATCGAGAAGATGACCTTGTGGTTGAGGTGGTATCGTGTATTTGTCATCTTCTATTTCTTATGATCCTTAGAGCTATGATATAAAAGATTGGGGTATGGCATGTGCCTGTGGCAGGTAGTTGATAACATTAGAAATGTTTCCTCTGTTTTGTGCCTGCCTTCTTCAACGAAAAGAGGACTCCTTTGGATGTGTTAGTAAGCATACTTATATAGAACGTCCTGACCATGCTGTACAAGCTACAAAACGAGATGGCAATTTATGCTTTATACGGAACGAGGCGTTTACGCCGAGTTCTGTACAAACCGTAATTGTTATCGAGTTTTGTGGCTTTTACAAGCATGGTAGGTCGTTCTATATTTACTATATAGTCAAAATAGATAAGAAATATTTATTCAATCTAGCCTAACAATTGATATTTTAGTCAACGCGTATGGGGAAGTGTTCTGTATTTTCCCGTATGGAACAGTGTTCCGTACGGTATTTTTACGTTATATGGCGAAACGGTGCGTATTTACAGTTTATTACCCACCTGATACGGAGTCTCCATACTAAGCCTATGTAGCTTACAGATCGCTACTGAGTAGGATACGGAGCTGCGTACCCTCCTAGGAGGATACGGATTTTTGAGATGAAAGTAGTCCCATTATGATGAAAGTAGTCCCAAACTTAACTTCTTAACTATATTGAAAAGTTTTCTAACGATCATATTTATTGCTTAAATCTAAAAATAAGTGAGTAATAAATACAATATAACCATGATTTGGATCTGCGTGGTCGTATTCTCCTCGTAGTTGACGCTACGCATTACACCTCGCTAGCGCTCGGAGTATTACTACGCGTCAACTACTCGGAGAATACGGCCACTCAGATCGAAATCATGGTAATATTGTGTATATATACTGCACGGGTATATACAGTAAAATGCAATACCTCCTTCCAAAGAACATCTGTACCTTCTAAGCAGAATTTTATTTCCCCGAGTTTAATATTTAAAATCAAAGAATTGATCTTCTATAACTTTCCCTAACTTCCTGTCAAATCAAATAACCAGACTGAACTCTCTTTCAGTTTCTTTTTTCATTGCCCAATCTCCTGCTCTTTACTTTCTTAATTCACATTTTTCTCTCTTGATTGGTTTCATTTTTTTACGCCTAATCTCTTCGGAGTTATGAGGACTCCCCTAGTACGTTATTGTTAGGGGTCTTTGACACGAAACTTGTGGGTGGCAATTCAAGTGATTCCTTTTTAAAGAACGAATATATATCTATTTCTCACTCTCGTTCTATCTCTTTCTATCTCTCTATCTCTCTCTCCTCTCTTGGGTAGTATCTTTTCCATCTCTTCCATGCTGTTTGATAGTAACCTAAAGACATAGGGTATTTATATAGAACATCCTGACCATGCTGTACAAGTCACAGAAAGAGATGCTAATTTACAAATCAATTTTATTTTACTTAACAACCAAAATTTTAATAAATGAGTATGGGTAGGTAGTCCGTATTTTGGTGTACGGACCACTGGTCCGTACAGTATTTTTACGTCATATACCGAAACAGTGCGTATTTACAGTATATACGGTATGGGTATATAGTAAATTCCTACACTTGGAGAATTTCCAATTTCCTATGGAGAATCGACGATATGGTAGAAGGGATTTATGAAGTAGTCACGTGAGAGTCTAGAATTATACATGAAATTTACCAGATGTTCAAGGACGTCTTCAGACATGTATACAGTTCCTCAGATATACACGTTATATCCATAATGACGTCAGACACTGAGTAATGGCTGAGTGTCTGCGATACTTTGACGTTTGAATGTGATGATGGTGCAAAAGGTTGAGAACCAAACTGTGACAGGAATATGATGGAAGGGAAAATCAAGTTATATTGGGAATATGCTTCAGAGGGCAAGACAAATAGGTTGTACCCTGTGGAATTACATACACCGCCAAACGATAAACCACAAAGTTCTGCAGAATGAATTTTTCCTGTATCTCTTTGTAATATGACTCAGTTCAGGCGCAATGTGCAGTATATGACCAGAAGATGGATCACTTTGACAGAGATACGAAAAGGAATCCGATGTATGATAACATAGGCTCTGTGAGAGCAACTCACAGATACTCATCCCTTTCTCATGGTTCATACACGGATCTTGAATTACGGCGTTGCCTAAATGTGTTTACAGTATACAGGAGTGTAATGTCTAGTGGTGGCTTGTGGAGGGTCTCCTGTAATGGGGTGTGGGGTGTGTGGACGCGGATGTGGTAGAAAGGTGAGGATTTGGGGTGAGTGGGGTGTTGTGTTGGGTATGACATGTATGGTATGTATGTAGTTCTCTGTGTTGTGTGGTATGAACTGAATCATATCAGAATCGTGGAAAAAGCAGGTGAGAAAACAGCAATGTTGGGGCTTCGCATAGCACAGTTACAGTGCGACAGATGTAATTGTACATTTGTTGTTTATTTATATGCCCTGGTCAATTATATAGTAACTAAGTAGGTATACTGGATCGCGCTATATGTTAAGGCGTGACCCGTCGTTAATTTGACTCTCTTCAATTTTGCTATTTACTAAAAAAAACTTCTTTTTTTAATTTGACCGTCAGTATATTCATTCTCAAGACACCAGGTGGTGTCACTTTACCCAAGTCTTTGATCCAGGAAACTCCTGTTGGTATGCATGTGAAGGATGTAAACATAGATAAATCGTTTTCCTTGCTTCCATAGATGGCCCATATACTGAAGAAGGCTTATCCTGCCGAAACGTCGACAGAAGGGAATGCTGTGTTTTAATGTTGAAAATATGTAGTGGACATCCGTTTTTTACAGTGTTCTAGAGTTAGACTTCACTACAACTCCAATATATAAGCAGTATTGGTAATGGCAAGACTAGCGTAACAGAATTAGTTTCACAACTTCTTCAAAAATGTTTACTCCCTACTGATAAGTGGAACATATGGAGAAAATGAATAGAAAAATTGTAAATACAATTTTGATGCCGAAAGTAGAAAACTGGTATAATACTTGTACGTTTTTGATAGATTTAGCATTGGTAAATATTGACATAGCACTGTGGAGCTACCTCTAGAAGCTTGAAAGAGCCCCGACATGGCTCTTTCCACACCTCCTTTTTCTAATGTTAAATTGTGTTGCAACACACGTATAAAGTTTTTAGTCTTACACAACTGCTGACAGCATACAACACCCATGGTGATTTAATTACGAAATCCTCACCAACTCCAGAGATCTGAGCCAGGAACGAAACCACCCTAACTTCAAAAAGGCCATACCAAAGTAGCTGTGATGAATGTCTACCTGTAGACTACATCCTAGCGTCTCTACATGATATAGCATCAACAGAGCAGCTCAACACATGAAATAACACAGCCCTGGTCGTATATAGAGAACACCTCATTTCTCACACCAGATAAGTAGGGTTGGGGGTTGACGCCAGGAAAAACTGACAGATTTATTAGAACATCGGTGTGCTCCTATCTAATGGCTGACATTTATGATGGGTTATGAAAAAAGCAAGGAGGAACGATACTGTAGAAATGGGCATACCGATGAAAAGGGGTGGATCATTCAGATATAGGTGGGCTGCAGTAATGGCTGGAACATTTATTTATGTGGACGAAAACTATATAACAGTCTTGTTAATATAACCACTAAGAAATAATTCGATATATCTCGAAATACAACCTCACATATGAATAACAACAATTCCTATAATTTTCGATTTCAAAATATAACATTCTAATGGTGGAGAGGTTCTGATGAATTATAATCCATCAAGGCCGAATATCTACGCATTTACATCGAATGTTGAGCAAATATTTTCCACTCATGTACTGCCATGGTGCATCGTTATTACTTTTCTATTTTACATCTTCGTCGAGCAATTTCCTGTAGCTATCAGTATACATTGAGAGATCATTTCTTATCGCGAATCTCCGCGCGGAACATCCCTCAACAAGCTTGCAGACTTCATACCTCTTCATGAGGTACAATACCCAGACCAGTTTCAATCCGCACGTGCCATTTAATATCTATACCAGATGCCATGGTTACAACATCCATCATGGCACCGTGAGCTATGCGGCCGGTTTGGTGTTGAGGTGAGGAGGGGAGGAGGAGGAGGAGGAGGAGGAGAGACGGTGGAGGGGGAAGAGGAGGAGGAGGAGGAGGAGGAGGAGGAGGAGGAGGAGGAGGAGGAGGAGGAGGAGGAGGAGGAGGTGGAGGAGGAGGAGGAGGAGGAGGAGGAGGAGGAGGAGGAGGAGGAAGAGGAAGAAGAGGAGGATGAAGAGGAGAAGGAGGAGGAAGGGGAGGAGGAGGAGAAGAAGGGGGGGAGGGGGAGGAGGTGGTGGAGGGGGAAGAGGAGGTGGAGGAGGAGGAAGAGGAGGTGGAGGAGGGGGAGGAGGAGGAGGAGGAGGGGGAGGAGGAGGAGGAAGGAGGAGGAGGGGGGGAGGGGGAGGAGGAGGAGGGGGGCGAGGAGGGGGGAGGTGTAGGAGGAGGAGGGGGAGGAGGGGGAGGAGGAGGAGGAGGAGGAAGGGGAAGAAGAGGAGGAAGAAGAGGAGAAGGAGGAGGAAGGGGAGGGGGAGGAGGAGAAGAAGGGGGGAGGGGGAGGAAGAGAAGGAAGAAGAGAAGGAGGGGGAAGAGGAGGAGGTTGAGGAGCAGGAGCAGGAGAAGGAGGAGAAGGAGAGGAGAAGGAGGGGGAAGAGAAGGAGGAGGAGGGGAGGAGGGGGAGGAGGAGGAGGAGTAAGTGGAGGTGAAGGAGCAGGAGTAGAAGGAGGAGGGGGAGGAGCAGGAGGACTGGCACTAACTACACACAGCTATACAGAGCGGTGTGATTGGGCGCTATGGAGATGGAGGACTGTGATGAGCGGAGCGGCTCGTGGGTCACAGACAGAGCAGCTCGTCCGACGATGACGACTCCGTGCTGAGCTGCTCCGAGTCGCCCGCCCCCCGCGTGGGAGCTGCCCTGCAGTGGGAACACATGGCCAACCTTCTGACCTCGTATGATCATAAACATACCACGCCCGCCCGGGGGTGAAATATTGGCTACTGTGGAAGGTGCGCTGCATGGCTCGCGCATGCGCGCCTGTGTCGTCTGGGGTGAGGGTGAAAGTGCAGGGGGCAAAAGAGAGCCACAAGTCGAGCAGGGAGAGGATAGAATCACGTCTGGACGTTGCAACACGAGGGTCAGTGCCTGATTTCTAAATTCCAATGGAAAATACATGAATCAGTTAGATTTAGGTGCGTATGGGAAAATTTAGGTTCCGGTTTCATGGATGTAGTATTGATGTAAATTAACATGCGTGACGAGCAATGGTTAACACTTTGATAACCGTAATAACATTTTAAAAAACCGTCTCTTTTTTCTCTCATTAGGTTAGGTGTGCTGATTATGAAATGCTATAGGTTTTTTGTGGGTTTTTTTTCCATATTCTATCCATATTTATTGGATTTTTGCCTATCTAACTGATTGTTTTGTTACAACATTCCAAATATTAGAGAGTAGGTGCGGCATCAATAATCAATGAATGTCGACCATTCACGTGGCTGGTGGTTCCCTACTGACCAGAGGGATATTTTTCATCGACCGCGCGTGTTTTGCTTATTTCTTTTATTCAGCTTGATCCAAATGCAAATATTGCATGGATCAAATTTCACAGCAGCTTTAAACGTGAAAAATCGATGCATGCCGAAGGGGAACATGTCACGCCTAATCCCGGCCTGTCCCGTGCCGATACCTTAGCAGCCTGCGTGGTAGGGTATCGTGTATGCGTGTGTATGAGACTGCATGTGGTTTGTGTGTGTAGTAAGGGGGTATTTGTGTATGTAGCTGTATAGTATTTTCGTGTATTTCTTACTAAATGTGGCCATTTCTCGTCTAATACATGAAAACCGATGAAGACATATTACCTGAAACAGTCTACTGAACGTAGGCGAAACGTTGCAAATGATAGATTGAAATCTCCCTCCCCCATCTCGATGTATAATTACCCCCCAATAAACTCACTAATTATATTATTATCAGCTTGTCTGGTTTTCTGTGGATTTTATTGCAACATGAAAATCAATTATAAGATGTGATTATATCAAGGATGCTTCTACATACAGCCGAAAAAGAAAAAATACATCTGACAAGTGTTGCTGCACGTGTGAAGATTATAACTTGATGTCAGTAGATTATAAATGTAACAGCAGATAACAGTGATGACGTGTGAGATGTGGCACACAAGACGGGTTTACGGGCTGTCATAGGTGTGAGCAGAGATTCAGAATGGCCCTGTCGTGTGTGTGGTGAATAATGGATGTGGCATGTGTAGATTGACGTGCGTTGTGGTCGTCAGTGGATTATATTAAATGATGGATGTAATGAGGTGGTGATGCAATTGGATTACAATAAAAATGGTTACTTTGTGACAGTGTGAGGTTGCAATTTATGGCAGCCTAACTGAATAGTTTACTAAATACTGAAAAATGTCAGTTGCGTTTTGTTTCATTCAACACCAATATTAAGTATAATCTAGTTTAAATTAATCATGCGATATGGCCAACCTGCAGAGCCGTAGATATTTATGCCTCATATATATGACTTACTGGTAGGCTACCTATGACCTAGCTATGATAGGATATTTCGCGACTAATAGAAATGCAAGTTTCATGAATTAGCCACACCTTCTACTATAATATACAAGTATAAAAACACCAGGAACTATGATAAGTATTATTAGTAACTTTGATAGATATCGCCAAATATTTTATCAATACACTTTGAATATTCCATTCCTGGAAACAGTGAATGACATCATTGTACAGGCACTGGTATAGAATAAAATATGAATTATAACATGAAGGGAGCGAGAAAGTATTACTATAGAGGAAACCTATAAAAGTTTATGGTCAGAATTCATATCCCACTAAGTTTGAATCGTATAATCATTCACTAGGAGAAGCCACGTGAATGACTACGCGATTCAAACGAGATGGGATCGAGCTCTGACCATATGTTCTTGAATAGGTTTCTGAATTTATTTCAACCCCCTCATTGACTAATTGGCTAACATTTGTGACATAGTCCCCTATTGATCTTTTTTTTCTAAATACTCTATGGCCATTGAGTATGAATTTCAAATGTTAAGTCTATGGGGATAAGATACCAGGGGTAAGATAAATCTAGATAATGCTGGATCTCCCGCTTTTCCTCCTCCCTCAGTGTAGGCCTATGCACGAAGATCCTGAGAAGCCCATACCCCTAATGTATGAACCTAGATATGTAGGCAGAGAATCCTGCATCCCTCAGCAGATAGACATACTATCGCCTCCAACTATCGGTGAACCCCGACTTGAACACATCATCAAAGCCTCGTCAACATAATGACCCTCTCCATGAGGTTTCTTTTTTATTTCCCACTGGAAGCAAGCGTTGGATACTATCGTAAAACTGGATGAGTTTTAATCTTGGCCACCGTATGCCATGACTGGAGTTTGGCAAAGTGACTTCATGAGGCGAAGCCGAGTGAAGTCCAGAGCCAAAACTCCAGTCGTGGCATGTGGTGGCCAAGATTAAAACGAATCAGGTTTTGATTTTATCCTACCCCGTCTCCTCGATTTTTTAATATAACTGACAACAATTCTGTATGCCACTAGTGGCATATAAAACTGTATGCCAGTCAGCGTGGCATACGGAAACTCAATGCTGAGCCTATGGGATTTTATATTAGGGGTAGGATAAAAACTAGGCGCCATTTCATATGTGTGCTAATAATGTACATGAGGTTAATACCCTCAGTCGCATGCTGCAGTCTGGCAGTCTATACTCATCATATATAGTCATCATAATCAGTCTACCCGTATCTAGAATGGTATTGCTACTTCAAGTTGACGAAATAATCAAGTTGACGAACTAATGATAATGTTGCAAGAGTACTTAATTATCCAGGTTCATTATCCTTTCCTAAACAGATTCATTATCTAAATTAATTTTGCGCCAATTTCCTACAGACCACAGATTTTTTCTGATGACAAGAATGTTTCCCTTTCTATTAAAATAGACTCATTGTGATAATGTTGCAAGAGTACTTAATTATCCAGGTTCATTATGCTTTCCTAAACAGATTCATTATCTAAATTAATTTTGCGCCAATTTCCTACAGACCACAGATTTTTTCTGATGACAAGAATGTTTCCCTTTCTATTAAAATAGACTCATTGTGTAACTAGAATGTTTGATTACACAATTAAGCACGTTCGATCTAGTTCTGGATGGTTACTTGCATAGCTAATTTAAAAGCTTTTTTTTCAATTCTAATCTTAAAACAGAAATGAACTTTCTGAGAAGGTGTCCACACTCCATCATTATGGATCACAAACTTATGACTATTCTATTTTTTGCAGCAATAGGAGCGAAACGGAGGGAGAATTCTTGGTGGTCCACCAACGGGATTCATATTAAAAGCTCGCAACAGGAGGAACCAAATATTAGGAAAGGAAAAGCGTAATATAAAAGTCTGCTTTTACAAAAGATATTGGATATCACCTAGTTTTCATTGAAAGGGATTGTATAACCATGGACATTGTACTCTGCTGTCCATGGTATAACCAAAGCCATACCTTGAATTTTGATGGCTGAGGCTCAAAATGATTTTGATGGCTGAGGCTCAAAATGAGGATGATGTGTCTTTGTCTGCAGCCCCTGGGCAGGCAGGTGAATAATTCAGTGCAATGAAAATGTTTGCCAGAACTGGAAAAAAGTTGCAGTTTAAGTCTTTCCGGTGAGACTTAGGTGAGCAGAGCGGGGATTGGAATAGAGAGCTTAGAGGATCAACAGACACACTCTCCATACAGATTATCTGCTTCTCTGGGGTCCGCTCAGAATGTACGCTAAATGCTGAACCTCTGTAGGGGAGTGTGACAGACAGAGAGGCCCCCATCTGAGTCTCACTCGTCTTTACCAGAGGCAGCCTCCACTTGGGCCACAGTAGAAGTGCCATTCATCACTCTCCTGCTGCAAACTCCACAGCCACACGTCCGTTCGCGTACACACTGGCACGGGCAGGGGCTCTAACTGAACGCGAGTGGGGCTGAAGAAGTAGGGAGTGAGGCCTGGCTATGGAGTGTGTCTTTGTTTTCCGCTTCTGCTCGTGAACTATGATATTTGTCAAAGAAATACCCATCTCGAAAGTCGGCAGCGTGGGAAGGTAATGACGCCTGTAGAAAAATAGCTCCAAACTGAAAACATCCGCATGGGTTCACGGGGAGTTGCCTTGGGATGCAATAATTGACGTGGCTCAAGGTTTGAATGGTCATCTGATTTTGTACACCGCAACACTTGCTCAACCCATGAGACACATATCCACATGCAGGTGTATAGTAGATTTGAGCTCTAGATCCTTTAGCACTAATTAGGAAGTTTAACCTTGATATTATTCACACATCGAAACAACCCTTCCCTGGGAAATGTCATCTCATGGTGTTCTCGCCTGAAAGCGTGTTAAAATAAAGGTTCTACACGAGTTAGGAATCAATTGCCTCAGGCTCTCTTAAAAATGGTGGAAATTCACTAGTAGGCAATAGAATGGAGTTTCCCGACAGCCTGCGTGAGCTCAGGAAACCTCGTTTGCAAATTGCCAGGCCTGCCTCACTCCCCAAGCTGATATTTTAATGGGGACAAGATATGAAATGACGTAAAAGGCTCTGCTTGGAACGTGATCTATGCAGAATGTCGTCGTGCTGGCGCGTCCCGCTGGAGGCGCTGTCGATGCCAACAGAAGGTCATGACCCCACCACAGCCCCGCTGTGACGACATGCCGAAAAGAGTTTCATATAACGACGTGAATCTTTTAAATTACATTGCGCTTGCGCACTGGCCTCCTCTCTACTGACAGTGGAAGGTTGGCGTTTCCGCGGTGCTTGTAAAACGATAGCCCTGCTCGCCCAGAATAACAAACAGAACTGCTTTAATAAGTCTCCGCCCACGGCTTCACAGCACCATTTACCGCCGACCTTTCTTCATTTCCCCTCCAATTAGAAATAATTGTTTGAAAGTCGCCAAAAGCGTCCAATAGACACCTGCTCCCAAGTCAATACCACTTCAACCCAGAAATTTGTCTTGACTATTAAATTAGTTTTAATCTTATACGTAGAATTTATATTGATAAACCACAGGACAAACAAATGACAAGGTGAATTATTGTATGGTGTATTATCAATAGAATCTTGCAGATTTACGACAAACTTATCTTGACCTTTTTAAAGATATAAAACATATGATATAATCATAGTGCTATAAACGTTGACTACAATTCCAAGTATCATAATGAATAAGTATAATAAAATAATGTATATTTCTAACCTGATATGTGTTCATGTATTTGCCATGGGGCATCTTATCATATAAGAATAAATTAAGTTCTCGGAATCATATAATTTTCGTGGATCCCAATAGAATTCCTATGTCTTTTAAAACAAATGCCTATCTTTGCTCCATAAACACCAACTCACAGGTACCATGAATATCCAAATGCTAAGGGACCATAAAAATCTAATTGAGAGGTTTCACGTTGTCAATAAAGTGTTCGCATTTCCACCATGAATTAAACAAAGGCAAGAGTCGAGTTCCACCAGGAAATAGAAGCTCTGATCTATTTTCGTAAAAATGTATCCTTGCTCTGAAACAGGGACTGTGGAGCTCAGAGAATCCGCATGCCAACCACGAGGTTTGATCAGGTGACATCTTAATCAACAGTTGTAGAAATCGTCACCCTCACCATTCGTTGATTACAGATCCGATAACTGACTAAAACGAAATCTGAGATCCCGTTTGTAGCAAAGAAGCATATTGTAAATGGTATTCTGTCGTCAGCGAATGCAATAATATGTTTGTTTTTTTGTTTGATTTAACGTCCAGCCAACCATTATAGGTCCTTTCCATACTTCCTCAAGGTTCTTTTAAACTAGAAGGGTGGTGATCGAATACATGTGGTGGATTCAAGTAGAAATCTCACCCCTACCCATTTACTAAGGTGAGAGTTCTTTTACTTCCAACACCACACAGACATGGCATGAGAGGGATTGGCCTTTGAAATACTATATATGTAAAGCGGCTGAGACTTGAAGGCTAAATTGTTCAGGTGGCTATGGCTGCCACCGTATAGCTTGCAAGGAAACTATATCTTAGTATATGTAATAAAACTTCAGATTTAAAATGCGAGGCGCAGTACGCTTCTATTACCAACCGATGCTACCTTGAAAGTGACAAATACTCGTCGGATCCAAACCGTTACTATCAACAAAAACAAAAAATGTAATGAAACTTCAGATATAGGGCATGTTTAAATTCCATTACAGTGGAAACATGGTGTAATTGACACCTGGTATAGCAAAACGCTGACTATACTAAATGGTTGAGTATCTGGAGCATTGCCTGATTATCCTAATGCTCATCTATTCAAAGGTTGCCGCAATGTTATTATACTGATGGTGGTAGCAGAAGTAGAGTCGACTGGTCCTAGCTGGTTTGAGATTCGCTGGGTTTTGTAGGAGTAGAATGGAATAGTTTCTTTCAATAGGTATTTTTAATGTAGTCATTCATAAGTGCATTACGTAAATGTTGCGACATGTAGATACATTTTCTCGATGTCCATTAAAAGTCAGTAATGTCCGTCTATGATAAGGGCACTTTCACGTTCAAACTATGTATCAAACATCTAGCAACACATGTAAAGGTACAACTGTGCTATTGTGTTATAACCACCGAGTATCAACCTGAACTGAAATAAAGGTATCAGTGAAATGACGCTTTTTCAAATCATCCTGGTAAGATATCTAACCCCACCCATCCCTGCCTTGAGGAAGAGGATAAGATGATTTTACATATAACAGCGATTCCTCCAAGATCACTTCTAGAAAACTAAAAAAAAAACGTTCAATGGATTTATGTAACAGCTATCTAATTATATGTTAAAGTGTTTGTTTTAGCCATGGGTAGCACAATGTCCATGTTTTAACCTATAGAAACGTGTACTATTATCACAAGTATATTTCATGGATTGTTCTATTTCGTATCCAGGAAATTTCTTTTGCAACCTGAAAGGGAAGGACATGTCTAAAAAGATGAATATAAAACTGAAAGGTCCGTAGCTGGGACTCACCACTCCTTCGGACTTTGTCTGAGCTTTGATGGTTTCGATGTCCTTATTACTCAGGAATTTCTGAATCAAAAATAATTGGAATATTACACTTTTTTTAATACAACTTTTATATACAGGTACCTACAGTTATATAAAGGTTGTCTCGTAACAAAAGCAATTTTACATTAAGTAGAGGAAATAAGAGATATGCTTGTAAGGTGAGATCTTATGTACGCGCTGGTTACCTAAAGGATGTGCTATTTTTGTTATCAAAGACAGGTGACCTGTGATTATTCCTATGGTGCACCAAGTGTAGCGCAGTCTATTGCATCTTACTGAGATATGGTAAAAATGACTGTGATCTGTGTAATGATAACTTCTAGTATAATGCCTGACTAACTGTTTCAATAATATCTCACGGCGGTGGTTAGATAGAATCTCTAATCATTTTTCTGGGATGATGATTGGTGAGATAATTGTGGGTAAATCCATGAATTATTAACCCTTTCAGGACGTCCGCTTATGGCAGAACTACACACTTGGGGATGGCTGCTAGTGACTATGTACACTTCCAGGGGACGGGGACATTGTCCTCTGAACTCAGAATTAAAAGATTTATTACGTGATGTAATATGTTATCCTTGATACTTTTATTTCTATTATCTAGAAATCGGAAATATGATGTTCAAGTTAACTGTTAAAATATTTCCTTTTGAAAAATAATTTCATAGATATCCAATAAACAATGCCTTAAGGCATCATCCGCCACCTCCCGGTTGATGCCCTCAGGCATTATCCGCCCTTAAAGGGTTAAAGGATTCAGTGTATTAGTTAAACTTACCGCGGCCTGTTTGAAGTTGACGGCCTTGACGGCGGAGAGAGGGTCGTCTACAGCCTGCAGGACGGTCACGTGACGTGCCGCGAGATCTCTCATCAGTGACGTCACGTCGTGAATCTGTAATATTGTATGAAATATTGTATTTTGTTCTTTTTAATGAACAGTAATACTGTCATTTATACGAGAATAATCAATTCAATGAAAATTTAGAAACTAGTTTTAGCATGGACAGTGTATTCTCTACAGTTTCATGTCAATGGTTTTAGGAATCTGTTATAAGTTGTTTCTATACACCCAAGTCCATGTTTATTTATAACATGTGCACATTTGAAGTACAATGTAATATTGAATTTTGATACCCTTATTGATATGGAAAATTGAATCTGATAAAATTCAAAAGTCATGAGTTGTCTCGTAAACTACAGTCGTAAAGTGTTCTTTATAACAGCCAAGTAATGTCCAGAGAGCTAAAGGCTGGGTGGTGGCTCTCTTCATACCTCACTCCGTGCCAAAGGTCCCTGTAGCAAGTCTCGGAGGATGAGTTACCCAGCGATACCCCAATCAGAAGTGGATTCTACGTGAATATGTTTAATATCAATGACATCGCAAAGTGAGACAGCCTCGCCCAGATCATCATTCCCCGCCTCAGCTGTGTTGGTAAAAGCGGTACGGACAAATTTGAGCTCACTACCGCCACCTGGGGGGCTTTCTTCACTCCTTCTAGAGGGCGCCTCAGTTGTACACGGATAAGACCACCAGGTGGCACCACATAAAGGAGGCTGGGCTTAAGTTGGGCCACTATGCTCGTTGGGTGGGCGAGAGGGTGGTAGTGCGTACTCTGTCCATTAGTTACATTTATCCTACCCCTAATAAAAAACGCCATAGGCTTAACATGGGATTTGTTTATTTCACGGGTGTGACATAAAGTGTTGTTTATGCCACTACTTTTTAATGCTGGAAAAATGTGGAAATGGGGTAGGATAAAATCTAGACGCCACTCGTTTGAGTTTGAGCTTATTTATGCCACTCATTTTATTGGCTCCATAATTTCACGAGTCGAAGACGAGTGAAATTATGGAGCCAACAAAATGCGTGGCATAAATAAACTCTGACTCAAACTTGTGACGTCTCTTGATATTACCCAGAAGTTATAAATTAATTATAAACATGTTTCTTCTTATTAGTGTCCTAGAATAGGTCAATGCCATTCTTCCTCTTGAATGTCATTTGAAACTATCAATGCAACAAACGATGTTATAGATGTGCAAGCATCTTATAATTTCTTAAGATATTATGTAAGAAAATATCTAGAATTGATTAGATGAATCATCACGGGATCAAGTTGACAGTTATGCCAGACGAAAGTTGCTCTACACGTTGGGATTTAATGTTTATTTTGCTTCATCAACGTTTGGTGATCGTGTAATTATTCGTATATCATTTATATGGAAATGGTTAGTTTGGTCAGCTATTAACGCTGGAAAATGTTTTAGTGTTAATTATTAAAGGACGAGTAGATCGGTCGCTTTCTATTCAGTGAAATTAATCTATTAATAGATTTATTTTACTAGGGTTAAACCTCAAGAACGTTTGGAGCCAGGAAATGACGTCACTAAGGAGCGTCTTACTAGACATACCTTCATGTCGAATCTGGTGTCCGGTTTGTCGATGCCGTACTCGGACATGGCCTGTGCAAAGGTCATAACCTCAAAGGGTGTAGTTAATGGCCCTCTAGATTCGGGCCAGCATTTCTCTAACATGCCCTCCACTAGTGACTTTATGTCTGCCGGTGTTACGAAGGACATCTCAAGGTCTACCTGCAGAATAGAACACACAGATAAATGAAGATTTCACCTCGTTTAATACGTTCTAACTGTCTATATAAAGTCAGTATTCCCAAAGAGATAAGTCTCTCTGGTATTCCAGATGAAGTTCTGTGGCTCCCAGCAAGTTATTCCCAAATGGAACACCAAGGTTCTTAAACATGGCTCTACCAGGAAGTATTGGCCACCTCCGGCTTATTTCCCATAGGGAATGATAGGAAGGAATAACTTCTGACCTAATTATAATAATATGAACACATGGTTTTCAGTTCTATGTTCGTCTTCAATTCGTTTCCTTTTATTTGCAGGTGGAGGGCTATAACCACGGCCTCCTAAATTCAGAATCGTAACCTATCATCTTCAATATTGTGTATATGACATGGTTTACGTGCGAATGTTAGCTACGCAGGTAGATAACGCAGATCTTTGCCCGTCGCATTAGCAGTCGTGTTTAATTCATTTGCAGCGGCTGGACTAGTGTCGCCAACTGGTGTTTGATATGGCAATCCGAGAAAACCAGCCTCCGGGCTGACGGTTGCCCTTTATTGGACTTACTACATGTTATAATGGATTATTATAATAATCTTGAAGTGAGACCAATAAAGAGATATGCACACACAAAAAATCAATAATTTTGTCAGGAGGTGTGTATACCTGTGTGAATTCAGGCTGGCGATCTGGGTTTGCCGTCTCGTCTCGGTAACATCTCGCAATCTGCATATACCTGTCTATGCCGCCTACCATCAGCAACTGTTTGAACTGCAATAGAATGTTAACACGTGAATACTTTAATAGCCTATTAAACTAAATCGGTAAACTAAACATGTATCACTTATCCTCGACCTATTTCATTTATTGTTCTTTGAATAGATATGGTACCATGAATTCAATACTTGTACTGTTGACACATGAACTACTCCTTTGATTATAATAGACGCAAAATCGATGTAAACTGATAAAAAATCCCGTATTGTATATAACTGCTGTAATGGAAGGCCCCCCTTCCAGTGAATTACAAGCTCGAATAAAGAAAAAAACATTTATGGAATATTATTGCCGTACCGAATTCTCATTGGGAAACAAACTTTATTCGTGATGATCTAAGCTGAAGAGCCTATATTCAATATTACTCTCACAATGGAAAGATTGATAATTACTATAATGGGTATACAATCTAACATATGTAATTACATCCTCATGATGTGCAATACTAGATAAAATGATATCACAAAAATGAAAGCGTAAAGATAATGTAGCACAAGACAAGAATTCTCTTCTCACCTGCTGTGGACTTTGAGGCAAACTATAAAACTTCCCTTTGTGATGCGTTGGGACGACAAACTCTCGTGCTCCCTGGAATTAGATATTATTTAGTTACAAAATGGCAGAATATGTAAGAACTACACTTGTTCAAGTCTTTAGTTATGGACATCATTAAGAAATCAAAATATTTTGCAACAGCGCCTCTGACAGGCCCAGGAATCAATTAATGATACCCGGCAAGGAGGGCTGGGGTAGGAGGAGGGGATAGGCGTATTACTCTACGGCTGGAAGCCATGTATTAGGATTTACTATATACCCATGCCGTATATATTGTAAATACGCACCGTTTCGGCAGATGACGTAAAAATACTGTACGGACCGCCGGTCCGTACACTAAAATACGGACCACCTTGCCATACACGTTTATTAAAAAATTGGTTGTTAAGCCAAATGAAATTGATTTTTTTTTAAATTACAGGTATACAGTAAATATATAACGTCCAACCATGCTTGTACAATTCACAGAACTCGATGATAATTTACCGTTTGTACGGAACTCGGCATAAATGCCTCGGTCCGTACAAACCGTAAATTATCATCTCGTGCCGTGAATTGTACAGCATGGTCAGGACGTTCTATATAATTACATTCAGAGAATTGATCAGTTATGTCTATCAGTTGTGGCAAGCAGTTTCAATCCCATTTTCATAGAGGAGGACCAAATTCATATTGATAACAAACACCACCTTTAAATATCAACATATCATAAGCTATCATAGTGGGAATATTATCTACATGTGAGATGGATTTGGCATCGATTACAAAATACTTTGAGGAAATCAGTTTTAAATCTAATTAGTTACAACTGAACCACAAATAAACAAGTAAACTAGATGAAATATCTAAAATTGATAAATCAAATATTCTTACACCAGGCGTTTTCCTGAATAAAGTTGGTGTTTCAACTTCAACGAATCCTGAAACCAAGATGTCACAGAAGTCATATTAAAGAACATGCATATACCACGATGAATGTTATTGTACTTACCAATAAGGTAAATATTTCCTTTTTATAGTAAACCGCAATAAACAAGAAGTACAGATACACTTACTTTTAAAAATGATCTCATTTGCAAGATCACAACTGAAACCCCGTTGAATCGAAGCAACAGTGCTAACAAAGTTGTAGGCTGACCTCGTTAAGTTGCCAAGGGTAGAAATCAGGAGTAGTACAGATATAATACATATAGTTCAGCTTTAAGACAACTACTAACCATTATAATTGCACAGGTATTCCCGCATCTTCATCACCATCTGAGACCTAACGCGCAGATTGTGCTGCAACTCAGCATTGCGCAAATCCAGGTACCGATAGCGCATCCGTAGCGTATCCGTGATCTGTGCCGCACACGGGTTAAAAGCAAAAGATATATCCCATCATTACTAATCAAAAGACGACTTATTTACCTCGCTTTAAAACTTATAATCGAGATGAACAAATAATTACGTTTTTATTCCGACAATCACAGCAATCACAGCAATCACTATGGATTTGTGTTTTATTATTATGTTTATTTTTTCTTTCGACATAAGTTAGTTATCCATTAAGATATTCATATTTTTCCAGCAAATCAAACAGACAACACATCATATGGCTACTAGAGTAAAGTTCAGTACCTTATGGAAGTCCTGGATTTGAAAAGGAAGTTCTTTCTTTGCTTCATTCAGCACTTCTATGTCCGAGGCTATAACTTCGATGTCCCCCGTTGCCATTTTCTAAAATAGGAAAGAGTATTTCATCTAGATATTGCATATCTAGATTCCTGAATTACAAATAACTTTGTATTTAAAAGTATCGAAAGAACATTATGTCGGTACTAATGATCAGTTTAGAACAATGCCGAGACTTTCAAATGGAAGTAATTTTATAGGATATCTAAACGGTTTTGCTGAAATTTAACGGATCAAGTGCTCCTTTATAAAATAGATAATAAAAGTTCCATATATTCTATATTCGTCTTTATGAGAGGAAATTGGTGGGATGTACAATCACATAGGACTGGTAAAATGTAAATACTCACTTTATTTTTTTGTCCTTGCGGTCGAAGTTGAACAGTACCACGAACTTTTATCACGGACTCCCGAGGACAATTTTGTAGGTTTCTCCCCATGTTGTCATCCTGTCCAATTAAGAGGTCAAATGTTTATAAACTACCATTAAGAAACTAATGGATGTTTGCACAATAGTGGACCTGCGCTCATATTAAAGGTGTGCTTCCACTTTCTGTTTGTCAAATATATCTAGAAATATCACCAGCATATTACTAATGAATATGTCAACAAAAAGTAACAACATATTCACATAAACGTTGTACAAGACTGCCCATGATATTCATAAATATCCCTGCCATTATATTTATATTACACCACTGTATACATTGAATATTAATCTTCTGTAACAGCCGTATTAAATGTGGACAGCAAGTTGTATTAGGGTTCATAGAATTATCCTTCCATGCGTACATAATGCTTAGCAATAAGTTCAAGTGAATTCAGTTATGATTTTATACGTTTCTATAATTCCGATAAGGCTTGTGGCAGATTAGCCAAAACAAAAAAGATTCTATCCCCTTCAGATAAAAAAGCACGAATTTCTTAGTGTGACAAATAGGGTAATCTAATCAAAGGTGACTCAGTTGGTTTCCCATAAATGGTAGAGAGAGATGTCTACCCGTTCTGAATATATCTCTTTCATTTTGCAGAGGAATATTAGATATGATATTAAGAAGTATAGAAATATCAAAATCTTCAGAAAACGGAGTCACTTCGAGATTTATATTTATACATCAAAGGAAAACCAGTTCGTGTACATATCTGTAGGTATACCAAACATTAGCTTTGCGTCTATGGGAGCAGTGCCTTGCGTGTTTGTGCCCTGGTAATTTTTTTTAAACATGCAACACAATTATTGACCTTGCAATTTGTTGTACTTGTTTTTGAAAGCGACTAGTGTGTCATCTATGTTGTTCCGCCGCAGCAACTCTCATAGGCTTAATATCGCTACCAGTGTTGCCATTTGAGAGAACACATACAAATCAAGCCGTCTTGCCAGTTTTGCGTGGGACACTTTTACAGAGATATCACGACAATAACGTTTAGATTCCTTTTTATTAGAATACTTTGGATGATGTCATTATACCCAACAATAATTGGAGGCTATATCATACATTTCTTTCACAGGCAAAACATTATTTAATGCACAGTGCAAAAAAGTATCGTATGCTGTCCATTACATTGTATACTGTACTACTATCATATTATTTAGTAATCATCCATCAATGATTTTATATGGAAAAGTATATTTGGTAAAGGGAAAGTAGTACTTGTTCTACGTTATGGGAAATAAGGTTGATGAAATTCTTGTGGTATTTTTGAAAATAAAACCTCCCGCCTCCCGGAACGTGTTAACTGAGTTACTAAAAATGAGGGGACCGTGGTAGGCCGCGTTACTCTTTGTAAGCGAAACAGACACAAAGATCTAATTATGCTATACTATTCATTACATAGGAGGTTTTTATTTTGCTACGGTGGTACTACTATGATATTACATATTTCGACAGTGATTAAAGGATTACCCGAGGAATTGTGACTTGTGTCGTGCCGTGTGAGTCACGTAACAGAAGAAACAGATCCAGCCGCTGGCCCTGCAGCCATCCGGACAGCTCCACCTGGTTGCCAACGTGAGAAGCGTTCAGCTCACCGCAGTGATGTGTGCGCTCACAATGGCTGCTTAACTTTGCTACCGCATCATCTAAAATACGAATGTGGTGTGGATCTTCAAATGCCTTGAACGACTGATAAGATATTCTCATAAAATGATAATTCATTTAGAGAATCTAAAATTTCGCCATATGAATTACTTTATAACCAGTTTCATTTCCAGTTTATAATATTGGCCAATATATGGCTGTTGTTTAGATTCTAGATTTGTAACTGATTGTTCCTGATTATCTGATTATATCTTTTTACATGAGTTACCTCAGACGTTTTTGTGGCTATGGACCTGTATCTATAGACTGTTATGTACATAGTAGGGTCACTTCTTTTGTTCGCATGCGTTGTACACATATAATACATATTGATAGTTTATAAACATACAGTCAGTTATATTAGCATGAGTACTAGACAATACGACCTTACTTATATACTGTAAATATGCACTGTTTCGGCATATGACGTAAAAATACGTGGTCCATACACCAAAATACGGACTACCAACCCATACACATTTATTAAGATTTTGGTTGTTAAGAAAAATGAAATTGATTTTTTTTTAAATTTCGGGTATATAGTAAATACATAATGTCCAACCATGCTAGTACAAGTCACAGAATGAGATGATAATTTACCGTTTGTACGGAACTCGGCGTAAACGCCTCGGTCCGTACAAACCGTAAATTAGCATCTCATTCTGTGACTTGTACAGCATGATCAGGACATTCTATATAAGTACCGTACTATAGCAAATCCATCTTGTTGGTGGAATCGGCCCTTAAGCGCCGACTATCCCTACTGGGGCAGGGCTGGTAAGGTATGTAGACGTTAGGGCTCACCACCCGAAGGTCGGGAGGTTAGGGCCCACCTAAAGCCAACATGAGGCCCACCTATCATAAGATCGACATACAATGTACATCATTGAAATACCCATACATGTCAAATCTTTAATGCCTATGAATGTATGATATCCATAATGTCAAATTTGTAATGCCTCTAATGAATGACCATACAGAAAGTGCAACACAGGCATTTCTAAAATGTTATATTTAACCAGATGATGATATGTGATAGAATTTTTTTTAATGTACTGATCAGTGTGTTGTTTAAATTAATACTATAATCCCAATGTTAACCCTATCGCGCCGGGCCCCCCTGTGGCAGTAAATGGCTACACGCCGGGTAACTCGGTCAGCGATACCCCTGTGGGCCGGGTGGTGGCGCCCTGATCTGCCAGCTGAGAGCAGTCCAGTCACGGAATCGATGAAAATAAATATGTTTCCCCCAACCGAAGCAATAAAGTTTGGTATCACAATAACCGCCTTGTTATATAGATTAAGTGTACGAAATATGAGAAATTTCTATCGAACCAATAAAAAAATATCGCCATTTTAGTTCCTCCTTGTTCGTAAGTTTAGGCGGGTCAGCAGTGGCGTTCCGCAAAATGGCGATTCTGGCCCTACAGTCGAATTGGATATTTCGAGGGGAAAAACTGCCACTACGTTATAAATCATTTAAATATCAGTCTACCAACCAAGGACGAGCCTAATATATATATTCCCTACGTGTGTGGGTGGTTATTATGGAGAAATAGCCTGCAGATCAATGCATATGGCCTGGAACAAGTTGAGACATCGATCACAAAATAAGTGTGACAGTGGTTTATATTGACAACGCCAGCCTGCGAAGTCCCGGTTCTGCAGTGATATAACTTTGCTGCTGTCATAAAATGTCATACAAAAATGCATTGACATCTCTAATCATCACCCTGGGAATATTCCACAAGTCTTCACGATTCTGACAGTGTCTGGTTTATTCATATAGACGGCAAATAACGGGAGAAAATGGATATTTACCAAGGCGCCGAACCTAACAACATGCTACTCAGTGCAGTGTCAATGAAGCCAATACTAAGAAAGCCGAGTTGTTTAGCCATCACCTCGCCCAGGATTTGGTCAATTTACTCCTACAAGACGTTATGACATCGCTATTGGATTATACTGGAAGGAACAGAAAAGCCTGCTGATTCTGTCCCCTGTGATATTAACATAATAATATTCTTTGGTTGATCTGTACGAGCCGATCTCACCAAGGAGTTGGATATGTGGCTTCGCCCCAGCATGGTGTGTTTGTGGTAGGCACTTTCAAATCCAGCAACTCCCTTCACCGCAGTGCAAAGACAACATGTAGAAAATGATCTCGCACAAGGTTTAAACCTTCAGGAAATTAATGGAGACATATATACAACGAATCACCACACTCTAAGGTTTGTTCCTATATAAATTTTGTAAAATTTAGACGGTTCGATAAATAGAAAATAAATAAAACATAACCCACATCGAACTACGCATTACGCTGTATGGGTGGGGAAACACTTGGCAATGTAGGTTAGTTAGGAAATCATTTCTCACAAGGGTTTAACATTAAATATACGAATAATGACTTATACGAGGATATTCCCCACACTCAGAGGTTTGTTCCCGTATGATATTTTATATATTGATCGAGAATTAACTTGATGACCGAATTTAACCGTTGCGCCTTACGCGGTTCATATTTTGACTTGCTTCAACATGGCGTCAACTGCGGAGGGGGGTTGACACGGCACGGACAGTAGAAGATGTCGATTTGAAAATCAATTCGTATGGACTTTTAACGTTAGATAAATGATCAGGGAGCTATATGGGAGCAAAGCCGAGACTCTGAGGTTTATTCCAGTATATATATTGTCAGGTTTGAACGTGTGGAAGTAATAGTAAATGAATTAAAGACATTGACATCGAACCGGGCTGTCGACTCAGTGGTGGGGGGAGACGCCGACTACGACAAGCAAATCCGGGCGAGTTAGGAAATCATTTCACACAAGGATTTAACATTAAATATATGAATAATGACTTATACGAGGATATTCCCCACACTCAGAGGTTTGTTCCCGTATGATATTTTATATATTGATCGAGAATTAACTTGATGACCGAATTTAACCGTTGCGCCTTACGCGGTTCATATTTTGACTTGCTTCAACATGGCGTCAACTGCGGAGGGGGGTTGACACGGCACGGACAGTAGAAGATGTCGATTTGAAAATCAATTTGTATGGACTTTTAACGTTATATATACGATCAGGGAGGTAGGTGGGAGCAAAGCCGAGACTCTGAGGTTTATTCCAGTATATATATTGTCAGGTTTGAACGTGTGGAAGTAATAGTAAATGAATTAAAGACATTGACATCGAACCGGGCTGTCGACTCAGTGGTGGGGGGAGACCCGACTACGACAAGCAAATCCGGGCGAGTTAGGAAATCATTTCACACAAGGATTTAACATTAAATATATGAATAATGACTTATACGAGGATATTCCCCACACTCAGAGGTTTGTTCCCGTATTATATTTTATATATTGATCGAGTATTAACTTGATGATCGAATTTAACCGTTGCGCCTTACGCGGTTCATATTTTGACTTGCTTCAACATAGCGTCAACTGCGGAGGGCGGTTGACACGGGAGTGACAGCATTAGATGTCGATTTGAAATTAATTCGTATGGACTTTTAACGTTAGATAAACGATCAGGGAATTATATAGGAGCAAACTAGAGAGTGTAAGGTTCATGTACATATATATATTTCTTGATTTGGAGGAGTGGAGAAATTATAAAATTAATTTATTAATCTGGACTTCACCGGGACTGACTTCGCCATGGCGTCTCATACCGAGGCTGGGCCAGCGCGTTGTCTGCGATCAACTGTCATCTATTCATTAATTTTCCCTAAGACAAAGTGAATGGAGTCAAGACATCATATACAGTTCGGGTAGGTAGGTTTTATTTACAAAGGATTCATTGGGCAGTGGGTTCAGTGTATATGTAGTTACCTACCGTGTGATATGTAACAAAACAATCTGGCATACAAAGATGACAATTACAATTTAAGCACCCAAATTTTGTCTGGTTTTTTTTTACTGCTGGGTTTTGGCTATTTCTTTTGTAACAAACCCGGCACCATGATTTCCGGGCCAAGTTAGCTGGTAGACATCTGGCCACAAGCCTGTGAGGGGTTTCCTTGTTTTGTGACAATCTGTTCGACTCTTCTACATCATTGAAAGAAAGTGATAATAATTCCTGGATTAGCCTTAACGTGAAATGATACAAAGACATTTTCTTCTTCTCAGGGTTCGTCATCTTGTACAGAACATAAGCGTTAACCTTCATAGCCTCTAGAATGAAAAAAAACATTTTCATGGTCCACTTATGGGACTTTCTGGAGAAATTATAATACTGAAATAATTGGTCTCCGAGGTCTACACCTCCCATAAACTTGGAATAATCTTTCACAATTTCGGGGCAGTCAAGGGTCTTTTTTTCAAACTTTCCGTTCTCCATGTTTTTTACTGTTCTTTTACACACATTCATCTTACTGCCATGAATGGTTGAGAGGCAGTGAACTATTTTCCTGTCCTTCCATACAGACAAAATCATATCACCAGAACGAGAGAAAATGAATGAACCTCTGTCAGTTAACTTAATATGTTTCTTTACCATTAGATGCTTAGGCAACCCTTTCCTATTTAAACGAAGAGTCCCACAACAAAATGTATTAAACCTAGAAGCAAGATTGGCAAACATTGTGACAGTAGTGTAGAAATTATCAAAATATATGTGGTGGTTGCGGCCAGTCACAGAGGCATTACGTAGCAGGGGTAGGACGACGGACTCGTAGAGGCTCTTGCTGGGGCCTTTTTTGTCCACTTTCGAGAAGTATGGTATCGCTTGAAGAACGTAGCCTGCAAAATAGATTTAACTTTCTCTGAGTTGCGTATATTCTCCACACTTCTAGCTATCTTCACATATATATATTGTCAGGTTTGAACGTGTGGAAGTAATAGTAAATGGATTAAAGACATTGACATCGAAGCGGGCTGTCGACTCAGTGGTGGGGCGGGTAGGGTAGGAACGCTTGTCAAGTGACAGCAGTTCTGGGCGAGTTTGCAAATCATCTCGCACAAGGATTTAACATTAAATATATGAACAGTGACTTATACGAGGATATTCCCCACACTCTGAGGTTTGTTCCCGTATAATATTTTACATTTTGATAGAGAATTAACTTGATGATCGAATTTAACCGTTGCGCCTTACGCGGTTCATATTTTGACTTGCTTCAACATGGCGTCAACTGCGGAGGGGGGTTGACACGGCACGGACAGTAGAAGATGTCGATTTGAAAATCAATATGTATGGACTTTTAACGTTATATATACGATCAGGGAGGTAGGTGGGAGCAAAGCCGAGACTCTGAGGTTTATTCCAGTATTTATATTGTCAGGTTTGAACGTGTGGAAGTAATAGTAAATAAATTAAAGACATTGACATCGAACCGGGCTGTCGATTCAGTGGTGGGGCGGGTAGGGTAGGAACGCTTGTCAAGTGACAGCGGATCTGGGCGAGTTTGCAAATCATTTCGCACAAGGATTTAACATTAAATATATGAACAGTGACTTATACGAGCATATTCCCCACACTCTGAGGTTTGTTCCCGTATAATATTTTACATTTTGATAGAGAATTAACTTGATGATCGAATTTAACCGTTGCGCCTTACGCGGTTCATATTTTGACTTGCTTCAACATGGTGTCAACTGCGGAGGGGGGTTGACACGGCACGGACAGTAGAAGATGTCGATTTGAAAATCAATTTGTATGGACTTTTAACGTTATATATACGATCAGGGAGGTAGGTGGGAGCAAAGCCGAGACTCTGAGGTTTATTCCAGTATATATATTGTCAGGTTTGAACGTGTGGAAGTAATAGTAAATAAATTAAAGATATTGACATCTTACCTGTCACGCTTTCCGCCAATACCCACACCTTGACTCCCCACTTCGTCGGTTTTGCCGGCATGTACTGTTTGTGTTGACATCGTCCTTTATGGGCAACTATGGATTCGTCTATACAGAGTTCTCTCTGGGGTTTATATACTGAAGAAGCGGCTTTGTTTAGGACGGAGAACAGCCATTCCACCTTTCGTTTTGATGATCTGGGAAATAATCCGATGTTAGGCCCGGCTTGACGTGCGGCGTCGACGTCGTCATCTTCCGGACTCCAGAAATTTACGAACCTGGATATATAGAGAGCTAATATTTATTTTCGTCAACTTCACTGTACGTAGGGAAGAATCATATTAAAACTTGTCGTTTATCTAATCTACACTCGGCAACAGACTATATATTGAAGTTGACACATATTGATCATGACAGTAGGTTTGTGACAGTTACTTCGGCAGTTGACGTTGACACCTATACTTTACATTGTTGTTTTTTTTAGCTGCGGGAGAGGGGAGTACATTCAATATGATATTCTTACCGTAGAATGGTGGCGAATCTATCTCTTGTCATCGTTTTCGCAAAGAAGGGGGTTGACAATTCGGCTATTTTAGTCCAATAATCTTTGATACGCATCTTTCGCACCAATCCCATCAGCATCGTCAGCATGATGAACTTTCGCAAAACAGGCACGGTTAGGGGTTTCCATTTTTTCATCTTGCGGCCTCTCCCGGCGGTCATAGTCTCCCTAGCGTAATCATTTGTGCATTTCACTATCCTCAAGAGAAATTCTAAGGTACAAAAAAGGAAATAGAAGCCCAAAGGAGTGTTGTCAGCTTTCATTCCGGCATCAGTGAGGCCGACATCTTCATCGGCGAAAGGTGGGAGGGGCGGGTTCTTGGGGATGCCCCGACACATCTTTATCCAGGTGCGAGCTGTCAGATCCTCATTTCTTTCGTTTTGCTTCGTTTTCTTTGTTTTTTTCGCTATTTCACGTTCGCTATCCGTTGAATCCTCATTTTCCTCGTTGTTCCGTGATTCCAGCAGTTTTTGCGTAGCCAAAGGGAGCTCGTCCTCCCATTCTTCATCATCCCCCGACCATACGTTATCATCCATGATGCCTACGGGAGTGGCGGTTGGCGCGGGAGTCGTCTGGTCGATAATTTTGTGTATTCGTTCGATTGAAAGGTCACGTGATCGGGGTTGTTGTTTTTTTCGCAAACATATATATAAATGATTATGTTTTGCCTACATCGTGTGAAAAAATCAGGTTTATTCTTCCAATATTTCTCTAGAAAAAGAACATTTTCGTAAATCTCGGAGAAATGATGCTTTAAGGCATCACCCGGCCACGCGCGGATGATGCCAAAAGGCATCACCCGGCCACGCGCGGTTGATGCCATAAGGCATCACCCGGCGCTAAAGGGTTAACAAAGTTATTGAACAATTCTGGGAAAATAGGTGGGCCCTAACATTCATTTATGCTATTCCTCCCTCCCGGCGCCACAGGTGTGACCGCGGCGACTCACGCTTTCCCATCCCCTGTTTCGGCTGTGCCCTAAATTCCCGACTTAGGGGTGCTGTGGCCAAACGTCCTGCAACACTATAGCTTATTATACTAACTAACTAAGTGGTTATAGTACACTGGCGAGGCCTCCTGACAGTGTCAGTGATAGAACACAAGGAATTGAACCAATATTTTAATTCATAAATATAATAAGGCCATGCACAAGTCAGCAACATTGTATGTACTTCCCTAGCTCGAGAGGCTCAAACTGTCGATCTGGTGGACAGGTACATGTCAGTCCCAACAGTCACAGTGGCAACACAAGAGTTTTCAGATAGACTTCACATGATCGGTTTGAGCGATAATATAAGAAGTTCACCAGCTGTCAGAAGTAACATAAGGTTTTTACGCTGGTGGTTAATGAAATCGTATAGAATTTCTGTTGATCTTACTTGATATAGTACTTGAACTCCATCCTTGACATCTGTGTATCGGTTTATGGTCGAATTTTGCATATTGCAGCAGATTTACTAACACCCTTCGCATGTTGTCTGCTGTTAGAAAGCCTTTTCAAATGTCATACAGATGGCGCTACGAACTCACCTTTCTACCTCCTGAATGAAGAGTGGTGTCCACAATGGCTTCACTTCCGTAAGACCGGAGCTCTGTACATGATCCAAGAATTATCTGCACAATACCAGCACACCTATGTCATATAGCTGATAAGGTATTTTACTAAAGGATAGATTTATATTCAATGTATGTCATGATATGCTTTTTTTATCTGAGGAGTTGATGCATGTAGGAAAATTCCTTTTGCTTTTGTTGTAAACATAACCACTTATCATGTCTTGTTGTGACGATAAATGCCGATCAGAATCTGGGTGTGATGCTGACTGAGTGATGATGATGTTTAGCTGGCTCAAGATGCATTAGATAATATGATAGTACCTATAGCATGGTCCTTATTATTTCAAGTGTATGCATGTAAATAATTTACAGAGGCCCGTCGGTCTTGATTATAGATCAGCCGTTTGAGGGACTTGTTTAACCTCAGACCCTCGTTATTTTAGATTTCTTATTTCATCAATAATCATAATGGCTTTACTAGAGCAGAGGATATCGACTCAGATGAGTTTTTAATCATATAGTGATCATTTTCCAAAATGGATTTAGTGATTTCAATGCCTTTTCCGTATTTGTTGGTCGTATATTGTCATAGCATGCTATTCTATAACTTCGACTCTGTACCAATTCTTCAGCTTGCAGTGATTTATTTTAAATCTTATCTTGAGAATCAGCATTTTCTAACTGCTTTAAAAACACTATTTTTAATTCACCACAGACACCTCTATAACATGGATCCAAGAAAGAAGCCCGATGACCTCAAAGTGTCGCAGCTATCTTTCCTGACTTCACCGTTCTCAACAGAACCAGACCCGAACCACATCACGGCGAGTCTCCGGCTGAGTGACGCCGAGTCGCCGCACACCACTCCAGCCATGAGGCTCACTTCACTGGACATCCCTCACACGACGGCCGGACTTCGCCTGCCTGTCTCCCAGGCATCTCACCAGGGCCCCTTGCAGCTCAGCGATGCAGATAATATGCATTCCGTTGGGCTCCGACTTTCGGACCCCGACACGGCACACGCCAACGCATTGCGGCTTAGCGAGGACAGTGACTCGCTTCATGCGTCTGCGTTAAGACTATCAGACTCAGACATCCCGCACTCGACTGGCCTGCGCCTTCCTCTGTCCACCCCAGACTACGGACTGTCTAATATGTACAGCATGACTTCTATTCTGAGCGGAACCACGGATGTGCGCTCTGTAGATTTGCCCAAGAGGGACCACTATGATATCGGACTCACACGGCCACAGTCGATGCGGTTCGGGGTGTACAGCGAGGACGGTCGCTTACCAGGAATCTCCTATATGATGTCCAGTCAGGACAGCAGTATGCGGGCGGCTGGGCTGGACATAACCATCCCGAATCTCCCGGCTCAGACGTCGGTCACGTCAACGATGGACAACCAGACGCCGCTGTCGCTCATTACAAGCCACGCCTTCTCGAACGCGGCGTCGACATCACAGACGCTCTTCTCGGGACGCGGCTACGGCAACGACTCCGACTCGGATTCGGAGCTGGCCGAGGCGGCGGCCGCTCACTCCAACCTGGCTGAAGCCCAGGAGCGGTTCGCCAGCCACCTCGGCCGGAGTGACATGAAGATCATCTTCGAGGCGACCAAACTGGCCATCGCCCAGCAGCAGCTGAGCAATCTGCCGCCGGGCCCGCTAGATATGAAGCAGCACGCAGACGCCAAGGACTTAGAGCGGCAGCTAATGCGAGACGCCGACGTGGACGCGCTCTCCAGTAGT